>CM034153.1:715100881-716430881 GCA_019776745.2 Taxus chinensis | reverse complement strand
TCTCAAGAAGAATGCAAAGATACGCATCTGCATAGATTTTCGAGATATCAACAAAGCTTGCCCTAAGGACGACTTCCCATTACCATCCATAGACGTTATTGTTGATGCAACAGCAGGTTTTGAACTCTTGTCTCTCATGGATGGATTCTTGGGATACAATCAAATCAAAATATCTGAGCAAGATCAAGCTAAAACCACGTTTATAACTCCTTGGGGAACCTATTGCTACGCTGTTATGCCATTCGGTCTCAAGAACGCCGGTGCTACGTACCAACGGGCCATGACATACATATTTCATGATTTAATCCATAAAATCGTGGAATCCTACGTAGATGACTTATTGGCTAAGGCCAAGAAGCGTTGTGACCATCCCGAAGTACTCCGCATCATTCTTTCACGTCTAATAGAATACGAAGTCACGCTAAATCCAGAAAAATGCGTATTTGGTGTAACAAGAGGAAAGCTCCTAGGTTACATCATATCGTCACGAGGGATCGATGTTGATCCAGCCAAAATTCAGGCTGTCCTCGAAATGGTCCCACCCTCGAATGAATCTGGAATCAGATCATTTCTCGGAAAGTTGGGTGCAATCTGGAGATTTATCCCGGATCTAAGCTTCGCCGTTCATCCAATCAACAATTTACTCAAGAAGGACTATAGCATTGATTGGACTAAAGATTGCGATGAAGCTTTTGATGCAGTCAAGCATTTCCTGCTATCACCGCCTACGCTAATGCCACCAAAGCTAGATCACCTTTTAATTTTGTACTCACGGGCTACCGATGTTTCGTTAGCTTGCATGCTAGCCCAAGAAGACGATGAAAAGAGAGAGCGTGTGATTTATTTCATTAGCCGAACATTGCTCGACTACGAAACGCGCTATACACAAGCAGAGGGAGAATGTCTTGCCATAGTCTTTGCTACTAAACGCCTAAGACACTACATGCTAAATCAAGAGACAAGGGTCATAGTAAAGACGGACCATTTACGGACTCTTCTCACACAAGGGTCCTTGTCTAAAAAAGCTGGACGTTTTATAACCTTAATGGGAGAGTTCGAATTAACTTTTGTAAACCAAAAGTCAACTAAAGGGCAAATCATCGTAGATTGGTTAGCTGATAACCCGCTAGACGGAGGTGACTTAGTAGACTTAGACTTTCCAGATGAATGCGTATACTACGTCAAAACCCGACCTGCTATATCTGAGTGCCCTTGGTACGCTGATATCATTAGTTATATCATGGACCATAGGTACCCAGAAGGAGCTACACCTCAACAAAGAAGGTGGTTACGCATTATCGTAGCTAAATACGTCATTATAGAGCAGGTGCTCTATCGGAAAGCATTCGATGGAATGCTCTTAAGGTGTGTTGACACAGAAGAGTCCAAGAGGATTCTCCATGAATCCCATAGCGGTATATGTGGAGGCCACTTAGGTGGCCATGCCACTGCTCAAAAAATACATCGAATGGGCTATTTCTGGCCCACTCTAGAACATGACACAATAGAGTTTGTACGCAGGTGACACAATAGAGTTTGTACGCAGGTGTCATAAATGTCAGGAGTTCTCTCATGAGATCCATATGCCGGCACAAGCTTTGCAAACCGATCGCTACTTCCGTGGCCCTTTTCTACATGGGGCCTGGACTTGATAGGGAAGTTCTCTCCCTTGTCCACAGATGGCCACAATTTTATAATCATGGCCACTGAATATTTCACTAAATGGGTAGAGGCCATACCTCTTACAACTGTACTTGGTTCTGTAATCGCTAAGTTCATTTTGAACCAAATCATTTACAGGTACGGTATCCCGCAAATCATTATGTTAGATAATGGAACTTCTTTCAAGAATGAAGAAGTTCGTGAGCTATGCAACAAATTTAAAATCAGCCATCGTATGGCTTCCTTGTACTATCCCCAAGCCAATGGGCAGGCTGAAGCAACAAAAAAAACACTGAAAGTCATTCTCCTTAAAACAGTGAAAGAAAACAAGTGGGATTGGAATTTAAAGTTATATCCGGCCTTGTGGGCCCATCGAACCTCAATAAGAACTCCGATAGGAGCAACTCCTTTCTCGCTGGTATTTGGGTCAGAAGTAGTTCTCCCACTCGAAGTTGAAATCCCCAGTCTCTGAATTTCGCTACAAGGGATTCTGGATGAGGACGCTTACAGAGAAGCACATCTTTCTCAATTAGAAAGTCTGGATGAAGCTAGGTTAGACGCTGAACAACGACATAGAGTCTATGCCGACCGGATGTGCCGACAGTACAACAAGAAGGTCTATGAACGTGACATATACGAAGGTGAACTAGTTCTAAGGTTAGACCGCCGGATCGACAAGAAGACCGGCGAAGGAAGGAAATTCCGGCCCAAATGGTTGGGCCCGTACCAAGTCACAAAGGACTATAGAAATGGTGCATACCTCTTATGCACACTAGAAGGTGAGGAGTTTGGCGAAACAGTCAATTCTCTCCACCTCAAGCATTTCTACACGTAAGTAGCTAACGCTACCTATATAACTATCTACATTGCATCTTCATATAGATTTAGATCATTTTGTCCACTTATTTCTTACATAAATTGTGATCAAGGAATCTATCCTCAAAGCAATTCATTACAAACTCGTGATGTTTTTGGCATAAAGCTCTTTAATCATACTTCTCCGTCTTCGATATCATCAATCAATTCAGAATCTTTTATCAAATAAATCAGACATGACAAAGTCCTAATGGTAACCATACCAAGATCTGCAAGTCCGTTCTCGCTTTGATTTCTTCTTAGGATAGGTGTCTTTCCTATGGTCTGTTCTAGAAGCTTCATGGTGTCACATCTATCCCATATACACATCTCTTTGGAAAATAAGCATATACTGACATTTTAATCAAATAGACAAGTCAAGAAGTGATTAAATAGAAAATTTTATTTTTACACATTTCCTTGCCCCACCAACCTTCGGTGATGAGCTTGCGTCTCCTACTAGTGACGTAGGGTTGGGAAAGGATGGAAATGCCCTTACTTGCCTATGCCTTGCCCACGGTGATAAACCCATGCTTCTTACAGGTAGCATGGGGCAAAGTGTAGGGGGTCCTCTAAACAAAGTAAATGTTAAAAGGTCATAAACAATCAATTCAAACTTTGAGTCAATAACGAATGAATCAGATGTTCAAAAATTCCAAGAGAGTTAAAAATCCTAAAAACCCAGATTTTGTCTACTATGTGGCCATCTACGGGTCTAAGTCTGGATAAACCGCAAAGCAAGTTGCATCCAAAACTATGAAGTCATTCAGGTAGAATAAGCTTGTAGTTTTCATTTGGTTTCCACCAAAGCTTCGTCTGTCTTTCATCACTATCACTTCACCATATTCCATAACTTGCGCCCTTCTTGGCTCTTGGTGATGAGCCCTCGCATTTTACTAGTTGCGTGGAGTTAGGAGTGGGGCAAGTTTAATCTGTTCATCATACTGATTATTTTCATCACTTTGCCAAAACAAATCATGAGGTATCCAAATTGCTCACAGAAACTAAGATTTAAGATCACGATATATCTACAAAATCATGTATCAGCATCATGAAACACAAAAAGAAAGCAAACATTTGCATCGTCTGTTTTCCATTGCATACATTCTAGAAAGCATATGAAACATACATCGTAGTATACACAAAAAATCTGGAAACAGAAAGGGAAGACCCAAGTGACAAAGTTTTGATCCAAAATCGGTGCATATATATAAATAATCAATATTTGTATACAATGCCATCATGCACTAGGCATGGTCAAAACACTCAAAGAGCCCGTAATACACAAAAGAATCTATAATACAAAAGATGCATAGGGGCCAAGTGGCCTCTCAACCCCTACGCGATCCCGCTGAAGGTGTGCGCCCCTCGCCTAGGGCTCCGGCTACGTTGGCGCTCTGAATGGACGGAGGGGCTCAGGGTCCCGAGGAGCGGTCGTGGTCTCGCCATGAGAACGGCTCCTCATAAGGCGCTCGACTGTCCTATAGCCTGCCAACTCTGTGCGGAGAGTCGACACCATCTTGGCCACATGCCAAAACGGGAGCAAAGACGTCGGTATGCCTGCCGGCTGCTGAGGGCTCCCTGACATCTACGGATAGCTCCGCACAGGTCTTATCCATAGGGATCATCAGAGAATCGGTACATACCCTACGGATTAGATCCCGCAACTCGTCAATGGTCTCTGCAAAACAAAGAGGAAAGACGAATTAAAAACTAGGCAAGAGGCTAAAATATACAGGATACCAATATAAGGAGAGATAGCAGTTAAAACAAGTCCTAAGTCAAATTAACACTGCAAAGGAGGAGAAGATAACTTACTCGGATCACCGAGCCTCCAAGATGGGTCACTAGGGCTAGGAACCCGCTGCAGATGCCGCTGCCGACTGAGGAGCTGCTCCTGTAGTTGGGGCAACATGACGCCCTGCAACAGACTCATCATCTCCACCATGGCCCCGGGAGAGTGGCTCCTCGGAAACCAGAGTCTCTCTCTCTGCGCACTGCTCCGCCCTCTCCGCCCTGCTCCGCCCTCTCCCCCTGCATGATATCCTGAGTGTCATGCCACTCAGGATCACTCTCATCCGTCTGCTCCTCCAACCCTCCCTCTGTGGAATCCTCGGAATCGGAGTCAATATCTATAGGGTCATCACTACTATGAGCAGGACCCGCGGTAATCCGAAGTAAAGGTGCCCGAGGCGCACCAGCTCTCCCTCTGGCCCGAACTATCCCCCTGGCTGCAATAGGAATGCCAGGGGTAACCACTGTCCAACCACGGCCTCTAGGCCCCCCTCTAGCCTCCCGAACTGATCTGTAAACTGGTGCTACTGGAGGAAGCATGCCCACATATGGGAGGCCGAACTGCTGAGGAACTCTGCTGAAAGGATGTACCTCTACCCGTCCCACACGGTCAATAAGCTGCCCTGTGATGGAGCAGGAGACCAATGTCATGGCCTCCTCTCCCCATACGCCGGCCATAAGCTGGTACGGTGTGGCCTCCATGTCTGCTATAGTAAGGGAAGCTACTGGCTGATGAGGTGCTCTAAGCACCGACATATCTGACCACCTGGCTGCCCTCACAGCCCCAGGATCTGCCACCTCCACGCCTCTGCCATAGGGAATGAAGCGCTCATACACCCAACTCATAACTAGAGTAGGGTGACTCAAAGACTGTCCCTGTAAACGGACCACCCTGTATAAGTCGTGATAGGTGGTCCCCAAGATGTCTGCCCCCCAGGCGTATATCCGGCCATGCCCCTCTATCTGTGCAATGATGGGGGCCCAACAATATAACAAAGTGTCACCTCCCTTGTCCCCGATCAGTCTCGAGGCAAGGATCCCCATGATGGCCTGTCGAAATACGGGGATGGGCAAAGAAGGAATGGATCTAACTCTCACTCCCTTCTTCGGCCCCGTGGAAATAGCTGCATCTCCCATATATGTCGCCCACTGTGCAATCTGTGCCCGTGAGCCTGCTGTCTCTAGTGTGAGTCTCCTCCCAATGATCGGGACCCCCAGAATGCGGTAGACGTCCTCTAATGTAATGGTCCACTCACCACGGACCCCTGGCAATCGGAAAGTGTTCCGATCTGCATCCCAGTATGAGAATAAGTCACAGAGTATGTGACTAGACGGAGCAACGTGAGGCACACGCGATATCCGCAATATGCCGGCCCTCTGCAATGTGTCCTCCTCATCTGCTGAAAGGGCATCCAATACCCCGGGCAGCCAGTCACACTCTCTCTCCCGGCTCCATCTAATATACTCCTCCTTCGCCTGCGTACACCCAAAAACACACAAAACAGAGTAAGTTAGTATCTAAACGATATCGGGAGAATCACAAAAACATACAGAAATGCAAGAAAATATAAGTATAAGTCTCCAAAACAAGCTCTGTTGCATTCTGTGCAAAACCGCCGCCTTGAGCAGGGGGCGGTTTTGTAACCGCCGCCTTAAAGAGCGGCGGTCTCGTAACCGCCGCCCTGATCAGGGAGGCGGTCATGTAACCGCCGCCCTGGCCAGAGCGGCGGTCGCGGTCTGAAAACCCGCGCGGGTTTTTAACCCTAAAAAGTCCAAAAAAACGCAAAAAACAAAAAAACGACCGTTTTAGCTAAAAACAAAGCCTACCCAGTAGGCGCCCCCCCCTAGACGGACCTTTTAAACCTAACATTTTCAAAAATGACCCCCCATTACAACAAATTTAGCATTTTAAAATTGAAGAGGGAAAAGCACAAAATTGAAGAAAAACCAACCTGTGATCTCGCGAGGGTGGCGTTCCGCACGTGGAGGCATGATCACTATCTCGCTGTGGACGTTTTGACGCTACTCGCGTGAGAAACCGTTACCGTGGGCCCCAGAGCTCAAAATCTATCAAATCGACTCGCGCAAATGAATAGGAAAATGGGCCCACTTTCATATATATATCCTTCTGTTTCGTTTTAAAATGGCTTTTTCGCAGGTTCGGAGCACTGACGGAGGTAAGTTTCTATCCTCGCACTAATGGTACGTCCTCTTCCCCTATTGTTTTAGCGTTTATTTTCCAAATTATTGTATCTATCTGCACTTGAGTTCTCTTTTCATTTTGCAGGTGGCGGGAATTTTGGATGGCGTCATTTCGACACACGGACGTGTAAGGTATAACTTCTAACTTCCCATTTCAGGACTGCCATACTCGGACCCACCGTTTTATGCCTCTTCATGGCTAAAATGCTTCTCCGAGGGGGGCAATATGTACGTACCCAAAATTGTAAGGTACTGTACTGCGGAACGGTGTAATAAGTGCCCCAATGATGATACAGGTCTCTTCGCAAGGTGTTCGGGATCCAGAGAAGCTTTACAGATATGCGTTAACATCCCGCATGCCCCGCTTAGCCCCCCGCGTGCTTTGTTTTCCCTATTTTTCCCTCTTTTCTTGGCTTTTTGGTCTTCAGTGACGAAACCGTGAAGGGCGGGCAATCTCGTGACCGCTGCCCTGAACAGGGCGGCGGTCCTGTAACCGCCACCCTGAGCAGGGCGGCGGTCCTGTGCGTGTTTTCCAGAACGCTCTTTTGACGCGACCCGCGTGAAATATCACGACTCACCAGCTTTTCTTGCCGACTTGAGCATGCATTAATGTTTTTGGTCCCCTGGAATAGTGTTTTTCTTTTGTTTAATGTTTAGGAGTTCAGTTTGGATTTGATTTTTGGATGTTTGGATTCCTATAAATGCATGGTTTGTGCACATGCAAATGGCCTCTGAATTTTGCTCCAAAGTTTGCTTTTGAATTTCTTGTTACAGCAGTTTTAGTTTTCCTTTGCTTAGGATTCTTAGTTTTCTCATTGAGTGCTTTGGTTAGTATTGTGTTGCAGCTGGTAAGCCACATATCCAACTTGTGCAAGTGCAAACATTATTTGGGCCACCATTTTCACTCCAAATTTCATGTTTTCAGTGCTGTGGTCCTTTTAGTTTGCTTAGGATTGGTAGCATAGTTTGTTGCAGGTTTGTTTTAGCTTTGTGTTGCTCTTGGTAAGCCACAGATCCAACTTGTGCAAACAGTATTATTGTTTTGGAGTAGAATAGTCTAGGCAGCCATTAAAGTTGCAGGTTTTGCTCTTCATACAGACTAGTTTCAGGTTCTGGACGCTTTTTGTTGCATGATTTGCAGTAGACCCCGCTAGGAATTGCATAGGCCAAGCTCTGTACTCTTGCGCTATCCCTCTCCTATCCGCATTCTATTCTGTCTGCATTCTGAAGGCTGTCCATTGATCCAAATATCTATTCCTGTTGATGCAAGCATTCCACGCTTTTCTGGATTCACGTGAGCACAAAGAATGAAGAGATCATACTGAGGGAACAAGAACACACACACCGTCGGATTCGCCACTGTTCTGCGAAATCCAGGTTCCATCTTTCAAAGTTTTAGTTAGAACTTATCAAATAAAGTAGTTAATCACTTTATTTCAGTTATTTCCATTCTCGATATTGCCAGGGAGGTTGTGGGGATTGATAGTTTCTGAGAAACTATGATTCATTCCTCACTTCTGAGGTAGGATCGAGAATCTTGCAGATAGATTAGTTATTTCGTTGTTTAGAATAGATATACGAAATCGCACAGACAAATAGCTACACTCGGCTATTTTGTTTGTTTTACGTTGTTAGTTTAGTTGTCAATTCTAAATATTTTTAAATAGCTGCTTTCTTATAAATTGCCAGAAAATACAAAAAGAAATTATATATGCTAGAAGTGCACTTAGATTTTACTTTATTATAGTTTGTTTCATTACTGCTTTTGCATGACAATTACGGGACCTAGGGAGCCCAGGGAATACATTTTCGAGCCAATTGTGCCCCAGCCCAATACCGTAGTGGTAATAACTGACATTGACCAAAACCTTAGGATACAAGTCTTCCAAACAACAACAGACTTCCAACAGATCAGGACACAGTTGAGAGGGTTAAACATCGAAGACGACCAAGCATATCTGTTTTGGTCAAATCAGCCAAACTACAGATTACCCTAGAAAATACCCACATGACTGTAGAAGGGCTCGAAAGAGAACAAATATTCGGGTGTGATCCTTTAGTTCCACAGCCAGACGCTGGAGACACCCTAGTAGATATAGATACCAGCTTAAGAATCCAAGTTGCGATAACGCCTGTAAGGTATTCTGAGAAGATTACACAACTGTTGGTTCTAAACATAGAAGCTGAAAAAGCTTACGACTACTGGATACTAGGAATCAGAACTTGATCTCCCGTATGACCATAACGGGACCGCAACAACCAAGAGTCTATGGTTGTGATCCACAGATCCCACAGCCTAACGAATCCATAAGAGAATTAGACATAGACACTGGCCTACGTAAATTAGTATTTCAGTCTACTCCGATTCCACCTCTCATCATTCAACAGTTATCCCTACTAGACACAATAGCCAACGAAGCTAGAGAATTTTGGACTAGGCCAGAGAATCGTCCATAGAGTTGACTATATTCACCATATGACCCTATCAGGAGAAATACACGAAACCATCCCGGGTCATTTTCCACGCATCCCACAACCCATAGATCGAATCACGCCAGAGCTCGATATTGATTGGAGCCTTCGAGCAGTCATCCTCGCTGATCGATCTATCACACCAGTCCAAGTTAGAAGGGCCTTCTTTGCCTTAGATTCGCAAATACCATTAGTGCGTGTCGAAGACATTAGACTGCCTAACTAGTTTGCCTATACACATTCTACCCACACCGGCTGTCTCGGCACGACCTCGGGAGGTCGGGTACGCAGAAGAGTTACTTGTTGATTCTCAAGCTCGCCTGTCACTTTTCCGACGTACAGTTACCCATAACCATCGTTGGATAAAATCTGTGAAACCTCATCTTGGTGGTATGACCCAAATGATAATTGGTCTCTTTGTTTTCCATTACCCATCCAAGCAACAGACTAAACAAGTCTTTTCAACCTATGAATACTTGGTCTCATGTTCAAGAAGATTTTTTCTCAAGCAATACCCTGACATCTTGTTCCTGACCCTTATCATTGTGTTGTGCCAATAATTCCCCAATGGAATGTTGTGTTGCAAATGTATACAATAACATAGGCTTATCATGTATAGGTAGCATGAGTACTGGCAGAGATGTCAGGTATTATTTCAATTTTGCAAAGGTGTCTTGACAATCTTGTGTCCATTTGAATTGGACATCCTTTTTAAGAAGCTGGTTGAAATGATGACACTTATCTACCAATTAAGAGATGAAGCGACGAATAGAATGTATTTTTCCTTGTAAAACCATTAGTTGTCAAAGGTTCTGAGGAGGGTGGCAATATCTATTATACCTTTGACCTTGGTAGAGTCCACTTCAATTCCTCTTCATGAGACAATGAATCCCAAAAGTTTCCCTGAAGTGACACCAAAGACACATTTTTTTGGATTAAGGTGAACCTTGTACACCACTTAATTGCTCAAGTATACACCTAAGAACTATTTGGATGATCCACCCTAGTCTTTGATTTGGCAAGAATATCATTGACATAATCTTCCATTATGTCATGAAGAAGTTCATGGAAAATAACAGTCATGACAAGTTGATAAGTTACACTAGCATTTTTAAGGCAAAAAGGCATGACCTTGTAACAAAATGTCCCTCATGGGGTTATAAAATTTGTTTTATTGTGGTCTTCTTCAGCAATTTGAATTTGGTTATACCTATAAAATCCATCCATAAGGGATAACATCTCATGGCCCACAGTAGAATTGACAATCATGTCAATATTAGGCAAATGCCTTGTTAATGCCACAAAAATCTATACAAATACATATTCCGGGGGTATTCTTTGCAACTGGTATCATATTAGATATCCACTTTGAGTATTCAATGCACCATATGAAGTATGCATCCAATAATTTATGTTATTTGGCCTTAACAAACAATGCAACCTTGGGATACAATTTACGGAGTTTTTGCTTGACAGGTTTAGCATTTGGGTGCACCACAAAGTGATGAACCACAAGAGAAAGATCAAGACTGGGCATATCTTTGTAAGACCAAGTGAATACATCTTGAAACTTGGTTAGAAGTGTTGTGAAGGCTTTGATTTCAGTTTATGATAAACTAGCACCTAGTTATAATAATTTTGGTTGGTCTTCAGTTCCAATGTTAATGGTTGTTGTCTCTTCTACTAACAAATTAGAAGTTTCATTATCTTGAAATGATGTTTGAGTCTTGTGTATATTGTCGTATATTGCTGGATCCAAATCTTCTCTCTTTAGTGCCTCTGAAAATTTTTCACTAGGATATGCGTCCTTTTATTTATTTTTCTTTTTCATTTTTTGCTTCTCATATAATGCCTCAGAATGGTTTTCACTATGCGAGATATAATTTGTCTTTTTTCTGTGTTTAATTTATTTTTATTTAGGACTAGAGATTGTAAGTGCTTTATTGAAGTAAGTGGTAGCATCAAGGTTTATATCGAAACCCTTCTTGTGATCCAACAAGGGAAAATGGGTATCAAGCCCTAAGGAACTCCTGGATGGCCTCATCATTTTGAAAGAGATCCATGGAAATATGACACTATTGGTCCTGATCAATGAAGGGAAGGATAAACAATGTCAAGGGTTTGAATGGATAATTAGTTTAGGAAAAGCGTAGTTTCGGCTAGATCTTCGAAGAGGCTATGTGTAGAACCGATCTCAATTTCAAAATCTGAGTCCTTATCGCTAGGTAACACATCAAAAATGAATATAGGCCTCTTCTCATATATCTCATATCCTAGACCATATGTGTAAAGGTTAAATTGAATATTCATGGTTTTCAAGAACACCATGCCCTTGTGGGCCAAGGCCTCTTCCTTTCCAGTTCATGTTTTTCATCATTTTACGAACCTTGGTGTAATCAGTGGATTTAAAGCATTCTTCTATCATGTCATCGTATAGCCAAGAGTCATCGGAGATTAGAATATTTTCATCTTCTAGATATCCAATATCGTCTCCAAAGAGTGGTTTTCTGAGATAGTAATATTATTTTCTTGTAAATGAGGAGCATTAGGGCACCCATAGCTATGAGGTGATAATGGGAGTTTGCCAATAATAAATGTATGGTCAAGTGTGTAATAACCTAAAACTTTATGAGAGAATGTAATTCAGGTGACACCTTAGATTTAGATTCTTCATAAGAATACGCAGAAGCATGAGGGTGCAATATTACATCAGAATCAATGCGGTTTGGTAACAATAGAAGTTCTGCTAGATCCATTTGTGCTATCAGTAGATGGATAATAGTTTTCCTTTATGTACCTTGCTTCCAAAAAATTATAGTATTCAAAGGGGTCAGTATCACCACGCAAGGTGAAATCTCTGCTGTTATGTGGAAACTTTATGCATTGATGGAAAGTGGAAGGTATTGCATGCATCACATGTATCCAAGGTCTACCCAAAAGAAGGTTATATGATGTGTATGTGTCAACTACATGACACATAGTTTCAAGGAGTTGGGGGTCTACTTGTATGGGAAGAGTGATGGTACCATAGGATTGGCGCTCAATATTATCATAACCATGAATGCTAATGATATTACCATCTAAGTAATTTATTGTATGACTAAGGTATCAGAGGATTTTTATAGAACAAATGTTAAGAGATGCTCCATTGTCAATAAGAACTCTTCTTGACTTTATGATCAGTAACATAGGGTTCAATGTACAAGGATTTTTTTAATCAGATTTGGGTTCAACATATTTTGAGGGCCAAATGATAGGATAGGATTTTCATGCATAAGGTTCACGATCGTATTCTGAAAACTGTTGAACATTGAGAGTATGAGGAACACGTGATTCATTTAGAGCATGAGTGAGAATATTCTGAAAGCTAAGAAACTCTTTCAGTAGTTCCATGAGAGAGATATGCGTTGGCATAGTTACTAATTATTTGATGAAGTCATACTGACATGGATTGGAAGATTTGGCATTAGAATTTTACTTTTTATTTGAAGGAGCTATTGGTTTGAACATTTGAGGTTCTATAGAAGATGTATAAGGTTGGTTTGCTACAGGAACCCATATCTTTCATTGGTGTGTGGTCACAACATTACTCGAAGGTGT
Organism: Taxus chinensis; assembly: GCA_019776745.2. Taxonomy (NCBI): domain Eukaryota; kingdom Viridiplantae; phylum Streptophyta; class Pinopsida; order Cupressales; family Taxaceae; genus Taxus; species Taxus chinensis. Next base: position 716,418,296 of record CM034153.1, on the reverse strand, counting down.
GAATTTAATGGTCGCCATTGTAGATGGTACTTCCTCAATAAATGAGATAATTGAACTAAAATCAACGTTATTGGTAAAGGGACCTTGGTAAAAAAATTTATCATCACCGCCATGTTTGGGAAATGGGTTTGAGAACACCTTTAAGATTGTCGTTCAGTGTTCTATTTGGTGACGGTTCTTTGACACTGATATCTCCACTATCAATAAGGTCTTGTATAAAGTGACGTAAGAAAAAGCATCGATCATTCGGGTGATCATCAATGTGATGAAAATCACAATAAGTATCAACCTTATACTAGGTAGGATTGGGTTCTCCCTCAACCTAGGGTCTAGTGATGGGATAAGTAACCATGTTTGCATTAAGAAGTTGTTAAAGGACATTTGATAGAGGTTCTCCCAAATGAGTGAAACGATGTCATTTAGAATCAAGAGAGGAGGAAACCTCTTTTCTAGGAACAACAAGAGGTTGTTTACCTTTTTTTGGTCTATTCTGAGTGTTTTGGACGTTGTGGAAATTGCGGTTGTCTGTAATACCATCATTGACCATATTACGATTGTGGATAACATGTTTAGATTTGTCTTGGTGAGAGCTATTAGGATGATTAGTATGTTTCCCATTGTCTTTTGAATGAGGTTTAATCAAACCTTTTACGAAAAGGGATTTTTCAATCTGCCATCCTTTCTCAATAACTTCTTCGAAAGTATTAAGGAAATGCATTTGCATGTGAAAGGATAGCTCATTGTTGAGACTGGGTACAAAGATGCTCACGAGCTGCTTCTCAGGCATGGAGTATGGGAAACGACTAGCAATCCCATGCTATTTTGTAGGAATTGTGCGAAGGTTTAATTTGTTCTTTGTTTGGCATTACACAAGCCCATCATTATAAATTTAGACTCTAGGTTGAATGAGAAATGTTTGAAAAACTTCTCTAAGAGGTCCGCAAAATTTTGTATAGAGCCCTTGGGGAGTTTTAGGAACCAGTCCAAGGATTGTCTTCCTAGACTTCATGGAAAGAGATGCATTAAGAAGACATCACTATAGGCCACCTCTTAGCAAGCCGTATAAAACTCCTTGATATGCTCTCTAGGATCATCCTTGCCCTTGTATTTGTCCCACCGGGTGTGCCAAAATGTAAGGAAGGAATATCACTGTGATGAAAGAAATAAAAAAAAATGTAAACCTTTTGAGTAACCTTCTGTGCAAACCTCAAATAAGGGTCTCATATGAAACCTTGTAAAATGGATGTCAGAGATAATTTGTGGGTGCTCTTGAGTACTCTCCAAGATTTGAATGCAAATGCTACCAACATAGTGAATTCAACAGAGTTTTTTATATGTCAGATTCAAGAGGATTTGTAAGGAAGGTAAGACTACAATTTATAGAGGTAAAAGTAGTTAAAGTTGGTTATACAAAGATAAATGAATATGCTAAAAATAGCATTATGGAAGTTGTAATAGTGTCGAGGGAAATAAATAAATCAATTGCAAAAAGTTACATCCAGAAAGGTGGTTGTAAGTGCAATTTAATTTCCCCCACCTTTCTAGGATTCTAGAAATGCAGTTAACTAGGATAAGGATATGGAGTCCAAGTGGAGTCTAGGTGGAGTTTGAGCAAGCGGTAGATGACTAGGATGTGCACACACTTAATTAATTAATTATTTAATTAATAAATAATAATTAATTTAGCTAAAGGGGTACTAAGGATACATGGGATTAATTTAATTAATCCAAAGGGGTACAATGTGTATTAATTAATTAATTTAATCAATTAATTGCAAATGGGTAAATAACAGGGTGTACTAGAATAATACTGGGAACAAGTGGAAACAAGAATGTAAGTTTGGGGTATCTACAGAGGTACAAAAACTTGAGAAATCTAATCTAAATGATCTTAATCATAATGTAAATGTTGAAAAACATTAACATAATAGATTCTAACACTGCAAATTCAAACCAACCTGTGAACATAAGAGCTTGTCTAGCAGCTAAGATGTCGAAGGACACTAAATGTATTAGACCACCTAAGTTTAATGGGAAAACTCTAGGTGATGGAGTTGAGAATTGGGTCAACAAGATGGAGAAGTATTTTACAATTAGAATTTTTTTTTAAGAAACTACGGCTGTTTGGGGTGCTTATCAACTCTCAAATGAGGATTCCTCATGGTGGGATAGCCAAAAGGTTGAATTGGGAGTTTTTACGTCCAACATAACCTGGGATCAGTTTAAATTCTATTTCAGACAATGCTAGTTATCACAGATATATTACAATAGAAAAATGTCTGAATTCCAAACCTTAGCATAAGGCAAGATTACTATAACAAAATACTGGGAAAATTTCACGAAACTATTGAAATATGTTCCGTAGTACTAGTTTGATGAGAAGTTTTGTATATATAGATTTATCATGGGACTTAATACCATCATATGCAAGGAAGTGGATGTACATGGTCCTTCGACCATGGAAGCATTATTTGAAAAGTCCATTGGACAAGAGTAGAATCTGCACGCTATATCTACTCATAGAGATGAGAAAAGAAAGAATAATTTTAGTTCACCTTCATCATTAGCACTTGAAATACTTGGTGAAATTTTTTTGGCAATAAGGCTCAGAATGGTGAAAACAACACATCAATAAATTGTGCTTCTAATGTAAAACGAAATGGATAGGATAACACTACTAGTAATGACAACAATTTTAAAAGGAAAATACCTTTTGGTGGATGTTTCAAGTGTGGTGGTGACCACTATGGCAAGGATTATACCTTGGGGAACAAGGAAAACATCCACAATAGAGAATCCAAGTTGCAGTGATAAACCGTCAAGTTGAAAAAGAAGCAACACCTAATGAAGAGAGAAGTTTTGGACCCATAAATTTTCGTGGTGAAACCAATTAGATTGTTGGGAAAATATTGAAGAAATAAAAAATCCTAATTTTTTATTTAAAAAACTGATATTTGATGATCTGTTATGATATACTTGATATTATTTTATATTCTTGGTGATTGAAATGACGAAATTCCTTCATATTGCCAATTTTTTGGTAAATTTGGATGCTTTAAGGATATTACAGACAATAAATTTTAATGCAGGTAAATTGAAATATAGAAAATTTACAAGTTTTTGGATGAAAATGTTAATTGTTTTCCTTGGTTGTATGATATAAATCTCTATTTGATTATTTTTCTGCTATTATTAAGTAAAATCATCTGGGTGATGATTCCATAAGGGGGAACTATGTTACATCCCTCATTTTCATTTTTTGTCGCAATAATAAGTTTTAATATAGAAAGTGGTTTATGAAGGAAAGGGGATAAATATTGTAAATTAGCTGAGTTTATAGATATACATACATATATATATCCCAAAAAATGATATATACACTTACACATAGTTACAAGCTCAACTGCATAACAATGCTTATCGTCAAGCATCCGTGAAGCACTTGACATTTATAACTTATTTTATTGTACTTCGTTGTATAAATTTACTTACCTTGTTTGTTTTTCATAATGTCGATAAATTTTTTTTATGACTGTATTAAGATGGGATGATTCTACTTGTCTGCTATATATTAAGGTTTCATCATTATATCTTTTACATTATTAAATGTGCACTATTTTTTATGTTTGAAATAATTGTTAGTGTTTGGGTGTCATGACTAACCATCTTAGGATTTATATATTGATCATCGACCGTAATGCATTAAAAAGGTTTTTGTTGTTGTTCTGGATATAAATTCCTCAAGTGACAACAAGGTAAAAGATGGAATGTGTAATTACTTTCTTGCATTGAATATTAACTTAACTAACCATTGATATCATTTTGTTTTTAAGATGGTCATGGACCATAATTTCATCTGAATGAAAATAGGTTGTAATAAGCTGCCACCACCTTTGCAAGGATTATAAGTGGTAAGTTGTCAAATGCATTATTATTTGATTTATCATGAATCAAATTATCTATTGTTTTCTTTTAATGGTAAACTCCTTTCTTGGACTTAGTATATAATGTGTTGGTGATAGTGAGAGTTTGTCACTGATCATATGAATGGAAATTATAATGTGTTAAAGGTAATAGATACACTATTCTATAAGGTCATAGACCATGGTGGTGGGCATTGATAATGTTAAGTTTATACTTTGAAGGTCATTGACCTTACAAAATTCTAGAAAGACTATAAAGGATGATATGGTCATATAGTCACACCATGTAACTTTGAACGAGTTATAATGTTAGGTTGTTTAATTGTTTAAATTCCATTAACCATGGAAAAATAGATATGGAAGATAATATATTATGATGGTCTAAGACCATGGTGATTGGCATTAAAAAGTGTTTGATAATCAAATGGAATTCGACCATACTCTATTAGCATTTTGAGTAGTTAATGATTTGAGCTCGGTCGTTGGTTGACCCATGTAATAATGAGTTTGTTTGTTGAGTGATAGTCTACGACCGAACACATGAAACTCCATGCAAACAATGATAATAGCCATTTAGTTCAACAACTCAAGTTGGAGGGAAAACTGGAATCGTAGTGGCTATTTTTATCCAGCCACTGAGTGGCACCTGCTAGAGTTAAGAGCATTTAATGTTTAAAAATAAACTCAAAGCTTCCTTAGGAAGTTACCTTGGATGCATTTAATTTCTTTCTTTTGGTTTATTGTTTCGAGCTCTTCCTTTGGCCGCTCGAGCTCCATTCTTTTCTAGACTATGCATGGGATTTGATAAGCTATTTTTGGGGAAAATATTAATGGAAAACCTAGCTATATATAGTGTTGTTTTATTTGGTTTAATATCGTTGATATTTTTGAAAATGAGAACAAATGGGTCGAACTTCTAGGGTTGTTAGATAAACTATTGATAAAAATTGTCGTTCTTATCTGCTCAACCTACAAGAAAATTGTGGAAGAAATAGAGAAGAAAGTTGCAAAACTCTTCATTTTTTGAGGCATGGATATTTTGTTCCCTTCTTGTTGTTACATTATGAATTTGATAAAATAAACAGGTTTTCTATTCTATTAATCCTGCAATAAAATATTTAGGAATAGATGGAAATTATGGGATCAATTTTTTTGTAATATGTGATTCCTTTTATGTTCTTCTTTGATGGATATTGAAGAAAAATGGAACACGGTTCAAAAAATAGATCTCTGGCATGTTTTTCTTTAATGGGTATTTGGTAAGATAAAAAGGAATATAGGTTCCCTATAAGTTAAACAAATTTCTAGTTTAGATAACTTTGAAGGTGTGGAATGGTTTTATTTGATTATGTCGAGGTCGCAATCGGTAGAGGGCACTATGAAGTTTTGTAAACATACTTTTTGTGGTGTTCATCTCGACTCTTTGTTGAAATTTCTGTGATTTTAGGTTACAGATTGCTATTAAAAGTTGGAAAATATGACTCTCTCTCTCTCTCTCTCCCTCTCTCCCAGAAACTATTTCTAGTAGATATTATTATTATTATTGCTTTGTTTGTGTTAATGGATTTGATTAAAATAATGGTTATGAAGTCAGCTATATTTTTATTTCCTCCATACTGGCCTACAATGAATTATTTCCATTCTAGCTTGTTATGAGTCATCGTAGAGTTTGAATAAAAATTGTAAACCCTTGCTATGAAATCCTGAAACTTCTTTCCACTGTTATAAGAATTAGTGCTGAGGAAATTTTAAAATGTTTTATCTAATTAAGTAGGTTAAGTTATGTGAATGTGGCTCTGTTATGAACAAGATTGTTATAGTTGGATTTAGGTAATATATTGATGACTATAAAACTCTATTCCTCCCCTCCATAGGAACAATCATGGGTCTTTCATTCGGAAGCTTTGTTATTAGTCTCTATTTGGACTCTGGTATAACAACTTGGCTGTTAAATTGACAAGTTTTGTGATTTCCTTTGTGAAGATTGTTAATATAATTTTATTATTGAAATTGTTGATTGCACTATTATGATAAAGAAAAGTAACATGAAGCTCTTATTAATTAATTTTCCTATGGATGTTTAATAGTGAGTTGATTGTTGAATGAAACTTGTTTACATTATTTATAGAACATTGTGTTGGAGATATAAGATTTTCTATTATATATTGCATTTAATCCTTGGATAAATGTGCCAAGATGTCATAGGCCAATTAGGATGAAAAGGTTTGAATAAAAGACATTTAACTTTAATTGTCTTATGGTTTGGATTAGTTATGAGATTTAGTTTCCTCCTATTACTATTATTATTTGTATAACATGATGTAAAGTTTAAATTCATGCAAAATTATAAAGAATTAACTAGGAGACATTATATTTATAGTGTCTTAGATAATATCTTGTTGTTGCAATAATGAGTATCATTATGGAGGTTATTATCTGAATTAATTTTTGATTCTTGTTGAGTTGACTTGTATTGTATGACAATATAGATAATTTAATAGGGTCAGTTCATTTAATTAAGAACAATTATACTTGGTAAATGGAATGTGATAACCTATTTTTATTTATTTATTTCATCACATAACAACATGAATGGGAATGGATTATTCATTCTAGTTCAATGAACTGACCATGTATATTATATTATTTTATCCTACAGATTACAGGATGGAATAAATATTATGAAATTATATTTGGAATATTTTCACACATGATCATCATGTGACAATTGTGTTTATCTGATTTATGATATTGATTATGTTGAACATCCAGTTTTGGGATCATTGTGTTTATTAAAAAAGTGAAACACGGTTTCGTAGGATTTCATAAAGCAATTGGCCTAATTGTATTAATATGAAATTATTGCATTATAGTATAATATAAGGATTTATCCTTAATGAGTTTCAATAAATACCTTTATTACTTGTATATCTCTTATGTGTTGTAATAATGAAATACATTGTTTTTAACAATGGTGTGTACATCCGAAATTGATTACGAAATTATAGTTTCCTATTTTTGTAATTATACTTTACGACAATTATTATTTTTATTTATTGAATAGAAATTATTATGGAAATATGTATGAAAATATCATTAATGTGTACAAATGAATGAGGTTAAATAAACAATGTTGTTATGAATGACGATACATGAAATAATGACATTTCATGGTAACTTCGTCGTAATGAGATTACATAAATAATTAATCTATTTATATAGTACAACTATAAAAAGTACATTGACGACAATTGTACCTTTATGAAAACAACATGTGTGAACGATATATTGATGTCTTATTAGTAAAAGTGTTATACTACAAACTATGATTTAGGATGATAAAAAGTATGATGAGAATTGTACATTTACAATTATCATCAATCTTAAATCAGCCTTAATACTTTAAGGTTTATATTTATTTCTTAAAGAAATTCATAATGTTAGTTAACTAAAAGTATGGAATTAACGCTATAATCAAAATAGGTTGGGATCGTTATAAAAGTGAAAGGATATGGTTGGACTAAACCTATTCCTAAAAACAAAAACTGTATAGTGACATTACGAGTTGAAATACATCATAATATAGTAAGTACTTAAGTTACTATAGGGCTTTTCATTAAACATATAACTTGACTTAGTCTAGAAACGATGAATTCTACCTTATATTAAGATAATACATATTATGAAATGTGGTCTCTAAGTCCCGCCTATCCATTCAACTGAACCTTATCCATACCACCTTAGGATGGCAATGGGAAGGGTAATTATTATTTAATGAAAAAAATCATCAAGTAATCATTATCTTTCCCATAGGGATCCTAATTAGGGATTGATAGTGTACTCTAGAGTAAAGAGGTGAGTCCTAGATCCTATGCCTTATTAATACAAGAAATTAAACATTAGTTAACAAATTTTCATCCAAATAAATGTGTAGAGATGATTGTGCGATGATGGGACAAGTTTCGTTTGGTTTATGTGCAGTCACAGAACTACACATCCAATACATAGCTTAGAAACTTTGGCCAAAGTAGTGTAACTAGCTGATTACACTATCAGTTCATCGAGTTTCTATTTAAATGTATGAGATTCTTGATCAAACTCAGTTGACTGATTTTTAGGTAGACACTTAGGAAACTCACTAGTTCTCAGACCTAAATGAAAAGGTTAACCAACTATATACAAGTCATGCACACTTGGGTAGAGTGATGATAAAGGGGGTTGGGTAGACCTAATTGAATTTTATAGAGGCACGTGGTTATGTTGTAATAAGATGGATTGTAAACCATATTTAATGTAGGATTTTTAATTACTGCTAGTTAAAATCATTGAAGGATTTAATGGGGATTAAGGGGTTTATTTTTTAAAAAAATCCCTTAATTTGGAGTAATTATAACCCAGGTGTTACATACTGTGAATCTAGAGCGACAAATAGAAAAGGATAGTGAACATCATCTGGCCTTGAAAAACTAGATCTATAGCATCTACTAGGACACTAGCGCCCAGATCCAAACACCAGCACCAGGCACTCTTGTCCTCTCCCAGGAACTTTTGTCTTATACTTTTTAGACTCCGTAACCTTCAGTGAGCGTTGACGACACTCTCATCAGTTTGTTTCAACAATTCACCTTCCCAAATCACTTCTAGGTTGCTTGGGAATTAACTAAGTCTCTTTATCTCCCTCTCTTTCTTAGGGTTTCACATTTATATACTTGCTTACTTGTGTCTTAACTGTATATTAGCATGTGTACATAATTCATTACATTATTTATTATGCAATTACATTTAATTCAAATTTATATTAAATCACTAACTAAAATGAAACAAAAACAAAATGCATAAAAAAACCTCCCAGTCAATTATTTGTTGCAAACCTAAATGATAAGGTTATGGAAGCTTTAAGCCTGTGAAACCTTGTAAATATATGATTGTGGGTGCTCTTGAAAGTGGTCTCCAAATGATAGAATTACAATGCTACGAACATATATTTGACTTGGATATAGCTTCCAATATGCAAATATAGGGTAGCAAAGTTGACAGAGTAATTATGGAAGAATCTAAGAGGATTCATAAAAGATAATCTTATTATATTACATAGGTTGAGTAGTGGTTGGAAGTGGTGACATGTGGTTGAATGCACATTCTAAAAATAGCACTTGAGTGGGGTTGAATGGTTTAGGTGAATTTATTCCCATGAGGGGTAGTAAATAAATTTAGTTGCAGAAGCTACATCTGGAAAGGTGGTTGAGCATGTAATTGAAATTCCCCCACCTTTCTAGGACTCTAGAAGTGTAGTTGACTGGACTAGTGAAATGGAGTCCAAGTGGGGTCCAAAGGGAACCTAGGTGGTATTTGACTAGGAAAATAGGTGTATTTTCCTAATTAAGTAGCTAATTTAATTGGCTACAATGTGCAAGATAACTAATTAATCATTTATTCAATAAATGATAACTAAGTTAGCTAAGGTGCATTAGAGATTTATTCAATTGATCCTAACAAGGTGAAATGTGCATGATTAATAAATTTAATCAATCAATCATAAGGGGATGAATAACATGGTGTATTAGGATAATGCTGGAAACAAGTGTGTGATTTTGGGGTGTCTACATTTTCCCCTCTTTAAAGTATTATTATGAAGTGTTAGAATTGTAATGATATTAGACGTATGTAGATCAGTGAATAGAAGACATTGAAGCATTTAGATGCCCCTGCAAGTAGAATGGTAAGGGAATTACCCCTCAAGCGGGTGGGTGAGGCAGAAAAGTGGTGGAAAACCACTTGATAGGAATAAGACAAGGGATTGCGAACAAGGATAGGAAGGACCTGTGCTCATAGCATGAGCATCATTTAGAGAATAAAATTTAGAGAAAACTTAATTTTGTTGTTACACAATAGAGTTATCATGATGGATAACCCAGATGCATGTAAAAACACACACAAAATAAAATAAAATATAGAAAGGAAAATAGACCCAATATGCACTGCAAAAGTATGCAACATGACTATGAAGAAGCCAAGAAGATAACATAATACAATTAATTGGTCCAAAATAATTAAACATCAACAATGCAACACAAATTCAAAAAGATTAGAATTAACTATGCCCCTAATGTGTGTCATAATGATGATTAAATAGATCTAAAATTCCCCCAAGCACCAAAATCGATCGAATACAATTAGAAAGGATTTTACTGAAGAGCAAAGTGATGCTTAGATACTCCTAATGATACTATTGTTGGATCTACATTTGATAAGTGATCTGAAAGTTGAAAAAGGATCAACGTCTGTGTGTAATAAACTTGGATTATAGGAGAGGTAGGACGAGAGCCTAAATTTCCCCATGCAAAGTTATATCATGAAGGAAAAACAATTGATGTGACTTGCCCCAAGTAGAGTTAATAATCATGTAAAGGGAAGAAAGTGGAGTGGTATTCATAATATTGCAACAATCACTAAGGTAGTAGATAAAGGTATGACTTTATGAAGATTGTGTTGAAATGTTGAAAGATTAATTTCATGGGTTTTCCAATTGTAGGATTTATGTGATAAGTGAATGTTTGTTCGAAATTTTTATAAGTTTTACAAGTTTTTTGGATTTTTTGAAATATATGATTTTTTTATTTTTGCGAGGTTTTGAGAGAAATTTGAAATACAAATGCAAAGAAATGTAAACAAACCTAAATACATGGAAAAAAGGAAAACATACCATGGCTTATTTTATAATCCAGGAAAAAAACACAACACTTGAAAGCAACAAAAAAGACACAAAACAAACATTGTAAAAAAAGCCAATATGAATAGGAAGGAACCACACCAAAGTTATATGTGAACTAAGATGTGAATAAATTTCCTGTAATTGGTCTACAAAAAATTTAAATAAATTACAACAAAATAACAAACTAACAAGAAGCAAAAACATCATCATAATGTTGACAGATCGCAACACTACAACACAATTTGTAATAACGACGTCTAATGATACTTCAAATGTGTTCAACATTGAATAATTAGAAAGATATGAATGTCCCAGAGCGATAGCTTAGAACGTAAGAGGATTAGATCATGTTGAAGAGAAGAGTGATGCTTAGATACTCCAAAAAATACTCTTTTCAGATCCCATTAAAGTTTGATGTGTTCCTTGGAGATGTTTGAAGAAGTGCAAGTTTTCATCTATTGTATCATGACAAGCTGAGTTGTTTCATGAAGGTATTATAAGAAATGAGTAGGGTTGAAGGTAAATTCCATAGATGATACTAATGTCAAAGGAGGAATGATCATAAATTTGTGAAATCAAGATTTTATAGTGTCTCAACGGTGTTGCACAGGTGTATGATTCCAGAAAGGTTCTTGCACATCTTGATGGCAAAGATGAGTAGGTATGTCTTATGGTTGGGTACTCTTTAGAAGATGGATTTGCACATGATTGATTGCATGGTCTAAGGGGGATATTTATATTCTGAAGTGGTCTTAGAAGAAGTAAGGTAGCTTGAAAATTCAAGATTGCATTTTCTAGGGAAATGTAAAGGCTTGAAAATATGTTACAAGGTCAATGTTACCTATGTGGGTATGTTTGATGTTGTTTTATGCTTGAGTGGATAGTAGATTACACTCTTAAGGACTGTTGTTGCTAATAAAATATGAATATGTGATCAAAGTTGCAAGGAAGGTTTAAAAAATTGTGCATAAGAGTATGATATACTTGACTAAGTTTGTTTAAAACATCAAAAGGTGGAGCATCAAGATTGAAAACCTAGAAGAGATCTGAGACATAGTCGAATGAGCATGAAAAGATGGCTACATGAATTGAATATACCTCAAGAATATTTTTGTGGAGATTAATGAAGAATATTCTCTTTCATTTTATGATGACTTGATCAGACCATCAAATGTATGAAGGAATGTTGCATAATTATTGAAGAAATGAGTTTCAATGATTATGCATTCAAGAAGAAGAAGCATTGTATCATAAAGGTATGTCATTATCCATTAGAGCTTGACATGTATGATGAGAATTTAAAGTTGTAGTAGATAGTAATTAAGGATTATTTGTTTTATTGTGTTAAGGGAATGAGTTTCAAGGTCTGAGTGTATTTCATCTCAAAAAGGAGTCCTTGTTACAAGAAACATGTGTATGATAGTGGCATCATGAAAATTTAGAGTCTGTTTTGCATGAATAAGGTATATTGGAACTTTGTAAGGTTTTGGTATTGCTTGAAGGACTGAATGTATACTCTAAATGAAGTGATCTAGGACTATTGGATGTATGTTTCCATTTTGATCCATATAGGTGCTCCTAGGAGATTGTTATAGAAATATTGCGGTATATATTCTCATTGTGTGACTTGAATAAAAAGTGTTCTAAGTCTAGAGCTTAGATCTAGGCAGAAAACTATTAGGAATGAAGATGAAACAAGGTATGCATATCATGTTTGAGTCTACTTGTTTGACATAAAACATGAATGCTAACATAGTCTCAAGGTTGAAGAAATGTTCCATTAATTTTGATGATCAAAAGTGCAGTATGCTTGAAGGTCTATAGGGTGCACATTTTTAGTAGTCGAGATGAAAGATGTTCTTGTTTTGGTCTGAAGATATTCATATCAGTTGGAGAAAAGCTTGCTTTAGGTTGTTAACAAAGGTGGATACATCATCTCAAGGGAAAATGAAATCTATCATGATCTGCTATGTGTTTTGTGTTGTTGATCTTACTGATAATAAGGTGTAGATTTATGTATTGTTGATTGAGAAGATTTTTTCATCCCAGGGGAGATGGGTTGAGTTAGAAGTGTGCATTTTTCAAGAGGGAGATAATTGGCTCTTCGAGACCCAAAGAAGCAATGTTTCTCAAAGAAAATAAGAAAAAATTGTCTATAACATGTGTAAGCTAAAATTATTATGTATATGTTTAGGGGGGAGCATTGTAAATGTTTGATAGCATGCCATGGATCATCTATCTACATTTGGTGTTAAGAAAGTGAGTTCAATTTGAGGGGGAGCAAGTAAGTATGTAGTTTGTGCATTGTTGTTAGTGTTTTTCATGTCAATATTTCATGGTAACATTTTTCATTCGATGTCAAAGGAGGAGAGTGTAATCACAAACATGAAAAGAGAGTCTTGTAGGTGCTTGAATGTTTGGTTACCATCAATGTCTCTGAATATGGTTTCCATCAATGAAAAAGGGGGAGATTATTGGGCATTGTGTTAGTGTTTTTTTCATTGATGTCAAAGGGAGTCTTAAGTACATGATGATGTCATTGGTGTTCATTATGGAAGCATGAAGTGTCTAATGGCATGAAGAGTGTTCATTGAGTCAGTATGAGGTGTCATGGTTTGTTGCATTGGTAAAGTGTCTTGGTGCATTGTCAAGAAAGTAGATGCTGAGAGTGAGCTCTAAAGGTTATCAGAGGTCTCCATGATGTCTAACATGGTCAGTAAAATAAGTCAAGCATGTTTGTAGGTTTACATGATAGTAAACAAGTCAGTTTCAGTCGGATAGGTGGTGATTCAAGCCTAACTAAGCCTAATCCTAGACCTACTGCTAGTATGTGAGATGGAATCATGAAGCATGGAGGAGATAAGGTTAATGTGAGCATGTGAGGACTGATTTGAGGTTGTATAATAGGTATATAATATGTCAAAGGTTAAGATTCAGGTATATGTTGCATGTACAAGGTCATTTTGAAGCAATACTAAGAGGAAAAGGCTAGTTGACATGGAAAAGTCATGGTGGTCGGAGAGTTTCAAAGGTTGTAGAGCACGAGTAAGAATTTCAGATCATGAAGAAGGTTATCCCATAGGTGTGGACCAAATTTGAGGTCAAGAGTTAATCATGAATGTAAGAAATATTGTTTTGACTCTATCGAGATCTCAAGAACAACCATTTCCACTTCGAAGATCATCTTCAATTGCTCACCCACACCTGTGAGTTATGCACGGGAGTCTCAACTCTTGGGGGATGTTAGAGAATGGAACTAAGAAGGTATAACAAGAAGAATGAGCTCAAATGGATGTCAGTTTTTTAAGAACCATCATTAAGAAGAAGAACATGTCAAATAGTTTTAAAGTGACAAAGAAGAAATGATTTGTATGGTATCCAAATGGATTCAGAAGGTTGGTATGATGAATCAAGGATGTAGAGGACTCTTCAGGGTTCTTGTTGGTGGTGGTTGCATGCTCCAGGTGTTTTGGTAACTTGAAGAAAAAACCCTTGTTTTTTGGAGTTTTATAGACGTGGAGTTGAGATGAAGGTCTCAGGAAGTGAAAAAAATTATTGTTGATATCATGGGATTGTTCTAGATGGCCATGAAAATATCTAAGCAAGTTTTGTGGAGAAAATTTGTGAAACAAGTGTCATAATGTGACCTACCTTTAAAAGCCTAAAGGGTTAAAAATCAATCTTTTGCGTCTGAGATGGTGTGAGATATTCTACATTGTACAATAGGGTTAATTGATCATGGATAGATTTTACAGGTTTCATATGATGTCTTTGAGGTATTGGTTTGATCTGGTGAAGTGTTTTTGTGCTCAAGTCCAAATGGCCTAATCAACACTATTAGGCTTGCCACGAAGGTATCATGGAATAGGTGTGCAAGTTTATTTTTCTCCATGTGACTCATGCTTGTGATTGCTTAAAGATGTGCATCAAGGTGCCATTGATGTGTTTCATGCATTATTAGAGCTTGGAGGTGTAGTTTAAGGTGTTGAAGGTCTGATTTCTCAAGACTGATTCTTGAGACATAGCAGATTGGAGCAGTTTTGGATATACATGTATTTTGGTGCCTTATGCCCTAATTTGGTGAAAGTTATGAGTTGTGTGAGTTATACGACATCAATACCTTCCTGTTGATGTGTCATTTTTGTTATGAATACTAGTTTTGGTATACCAAGTCATTCTCTTTTAGAGGATGATATTTTAGGTGCATGAGACCTAGTTGGGTGTGCTTGTCTTTTGGAGTGCTTCATGAGGAAGATGGATGTTGCAGAGGTATATGAGCTTGTTGGTGATTGTAATAAGGAGTTGTTGAAGTATGTGGAGTTTTTGGAGTCATGGTATATATTTATTATGCCCTTTAAATTCATAATGTGACCTTTGGAGGAGGAAGCTTATTTTTAATCGTTGTGAGCTAGTTTGTGTTGTTGGGCCTAATGCCAACATTTATGGATCATGTATATGAAATATATGAGAGAGTACAATGTGTTTTTATTTTGACATGACTGACCTAAGAGTCTTAACTGACCTGTGGTCATTTATGGGGTGTGTCAAGTATAAAAGTGAATTGTGTTGGCTCATTTGAGCTTGTGGAGAGGACGAAGTTGTGAGAAAGATAGAGAGAAGTGTGTGAAGGTGTGAGAGTGATATAGAGCTGTAGAAACCAATTTTTGGTGTCTCTACTCCACTTCACCCCGTGTCCACTCTTCTACATTATAATTTCCCATTCAAATTCCTTTTCCCTCCTAATTCCATTTGAATTCATTTTCCCACCAAAATACATATCTAATTAATAAATGCTAATTGGTTAATTAATCTCTTTTAATCAACTTATGAATTTAATATTCAAAAGTGGTCCATTCTTATCCCACTTATGAATTTAATATTCAACAATTATCCATCAAATCCCACTAATGAATTAAATATCCAAATATAATCCACATCAAATCTCACCTTTGAATTAAATATTCAAATATTATCTACATGTAATCCACCTTTGAATTAAATATTCAAAGAAAATCCATATGCAATCCAATTTTGAATTTAATATTCAAAAGTAGTCTCCACTCACCTAATCAGGGTTACCTAAATTAACAAACCTCTGACATTATAGCTCCTCTCATCCATTTTGAACAAGTTAGAAATGATAAAAAACCTCTGATATTATAGCTCCTCTCATATCATCCTTATACCATCATACCTCCCTTGTGATGCCACTTGTGTCACCATAATATCATCCACATACCCTTGAGGTTCTCTTAGTAATCCCATTTCTTGGCATCCTTCCATCTAAAACATGAAAGCTCACGTGTTTGTTTTACAAGTTCCTCACATCTAGTCCAATTCACCATTGAACCATACAATTTTGGTTCTCTTTATATTTATTTTGATTAGATCAGTAGCTTCTCTATACATTGACATTTTTTAGGTTCTGTTATTTAGCAATTTATGCATGTTATCCATTTATCTTTCATTTATATCATTTTATCTTATAAAATGGTGGTTGAAATCCACATAAGGAATCTTGTGCTTCTTGGAGCCGACTTCATCGAGCAGCCCCTGCATATACCATCTAATCCATTTTTCTCTTAGTTCCCTCTATTTCATAGGTCTATCTAGCTCACAACGAGGACATTCACTTTGCGCCTGTCCATTTTTCATGATCTTCTCCCAAGGTACCTTAAAACCTTGCATATTTGAGTTTGTTTGGTTTTATTTGTTATCTAGAGCACTAATCTGGACAGGGATGAAGAAAATTTGATCAACATTCTGCCACACCCGATGGGACCAATCCCAAGATCTAGGCATTTTTTTGTTACTTTACCTATCTTGTGCACGCATCAGAAAGTATAACGGTTATCCTGATTCATAGTTGTCATCTATTTAGATATATTTTGTGAATATTTCGTATATAGACTCACCTGTTTGTAGGATTTAGTGTTTTCTCCATTAATGTGGTGTGTTACTTACATTCGGTAGTTTATATCATCTTGAGGTAAGTGGTTGTGTTGTTTTCAAAAGGTTTATTATTTGGTTGTTTATAATTGATATAAAGTTTTATTGGTATTGTTATTAAAAAATAATAATAAATAAAATAATAGATAAATAAATAAAATATATTATTATTATCCTAGAACTACCCCTCTCATTTATCCCCTAATTCCCTTGGCCCGACCAACTCGGCCAAACTATTCACCCACCTCTCTCTCACCTGTGAGATATTCCCCTCACACCTACCTCTCTCTCACCCCTGAGCTCCTACCTTCCCAACCCCCTATTCTCTTTCCTTCCACTCACCTCCCCATCCCGACTAACTTCATTCCCAACCCCATCTCTAACTCCACATAACCCTCACAAAACCTCCACATTCCCAGACCTGCAGTGAGGACACCTCGGTCCCTCATCTCTCACCACATGGACTCCTCCCCTCTCCACACAGGCTCTCCCTCAACCACGTGAATTTCCTCTCGATGGTTCTCCCATCAATGCACACCCCACCACATATCACGCTCGCTCCTGTCAACACTCCTGCATATTGTGCTCCCACAACTCCCCTTAAACGAGCCACTCGGCTCCACAAAACTTCCTCCCATACAACTTGTGGATGAATCAAAACCCAAGCATATTTGGTATTGTGAAGACCACTATTGCAAATACCACCAAGTCTAAGGACACGACGTAGAGAAATGCCGAAATTTTAAATATTTGGTCCAAAGACTCATTGATCAAGGTGACTTCCAAGTAGACAACCCCAACGCACCTCCAAATAAACCACTAGAGGTATTTAAACAACCATTCCCTAACCACACACCGACAAGTCAATCCATCATAGCTACAACCAAAGCCCCCAATGCTCATACTATAAACACTCTTCACACCATGGACTAATATCCTATCCCATCCACAAATTCCCTTCCTTCATCACCAATCGCATCCACCTCCTTAGACATTGCCCCTACATCTAAAAACCCATTAACACTTATACCCAAAACCGCACCAATCATACCTACAACTATCTCAAAACCTATTCCTACATCTACACCTACCACATCAACCCCATTCACAAACATATCATTCTTACCCTTTGAGACACTAATGAAACAACCATTCACCCACTTCTACATCCGATATTGATCCTACATCCACTTCATTACCTATCATATATAATCCATTGGTTACCACATCCCCTTCATTGGATTTGACTAACTTACCTACATACATTCCACCTTTACCCATTATACCATCCTTAGAGTTGATCCTGGTTCCTCTTTCCACACTTTTTTCCATACCCACCACATCTATCATGCCCCGACTTGTGATATTCAACCCCGTCACCACATCTACATCAACCATACCTATCACCACATCACTTAAATATCCAAATTTCCCAATTATGCCCACCTCTTTATCAATCCCAACTACCCTTATATTTTTCATATAAAAAAATCCACTTACCCCTACCTTGACATCTTCGTCACCTATACATATATCCTTTCCCATGGCCACATCACTTGTTAACACACCGACCACATCCTCTCCATTTGAAAATATATTGATGATTCCCCTTGAACAATTCATGGAATAAGTACCTCCACATAAGTCAAGAAAAAATGGTATCCATTCTCTCACTATAGAATCGGTTATTTCTACCTTAGCCAATCCAAAGCCTACACAATCCTCATTTCACATAGACCTTATTAATCGTACTATACAAAAACCTATTCCTCCATCAACATTCACACCTACACTGCAATATTTATGTCCTCCAGTTGATATTATTATCATCCCTACCAAGGGTAAATTTTCTCAATCAAAATTTAAGGCTCATGGTAAACATCCCCAAAAGTCTCATGCGCATCCTCCTAAGAAGTCAGGTATTCCCTCTCCTCAGTAATCTAATGTTACAACGTCTATTTTAGGGCCAGTCCCTTCATCTAATACACCTTGTAATGATAAATCCAAATCCAAACAATCTAACTCTCCTCCCAAAACTGGTTCATCTTTCAAGACACCTAATTTACCCATCCATCCTACATCCACACCTAATTATCCTCTCAAATGTCACAAGAGTCACCTTCCCCATGACACATCTATTGGATCTTATGCAAACATATTTTGACACTTAATCCAAATATCTGTCATCATGCTTCCTCCCATTAGATGTTTAAATCCACATAGTCCAAATTCATCATGGTTCAATCCCAATTTCATTTGTGCTTATCATCGTACCCTGGGCCATGAAATTGAACATTGCAAGGCATTTCAGACAATTGTTCATAACCTTATTGAGAAAGAAAATTTCCCCATTCAAGGGGAACATCTTGCTCCATTTACATCTAATCCAATTCATATCCCATCCATTGGGTTTCCCACAATTTCTCCATTCACATCATCCCTTAACATCTCTTCTGCACATGACATTCCTCCTGAGTAAAATCCTCCATTGTTCATTGATATTGTTTAACTGGCCAATCACCTCTGTGGTCTCTGACCGTTTATCCAATCCAAACCCAAAACAATGTTATCTAAACTCCTTTGACATCCACTAACTCATCTACATCTAATATAATATCCCTCGCTAGGGGGACATCCTCCCCTTGTCCTTGAACATCTCTTCCATGTCAATTCATCTTTGATCCATACAACTCCCTTGATGCTGGGATAATTCATGTTTGACATCGCTTTATTTAATCACATCTAATCCATCTCATTCAGTCTTAAATCCAAATTAATCTTGTCCAAGTCTTCATCTTATTTTAAAGTCCTTTTTTGTGGCCCTACTTGTCCCGCTCTTCGAGGACCATTTATTTTCATCTTAAGTCCACACTTGTGGCCATATTTCATCTCTCCCTTGAGGGACCTTGTTTTTCATTTTAAGTCCACCTTTATGGCCATATTCGTGCCTCTCTTGGGGCATCATCTTCATTAGATTCAACCGTTGTGGCCATATTTGTTCCTCCCTTGAGGGCACCATATTTTCATCATAAGCCCGCTTTTATGGCCATTTTTTGTCTTACTAGGACACATTTTGTTCACTCCCTCTCTTTCAAAAAGTAGCGCATGGTTTCCATCTCATCTATCTCACGACGACTTATCCAATCTTTTATCACATCCTAAATCCACCATCGTGGTCATATTTTCCCCTCTCTTGGGGGACCATCTACTTGTCTCATGAGAGATGCATATTTTCACTTCCTTAAGGGTAGTGCATAGTTTTTATCTTCACTCATCTATCTCATCATCCTATCAATATTTCATCCTACTTTGCACGTGACTTTAATCAGGACATTACATGGAAAGTTTTTCTTTAGCTTCCCTTGATGGTAAACCAAAAGCAAAACCTCTTAATGCATTGCACTTGCGACCATTCTATTGTTAGCATACCTACGAATGAGCACTTAGTCTTATCTTTATATCATTCTCCCATCATGAGCCTCTTCCATATATCATTTTAATGATTTGGAATTATGTGGTCATCCATCACTTTCCATGATATGACCTTAACTATGGGCACCACGGCTCTGCCCATAGCATTTTCCTTATGGATAGGTTCTCCCTTTTTGGTGAGAAACCCATTATCATTACAGTCACCCATCACCCTCTTATTTACCTATTTAAACCATGGTAAGGGTCCAAGGGTGTCACTTGTACAATTATCATCCTCTCCTAAGTGGTCTACCTAGCTATACCTAGGTCTTCCCCATAAAAAATTCAAAATTATGGATGCTCCTATCTCATGTTATCTTATCCAAAAACAGACTAATCCCTGGAAGGATAGTTGTTCCTAAAAATCATATGATAAAAATAGACTGATCCCTTGAAGGAAAATAACATGCATATCTTATTCTGCCATCTAAAATAAAAAGTCAAAATTTCAAAAGTAAAAGAAAAAAGTAGACCATGCCCTCGAAGGATGGTTACTCTATTATATCATGGTAATGAAGGATTCTCGCATTGATTAGCCTTCTATATATCATAACATCCTAAGAAATCTTCCCACATCAATCAACTTTCTCATATACATTTCAGACTTCCCACATTGATCAGTTTGCATCTTCCCCCTTCCCAGAGCTGAGGCATAGTCCTAGGAACAACTTCCTATGGAGAACACTCTTCGCATACGAGTTACATCTCAAATCTCCTTATCATGTCAACATTAGGCTTATGAGATTATTGCATCCATGTTTCCATCATTGATCTTTCGTATAACTAACTATCGTATGTTATATGTTAACATCTGCTATTGTCTGCAAGTGCAATGCCTTTAGTGTTTCTCTTTATTTTTTACCTCCAATCTGGTTCGAAGCATGGTTTCCCCGTATGCTCCTTGCTACGATTATGTGGAATTTATCTCGATGAGGTTACCTTTTATCAAGATTGCATTCTTGCATATCTAATTTCAAACTATGTCATCTATATCCATATGTTTACTTTTAAGGATGACATCTATTAAAATCATCCATAAATCCATGACATATGTTAACATATATGAGCACTTTCTCTAATGCACACTTTTTGAATTTGGGAATTCTAACTTGATCTCCATTGTAGTTTACGAATCCTACTTGAGGA
Organism: Taxus chinensis; assembly: GCA_019776745.2. NCBI lineage: Eukaryota > Viridiplantae > Streptophyta > Pinopsida > Cupressales > Taxaceae > Taxus > Taxus chinensis. Next base: position 716,397,095 of record CM034153.1, on the reverse strand, counting down.
TCCATCTCAAGGAGATTTCGTTATCACTGCAGGTCCTTATCTACCACCATGGCCAACATGTTCATTTCTCCATCCATCCTGCCCGCAACACCTTTATCTTCCCATGTCAATTATTTCCACATCGTCCTTTCTCACTCTCTTCATCCTGTCTCCATTCCTACTACACTCGTTCCTGGACATTTTACCAACAATAGCTCATTGTTGGTATTCCCTTAACATTCCTTCACTCCCATAGCCTTCCCCATCATCCATTCTCTCTTAACTCCGCTTCATTGTCAGCACCTCTTCATATTTCCTTTGACCTTGCAAAGTAAACATAGCAATCTGGATCCTACAGCCTTCGTGATTTTCATCCTAATCCCCTCCATTGTCATCTCATTCCTTCCTACAACTAGTCCTCTTCTGTACCAATGTGCAACCTTATTACTCTCCTACCATTACCCTTGTATTAACCTTCCTCGTTATCCCATAGAGTACATGCACCCACATTCCACACGCATTGCAATGTGGTTTGTACCATACTCCTTCCCTTAGTCTCCAATTCCTCATTGATCCATTCATCCTTTGAAATCTGATTCCATGCTATTCTCTACCACACCTAATGATCTTCCATTGTTGGTACTTTCTCTGATCTTCTAAACATCATTTCATGAGTTTCATTCTTTTCTCTGATCTATCATCAATTTAATGCCTTCATTATTGTTGGTCTGACTTCCATGTTTTCATCATTTCTCACCCTTCATTTTTTTCATCTTCCATCAGCTCTCTCTCATCATCTTCACCTCCCTTATTCCATCTTTTCTTTTCCAATAACTTCATAGTGCACATCTTTCACTCAAAAATCATTACACTGTTGGTCCTCTCTCTATCATCGTCTCACTTCTCATCTGGTCATTGCCTTGTTCCATTCTTCCTCATTCCCCTTCTTCTCGTGTCTTCACTTTTCTACTAATCTCTTCTACCATTTCTCTTCCTCCAACAATGATTATTGTTGGTCTATGCCCTTTTCTTCTTAATCTCCAGCCTCTTTATTTTTATTGGTTTTATTATCTCTCTTCCATTTCTTTCAATTACTTCATCTTCCTCATCTCCTCCATGTCTTCCATCATTTCTCTCCCTTCATCCTCATCACCTCTCTCACTGATTATTTCTTGGTCTTCTCATCTAATCATATTCTTCATTGTTCATCTTCATTCCCTTCTCCTTTCATCATTCTCTATTATTCTCTTTCCCCCTCTTTCATTACTCTTGTTTCTCCACCTCCACCATGTCCGATATATTCCATATCTATCACTTATTCACCACTCAATTTTCTTTTCTTCATCAATCCCTATGCCCTTGTCAATATCTATTACCATCTTCATGGATGAGCTCTCTCATTCATTATATCCTTTGATACATCTTCACATCCTCACATCTCCAAGTCAAAAAAATCTCTATGCATCTTGCGGACCAAAACTTCTTCGTTCTATTAAACCCAATTCTCATCGTGCCTCTCTATGGCCTTGACCCTTCCCTTTTTAGCTTCTTCCATTATCGTCCTCCCTCGTCTGAAGGGGCATCATCACTTGTAATCCCTCATCACATCTTCCCCCAGGTGAATTTATCATGCAGTACCATACCAGTCATTCCATACTTTTTCTATCTTTTCTCTAACGACCCCTATCTTTGCTCCTTCATTCTTTCTTTGAAAATCTAGATCTCCACATCTTCCCCTATTCTCTTCTCTAAAGTTAATACTTTATTTTATCTTCTTCTATTAATCTCTTGTCACATTAAAACTTGTCTTAAGGGTAAGTGCATCGAAGTTGGGGGGCCAAAAAGTTGACAAAAACCCGATCAAAGAAAAACATCTACACGTTCATCTTGTTCACGCGATCGCGTTCATTATATTCTTAGGTTCTGGGATTTACCATTACCTTCATTTGTACACGTTCTCTCTCCCTATAAATAAAAGGGACGTTGGGGGCCTGCAATATATCACCAAAGCATAACTACGTATGCGTTGTGCTTTTCTCATCTTGTATTCAGCACATGCCTTAAATATTGTTATCTGGTTTGGATTCCCTTCTCCTGAGGCATGGACCTTCTCTAACTATTTTATTCCACCTCTTTTTGCAGGAAAATGTAAAAATGTCACTTCCTCTACTGATCCCATCAAAATCCAAAAATCTATTCCATTTACCAAAAAATCTTACCTCAATCTAGAGCAGTATCTTTTTCTCTTTCCATCAATCTCTCTCTCCTCAAATTTTCTAGTACTAATATCACCCTTCCATATTATGTCATTATCCATCCTTATCCCTATCCTCCTTAAACCTCTTTCATTGAAGTCTAAATATGTATCTCCTCCTCCACCATGTCCATCTTTTGTTTGGGTCATCAAAATTGAAAAAAATCTATACTAGCACAAACTTTGAATAATTCTTTTCTTCATCAACCACTACTCTCGTCCATTCCTTTGATATTTCTTTGAGGTAGTTAGAGGGGGTACACGATCTCAAGCTTCGTTATGTTCTTCAAAACATACACCTTCATGTACTAGAAAATTCATAGATAAAACAATACTCGTTAAAAAATTATCTCCCCAAATATAACAGAAACTAGCATGCTTCTTCATATCTATTACTACCCCAGGGTTCTCAAAAAACTCAATCTTGCTCAAAAAAATGGTGGGGGGCTTTGAAAGTCACTCTATTATGTTCTTGTCAGCCCCCTCAATAGGGGCATCTGTTGGTATATTAGTTGTTTGACCTCAGTTAAACTTATCCATTCCCAATGGAATTTTGTAGCTTGGAGGACTAGACTCATAACGGTACAGATTCATATTTCTACAACATCTTCCTATTTTCCCTATAACTATTTCGAATAACTTATACAAGTCTGAAGTTTTTGCATTTTTCACATGTATGCATCCACTTAAGATCCCCTTTTGGCCCCCCAACTTGGTGCATTGACCCTGAAAAAGTGACATGCTATTCAAAACCATATTTATTCCCCCTTTGGGTATTTTATCCAACATTGGAACTATACCTTTCTATTCTCAAATTCCACCTTTGTGGCCATATTTACCTCTCCTCATAGTCATTTTTTATCATCACTTTTTTGCATCTTTCCTTTTGGCCATTTTTGTGCCCTATGTTTTGGGGAATCATTATTGTCACATCCTCGTCCCTTTTACAGACACATAATTTTTCACTCGATTCCTTGCGTATGAAGGGGTTTCACATTATTTTTGCATTTGGTTGCACATAGTTCGATGTTTTCCTATGACCCATTTGATCCTCTTGGCTTGCATCCATTTGATAGGTTTCCTATTGGATTCTCTCCATTTCACAGTGATTTTCTACGTACTCAATGATCTGTAGAGTGTTGTCATTGTCTCCATTGAGACCCGCCATGTTGTCCCCTACCAATGTGATATCAAAGTCACCACCATAGGTTTTGGTTGTTATGTGAATACCTTCTTGCTTGGGGCATCTTTCCATCGCATTATCATTTCACCCATCTTATCTTTACCCACCTGATATTCAACATCTATCTTTTTAAAACTCATGATTGACGTCCCTTTATTTTGTCAATCCCAAGTTTGAGGGGGAACAATCAATAAATCATCTTTTCAATACTTCATCATTTTTGTCTCATAGCTTGTACAATGCAAACCACTCATCAAAAAGGGGTAAATGTAGACACCAATATTTGGTGTCATTCCTCCACTTCACCCCGTCATCTGATCCCCTTCTAAATTATTCTTTTCCATTCAAACTCCCTTTCCCTCTTAATTTCATTCAAACTCCTTTTCCATCCAAAATTTGATTAATTCCATTTTCCCACTGAAAAATACCTATCTAAGTAATCAATGTTAATATGATTAATTAATCTCTTTTAAATTGACTTATGAATTTAAAATTCAAAAGTAATCCATGTCATCCAACTAATGAATTTACAATTCAAAATTAATCCCACTTATGAATTTAATAATAAAAATTAATCCATGTCATTCCACCTATGAATTTAATAATACATGTCACCCCACTTCTAAATTTAAAATTCCCAAATTATCCATAGCAAATCCACTTATGAATTTAATATTCGAAAAGAAAATCCATATCTATCCACTTATGAATATTAAATCCCTATTCATCCATTATGAATTTAATATTCGAATAGTAAATCCATATTCATCCACTTATAAATTTAATATTTGAATATTAAATCCATACTCATCCACTTATGAGTTTAATATTCAAATAGTAAATCCATATTCAATCCACTTGTGAATTTAATATTCATCCACTTATAAATTTAATATTCTCATTTAATCTATGACAATCCACCTTTGAATTTAATATTCTAATAATGTCCCCCACTCACTTAATCATAGTTACTTTTTCAAAATCGGGATTATCAAAATTAATCTCCCTTTCTCAAGGCTATAAATATAGAGCCTTCCCCCTCCATCTTTCAAACAAGTTAGAATTTATAGACAAACCTCTGACATTATAGCTCCTCACTTATCATCATTATACCATCATACCTGCCCTTGTGATGCCATTTGTATCACCATAATATCATCCTCATGCCTTTGTAGGTTCTCTTAGCAAGTCCCATCTCTTGGAAAGTTCTTCCATCTACAACACGAAAGCTCACAGGTTTGTCTTAGCAAATTCCTCGCATCTTGTCTGAAAGTCCATCCCAAACCATACATCGTTTGGTTCATGTAGATTCGGTTTACTTTGATTATATTACTAGCATTTTCTATACATCAAAATTTTCAAGTTCTGTTATTTAGTCAGTTTCTGCATGTTAACCATCTATCTTTCATTTGTATCATTTTCTCTTATCAAACGGGGGTTGACATTCGCATGAAAGGAAGGTAAAAATTCTTGGAACCGAATTCATCGGGTAGCCCCTACATATACCATCTAATCCATTTCTCTCTTAGTTTCCTCTGTTTCACAAGTCTATCCAGCTCGCAGCGAGGACATTCACTTTGTGCACGTCCATTTGTCACCATCTTCTCCCAAGGTACCATAAACCCTTGCATATTTAAGGTTGTTTGGTTTTCTTTGTTATCTAGCTCACTAATGTAGACAAGAACAAAGAAAATTCAATCAATAAGAGCATATAAAGGAGTATGAGAATTTGAGGAGGGCAGAGAAAAAGGAGTTGCATGTCATTAGACCTAATCAACATGATATGATGCAAGTTTGAGAGAAGAAGAAGAGTGAGCAGGTTAAGAAGGTTTTTGGTGAGAAGAGATTTCAAAGTGATTGCAGTCAGTTGTTGGAGCAAAAAGTACCTAGGTGATCTTCATCTTCAGGTGGCTGAGTTGGTGTTTAGTCATCTTAGGGGGTTGTAGCCTCTTTGTAAGGTTGGTGCCTTACTAAATAGAGGTTGGTGCTCCTTGTAGGGTTGGTGCCCTACTAAGCTAGGGGTTGGTTCTCCTTGTGGGGTTGGTGCCTCACTAAAAAAATTTCTTGTGATGTGTAATATTCATGAGAGTCCTTTGTATTGAGTAATATATGTAGAGGTTTGGTGGGTTTTCTTCTATTTGATGGTTTCTCACTTAAATATGGTGTTCTTGTGTTTTCTCATGTTTCATGCTTATATGGATGGTTCATATGTTGCTTGATGGTTTTCTAAGATAAGTAATAAGCTCAAAATGATTAATGGATATTGTATGGATTCTTTGAATGATATAAGCAAGTTATGTTAAATGAAGAATTTTTAAGAAGACTGATTCACACCCCCCTCAGTCATTGTGCTTCCAACAATAATGACAATATAAGAGAAAAAGGTTAACGACAAAATCATTTATCCTTTCGTAAAATAATTCTCCGTGGTGAAAGATAACTCTTCGTAGCATGCATCTACTATAAGGTAGGATAATTGTTTCCATTCTAAGGTCTCTTTCTAACGAGATTATCATACTCGATGCATAAAACAAGCATATTGTTTTCTTAACACATAAGTGAGACTTTCAAGGTTAGCAACATACACCAGAATCAACTATACATCATTATATTCATATTGCTCATGAGCATAAGGCCGCGATAAATAAGGTTACAATAATTTAATAGATGATTTTGGTGCGAGTTAAGACTCTCAGAAGTTAATCAACTTCATTAAGCAAAGCTTACATCAACCTTTAATTGCTTAATTACTCAATATCACCTTTTTTAATCAAATCAAGCCTATTGACGACATGTACAGACGTCAAAGTTGGGACTCCCAAAATGGCATGTGACATGAAGTCTATGAAGAAGAGCACAAAACACGCAGGATGAAAACTACCTATTGTGGTTTCAAGAAAGTACAAAGGCAATGGTATTGCCGGATAGACTCATACTTGATAAGTAATGGGTTCAATGGAAGTAATAGTGAGTGCACTTTGTACATAAAATGAATGCACAAGGCCAAATCTTGATCGTTTGTTTATTGATGATCTAATATTCACAGGAAAGTTATCAATTTAAGTGTTTAAGAATGCAATGAAAAGAGAGTTTGAAATGATGGATTTGAGTCTTATGAAATATTTTCTTGGAGTTGAAGTAATCAAACAGGCGATAGAATTTTCATGTTTCATACTAAATATGTAAATGGTGTTTTGAAGAGGTTCCATATGTTAAATAGCAATCCAACACCAACTCAAGTTGCCACAAGAACTGAGTTGAGCAAATAAGACAAGGAATCCAATGTTGATCCTACTTTGTACAAAGATTTTTGGCAGTTTGATGTAATTGACATTCAAAAAAAGGATATTAAGATATGTTGCAAGAACCATTGGATATGAAATATTGTATGAACCATATAATGATTTCAGATTAATTAGCTATACTAACAATGATTTTCCAAGTAGCTTGGATAATCAGAAGAGAACTTCTAGATATGTGTTCCATTTTGGATCAAGTGCGGTGTCATGGACCTCTAAGAAACATCCCATTATGACTATATCTTTCGTAGAAGCAGAGTATGTGGAAACCACATCCACAACATGTCATGCAGTCTAAATGTGAATAGTGATGTCAGATCTTATGTATGATTAGGAGGAACCAACACAAATATTTTGCGATAAAAATTCATCCATTGCATTGTCAAATAATCATGTCTTCCATAAGTGGAGCAAACACATTGATACTAAGTGTCACTTCATCATGGAGATTGTCAACAATGATGAAATTTATTTTGAGTTTCGTAGATATGAAGATTATATGCTGATATTTTTACTAAGGTGTCGTTAAAAAATGTTTTTGAGTATCCTAAAATTTGTTTAGGTGTAATAAGACACAACTGGTCAAAATTAAGGGGAAGTGTTGGAAAATGTGTTAATTTTGCCACTAACCCCATTTAATGGCAGCAGTCATTTGTATTTAAAATTCCATTTTGAAGGAATTTTACATTTAACATGTTCTCAAACATGTAAAAGAGAATATTTTGAAATTTGGATAATCTCCTCGAAATCCCTAGGTGCCCAACATTTATTGTTTTCATCTACCACCTGGTAATTTGTTGGAGAAGCTAGAACTCTCTAGATCTAATCTCTATATACATGGAATTTTTTCTCAATTTTGCAATAAATACAAAAACAGCCAAGTGCTACCAAATTTTGTTCAGAAACCTGTAAACTTGTTTTCATGATTTCTTTCTGCCATGTTCCTCCTCTCCACCCTTAAATAGACAAAATACTATCCTGTAAATCTGTGCCATGTAGGCAAGAGTCCCCAGGCATGTGAGCATATGCTTTCTAATATCCAATTTTAGTCTTGTTGTAGGATCCAAGGAACCTCCTAGAGTTCTATCATTTTCACTTGTCTTGACATCATCATAAATTTAAGAAGATCCACTTACACCATCTGGTTAATGTTCAGACATGATTCGGGAAGAAAAAAATTGCAGGTACCCTTACAATTATTTCTTTGCATTCATGTAGGAAGATGCAGTGTCCACTCTATAAATGCTTAGATTTGGGAATCCAAACCACGAGTCCAGTGCAGAAAGATTGCATTTTCTACAACTGAGAATTGATTACTCGAAAGAAATCTCCTTGTAATTTCCATTTAATTTCTTTTTATATCTAGCACAATGCCCTTTCTTCTAACATATCTAGGCATGCTTGTCAGAAATTTCCATATAAGTTCTTCTTGCTTTATATGGCCATCAGCTGAAATTATTATCTACAGAAAACATGGTGTAAGAAGTCATTAATTAATTGATAATATTGATTTAATTGATGATATTGATTTAAATGATGAGTATGGAGAACATTAATTAATATCGTCAATCAATTAAGTAGTATGGAGAACATGGTGTAAGAAGTCATTTATGCAAAGAATAAAAATACAGCTAGTGAATTCAAATGCAGAAATAACATCTCAAAAAATAAATATGCAACCATGAATAAAAAACTGAATACAGATAATGAGGAAGCCATGAATACAATAGTGACAGTAGATCATGCAGCCAATGAGCAAGCAAAACAACGAGACAAGATGATGCTTATTAATTCTAATAAATTCATAAGTCACATAGATTATATTCTTGCCCTCCCTTCAATACCTACACTATTAGCATTTCAAGGAAGTTAAAGAATGCAAAATTTTTGTTGACCTTGTAAGTTTAATAGATGCCATCTCCAAACATAGTAAATACCAAAATTTATGGAAAAAAAAGATCACTTTTAAGTTGGTAGAATTGTGATTATATTTGAGAATGTTTTGGTAGTGGCTAAGATCTATACAAAATGTATCATATTTATATAAAAACACATATATGTGTTGGATTGATGTGACAATCACGACATTAAACACATATATGTGTTGTATTGACGTAATAATCATGACATGCTGTCAATTATCGCATCAGTCCAAAAATTCGCTATTTTTTTAAATAAACATTGATCTATTAAAACTGTTGGACTAATTAATCTATATTTTTCACTGGATCTTGTCAAGGAATTTTCCAAGAACATCAATCTCATACACTCGTAAGTAAATTAGATCAAAAAATTTAAATCATGCTTTCTATGAGATGACAAGCATGGTTAGATTTAAAGTTGCTATCCGAAAAAACCTTCTTTAGGACTCTTCATAATTGTAAAAAAAATCGATGGCATAACAAAATAAGAACTAATTGATATGACACCACATGACACTACTTAAAGAGAGAGTAGGAAGGAGAGGAGTTAATAAAATTTAGTGTTCCATGGAAATGTATGCCCACACCTTCTACCCTACGGGAAAGTCCCCATTACTGTGCTTATTTCCTATCCAAATATTGTTTTTAGGATTTGGGGGCACTTCCAGTCATCCCCTTTTAGCATCCCTGTGTTTCCTTTCCCTAATCAAAAGAGGGATTGGTAGAGCACTTGGGAAATCACTAAACAAAGATATGCCAGATGTTGTTCGACAGCTTGTAATTAATATGGTATAATAATGATATCAGCTGCAAGGCAAAGGTGTCTATAAATGACTCGCAGGAATTGTTAAGCATGGGGGTTTCTACCATGATATGGTGATGAAACTTTCTTGCAAATTGCGACTAAATTAGAGTAATCAGGTAAATATCAAAATCCTGCAATAAAAGCACACATTCTTGGATACAAACTGTAGTCTAGTTGATGGGGTTGTGACTAACTAATGGCTTTTACAACAGATATCCCTCACAACTGGCATCTAAGCCCAAGCATATCCATGCTATTCAATGCACCCCCTCATGATATACTTCTTGAAACATCAAATAAATAGTAATCCATACCCTACACCAACACCACATGTAGCAACTAGTCATGTATATTCATAGCCCCCACACATGAGTAAAAAATCACAGCCGTGGAAGGGCGTTCCAGGCTGATGTTAGAGGGCTAAAATCAGGTGTTTGCGCACATACAATTGGAGTGTCCTATCCGGGTCTACCAATATTTTTTAATATTATAATTGAAAATGAATATTAAGAAGACAAACAATTACTAACATTGAAAAGAAATAACAATCGCCTACAAGGAGATGATGCATAACCAAATCCCAGATATAGTAAGAAGCAGACCCTAGTGTGCAGAAATCCATGATCTCACCAAGGGATGATCCTGCTTCCTCAGTTGCTGCAAATGTGATTGCATTGGTTACAGGCACTGCTAAGGAGATTGGGTTGTCCCCCAAAATGAAAAAGAATCTAGCTGAGGCTGACAAGTTGATAATGAATGGAATAGAGTGTTGCCACACACAGACAAGACTGACCCACTCACTCTTTAATGTGTTGGAAGGTGGTAAGGAGCTCTTCTTTCTCTTGTTTTTGTGTTGTTCAGAGATGAGGGCATCAATGGTGCCCCATTGTAATCCAATTTCTATCATTGCCTCCACACCCATTTGAGAGCATACCCACTACATTGACAACCAGCAGAGGAACTTAATATGACCTAAATTCTCATATAATATGGTTGTTTAGGTTTACTCTGGCCCTTCCGCATAAGTTACATATATTCCTGCAAAATAAATTCATAAAGCACTGTGATATATGCTAATGTAGGTTAATTGTAGCTGCCATGCATTTGTTGATTACATTAATGAAGAAGCAGTTTCACCCAGACGGTAAATTGTTTCTGCAAAATTTTCAGGTAATCCTTTTCTGTGGTTTACAAATTTCTTAACCCAATACAAACAGAGGTGGAAACTAAACAGCAAAGGCCCAAGAGAATCTGAGGTTTTGAGAACACGAAGATTGTTCCAGGGCTGCAGGAAAAGGTGAAAAATTAGTTTGTTAAACATCCATTGCTATCAAGAAATTCAATAATCATGCCAGAGCTCTGAACATTTCCTCTTTTCTACCCTCTCTGGACGCACCTGCTTCTCTTCTTTCTCGAGTTTTCTCGCTACTTCGCCTGACACCTTGTTCATACAGGCTTGAATTTTAGGCTGAATATTTCAAAAACTATAAATATCATCATGCTTCAAAATTTCTTTCCAATTTTTTTTATAATAAAAAGTAAATAGATTTCCCATCAATGTTATAAGTACTATGCAAATATTCGCTGGAGTAGCATTTTCTAGGGTTTGAATCCATAGCGTTCAGTGTAAAAATTACATATGTTTGCAATGCAGACTTGTCAACTAACCAATGATAAAAGAGGTAAATAGTTCATTAGTTGAGATTTCTGATTTTTTGATCGAGAATCCTTAGGAACAAAAAAAACATTTCGATCAAAAAATCTGCATAGTTAGTCCTAAAAATCATTGTTCCGGTCTATTAGTTGATTGAGGAATAAACTTTACAAACACATGTATCAGATAAACTCTTCCAAAATATAGGGGCAACACACCCTTCAAGTTGCTTTCATATGTAGAAGCCATAACCCTTCAAATTGGGTCTTCTCAATTAACAAGGGAAGGAACCATAACTCGTGTACCGTAACTTAATATGTTAGTGGAATTTAAATTTATCTTAAAATTGAGTTAACATATATATTTTCATGTGTTTAAAATTGAAGGGGAAATAATATTTTGGATTGATTTAAAATAACAAATGTAACCACCATTAAAAAAGATGTTGGACCTAAACATGTGCATTGAGAATCTAAAAGTTGTAAATATGATGTGTCCCCATGTAACTAGCTATTTTACATCATTGTTGGGTACAAATTGTACAACAATGTGTAAGTTATATAGCTACTATTCAATCTTGTGTTGTTTCCTTCTCATGTATCATCACAAATATTTGTCTAAATTGTAAACACTTCTAACCAAAGCTTTGAACTAGATTATATTAATCATAAAAAATACACCTAAAAATGGTTCTTAATTTTGTATAAATAATTTATTTTCATGTTTCTTTATTGTTTCTTTATTTGTTGATTTTCGATCTAAATTATGAATTTAATAGCCCATATACTATTATCTATTCATCTCCATTCACCTCTCTAATATCACCTCACCACATCCATTCATTTCTACTTAATTAAGGCCCTTTATGTTTGGAACATGGACAACATGTTCTCTCCTCTCCATTTCATTGCCTTATCTCCCCCTTATTTTAGCTTTCTTACTTTTCTAAGTGTTGACAGATGGATTGAACACAAGTAGTAACATGGTCATGGCTAGGTGTCCCAATGAAGAGATGCCTTTGACCATACATCATTTATAAACGACAAACATATGCATCAAAATTACAACAATAACAAAGTTATTTATTCATTAATAAAGGAGATTGCATAAACAACCCACACACTACCAAATATGGCTAGCCAAAAAACACTCATACCATATGCCTACATGATAACAAACTATTGGAAAATTACCATGTGCACATCCTTTATGGTATGTCCTTTCTGTGTGCATCCTTTATGGTACATGATAACGTGGGGGCACAGAAAGGGCAAAAGAAGACACAAAAAGAAGAAAAACAAGACCAACGCACGTGGAAAATTAGGATATTTGGCTAAGAAGCTTCGAGAAGAATCCCAAAGCCTTTCAAGATGAGTATACAACAAGGATAAATTTAGATATAAACATGTAAGGACAGAGCACGCTAAAAATAAACGGCTGTAAACAGACAGTAAGGTGAAGGAATGTGATGAGCCCAAAGAAATAGTCCATTTCATACAATATTTGACATTTGTTTTCTTTGCATAAAGTGGATTCAATCTAATTTCAGAACTTATGGTTTATATAGGACAAAATAGAGAGTTTATATCATGTTTATTTCTTTAGAATTCATTGTTATATTTCTGTTAGCTATTTCTAATGATTATTGGGAAAAAGATGTCAATTTGTGCATATGTAGTCCATACTTTGCTATCATTGTTGAGTACAACATTTTGAGCACTAAGCACCAACTACAACTAGCCTTGGAGGATCTTCAAAATCTCTCATATCATCTCCAAATATTGTTATTGCAACACTTCATTGGCTCCATAGGTTCATTCACTGGCTCCAAAAATGTTCAACAGTTCTATGAGCAGCTTCTTAAGCATATGTTTGGGAAAATGTGAAAAAACAGTCATCAAGAATATCTCCAAACGAAAATTTGATTACATATTCAGATTCCTCTCGAAAAATTATGCAACTTTAAAAAAAATCATCTTGATTTGATTTCATATGCAAAAGTTATAGTTGTTTTAGTATTGCTTTGGAGTCTTCCTAGAATCCTTTGGAGTCTTTCGAGTATGCCCCGGAGTCTCTCTGAAGGATTACAAAATATTGCATAACTCACTCCAGAAAAGTCAGAGAAATATTCCGAGAGAGGTTTTTGGTCATAATAATGAGTTTAAGAAAAACCTTCTTTTGTTTTTCTACATATTTTACCATTTGAAAGGAATTTTACTTTTACTTCAGAGTTTTCCCAAAATGCTTCAGAGTTTGCATAACTTAAACTAGAAAATTCAAATGGATATTTGAGAGAGGTTTTTACTCATAACAATGAGTTGAACAAAAACCTCATTTTTTCTACATCTTTTCCCATTTGAAAGAAATTTAACTTTTACTTCAGACTCCTTCCCAAAATGTTTCAAAGTCTTTCCAGAATGCTTTGGAGTTTGCATAACTTAAACTAGAAAAGTCAAATGGATATTATAACAAAGTTTTTTACTTATAATAATGATTTGAACAAAAACCTTCTTCTGTTTTTCTACACCTTTCACCATTTGAAATAAATTTGAATTTTACTATGTGGTAGTCTAAGAAGAAATGTAGCAGGACAACACCAAAAAGTTGCATAATCAGAGAACAAAAGGTCAAAGGGAAAATTTGAGAGAGGTTTTTGGGTCATAACAATGTGCTTGGTAAAAATGTCATCCCATTTTTCTACATCTATCATTATTTGTGAAAAATGGGTTTTAGTATCTCTTTGAGGATGAATACTAGAGTTTACATTGGTAAGCATAAATTCAAGGGTGAGATTGTTATCCATTTTTTGGAAGTCATTCTAAAAATAGATATTTCTACAAGTTTTTTTATTATTTGTAAAATAAAGAAGAATCAATATTCATTTTGATTTGTTGGCATGCGGTCCTATTAAGTGTTTTCATTGCTGCAAAACCACATTAATGAAAAAGTGGATGATGTATTAGGGTCATATGATGATGAATATGATGTTGAAATATTGGTTCAGATGTGTTTATGGTGATGCTGTGAGATTCAATGAGGATTGCTTGCTCTTACAAGCATATTTAGGTGCCTAGGTGATGTTGCATGGAGGTATGAGCTTCTTGGATTCTTGAGAAGCATGCTGACATGATGGATAATAGGTTTGAAGAGTGTTTGGGAACTCACAACATTGTCATGGTGTAGATACAGGTGATTGGCTATGTTACAGGTGCTCATCTAGAGTAGGTATGGTTGTCAGGAGGTGTGGGATTACATTTTGGAGCTACATGAGCTCATGGATGTATGTTTTCAGGTGTATCATGGTATATCTGGTTATGTGTGGGTCATTTCTAGTGTTTTTATGATGAGTTATAGCATTCTTTCAGTTGACCCTAGCTTCTACAGTGAGAATCCTTAAGGTGTAGCTATGGCAAGTCTTAGTAACTGGAGAATTTGAGGCATGGGTATTGACATTATGATGATTTGGAAATGTTAGTGTGATGTATCATGGTACTTGAAGAAAAATTTCTAGTTGCTAGTATGTGAATTTTGCAAGATATGACTGTTTATGTGAGACAGGTTCAAAATCTAGTGAAAATCCATCTCGAGTTGGGACTTCTAATGCTCACCCTGAATTTTTTTCTGTTCATGGGACCTTGTGGCTTTTCATGATATTTTTATGGTGAGTCTGTAAGGTTTCACAAAAATAATGTGGTCATTTCATCATTAGGTTTTCATGAACGAATGTTAAGAAGATAAAGTGGTCTAAAACCCTAGTTAAACCCTAGCTAAGAACAACTTGCAAAAAAAGTGAGTTTAGTGGCCTAGTTTTTTATTGATAGTGAAAAATTGATGATTGGATGATGTATATGAATATCTTATATTTCCATAAATGTATGGTTGAGGTCATGAAGATGAGTGGGCCCCACTTAAAACATGACAGTTTCTAAAAAAGAATTTTTTGGGACAAGGTTATCCAAATGAGGTATGAGATAAATTTATGTTATGGAATGTATGTGAGATGTTATTGATTTTCATGGAGGTTTCAGGACATGTTCATGCAGGTATGTGGTCAAAGGAGGTCCATTTAGGTTAACTAGTCAAAGGGCAATTTTGAAGCTTTAAAAAGTAGTGCTCAGTAAAATGGTCATATCTAGAGCTACAGGGAGACTTTTGAGATGATTAAGAATGTTTTGGAAAGATTATTCAAATATATTTCCATTGATATTATTTTTTATCATGATGAAGTTTATTGATGAGGTTTCGAAGTCATTATTTGGACATGAAGGTTTTTTCCAGTGCAGAACATGATGTGTTTTTGCTATAAGTTTTGAGTTGTTTGAAGCATGAGATGAATTAGGTGATAATTTCTATTACCTTTAATGTGAATACATATAAATTTGGAATCTAATAAATCCATTTAGAGGTCTTGAATATTCATATAAATATTTTTATGAGCTAATATTTGGAAATGATTTTTTGGCAGGTTGATTTGATGAAGACAAAAGTGGATGTGGTTTGAGCATGTGGTGGATTCAAGGCTTATAACTTGCTTAAAAGTGTTCTAAAGGTTCTGGAACTTCCATCAAGTGGTCACATGGAAAGGTTTGGTTAAGTATACACTATTTTGTGGCAATATGAAGTTTCCATGGTGTTGAAGGGTGAAGGAAACAACAATTTTGAGAAATACAAAATGCACTGGGCCCATTAAATGAAAATAATTTGAATGGTTGAGATAAATTGTGACCATGTATGAATGTTAAATGATATTTTTAATCATTTTTAATGTATTATGGGTCATGACTATGTATGGTTTTGATGTAAGGGCATTTTTATCTTTATACCCATGGAGTTTTGAGCCATTTTTGGCACATGTAGTGAGGTTTTTAGCTAGGTTGACCTACTTAGGTCACTTGTAAAATGGATGAACTAGATTTTTACTATGAAATGATAATGATAATCTAATTTTCCATCAATTCATTTGAAATAGAAAAAATATATAGGAAGAGAGTTTCCTATAAAGTAGGAAACTACTCTTCTATTCCAGCGAGTTATTTCAACAACAAAAAAAATTCGTTAAAATTAATATAATTATGGATCACTACTAATCCGAAATTCCTAACATTCATACCCTTAGTGTGAACATGGGGGAAAATACCATCTTCAACCAAGCAACATGTCACTTCGTAGCATGCAAATGGTCTTGATGCTCAAACACTGACTGTGGGAACTACGTCATCCATAAACAGGGGCCCATTAACCTATCCAAGTGAATACATCAATTGGGACCCCATCAACAAATTCACATCAGGCATCAAGTCAATATGATCAAGAACACTTCTTGCTATAATACCAATGGTACAAATCTCCACATTATCATCATAATAGGGGAAATAAAAATATTGTACTACACTCAAGAACAGGGATTCTCATCCATTGTTATTCATCACACATAAAGAAAAAAGTGTCACTAAAGCAATATGCAGCCTCTGAGGTAGTGACGAACTCGAGGACGTTGATTGACATCTTGCCTTTGTTGCCTCAATCCTCCAATATTGCTTCTTAGCTCATCCAAATTTGACTTTGAGGTTCCAGTTTGAAATCCCCCCCCCCCCCTCAAGTTCAACTTGGACATCAGGTTACATTGAAAGTGTGTTTGTGAGGCAATTTTTTTCAATTTTTGACAATTCAAGCTTGAATCAGTTTTTAACTAGAAAATTATTACAAAAATTTAGAATATATGTGTAACAACATTGATGAATCTACTATTTACAATACCATTTAATATTTTAATGACACACATTGAATGGATAACATAGGACTTTATAATGAATTATAAGATACAAATTGGACTATTGATGCTTTTGACGACTAAATATATATGACACTTATTTTACAACTATTGAAAAAATACATGAAACTATATCTTTTTAATAAATAGCTATCAAATGGCTAGTCAATAACTACTCATGTACCTGGCTAGACATAGGTGTAGGTATTTTAGGATAGAATGGCAATAGCCATTCCAAGAGTTTAAGAGACACGTGTATACTTTCCCTTAGATTTGGTCTCTGACTGGAGGAGGCAATAAATTTGTAAGTGAAACCAATAATGCATTGACTTCGAAAACACCTTGGACTCAAGAGAAGAATATGGAAATCGATGTTGTAGATAACAAGAGAAATAAAAACCCCTAATGATGGCTTGAATAACTGAGTCGTATCCCATGCAAAATGATGATTCAAGTATGAGTCGATGCAAATGATATTCCAATGTAAAATAATAACAATCACACTAAGAGGCAGAAACTAGCAAGAATCAGCGGGCATGACAATGCATAAATGTGAGGAACCATGAGGTTATATAGCTCACAGGTTGAAGGAAGCACAAGAAAAAAAATCTCAAAGAGATCAGTTTTTAATGGTCTCCAAACACACAAGTTTAACATTTGATGGGTTTTTAACACAAAGATGACATTGAGCATGTATATGATTGATTTTTAAGCCGAATTCCAATGTAAGATGGGCCTTCATGTAGAGTCCATACTAAGATATGGGTCATGAACCAACCTCAAAGCCTTCTTTGAAAATGCAGACGTATAGAGAGATCTAATCTAGATGGTTACACTCGGCTGGAGAAACGAATGCATAGAGATGTCACTGAGACTCAACGTTCTCCTCATGTAAAACTATAGGCCTTAGATTATCTGAATATTCCAAGCTCTCTACAAAGAATGGTCGGAGCTTAAGACCCATTAAATTACTTTTGTTGCGGATAAAATAGAAACTAAAAAATTGAAATTACAAAACTATCATGAGAGGGAAACCATAGAAATAGTTCTTCCCTAAGCAAGGTCAAAGTTTTATTTTCTCTGATACCAAACAAAATGGAATGAACACGATTTGTACAACGAAATGATATTAATAATATGATTGTCCATTAATTTCATTCGAGATAGAGAACTATATAGGAAGAGAGTTTCCTATAAAGTAGGATACTACTCTTCTATTCCAGTGAGTTGTTTCAACAAAAAAACAACTCCATTATAATTATATAATTATGGAGCACTACCAATACAAATTTCCTAACAACTTGTGATTGTTGTAATTCAAATTTGGAATGTTTCCTTGATGTATGGGTCGAGCCAAAGGAAGGAAAAAAATTTGTGTTTGAATTTGAAATCAAGAGAAGCTTATAAAAGCATATTTTTGGGTGCTTTTACAAGCTCATGGTGTGGTATGCAAGGTGTGCAGCCTAGGTAAGAGATATTTGTAGGTGTTGGAGCAAGAAGTGAGGTTGAATCAAGTGTGTTTGAAGGTTTAAGGAAGATCAACAAGGATATGTGCAAGTGTTTGAAGGTTTGAGTGTTATAGAAAGAGCTTGTTTGGAGGGTTTTTTTCACCTAGGGTTTGAAGAGTTGAAGAAGTGTGAGATGAATACTTGGTCTCTATCAGTTGTGGCAGAAACATATCAAGATAAAATCTTCATAAGGTGGTTGAGTGATTTCTTGATCATCTTGAGGGTTTGTAGCCTCCTTTTGGAGTTGGTGCTTCACAAAATTAGGGGTTGGTGCTCTACTAAACTAGAGGTTGGTGCTCCTTGTAGGGTTGGTGCCTTACTAAATTTGAAACATATTAATAAAAATATTGCGTTTCAGTGGGTTTTCTTCCCCTTGAGGGTTTCTCACTTACATCTTGTGTTCATGTGTTGATTCTATGTTTCATGGTTGCTTGCATCTTTGATATTTGTCGGTGTGCACACATTAATTATTGGATAAGTAGATTTGTGGTTGTTTGAATAATCTGAAATCTGATTTAAAGTTTTATAAGGACTTATTCACACACCCCCCCCCCCTTCAGTCAATTATGCTTCTAACATGATTCTCAAGAATAAAATAAGAGAGTTAGATTGTTAGATAATCTCTCTCCATATTTTGTGAAAATTGATGTTTTTTGGATAGATTGTAGTCTTAATTGATAAATATGTATGCCTTAAAATAAGGATTGGATTGGAAACATGCAAATATAAATGCAACCTCCCACACCTTTGAATGTAATTGCCATTTTTCTGATCAATTCAAGATTCCATTCAATCTATTTTGTAAATAGTCTTGATTAAAAAAAATCTTCTGAGGAATGAGATGGCCACTCATTCTAAGGGAGATGGATCTATATATTTATGTTTATTTTCTTATTCTATAATTATATTTGTTCTTGTCTTTTTCTTAGTGTCGTGTAATTATTTTTATGATGTACAGTGTGTTTTTAAAACTTGCAGGTGTTTTATGTATTTATTTTCAATTTTAGAAATTTCTTTTTCTCTGTAATGTTTGATTTTAAAATTTCTTGCAATGTGTGTTTTCCTCAAGTAAGTGTGTTTAAATTTCTGCAATAGTGTGAATTTATTTTCCTACATTTTTTTTTTTATTTCCTACAAAGTGTGATTTTTAATTCATGCATGTATGTTTCTAATTCTTGCAAGTGTGCTTTTAATTATGTGCAAGTGTGGATTTTTTGTATATAAGGGGGTCATTACCAGATATCTCTTTCCTCCTTCTTGCAAACATCCTTCAGACACCAACTGTGGATTGACATGCTTTAATGAAAAGGATTAACAACACCCCTCAACATAATGGATAAAAAGGAATAAAGATAAATATATTAAATCAGTGATCACCATGTAAAGTCTAATAGGGTGGTGAGTGGCTATATTTAGTTACCGTCAGGATGTAATAGTTTAATTGGTAAATGTAACTTGAGGGCTATTAATAACTTTCGGAAGACTAGTGAAGTGCAAGTCCCCCACTAGTATAAAATACCCTATGAAGGGTCATTATAATGTGTTATGTTATTATGATCATGTTTTCCAAGTCATGATTGTGGTTGAGCTAAAGTCTTTTGGTCTCCATATATATATATATATATATATATATATATATAATATATATATATATATATATATCACAGTTTAGTTCATAGTCCCATATGGAGCACGATTGAAGTATGTATGTAAGCTTGATAATCGCTTAACATTTTGTAACTGATGATTAATATATAAATTTAGTATGTTATGGATAAATGATATTATTTGTGCATACATGTATGAAAGTTACTTCTAGCACTATATTATGTGTTAAAATATGTTAAACTCCACTTCAACTATGATAACCATGATGAAACCCATAACCTTCCACACTCGGGTGAGGTTGCCTTGAAGTTTCCTCTCTGGCATGATATGTCAACGTGAAGGATAAGAGGCAATTGTGCATGTTGACTCCTATAACCCGCATGTATAAGAATGGTTCAATGACACAACTAAACACACAACATTCTGGTTATGTTTTCATGACATCATAAACATGCAAAGATGAAGTGGACAAAAGATGATTAGATTAACATGGGAAAATATCGAAGCTTAGATGCACACCATTGAATACACCTTCACACAAAAAACATCTAAGCCAAAAAGATTCTTCGCGAAGGACGTGGGTGGAAGTGAATCTTTATGATGCACATTATAGGACAACATTTTTCTCTACGAACTCTTAATACATTTGCATTCATGGTTGGAAGCTTATTTCCTAGGGAAGAGTTAGAATTTGGGAAGGAAGCATCCTTGGAATCCTAAGTGCACAAGGAAACTTGCAAAACATGACATGAATTGGATGTGAAAAATTCCCCGATCAAAATCCATGACAAAAATCCTCAAGCAGATGCCTCCAACAAACATCGACAACATGTATGGATATCCATTTCTATTGCACTAAATTACGCACTTTATTATTTCCTACTTTTGGCTTTTCAATATTTTTGAATAGTAGAAAATGAAACTGTAATGAATGATACAACCTTTACCCTTCCCTAAAACTTTCAAAACATAGAAATTTAACCTTGGAAACCGCACACATAGAGCGTCAGACCAATCTGTTACCATAAACCAAAACCTTTAACATGATCTCTATCGACCTAAGACACCATGAAGGCTCTTAAACAGGTTGAATAACTCAATTTGATGCCTTAATGAGATGATTTTTTGAATCCATTTTTACATTGCAATCACTTGTGGTGGTGCTCTTGTTTTAAGAAAACATGATTGGTTTTGTCTTATGGTTGCCATTTTGATTGGGTGAAACTGAAAAACCACCCCCACCTATCTCTAGATCTTCGATAGGACAATTGAAACCAATTCTCAATTCTAGGAAAACAATTTCGGAAGTTAGTTTTGCAAGTGTATTTTGGGGTCCGATGCTTAACTGGGTCATAGACTCTAAATCCTTTTGTTTGACTTCCATAACCAACAAAAATCAAGAGTAAGAGGTAGGATCAAGTTTTTGTCTTTTAACTTTAGTAATAAGAAGAGAAACAAGGCTACCAAATATCTTTAAATAAGAAATATCATGTTTTTTCTTAGTCCAAACTTCATGAGATGTGGTTTGATGTAACACTTTGGTAGGAATTCTATTCAGAATATGAACAACAATGTTCATAGCTTCATCCCATAGAAATTTAGGCACATTAGAAGTATGAAGCATGGTCCCAGCCATTTATAAGATTGTTCTATTCTTTCTTTTAGCTATGCAATTTTGTTGAGGAGAATAGGGAGTTTTTAATTCCATTTGAATTCCACAAGATACAAAAAAACTCATCAAAATTATCATTAACATACTCACCTCCATTATCAACTCTGACTCTTTTAATTTTCAGATTATCCATGTTTTCAACAAGGGCTTTAAATTCTTGAAACTTAGATAAGACATCATATTTTTTCTAATATAATAAGACCATGTCATTCTTGAGAAATCATTAATAAAAATAACAAATAAATTACCACCAAGAGAATGTACATCCAAAGGACCTCTAACATCACTATTAATTAACTCAAGCAAGCAAGAGGAATTAGAACCATGATGTCTATGAAATGGTTGTACATGTTGCTTACCTCGCGAACAACTTTCCCAAGATTCATAACTGATTTTATCTTAGGAAGACCTATAACAAGGTTAAGGTGGGGCATCTCATACAAATTTATAAAGTTAAAATGCCTAAGCCTTTCATGCCATAATTGAACAACATTACAAGAAGTGGAAAGACAAGATTGAACAAAAAATCCATTAAAAGTATAGTCCATTATTTTGTAAACCAGTAGTAATTTATTTACCAAGATTATTTTTAACATACCATTTATCTTGCAATAACACAACTTTACATTCATCTTTAGTCAATTGCGAACATAATAAAATTCTCTTCCTTAAGTTAAGAACAAATAGCATATTTCTAATGATTCCATTTTCAATCTTAATATTTCCACAACATCCAAACTTGATGACAAAGTTATCTTCTAGATAAACGTTTTCATGACACTCAAAAATATCATGAAGGACACCATGCATATATGTCATGTGTCTAGATGCACCACTATCTAAGATTAATTCATTATCATTGAAGGCTGAAAGAGTAGTATAAAGGGAAATAGAGTGCTCAACATCATTGGTTTGGTTATTAGTATGACTTTAATTTTAATTTTTCTTATTCCTTTTATCATTGTTGTTCTTATTCTTAGGATTGTTATGAGATAAGTGAGCATGACAATCAGATTATTTATGGCCAAATTTACCACACTTGTTACAAGTACTATCAAACTTTACTTTAAACTTTTGATTATTCTAATTGTGCTTAAATTTATATCTAAAGTTTTATTGGTATTTTCAATTACTGATATAATGATTTTTAGAAGACTTATGACTCTGAGAGAACAATGAATGAGAGATGTTCTCTATTGATTCAAAGTCCTTCATGACACTTTCTTCTTGAATAAGGAGAGAAGACAATATATCTAAATAAGGTATATCATCTTCATTTTGATATTTAGATTTTATAATAGAGATGAAGTTTCTAAACTTTTCATGAATGTTAATTTAAATAATGAATTAAAACAACTTATCATGAAACGATTCACAATTACATCCATCTAATTGAGCTTTAATATCCTTAATCTTAGCTAGATAATTAACAACCTTGTCATGGACTTTCATGGGGGTTGTAAACAATTCCATGATTAAATTAATTATCTTAGAGAGGCGACTACCCTCATGCATAGTTTGTAATTGATCCCATGCATCATTTAGAGATTCCATATGTCCAATATGCAACAAGAACTCATCTTGTATACTTACAATAAGATGGACATATCCTCTTGGAATGATTATTTCACTAAATCTAGACTTATTCCAGTCCAATCAGCTAAAAAATATAGCCAATATTGGAATCCAATATTACTAGTTTTGGATTCCAAAATAGTTAAAATATGGAATTATCTGCACTCCAAAATCACACATATTGGATTCCAATATCACATATATTGGAATCTCAGAATCACATATATTGGAATCCAAAAATCAAAATATTGGAACCCGTTATACCTCCTTTTGGAAATATATCCGATTAAATAAATTAATGAATTCAGGAATAATCGTTTAATGATTTCAGGAATCCGACATTAATCTACAAAATAATAAACAAAACATGTTTCTATTTTGTACGGACTAGTGACCACTAGGCTTTAATTTTTCTTTAGAATAATGGTCTTAACAAAAATTAAAATATGCAGATTTAGGAAAATCTTTTTAATGATTTCATAATCCAACATTGGTATCTGCAAAACAATAAACATAATTGTTTATGAACTTTATACAGGGCTAGCAGTCGTTAGGATTTAGTTTTTGCTTTAGGACTAAGGTTACTTGACAAGTTTTAAAAATGTCATTTAAGATTAAACTGTGTAGATTTGGAAAAATCGTTTAATGATTTCATGGAATCCAACATTGATCTATAAAACAATAAACATCAACATGTTTCTTTTTGTATGGGCTAGCAGGCCGCTAGGATTTAATTTTTGTTTTGGAATAAGTTTCTTATCAGTTTTAAAATTTATTTAAGATTAAAAATGCAGATCATTGGAAAGATATTTTAATGATTTCATGGAATCCAACATTGATCTGCAAAACAATAAACATAACATGTTTTTGTTTTATACAGGCTAGCAAAGGATGCTAGGATTTAATTTTTACTTTGGAATAAGGTTCTTATCATTTTTAAAATGTCATTAACATTAAACTATGCAGATCTTGGGAAAATATTTTAATGATTTCATGGAATCCGACATTGGTCTACAAAATAATAAACAGATCATGTTTCTTTTTTATATGGGCTAGCGGACTGCTAGGATTAATTTTTGTTTGGGAATAAGTTTCTTATCAGTTTTAAAATGTCTTTAAGATTAAACTATGTAGATCTTGGGAAGATCTTTTAATGATTTCAGAGAATCCAACATTGATATGCAAAACAATAAACATAACATGTTTATGTTTTATATGAGCTAACTGCCGTTGGGCTTAATTTATGCTTTGGAATAAGGTTCTTATCAGTTTTCAAATGTTTTTAAGATTAAACTATAAATATCTTGGAAAAATCATTTAATAATTTCAGGGAATCCAACATTGGTCTGCAAAACAATAAACCATGAACATGTTTCTATTTTATATGGGCTAGCAGACGCTAGGCTAATGAAATTCAAGAGATGTGAGACACTTCCAGGTTCATTTAGTATGATTTGATTGAACCTCAGTGTAACCAAAGAATTACTGAAGATATTCTGAAGAAACTAGCAGAGGGCGACGATCCAGACTATGAGAATATAATTAAATGTAAAACCATTCCAGATATATTTTCATATTTAAATATAGATATCAAATTAACTGTAAAACCATTCCATATATATTTTCATATTTAAATATGGATATGATATTAATTGAAATTAATTGTAAAACCATCCCAGATATGTTTTCATATTTAAATATAGATATGAAATAAATTAAAATTCCTTTTCTAAAGGTAGAATTATGGTAAATCATTTTAAGAATTATTTGAATTTCATTGTAAAACTATTTGTCACGATGGGATCCCAAATTCATAGAATAAATCATAGAAAATTAAAATTGTTTACACGATACCTATGAATGCACTGATTTTGAGGTGGTTGGGAATTTGTCAATTCCTTAAATTCCTTAAACTGATGTGAAAAATTTTTGCAATGACAATTTTGAAGTCGAGAGGATTATATGACTTTAAAAAATAAAAGTAAGAGATTTAAAACTTAACGGTCACTAGGTAATGCCAGTGTAGCTTATCTAGGTAAATTAACATTAATCAAATTAGAATTCACTAAAAAATAAAAATATTATGTACACTTTTTTATATATTAACATATCTATTATCATTTAAATCATTTATCGTATTATAACATTACTAAATATAGTCACACACATTATACAAAATAACATTATTAAGATAGTCACACACATTATATAGAAAGTTGTTCTCAAATAAATTTAGGGACAAATTACATAATTTTATTTTTTAGATAGTTAAATGATTTTGACTGGAGCTATGAACTAGAGGGTTGATGGGTCCCCACCCTACAAGTATCGAAAGATTAGATCGATGAAGGGATACATACAAAACCAAAAACCAGTACGAAAGATTGTAAACAATGAGGCCAAAATGTAACATGAATAACCAGGCCTACAAAAACATAGAGTTGAGAACACAAAAAATAGAGGGGGAATGACCGAGAAACCCTAGGGTTCCACCTCTAATTGGTCTATGCTGAGCCAAGCATTGCAATATTCCTGAGAAAGGAAAAGGACAAGATAACAACAGTCTTCAACTACACCACACAATCAGGAAGGGGTGGGATCAGGTTTCATGAGCACGACTAGGTCTAGGGATGGTACCTTTGGAGATAGATGCCCCATCAGAGTGAAAAATTCTTTGAACAATACTCAGAAAATTGAAGGAGGACCTAAATTTTCAGTTCCAGGGCATCAAAAATCCTTTGTCAACCCACAAAGGAGACAAACAAGGACCGATATTGGAAAGAGACTAGGAAGGCATACTTCTACCAGAGCTTCACCAAACCCACATGATGTGGGTAAATGAAATGGGATGCTACCACCATGACCACTTCCTTATCTTGCACACAACAGTAGACAATTGAACACAAAGATGCCTATAATCTTGGAGTTGACATGAGCTCTCCCAGTGCTCTAGAGATAATCCACACCTAATAATTTTCTCAATCACATTCAGAATAGGTGTGGATCCTATGTGGAATACATTGTGTAGATGAGTGGAAGACATAGGAGAGAGGAAATCATTTCTGACTTCTTTCCATGCATAAGAGGATGAAAGGAACATAGGTAGATGTCATGAGAGGGAAGGGGAAAAAAAAGAGAGAAATGAGATAAAATGAGTGAGGGAAGCCAAAAGCACAACCCAATTAAGTAGTCCCTTGACTAGTGTGAGGGAGGTTGGCACAATAAAAATGGATGTCATCATCAATATTTTCCCATGCATTGGCTTGATTATGAATAAAGGATTTTGTTGATTGATAAACCCCCAGGTTGGCAAGGAAATTAAGTTTTTAGAACTTAGGGGGGGAAAATTACATAATTATAATTGGGTTATTGATTTAATGACATCACATGGATCTTCCACATCCTTCAATAGTTGCAATATAGGCCACAATTCATCTATCAAGTAGTTGTTAAATGTGTTAGCAATTACATAGTTCCCCACATCATTGAACTTTTTTTTCTCTCTAGAGTCATCTATAAGCACTGTATTTTTACAATTGTAATATGCATTACACTTTCTCTAAATGGTGCTAAGATTTTTGAGAAATATGTTGGGATTCCTGCAACCTTGATAATCAGTACGTTTGGTCATGATGCAATCTTCTTGTGTAAATATAAACTCGAAGCTTCCAACCTCCAAGCCAATGTATCATAGGAATGAAGGCATCATGTCATTAACATTTGAATTTCTTGCCGATTTCCACAAAGAAATTTTGAAATGTTTTATGCAACATTGCAAAGAACTCTTTGACATTAGGTCTTAAAAATAATATTTATTTTTGAGCTCGATGCTGCCAAATTTTTTTAACATCTCATGTGACGAATCAACCTTGTGAATGGTGTGTGCCAAAACTCCATTTATATCTAATATTATCAGTTTCATGTTTGACATGTTCTTATCTACAAATGAAGAAAAACAAAATCAAATGGATGAGGGTGGTGAATTTTGACAAAAAAAAAGTTGTATTTATTTTTTCACATTGTACTAGAAATAACATTTTTTGTTGTAAAAAATAGAATAAAAAATATGATTGAGCACTGTGAATCTTTAAGAACTTTAAGGTAGTTATTTTATTCCATATAAATGCACAATACATTGTTGGATTTGAAATAAAAATATATAATTCAAACACCAATGAGTGTGTTTGAAAGTTTTCAATGATCTACATATGTTCTTGTGTTCTCCTACATGTTTCAACCATGTACATAATTGAGTGTAAATTAATGAATCATTCTTATACACTTTCCATCAAATCTCCAGTATGTTGGGGTTTTGAGAGTAATTTCTTCTTTGACTTCGTATGACAAGAATATTGTGTCATCGATCAAAAGTATATTGTTTTCACCATAGAAATTACCAAAAATGTCTACTATCTGCTGACTGGTATTTGTTTTGAGCTTACATTGGTGACATCCCCAAATGAACCTAAAGTGGGTATCTCATAGCAACTAAATTTTTTGATGAACATGTACTTCACCATTGTTGAATCCATAAATGAATACCATAAGGAAATGTCAAAATATTTTGATGTAGTTCTTATCAATTCAGCACTAAATACTCATTCAAAGTATTAAGTATCCCTGGATCTAAAATATGGAACCATATTATGAGGTATTTTGTCGCCAATACCAGAAATTCCAAACAACAAACCTTCAACTCCCAAAACTAGTAATTTCTGAGGATTCCCAATTGGATCTATTAAAAAAACTCAGAATTAATGTAAGCTTCCAAAAGTGATAAAAAATAGGTCAACATATTGTTGTGATAATATTTTATTTGGGTAATTCACACAAACAACTTATAAAACTATAATCTCAACTTAAACACGGTGAAGATATAAATACTATCGAATTTTAAATTTGTAATCTCAAACATATAAAATAAAGAGTGACCCTATGAATGTACAAATGAATATCATTGTCAAAAACATTTTGAAATAATTAATAATTATATAATTTTTGTTTGCTACAATTTTTTGATGCCCTCTATAACACTCAAACCCTGAGATAATATTTGTGATATGTTTGTGTACAAATTAGTCATCAACCACATATCTTTAAAACAATTTTCTCTATTGGATTTCCTCCCCATCATAAAATTTTCAGGATGGTTTCCCTTTGTGCCTATTGTAATACACAATGTGTCTGTAGAGCCGAAAACAATATCGTCTCTACTCCAAACATTTTGAAGATCAATTTCATCTTCTATAGAGAATGTTATTTTCCCCCAAAAATAACTGGTTTCAATTAAGCTATTAATTTTTTTCAAAGCCTTTATCTGTTTTTCAACTTCAGCGGAAGAGAAATATCTAGACAAAAATCCCACTTCACATTTTGCTGATAATAACTTTAAATATTCCTCTCAAGGCCACCTCACAAGTTGATAGTCTCCTTACCGAACTTTAATGTCATCTCCTTATGGGATTGGTTTTCTTATATAGAAAACCCTCCAAATCTAAAATAATTAAATAATCCTTTTGGCCAACTACATAGAAGTATTTTTTTTCAATTTTACGCAATTTAATACTAACCAATTTATCGTCCAAAATAACCACCCTGGTTATTTAGAAAACATACTATTCCATTCTGGCTTTGACATCAAGTTTTAGGTTGTGCACACTTTTGGTCTTGTACTATAGCACATTGGCATGGCTACAATTCTTCATGCACACCCTTCCCACTTCTTTTCTTTGCATTCTCCTTGCTCCCTTATGAGAACTTCCTCCTCTCTTCCTTATTCCTCTATTCCCATTTCATTTTTCTATGTGCACATTCCTTGTGCACCCACCTTCATCCCAATAGTTTTGTACATATTTCACCACGTACCTGTGGGTTTTCCTTCCATTTTGGCTAATTCCCTAGATATTTTAACCCATATACGCCCCTTATTCCTAATTCTTGCTCAACATCTTACGCGCTACCATCATTCCTTCTCATCCTCATCACCGCACACTTAGATTGATCGAAGCATGTGCCATCTTGCACATTTGCATACCTTTGTAGATATGCACCTTTTTCTTCCCAATCCTTGCACGCACTCATAGATCTCTACATTCTTTCCCTTTTTTTATGACTACATTCCTCTGCGCGAGTCATAATGTGCCATGTGTCAACTTTTCAAATGAAGTGTGTAACACAACCTATCAAATTAGGCTAGCAGCATGCCGAATCCTCACATAAAATGTGTGCCTAACACGTGGAAGAAAAAAAATACCAGACATTCCACTGATCCTATGGATCAATCAGAGCACGCCACATGTCTTACGTGTTTAGTTTCACACTCTAGACTTCTAAACGTCATAAATTTTGTTACATATATTGATCCTTGCGCTCTTGGTCTTGTTAGAAAGATGTTGATGTCGGCTACACATTAGACCATTCAAAAATCAGATTTTTGGTGGGATTTGGTAGACAGAAAATAGGGAAATGTCAATTAGGCCATTAATGCACACATCCAGTCAACTCAACCAACAAAATTTCTCCAGATTTGGTCTCCTTTCTTCTTCCACAAAAAAAATGACATTACAAGTGGATCTAATAGCATTACAAGAATATTTGTAGACATTTATTGCTTGTTGTTGGTGGTTCAAAGTTTGAATCCGAGATTCCCTCTCTTTCTCATCCTCTTCTTTCCTTATTCTTCTATAAATTATAGAGAAATTATCATTAAAAGAGTTTTTTAAGTCCTTTGATTTGCTAAGGGAATTGTTCAGAGCATTGTTCTTTTGCCTTTTTGAGTTACAAGATTTCAGATCTAGTTTTTACATGTGGATATCTGCCTCATCCACCATTTTAGTCGACTGTACATCATCTGGAAGAAATAAAATCTTGTTTTGTGGCTATTATCTTCCTTATCTTGTATTTTATTGCATCTTATTTCTTCTCCTTTACATGGTTTTTTTGTTGTGTGTTTTCTACGTCCCTTGCAGGCCTCTTTTCTGATTTTGCTCCATGGAAATGACTGTGTGAATGTGTTTTAGACTATGGCATGTTTTTCTACCATCTTTGCACATGTTTTCCTTCATTTTCACTCATCCAACTTTGTTCATCCCCCTCTTTATGGTGTTATCACCTCCCCTTAGCTTAGGTTTCATTTTCGTACATCTCCTTCTCACCCTGGCCCCATTGGAATCATATAGTAGTTATATGTAGCTAAATTTCTCTTTGTAGGAGTAGTTTTGGTGGTAAAGATAGGTAGAGGAAGCCAAAATTCTCTGGAGGTCTATCTTAAAGTGCAATTCCCACAACTTAGAGACAGTCCCATGTTGCCTCAAATCCCTAGTTTATCTTGATCTAGGATGGGTGTAATTTTGAGATCCAACAATTTTTGGCATGCCTGATGGGACAAGTAGTGAAAGCTTAAATTTCATAATCACTAAGTTCTTGTATGTGACTTAATGACTTCTATCCTTTGGAGGCTTGCTTAACCACATCTGATGAATCCCTAACATCTAGATCTACCAATTATAGAAGTTTGGATGCCTATTTCATGAGAAGAATACACACAAGACAAAGCGATACAGTTAAAGGATACTTTGGGTATCTCCAGTTGTCTCCAAGAAGAAGTAGCATAACTATCACGCACGTGTCACCATATCCAACATGTAGGGTGTAATCTACCCCTCCTCTTGGTAGACCTTCCACACGCTCTACTGAGGTATTCAAACCCCTTATTTCCATGTCGTAGAGAAATCTGCCCTTTTTCAACTTCAATGATGGTATTCCTTTGGCTCTTTCCATGCAACATGATCTATTAGTAGTCGTGCTCAAAAGCATTCCATTATTTACTGGTGAGAATAAAGTTACCCCTACTGAGCACATTCAAGATATTACAAATGTGTTCTCTATTCATCTAGTTATAGAAGATGATTTAGTTATAAGGCCACTTGCTTCTTCACTCAAAGGAAGAGTGCTTCAGTGGTATAAAATCTTAAGACCTACCTCTATCACTAACTAGGATGGACTTAGCACAACACTTCATAATTAGTTTAAGGAGAAATTTGATAACATCTCGTTATTAGAATAACTCACAATGATCAAAAGAACTCCCAATGAGCTCATGGCTGATTTCAACTTTAGATTTTAGAAGACATGGGACGAGATTCCAACCATCTTAAGACCGACCCCTGAAGGTGTTTTCCTTTAATTTTTAAGAGCTATAAATTTTGATATTGCTGTAATGATACAATTTATGGGTGGCACACATCTCCTTGGTGCCTATCCTTTAGCCATTAAGGTAGAAAATTTCCTTATCCAAGCTAAAAAGTTAGCCCCTAGACCGCATACACCCTTGTTTCCTAAAATCCCTCTAGTTTCTTAACCTTATGTTACTCCCATTCCTAAGTAGAGCTCCCAACCTACTACCTCTACATCATATTCTCCCACAAGGAAAAAGAAGATGAAGAAATGAAGGCCTTGATTAGAAATTTTTCCAATAAGGTCATATCCTTAGAGAAACAGCAGGCACAAGCCTTCATAAACAATTTTAATCAAGGATTTAATCATAGCCATCATCCCTTTATAAATAAATATCCAAATCAAATATATGGTAAGAATCAACAAAATGATAGATGACATGCTAATTTTCACTTTCCATTGCAAATAGTTC
Organism: Taxus chinensis; assembly: GCA_019776745.2. Lineage (NCBI taxonomy): Eukaryota > Viridiplantae > Streptophyta > Pinopsida > Cupressales > Taxaceae > Taxus > Taxus chinensis. The sequence goes on along the minus strand of CM034153.1, from coordinate 716,365,219 downwards.
CTCATGTGCAACCTCTTCCAACGCCCAACACAAGCAAAGCACCAGTTCTATTATAGAACAAAATGGTCCAAGAGACAGAACAATAATTTCCTTGCAACTTGCCACACAGTCAGTACAACTACGTAAATTCCTTACACACGAAAGCCTATATGATTCATAATGTTGCAAGTTATGAGCCTTTCACTAGCACGTGTGAACTAGAAAATGAAGAAGTGCTAGAAGTTTTTCCTAAGACCAACCTACTTTTCTTTGGTGTTAAAGAATTTGGTGCACTAAACCAAGCTATGGATGATTCAAACAGGTCGTACACATAGGTTGTTAACAATACAAGATACAAGAAGAGAATACTAGAAGCTAGTGCACAACCCTATGCTCCAGCTAACCAAGTTGATCATCCAAAACAAAGATATGTAGCTCATCAACCCAACAGTTCTAGCGTGCAAGTCTCTGCGCATGAGGTCTCGCACAATAGTTCTTCAGAATTGGTGTGCAACCTCCTTTGGTAGGTTTTTCCTCCGCGCAAGCTAAGGAACCTACCTCTCTACCCAAGCAATCAAGAAAATATATTGGTGTACCTCAAATACACATGTCCATGGGCCTTCCATTCAACATTTTGGACTAGATGAAGAACACAAATGTAAATTTCACAATCTGGGATGTCTTGTCTATTGTATTTCATCACAACCTATTGCATGAAGCTCTGGCACAACTCTCGTGCGTTGATCTAGTTATCCAAAGACCTCATTTTTCTGTTAAAAAAATTTCAAGCAGAGGAGACTTAAGTATGAAAAGTTGTAAAAAACCCACCCTTATATATGTCCTCGATGTAGGCAAGCATCTTGTGCACAATTGTATGATCGATTCAAGGGCTAGTACTTCAATTATACCTAAGAAAATTGTTGGTGTCCTAGGTCTTAAGTGCACCCCTATATTCAAAGGAGTCTTACAACTTGATGGCTCAACTATGAGCCATCAAGTTGTAAGAATCCTTTGAATATAGGGGTGTACTTAAGACCTAGGACACCAACAATTTTAACCATAACTCAATATGTTTCATTCATTTACCTTCCTCCTTTGTTTTCCATTTTCCTATCAAGGGATTAGACTGCCAAGGTGGGTAGTTACTATCCTTTAGATTGGTATCATATGTTACTAAGAACAAGGTATGGTATCAAGTTTACCATACAAGCTGAGCCTATATTTTCCTATCATGTTGAGCCATATGACCCATCCCCTCTCTAGGCCAATCGCCTAATCCAAGAAGATGACCAAGAAAAAGATTCAGTTTCAGAAGAGCAACCCATTCCTCCTGCTATACCTAATCTATTATTAGATGAATGGGACAGAAGGTGCTATGATTTTGACCCCTATGAAACAACTCTCGAACTATGCTTAGTACTTACTATATCCTTAATGAAGAAGCTATGCTGCCTAGTCCGCTCAAATAGAATGATGAAAATTCTAGACTGTGGAAGTTGTACTTTGATGGTTCCAAAAATAGGAATGACATGGGTGTAGGTGTTATCCTCATTTATCCTAAGAGTGATAAGTTCTTCTTTGTGTTCAGGTTTTAATTCACATGCTCCAACAATGTAAAAAAATATGAAGCATTGGTGCATGGTTTTCTTATTGTTGAGAAGAGGCAAATCAAGGTGTTGTAGATCTTTGGGGACATTGAATTGGTCATCCACTAGGTTACAAACAAGTGTGTGACAAAGAATAAGATTTTAAAAGCTTACAAACATAGAGTTTGGGATCTTTTGGAGATTTTTAAATCTCTCAATCTATAGGTGGTGCCAAGAAAATTAAACAAAAAAGTAGATTATATGGTAACCCTTGGTTCACAATTCTCACCTCTTGATGATTTTATCCAAGGAATCACACAACACATCAAATTGGTGCTCATGTCATCTATTCTAGATAATGAAACCAGCCTGTAGGTGTTTGACATCAACGCACATATTGTCTAGTTCTTTTAGAATGAAGCTGATTTTTCTTCAAACATGCAAGTTGATTTACATGATAGTTATGGTTATCAAGTGATTCAACTTAAGGCAAAAACAATTCTTAAAGGGTTGGTCACCTTAGAGTACATATTCATCCCTGATGATGAGTTCAAGGGTGAAGAAAAAAATATGTGTGCAGCGCAAGAAGACTGCACCCCGATCACTATTGCACATGATAAAGAGTTGTTGTTTGGCAATGAATGTGTGCAAGATGAGAAACATGCCTTCATTTCTCTATGTCAAACATGCAGTGACATCTTCTCATGAGAGTATGAAGACCTCAAATTTTTTGATCCAAGTGTTTCTCAACACTCCATTGACCTTGATCCAAGTATCAATCCCATCATACAAAATAAAAGGTCAGTCAATCCCAAGATAGAGCCCATTATGAGAAATGAGCTGTCTAAACTTATTGAGGAAAATATTATCTTCCCTATCAAATACTCTACCTGGGTGGCAAATTCAGTTCCTTATCGTAAGAAGAATGATCAGATCAAACTTTACATCGATTTCAGATATTTGAATAAGGAATCCTTGAAGGATCATTATCTTTTGCCTTCTATGTGGAAGATTTTGTATATAATGGTTGATAAAAAAATATTCTCCATGCTGAATGGGTACTCTAGTTTCAATCAGATCATGTTCAAGGAGGAGGATAAATTCAAAACAAAATTTACAACCAAATGAGGAACATATGCATATCATAAAATGACTTTTGGTTTGTCAAATGAAGGTGCAAAATTTCAGAGAGCCATGGACATTGCCTTCAAAGGGATCATTTATATTAATGGATCAAAGCTCTTCTCTAGTTTCCATATAGTATAGGGCCCCCAATTATATAGGGGCCTCATATCCTATATGGTTGAGTGTTATTTTTTCTATCGAGTGTTTCTCTATCCTAGCCAGATCTCTCTATAGGATGTCGATCCTCCATAGATAGAGAATCGAGCCTCTGTCAGATAGTCTCATTCAAGGCCTCAATGAGTTCATCCTAGTTTACTTGGATGACATAACTGTCTTCTTAAGAAAAATCTCAAATCACATACTGCACTTGGATAAATTCTTTGAGGGATGTAAATAATTTGGGGTACTCTTAAACCTAAGAAGTGAATTTTTTTGTCACGAAAGGAAAACGTTTAGGCCATGTGGTCTCGAAGGATGGCATTGTTATTGATCTTGAGCGCATTTCAGCCTTTCGCTCTCTGTTTTTTCTAGTGCACAAGAAGGCCTTGTAGTCATTCTCAAGAAAAATCAATTTTTTTAGGAGATTCATTCGTAACTTTGTAGGATTGGTTAGGCCCATCACCCTCATGCTCAAGAAAGACACAATCTTCAAGTGGACATTAGAAGGAAAAAAATATTCAACAATATCAAGCAAGAAATTACTCACACACAAACACTCACCAATTAGGATTATTCCAAGGATGTCATCCTTTCCACCTATGGAGTTGATGTAACTGTTGTTGTTGTCCTGACAAAAAAATGAACAAGGATTGGAGCAGTCAGTGTCCTTCTTTAGTCAAACACTGAAGGATTATGAATTGAATTATAGTCACACAGAGAACCATGTCTTCTCCATCATGTGTGTGTTAAAGAAGCTCAAAATTATGCTCACCACAAATCATGTTAAGGTACTAGTTTCACATTCAGGTGTGAGAGACTTCATTATAAGAGAAAAAACCAATGAGAAAAGAGATAGATGGGTGACCAAAATCATGGAGTATGATGTGACTATTAAAGCCACAAAGCTTGTTAGAGGAAATGTGCATTGTAGACAACTTGCAGAGGACACACATAATGATCAAGAAACTTCATTATTTCTGGATGAAGAGCTCCCATGCACCGACCCTTAGAAAAATGATAATTTGTGCATGCACACAATTGGTTGGAAGATATGGTGACATTTCTCTCTTCTAACACATATCATCCTAGTTTGAATTAAGAAAAGAGAAGACATCTAAGGCTACAATATATCCCATATGCCGCTAAATGATGGCATTATCTTCAAAATAAATGTTAATGGCATGTTGCTGAGATGTATTAATGGCGCACAAGTTGAAAAAGTGTTAGCATAATTTCATGATGGATTCGTTGGTGGGAACTTCTTTGCTAAGGTAGAAATAATGAAGATCATTAAGTTAGGATACTTTTGGCCTACCCTGTTCACAGACACGGATAGGTGGGTCATGAAATGCAAAGAATGTAATTTTTTTATAGGAAAGAAAAAAATGTTTGTGCTTCCCCTCCACCCAATCCAATAAGATTAGCCTTTCACTTAATGGGGTCTGGACTTCATTGGCATGATCAACCCTCCTTCAATCATTGGTCATAGATGGGTGTTAACGACTACAGATTACTTCACTAGATGGACAGAATTTTTCACACTCAAGGAATCAACCGAGTCAATCATCCTTGACTTTCTCGAATGCATTATAACAAGGTTTGGTGTTCCTTAGATCATTATATATGATAATGCAAAATCCTTCCTTGGTATGCAAATTTCTGATTAGGATCTCATTCTTGGAATCTATTTGAAGACTTCTTCCAACTACTACCCTCAGGGAAATGACTAGGAAGAGTCCACTAACAAGAACTTGATCAGAATCATGTAGCACACAATGGATATCGACTAGAGGTAGTAGCACACAAAGGTCTCATGCGCTCTCCAAGTAGAGATAATCATGGTGAATAAGGCAATATGTACTTCATTCTACAAGCTTGTGTATGGAAAGGAATCCATACTCCCTTTATCTTTAGAGTTTCCTTCACTTGAACTAGCACAACAACTGAAATTTGAGGGCGCAAATAAGAGAGAAATCATAATGACATAGCTGGTTGAACTTGAAGAATTGTGAAACTTTTTCATGATTAATTTAGAACAACATTAAAGATCAAGATTTCAAAGTGGATGATCTGGTCTTAAAATGGGATGTTGACAGAGCCAAACCTATGCACCATTAAAATTTTGATGCAATTTGGAGTGGCCCATATATCATCAAATCTTGTAAGAAGGATAACTCTTTTAAGTTGTCTCACCTTGATGGAAATCCATTACCAATCCTAATCAATGGGATTTATCTCAAGCATTTTCATTAAGTTGATATCATGCATCATTGTAGATATTAGAGTAGTTTTAATTCCTCTAAGTGTGCTCTTTGCACATTGTCTTGTTTGTACATAGTCCTTTCCTCTTGTCCACTCCCTTGTGCATGCTCTTTTTTTACTTCCAGAATGACAATTTGGTTACAGATCTTCCAATAATTTAGGTAACACTTTCCAATAGTTGGTACCAGGTTATTTCAGAGTTCAGATAATGTTTTCAAGTGACTTTCTGGGTGTTCTTCAGGTTGATGATCAAAACTTCAATTTTTCAGGTGACTCCATACCCAATGGATGCTTCAAGGATACTGGTCTCTTTCATCTAGCAGGAAGATGTCCCCAAAATTTGCTAAACTATTTTCCAAAATAACCACATTGGTTATTTAGATAACTTACAGTTCCATTGTGGCTCTGACATCAAGTTTTAGGTTGTGCGCACTTCTGGTCTTGTACTCTGGTACATTGACATGGCTATAATTTATTTGTGCATACCCTTGCGGGCCCTTCCCACTCCTTCAATTTTCCTTCTCCCCACTCCCTTTCGTGCACTTCCACCTCTCTTCCTTATTCCTCTATCCCCCTTTCATTTTTCTTTGTTTGCATTCCTTGCGCACCTGCCTTCATCCCAACATTTTTGCACATATTTTCGTGCACACCTATTTTATTTCCTTCCATTTTGGCTAATTCCTTAGCATGTTTTCTACAAACATGACCTTTCTTTTTGAGTCCCATGAACCATCTTACGCGCACTCATTCCCCTTCCTCATTCTTCCTTTGCGCATCATACCTTTTTGTGCTCACCTTCCTACATGCTCATGTCTTCCCCATATGCCTTTTCCTCCTCATTACAGCGAATTCAATTTATAGAATGCCCATGTCCGCTTGCATGTTTGCATACCTTTGTAGATATGCACCTTTTCTTCCCACTCCTCACATTCTCCTTCATGCATGCTCGTAGATCTCTTCATTCTTTCCCTTCCGCACCAAGTGCATCCCTTCATGCCATTCATAGTGTCTTGCGTGTCAACTTGTTAGATGAAGTGTGCAAAATGAAACCTATTAAAATAGGCTGGACATGCGTCAAATCCTCACTTTGAATTTTTTCTTGACATGTGGCAAAAATGATAAAATACCAGACAATTAACCAATCCTATGGAGCAATCAAAGCGCACCACATGTCTTGTGTGTTCAGTTTACACTTTAGAATTTTGAACGTCATAACCTTTTCTACATAACTCATATTAGTGTGCTCTTGGTCTTGTTGGAAAGTTGTGGATGTGGGTTACACATTGGACCATTCAAAAACCATATTTTTAGCAAGCTTTGGTAGGTGGAAAAAACATGGAAATGTTAGCCAGGCCATTAATGCACACATCCAGTCGACTCAACCACCCAGATTTCTCTAGATTTGGTCTCCTTTCTTCTTCCACAAGAAAAACAACATTACAAGTGGATGTGACAGTATTAAAGGTGGATTTTTAGGAATTTATTGCTTGTTATTGGTGGTTAGAAGTTTGAATCTGAATTTCCCTCTCTTTCTCATCCTCTTCTCTCCTTCTTCTTCTATAAATTATAGAGCAATGCTCATTAAAATATTTTTTTAGAATCCTTTTGTTTGCTAAGGGCATTGTTCATAGCATTGTTCTTTTACATTTTTGAGTTCTAGGCCTTTAGATTTGGTTGTTGCATGTGGCTATCTTCCTCATCCACCATTGTAATTGATTATGCATCAAATGGAAGCAATAAAATCTTGTTTTGTGGTTATTCGCTGCCTTATCTTGCATTGTACTACATCTTATTACTTCTTCTTTACATGGTTTGTTTTATGTGCATTTTCTATGTCCCTTGTAGGTCCCTTTTCTGATTTTTCTCCATGTAAATGACTGTGTGAATGTGTTTCAAAATATGTCACGATTGTCTGCCCTCCTTGCGTACATTTTCCTTCATTTCACTCATCCAAATTTGTTCACAATGTAGTACCTTTTGCTGGAAAATATTTCATAGCTATAAATGTATATTAGTGACTATTAGGCTAAGACATTACTGCCTTGACTATGTTTGGTTGGATAGTCTTTGATGAGCAGTTGTCATGCTTCATATGGACATGGTATCAAATAAATATAATGAATAAAGCACACGACTAACATACCAGGTACTATCTATGAATTCTTGCGTTACGTTCCAACAACCTCTTCATTTGGCATCAACACTTAATTTTTTTAAATTATTATTAAATATATGTAAATAATGACAATAAAAAAAATTATCGCAATGATAAATTTATAAAACGAGTAAATGCCAATCACCTTGTATAGATTCATTGGATGTATGGTCAGTGACATCTGACACAACAATTTGAATGGGTTATGACATGTTAAGAATGACATCGTCTCCTTTTCTTTTATGTTTCCTGGAAGAGATAGTGTCTTCCTCTCTTTGTTGCTTTTTTGCATAAATATTGTATGTTTTATTTCAACAAAATTAGACTAATATAATTTTTTATTTGGTCTTAATCAATGTACCTTTTTTCAAATGATAATAGTAATGTTTTAAAAAACATTTCTTGATCATGTGATTCAACAATAAAAACCACATATAAACCTGAGTTAACCAAAGCATGCAATCCAACACTACCGTCGTAAATCACGATTATCAAATAATTTCCAAAAGAGATTCGAGTAAACATATGAGACCAAAACTCATAAGATATGTCATAAAGAAAAGGATGTGTATTTTCTCGTAGGACGATATCCCATGTAGTCACAAATTGTTGTAGAAGTTGCTCCATCCAATCCATGATGATTTCTTCTTTCTCCCCATCATCAGCATCACAATTATGCACACCATTTATTTTGTACATAAGACAGAAGCTCTTAAAGTTTCCATTTCTGTCATAAAATTTGTAACAGCCTTCCATAACTTATTCCCCCTTGTCTTTAACTTTTTGCATGTATTTTTTATCGTCCCTCTTAACATTTTTGAATAAGCAATAAGTAAGAACACGTAATAATATAACTTAGCATACTATATCCAAAAACTGTAAGCATGTCCATTATTGCATCAAAAGTTATATCACTAGACAAATTACAAAAATTTGTGATCACACATTCTGCAGTGAATGGATTAGTTGACAGAATAGATGATATTGTTTGCTGGAGCTGGAAGGGATATGCACATTTATAGTTAAACTCTTATGTGTCTTCCATCCTTACTATAATTTGTTCTTGCATTGAAATCACATAGTTTTCTATAATTCTTTGAGCTTCTGCTAGAATAACCTCTGCCACTTCAGCATCAATTTTTCTTTTTGTTGATTTTTCATTTCCTTGGGAATTAGTTTTTCCTTTTCCTTTTCCTTTTTTCTCTTCTCCCAAAGGTACACATAATTGGCAGTAGTGAGATTGATGTAGATCAATTTTTTGAATAATATTGGCTTCATTGCATTTTTCCAATATAATATTACCTCGATATTTATTTTTCAAATATTTTAGAACCTTTCCTCTCATTTTTCTGTCATCTTTTACTCTTTGGTAGTAAGATTCAAAATTCTCTACTATGATGTCTTCCTAAAAATAACAAATTAGCCACACTTTCCTTGATTTCACTTTATCAACTAGTAATGATAGTTCATCACCGATCATTCCTCTTGCACCCCTAAAGGAATTGGCCGTGAACCTTCCAAGTGAATTTGGCTGAAAGTTAGGCCGGTTATCCTTAAAAGGAGAACATGAAAGGAGTGATAAGAATATTGTTCCAAGCCATGATCTTAGACGATAATATAACACCACATTAGATTTGCAAAACAGAAGAGCTAATATATCATATATGGAAATCCATCATAATCCATAATACTCAATACATTACAATAGATCACATTACATTGTCTTGCTGAGTAAGAACGATGTAAATATAGGAGGAGGGAAGTGTAACTACTACCTAGATCAGTTGTGAAGAACTCCCACTAACTGATACTTGTAGTTAAGTTAACTCCACAAGACTGACAAGCTAACTCAACACAACTAGTAAGCTAACTCCACATAACTAATACGCCTAAGCAAGCTAACCCAACAAGTGTAAGGCTAGTATAAGTGTAAGAATTATCCTAATAAATAAATAATAACCTACACTAACACCCCCCGTAAGCATATCTTAGGTGCACGGAAAATAAGGTGGGTCCCGATAACAAGGCTTGATGAGGTACCCACGTACAATAATCAGGGAAAATGGACACCACAACGTAGAGAGAGAGAAATCCTGTTGTAAGATATCCCAAGAATCTTGGCTCCAAAAATCATACAATGTTGAAGAATTTTTTGGTGTGCACTATGGTTTGAATCCACTGCTCAGTCACAAAACTCAAAAACAACTGACACTGGGCTTCACCACAATAGTTCCATGTAAGGAGATTTTTGAAAGTATAAAAAAACACCAAACATAATCGATTAAATGCTAAAAATAGATGTGCCACGATCAAATAATAATAACCAAGGAAACAAGGTAAGGACACGAGATCCAAACAAATTGGAGTGCCACGATCCAAGAAAAGCCAAGGTAACAAGGAAAGGACACAAAAATAGAAGTAAGATAAACTGCTAAAAATAGGTATGTCACAATCCACAAACAATAACCAAGGAAACCAGGTAAGGACATGAGATCCAAATAAATAGGAGTGCCACTATCCAAGAAAATCCAAGATAACAAGGCAAGTACACGAAACCTGAAGAAGCAGTATAACACGTAACAAGGAAAGCACACAAAACTTGAAGAATTAGTATCAACACCACACCCTCCCATACTGTTGAATGGGTAGATGAATGCTACAAATCTATATGAGTTGTTGAAACAACTACTCAAACACTGAAAAACTAACATTGGGCTTCACCAGTATATCTCCCTCACAAGAGAAACTATTAACATGCCAAAACAGTGTCGAAAATACAAATCTAAAACATCCCCAAAAATAAGAGAGATAAATGTTGGTAATTTATAATTGAGTGCATGTTATAAACATGACATTTTTAAATTTTAGTTTATTTCTCAAAAGTTCTAGTGGAACAAACACTTTTGAAAAAAATGACACTCAAATCCGAGGTACCGATCAAAAGATATAAAATTTTCAAGTTTGTGATTCAATATTTATTTTAAAAAACATAAAATGTCTTTTACCTTCACTTTCTTGAATTACTTTTTTTGGAAAAAACTTTCCAATTTAAGATCTACAAAATGGAAGAAGAAAAAAAAACCATTAGCGAACGTAAAAAACCTAGAAAAACTCAGAAACTATTTTTTTGGACTTTCTACTTTCCCAACACAAATTTCTTCCATTGGCACAAATTACTATGATTTCCACATCCTCATCAAATAGGAACTCTGCAAAGTGGAAGAAAAAACCATTACTGAACGCAAAAAACTCAGAAAAATCTAGAAACCATTTTTCTAGAATCTCTACTTTCCCGACAAAGATTTCTTCCCAGCACGGATTTCTAAAATTTCCAGATCCTCACCAAATAGGAACTTGCAAAGTATAAGAAAAAAACTAGTACCGAATGCAAAAAACACATAAAAAACCATAAATCATTTTTTTGAATTGTCTACTTCCCCGGTAAATATTTCTTCCCCTGGCATGAATTTCTAAGTGGATTTGTATGTATCAATGTCTGCCTCTACAAAACCAAAACAAATTATCTTCTTCAATAGCCAATTTTACAATTTTTTATAGGGTTTTTCCGCCTTTCGAATACAATGGATCCCTCTGTTTTACGTAAAATGGAAGTTGCAACAAAGTGCTAACAAATTCTAAAATATATGAAGACGAGTAAACCCTTGTTGTAAAAAACTTACATATGGATATCTACATCATCTACCACGCTGATACCATAAAAGGAATGATAAGAAGATTGTTCCAAGTTGTGATCTCAGATGATAATAACACACCACATTATATTTGCAAAACAAAATAGCTAAAATATCATATATGGAAATCCATCATAATTTATTATTCTCAATACATTAAAATTGAATTACATTGACTTTCTCAATAAGAAGGATGGACATATATGAGGAGGGAAGTGTAACTACTACCTATATTAGTGGTGAAGAACTCCCACTAACTGATATTAGTAGTTGAGTTAACTCCACAAGACTAGCAAGCTAACTCCACATAACTGGAAAGCTAACTCAAAACAACTAATAAGTTAACTCCACATAACTAGTACACCTAAGCAAGCTAACCTAACAAGTGTAGGGCTAACACAAGAGTAATATTTATCCTAATAAAAAATAAAAGGATAAATAATAACCTACACTAACAGAACAAGCAAGCCCACCTAATCTAAACAACTCAGGTTTTTGTCCATTTTTTCCATATGTCCTTAAGAAATGATAGTAAAAGTCCATTTTTCATATCTTAGTCACATTGAAAATAACAAGACATTTCTTATCGAAACTCTGCATTCAAAGCACAAATAGTATATTTACTTTGTGTATATTACAAATATTAAATTTTAAATACAAATGCATTAAAATTAAGTTCCATTACCCTCCACTCCTTTGTCTTTGTGTTTCCCACTCCGGGCCTCTTAGGACATCCTAGGGATTTCGAAATCGATCGATCCTTGTAGTGTAAATTAATAAAATTGGTTTTTAATATAGTTTTTGTTTACCTTCATTTTGATACTTGTAGATATTAATAATGTCTTTGCTAGACTGCTTTTGAAGACAAAATGCGAGCCTTTCTAAAATGCAACATAGTATATAATGACTTGTATTTGATTTTCAGGTAAAATCCTTTTTGGGCACAAATTGTATGTTGGCTGTCAAAAATGTAGAACTACACATCATCCATGTTTTTCAAGTCATCTGGATCCTCTAGTCACACAAGTTCGTATCATAGTAATGTAAAAAGGGAAGAAGAATTGGATCCCTATATGTAGGAATAACAGTTAATAAAAAATGAATGGACAAATAAGGTCAACATTATCCTCATGTATAGTGACGATATTCATATTTTTGAGGTTCTACATGGCACTTAGAAATTTCAACTAGAAAAACATCACTATTGAACAAAGACAATTTAAATTGTTCAACCGTTGAAGATTATTCTTTCTCAAATATACTGGTCACTTGTTTTCAACAATACAGTCGACTTTATTATTCTTTTTAATCCCTTGTAACTTTGAATTATAGGGATCTATCTGTAATTTATAAAAATAAGATCTTCTTAGCATTGTAAATAAATTTGGATGTTTGAGTGGAGAAAGAAAACATTTCTATATTCAAATAATGAAAAATAGAAGAGGTATTCTCAAATCTATACAGTTTTTTGAATACCGAATTCATGCCATTTATGAATTTCAAGGGACATTTTCACAACCTGTTTTGTTTGAGTGTATGAACATCCAAAAATTCTAACCATATTAAGAACAAGAACACATCTTACTTTCTTTATAATCCTTCATTTCCTATTTCCTGAAATAAGGAAACTTCTAGCTCCATGTCAAGAATTAGGAACTTATTCATTTCAACATCAATGCATTCAACCTGAGATACACAATGTTCACTGAGTCAATAACTTCTGAAGATATAACCATACTGATTTCATGGTTGACATCATCATCATCAACATAAAATAACTACAGATCAATGTGATAGTTTTCCAAGGAATGCATTTCTTACAAATCATTCCTCATCTCTCTTCTTCCAACCCTCTACTCCCTTCTATTAATGGAATTTGCTGTGAATGGAGTGCGACCAATGGAAGACATATTACTTGTGAAAAATGAATTAAACAAATTAATAATTCATAAATATTTGGGGAGGATAAATACTATTTTTCGATAGTGCAATAACAAGGAGATGATGTATCTTCATTTGATTATTTTTATAGATTAAAAATAATTACCAATAGGATCTTTAGAATAGCTTAGCAGTTGCTAAGTAAACTTTCAACATGATATAGATTATAAATGGAATGGAACAATTACTTTGTAGATTATTTTACGTCATTTAATGCTTGCATAGACTATAATAATCTGACTATCAGACTATTAATCATAATTATTTGTAATAGTTACGTCAAAGATATTATAATATATGATCATGTTCAACATGGCCACTAGGTTTGGAATTTTATCATGTCATAATATCTGAATGTAATAATGAAATTAGCATAATGTACCAACTAGTTGTAAATTTTTTAGATAAAATCATTTCTAGTTTTTTCCTCTTGAATGTAAAAACATAGCCTAAAGGATGCTTATCTCAAATGGTCATTGTGATGCACTACATACACTCGAGAAGGACAAAACCTTATGCAGTTCTCATAAGATATATTATGTATAACACATAATCCATATCATTCTCTTATTAATAGGAAAATTCTTAGAGACCACTAATATCCATTACTTCTGATAGGTCTTAGCCTCTATATTTTCTAGGAATCCATTTTAACATTGAAAATAATAAGTCCGAACCAAGTGTTGTAATATCCCTAATAGATCCAAGTGGTGTAATACATAGATGCTCGAGAAGGATGAAGCCTTATGTATTTCTCATAGGATATATTGTGCTTTATCACATAATTCATGTCGGTTCATATCAAGGAAAATGATTAGCGACCGCTAACCTCCATTAATTATTTAAAGAAGTGGTTTTACGTTGTCACTTAGGCTCAACAATTTCTAGTTGTCAAAAATAGCTAAATAATAAAAGTTCACTATCTACCTTAACTACATAGATAAGCATTATATCGTAGTCATAAAAATACATCATTTAAACTTGAAGAAGTATCTTTTTCATCTTGTCCTTGCATAATTACTTAAATCACCTATTAAAGCCAATTTTCTTTGTCGATTTACTAAATATGCAAGGTGAAGATGAACATGATTCTTGCTCAACTTAAAATGATGCGAGTCCATGAACAAAAATGCCTGTTTTTCGATGTTGACCTCTAATTATTTTCCAGAAATCCATTTTAACAATGCAATAATCAATCTGAACAAATTTGATCAATAGTTATTGTCATTATTTGTAATCATATTATATTGGCTAGACTATCCATGGCAATGACAAGTGCTGCAATACATACCTTCGAGAACGCCGATGCCTTATGTAGTTCTCATAAGATATATTATGCATAAAACATAATTCATATATTTTCAAATAAATGAAAATGCTTAATGATTGCTAAGTGTCGTTACTTATTGAAAGGAATGAATTTGCAATCACTAGGACCAAGAGTTTTTAGTTATAAAAAAAGTGGCATAGTTAAGTAAGGTTAAATCATAGTAATAGAAGCACATCATTTAAACCTGAATAATTATGTTATCCATCTTGGCCTTACATATTTTTTTAAAATCATCCTTCAAATAAAATAGACATAAACGATCTACATAAAAAGGGTGAAGATGAATAGGATTCTCGCTCAGGATTAAATGATGAAATTCTATTACATTGATCTAATCTTGTTGATATACTCTCAATGAAATTCCATTTATATGTTTTATATTCTAAGGATCCCCAATTCTATGATTTATAATATCAAAAAATTATGTTAGCCTTTCTCTAGCAAGGAATGGACGAGACCAAGAAAATATCTATGGTTAAATGGGTCAATGTTTCACTTCTTAAAGATTATGGGGGAGCGGGGATTTTGAACCAGGAAAAACAAAATATGGTTCTAAGTGCTAAATGGGTGGGTCTCTCCAATCCTCATAGTGTGTATGGAAAGATAGTTGGAAAAAAAATATGGGTGGCTCTCTTCAAGAGGCTATTCTCAAAATTAATAACTTGACTAATGACTTGAATATTAAAAAATTAATGAGTTAATAAATTAATAAATTAAAGCGTTGGAATGTGGTTTGTCCCTGGCTAATGACTTGAATTGTGATGAATTAAATATTAAAGGGGACTCATATTATTGTTAACGTCATCATCAAAAAGCAGTCCTTGTCAAGGAAAATCAATCTTGTGTGAATAAAATTCCTTTTTATGCTTTCATTAATTCCATATTGGACCTTAAATCATATATGTGGGGAAGGTAATAAAGAGGAATATTTTTTTAGCAAATCGAGGGACTAAAATAGTGTTTTGTGATAAGATTGGTAATAAATATTTTGATTGGCCATACTGCATTAGCTTTTCCAATAAAGGTTGATATTAAAGGTCATAGCAAGCTTTTCTTAATTACAAGCATGCAATGGCATAATCACTCCATGTATTTATCAAGCCGAACTCCCTTATTTTTGCACCTTCTGGGTTTCTTTCAGTGGATTTCTTTTCCTCTATCATGGATGGTTCATTGTTTCCTTTCATGTAATTCTCCGTGTAGGTGCGTGAAATGGTATTTTATACCAAGATTTCATGACGTCGTCTGAAATCTATTTTTAGGATTGGAACAGAGAAAGATATGGTTTCTATTGAGGGAGTTCTTGGAGATGATTATATTTCTTTAGAGGGTCTTCAGAGGGTTGATGTGGAATTTTCCTCAACCTTCATTTTTCATCTACTTATTAAACATCTAGCGAAGGATTGGTCTTTGGATTTGGGGAGTCGTTGGATCAAACCAACTTATAGGGTTAGCATGGAAGCTGAAACGAACAACACTTTGAGTGCATCGTGGCCCATACTTTTTGATGCTCACTATATCAAGGAAGGTTTTTTAGACTGGGCTAGTTTTGGAGATTTGTACAATCAGTTTGACGTCATAATGCATTTCATGGATGTTGTGGCCAATTTTAGCAAGAGCTTGACAAATGGATCTAGTTTGATCCACTTTCTTAACCTGGATCCTCTAGGTGATCCATTGCTACCGTAACCAGCTTGTTGGGATCTGCTTCATAGCCAAGTTCATGAGGCGTATGATTGTTTAAAGAGTCATTTTGCTGCTGGCAAAGAACATCTTTTCCACCTTCGACTGCAAATCTTGTTTACTAGCCTATTAAAGTAGAGATTCTGGAGGTGTCATCTGAATCAGATAAGTAATTGTTTCTAAAATCTATCATTTTGTATCTTTGCTTTGGTAGTTATATAGTGTTGTTAGTTCCATAGTACTCAAATCATTAGGTTTATCTTGTTGGTCTAAGTTTTTTTTGTATTCCCAACCAGTTGGATTTTTGGCAGTCTATTGGGTTTTTTTAGCAAAGTATTGTTGGATTGTTATGTTTTTTAGATTGTTCATTTTATATTTAATGTAAAGGGAAAGGGACACTTTAACCCTCCTTTAATTATAAACAACAAGGAATCATTAATAAAATTCTTTGTTATGCATTGCACAAAGCAATTTCAACAATTCATCACTAATAAATTTAGCACACGTTTCCCAGTCGCTAATATTTCATTCAAATAATTATTAATTGTCTTGTTTGGTATTTAATGAATATGTTAAAGGCCTCGTATCTCAAATGGTCATTAGGCTACAATACATACACATGAGATGGATATAGCCTTATGTCATTCTCATGAGATATATTGTGTATAACACATATGTCACTTTGGTTCATTTCAAGGAAAATGATCAAAAACCTCTAAGATCTAATCCTTGTGTTTGGTCTTAGTGGCTGTTATGTTATTCCATTTAATAGAAGTTAATGAACATCAAAGCATGTTCTATGTTGTCAATTTTTTGGTAGATGAGAATACTAATGGCCTCTAGCCTCTATATATTATAGGATTCCTTTCCAGTAATGTAAAAATAATTTGTATAGCTTTAGATCACTATTATTTTTCAATATTTATAATTAATTAAATCATATTGGCTAGACTAACCCTTGTGGAGGAAAGTTCTTCTCTACATACCCTCTAGAGGGATCAAACCTTTATTAGTTCTCATAAGATATATTGTGTATAACACATAATTCAGATTCGCTCGTATAAAGGAAAATGCTTAGCGACTATTGGGATCATTTACTTATTGAAATCAATGGGTGCACAGAGTCAAGGCTCAACAATTTCTTATTTTCAAATTAGTAATCGAATAACAAAAAAAACATGGACTACCCTAGCATCTGTTAGGATCCTAGCAGCCACTAATCTCAATTCTTTGTTATGTTGCACCAACAGAATATAATAATCTTTGACCGTAGGGGCCGCTTGGATTCGAAAATCATGTTAGGATTCTAATATCATGTGATAGGATTTGAATATCATGTTCAACCTAGCGGCCGCTAGGCTTAAGATTTCATGTTCAAATATGTGTATTCAAGAAAATTGTTAATATTTGTCTTATCTTCGAATATTTGTTGTCTTGTATTGTCTTGTAATATAAAACAAATGAAGTAAACATCCACCCTAGTAGTCACTAGTCTTGGAATATCATATTGTAAAATTTAAATATAATAATGGAGCTTAGTTCATTTTTTAATCGACTCATTTCTAATTGTCTTGTATGCAAGACAACAATTATTCTAACAGCCTGTAATCTTTTATTTTCACCAAATTTCCTAGGCACACTAACAATTCATTCAAACTGATCTAAATGTTCACCTAAAGTGTGCGAAGCCTACCAAGTCCCTCCTTTGTGTTGACTTATCAATATGTTAGCATGCATGATCATGATTACCATTATCAACTTTTCATTCAATCACAAATCATTACATAAATCACAAAAAAACATAAGTAATAAGAAAACATGAAAAATCAAACCATTATTAAGATCAATTGCACTATGTGATTACCAAACTTAGAGACATTAATTACTAGAATCCATCCACAATTATCCATTGACAACCAAAATATTACATACATAAGTTGAATACATCACAATAGTCACCAGAGAGTCATGTGTGCTAGAACATCAAAGAGGCATACTCTTATTACATCATAGGGGGTTCGTACATGGTGTCCAAAACTATGTAAATCATCTAATATATAGGGGCAGGTACTTTACCTACACCTCTCATCCATCTTGAAATAGAATGCATGCTCCAAAAATAGCCATGTGTACATACAAAAATAGTCACAAAGCATGCATGCTTTCTTTATAATCTTAATAATAGATTAAACCTATAAATCAAATCTACTTTAATCCTATTATTACCTTGAATTATGCATAACCTTTGATATTCATCTCCCATGTGATTTATCCCAAAATATTCATTCCTTTATCTTCAAGTCTTCGTGCTTTCTTCGAAATCTAGAACGTTGCTTGAATGCCACTCAATCTTGACATTGTCTATTTTTAGCCTGTGTCTCCAAAATTGGATAATTCTCGAATGTTTCATGCTTGGGAATGAGCCTTCATGTGTTGTTTGTTCTATCTTATGCACACACATGCAAACCTACCTCACACATGTCTAACACCTTTGTGTGTGGCTTGTATTTAGTCAAAAATGGTAAGTGCAACATTACCCCACACTAAATTGGATTGTTGTCCTCAGAAATATCTTAGTTTCCAAAACCATAGGTGTTCAAAAAAAATAATTCAATTCCCAAAAAATTTATTTTTACCTAACTCAAAATTGGATCAGGTTGAAGGTGGTTGGAAGAGTTATGGGAACTCAACATCTATTTTACCCTCAGCTTTCTTCCATTCCTTAAGCTCTACCAACGATTTCATGAGTGCTGCCTCCACAATCCCTAGTACTAGGTCAAACACCAACTCTTTAACCCTGCTCTTAAGCTCCTGAATGACCACAGTCAATTCCATGCACAATCCCTCAATTACGTCCATGTGGTCCAACACCATATTCTGAAACTGACCTATTCGAAGCTCTAATTTATCCTTCCTTACCTTAACTACCTCCTTCTATTTGGTCAGTTCAGCCATAACCCTAGTGCGCTCAATCTTATTTGTGGGTGTCTTCTCCTGGATAGTCTTAAGCACTACTTCTTCATTAATCATGCATGCATCAAGTATAGGTTTGCATTTTTGGCACCTATTAAAGGCCACATCAGCCTTGCCACTTGTTTCCTTGAGCTTCGCGAACAAATCTTCAAGCTCAGTAATTATGACCTCAACAACGACCTTATTAGCTTCGTTCTCCTTTGTAACTTCTTCTGTTGTAGGCCCTGCACCACTCTTTATGTTTTTCAGAAGCATGCCGACCATGTCTTCCAAGTACTCCATTTCATCATTGTAATCACACTTGGATTGGCTCACCAAGGCTGGGCACTGATCTAACACCTGTTTTACCATGGCATCAGCTCTATCATATGCCTCCTTCATTCTCTTCTAGTCGCCCTTGAGGTACTTCTTCAAATCGTTGACCTCATGCTCCTTTTCCTTTTTATCAACCACCAAAACTTTCATAGTGGCACCTATGTCAAGGTTTCTATGCCCTACCTCCATGGATAATTTATTCAAGGAGTTGCACACCCGCTCATCTCTCAAGTGATTGGGGTTGAATTCCTTGTACTTCCTTCCCTACCCATTGTTTAATGTAATAACACTGATGGAGTGTCAACTTACCTCAAACTTAGGTTCCTTAGTGTGATTTTACAGGTTCCAACTCAACATCTTTCTTGTGCACAACACTCCTCCATATTTATCCATCAACTCCCAAGCATACAATTTCTCAGTCAACAATGTACTCTGGAAACACACCCTTAGGACCTTTTTAGGGTCATCTACAAAATCCATATGCGGTGATCTAGGAATCCATTTCTTCCTTTGTTCCTTCATCTTCATTCTCTACTTCTTCAGAGTAGATGTACCTGTGCTCATGCCCACTCCTATGCCTTTCTCTTCCCAGATTACATAAGTTTCATCAGTCTCTTTTCCATTGTGTGCCTCTTCCTGTATAGGTGTCTCATCCTTAACTAGACTCTTACTCCCCTCTCCCACAATTACGCATGTTCACTTTTGATCCTCAGTACTCTCTCTAGCCAACTTCTCGGCCCATTCTTTCTCAAGCTCCTCACGTAAGGATTGTCCCTTCTTTTCTAAATCAGACTCCTCACATGTCTCTGAACTGGGGATAATATTCACTCCTTTGCAGTTGATTTTATCTTTCTCTGTGTTTTCATAAGTTGGTTGAGAGGTTCCAACACCACTGTTGTTTCTTCTAGTGTAATACATTTTCTTTTTCCACAAATGATCAAGTTTTCCTTCTTCCTCTTCTTTTTCCTCCTCTTCAGGAGTGTCTCCACGCATTCTCCTTAATGGTGGAACTATTTGTCTTCTAGGATGAATAAGGGTCGAGTATATAACTTCCATCTCAATTCCCCCTTGATTCTTTGGCCTCAATTGCAAAAATATCTGACATACCAATCCCCTAATGGTCACATTCAGTTGGGGACTTAAATCTAGTGTATCAGGATCTAACATTTCTAAGTACACGAGCCTCCTATCATACCTCTATATCGTGCATAAGATATGAAAATAAGAATCAACCTTATCAACATCTAAGGTTAACCTCTGTGTGTCTTTGATCATGTTCATTATGCACTTGAAATACCAATAAGTAAAAGAAAAGGGTAGTTTACACCAAGGAATCATCTCCCTATCCTTCATCATAAAACGTTAGTGTTGCATTACCGTGAACTTATCTTGTTCCCCTACTTTTGTGGATATTTTACGTGGAATGTGCCATTCTTTTTTGAAATCCCTGCATAGCCTATTATACCATTTGTCAATTTTAGCCTTATATGCACTTGTGATTGTGCCATCACAAGTATACCTAACGAATTAAACTATGGGAGATTTGTTTACAGGTGGGTAAACCCACATGTCATCATATGACCCATCTGGTACTCAAATCTCCTAGAAAACAATGAGGAGAAGGATAGATCCCCATGTTATCTTTGCTCCTTCCTCATTCTACAGCCTCGCCTCTTTAATAATTACATCACTTATGTACTGCGTAATGTTATAATGTGCTTTGTTTTCCATTCTATGAGAAATTTATAAAAACCTATTAATTACATTTTTCCACCTCTCTAAGGCACCCATCTTTCAATTAGCCAATCTAGCTATAGCCCTAGTTCCAAGATCCACAAGGTTATCAATCAACATCACTCTTCCTCCTTTATCATAGTTCAACATTGCAGCCAATTCATCTATCTTTTCATTGTCATAGAGATCCAGCCTCATGTCCTCTTCCATACTCCTCAGCCCTATGACTTACCTAATCAGTTGACCTGTAATTCGCATCCTCTGTCCCGCGAAGTAGAAGAATTTCTCATATACCCTAGACATAAGCTACTCATACAGATATGTAGGTGTTGCAAAAAAGGGAAGTTCAAAAAACTACAAGACTCCAATTTTCTCCAAATTCCTTTACACGGAGTCGTCAACCAACACTTTCCCCTCCTCGTTTTTCCCTGGAATATCCCCCTGCAAAAATGACTTCAAAATTTTCTTTTGATCACCAGCTCTGTGATTGTACCTATTAATCTTACACTTGGGAAGTTGATACTTCCAAGTCTGAACCCTAAAAGTTCTAGGTGGGTATTGCATCTCTAAATAAATATCTTATAGGGGTTCTTCTATATTGACTTCAACCCTCTTTGTTTAGTGCTTCCTTCCTTAAGGTTTCATTCTATAAAATTCATGCCCTAGGTACTCTGTTACAACATGCCCTCTTCATTATCTGAGTGCTTTAAACCTAACTATTCCAATTCACCCACAAAGCCTACTTTCTTTTCCCTAACTTCTAGCTCAAGCTTTTCTTAACCACAGGAACTACACACAACTTACACGCTACTCTATTTTTCTTCTTCTTTGTTCTCACTTTTTAACACAAGGATGCTTGATAGCTCAATTGCTCTAAGTTCTATTGAATGCAAGGTAGCAAATAACTTCAAATTGTCCCTATTTTTATAATTTTTTGTACCCCACCGAACTAATTTTTCCATTTACACATGCTTTATCTCACTTTAAATATTTTAAGTCACTTTTTTAATAAAGTTATTTTTCCACTTTTTACTTTATTTCGTGACTTCCTTTCATGCGCTACAGTCATAACCTTCTGACATGCCTACTACTTCTTGGCCACAAATATCCTTATGCATGCCTCCATATGCCAAATTACATAACCCTCCACACCTCATACAAATTAGTTTCACATGCTACTTCCCACCTCACGATACACTGCGTGATCATTCTTCTCTTGTGGTCTTCAACTTGAGCAATTTTCTTAAGAGTGCCTTCATTCATATCACCCATAACTCTTTTCTCTCTCATGTCAAACTAAATTTGTTGCTAAAAATATTTCTCTCATACCTAATCCACCCCACAATAAAAGTATGTGTGGTCCTTTGTGCATGAACTCAATAAATAAAAATCATCTTTCTACATGTAAGCATGCTTATTTCAATAAAACACAGAACTAAAATGAAAAATAAAAAACATAGAAACAATGAAAGGAAACACATAAACTAGAAATCTAATCTAAGTGGAAATATTGCCTTATTACAAACACCAAGAAGACTTATTTATAGTAGGGATTCAACCTTCTCCCATCAAAGTAACCGGGAAATAAGGTTTCATTCAGTGCTTGCAACTGACAAGCACCCAAATCAAGTATATTTGCTATTACAAAGTGTCCCAACCAATGCAATTTCATTTTCCCTAGGTGGCGCAAAAATTTGGAATCATACTAAAGAACCATTTTTCCTACTTCAAATGTTTTTTTCCTTATGTGCCTATCATGTCAAGCTTTATGCCTTGTTTTCTCTATATTCTAGGTCCAACAAGCAATCACACACCGCTCATATAACTGCATCAGTTTTTCAATACGCTCTTGAACCTCTTTCTCATCGACTATTCCACCTATGCACAATACATAGGCATGGCAACATAACTCAATGGGAAATAAAACCTCTGTGCCAAACACCAATTGAAAGGGTGTGGCCTTATTCAACCTTTTATAGGTGGTCCTATATACCCAAATAATAGTAAAAACTTTATCATCCCAGCCTTTCCTTCCAACATCACATATTTTTTTCAATGTCTATCCCAAAATCTTGTTAAAAGCCTCTGCAGTACCATTACCTTGTGGGTTATAGGATAGTATTATAATGTGCCACCATAAATTGTGCCAAAATTATTTTGATAGTCTCATTCAATAGATGAGTGCCTCTATCACTTTCCAAGCTCAATGGATAACCATATATGCTAATAATATTTTCCCACAAAAATCTCATTGTTGTAGCTGCATTACAGTCCTTTGTAGGTGCTTCCTTCACCCACCTTCTAAGATAATATGTACAAGTTATGATGTATCCCGTGTCATTCCTACGCATAGGTGGTAAAATAGGACCCATAAAAATAATCACCCACTTCTCAAAAGTCTCAGCACTTGTAATAGGCCACAATGACATCTCATCTCTGTGTTCAGGATTTCCAAGGCATTGACAATGGTCACATAACTTGACGTATTCCTTAGTATCCTTATATAAGGTCTCCCACAAAATCCCAACTATTAGAATCTTGCATGAGGTAGCATCACCTGCATAATGACATCCCTTTATCCCACCATGAACTTCTTCCATAATAGCCTCACGCTCATGATCCATAACACACCAATGCAAAATTTCATCACAACCTAGGTTGTATAAATCTCCACCAATCAACTGATAAGGTGTCACATGTATTGTGATTTTCTCCTTCTCTAAGGTCTTCATTCCCTACGGAATCTTCCCAGTACGTAAGAATAATGCAATTTCTTCCAGTTCTGTGGGTGCATGGTTCAATATAAATAGTTATGCATCTGGAATTGTTTCCTCTATGCTCTACCCATCCTCGCCAGAATTGATCCTTGATAGATGATCATGCCCTTAATTACTTTTTTCTTGGTTTTACAATTACTATGAAATAAAATTCTTGAAAAAGAAGGATCCACCTACATATGTGTCATTGCAAAACAAGCGTATTGACCAACTACTTGAGCACCAAATGATCTGTATAAAAAATGAACGAAGTTTCCAATAAGTAATGTCTGAACTTATTTAGGGTGTAGATCATAGACAAAGATTTGCACTTAGTAGTTGTGTAATTCTGATCTATGGGCATTAACTTCCTACTTTCAAAGAAAATAGGATGGTCCACAATTTCTTCTCTAGGTTGTGCCAATACTGCACCAATTTCCATACCAGAAGCATCAACATGAACATGAAAAGTTTTTTACTATGAAGGAAAGCACAAAATAGTTGTAGTAGTCAACCTTTCCTTCATTTTTTGAAACTCCTATTTCCTATCACCCCAATAGAATTTTCCAGTAGTCTTCAATAATTCTTTCAAGGGCACAATAATCTTTGCATAGCCTTTAATGAATTTCCTGTAATACCCTGTATGTCCCAAGAATCCACACACCTCAATTTGATTTTTATTTTCTTCAAAACCCAAGGTCATAACTATCTTGGCCGGATTTACCAACAATCCTTCCTTACAAATTATATGCCCAAGTCAAATTCCAAAAGGTGTAGCAAAGATAAAATTATTAATGTTAAGGGAGATGCTCAACTACCTGCACCTCTCAAACATGAGCCTTAGATTATCACAGTGATCCCTGACTAAACATTAGACTATCCAATAATCCAAATATACTTGTAAAAACTTGTGAATAAAATCTTAAAAATCCTTAAAAACAATGCACGAGAACATTGTTGGCACATTTTTCAGTCTAAAGGGCATAACTATATATGCAAAGCTACCCCTTTCAGTGGTAAAAGTATTTTTCTCTTGATCTTCCTTCACAATGTGCACCTAGTGAAAACCTAAAAATCCATCTGTAAAATAATATATCTCACACTTAGAAACTTCTTTAAGGATTTATTTTTTGAACGAAGTGGGAAAAGGATCAATAACACATAAAGCATTGATTTCTTTGTAGTCCACACAAATCCTTACCTTTCCATCCTTCTTGATGCTTATAACCACGGGGATAACCCATTCCGATTCTTCGATAGGATCAATTATTCTAGATTTGAGCATCTTTTCAATTTCTTCATTTACCTTGACACGCAGATTATGATTCATCTTGTAAGGCCTCTTCCTAAATGGAAGCGCACCCTCTTTCAACTTCATTTTCATCTCACCTAGAGAAGGGTGTACTCCCTTTAACTCATGACAGACCCTCAGAAATAATTCTATTAAGTTATGCAATAATTTAATAATATTAGCTACTTCCTGCTCTGACCAATAATGGCCTCCTTGGGCTCTGCATCGGTACCAATATTAACCTTCTTTGACTTCATAGTAGCATGATATGTGCATGATTTCTCATCTACATTGTCCATTACCTCATGTATACCTTTAGTGTGGTCAATGTCCAAGTTATCAACCTCATCATCATCTATCATGTTAACCAGTTTAACCTTTTCTTTTTCTTTCCAGGTGAGAACCATCTCTTCTTTATCTATTTATTCAAGATCAAGACATGCCTCAAGATCAGGTTCTCAAACAATTCTAGCATAAGATTTTTAAACTTCATGTTATCTCCCAAATTGATGCACTTCATTATCTACAATACTTCATGGACTGGAGGCTTAGTAGAAAAATAATCAAAAGTTTGGATCATACCTATAGTCATCTCCTACTAATTCCTCATTTCTATTTTAAGTTCAACATGGACATACCATGTGTGCGCGTAGCCATGCAACGTGGAGTAGAACTTATGTACCCAAAGTGATGGCAGTAAAGCCTCCTTTCCCTACTATTAAGATCTCTCACAATCCTAGACGTGATGAGAGGTAGAATACTTCCCATGAAATTCACATGTTTTTATAGGTACATTTCTTTGAGTGAACTTGGTGGAGAAAGTTATTCTCACTTCTTGTTGTAGACACCAAAATTGGGTCACACTCCCCTTGGTCCCCTTTCAAATATCCAACTTAAACACATTCACCTAATGATGACCCTTATACCCGACATTAATATTAATTTAATTATTTACAATTAAATTAATACTCATCCTCACTTCATTCAATATTTAATTACCTTAATTAAAACCAATTTCCACCTCACCTAGACACCTCACCATAGACCTATTCATAACATGTTTCCATAACTAACTAAGACTTATCCCTACTTACCTTAATGAACTAAGACTTATTATAACCCTAAAAGAACATGCCTATTCTTCCTTTAACCACATTCCCACGTACCTAAGTGCAACGTTCCATTTAGACCGGGCACAAATGAGTAAAAGATGGAAGATGATAGCCAAGATCTGTTATTTTAGGCAACCTAGGATATCTCATCTTAACCGACACAAGTCATCCCCAAAACTAACACCCGGTAACCCTAAACCATCTTTAGTTACCATATAACCATTTTGGTAACCTTGTTTTGGAGGTTAGACACATTCTCAAGTTTTGGGAGAAAAGGAGATATGCATGCAAGCAAGAACTAGAGCTCTTTCACACATCCATACAGTCATATCCAACAAAACCATTAATTAGAAGGTATTTGCATTCACATGAGTATTCCAAGAATCATTGCTACAACATTGATCACCATTTCACCAATCAACCATCACCACCACCCAGCCATTGAACCTACATAGTAGTAAGTGTGTCTCTAATTTGCACCATTTCATTTCTATTCAGTTTATAAGAGTTCTTCACCTTTGTTTCTCAACCACCATTTATATTTTTACCCCACCACTATTTACTTCCTATGAACCCGACCATTCCCATCACTCGTAACCCTTTTAATCACCTATGTATACTCCTGAGTACCTTTGAATATTCCCCAACACCTCTCCAGACCTAAACCAACCCCTTACCATCTCTGATTCAATCTCAAACAAATACCCAAAACCATGAACTATTGAGTTATTAGCTGCCCATAGTAACCATCATCGGTTCTTACTAAACCATCGCCGTTCATACCAGATTGATGTTGGTCTATGTATTTGGTAGTCCAGCTAATAAAAAATCCCAATAACCTTTTCCAAGTGATTCAAGTGACCCAGAATCTAACCTTGACCTGTTCCAGCACCTTAATTATTTACCTCATTTCCAGATCTGATCATAGCCTAGCCTATTATGTTAGATTTGCTTATTGTATTTGGATGATATACCTAAGTCATATCAACTAAAGTAGAACCTTATTTATTTATTTCATTTCTTGCATTATATTGTATTAAATAGTGGGTTGACTACCACCAGGGAAGTATCACACTTCCTGGATCTAGCACACTCTAGGTAGCACACTAACATATATTGTTTAACTCTTTCTTGTGGTCTTGTTGTGTATTTCAGGTAGTTCCTCCTAGCCAAAAGGAATCTCCCATAGTCAGCATTGGATCAAGAAGTCAGAACGCACGCAACGACCTTCAAACCAACCATCACAACAAGTATTCATCCTTGGCCCACACCCTTATTTGTTTTGTCTAAAAACTTAAAGAAAACAGTGAAACACTCGCCACTCCAAAAGGCCATCTCTATGTGTTTCCCACTAACGTACTACTATCCCACGTAAAGTATATACCAACATATTTGTTTTATCCCCTTCATCCTACCACTAATTCTCCATAGCGTGCATAAATGTGTCAAGATTCCCTTCACCAGTATACCTTGGTACCCTATCAAATCCCAACCACCTCACCATGCACGGTCTAATCATCCTAGTGACTCTTCCTTTCACTTTGAGCCCAACCATTTCATATGTTTTATGAGCCCAGTAATCACAAACAACACTTATAGTGTAACTTAGAGACTGCGCATCTTCACAATGAAGCACACCCTCTTTAGATGGTTCCAAAATCTCTAGATCCAACACTGATTACACATAAATTATATTAATCTCTTCTTCACTCAAAGGCTCAACATAGGGCTCTACCTTATTATTTATTAAAGGTATAATCAGGTTTTCTTCCTCATACTCAAATCTGATGTACCTTTTATTAAAGCACAAATCTACCTTCTTTTCATAGCACTAGGGTCTTCTAAGTAAGGTTGGGAAGTTTTCTACTTCAGCAACTTCTAATACCTCAAAGTCCCTAGTGAACTTGGCTCCCTAAATTGTAATAGTTGCATCCTTCAATAATCCAATCGGCATGGCCCTAGTCTTTTTTTCCATACACGACACATTCGTCAATGGTTGTAAGGTTGGTCCACCCATCTGATTCCAAGCATCTAAATTTAGCACATTTACTTCTACGAAAATATCAATAAGAATGTTGCATAATACCCACCCGTCAATTACTGCTTCAAGTGTGATCTCCTTGTAAAATTCATGATTTTGAGGTGGTAGATTTGCATGAAGTATCTTACTTTTGTGCTTTGATTAAACATGTGGAACCTTTTCTCATAGTCATTCCCTTAGTAGAGGAATGATGTTCACCTAGTGCAACATCTTGGAAACCTATTTTAATTCATCCACGTCCTTCTACGGGGATTCAACCTTCCTTGCATGATCCTTTTCACGTGCTTATTCCTTTAAACACTATATCTCTCCCTGCAGTGCTTTGATAACTTCCATGGTATCCAGATAAACTTCCTTCTGGTGCACAACATCCATATACTTAGCATGTTTTACTTATTCCCGCAAAATGGGTGGCTTAGTCTTCAGAGGCTTGCATGCGCATACAGCCTCAACATGTGTGGTAACCTTTATAGTCTATAATTCAATATCAGAGGTCTTCTTTAGTATCCACTTATCAGTAATAGTACATTGCACCTTAATCATTCCTACACCCTTTTCCTTCCTTTTATTCTTACTCATGTGCTCATACAAATCTATGCATTCTTCTAACATGTGTGGCTTCCAACAACATGAGAAAATAATGTTCTGAGGGAACTCACACTAATAATGATTAGGAGATCCACAAGTATAAAAATTTCCTCGCGGAAACCTTCCTCTACCACCATCGCGACCTTGGCCTCTATATTTACCTCTAAAGCCACCATTACTTTTATTTCCATTATCGTGCCCTTCATGGTTATGGCCTTCATGCTCCTTAGATCCACTAGCCACACTTGTTCTAGTGCACTCCTGTCTCAATAGATTTGTGAATGTGATCAATCAACTTGTAGTCAGTGGTGTCATGAGTGTGGGATTTGCAAATCTTACAATACATGTATACCTTCTTTATAAGTGCAAGTTGTAAAAAAGGGAAATCTCAAACATCATGATTCAGGTGAAAAAATTCACAATCCAATAACAGTGCATGCACACTAACCTGCATGGGAAATTAT
This sequence comes from Taxus chinensis, assembly GCA_019776745.2. Lineage (NCBI taxonomy): Eukaryota > Viridiplantae > Streptophyta > Pinopsida > Cupressales > Taxaceae > Taxus > Taxus chinensis. The sequence continues at coordinate 716,336,033 of CM034153.1, read as the reverse complement.
CTTTAGTATGTCCTTTGACTTTGTAATATGTGCACCATATGCCACTGCGCATCTCATGAGTTGAATTAGCTGAGAGATTTTCCAATTTCTTTGCCATGGCTACAATTTGTGCCTCCTAAAATGGTCTTACTCTAGTATCAACACTCCCAGACCTCTTTAGCACACATAGCTACTTCCAAAGCCTCGCACAGATCCACATATTTCTTGTGAGAGAGTGATATCTACAGAAATGGAGTTAGAAATCCCCCAAAAAACCATTGTGCTATGTTGACTCAGATGAATGTCATAAAATAATTTGGACAACAGGATCTTAAAATACGCATCATACTCCCTCACAATTTTCAACCAATCCTTGTTTAATGTCATTGAACACGTTGATACATTTTTTTCTCAAACTCTATGGAATATAGAACTTAGCATAAAAACATAATAATCCATAGTCTGGTGTGGATCATACTTTCTATATCAGCTATGCAAGTGCCCTTGAAGAGTAGTAGCAAATTGACTTGCTTTTCTATCTGAGGTTATAATCCTTTAGCGCATGCCATAGTAGCTCACACTTTTGCACATGCTCTTTTGCATCTTCAATTCCTCTATATTTTGGTAAGTGGAGAGACATCTCATAATAAACCTATTGAGGTTGATGTGGGGGTTTTTGGGGATGTGGGCCTTGTCCTCCAAATATAGAACCAAAACCTCCACTGGTACTTTCCCCCACCTCCAGAACCACCTAATTTGCTTGATCTTGATCCTTCTACTCCTCCTAATCCACCTGACCCTCCTATAGCAAGCACCAGACCAGCGGATGTACTTCCTTACATCCCAACTCTAGTGCTAAACAAAACTCCCATAGTCTGTGAAGTCATAGTACTTCCAGACCTATTCCCAATCTTTTGTGGGCCCACACTCTGTTTTGATGACATGCTATAAAATATTCCTCCAATCAGACCTCCAAACAATGATGCTGACTATGTCAACATGGGCACACTATTAACTTTATCTTCTAAATTCAACATGAAATGATACCTACTTGTTTTGGTTTCGACTCACACTAGTCTACTTCTCAATGAGTATTGGATCTAAAACACCAAGTGTAAGGGCTATGGATGGCTATGTGGGATTATATGCACGCTTACGGTCCTCATATTCTCCTCTAAAACACTCTCATCCGAAGCAAGGGGACTTCTACCCAATGTTGGGAGAACCAAATGTTGTGGCTCCTCATCTTTCACGAGAGCTCCAAATCCTTCGCATGAGTCCATCTCTCTCCCAAACACCAAGGACTCCTCAATCTCCCTTTGTTTCACAATTTCCCTCTCTCGTACTTCATTATATCTGAGTCATCTTTCCTCTCTTTCTATTGTTTCTGCTAGGTCTGCCATCTTCACCACACCTGATCTTGCCCCTACGTGTAGTTAGGGTTTCAGCTAGCCATAAGGAGGCACTCTAAGTCCAGATCTATCATCAAGATCTTGATTGATAAAGGTATAGTGCACAATTAAGATCCTATAGGTTGGTGCAAGAACTAGAACTCAGCTTCTTTAGAACACAGATACGTGGAAATAACATATTCCAAAATATAACTGTGCAATACTCCAGCCCACTAAAAATCTATAGCTCTTGTCCACTCCACATCAGCATCAGCAAGAGTTATGTTAATATTTCTGCATCCAAAGCTTCAACCTATAACTCCAACACTTCCCTATCACATATGTTGACAGCCACTCATATAATTCTACTGGAAAGAAGACTGAAGAACATCTCATAGAGTGCATCATACATATTTTCTTCCACCCATCTATATGAATTGAAATTAGATCCAGTGCTGTATCTTCTATGCAAACTTTTCTTGTACGTCATCTATCCAACCTTCAATGCTCTCCAAAGGTCAATCGATATGCCATCTGCTATGCAACATCCTAAAGAAACGGTATGAAAAGAGGTCTCGGAAATGGAACCAAAATGTAGTCTTTTATTTCTAGCTACTTAATTTCCTAGGCATGCTGACACTTCATTCAAATAGATTTAAACACTCACCCGAAGCACGTGAAGCCTACCAGGTCCCTCCTTTGTAATAAATTCTTTCAAGATGTTAGCATGCATGATCATGATTACCATTACCAAGCTATATCATTCAGTATCATAGATCATTACAAAAATCACAAGGAAACATATGTAATAAGGAAACATGAAAAATCAAACCATTACTAAGATCAATTGCACTATGTGATCACCATGACTCAGAGACATTAGTTACCATAATCCATCCATAATTATCCATTAATTAACCAAAATATTACATATGGAAACTTGAATACATCACAATAGCCACCAGAGAGTCATGCACACTAGAACATCAGAGCAACATAACTCTTATTACATCACCGGGGGGTTCGTACATGGTGTTCAAAACTATGCAGATCATCTAATACATATATAGGGGTGGGAACTTTCCCTTCACCGTACCCATGCATCACAAAATAGACTGCATGCTCCAAAAACAACCATGCATACATATAAAAAACAATCACAAAGCACACATGCTTTCTATACAATCCTAATAATAGATTAAACCTATAAATAAAATATGATTTAATCCTATTGTTAGCCTGAATTATGTATGACCTTTCATCTTCATCTCAGCATGTGCTTTATCCAAAAATAGTTGTTCCTTTATCTTCAATTCTTCATGTTTTTTTTCTAAATCTGGAATGTTGTTTGAACGCTACTCAATCTTGGCATTGTCTATTTTTAGCCTGTGTCTCCAAAAATGGCTGAGTCCCAAATGTGTCCTACTTGGGTTTGAGCCTTCACGTGTTGTTTGTTTTGTTTTATGTGTGCACCTTCATGCATGCCTCATGTATGTTAGACCACCTTTGTGCACGACCTGTACTTAGTCAAAAATGGGTCGTGCAACACAATCGCTAATCTCAAGTCTTTTTTATGTTGCACTAACGCTATGTAATAATCTTTGACCTTAGTTGCCACTAGGATTCGAATATCATGTTAGGTTTTGAATATCATGTGATAGAATTTCGAATATCATGTTTTATTTAGAGGCTGCTAGGCTTAAAAAAATTTGTTGGAATATGTGTATTCAGGAAAAATCATTAATATTTGTCTTGCCTTGGAATATCAAAGAATTGTAGTAAACATCCACCCTAGTGGTCACTAGTATTTGAAGATCGTATAGTAAAATCTAAATATATTAATGGATATTAGTTATGTTTTCAATCAAGTTGTTACTAATTGTATTGTATGCAAGACAACAATTATCCTAGTGGACGCTAATCTCAATTCTTTTTTATGTTGCATCAACACAATGTAACGAACTTTGACCTTAGCAGCTGCTAGGATTTGAAGATCATGTTAGGATTTGAATATCATGTGATAGAGTTCAAATATCATATTGAACTCAGTGGACTGCTAGGCTTAAAATTTCATTTTGGAATGTGTATTCAGGAAAATCGTTAATATTTTTCTTGTTTTTGAATATTTGTTTTCTTCTCTTGTCTTGGAATATCAAAGAAATGTAGTAAACATCCACCCTAGTGGTCGCTAGTCTTTGAATATCATATTGTAAAATCTAAATATAATAATGGAGATTAGTTCATTTTTCAGTCGAGTCGTTACTAATTATCTTGTATGCAAGACAACAATTATCCTAGCGGCCGCCAATCTCAAGTCTTTGTTATGTTGCACCAACACTATGTAATAATATTTGACCTTAGTGGCCACTAGGATTCAAATATCATGTTAGATAAAATTGAATATCATGTTGTACTCAGCAGATGCCATTAGGCTTAAAATTTTGTTTTGGAATATGTGTATTCAGGAAAATCGTTAATATTTTTCTTGTCTTGGAATATTTTTTGTCTTTTCTTATCTTGGAATATCAAATAAATTTAGTAAACATCTACCCTAACAGTCGTTAGTCTTTGAAGATCGTATTGTAAAATCTAAATATAATAATGGAGGTTAGTTTAGTTTTTCAGTCGAGTTCATTACTAATTGTCTTGTATACAAGACAAAAATTATCCTAGCAGACCATGCTAATCTCAATTCTTTGTTATGTTGCACCAACGCTATGTAAAAATATTCAACCTTAGTGGCCACTAGGCTTCAAATATCATGTTAGGATTAGAATATTATGTGATAGATTTTGAAATATCATGTTGCTTAGAGTCCACTAGGCTTAAAATTTCATGTTGGAATATGTGTATTCAGGAAAATCTTGTTAAATATTTTTGTTGTCTTGTCTTGTCTTGGAATATCAAATAAATGTAGTAAACATCCACCCTAGTGCGTCACTAGTCTTTGAATATCGTATTGTAAAATCTAAATATAATAATGTAGCTTAGTTTAGTTTTCAGTTGAATCATTACTAATTGTCTTGTATGCAAGACAACAATTATCCTAGTAGCCGCTAATCTCAATTCTTTGTTATGTTGCACCAATGCAATGTAATAATCTATGACCTTAGTGGTCATAGGCTTCAAATATCATGATACGAAAATATAAATATAATAATGGTGCTTAGCTTGATTTTTAGGTGAGTCGTTACTAATTGTATTGTATGCAAGACAACCAATATCCTAGCAGTACTAATCTCAATTCTTGTTGGAATACATGTATTCAGGAAAATATTTAATATTTGTCTTGTCTTGGAATATTTGTTTCCTTGTGTTGTCTTAGAATAACAAAGAAATGTTGTAAACATCCAGCTTAGCAGCCGCTAGTCTTGGAATATGGTATTGGATAATTTAAAAATTATTACTTTAGTCTTGGCTCATTTATCAAGTAAGTCGTTACTAATTGTCTTCTACACAAATGTTTTCGACAAAAAGAATTATAGCTCGGTGGCAGCTAGGCTACACAACATTTTTCTTGATTGAATTTACAAAAAGATACATAAATATACGAGTACAATCATGTATTAATATATTTCACAAAATTCTATATCTCGTCAATGATATGTAGCATAATAAAAATTAAATTATATAAAAATCTATTATTCTCTAGGTTCACATTTAGTTAGAATTATAGCACAGAGGACACAAAGCTATGTGGTTTTGTGGCATAGCATAAGATCCGTAAAAGGAAATATATGTTTGTAAATATAATGATTAAAATTTATATTTAATAATATTTACACGTATATATAATATTCTTACCTTTTATTTTAAATAAAAAATCTTGCTAAAGACATTAAATTTGATTATTTCTAAGTGGGAAAATGTATATAATTAAAAATATATATCAACGTGGCAATCATATAAACAATGAAAATTGAAATAATTAGTCACGACTATTTCTTTCATATTAAAAAAATCATTAAAGGAATTCAAAATGATTACCTAAACTATACTAAATCAAACCATTACAATTTTTTTAAAAAATGAATATGTGACTCGTGTTTTGCAATTGGGGACATGCCATCACTTTCAAGGAAAAAATAATCACAGGAAGGAGAATGAAAAATAAACAAAAAATTAACTAGAGGGAGACATTCGAAGGGCTAAAAAGGGAACCCGTTTAACAGAGATGAATACAAGAGCTACAATAGAACATAAAAATTGTGTTTTTTGAAAGAATAATTTTTTTAAAGGGGATTACATTTTCTTCGGTTAGGACAGGACCAAAAATGTGGTTTCAGAAAGAGAAATGTGTTTTGACAAGGGATGAAATGGAACTGCAAAGGCATCAGAGGGAAAGGAAGGGTTGGATTTATGTACAAAACACAAGAACTAGGTGAATATAAAGTGACTGAAAGTGCTCACCATCAACTAAGGTACACATACAATAAAATAGATGCTTTTGATAAATACCTATTTTAGTAGTATCTAAAATTATTACGTGCTTGATAATCTCTGTGAAAGATTTGTATCCTCTCTCAAACAAACTATCTGCGAGATTCTATACACAACCTATTTTGCTTGCCTCTTTTGATTCCATCCTTTGTTTGCCTCCTGCTCTGAAATCAAGATTTATAAAATATGGTTATTCCTACACTTGGACATGTGATCTATCCACAATCACTATTTGTAGCCTTGTTTGTGCACCCAAAACGATATTATAATCACTTCCTCAACATTTCCTTCCAAAAAATGGCCAGGATTCGAGCACTTGGACCACTAATTTAGTTCCTACATGTATTGTATTCTGATTTCAAGAGATGATTTTTTGTACGATTTCAAAATAAAAAAGAAACCTATAATTCATATATACTTCTCCGGGGTATTTAATTTTTTTCCCAATACATTCAACGAAATAAATTCTAAAACTTGAAAAATTGCGGGATAGGAAAATTTCAAAATTTGAATTTCCCCTTTGTAAAGAGAAAGTGCGGATATTGAAATTTCAAATATTTGCATTTAATGCGAGGAGATTTCACATATCAAAATTTGAATTAATCCCTCATTAATATTCACATTTAATTCAAGGGATAACGTGGGATAGGGGGAAATCAAATTTATAAATTTTACTTTAGAAACGAGTGGGACAATGAAAATTGTTTCTATGTGAACTCGTGTAGGACAACGAAAAATATTAATATAAGCATAATAAAAAAAAATTAGAAAATAGAAGTAAACATTTCTAAATAAAGGTTTAAATTTTAATAGAGAAATATACACACATATTATTATTAAAAAGTATCGAATTTGAATTCGATATTTTTAAATATAGTGCGTGCTCATTAAAAAATTATTCCAATAAAATGTGACACGTGGCAAGTTTGAACCAGTTAGTTAGGAAACAATATAATTGACACATTTATTAAGAAATTTTTAATTAGTGATAGAATTAACAAATACATTTTAACATATAAAAATCTGCCATATTAATTTGTAAATGTCACCCACTAAAATGTTGACACGTGGCATGAAATTTCTAATATATCTTGTGATTGTCAATATTTTGGTGTTAGTTACGTTTTACACTAGAAACACTAAAACATAATTTTTTTCTTCACAAGAATTTGAGATCAACTTATACATAGGAAAGAACTTAGCGAGTTCTAAGCTCCATTACAATGATTTTTTTCCCAACACCGAATTTAAAATAATAAATCCTTAGCTTTTAGAGGGCACTAAGCTATTATTTTCAATAGGTGTTAGTGAAAAAAATTTACATGTCTTATGTTGTCCATCTATTTGTCGAGGAGAATCCTAGCAGCCGCTAGCCTCTATAACTCCTAGGTTTCCTTTCCAATGTAAAAAACTATCTCTACAACTTTAGATCAATAATATTTTTCATTAATTATAATCGTATCATATTGGCTATATAATCCCTTGCACAACCAAGTGTTGCACTACATACCCTTGAAAGGGATCACAAATTATATATTTATCATAAGTTATGTTGTGCCTAACACATAATTCATATCAGTTCATATCTAGTAAAATTCTTAGCAACTGCTAAGTTTAATTACATGCATAAGATCTAAAAACAATTTGTATTAAAGAAAATTCTTAGTGACCGCTAAGCTTGAATACTTACAAAAAGGAATGATTTGGCGGAAACTAGGCTAAAAAATTACTTATTTTGAACATAGTGCTCCAATAATAAATCATAGTAATAGATATTAATAGTCGCTAGGCATTTTCCATAATATATTTTGATGATAAATATATGAGAAATGGACATCTTTTTTGTCAAAATCTATGTCAGGTCTTTGCATAGTCGGGAAGAAAGATGGTTATTAAAAATGTTTATAGGGTGCTCATACAACATAATAGTGTGAGACATGTCATCTTAAATGTTGTTGGGGTAAGCTACATTGTGTATAATAACATTATGTCCTAAAGGATGAATTTAAAGTACAATTATGTTTTTGTCGTTGTAAAAACATTTTGTTTAGATTAACAACTGCTAGGCTCACACCTTTGCATCTTTTCTTCATTATACACATTGGTGGGAATAAAATAAAAATATTAGTGAACGCTAAGAACCACTAATTGAAAGGAATAGATTAGCATTCACTAGGCTCAATTGATTCTTAATTTTTTCTAATAGAGATTAAAAAACTATTGGTATTAGAGAAAATTATTAGTGACCGCTAAGCTCGAATATTACAGAAAGGAATGATTTGGTATAAACTAGGCTAAACAATTTCTTATTTTGAACATAGCGCATTTTCCTTTACTTATTTCGAATAAAAAATCATAGTGAGTTGCTAGGAAATTTCAATATTATATTTCGATGATAAATATGCGAGAAATGGAGATTTTTTAGTTTCGAAAGCTATGGAGGTTTTCCATAGTTAGGAAGAAAAATTGATTATTAAAAATGTTTACAAGGTGCTCATACAACATCATAGTGTAGAGACATGTCGTCTTAAATGTTTTTGGGGTAAGTTGCATTGTGTATAATAGCAATATGTCCTATCATGATGAATTTAAAGTACAATTATGTTTTTTGTCATCAAAACACTTTTTTCATATTAGCTACTACTAGGATCAAACCTTTGCATCTTTTCTTCACTATATACATCGATGGGCATCAAAGAAAAAGCTTAGCAATTACTAATCTCTACTACTTATTGAAAGGAAAATAATAGCATTCGCTAGGCTCAAATGATTCTTAATTTTGAAAATAGAGATAAAAAACTATTTGTATTAAAGAAAATGCTTACCGACCACTAATCTCAAATAATTACAAAAAGGAATGATTTGGCGGAAACTAGGCTAAACAATTTAATATTTTGAACATGTGCTCGAATAATAGATCATAAATACATATTAGCAGTCTGAAGGAATTTTCAATAATATATTTCGATGATAAATATGTGAGAAATGGACATTTTTTATTGTCGAAATATATGAAGGTCTTTAACATAGACAGGAAGAAAAATTATTATTAAATTTTGTTTACATGGTGCTCATACAACATTATAGTGTAGATACATGTCATCTTAAATTTTGTAGGGGAAAGCTACATTGTGTATAATAACATTATGTCCTAAAGGATGAATTTAAAGTACAATTATGTTTTTGTCGTCATAATTTTTTTTTTTCACATTAGTGACTATTATGATCACACCTTTACATCTTTTATTCGTTATACACATCAGTGGGAATTAAAGAAAATTCTTAGCGACTGCTAAGCTCCAATGCTTATTGAAAGGAAATATTAGCATCCATTAGGCTCAACTGATTCTTAATTTTGAAAATAGATATCACATAATTAATCATAACATTATATATTGGTGGATGATAATAATTTTCTTTTACTTATTTATGTGATAAATACTTATCTATTCTTCCATATTGAAAATGTACATCAAGAGAGGCCTCTAGGATCTCAAGGAACACAATGACAACTCATTCCCTCTATGACATAGTAGTTTCCATGCATCCAAGTAGTTTCTGATGAGAGAAGTAAAAGGAACCAAACTTTTTCCTGGCAGAGGATGTCCCCAAGCCCTTCATCAACAAGAGGAATCACAAGCCCACAAAGCTCAGGTGCTACTACTAATCATAATATTATTTGAGGGTTTATTTTTTAGGTTTTATGTTTTGTAAATTTTGATTTTTGTATTGGTATACGTGTTGAATATGGTATGATGTGATGTAGAGGGCTAAAATCACACCAAAAACTATTTTAATCATTTTACTAGAAACTGGAATGGAAAGTGTGTTATTTTCCTCAAACAACTCAAATCTTGACTTCTTCTTTTCAAATATCTCATCATTCAAGTTCCACACTAGTTTTCTCCATCTCTTCTTCAACGATTGATAGTAAATTAGATTTGTGGGAAATGAATAACTTGCCTATCAGTCACAAATCTCTATCTCCTCATCAACACTCTCCTAACTGGAAATAATATTTTGAAATTTGGCCTAAAATACCATAACTAGAGAGATTCAAATAAGTTATGTTAACGCAATACATCAAGATTCTAGGAAATCCTTCTTCTAATTTCATTCACCTGATTTTGAAGTTCAACATTTCCCATTTTCATTATGTCAAATTTTCATTGAATACCAATAAAATTTGTGGATGAATCATGTCCTACTATTCCTAAACTGCCACCTAAAAAGGGAACTTGTTTAGTTCATTTAATTCCATTTTACTATCATACAGGAATTTGAGGTCATCTTCTATAACCTTTGGTGTGGAAGGTGTACCTAAATGTGGGGGTATGGGGTTGGGTGCACAACTTATCACTAAACATGGTGAGGTATTTTCACTCCCTCAAATACCCATATGATATTAAGAGTCACTAGACTAATCCAACATGAAACATGGAACCGCGGTTAACCATTAAATCTTATTTTCAAGGTTATTAACTAAACCCTAATATTTTTATTGAAAAAACCCTAGTCCTTCATCAAGCTTTTTTCTCAATAGAGCACCAAATTTATTGATTTATAGAGGTAGGAAAGGAAGGAAGAAGAAGGGATAAGGAGAAGAAGAGCAGAAATGAAACCCAAATAAGAAAAACATCGATTGAAATGAATAAGGAGATGATAAGGGGCATTAGCCCATTTTTTCCACATCCAAAATGTACCATGAAGAGAGGCCTACGGGCTCTCAAGGAACATGAATGGCGAGCTCATTCACCTTTACATGCCAAGCCCTATGAAAATGTCTGAGGTTGTCAATGACAAGAATAAGGCCCCAAAATTTTTTCCTAGAAAAGGATGAATCCCAAATCCCCTCATCAAGAAGAGGAAGCACAAAGCCCATCAAGCTCACGTGCTACTACCAATCACAATATTATTTTAGGGTTTGTTTTTGTAGGGCTTTTCTTTTGTAATTTTTATTTTCATATTGGTATATGTGTTGACTATGGTATGGTGCAATGTATAGGGCTAACATCACACCTGAAACTATTCTAATAATTTTGACTGGAAACTGGAAGGGAAAGCACATTGTTTTCCTCAAACACCTCAAATTGGCCCTCTGCTTGTCAAATATATAAAATTTCAAGTTCCACACAAGTCTTCCCCATCCCCTCTTTAGCGATTGATCATAAACTATATTTATGGGAAAGGTAATAAATTTCCTAACGGTCGTTAATCTCTGTCCATTCATCACATCAACACTCCCCTAACTAAGATGGAATAATTTAAAATTTGTCTTGAAATACCATAACTAGACATTCATTCAAATAAGTCATGCTCCTATAGTACGTCAAGCCATTGGGAAATCCTCCTTCCACTGTTAGTCAAAGGATCTTAAAGCTCAACATTTTTCCACTGTCATTGTGCAAGAACTAAATATAAATTTATTTTTTCAGATGAAGCCTTTGATGTTATTCCTAAACTTTCACCTGAAAATAGAATGTTTGGTTCTTTAAATTCCATTTTAGTGTTGTATAGGCATTTGAGGTCATCTTCTCTAACCTCGGGCATGTGAGGTGCATTGTGGGGGTATGGGGGTGGGTGAAAAACTTATCACTAAACATAGTGAGGTATTTTTATTCCCTCAAATACCCATATGATATTAAGAGTCACTATAGTAATCCAACATGCAACAAGGAAAAAAAACATGCATCATGGAACCTCAGTTAACCATTAAATTCTATTTCTAAGATTAACAACTAAACCCTAATATTTTAATTGAAAAAACCCTATTGGTTGTTCATTTGAGATTTTTTCTTGATAGAACACCAACGTTATTGCTTTGTAGAGGTAGGATAGGAAGGAAGAAGAATGGATAAGGAGAAGAAGAGCATAAATGAAACCCAAATGAGACAAAACTCGATCAACAAGGAATAAGGAGCTGATAAGGGGCATTGGTTGTTTTTCAATATCCAAAATGTCTAGAAAAAGAGGCCACTGGGCTTTCAAGGAACATAATGGTGGCTCATTCCCTCTGCATGCCAATCCTGCAGTAGTGTGCAAGGCAAGATATGAGAAGAATAAGTCCCCAAAATTTTACCAAGTAAAGGACATCCTCAAACCCCTCATCAACAAGAGAAAGCATAAGCCCACCAAGATTAGGTGCTAATACCAATCATAATATTATTTTTTGGGTTTGTTTTTTTAGGTTTTGTGTTTTGTAAAGTTTGATATTTGTATTGGTATATGTGTTGACTATGGTATGAGTGATGTATAGGGATATCATCATACCCAAAAATGTTATGATCATTTTTATTGGACATTAGAAGGGAAATCATGTTGTTTTCCTCAAAAAACTCAAACCGGGCCTTCTACTTGTCAAATATTCCATCTTTTAAGTTCCACACCAGTCTCTTCAGCGATTGATCATAATTATATTTATGGGCAAGGTAATAAATTGATTATTGGTCATTAATATTTTTCCATTCATTGCATCAACACTCCCCTAACTAGATGGAATATTTTGAAAATTTTTCCTGAAAGACCATAACCAGAGAGATTCAAATAAGTCATGCTCCCACAGTATGTCAAACCGCTAGGGAAATACTCCTTCAACCATTATTCAATAGAGCTTGAAGCTCAACATTTTTCAGCCATCATTGTGCAAGCACTGAATAAAAAAAAATTTTGTAGATAAGGCTCATGCTGATATTCCTAAATTACCACTTGTAAAGGGAACCTTTTGGCTCTTTCAAATCCATTTTATTTGTTGTATAGGAATTTGAGGTCATCTTCTGTAACCTCAAGCTGTGGGGGGTGCATTTTGGGGGTATGGGGGTGAGTACACAACTTATATCTAAACATAGCAAGGTACCTTTATTCCCTTAAATACCCATATGATATTTAGAGTCACTAGAATAATCCAACATACAAAATAGAAAACAATGTAGCATGGAACCACGATTAACCTTTAAATCACCATTTTTGAGGTTAGCAAAAAAACCCTAATATTTTGATTGAAGAAACCTAGTCATTCATCAAAGATTTTTTCTTGATAGAGCATAAGTGTTATTACTTTATAAAGGTAGAAAAGGAAGGAAGAATAAGGGATAAGGAGAAGAAGAGTAGAAATGGCACCCAAATAAGAAAAATCTCTATCAAAAAAGAACAAGGAGCTGATAAGGGGCATTGACCATTTTTCTAGATCCAAAATGTACCAAAAATCAAAAAAGAGGCTTTTGGGATCCCAATGAACACAATGGTGGATTTTTTCCTCTACACACCAAGCCAGAAACAATGTCCAAGGAAGCTGACGAGAATAAGGAGGCCCCAAAAATTTATCTAGTAGAGGACGTCCCCAATCCCCTCATTAACAAGAGGAAGCACAAGCCCACTAAGCTCATGTGTTACTACCAATCATAATATTATTTTAGGATATTTTACATGGTTTTTGTTTTGTAAAGTTTGATTTTTGTATTGTTATAAATGTTAACCCCTCCATGGTATGATGTGATGTATAGGTCTAACATCACACCTAGAAATGTTCTGATGATTTTGACTGGACATTGGAAAGGAAAGAACATTTGTTTTCCTTTAATAGCTTGAATTCAGCCTCCTTCTTGTCAAATATCTCATCTTTCAATTTCCACACAAGTCTTCCCCATCCCCTTTTCAGTGATTGATCATAAATTATATTTGTGGGAAAGGTAATAACTTTCCTAGTGGTCACTAATCTTTATCCATTCATCACATCAAAACTCCCCTAACTAGATGGAATATTTTGAAATTTGTCCTGAAAGATCGTAACCAGAGAGATTAAACTAAGTCATGCTCCCGTAGTATGTCAAGACGTTGGGAAATCACCTGTCCACCGTCATTTGAAGGAGCGTCAATCTTAAACATTTTAACGCCATCATTATGACACCAGTGAATACCAACAAAATTGTGGATGAAGCTTGTGCTACTATTCCTAAACAACCGCCTAAAAAGGATAACCATTTAGTTCTTTCATATCCATTTTAATGTTGTATAATAATTTTGAGGTCATCTTCTCTAACCTCAAATGTAGAGGGTGCATTGTGGGGGTATGGGGGTGGGTGCACAAATTATTACTAAACATGGTGAGGTATTTTTATTCCATCAAATACCTTTATGATATTAAGATTCACTAGACTTAATCCACCATGCAAGATGGAAAACAAGTACATAGCATGGAACTAGAGTTAACCTTTAAATGTGACTATTTCTGAGGTTAACAACTAAACCCTGATGTTTTGATTGAAAATACCATATTCATTCATCATATCTTTTTTCTCGATAGAGCACTAAATTTATTGCTTTGTAAGGTAGGACATGAAGGAAGAAGTAGGAATAAGGAAAAGAAGAGAAGAAATGGACAACCAAATCACTTAGACTCTCCACTTAATCGAAAAGGAACCAGGAGATGATAAGGGGCTTGTTATTATTACTATTCACATAACATTAGAACTATTTTAAACACAAGATAGCTATATTTTTTCTCAATTAAGGAATCCATATTGTGCTCATTACTTGTACACGATAAGTTGCGGGTTAGTGTCTAAGTAGACAATGCAGAAGAAGACCCAGTACACCAATTTTATTCATTTCCATGGCTAGGACGTTGGCCTTGTGATCAGTGGAAAAGAAGGAGCACAAGCTTGGTCAAACACCTAACTATATTTTTTCACAATTTCCTAAATCTATCTCAAGCATGGGGGTGATCTTTGTGACTAGGGGGTATGTTGTGGCATGGCTATCACCTTGGCCAATGTTGTTTGTGACCATGGGTGTTTCCAATTTCCAATTTCCACACCTTGTTTTCTCACCCACCACTAAATTAAATTGGAGGAGATATCAATTGGCTAAGTAAGTATGTCGACTATTTTGAACAGAGGAGAGGAGAGGAAAAATATTAACCTTCTGGATTTGGTTGACTTATCGGATAACAATTCTTAAATTCCAAAGGAAATCTCACTTTAGGTATTTGGAATGTTACCCTATACCAGACTAAAATATTCAAAATTCACTCACTGAACATTTACCTAAACCAGACTAAAATATTCAAAATTCACTCGCTGACCATGCAAACTATTGTTACACCTTTGTAAGTAGTTATAAATATTTAATCTCTCATTTCAAAGATATGTTTTCATTTACAGGTCCAATCTATCTTCGTGTGTAAATCCTATGAACCAAGAGGAAATATTGGCTTTCAACACATCTGGAACATTATCTTAGCTTGGAATTTGTTCAAATCTTAAATGTATTGGACATTTAAACTATTTTTTCTCTTTTATGTCAATTGATTTGGTTTTTCCCTTACTTATTTATATTGACTGCATCTATGATTCATGTTATTTGGATGTATCTCATTTCAGTCAAATATTTTCATGTCCTACATGTTAATATATGTTTTCATACTCCTCTAATATTTTATTTAGGTTGAATTTTTGAATTAGGTGCATAAGTATATTATTGTATTGACATCCTCCTTTCAGATGCCTCACAATGTATTTTATCTACTCTATTTAGTTTGAAGTTTTCGTTTAGGCACATAAGTAGATTGGTGTATTATTTTTTTTCTTATGAATAATTTGGATAACTATTTCAATTTATCTCAATGTATCAAATACTTGGGAATATTAGATGAATTTTAGGGGTTAAGATAGTATTAAGGCAACATGTCATATGTTTAAGTGAGATTTTGACATAAAGATTGTTGTTTTCCGTGGTTGTTGATGTCACTAGTTGATGGTGGTGCGGGTAATGGATTCTAATCAAAGGGAACATATTTATTTGGGAACTTTAGTATGCAAATAAAAATGATGACACATCAGTTGTGTTATTTTAAGCTACATCTATCATCAAAGAGCTCAGAGCATGATGGGATAGACTTTGAGTTCATAGGCATAGGAAGCCATTCGTTCTCTAAACATATACATTTAGTGGAGAGAAAGGAGACATGGAGAAATGTATATACCTCTGGTTTGACCCTACAAAATATTTCCATATTTACTTTGTTCTCTGAAACATGCATCATTGATTTAGATTTCATATTCTTTGAAAATGATATTCCAATCAAAGTCCTCAAGAATAGCAAGGGCCTGGTAGTTAGATATCTATTGAATCAACCCAGGAAGATATATTCAACTTATACAATGCTAAGAGAAAGGGCTACAAGAGGGATATTTGTGAAAACCAATTGTAGAAAAGTGTTATTCCATAATGAGGGGTGTAGTGAAAATGTAGCTTATTCACAGTGACCAATATTGGGGAAAAGGTAGTGGCATTTCTTGACTCAAAAAGTGTTGGTGAGAAAGTTTTTCAGGGACAAATTGGTGAATTTATTACCAACGCTTTGGGAATCTAAGTCCTTCTTCTTAACCGGTGTAGTTGTCATATATGCATGCGTGAATAAAAAGGTGTATTTTCCTGGTATCCTTTTGGTTGGGGATCTTACAAGGGCACTCCAATGACCCTGCAGAAAAATATTACAGATATTTGTAAGGGAAGAATTTTCTAGGAGAGTAGGAAAGGGAGTGAGAATGTTAGATAAGGGAAACTAATGTTACAAGTAGAAAATCAGAGACTTGGATACACCAGTTATAAATTACATCACATGCACTAAAATTAAGAAGAAACAAATCTGCATAACAAAAACAAGACCAAATAGCATTTAATGAGCACAAAGTATCACTAAACTCCTTAGTTAAAAAGGATAAAACTTCTTCTTGTATTGATGCTCAAGAAGAAATTGTACATAATAAGAATGGAATACATTTTAGAATAGGGAAAAATGGAAGAAATTTTTTCTATCTCTTTGTTCTCTTCACAAGGATATCTCTCTCATGAATTCACAAAAAATAACTCATAATTCTAAGAAGATCTAAGAAGACCCTCAAATGAGGAGCTTGAGACAATTTATAGAAGAGAAGGCAACTCTTCATCTTCCCGGTGACTTTTCAAATACCATATTTTGACTTTAGACTGTTCATATTCCAATTAAATATTTAAGTCCCTTTTATAAAAACAAGGTGACTTAAAGTTTACATTATGTTTCTAAAGTCACTTAAAGATATATAAAAAAGTGCAAATCCCAATGCAAAATTATAACATTGAAGAGAGAGAGATGTTGGGTGAGAGAGAAGAGAAGAGAGAGAAAGAGGAGGAAGAAGAAGGAAGAAGGAAGAAGAAGAATTATGCCAAAAGAATGAGCCGTTGTACGGTGGATTTGATCTCACTCCCTGACTAGTCTCCATCTCGTGCTGCCGAGAAGATCTCAGTCCCTCCAAATTCCTTTACTGAAATGAGCTACTATAGGTTCCAATTTGTCAGCATGAGGAATGCAAACACAACTCAGGGTCTCTTTCCATCAATCAGACACATTGTTTATATCTTTGCACTTTCTGAACCATGATGGATTTTTCTCTGTGATAAGTGCAATGGTGACCCTGAATCTCTGAGAAGAACTCTAGGGTATCCTTAGTGAAGGAAAATGGATTTCCTACCTCTTTCTTGACATATTCCTTGAATGGACTAATTAGTTCATTTGTAGTTGTGTCTTCTCCCATTGCAGGAACTCCAAGTTTCTGAATTTGATGATTTATACTATCTTACAACTTGTACACTCATTCCTCTTTTTCCTCCAATTAATCAATGGCCCGATTGATTGCTTCAAACCTGATTTTAAAGGCCTTGGCCCATACATGTGACAAGTCTTCAGAAGGAATCCCAAAAATATTCTTTTTGATCAACTCCTGAGGGTGAAAGTTTCTCATTTCACTCACTACTGAACCCAAAGGATCCCAGTAGTCCCTTTCTTTCTCCAAGTCTTCTTTGAGTGCCCACATCTTGTTTGTTGTCGTACACATGTATGCAAAAATCTTGACTACCTCTTGGAACACTGACTTCCCCTTTTCTAAAATTGAATTGATCCATTCATTATTATCTCACCCCTACATTGTGAACTTTTGCATCCTCTTGATAGATTCTGGATTGAAGTTGTTGATGGGTGCAACTTCTTCAATGGGAATTTTTGTGGCATTTGGATCAACTAGATGTTGCACATAGGATGATAGAGTTCACACCTATTCCTTTAGCTCATCAATATTCTTCTTATATTCTTATGCCTTGCCACCATGTGAGGAAAATGATTACTGATACATATGTAAATCCCCTTCATGAGTATTTGGTCCCAGTTGGATTGTGCTCATCTCATAATTGACTGATGTCATCTCATCCACTGGATTGATCACCTTCGGTTGGGCTACCTCAATGTATTGATTACCTATTTTCCTGTTGTAGAACCATGAGGCCATGTGTGTGAAATTTCTTTTCTTTCCTTTAGAAAGTGAGACAATTGTTGATAGGTCAGGGGCTGCCACTTGTTGAACAGTGTGGGTGTTAGGGGAAATTGTTTCCTGCATCCAAGGGAACATCTCATCAGACTCAGGTTCTACAAAAGGTGCATCAACTATTCCTAACTCTTGAAGAGAGGAGGCACATCTTGGATGGGGGATACATTGTTGTTAACAAGAGGTGAGGCCTCCTGTGGTGGTTCGAATATTGGGTCTTGAACTATGTGCTCTCCCTCTGCTTGTGCTTTCTACCACTGGATCTTCTTCTTGCATTGTTGCAATAAGCCTTCTTCGACCCTAAATTCTTTGGTGACCTTCCATGAGAAGAAGTATCCAATTTTATGGATCTTCATTTAGAACTTGCTCCATAAATGCCTTGAACTTGAGGCAACTTCCATGGCTCTTGATGATGACTGATGAGAGGCTTGTTTCTGACCTGTGGACATACCTCGTGATTGGATGATCATGGTTCTCTTCCTCTGAAACCAATCCCTCATTCTCCTAACCACCTTCTCAGTTCATCCTTTATATCCCCTGATTCACGAATGTACCATTTGACTTGAGGCAATGGAGAAACCTTGACTTCCACGTACTCAGGATCATACATCTTTGTCCCATCATCCTACAAAATATCTTCATACCAAGAGAACTTGAATTTCTTCATTTCATTGACTGTCAACCTCATATGATCCTTTTCCCATACTTCAAATTCATCAACACAATTGGCCCAATAGTCCTCAATTTTTGGCTCATGGTGCAAGTCTGGAACATGGAAAGAATCAGGATCATCTTGAATGTCAAAATTAGGCTTGGTAGTGTAGGAATGAAAAGTCAAATGAGCGAAGGAAGCCTCTAAATGAGATGCATCATTTGCATTCTTACATGTGAATACCCTAAGAGAGATGGGAAATGAAATCAACTTCTTCTTCCTACTCCTGAGCTTGTTGTTTACCTGTATGATTTTCTGCAGAGCTCAAATAGTACAATTTGGTCACTAAGGTACTTGGGAAACCTTAGCGGAGCTTGGTCGAAGCCAAAAACTCACAGGTAGGAGAAGGTTGAGAATTGGATGAAGTAAGAGCCATATCTTTTTGATTAAGGATGTCACTTGTGGTGACATCCTTCCCTCCAAATCACCCTCCAAGGTTCAGACCACGTACATCGTGAATGCATCATTCACGTGAGTGAAGTGCCTGTGGCTTTCCTCCATCACCAACTATGGAAGTTTCTTGAATGTGGGAACCTTGGAAGCAATGTTTTGTGTGAGAGCCAATCCTTTGAATGATCTTGAGCTAGCGAGAAGATAGACTCAAGTAAGAATTCATGTGGAACTTCTTTTTCATGGAACCTGAAGCAATTGTAGATGTAGATTATCACTGATTATCTGTCCCTAGTAATTCTTTGCTTTCCTTCAGTCACTGTCAAAATGAAAAGGCCCATCCACTCCTGGAAGTCTCTCGTGTTCACTTCTCCCATCACCCTAATGAGGAGGGTGATTGCATCTAAATATCCTCATGAAACTCACACCTTAGAAGGGTCTTGGGCATCCTTGAGGGATTTCTCCCTATCTTCATCCATGATCCAAGTGCAACCCCTTTTACATATGCATCCATCATTTTCCAATCGTATGCAAGGCCCTATCCTTTGAGATGACAACCATGCTAGGTGATGTTGGGATTTGTAGAGTGAGTGAGATGGTTCTAGGACTAATGACCACCATTTTTGTACCATTTTCATCTCAAATCATTTATGTTTTGGGCTCATAGTGGTGTGAGCAAGACAAGACCAACTCAAGGCTTTGTACAAGACACAGGTTGTCTCTATAACTGCGAACAATCCACTTGTGAATACCTGATCCTCAATCTTCCCTCTTTCCTTGGCTATCATGTGAGCCCTTAGGTTATTTAGGTCCATATATGAGACATCACTATCTCTATCTCATACTCAAAAGTGAAAGGTTGTGTCTGATTCTATCCTATCCATTTGTACTTTATGGTTTCTTTAGAAAAAGGAACTTACTATTTTTAGTAAGTATGAAAAATCAGCTCCTTTGAACCTCAATTGGATGTTGAAACTTGAATTCCCCTTTCTCCTTGTGTTTCTCTCACCTTCTGGATCAATTTACTATTTTTAGTAGGTGCTCATGAGACCACTTACTATTTTTAGTAAGTGTCAATTTTGGATCCAAGATGACCATTTCGATGAATTTTCAACTGCAATACCTATCTTCTGTGTTCACTGTCTCCTTCATAGGTTCTTCAGTTCATGACTTTCCTAAAATAGCAGTCCCCTATGTAGAAGACCTACTATTTTTAGAAAGTGAGCTTTTTGGTTAGATTTCTATGGAACAAATTTTTCCAATATATGGGTTTTTTCCCAATATCACCCCTCTGAAATCTTGGACTTACCCGATTAGTGGTTTGGGAGATTTTAAAATTTAAATTTTTTGACCTGGTGGCACCTCTGAACACGGAAGCCATTAACGGACCTTGAAAGTTACAGGTCTATTTTTCTTCTCTGTTTGTGAAAAAAATTATATTTTTTTGTGGGTTTTTTCTTTTAGTTTCACTGGTGAAATTTCTCTTCAAACTGATTGTCGGTTTGATGGGAAATCAAGTATTTTTGTCTTTGTTGAGCTGGAAGGGAGATTTCTTCACTGTGAGTGATTTGTGTTGTGGAAGGAGGATTTGAAGGTGATTTTTTAATGGCCTTTGAGAGATGAATCACATCAAAAAACATGGTTCTTCATTTCATGCACTGGTTAGCAAGATATGTTCAAATCTTCAATTCATGGCAATGGGGTTTTCTGAAGAATTTCTTCATTCTTCCTTCTGTTCTTCAATCCTTCGAGTTTTTTTGATCAATATTCTCTCTTAAACCTATGTGTTCTCATGGATTTGAGGGTTTTTTTTCCATTGTGGTGGAGCTGGTTTGGAGAAGCAATGGTGAACATGTGTGCAGGCATGAGTTACAGAGCAATGGCAGGGTATGAACTGTGGAGAAGAAGCGGGAAAATTAAGCTTTAAAACAAAATTCAAAATTATTTAAAATTACATGACAAGGTTGGGGAACATTTTTATGTCCCTGATTTCCCTTAAGCATTAAGGGATGAAAGGGACATCAATTTGACAGCCTCACAACACTTGGCAAAAATCCAACAGTCGAGAACTTTGGCCAAAAAGCTTGTTGGAAGCACTTGGGGGCTAGAAAATGGTTGCATGAGGAACCAGGAGGAATTCCTGGGCTGGGAACATTTTCATGTCCCCTATGTCCCTTAAGAATTAAGGGACATGAGGGTCATCAATTTTTATGACAATGCACGTCTCCTATGCGATGACACTTGGCGAAGATCCGACGGTATTGTCCATTTGGCTCCACTAGCTCCTGGGGAGATGGAAAATTACACTAGAGAGGGTCACATGGGTGACCTGAGGGCCTTAAGGGGATGGGCAATTTTCTATGTCCCTCATGTCCCTTTTCCAAAGGAACAAGGGACATCAATTTTCACATCACGTCAGAAGCTGCCACTTGTCATGATCTGAGGATTGAGGGAATGAGCTCTGACAAGCACCTGGGGCTGAACTGGCAATCCGAGAGGTTCCATGTGTGACTAGAGGGCTTATTGGGTTGGGTTACATTTTCTTTATCCCTCATGTACCTTAGCTTGAGGGATGAAAGGGACATCAAAATCATGCCAGGCTCCTGGAGCTAACACGTGTCCTTCTCCCAAATTTGACTAACTACGAGAACTCACCTAGAGGGAACTTGAAACGACATATCTTGAGCTCCCGATGGAATTTTTTGGAAAACATTTATATGAAATTGACTGAAAATGGTCTTTGGAATCCAATGGTGGGGATCTCAAATCTTTATTCTTCCATTTAAGCCCTAAAAAGTGGATTTTTGATCTGGTCCCTTGCTTGTACTTGGAAAAAACCAGATTATAAACCTATTAGCACCAAAGTGTTGTGAAAA
Organism: Taxus chinensis; assembly: GCA_019776745.2. Taxonomy (NCBI): domain Eukaryota; kingdom Viridiplantae; phylum Streptophyta; class Pinopsida; order Cupressales; family Taxaceae; genus Taxus; species Taxus chinensis. The sequence goes on along the minus strand of CM034153.1, from coordinate 716,313,892 downwards.
ATATGATTTCACCATATTGTAGGTATTGGAATTACATTTCCAAATATGTCTTTTTTGGCTCCTAACTCCATCCAGAGCTCCTAGAATCACTTCCCGAAGTTCAACAGCTCTTTTGGCCCTGTGCACTGCCTAGGCCTGTGAACCCTATTTTTTATCAAACTACCCCAACTTCTCCAAATCCTTCCTGAATCTTCCAAAATCAATTCCATGATGTTTCTATACCTTCAATTCACCTCTACATTGGATTTGGATCCTCTTTCCACTCCAGGGGGTGCATCGATCTTGGGAAGGCCAGTGGTAGCCCTTCCCAACACTACCCAAAATAGCAGTTTTCAAGAACTCCTAAAATCACCTAGGGGGTTGATTGAATTTCCTAAATCACCTAGGGGACTGAGTTAACATCATATGGGAGGTCATTGGACTGAATGGGTAGAATTATTGTGCCTTGAAAGAGGTAAAAACTGAAAGTTTCAACACAGGGGTATTGTTATCATGCTGGAAAATTGTCAATTTTCCCATTGCACATTTGCATGACAAAAACTGGATATAGCTTGGGGACATGGTATGGACTGAGAATAGAAGATACATGACATGAAGAATCCTATAATCTCAAATTTACAATACAAAGACCAATGCCTTATCCATTGGGCCCTACGGAGTCATGTACAATTGATACAAGAGAGAAGAGAACAAGAAGAAACACACACACACCAAAAGAATTGACGGAAAGGAAACACACACAACACAAAACATGAAGGGAAAAACACATGCAACAAAAAGGGAAACACACCTAACAATCACCTATGGTACAAGGTGGGGGACAACCCATTTTCACTAATGATACAACTTCAGATATTGCCCACTACGAGGCAATTCCAACTGTGTTTCCATCCAAATATGAGAGTAGGAAAACATTTTCACCACAAGCTTCATGAATCTGGAATGGGTAAGCCATAATGAATCAAAATTTCCATGGATACCTTTTGGTTCCCTCCTTTTTTCCCACAGTAGAATGAGGTCTCCAACTTTGAACTCTCTTTCACCTTTCCTTTTTGTCAAAAATATTCTTCACCTTTAATTGATGCTCTCTGATACGGTCCACCACTCAGAGTCTATTTTCTTCTAGATTCTCAAGAAAAAAGATCCTCTTGTCAATAGGAATCCTTGTACTATCCATCTTCTATTCCCTTAGAGCAACTTGAGAGCTGGCATTTCAACCGTGATGGGAATTTCTACTTCAACTCCATATAATAGATGGAATGGTGACATACCTATTGCCTTCTTCGGAGTGATCATGTCCACCCACAATGCATCATACAACTTTTTGTGCCAATTCCTTTGGTTTTCATCCACGAGCTTGCGAACAATGGTCATGATGTTCTTGTTTCTTGATTTGGCCTGACCATTTCCTTGTGGATAGTAGTTTGATGAGTGGGATAGGGAGATTCCATAGCCATAGCAAAACTCAGTCAACTCCCTTGAAGAAAAATAGGTAGCATTATCTGCTACAATATTTTGTGGCACTCCAAAATGTACTATGATATTCTCTTTGATGAAATTGCATACCATTTTGGTATTATCTTGCTTGACTGGGATGGCCTCCACCCACTTTGTGAAGTAATCTGGTTGTTGTGAGCACATAGGTGTGCCCCATGCTTGAGTGAGGATTTAGAACACCAATGAAGTCTAGCCCCCACTGCTGAAATGGTTCTTCAATGAAAACTAGCCTGAGTGGTAGTGCTGCAAGTTGTGGTCTCCCAACAAATTGTTGACATGCTTCACATTTGGAAACCCATTCTTGAGTTTCTACAAAGAAGGTGGGCCAATAATACCTTCCCCTGAGGATCTTATGTGTAGTGACCATCACTAAAAATTCCCACCACACACTTAGTCATGGTATGCTTTAAGCAACTTATCTTGTTGTTCTTTGTCTACACATTTGAGAAAGCATCCATCTAGGCCCCTTTTGTAGAGTGTGTGGTTCCAGATCACAAATTTTTTTTCCTTAAGCTTGAGTTTTCTCCTTTTTTGTAATCAAGATGAGGAGGGCATTCTCCATAGGTTAGGTAATAGGAAATGTCGGTATACCACTCATCAGTAGTGGTTACGAAGAGAACCTATGGATTATCTTCAAAGTAAGTTGAGCAAGCATAGTTATCTTCACCATGTTGAGATTTGAGAGCTTCATCTTCAGTGATCAATCTACATAGTCCATTTCCCTGTACCAAATTAGAGGGACAAATCTCCAAATCATACTCTTGAATTTTTGCAACCCAGTTTCCTCTTTTAGCTCTAGGATCTTGTTGTGTCAAGATGGACTTGATTGCACTAACGGGGACCATCACCACCAGTATGAGAGTTGAGTATGTAGAATGTGAATTTTTTTATAGCCTTGACCACTGCATAGGCATGTTTCTCCAATTATATATAGTTTAGTTCATGCTTCTTCAATGGGTCAGCTCATGAAAGCAATGGGTGCTTCCACACCTTCATCATTCTTTTGGACAAGAACAATAGAGAGCATATTTTCTGATGCATAGCAATACATGATGAATTCTTTATTGAAATATGAAGACACGAGAGTTGAAACTTTGGCAATGGCTTTCTTTATCTCTTCAAAATCTGATTTTCCCTTGTCATTCCACTTGAAGCTTGTTTGAGTTTTCATCATGGTGGTGATGTGCTTCGTCAATTCTGCAAACTCCAGAACAAAGTGGTGCAAAAAATTTACCTTGCTAAAGAAGGAATGGACTCCTTTCTTTCTTATGGGTAGAGATAGTGCTTGAATGGCTTTCACTCTTTCTCAGTTCAATGTGCTGCTCCATGTGCTTATTCACAATGTGCCTAACAACTTGCCTTCCGTAACTCCAAAAATGCACTTTTTTGGATTCAAGGATATGTCATGCTTTCTACACTTCGCGAGTACCTGTTCTAAATGGTGTATATGGTCTCCCCTCTTTTTCTGAGAATATTGTGAGATCATCCAGGTATATGACAATACAATGCTTCAAATATTTGAATGCTAGGTCCATCACCCTTTGGAACGTAGCTCTTACATTGATCAGTCCAAAAGGCATTTTGTTGTATGAAAAAGTGCCCCAAGGTGTTGTGAAGGTTGTCTTTGTATGATCCTCCTCTTCCACTTTGATTTGATTATACCCCGAGAATCCATCAAGCAATGAGAGCATTTCAAATCTAGTGACCATTTGCAAAATGTGATCCATGACAGGGAGGGGGTAATTTTCTTTCAGAGATGCTTGGTTCAAGTTGTGGAAGTCCACACATATTCTTATTTCACCATTCTTCTTCTACATAAGGCACAATGTTTGACCACCCACGTGGAATGATGGATTGGGGAAAGATGATTCTTGCATTGAGCATCTTCATCACTTCCTCCTTGATAGTGTCTATTATCTTTGGGTTTTATGCCCTTTGTTTTTTCCTGAATGGCTTGGCATCTAGCTTCAAGGGGATTGAGTGATGCATTTTCTTTGTTTGGAATGATTTGAGCTCATCATAAGAGTAGGCCAAAACATCTGAATATTTTTTCAACAAAGAAACAAACATTCTCTTCTCTTCAAGTGAAAAAACACTTTCTGATATTGACCATCTTTAGCTGCTCTATAGTGCCAATATTCTCCTTCTCAAAATTAGCTGGGCACATTGAAGATTGCTTTGCCTTCTCTTGGATGAATCTATCATGCTTATCAAACAAGTCTTCCAAGGAGACAAGACCTTTTGGGATTTTTTTCCTTTCAATTTGATCACTCCCTCTTCATCAATTCCTTCTTTCTCCTCTTCAAATACCGCTTCCCAGTGTGGATGACTCACTTCCTTCAAAGAAGAAATTATTGAAGTTATCTCTTTGTTCTAGGAATGCCAGGAGTTGATTATCATCATTGAAGACTTGTCAATGATTTACATTATCTGGTACATTAGGCCTAAAAACCATCTCGATGGTCACTTTTTCTTTGCCAAAAAAGGGTGAGGTGTCACTAGGGAAGCTGACACTGCAAGGGAATCAACCTTTTCATTCTTTTCGACAAACTCAGTGGAAAATGCATGAAAATATTCAATTTAATCCCGTACTTTGTTTCTATAATGATGGAGTCTTGGAATTTTTACTTGGTATTGCTACCGAACTTTCTTTATTATCACCTCTGCATCACCTTGGCATTTGAACGTCTTGATTCCCTTATCTTCTACTACACCCATGCCCAAGAGGAGAGCTTCATACTCCATCATGTTATTTTTATTATCAAATTGTAGCTTGTAGGAAAATGGGTACAATTCTCCAGAAGGAGAGTACAACACCACATCTGCTCCCAAACCTGCACTATAGTGACTACCATAAAATTCCATCATCCAAATTTGATCTTCTTCCTCCTCCATAAGAAGTGGAAATTTCTCATATTTTTCTAATGTGAGGAAGTAGTTACCTAGCCTGCTATCCTAAAACCAAATGTTATCCCTTGGATCGTCATAATTTCATATTGTGTACTTCATCTTCCTGACTGGTAGAAATTTCTTCATTTCACCTTTTACCAAAATAGTTGCAAATGACCAATCCATTTTGATTTCTCCACCCAAATATCTACAGAATCTTTGGCTCAATAACATCCCAAAGGATGTTAGAATGACTACCACTAGGATGGTGAGAAACACCTTCTTCTCTAGAAAATTAGCTAGTCCTACCTGTGCATCTTTGATTCTTCCCACCAATGGCACTTGTTTGGATTCCATTGAATAACATGATACATTTTCTTGGGTCAAGGTGAGGCCTAGGGAATTTTAAACTTTTATGGGCATCACATCATCTGAATCTCTGGAATCTATGATACAATTATTGAGTTGGAAGCCTTTAATGAGAAGTGCCAAGTAAAAAGGTTTAACCTTGTTTCTTTTGGAGTTACTGAGGCATAACATGTTTTGTGAAGGTGGTGTAAATATGGTAGGAAGTAGGCCTTTGGAATTTGAGCTTGATACTATAGGGCTACCACCATGGACTACATCCATGAATCTATCAAGTTGAGCGGGGTGTGTCTGTAAGTATTCTAGCTTTGTGATCTGAACTTTGGTTTTTCTTATGTGTTCCAAAAAGTCAAATGGGGTTATGGTGGGAAAGGCATACGTTCCATGAATGATAGAATATTTACATGGTGAAGGTTTTTATACTTTGGGGGTTGGATTTTCTTTTACGGGTGTAGCAACTAGCTTAGAAGGAGATGGGGATACATATTTTGATTAAAACTTAGATGATTTTACAGGAATTGCATTTGAAGAAGGATTTGTTAGTGTGAAATCACAACACCCCCAAATGAGTTATGGATCTACTTTTCTAAGGCAGGGTCATTTGGTGTGATTGCATAACATTGAACATTCCCCAAGGTGTGGGACTTGCAAAAGTGGGAAAGCTCTCCAGATTAAAGGTTGGTTCCTATTCCTAAACTACCTGCCACGAGCTACTCCAGTGCAGGAAAACTAAATCTAACCTAATATAACCATTCCAAGGAACCAAGGAGAGAGAAAGAGGGAAAAAATAGAGCCTACACTAAAGCGGTGATACACCAGCAAAGGAAGCAAGATATTCTGTTGAGGGAGAAAGAAACAGAAAAAATGGAGATGAGGGAGGTCAGACAGAAGTAACACGGCCCAGATCTTCAAATTTTCCATTAAACTCCATGAAACACAACATCCTGCACCTGCAAATGTGAAATACATGCACAGAAAAACAAATCTGGAAGGGAGAGGCATGGAGAAACAACAAAACGATGCAAAGGGTTGAAGAACACCACAAAAACACGTTTTTATTGCTCTAGAAGGTGCACAGACCATTACATTTCTGGAATAGAGGCACAAATACATTTTCCAGGCGTAGGAGAAGGTTCACTGCTCAAAAATGGTGTCGAGAAACAAATTTGATAGAGTTTCTCTATGCCCAGAATGTCTCTCCTTTCCAAAATGAGAAGTGTTACAATATATAGAAAGAATAAGAGAGAGAGAGAGAGGAGGGAAAAATTGAATCCTACTCCAACCACCATGAGATATGCATTGAATCCCGCTTTGAAATTCAACCACTGAATATCAATGCCTTCTCAAATCCACCCCACTGTCAATATGTCACTTCTGGTTCCCCAAGAAGGATCAAATCGAATTAGATCTGGTAGTTGAAGAGAAAGATCAGATTCTGTATTAAAGGCCTGAAGACATTTCTCCATTTTTCACCTACCAGGGCCTGAAAAAATGATTTTTTATCTTTCCATGGCGTAGAGGACGTCGAGACACTTCCAACAGTGTCAGATTTGTAATATTTCGAGCCCTGAGTCGAAAGATATGCCCCTCCGAAGTTTGTATTGAGTCCGTACAAATGGGCAGGAAAATAAGTTTGAAAAATTGGGTCCCCCTTTACATATGGGACACGTGGCAGCCAAATTAGGGAAAAAATCAGGTTTGTGGGTCCATAATTTATCTTTTCCCCTTTTTCTGCAAAAAAAACCCCGCGGCCCTGCAAAACCAGTTGGCTGGGGGAAACTTCCGTAGCCCCAAAAGGAAATGCTCTGCTTGGACACGTGGTGACTTTTGGCTAGCCTTGGTGGGGCATATCTCTGTTGGTGTTTGAGCCTATCCTTTTGGATTTCAACTTTGGAGAAGCACTGCACTAACACGTGGCTCTCTCTGTATCTCTCCTCCATACTTAGTCAATTTTTGGACTCTTTCTGAACTTTTTGAGCCCAAAGACTTTGAATCTTTTCCATTTCTTCTTCTCGAGCCTCTAGTTCTTTTGAAACTACTCGCCTCCTTCCCTGACCCTTCCTTTTTTTATTTTAGAGCCTTCCCGAGTCTGTCAAATAGATTTAAGACACAGATTCATGTGAACAGAGCCGTTTCTTCTCTTTCTTCTCACACAGGGTCGTTTAAACTTTCATAGGCCCCGCCATTCCATTGTAGAGTCCCTCTGTAACTAGTTTACAAGATTTAAACATGTTTTCTATTATTCTTTCCATGTGGGGTCGTGGCTGATCCAATATTTTTCCCGGGGGAAAAATATGGATAACAATTTGGTGAAATCACGGGGACATCTTCCTGCTAGATGAAGAGACCAGTGGCCTTGAAGCATCCATTGGGCATGGAGTCTACCTGATAAACATGAAACTGATCTAAACTTTTGAAGATTTGATCCCTGAGCCACTGTGAGCCTAACTGTATGCCTTTTCTATGTTTTTTCTGACCCTGAGTCTGCACTCTCAATTTTCATAAGGAAATCTTGGAAATGGAATTTCTGAGAGTAGAAAATTGTTTTAACTCTGGGGCTTTCATCTGTCCCTAAAATGGACTATTTTGAAATGACTTTAGTTGCTCTGCATTTGTTTTCTTTGAAGATGACAACTATTACAGGTAACTATGAGTTTCCTTGCTATGAATACTGAAGAGCCTGGCTTTATGCACCTTTGGAGCAATGCGAACAAAACTTATATACAGAGACCAAATCATACATGCCTCAAATGAGACATGCAGAGTGTGCATAAGCACTTCTTCTGCTGAAAGAAAAGTCTACTCCTACTCCTAAACTAACCAGAGAGAAAGAATGCTAAACAAAGCCTGCTACTAGGCAGGGAGAAGTAGCTTCCCTTTCTCAAGAGGGGCAGCCATGCAAATGATTTGACACTAAATATAGCTGCTTGTATGAGTGAAAAACTGACAATAAGCCATAGTCCTCCACCCAAATCATCAAGGTATCAACATTAATGGGAAATACCTCCTCAAGCTGACTTGCATTCAGACTCCTAGAGGTATTGATGATGACCCTTGGTACTTTGGTATGCTCATCCTCATGCCCTGAAGTAGGCATGATTGGTTTTGGCTTCTCCTTTGGCTCTAATGAAGCCAAGTATATGATTGGGCAAGGTATGATCCTTTGAATGTGCCCATGGTTCTGAACTCTAACTCCAAGAATGGAGCCTTCTTGTGGACCTCTCTTGGATGAATGGTGTGGGAGGAATGATAACCTCATACTCCTTCTCTTCCTCTGTAGCAGGTGTGACTTTTGGAAGATCAAAATCTTCCAACTTTGATTCAGGAGGCATGTTGCAAACTGCAGGTTGTGCTTGCACGCTCTCTTCTATGGCAACAGGTTCTTGTGATTGAAGAATGAATGATGGGGGAGAAAATATTGCAATTTCAACTGTCTCCCTCTTATCAAAACATTCTTTTGAGTCTGGTAGGAAATCAAACTCTTTATTGTCCTGTTGTAACAAGGTCTCTCCTTTTGCATGGTGATCTTAAAATCTTCGTTATCTTCACCATATGAAGCTTCATCTTCAAACATGAAGCTAATGAGTTCAGGCTCCTCCAAAATTAGACTTTTGGAGAGGTTAAATGGGAGAGGGGGCTTGGATTTTCTTGTGCAACCGGTTCATTTACTCAGTGCCTCTGAATTTTTCTTGGTCACCTCCATATGCTCTGCTTTTTAACTGTGTAACCACCACTGAGCTAGCTGGATTCAAGTCTTCCTTCTCTTGTGAAGAACTTTGGATCATATCTTCCTTTATGTCTAGTTAATTAACACAACAGTAGAAACTAATATGCAAAAAATGGAGCTCAAATAAAAGTGCAGAATAAATAACACAACACAGAGAGACAATTTTTCAAGGCCAATTTGGGCTCGTCCACCTCACTTGAAGAAACATTACAAGGAAGAACAAAATCTCTCAATACAATACAGATCCAATTGGATCTTGCCAACAAACTCTATAGAATTCACACCCGAATTCAAAGTTACAATACATTTGCTTGTCTATCTATCATATGCATAACACCATATAAATAGACAATTTATTAAGTAGTTTGATACATGGGTATCAAAACAATGGGTAACACATAGAAGGTGTACCACACTCTAACATTCCACAAACAACCCATAACACTTCCAAACTCGGTTCCAGAGATACGTTGTGAGACATAGGTTGTTGCTCTTGAATTCCCTCCTTCATGGTAGCAGGCTCATATGCTTGGAAGATGGATGGTGGAAGAGAAAATGATGTGATCTCCATGGGCTTTTCTCCATCAAAGCAATCTTCCAAGTCAGATAGATAATCTGCCTCATTGTTGTCCTGTTGCATGTGCTCAACCTCCTCCATGGTGTCCTCCTGATCTACAACTTGATCACCATGACTCCCTTCATCCTCAAACATGAATTTTGCAAGCTCAAACTCTTCTTCAACATCAGAGCTTGAAGGGGATGAAGTGGAAGGAAGAACTGAAGGTTCTCTTTAGCCTGCTCCACACTTGGGGCCTCTGAAACTGTATGATCCTCCTTCTCTACTGCAAATTCAAACTTAGCCACCACTGGCTCTTCAACCTTGACCTCCTCTATTGGCTTGACCATCAAGGGGATCTTTGTAAACCCAAATTTAGCATCCCAACTCATCAGATTGTCTATTATTTCTTTTTCTGTTGGGCTCCTCTTCTTGTTGTCCTTGACTGGATTCTTGAGTATCTTCCCAACATGGACTTGGGAAAGTAAGAGGAGTGGCAGGTTGGGGTTCAACCAGCTTTGTAATTTTTTGTGGTGGGGAGGGAGGTGGAAATTCTTGTTTGTTTGGAGGGGATGACTGTTTGGAAGGGAAAAAGGGAGAAGAACTGAAGATGAGGTGAAAGATCAAGGGATGGAGAAGAGAAACTAATACTTGGGGTAGCAACTGAGGGGCTTGACTCTTGGAGCATGCTTGAATGATAAAGACTGAGGAAGAGAAAATGAAGAGCTAAGAGGTGGTGGACTTACCCATTGACGAGGTTGTCTTGACTCCAACTCATAAGCCCCAGATCTCCTCAGTCCATTGTGCAAGTTGGGGCATCATTTCAACCATGAAGTCTAGCTTCTCTTGAGGGTTGTAATGTCTTGGAAAAGGGCCTTCCCATGGACAAGGTGCCCTGTAACCAATCTTGAATGCCTTCATTTGTGCTTATGCCCCTTGAATGAACCATGTCAACCTCCATTTTTTGAATCTTCTCCAATAAACCAGCATCCTCCACATAACTGTCACCATTATATGCATCCCCTTGTCCTTGATAAGCTTCATAGCCAAACTGACACTACTCATATGGGTAAGCATAATGGTCTGGATCTGATCATAATGTTGATTTGGAGGAGTTGGGAAATACATTGGAGGTGGATTGTATTGCTGTAAGTGTGAGTTCCATGAAGGGAATGAAGTCATGATTGTACAACCTCATGGAATGGGAGAAAATGAAAGAGATGGAAGAAGAAAATGGAAAAAATGAGTGGAAATGGATGGAAAAGGTCTGCAACTCAGAGAATGGGTTTTTGACCAGATGGAGTCGCCAGATGTGCTTGTATGTGCCTCAAAAGGCTGAATCCCACCAAGAACACATCAACTTGATGAAATAAAGTGAAGACCTCTGGTCCCACTGGGGGTGCCAAAACTGTTATGTAACCCCAATTTCCCACCAGGCATGTGAAATCACAACACCCCCAAATGAGTTATGGATCTACTTTTCTAAGGCAGGTTCATTTGGTGTGATTGCATAACATTGAACTTTCCCCAAGGTGTGGGACCTTGCAAAAGTGGGAAATCTCTCCAGATTAAAGGTTGGTTCCTATTCCTAAACTACCTGCCATGAGCTACTCCAGTGCAGAAAACTAAATCTAACCTAATCTAACCATTCCAAGGAACCAAGGAGAGAGAAAGAGGGAAAAAATAGAGCCTACACTAAAGCGGTGATACACTAGTAAAGGAAGCGAGATATTCTATTGAGGGAGAAAGAAACAGAAAAAATGGAGATGAGGGAGGTCAGACAAAAGTAACACGGCCCAGATCTTCAAATTCATCCATTAAACTCCATGAAACACAACATCCTGCACCTACAAATGTGAAATACATGCACAAAAAAACAAATCTGGAAGGGAGAGGCACAAAGAAACAACAAAATGATGCAAAGGGTTGAAGAACACCACAAAAACACGTTTTTATTGCTCTAGAAGGTGCACAGACCATTACATTTCTAGAATAGAGGCACAAATACATTTTCCAGGTGTAGGAGAAGGTTCACTGCTCAAAAATGGCATCGAGAAACAAATTTGACAGAGTTTCTCTATGCCCAGAATGTCTCTCCTTTTCCAAAATGAGAAGTGTTACAATATATAGAAAGAATAAGAGAGAGAGAAGAGGGAAAAATTGAATCCTGTTCCAACCACCATGAGATATGCATTGAATCTTGTCTTTGAAGATTCAAATGCCATCAATCAATGCCCCCTTTCAAATCTGCCCCAAATCTGTTGATTCTGGCTCCCTCTGTCGGATTGAAGTATCAAATCTGATCTGGTAGTTGAAGAGTAAGAAGATCCTGCATTAAAGGCCCATGAAGATGTTTCTCCATGATTCACCTACCAAGGCCTAAGAAAAATGATTTTTTATCTTTCGATGGCATAGAGGACATTGAGACACTTCCAACGGTGTCAGATTTGCAATATTTCGAGCCCTGAGTCAAAAGATATGCCCCTCTGAAGTTTGTATCAAGTCCGTACAAATGGGAAGGAAAACAGTTTGAAAAATAGGTCCCCCTTTACATATGGGACACGTGGTAGCCAGATTAGGGAAAAAATCAGGTTCGCGGGTCCATAATTTATCCTTTTCCCTTTTTTCACAAAAAAAATGCAAAACTCAAAAAACCCCCGCAGCCCCCTTTGGTTGGCTGGGGGATGCTGTCTCTAGACTCCCTTTTTCTCTAATGCTTGGACACATGGAGCAGGGCATATCTCTTGACCTAGCACTTGTTTGAGCCTCTCCTTTTGGATTTCAACTTTGGAGAAGCACTGCGCTGACACGTGGCTCTCTCCATGTCTCCTTCATACTTAGTCAATTTTTGGACTCTTTTGAATTGTTTTGAGCCTAAAGACTTTGAATCTTCACCATTTCTTCTTCGCAAGCCTCTGGTTCTTCTGACACTGCTCGACCTCCTTCCCCAACCCTTCCTTTTTTATTTTAGAGCCTTCCCGAGTCTGTCAAATAGATTTAAGACACAAATTTGCATGATAGATCCGTTTCTTCTTTCTTCTCGCATAGGTTTGTTTAAAATTTTGTAGGCCCTGCCATTCCATTTTAGAGTCCCTCTGCAACAAGTTTCCAAGATTTAAACGTGTTTTATTTTATTATTTCCATGCAGGGTCATGACTGATCCAATATTTTTCCCGAGGGGCGAAATATGGATCATAATTATTTTTAGCAATTTCAGGATTAGGAGAAGGAATAGATGACTTACTTGGTATGGGAGTGTGATTCTTGCTAGCCAATGGGTTTGGTTTATCTTTGGATGACTTCATTAAAGGTGGTAGTGGTGATCCCCTACTGATGATTTTGTTTTGTGGAACTTCTATAGGAGAATCTTCTTTCTTCTTATTTTCTTTCACAGCAGTCGTTGACTATGAGGCTCCTTTTTGAGATTGTGTACAAGTGAATACCACACATAAGAAGCTTGGTGCATCTTCATCATCATCATCTTCATCTTCATCTCCATCAATGTAATTATTTAGGTCATTTTTTATATCACTGTCAACTTCTTCAACCTCGAGATATAGATATTTTCATCTCCCACATCATCCTCAATAGGTTCTTCTATTTCTAATTCTTCCTATGGCTCCTCTGTGTCACAAGTGGCATTGACTAGTGGTGCTTCGAGAGTGAACCGACAAGGAGGTGGGGTGATCCTTAGTCTATTTGGAGGATTTGGCTTCTTTGAGTATTCTACATTGTGATCTGAGACAGTTATTTATTCATATCAATCAATTCATTGGCCATTTTTTGGAACATCGGGTCTATGGTAACTGAACCCAAACTTCGAAATTTTTTCTTTCCATTCAGACCTTTCACTTTTCTAGAAAATATCAGATCATCTTCCATCTTGATCATGAATTCCTATGCTTCCCTCAAATCTCTAGGTTGGGCTCTTATAAGGAAAAAACCAACTTCTAGTGGCAAGGAACTGATGAAGAATCTCTTCAAATTATTATCGAGAGGCACGACATCTTCAAGAATTCTTATTATCATTCTATTATATTTGGCAATGAAATCTCACATTGATTGAGAAGTGTCTTTCTCCATTTATACCAATTGAACCAAAAGATCCCAACAATTTTCTGTGGACTTGAACCTATGTTCAAATGCACTTCTTATATCTTCCCAGCAGGTGACAGACCTCAGAGGAAAAATGTAGAACCATTTTGTAGCCTTTTCTTGAAGTGACTCCACAAAGAGTTAGACTGAAACATCTTTGTGCTCAACACCCAATACACCACAAGCAGTTATGAGTGTTGCTACATAATCCTTGTGGAGTTGAGAACCGTTGCCTTTGAATTTTGGAAAGTTTTTTCTCGAGCCTTTTGGTAGCTCATAGAGTGGTTGAGAAAGGGAAATTGGGTCAGTGTTTCCACCCCATGGTACATTAAGCATGTGTTATTCATGATCATGATCCCCCATTCCATTCCTAGCTCTAGCTTCCAACCTTTCTAAGGTTGCTACTTCATCCGCTACTCTTGCTTCCGTTTCAGTTTAAATTCTTTCAATCTCTTCAATCTAAGATCTTATTTCCGCTTCCACTCTTGCTTCTCTTTCTCTAGCTTCTTCTTCAGTCTCTACATCAATTAAATCTTCAAGTTTCTTGTTGATGTATGGAAACTCAACATCCAATGGATTGGCAACACTTGGACTCCCAGTGGAACCAGTTGTGTGACGAAAAGGATACCTCTGAATTTGGAGCAGCTCTTGTCTTCTTTGAATTTCTTAAAAAGGGGATCAGTTTGTCCTCCTTCCCTTTGTTTCCATGTGTATCTTCTATCTACCAACTTGAAAATTTATAATCTTCTTTGTGGTGTTTGAATTTATCTTCGTCTCTCTAATTCAATTGTGCATTTTTCTTCGAGGTCAAGTATTCTTGTGGTAAAGAAATAGTGGTTGACACTTTGCCTATTATGCTAAATAGCCTCTCGCAAATATGAAGCAGTATCCTCTTAGATGTGGAAGAGTAATTTAGGTCTTTCAATAGGAGGATTTCCCGGAATAGCCATGGTTCGAAGACATAAGGCTCGGGTGATTATTCAAATTCCAGAAATTTCCTTTTTAAAATTTTTGGATTTTTGGGTTTTTTTTGTATTTTTCAAAGGTCATTTTTTGGGTGCAAATGTTGCTAAATATTCCCCATGGTGGGCGCTAAAAATTTTTGGTGAGAAAAATTTTTGGGGACAAATTGGTAGATTTCTTGCCAACACTCTGAGAATCTAAGTCCCTCTACTTAACTGGTGCAACTATCATATATGCATGCATGAGTAAAAAAGGTGGATTTTCTTGGTGGCCTTTCGGATGGGGATCCAACAAGGGAAATCCACTGACCCTACGAAAAAATATTACAAATATATCCAAGGGAAGAATTTTCTATGAGAGAGGGAAAGGGAGTGAGAATGTTAGACAAGGGAAACTAATGTTGCAACTAGAAAATCAGAGACTTGCATACACCAGTTAGAAATTACATCACATGCACTAAAATTAAGAAGAAACAAATCTGCATAAAAACAAGACCAAATAAAATTTAATGAGCACAAAGTATCACTAAACTCCTTAAACAAAAAATGCTAAAATTCCTTCTTCTTGTATTGATGCTTAAGCAGAAATTGTACATAGCATAAGAATGGAAGACATTTTAGAATAGGGAAAAATGGAAGAAATTTTTTTTATCTCTTTGTTCTGTTCACAAGTATATCTCTCTCATGAATTCACAAAAAATAGATCGTAAGTATAAGAAGATCTAAGAAGACCCTCAAATGAGGAGCTTGCTACAATTTATAAAAGAGAAGGTAACTCTTCATCTTCCTAGTGACTTTTCAAATACTATATTTTGACTTTAGACTGTTCATATTCAAATTAAATATTTAATTCCCTTTTATAAAAATAAGGTGACTTAAAGTTTACATTATGTTTCTAAAGTCACTTAAAGATATATCAAAAAGTATAAACCCCAATGAAAAATTATAACATTGAAGAGAGAGAGTGTTGGGTGAGAAGAGAAGAGAGAGAAAGAGGAGGAAGAAGAAGAAGGGAGAAAGAAGAAGAAAAATTATGTTGAAGAATGAGCCGCTGTAGTGGATTTGATCTCTCTCTCTCTGACCAGTTTCTATCTCGCGCTACCGAGAAGATCTCAGTCCCTCCAAATTCTTTACTGAAATGATTTGTTGTAGGTTCCACTTTGTCAGCATGAGGAATGTGAACATAGCTTAGGGTAACTTTTCATCCATCAGACACACTATTGATATCTTTGCACTTTCCAAACCATGATGGATGTTTCTCTGAGATAAGTGTAATGGAGGCCCGAATCTCTAAAAGGAACTCTAGGGTATCCTTAGTGAAGGAAAATGGATTGCCTTCCTCTTTCTTGACATGTTCCTCCAATGGACCAATCAATTCATTGGTAGTTGTGTCTTCTCCTATTGTAGGTACTCCAAGTTTCTGAATTTGATGATTTATGCTATCCTATAACTTATACACTCATTCCTCTTTTTACTCCAATTCAACGATGGCCCGATTGACTATTTCAAACCTAATTGTCCAAGGCCCTAGCCCATGTGTGTGACAAGTCTTCAGAAGGAGTCCCAAAAATATTCTTGTTGATCAAATCCTGATGACGAGTGTTACTCATTTCACTCACTACTAAACCCATAGGTTCCCAGTAGTCCCTTTCTTTCTCCAAGTCTTTTTTGAGTACCCACATCATGCTTGTTGTCGCACACATGTATGTGAAAATATTGACTACCTCTTGGAGCACTAACTTCCCCTTTTTTGAAGTTGAATTGACTCCATTCATTATTAGCTCACCCCTGCATTGTGAACTCGTGCGTCCTCTTGATAGAATCTTGATTGAAGCTGTCCAATGGGTGTAACTTCTTCAATGGGAATTTTCATGGCATTTATATCAACTAGATGTTGCACATATGACGACAGAGTTCACACATGTTCCTTTAGTTATCAATCTTCTTCTTATATTCTTTATTCCTTGCCACCATACGAGAAGTTGATTGTTGATACATATGGAGATTCCCTTCATGAGTAGTTGGTCCTAGTTGGATCATGCTCATCTCATAATTATTCATTGTCATCTCCTCCACTAGCTTGATCACCTTCGGTCGGGCTACCTCAATGTATTAATTACTTGTTTCCCCATTGTAGAGCCGTGAAGCCATGTGTGTGAATTTTCTTTTCTTTCCTTTAGCCAGTGAGACAATTGCTTATAGGTCAAGGGCTACCACTTGTTGAAAAGTGTGGGTGTCAGGGGAAATTATTTTCTGCATCCAAGGGAACATCTCCTCAGACTCAATTTTGTGCGATAGGTGCATCAACCATTTCATGCTTTAGAAGAGGAGTCACATCTTGGATGGGCGAGACATTGGTGTTAACAAGATGGTGATGCCTCCTATGGTGGTTCAAAGACTAGGTCTTGAACTTTGTGCTCTTCCTCCACTTGTGCTTCTACCACTGGATCTTCTTTTTGCATTGTTACAACTGATCCTTCTTCCACCCTAGCTTTCTTTGGTGAACTTCTATGAGAAGAAGTCTCCAATTCTATGGATCTTTGTTTAGAACTTGCTCCAGAATGCCTTGAAGTTGAGGTAAATTCCACGCTCTTGATGATGACTGATGATAGGCTTGTTTCAGACCTATGGGAATGCCTCCATGATCATGTTTATTTTCACTTGAAACCAATCCCTTATTCTCTTGACCACCTTCTTAGTTCACTCCTTTATATCTCCTGATTCATGAACGTATCAGTTGACTAGAGGCAATGGAGAAACCTTGAATGCCACGTACTTGGGATCATACATCTATGTCCCATCATCATGCAAAATACCTTCATACCAGGAGAACTTGAATTTCTTCATTTCATTAATTGTCAACCTCATATGATCCTTTTCCCGTACTTCAAATTCATCAACACAATTGGCCCAATAGTCCTTGATTTTTGTCTCATGGTGCAAGTCTAGAACGTGGAAAGAATTAGAATAATCTCAAATGTCAAAATAGGCTTGACAGTGTAGGAATGCAAAGTCAAATGAGCAAAGGCAACCTTTAGATGAGATGCATCATTTGCATTGTTACATGTGAATACCCCGAGAGAGATGGGAAATGAAATCAACTTCTTCTTCCTACTCCTGGGCCTATTTTTTACCTGTATGATTTGCCTACAGAGCTCAAATAGTACAATTTGGTCACTAAGGTACTTGGGAAACCTTAGCAAAGCTTGGTCAAAGCCAAAAAATCACATGTAGGAAAAGGTTGAGAATTGGATGAAGGAAGAGCCATATATTTATATTAAGGACGCCTCTTGTGGCGACATCCTAGCCTCCAAATCACCCTCCAAGGTTTGGACCATGTACATCACGAATTCATTATTCACATGAGAGAAGTGTTTATGGATTTCCTCCATCACCAACTATGGAAGTTTCTCGAATGCGGGAAACTTGGCAACAATGTTTTGCGTGAGAACCAATCCTTTAAATGATCTTCAGCTAGCAAGCAGATAGACCAAGTAAGAAGTCATGTGGAACTTCTTGGTCATGGGAACCTGAAGTAAATATAGATACAGGTTATCACTTATTATCTATCCCTAGTCAATTATTTTCTTTCCTTCAGTCACTATCAAAATGAATAGGCCCATCCACTCCTAGAATTCTCTCGTGTTCATTTCTCCCATCACCATGCAGAGGAGGGTGATTGCATCTGAATGTCCCTCGCAAAACTCACACCTTGGAAGGGTCTTAGCATCCTTGAGGTATTTCTCCTTGTCTTCATCCATGATCCAAGTACAACCCCTTGTATGTATGTATCCATTGTTTCCCATTCATACAAGGCCATGTCCTTTGAGATGACAACCATGTTAAGTGATGTTGGGATTTGTAGAGCGATTGAGATGGTTCTGGGACTAATGACTACCTTTTTTGTAGCATTTTTATCTTGGATTGTTCATGTTTCAGGCTCATAGTGGTGTGAGTAAGCTAAAACCAACTCAAGTCTTTATGCAGACACGAGGTGTCCTGGAGTTGCACAAAATCCACTTGTGAACACATGATCCTCAATATTCTATCGTTCCTTTGTTTTCATGCAAGCCCGTAGGAAATTTAGGTCCATATATGAGACATCATTTTCCTCTATCTCATACTCAGAAGTGAAAGGTTGTGTTGGATTTTTTCCTGTCCATGTGTACTTCATGGTTTCTTCAAAAAAAATAACTTACTATCTTTATTAAGTATGAAAAATCAGATCCTTCAAACCTCAATTAGATACGAAAACTTGAATCCCCCTTTCTTCCTACATTTCTGTCACCTTTTGAATCAATTTGCTATTTTTAGCAAGTGCTCATGAGACCACTTACTATTTTTAGTAAGTGTCAATTTTGGACTAAGATGAAATTTTGATGAATTTTCAACTACAATACCTCTTTTGTGTTCACCATCTCCTTCGCAGGTTCCAGTTGATGAATTTCCCAAAATAGCAGTCCCCTATATAGAAGACCTATTATTTTTAGAAAGTGATATTCTAGTGGCCATATTTCTATGGAACAAATTTTTCCAATATGGTTTTTTCCCAATATCACCCCTCTGAAATCTTGGACTTACCTGATCAGTGGCTTGGGAGATTTTATAATTTTCAAAATTTTGACCTAGCGGCACCTCTAAACACGGCAGCCATTAATGGACCTTGAAATTTGTAGGTCTATTTTTCTACTCTGTTCATGAAAAAAATAATATTTTTGTGTGGTTTTTTTCTTCTAGTTTCATTGGTGAAATTTCTCTTCAAACCGATTGTCGGTTTGACGGGAAACCATATTTTTGTCTTTGTAGAGTCGGAAGGGAGATTTCTTCGCTGCGAGCGATTTGTGCTGCAGGAATATTTTAACGTGAGGTTTTAATGGAATTTGAGAGTGAAGAACACAACATCAAATGTTTCTTTGTTTCGTGTACCGGTTACCAATATATGTCTAAATCTTCAATCCACGACAATGGGGTTTTCAATGGATTTCTTCATTCTTCCTTCTGTTCTTCAATCCTTCGAGTCTTTCAATCAACATTCTCTCTGAAACCTATATGTTATCATGGATTTGAGGGTTTTTTTTGTGGCATATCTGGTTTGAAGCAGCAATTGCGATTTATGTGCAAGCATGGGAAAGTTACAGAGCAATGGCAGGGTATGGAGAGTAAGAAGCGAGAAAGTTAGCTTTAAAACAAAATTCAAAATGCTTTAAAAATGCATGCCTGAGGTGGGGAAAAATTTATGTCCCTGATTTCCCTTAATAATTAAGGGATGAAAGGGACATCAATTTTCACAACGCACTTCGCAATGACACTTGGCAAAAATTTGACGGTCGAGCACTTTGGCCAAGAAACTTGTTGGAAGCACCTGGGGGTTGGAAAATTGTCACATGAGGAACCTAGAGGCATTCCTTGGGATGGGCACATTTTTAATTTCCCATATTTCCCTCAATTATTAATGGATATGAGGTTCATTAATTTTCATGGCATGCCTCGCGACGACACTTGGTGAAGATCCGACAGTTGTCCATTTGGCTCCATTAGCTCCCAAGGGCTCGAAAATTACACTAGAGAGGGTCACATGGGTGACCTAAGAGCCTCAAGGGGTTGGGTGAATTTTCTTATCCCTTGTGTCCCTTTACAAAATGGAAATAAGGGACATCAATTTTCACATCGTGACAGAAGCCGTCATTTGTCATGATATGGACGATTGAGGGAATGAGCTCTAGCAAGCACCTAGGGGCTGAATTGGCAATCTGAGAGGTTCCATGTGTGACCAAAGGGATTATTGGGGCTGGGAAAATTTTATTTTCCCCCATGTTCCTTATATTAGGGATGAAAGGCACATAAAATTTTGTCAGGATCCTAGAGCTGACACGTGTCCTCTCTCAAATTTGTCTAACTGCAAGAACTCACCTAGAGGGCAACTTGAAATAGTGATATCTTGAGATCTCGATGGAATTTTTTGAAAAAAATTGTATACAAAATTGACTAAAAATTTCTATCTAAATCAAATGGTTAGACTCTTAGATCTTGATTCTTCTATTTAAGCCCTGAAAAATCATATTTTTGATCTGGTCTCTTATTTGTGCCTGGAAAAAACAAATTATAAACCTATTTTTACAAAGTTTTGTGAATAATATTATTTCACCATATTATAAGGATTGGAATTCCCTTTCCAGATATGTTTTTTTTCCTCCTAACTCTAACCAGAGCTCTCGAAATCACTTCCCAAAGTTTAGCAGCTCTTTTGGCCCTGTGCACTGCCTAGGCTTGTGAACCCTGTTTTTGATCAAATAGCCCCAATTTCTCCAAATCCTTCCTGAATCTTCCAAAATCACTTCCATGATGTTTCTATACCTTCAATATTCCTCTGCCTTGGATTTTTCTCCTCCGTTCTACCCCAAGGGTGTGCAGGGAAGGCCACTAGTAGCCCTTCCCAACACTACCCAGAAATAGCATTTTTCAAGAACTCCTAAAATCACCTAGGGGGTTGAATTGAATTTCCTAAATCACCTAGGGTACTGAGTTAGCATCATCTGGGAGGTCATGGTACTAACTAAGTAGACCTGGGGTGCCTCGGAAGAGAAAAACTTGGAAGTTTCGACACAGGGGTATTGTTGTCATGCTGGAAAATTGTCAATTTCCTCGTTGCAAATTTGCATGACAACACAAAGAATACAATTGTGACACAATGAGTATTTTTATTGTTGTAAAATATACAATATTGGTTCAGTGTATCTTTGAGGGCGTATGACTACGTTTCTCAAAAACATTTTTCTTGCATTATGTTAAGGATTATCTCATTTTCTTTCTCATGGAAGTAAGTGAATCATCGTTTATATGGAGAATGGAAAAATTTACAAGCATAAATTCTATTATCTTTCACAATAATTGAATTTTTGATATACATAGCTCCCAATTATGATGTCTATTTTTAATGATAAATTAGAGACATAATTTATAATAATAAACAATAGTAAACTTAATGTCATGTACAATCTAAGAAAAGAATACTTGAATTGTTATAATATTATGACTGAGATAAGAAAACATATCATTATTTCTACAAAAATTAAATTACCCCAAAAAATAGAAATACCAACTGGCACAAGTTCCTTATTTTGGTGCAATAATTTCATTATTATCATATTAAAAAAAGGTCATATTTTGGGAGAATTATAAAAAATAAGGTATATTTCAGGGTGAGTACATAATTTTACTGTAAGTTCTACCAAAAATCAAAATAACACCATTAGTATTTGAGGCCAATGTCAATATCAAGGATGCGAATAATCAATATTTAAAGTGTGAGTCCTCAAACTTTGAAAGTGTGAGGCTCACTCTTTCAAAGTTGTGAGACTTGCACTTTAAAAGTTGTGAGGCTCACACTTTAAAAGTTGTGAGGCTCACACTTTGAAAGTGTGAGCCTCACAACTTTGAAAGTGCAAGTCTCCCACTTTCAAAGTGCAAGGCTCATACTTTGAAAGTGTGAGGCTCTCAATTTGACTGTGTGAGTCTCGTAATTTTAAAGTGTGAGGTTTGCACTTCAAACTTGGTACTGCAGGGATTTATTGTTAGTTTTTACTTTTAATTTAATACAACAGGCTCATGAAGTATAATATTTAGTGGCCATTAACCTTACATCGAGGCTTTTTCACTTTCAAAGTGTGAGGAAAGTGCTAGCATCACCTTTTCAAATTTTGAGGCTTGCACTTTGAACTTGATTTTGTAGGAAGTTATTGTTAGTTTTTTATTTTTATTGATCCAACAAGATCATGCCTTATACTAGTTAGTGGCCACTAACCTTAGATACTCCCAACATGAAAATATAAAAACAATGAAATTGGAATCCAATAATAGAAAAATTGGGATCCAATAATAGTGATTTTGGATTCCAATAATAGTGAAATTGGAATCCAATAATACTGAAATTGGAACTCCAATAAGTCCAATAACGATAATATTGGAATCCAATATTGTTACTAATGGAATCCAATATAGATAAAAATGGAATCCAATATAGGCAAAAAAGGTTATAGATTTCTTCCAAAACTTGTAATACTAGAGTTCAGATTCACTAGAATATGTCTAGATTTAGTGAAATAAGCATTTTGGGATGTTTGAGAGAAAACACCTAGTTTCTTAGGACTCGCTTGTCTTCGAGTGGATTTCTTCTCAACACCATTAACCAAATCCCATAGCTTTCTAGTCATAAGGATAGCCTTAATCCTAATTCTCTAGATATTGTAATTAGATTCATTTTAAAACTATGATTTATCCATAGAAAAAATAGAAGAACTATCCATTTTAAGGAAAAATTATCAAAATTTGAAAAAATAGAGTGTTAGCTGGGTTTTTCAAAAGTTACAGTAAGCTACATGGTACAAAGAGCATAAAATCATGGATTAAAAATTTAAAAAAATAACCTGGAACTTAATGAAAATATCCAAACAAAGTATTAGAACGAAGGATGAAGCCTGCATAACACAAAAAACAAGCCACATAAGGTCGTGATACAGAGGAGGAAAAGTTATAAAATTTTCAAATTCAAAAATCCATGGAACAAAGGAATAGTTTTTTGCATATTCTTGAAGACTTAATGTTCCACGAAATACTTAGATCAACAGTCAAAGAACAATGGGACCCACGTGACAAGGAAATATTCAATGACCAATGGACAAACAATGATCAAATAGAGGAACACATGGCGTAAGATTAACAACAAAGAGAAGACACATGATGTCATTCTATCACTTTCTTACGAAGATGCATCCTACCTACGTCAAGTCCATGGAATAAGCTGGAGAGAATAATGTTTGGATTCCAAAATGGAAAAATAAAGTCATGGGACCTCCTTGCAATCAAATAGAAGGTAAACACATGGCACAGGGTCAGCACAAGTCGATAGGGACATGTGTCATGATTTTAACACTCTCCAAAAGAAAATCATTCAATGGACCTCAAACCTATAGAATGAGCTAGAATTTAATGTAATTGGAAGCTCGTTTGGGTAAAGGTAGGTCCATAGATCAAGGAAATCAATGCAAGTCAAAAAAGGCCGCAGAAGACATGGTAAAGTTGCACAACACTAAAGATAACCACATAAGCCTTAAAAAGTTTGGGGAAAGATGTAGATGACTAAAAATACATGAAATATTCAAATAAGGCACACAATGGCTATGAAAGGAGAAAATAATTTAAATAATCCGCATAAGATTGAAAAAATGTGAAGGCCAAAAAATTTTCTACAAAGGTATGATAATCTTAGAAAAGGTTATGGATGGTCAAAAACACAAATTTATGTACACAAATGGCAGTGAGGAGTAGAAACTCATGCACAAATAAGATTTGACAAACTAATAATCCAATATTATCATTATTTTAGCGGGAATTGGAGTTTTGAACATGATTAAACTTGAAGTCGGCCACAGAACAACTAGGGTTTTACAGATTTGAAAAACTTCAAGTTTCTTCACACATGTGAATCAAGAACATCCAAATTTATCGTGCACATGCATAAACACTAGCTCTAATACCATGTTAGGAAATTTATTGGATAAATGATGTTACAAATTATCGATCAACAATATAAATTTTCAAAGATTATAGTTTATGAAGTGTAGTAATTAAAACCATAGATTAAGATTATTATATTGCAGATTACAGAATGTAAATATCATGAACAAAAAGTAAATAACACTATGATACAAGATATAAGTGAGAAAGCCATGGAATCTAAAAAAACCCACTGAAAATCACTTATCTTTGTTAAGAATAAACTTTCACCCAACACTCCCACTATTTCCACATGCAGTTACACCTTAAATAAGGGATTACAAACTGCCTCATACATTTTCTCATGAGTTTTACCTCATTCTCCTCATATCTGTTAATATGCTTGCACATTTAGCTCGAATTTATGTTACAACTTGTGTAACCAATCTCTAATGAGATCACCTTGTTATATACAAGGTGGGTGTTCACAATCCACTCTTAAAAGCCAACCCATTAGGTCAAGGCATGTTTATATTTTAACTATAAGTTATAAGCCAAAAACACATAGTCTTTGGTGGGTTTCATAAATAAGCAGTTTCCCACTTAATATTATAAACCCAACACAAAGGTCAATTTATTTTCACAAATATTAGCTATGTAACTAAATCGGTGTTTACAAAAGGGATTCCAAATGCTTTCTATCACTATTAGTGACCAATAAAAGGAGGATTCACCTAGGCACTCGTTGGATGACTACCACATCCTCCATTATTTTTTTGATTATTTCCCATGGTTGTCAGGTTTACCCTCTTAGAGAGATATTGAATTCCGTATATATTTTATTCTAGGAGTTAAGCCCATTTCTAGAAAACCTTACAGGATGATGACTATTGAGTTATGTGACCTCAAGATGTAGTATGAGGGACTTTTGGAGAAGGTGTTTGTCTACCTAAGTGTGTCACCTTGGGTTGCACTGGTCATCTTCAATAAGAAGGATAATTGATTAAGATAATTTATAGACCATTGGAAGTTAAACAACGTCATAATGTGGAATAGGTATCCACTTCCTAGGATCGACATCCTCTTTGATCAGATGAGAGGTGCTACATTTTTTTGAAGATAGACCTAAAATTGGGTTATCAAAAATTGATGATAACATAGATTGATCTTCATAAGACCCATTTTCACACGACTTATAGCCACTTTGAGTTTACCAAAGTACCTTTCATCTTGACATGCCCCAAGAGTCTTCATGAGCCTTGTGAAAGGGGTATTATAAACCTTTTTAGATCATTTTGTAATAGTGTTCCTTGATGGCATTCTCATTTTCTCCACACACCGGAGGAGCATGAGAATTACCTTTGTCATGTATTACAATGTTTGAGGGAGAAATGTGTTTATGGTAATCTGAGAAAGTGATCATTCTTCTTGTCATAAGTTTAGTACTCGGGTCACATTATTTAAGGAGATGGTATGTCCATAGATTTCTCAAATATTTTTGTGATTATAGAATTTCTTGCACCTGCTAGTGTGACTGAGGTGTGTAGTTTTATGGATTTAGTTGGCTATTACAACAAGTTTATTCATGATTTTTCCTACATCGACCATCCTATCAACTCCCTTTAGTGTAAAGGGAATAATTTTGAGTTGAGTGAAAATTGAGAACAATCCTTCCACGCACTCTGAGCATGTTTGTGTTTAAGCTTCATGTTTAATTTATTTGTAGCCTCTGAGCATCTAGGTTCATTTCATTTTTTAGGTTGCTCCAAATTCTATTCTAGTGTCTGTTCCAACACCTACAGTTCAATCTTAAGCTCTAGCTCAGTGTAGGTCTACAAAGGCATCCACTTTTAGTGCCTTTCTATTGAATCCTTAGACTTAAGTTAGCCATGGTAGGGGTAGATGAAAATCACATATAAACAAAGAGAATATACTCCATCAAGTAGTGGCAGAAGCCAACATAACTTGTTTTGAGGCCAAAGGTATGACATATCACAAGTTCAATGTCACCAATGTGATAAATATGGCCATTACAGTTTTTAATGGCAAGAGCAATAGAGTGAAAAATTAACTAATCAAAACTAGAAACAAAGTAGTTTTTTTAGCTTGCACTGTAACACAAAACAGTCAAAATTATGTTTGTTTCTTAGATTCATGTTACAGTAACCAAATGACTAAGAATATAGAAATGTTTTCAAGTCTAAATAAGTCTATTAGATTTGATGTTTCTCTTGGAAATGACAATAGATTGTCTGTAATGGGCAAGAGGAATTTAAATATTCTAAAAAATAGGGGGAGAAAAAAATTACTCCAAATTTTTACTATGTTTCAAGGTTAAAAGACAATCTAATGAGGTTTTGGGAAGTTAGTTCAAAATTGGTATAGGGTCTCTTTCAATAAAAATGAATGTACTATTTTGGTTCAATTTCAAAGCAATATTCTGATTTCCAAGTGCATATGACTAACAACATAATGTTCTCGTCGAGGATAAAACTTGACTTATAGAAAGTTTCATTGCAGGCGCTTTCTGTAGAGAGTATATTGAATAATCATATTCCTACAAATAATTACTACTCAACCATATCAAACCCCAAAGTGATCACCCAAAATTTTACATTTCATAACCTATCACCAATACTCGCTTCAATGAGACCTTTTCAAAATTCTTATATAGGCCAAAAGGTTGCTCAAAATATCCAAGATTCCCCTGTAGTGATATATTTTAAAGTGAAAATCCCAAAAATATACATAGTACTCACCATAGAAATATCTTTTGAAGCTCAAAATAATAATGAAAATGTTATTGAAGACCCACATTCACCTCCCACCCTAGTGAGAACTCCCTATTCCATGACACATTGAAAGTCTTCAAGTCCTTGTTGAAGTGATACCTTTAGACTCCACATTGAGTGTTAATAATCGTTCTCAAAAGTTAAATGAAATCTTCAACCAAGCACTCACTATGGCAGGATATCTTCATGTTGTAAATTACGTAAGAGAATTTTTACATGAAAATGCCAATTTTAATTACATTGGATACATATCTTATTGAGGAACTCAATTTCCAGAAAGAGTCAAGCCTTTCCAGCAAGATTTTTCCGTGATCTTTCCATGTAACTTTACTAGTAGCTAGAATTAGGGAAATTTTTATTTTTTATTTATTTTGTTCTTTCATATAAATATTATATAAAATATCTTGGATATTTTATGTATATATTTTGGTAGAGCTCAAAAAATTTAAACACTATATTCATTATAGCTTCAATACATTTGAAGCAACCATTGAATAATAGATGGTTACATATATAGATTTTTTTAATCCTAAATTAACAAACTCACATATACATCAATTCATTTCTCATACCCAAATAAACATTAAGGTGTTACAATAACTAAATAACAACATGAACACATTAAATAATTCCTAACATTACGATTGTTTATGTTTTAACTTCTTCTCATTTTTCATTTTTGTTTTTATACCTTCTTCTTTCATGCGGTTTTCCCTCCACTTCTTCTCCTTATGTTTATTCATTTTCTTAGTCCTTTTCTCTTCCTGTGTTGATAAACCTTCATTTTTTTCTTCATTCGGTGTATCCTCATTTTTCTTCTCTCTCTCTTTTTGTTTTCTTAATCAAATCCTTTGCATCTACATTTTTTCTTACTCCCACCCATTGAATGGATTTATAGAGATGCACTAAAAAAAGATCTAATTTTAAGAAGAAATAATTATGGCTATTGGGGGAAAATCACTTTAAAAACCTCCACTAAATACTCATGGAGGAATCATTGCAGGAAGAGGCCACCCACTACATGTATAATTTTTTCCAAGGAAAAACTTTTCGTAAATGATAATAATTACAAGGAAACTATGGTTAAGAGAAGATTTTGGAGAAATAAATAAAAGGAATGAGATAGGTCCATCTACATCATGCATACATGACAATCACATGTATTGTTCTTATCTTGCTTCACTCCATCAAAAATTATGAAAAACACAAATAATTAACAAGGTTTCTTATTCAAATCTATTTTCCACTAATTCACAAAACATAAGACTAGAAATTGCCGGAGTAATATCCTGATTTTGTTGTCAATTTTTTTGGCTTGTAATCTATGATATCTTCCTCTGATATATCATAATTAATGCTAACAGAATACTTGCATCCTCATGAAACATTAATATTATTTCATAAAATGCAACCAATAAGTGTCCAATATAATTGTAGACACTCATTTTGGTAATTCACATCTTGCAACAACACAAATTGTACATAATGCCTGCACTAGTCCACACTTTTTCAATTTGACCAATTATCATATCCCTAGATATATCTCATTCTTTCTTTCTTTCATATACAACCTATTTTTTCGTATAATGGTCGTATTAATCCACCAAATCAGTTCGTACCCTCACATATTGTAATTCCAATTCCCACCATTTGCACATGCACATGGGACCAAAACACCTAGAATGAGCCATAATGTCCATACGCTATGGGCCCACTTAGCCACTTTGGTCCGTTTCCCTCTAATGGAAATTTTATTGATTTCAATCTCTTTGGTACACTTCTAGTTGGCCTTTGTCGAGTTTTCCAGATCTGGAACACATATATATAAACAATTTATTTATCTCCAATTAAATAGGTAAAAATCTGTATACTAATCCTTACTCGTAATCTAAGATCTCTAGATGAGAAACTTGGGATCCCACTAAAGCCATATGTGAACTAGAATTTGGAATGAATCCAAAATCAGCTCCTCTTCATATTTTCCTCCTTTAACCCATTTTCCATGTTTGTAACTTTCTCTTCTTCTATATACTTTACCTCCATTGCTTTTGAATTTTCAACATAAGAACTAGATTTTCTTTAAGAAAATTGTGGCTCCATGACATTAACTCAAAAAAAATATAAGCCAAGGATCTATGTGGTGAACCAATACTTATAAAAACTCAAAACTTAATCTTTAACATATATTAATGAGATTACTATGAAACCTTGGATTCCTTTTAAAAATTATTGAAAATAAAATTGTTAGTCACACTTTTGTATGTTCGAGAGCTTCAAGGAAATTACCTTGGTGCTTTGTAATAAGTCCCTTTGATTTTTTACAATTTTATGTCAATTACACCATATTTATGGCTAGCAATGAAGCAATGCATAAATTCCACTTACCATCTACATTTCACCATCCATCACTAAAATATTCCAATCACTTCTTCACATTGGCTAGGGTCTCCACTTATTACCTTACAAACCTTCACTTAAAGCATCAATTAAATTTCATGTGCACACTCTAGATCTTTAAGAGACATAGGGCTAGTATGTTTTGAGGAAATTTTTAGACCTTATTCAACCTCTTGTTTTAGTTCACATGATGTCTCATGTTGTGTTCCTTCTAACTCATCATAATTCTCACCAACAATATTATTAAAACCATGCCAATACCACACACACACACACACTTCACTTCCATTGTTGCATCCATGTCACTTGCATTACATTTCATTAAAACAAAACATCCACGTGAACTTGCTTCCTTATGCACAATTTTGCATATCCAAGTCACTTCTTATCCATGTTAAACTGTAGTAATTTTCACTCCTAATTGTTGGGATAGGGAAAAACTATTCTCATGCTCCCTACCATGCATCCACTCTTGCATCTATTCCTTATCACATTTTTTCTTGCAAATGGATGGGGTAACATTGTCCTCACTTCAATCAGTATTTCCTTCACTAAATTAATTTTATCTCATTTGTCAATCACCATGTTTTGTCCCACATTATGTTGGGGAAACCCACGATTCAAAACTTGTCACTTGAGGGGGGATACAATACCAAAACCTTCTAGTCAATATTATGAAAACTTAATCATCATCTATCTTATTCAATCAACCAAATACTATTTTCCTTGTGAAATCAACCTATCGATCCCTTCATAGATTTTGACTAAAGTGACCCATCAATCACATTTCTAGGTGATTTAACAACAATAGATTTATTAAACCCTAATTGTAGAGTAATTGATTGTAAACAATGATGTACATCTGCTAAGTATAGTATGACATAAATAAATAAGAAATTAAATATAAAATCCTAAGGAAGAGGTATATAAAGAGTGACTTAGCTTATTTATGCTTAATCCAGAAGTGTTTTGGACTAGGAAAACTACTGAACATTAGGTAAATAATGTCATACATGCTTAGGATAAATTATGGAATGCAAGAATAAGTTTGTACATGGGTGCTCATGGCTAGATATGTGCATTTGGGTAATGGAGACCTATTCTGAGTGCATGTGACTGCAAAAATGGTCATAACCTGATCTTTACTATGTCACACAAGTGTCGTAAATATTCCTTGTTGATTGCTGGTGTGTCTCCCTTTGATCACTAAGGGTACCTGTAGCCTACAAAATAGATATCACTTGCAAAAACCCACAACCCACATCAAATCTAAAAAATAAAGATGCAAAATGGGGATTAGGAATGACCCTAGTGGTCACCCTAAGAGTGAAATTACAATCGAGAAATGGACTACATCTTAGACTCCATGTAGTTCTTGTGAGTGTGTGTAAGAATCATGCCATAGGATGCCCTTGTGCGAGTTCATTTGATAGCGGGTTATAGCTAGATGTATCAATGTAATAAAATGTGTGGATGGAATAAAGAACTTCACCTTCCTATGTTGTGTATGCAGTGTTACAACCCTTGTCCCTTGAGTGAATTGATAGATGTATTCCTTTGGAGTGCTTTAGGTGCATTTAGATGCAAGCCTAGGTGATGATAGTATATGTTTAGTTTTAGTCCTTGATTTTAAACACATAATTATGTGTTTATATGATTCCCTTGTTTGAATTTCGTAATTGACAATTGGAAGGTCAACCCATAAGTGGAAAAGATGCCAAAAAGATAAAAGAGACCTAAAAGGAGTGAGTAAGATAAGAAATGGTCAAAGGATCCCAGAGGGGGCAAGGGCACCTAAGCGCTCATGTCCTGGCTAGGTTATGGTATCTGGAGCCATAAAAGATAAATAAGTAAAATATCGACTGGGTTGTGGGCTATGTAAGACCAAATAAAAAGCAAGAAACAAAGAAAAGAGGCCAAAGACAATCGTCAATTACTATTTTTCTTTCTTCTGAATCTTATGGATGCTAGTATATGTTTAAGACCTAGAAATGTACCCAAGTGCATGATTTTGTTTCTACATTTTCCCCCACTTTATGTTGTTGAGTGAATACTTTATAACATAAATTAGATAAGATATGTGTAACTGATAACCATGTAGAGTGTGCGGTGAAGAATGTGTCGAGGAGACAAGTAAAGCGTGGCATGATGCAAAAATGAAGTGTGGAAACTAGGAAATGAAAGTGACCCTAGGGGTGAAGCATATGCATTGTACCATGTTGTACCTATTTTTTTTCTTGTTGTTGCTAATTCTTGCAAGGGAAGACCTATAACAAGAAGAGAAAGAATGTGATCAAAGTCGTGTATATGAAAAATATGAGTAAAACATGTATAAGTATGTAAAAGTGTGAATGTATGTAAAAATGAAAGTGTGCACCTAATGTAGCAGAGTCTAAAAGGACAAAAACAAATTTGAAAATGTTGTGTAGAGCGAGTTTTTTGGGAAATCTCACACTAAGAGAGAGTTTTTTAGGTGATCTTATGCTAATGGCGATTTTTTTGGGTGATCTCACACCAAGGAGCAAGTGTTGGGGAGAGAGGTCTAGTGTTACTCTCCTTCCATGAATCTTCCTAATTAAACACCACTGGAGTTGGTGTGGACCTGCTTTGTTCCTGTTATCCCTAATTTTTTCCAAATTGTACCAATTAAACTATATGTAGGAGATAAATTATATTATGTTTGCTAGAGGATTTTGTTTGATACTAGAAAAATGCTCTAAAGACTTATGTGAATTGTGTTAATCTGAGAACCTGATTATGTGTGCCCCTAGGACATGAGCGCCCAGGGGAGGACACATGCACCTAAGCACTTCTATCTTAGCCAAGGTGTTGGTGTCTATGTTGTGCTGAGGACCTAAGTCAAATTCTTGGTTGCTCTATAACTGTGTTCCGGTTCTAATCCTGTGTTGTATTGTACTATGTTGTATCTATGAGTTGTTTTATGGGGTGATTTGTTCACCCAATGTATACCCCCCCTCATTTTGGTTACATGCGATGCCAATAGGAGAATACGTCCCAAAGAGAGGACCTAATGTTGATATGAATTGTATCCTTGTAGGGGGAGGGAACATGTATGGTAGAAACTAAGGAACATGAAAAAAAAGTGGCTAGAAAGATGTGTTAGTAGAAAAAGTAGTAAATATGTCATAGAAAAACAATGTAATAAGTAAGTGTGCATATAAGATAGACCATGAAAAGTGGGTTTCAAACATGGGACATCGCTCACAATGTCACAAAACAATCAGGGCCGAAGTGGCCAAAGTATATAAGTAGTGATCAAATAAGACATAGGGCATAGCCCACAAATAATGACATATAACAAAAATCAATGGAAAGTAGTGTCAAAAAAAGTGTCAGATAACCATGGTGGTAAATAGTCTTGTGTTGTCGTGCAAATGTACAAGAGGGAAATTGACAATTTCTGAGCACGAAAACTATACCCCTGTGCTAAAATTTTCATTTTTTTTATCATTCATAGGAACTCCAGGTCAAATATTTCTATTTGGTCACCCCTTATTTTATTTCAAATTGGTCCCCTAGGTGATTTAGGAAAGTTGTGAAAAGATGTTATCTTCTGGTAGTATTGGGAAGGGCTATCGCTAGCCTTCCTAGGACTGGATCAACCCCCCTGGAAGAGAACGAAAGGGAAAAATTCAACACGGAGGTGAATTGAAGTCCTTAGAACATCATGGAAATGATTTTGGAAGGTTTGGGGAAGTTTTGAAAGACTTGGAGCAGTCTGAATTAAAAGCAGGTTTCACAAGCCTAGGTAGTACACAGGCCTAAAACAACTGCTGACCTTCAGAAGAATATTTTGGGAGCTCCAAATGGATTTAGGAGTAAAAAAACATCTCCAAAAAAATAATTCCAATCCCTAAATGATGGTGAAATCATATTTTTCCCAACACTTTGGCGCATTAGGTCTACAAACAATTTTTCTTAGGCACAGGTGGAGTAAAAAATCATAATTAAAATTTTGAGGGATCAAATGGATGAATCAAGACATGCAACACACACCATTGGATTCAAAAGTCCATTTCTAATCATGATCATATAAAATTTCACCAATAAATTCCACCGGGAGCTCAAGTTATCATCGTTCCAAGTTACCCTCTTGGAAACAGTTCAGGAGTTAGTCAATTTTTGGGAGGACACGTGTCAGCACCAGGAGCCCAGCTGGATTTTATGTCCCTGACAGCCCTAAGGTAAGATACACCAACCTTTTAAAAATGTTCCCAACCCCCATATGACCTCTGGGACCCTCATGTGACCTTCAGACTTGACAGTTCAACCCCTAGGTGCATTTTTGGAGCTCAAATTCCCATCAGATCGAGGACACGTGTCAGCTCCAAGACCACTGTGGAATTTGATGTCCCTCATATGCTTGAGGTTAGGGATACCAGACATGGAAAAATACACCTAGTCCCTATGGGGAGTTTTTTGGTCATCCACGTGACCGACTTTCAGCCCCTAGCGCTTCTAGTGTTTTTTCAAGCAAATCCCTTGCCATCGGATCGAGGACATGTGTCATCCCCTTGCTCACCATGGACTTTGATGTCCCTCATGTCCCTGAGGACAAGGATATCAGGCATGAAAAAATTTTCCAAGCCCCTCCAAGTGCATTTCTTGAAAATTTAAATCCAACACTTAATCATTTTCTTCCTCTCATTTCTCCTCCACAGCTCCTCACCATGCCATGCCTTTGCTCAAGCTTATCTAGATACCCAGTCCGCCATTGCTGATCCAAAACAGATCTGACATGACCTAGAAATAATCTACTTCAGGAAAACACAATAATATCAGAGAAAAGTGGATCGAAGAAATGAATAACGGGAATAAAATGAAGGTTTTTTGACAGATAACCGTGAAGTCACCCGATCGAGAAATATTCATATCTCACAAGATACAAGTCTGATCGAGGTTTTGTATTCTACAGAATTCCACATTTTTCAAGATGATCACAATGTAATAAACCAGAGGTCAAATGGTGCCCAAAATTATTTGCTCCAACAAAATCCTCACTTCGTGCACCGGTTCACATTTGTCGGATTTCCCATCATTCCGGCAATGGAAATGAGCTAAAAACTTGTACATGAGCTCCAAATGAAAACTCTATCACAGTGGAGTTTTTTTCATCATAAATGGAGACAAAAACAAGACCTATAAATTTCAATCTCCATTAATGGCCATCATGGTAGCTCCGTGCCTGAAGCCACTGCCAGGTTAAAATTTCAAAAATTATTTCCAATCATTCTAGCACGTGAAATCAAGTAAAATTTGTTATAGCAGGTATTTAGCTTAGCTCATGTTCACATAGGTACTTTATTTACCTTTATTGTATTCATCCTCACCCACTTATGTGTGTGTATATTTCTTTTATCTTATTTAGATATTAGGAGATATTATCTAGTTGTTAGGTATAGTTCTTTCCTTGATCTATGGTATTGACTAGTTCTTTCCTTGATCTATGGTATTGACTAGATCCTTGATGTCTAGTTCTCTCCTAAATCTATGGTCTTGACTAGTTCTTTGATGAATAGTTATTTCCTTGATTTATGGCTTGATCTACGACCTTAACTGGTTCTTAGATTGTTATTCCTTTCCTATTTAAGCAAGGTCCATTCTCAATGTATTGCATTGAGTTCCATAATAATATATGATATTGTTGCTCATTTTTTTGCAAAGGTTTTATGTATAGCTATTTTAGCAAAAAAATTTCATCTTATTGATCATGGTGTTTGATTAGCATCTGTGTTCTTGGCTTGGTACGTTCTGGTTATCGTTCCTTTCAAAATTTGGAGGACATTACTGTGACGATGACTCGAATCCAAAAAAATAGACCCCATCGCAAAATCGAGCACTAGAAATACACTTTCTAAAAATAGTAAGCTTTCCTACACATGCTTGTTATTTTTGGTAAGTCTTTGTCAAAAGTGGCTATGGAAAAGTCAGTGTGCACTGAAGACCTCCAAGAAACCACATTGATTATCCAGAGCAGAAAATAGTGAAAATGATCACTAACTAAAAATAGTAAGTCCCTTATATAGATGTTTACTAAAAGTAGTAGGTCACCCCAAGAAGTGGTCAAAGAAAAGGCAGTGTGCACAAGATCAAATGAGGGAGTTCATCACATCACGATGGTCGAGAAGAGGAAAAAATCATCTCTCACTAAAAATAGTAAGTGTTCCATCTAGACACTTACTATTAATAGCAGGTTATTCTTAAAGGGAAAGTTTGGCACAATGAGGCATAATGGGGTGATCATCTCAAGGAACTGGATAATGTTTTTCGACACTCACTACATAGTTTGGGTCACAAGTATATCATACGCATGCTAGGAGTTTCGGTCATTAGCGGAAAAATTCACTCAACTTGGCATGCATTCATGAGCTCATTTGAGGGAGTTTCATAATTTGCAAGGAGTTCAAAGATTCATAGTTTCACTGCATTTGGAGCTTTCCATCAATGAGGATCAACAGACTTCATCGGGAATGACATCTCCTCTTATTCTTCTCTCTCTCTCTTTCTCTCTCCTCTTCCCCCCAACTTTCTCTCACTTTACAATATTATAATTTCACGTTGTGGTTGTACTGTTTCATATGTCCTAATGTTCCTAATGTAATAAGTCACCTTTATGTTATAAAAAGGGACTTAATATTCTCCTAGGAAGTCGCAAAGTTTTAAGTTGCATAAGGACATATGAAAAGCCATTGGGGGTTGACGATAAGTCACCTCTCATTCGATAAATTGTAACGCCATTCCAATTTCAAAGGGTTGGTCATTAATTTTGTAAGCTCAAGAGTGCATTCTATCTTGAGAAAACAAAAGAGATAGCCAAATTCTTCCATTCCCCCTCATTCTCAAATTTCCTCTATTTCCTACACTATGTACAATTTCTACTTGAACACCAATACAAGAAGAAGGAGTTTCTATCCTTTTTTATGAGAAGATTTTAGAACCTTTGAGTTCTCAATCTTACCTCATCTTTTTGTTGTTTGTAGTATTGTTTCCTCTTAATTTCAATGCATGTGATGTAATTTCCAACTAGTGTAATGCAAGTCTCTGATTTCCTACTTGCAACATTAATTTCTCTTGTCTAATATTCTCACTCCCTTTCCCAATCTCTTAGAAAAATCTTCTCTTGCAGGTATTTGCAAGATTTTTTGTAGAGTCAGTGGAGTGTCCCTGTTGGATCCATGGTCGAAAGGCCACCACAGAAATCCACCTTTTCACATGCATGCATATACGGCAGCTACACCGGTTAAGTAAGTAGAGGGACTTAGATTCCCAAAGCATTGGCAAGAAATCCACAAGTTTTTCCACCCGACAAATTTTCTTGTCAACATCCTACAAGGCAAATGCTGCACATGAAGCACACGTTAGCATGTTAGAAAGATACATAGTATGGCAAAGCATGTATGTGTCAATGCAAAGTAATGTACTAGTGAGAATAGGAAGTAGTATATAATGAAATGATAACACTTGTAATGTGTGATAAAGTAGATTCCCCCATGAGCCTTGATGGGATTGGTAAGAGGTATAGTTCCAAACATCATTGTAGCATGTAAAGTCCAATAAAATATCTGCATTCACTTCAAATGCCCAAGTGAATGTGCATGTATATATGGAAAAGATAGTGACATACTAAGTATCTGTCTAGCATGGGAAACAAAGTGTACATGTAAGTGTAAGAAAGCAAGATTAAGTGCAAATAAGATATGCAATATGTAGTATATGAGTGTGATGAAATGGTATGTAATATGAATGTGATAGGAGAAGTGTGGCCCCCAATGAATGTGGATGAGTATGAGATGAGGTTCATTTATAAAATACCCCTCAACAATCAAGAATGAACCATAGGACAAGAGTGTTTCATCAAGAAATGGTTTGAAATTGTGTGCTAGAAAGATAGATGTGAAGCGTAGAGCGTGAATAGTGAATGTGGTGAGGTTCATTTCAGATTTAGACCCTTAACAGTGGATTATGAATAGTGAAACTAGAGTGCGTCATAGGGTAATGATGATGAAAAAATGTGTATCAAGATGTGAAAGAGAGACTAGATGTAAAACACGGAGCGTAATGTGTATGTGTAGAGACTAGAAAGAACTACAAATGATTGAGGGGGGGGGGTAAGAAAACATGATGCCCCCCAAGTGTGATGAGGATATAAGGATATCCAACGATAGTGAAGGGCAAGGGCCCTCCACCCGATTTCTGAGGAGATAAATACGTGTGTCAATTCTCTAAGATCATTGGTGTATGAGAAGAACGATGTGCATGTGAAGGAAGCTTATGTGGTGAAAGAGGTGGCAAATGTCTATGTGAATTAGACCTATGAGGTGAGGGAGGTGGTGAACACTTATGTGAAGGGGTTTCCCAAGTAGGGTAGTTATGTTGACACTATGGACTAGTGGATCTATCAGGATGAAAACGTCATGGAGTAGGATGTGTTTGAATAAGAGAACTAGGTGCAGAACATGACTTAGATGTTAGAGCTCTAGGAGACCCAGAAGTTGAAGATGGTGGAGGAATGTTGTCAAGAGTGAGTAGAGGCACTAATGTGCATGGTGGAACACCTTTAATATTGATAACTCATTTATTGTGAATGAATTTAGGACACAAATGATGTAAGGAGGGAACAACTTGAGAGGCATGGAGCCAATGGAGACCTAAGAACTTGTAATAACCTTTGATTGAAGATGTCGTAATGAATGGCACAAACATGGTAAGAGGCCCAACTGTAATAGGAAACCTGATGTAACCGAAAGAATTAGGAACTGGATAAGTGGTAGTAAAGATTAGAAATTTTATAGCCATAATAAGTGTAATAGAGCACACACTGATAGGAGCCACTAGATAGATCATAGTGTTGTTGACATTGTATGAAAAAATAGAAGCAGTGATGTCTAATGAATTAGAATATAATGTTGCATGATAATCGTAATCAAAAAATTAAATAGGTGGTGGTGATGTATCAACAAAAGCAATAGGGAAAATCAAGGGGCCTCGATGAAGGAGTGGGCATAGTGTGATATGTATGATTAACAAAAGGGTCAGTAGCTTGCGTGTCATGCTTAGGAAAAGGTTGATTAAATATTTTGATATTTTTGTTATCATTTACCAATTTAGAAGAAGAAGATGGAACACGAAGCTCCAGTGAATTATTATCAATAAGATCTTGTATGAGATGCCTGAGTTTGAAACAACAACCAATATAATTTCCAATGCATTGATGATATGCACATACACCATTTTCCTCATAATTGCAGCTAAGAGGGCAAGATGGATCAAGATTGAGAGGTGGTGGAAGAGTGATGAGATTGCTTTTGAGAAGTTGAGGGAGTAGAAATCGAGACACATATGGAAATTTAGTGAAAGTATGCTATGGAGGTTTCCATTGAAGCTTTTCAGGAGAAGAGATGGCATTGACAGTTTCCTTTTCTTCAGTGGGCTTAGGAGATGCCTTGAATATTGATTTAAATTGAAACATATTAGAAGACGATGAATACGTATCTTGATATTTGATTTTTCCCATAGAGAGTAGTTTGAATTCACACATTTGAAGCATATGGCATAGTTGATCAAATGAAGGAGATGTCTTAAAGATAACACTCTCCTGTAGTGGTGGTAAGAGGATTTGCACAAAAATATCTTGTAATTCCAAATTAGTAAGCACACTAGTCATCTTAGCTAGGTTGTTCTTATAATGTAATACATAGTCCTCTAGATGTTCATTAGATCATTGTTTAATTTGATCTAGTTGCACATAGGAGATCTTAGTGACAATATTGATTGAAAAATGAGAAAGAAAAACATCGTCTAAATGCGTGAAAGAAGTTACCAAATGAACATGTAGATCATAAAACCAACGTATGGCGTAATCTAAAAGAATGTGAGGAAATATCTTAGCTAGTAAGGTATGATCATCTACATAATCTAGACATGCCACATGAAAAGCTTGGAGATGCTCTTG
Organism: Taxus chinensis; assembly: GCA_019776745.2. Lineage (NCBI taxonomy): Eukaryota > Viridiplantae > Streptophyta > Pinopsida > Cupressales > Taxaceae > Taxus > Taxus chinensis. Next base: position 716,275,146 of record CM034153.1, on the reverse strand, counting down.
AGGGTTACCATGGCCATTAAAAAATGGGTAGCTTATGGGTGACGAAGTTTAGATGAAGTGGATAAGAAAAAATGGTGGGTGCCAAAGGAGTGTGAATAAGCAAGAAGGATTCAAGAGATGGAGAGGAGCATGAAGTAGCCTGTTGAAGTTGACAGATTTGAACTTGTAAGTCCCGATAGAGAGAAGCTAGGTTTTGTGTGCCAGAAGAAGTGACTTGCTGAGTGTGAGAAATATGAGGTGGAGTGAAATGGTTAGTAGGAGTAGGAACAAACATGGGAGCAATAGAAGTAGGTGGAAGGGTAGAAGAAGGAGGTTGTGTTACAATAGGAATAGAAGCAACATTAGAGGTGGGAGGGTTATGCTAAGCTAGATTGGTGGCATCCTCACAAGAAGTGAATAAAAGTATATCTAGGTCTTGCATATGTTCAACAAGACGAGCATTGAGATCACAAAGGTCTTCATCAGTAAAGGGTGGATAAATTTCAGCCATGTGAGGAAGATGATAATATGCCAAGAAACTAGTGGTTGGGTTTGAGTGATGGATTCACCAAATGATTTAACAAAAAATGATTTATTAAACCCTAATTATAGAGTAACTGATTGTAAACAATGGTGTACAACTGCTAAGTATAATATGGAACAAGAAAATAATTAAGTAAATATAAAACCCTGAGACAAAGGTATGAAAAGAGTGACTTAGCTAATTTACGCTTGATCTGAAATTACACTGGACTGGGAAAACTACTGAACAGGAGGTGAAAAGTGTCACAAACGCTCAGGATAAATTCAAGACTACAAGAATAAGACTAGACATGGGTGCCCATGGCTAAACAAGGGTGCTTGGGTGTTGGATACCTCTTCTGGGCATTAGAGACATCTTCTGGGTGTTTATGATTGTGAAAAATGGTTAGAAATCGATCTTTATTGTGTCACACAAGTGTCGCAAATATTCTTTGTTGATCACCTATGTGTTGCCCTTTAATTGTTGAGGGTACATGTAACTAGCAAAACAAATATCACCTGCAAAAACCACAAACCACATCAAATCCAAACAATAAAGATACATAATGGGGAGTCAGACTGACCCCAATGGTCACTCCAAGAGTGAACTTACAACCGAGCGTTGCACTACATCTTAGACTCCATTTAGTTCTTGTGAGTGTGTGAAAGAATCGTGCCCTAGGATGCCCATGTGCAAGTGCATTTGATAACGGGTTGTAGCTAGATGTAGCAATGTAGTAAAATGTGTGGATGGAATAAAGAACTTCCCCTTCCTATGCTATGTATGTAGAGTTATAACCCTTGTCTCTTGAGTGAATTAATAGGTGGACTCCTTTGGAGTACTTTAGGTGCCTTAAGATGCAAGCCTAGGTGATGATAGTATATGTTGAGTGTTTGGTCCTTGATTATTTATATGATTCCCTTGTTTGAACTTTTATAATTGACAACTGTAAGACCGACCCATAAGTGGAAAAGATTCCTAAAATATAAAAGAGACCCAAAAGGAGCGAGTAAGATAAGAAAGGGTCATGGGCACCCTGAGGGGATAGGGGCGCCTTGGCACTCCTGTCTTGGCTGGAAATTGGTGTCTGGAGCCATAAAAGATAAATAAGTAAAATATCAACTGGGCTGTGGGGGATGTAAGACCAAATAGAAAGCAAGAAACAAATTCAAGAGGCCAAAGACAGTCATCAATTACTAATTTTCTTGCTTAGGAGTCATATGAATGCTAGTATATGTTTAAGACCTAGAAATGTCCTCGAGTGCGTGATTTTGTGTCTACACTAGTTTCATGTTTATCCATTCAACTATATAAACCCGTGTGTGTGACATACATTATCATAGGGTTAGGTTAACCCCATACTGTCTTTAATTTTTTTGTTGCATCCTTCCTACTGTAACACACAACCCAAAAAGCAGTAAAATATAGACATAAAAAAATGCACCTCCATGGTCATATCATTTACAAAAATACATAAATAATATAGACATAATAACCACTAAAAATAAAATAATCCCACAAAAACAAAAAAATATATAATAAGGTTGATTAAAGACATGTCACGTATTTTAATCCTCACCCACTCACATTAAATTTTGTCACAAGACTTCATGCACAAGCTACCAACATTTAATCAAATCCACCTACCATTTGCATCTCCAATGTACATTTGACCCTTATCATCTCAACTCTCTATGCACTTTGCACCCATATCCATCTCAATTTTCTATGTACCACAAATCTATAAAATAACACTCACCCCTCTCTTTGCTCTTCTTGGCCATTAGAACAAATTTAGCCCTTGCTCACATATGCTCTACTAAATTTTTTTGCTAAAGGAGGAATAATATCATTTGGACAACTTGAAATGCACAATACAACCATTTTCAATTGTTTAACAAGTGTGTTAAACGTAACTACAACTGGCTTACAACTGCTATGTGATGATGCATGTGAGTGGGCTATAATTGGAAGCAACTTCTAATCAATCAACATTCCATCAATAACCATCAATCTACCATTAATAAACCTTACACCACGACTTGGTCCCCTCGGGCCCTGAAACAGGTATACCATTTCATTTCAATTTACATTCATCATTTCATGTCTTACATGTTCTTTTATCAATCTTGAAAAAGATAGGAATTTAACCAAGGCAGATTCCCTAGCCACAAAAACAAACTAATATGTTTTCCTAGTGTTGTTATGGCAGATTCAAAGATTAACTCACTTTATTCATAGAAATAATCTTATGATATTCCTCACATATATGTGGTGACAATAAGCTCATTTTTATTTATAGCATGATCTAAACTTGATTTATTTGATATATCTAATCTTTTGCACGGTAGCCCATATCTATGTATAGACTTAGAACTCACATACCCTTATAAATTCTTTATAAAATATATTATTTTTTCATACATTTTATGTTTTTTATAAGATACATTATTAGAAAAATATAATTGTTATAATTGGCCATTTGACCAAAATGAAGCTTAATTCCAATGTGCCACTTATAATGTTGTTTCATCTACATTACAATTTCATTCAAAATGAAAAAAATATGTTTTTTTTTTATTAAGGGCAAATAGTTTTGAAGGGACTATACCCTGTATACAAAAGGGCTCAAAAGCCAGATAGTAAAGATGAGAGAAACAACCCAGAGAAGGGCAAAACTGTCAACCAAGAAGGGCTCAACAGCCAAATATTACAATATAAGTGAAAAAAGGATCTAAATGTACAAAGATCCGAAAGTAAGAAGGAAAGATCAAAAAGAAGCCAAAAGAGAAACAACATATAGAGCTCCGCCAAAAAATAGCTCCAGAACCGCCAAATGACAGCCACATCGCAGCCAAAAAACAGCATCACAACAACCCGTTACTTGATGGCTCTGTCAATCTTGGTCTTAATAGCCTGCAGTGACATGAAGAAGGCAATGGCAGTGGCCTGAGAGGAGTCTTGCATATCTACTTGGGCAATTGCAATATCCCTTTTCTCTTTAGGACCCCAAATGTCCTCATTAACCCCACTTAAACTGCAGACACTATGGACATGTTGTTCAATGAAATTATAAATGCTTTTGAGGGCAGACAATATGCAGTCATTGCGGCTTTTAGCATTCCCCAATCTGCCATCTAAGGACTGTAGCTTCTTGAAGACTTCAGCAATAACCCCCTCTTCCTCCTCAGTTTGAAGGATTCTTTTACCCTTAGCTCTTTCCATGTTTTTTAAAGCCCCTTTGAGCTCTTGTATCTCCTTTTCTAATCTATCCACCCTACCTAGTAATTCCTCCTCCTTGGGCTCCTCCACCGGCTTGCTAATATGCAAGAGGTTTTCAGCAAGTTCCAAGTCTTTGTGGCTCCTTAGGACCCGTTGGGAAGCAGGGATTTTTGCTTTAAGGCTCTTGCTTTTCTTGCTGGAAACAACATCTTCATTCTTTCTTTTAAGCAGGGGGGGAGTGAAAGTAGTGTGGGCAGGTGGAGGTATGGAGGAGGGAGGTGGGGTAGGATTCACGGGAGGGCAACTGGAGCAGTGGCAGTGGATCAAGAGGATAAGACCCTGGTGCAAAGGGACAGCCCTAGAGTGGCTCTAAACTTCCCTTATAGATTTCTCCAGAGAGTTAATTAAATAATGAGGAAAGATGATAATGTTATTTCTACGAAAGTGATTCAGAAATATCATATGCTTTTGAGGTATAGTCACAAATCTTCCTTCAAGGGTAACATACCTAACCACCATTTTGGCCAGCTCAGCAAAAGGTTCAGGAATCGACGCCACCTTGATGTCAGCAGTCACAAACTCAAGATTTTCCCCCTCTTCCAGAAATTTCTTAGTCTCCACCTCCTTGTCCACCTTCTTATTGAAGAATTTGGTGCCTTCCAGGCTGAGGCCCGTGATCTGAGCGATGAGCTCTTCCATGATTTCCATCTCCATGTTACTATATTTGACAATCCTATTCTTCCAACCCTGGGTAAATTTGATAGAAATGTCTTGGTCGAAGCCTTGGATCCTTTCAATGAAATTAGACAAGCCCCCGATTTGCAGGTAATCCCAAAGCTCTGTGTTCTCTTTCCACTCAGGATTGTGGGTTGATTCAGTTTTGCAAGGCGGACCCCCCATGTTTCCTTTGCTTCTTTTCCTGTTCTCAACGGTAAAAAAGCTACCAATGTGCGGGACAGGCAGAGCTTTGTTTTTTATATTTGAATCTTTCCTTTCCGTGAAAGCTGAATTAATGATTATGCTACACTTGTTATTATTGCCTCGCTCCTCGGCTTTCCTCCTATGCCAAGAAATGATGACAGTCCATCCCGCACAGATCGCATCAGTCATCCATATCTTTTGTGATGTCATCATCATGTACTTGATGATCCGCACATTAGCGTCCAAATGACAGTTGTTAGTAATGATTTTCACTGCCATGTAGATTAATGATAATGGCTTTATTGACATGAGCGGGTAGAACGTCCCCCCTAAACCAAGTTTGAAAGGAATTATTAACACTGAAGTTAGCCAAGTTGTCAGCTACCCTATTACCTTCCCGATAGGTGTGGGTGATTTGGACATTTTCAAAGATTTTGTATATTTCAATAGCTTCCTCAATATACTCCCTAATAGACCAGCTGGGGTGTTGCTTTTTATTCAAAAGATTGATAATATTTAGGGAATCACCTTCAATTATAATATTTGGAATATTGCAATCTCTGGCAATTTTTATACCCCAAAGAGTCGCCATGGCTTCGGAATAATGATTAGTCTGGCTACCCATTTTCCCAGAAAAAGTAGCAACAAAACAGCCTCTTTGATCCCTAATGATTCCCCCTCCTCCAGAGTCACCCGGATTGCCTTTTGAGGCCCCATCAAAATTTAACTTGTGTCAATCAGTGGGAGGTTTAATCCATCGGATTTTGGTTCTGTCAATACCATTGTTATTTCTATTGACAGTGGCAATATTCCATTCAGTCAGGATGCTTACTTCATTCTCCGGGTAAAGACCATTTTTAGGGGGTTTAAATCTAGCAATATTATCTTACACAGCAATGATAATTTCCTTATATACTTTGTTACAAGCCTGTCTTTTGTTTCTGAAAATACTATCATTACGAGCCTTCCAGATTCTCCACATAATGTGGGGCAAAACAAGTTGCCACAATCTTTTCACCATGCAATGTTTAAATGGAGAGCCCCATTGCTCCCAAGCCTGAAGACAGGTAAGGGGAAAAATCCATCTCAGATTAAATTTAGCAAAAACAAGCTGCCAAATTTTGGAGGCAATCTCACAATGGAGGAATAAATGTTTTATATCTTCAGCCTCTTTCTGACACATGCAACATCTATTCGGCATGATTAATCCCCTCTTGATGAGATTGTCATTAGTTAGGATCTTGCCATTAATAATTAGCCACCAAAAGAAGTTCACTCTAGGGGTTAATTCCGTCATCCACAGCTTATGCCACTTAATTTCGCTTTCCATGGATACAAAGAAAGAATTATATCCTGATTTAACAGTGTATTCCCCATCGAAAGAATCTTTCCAGATGAGCTCATCCTTAAGGTTTTGATTACTTATATGGATTAGGGAAAGTTGATTTTGGAGAGATGCAATCTCAGCCTGTATACTATCATTCTCCACTTTTAGCTATTTCCATTTTCTTTTGTTTCCATCCCTCTCAATGTACCCCTGGATTTTGTGTCCATACTTTGTAATTAAGTTGTCTTTAATATGATCAAAAGCAAAAATCCAGTTAGAATTCGTCCAATTATCAGTCCAGAAGTTTATGTTTTTTCCATCTCCAAGCTTCCAACTACACCCTTGAGAGAGAATGTGTCTGCTGCGTAGAAGGTTGTTCCAGAAAATAGAACCACTCGAAAGAGACTGATCATATATGAAGGAAATCTTGTTTTGGTTTGAAAGATATTTAATCTTAACCAGCTCTGTCCAAGGTCTGTGCTCTTTTATAAGCCTCCATCCTAATTTTGCACTAAGGGCAGTACTCATATGTTTGATATCTTTTATGTCTAACCCCCCTAGTCTCTTAGGTTTACAAACCTGTTCCCAAGCCACAAGGTGATATCTGAATCTGTCCTCAGTACCGTGCCATAGAAAGTGTTTTTTAATCTTCTCAATACTGTTCATCACTGTTGTAGGCATGCTAAACATTGACAGTATGTAAATAGGCAAGTTGTGAAGCATGCTTTTAACCAAAAGGCACTTACCTGCACTTGAAAGGACTACTCCTTTCCAACCAGCCAACTTTCTTTGAAATCTCTTAATAAGATCATTCCATACCTCCACAGAAATCTTGCCAGTACTTAAAGGTAAGCCTAAGTAAGTAGCTGGTAGAGAATTAATAGTGCATCCTAGAATATTAGCAATCTTTCTTTGCCTTTCCCTAGGAGTATTGAAGAAATAAATAGAGCTTTTGTCAAAATTAACTTTTTCTCCCGAGGCTTCCTCATAAAATCTGAGGACAGTTTTGATAGCCTTTGCCTCAATAATAGAAGCCATCAGGAGCAGCAAAGTGTCATCAGAAAACTGCTGATGAGAGGAGATCTGATTACCAGTAGTTGGAGGGAAGCCTTTTAACATGCCAATGTCAATGGCTTTGGAGATAGATCTGCTTAAACTGTCAGCCTTTAAAAAAAATGTTTATTACTATAGATGATTGAGATTTTGACATGAATTTGAAAATAGAAAAATGAAAGAGATATACAATTTCATTAATGCTCATTTTACAAATGTGGGACAAATGTGGCTTGTAAATGTAGCACAATTATAAGAAGCACACTCAATTAGCCTTTTCATTATTTAGGGTTGGAAACGGGAAGAGTTTGGAAATATTGGTAAAAAAATTTATTAACATTAATGTCAAGGCATCTGAAAGAGTCTTAAAAAATTCTATATTATGGTCTTTCATTGTCTTTTGTTATAACATGTGATTTTTTTTTTGATTGGGAGACCAACGATTACATAGATATCAACATCTTTGCCCTTAATAAATTGGAGATTACAAATAACTAATTTACACTTGATGAGTAAGCATATATCTATATCGAAGCCTTCCTTTAACTAAGAAACCACGACTAGGGGGTATCCAATCCGTCAAGTCACCCAGGGAACGATCCTGGCCCTATCCGCTTTTGACTCTTTGTGCCCAGTATCTCCATATCAACATCTCTGCCCTTAATAAATTGGAGATTACAAATAACTGATTTACACTTGATGAGTAAGCATATATCTATATCGAAGCCTTCCTTTAACTAATAAACCACGACTAGGGGGTATCCAATCCGTCAGGTCACCCAGGGAATGATTCTGGCTCTATCTGCTTTTGACTCTCTGTGTTGAGTATCTCCAGGCCTTGCCTCAACAAGACTTGATCCCTAGTGGGCTCATTCCAAGCCATTCAACTTCACCAAGAGACCAAGGGCTATTTGATTATATAACATGTGTTTGAATTCACTCCATTTAATAATTTGGAGTTTAGATATCTTTTAGTAATATAGTTGAGATTTTTATCTCGAGTTTGAATTGATCTTTATCATTAGGTTTTAATATTTTGAGTAAAATCATTGGAAGTGAAATTATGGATGTACCTTAAGTTTATTAATATTCAGACTTTTGTATCTCCTAATATGCCTATGATAAGGATGATATTTTGTGATCGGGACTTTTTGAAGGCGTTTAGTTTTATAGCAGTTATTGTCCACGTGCCTTCGAGAAATCAATTTGAATTTGAAAATGTGTCTATTGCATCCTCAATTTTGACTAGCTATGTAGATTTTTGTTGCCAATTAATTGATAGTCTTTTTAAATGGATACACATATCCTAAAAGATCCCTCAAATCTTATTTCATGTTAGAAAACAAGTTTCTGTTCGAAAATAGTTGTCGAAAAATATCTTTAAAATGAAATCTTTAAGTTTCCTATTGACAAACGTGTTAAGATCAAACGTATGACCCTTTTTTAAAATTTAATCAAATATAAAGTATCCCTTCCTTAAAAATAAAAATTGATATGGGTAAGGTCATGTAGGAAGAACTCACACAAGTTTGAAGACTTAAAAATTTGGAATAATTTTTTGACTCTTATATTTAGAAAATCACATATAAATAGGCACACCCTAGATAAATAAGTACAAGCAACTATGAATAGTATCACACTCAATCATTACGCCATGAGGCGTTCTTGTTATGGGCTGCGACCTGTTTTCCCTGACATGTTTTGGGCATTGGACGGCTCTATTTCGAGGTTGTTGAAATCCAACGGCAGAGGAAACCTTGGATTTCGTTCATGTGGAGGAAGCGGGTTGTTGGAAGATTACATGGGTCATTAATGCCTACTCTGCTTCGCCGGTTGTTTATCATTACACTTCGTAGTTGGGACTGGAATAGCTCAGGAATAAGCACTTGTTCTTTGGCAATGGACGGATTATGTTGTGCGTGGCAGAAATATGAGAGGGGGTACTTCGTAGTTGGGGCCGGAATAGCTCTGGAATAAGTGCCTGTTCTTTGGCAATGGATGGATTATGTTGTGCATGGTAGAAATATGAGAAGGTGTTTGCATATGGAGAAGGTTTGGGTGCCTATAAATGCCTGCTTTGCCTATTGTTTGCAATCCTAAGGGTATCTTTTCATCTTGGTTTAGATTCGTCTTGCAATGTTCTGGTAAGTTGTCTCAGTTGTATCTTTTCGCTAACAACTAGTCAAAGTTGTGTTTCGCCTTTAACTTGCTTCCGAGGTCTTTCCCGTGGGTGGGTTCTTGCTTAAACAATGTATGGTGTGTTGTGCAGGTGGGTTTCGTGAGGGGCATATTCTCTGCAAGGTATTCGAAGGTATGAAATCTCTTTGGTCTTGTTTGCTTATAAATTTTAATTTTGCTGTGACAATAAAACACATGTAGCTATAGAAAATTAACTTTAAAGTAGTAATTTGCTTCTACCATGTATCAAATTGTGGCTCTGCGTTATTCTCCTGTGCTGATATGTAGCTTGACCCAATCTATGGCATGTTTGTTGCCGGGCTCTATTTTGGTGTGCTTCAATTGATCAAAAATTTTGTTTGTATGTGTTTGGCGTTTTGTTTAGAGTTAATTCGACCCGCTCAATGCTTGACTTAGGTCGAGTTTATCATTGCCTGGCTTTTTGTGCTTTTGGATCCTGCATTGAGGTTTCTCCTTTGTGAGGCTTTGTTGAGAGGTCGCACTTGAGAGTTTCATAGATCTTGGTTTACACGATTGATTCGTTGTTCTCCCCTTTAACTTAGATCTATTTCGTTGTGAAGGGATTGATTTCTGAGTTCTCAACCACCATTGTTTTTCCCCTCAGTTAAGAAAATGACAATTGGTTTCTCATGTTTACATTGGGGCTCCGGTTGCTTTCATCATTAATTTCTCTACGGCGCTCAAGCCAAACGAATTGGTGGTTGATTCAGCAACATAACACTGTAGAGGACAATGATGGCATTTTCTTCCATAGCTTGTATCTCTACAACTTCAGTTGTAGCATTATCAAATAGGACCACTAATATAGAATCTTCACACACTGTTCTTAGACGGCTCTGTATAAACCTCAAAATGGTCTCATATACAATTGCGTAAACAACTCATATGTTAAGTTCATCATAGCATTTATTGAAGAACCAGATACCAAACCCTCACCACAATACTTCCACAAAGTGGGATACCACTCCTACTTTTCCATGAAACATTCTAAATAGCCAGAGAAAGAAATGGAATCTTTCTCCTTGAAATTGAAATAGGAGTACCCTATTTTTCCACGAAGGGGCTGTTATTTTTAGAAGGCATTTTTGCTGAATAGCAGCCTCTGTGTAGTCAATACTTTTCTTAAACCAAATTTACTGATAATTTTGGATACAAAGTTCATGCAAGTAGTAACAGGCAGCTGGAAATTTCATATTGCATGGGACCATTTTAATATAAATTCCCCTGAAAATTTCTGAGTGCCACCTTCTGAGAAAATTAAATAATGAATGGCAAAATATTCCTGCTAATATACATTCATGTATAGGAATGGAACCGTCCACGTAGAAGCATAGTTCTATGTTCAAGCAGAAGCATAGTTCCCTGAAGAATTAGGCCTGAGAAAAAATTACTCCCATTTTGACTTTTGCAAAAAAAAAAACAGAACCAATATTCTGAGCAGAGTCTTGTGGACGCGTAGTTACTATCAAGGAGAGCTAGGGTCAAGCTTACGGATGGAGAGCTATGCTCAGATTTGAAGTAACTTTTTCAAACTAGAGGAGAGAAACATACACACACACACACACACAATGATGTTAACAATATATGGGACTGACATTTCATTTCCCAAGATATTACAATAAAACACAGGGTTTGTCAAGAGCAGGTTTATTTTTTCTTTATTTCTCTAAATGCTCCCAAAAATAATGGCAAATTTAGCTACCCTATATGTTTGAGTTTAGAGGTTGCAATCCACCTAATACTTTCTTTCACCCAGATGTAAGAAATTCTAAATAATTTTGCAATCATTCATAATCCCAATTGACGTCAGATAATTGATACAATAAAGTTCTTTAATTATTGTATTGTTCAACAGTTCAAGAGTAGCATATACCAAATCTATCTAATTTGTGCCTGAGAAGAAGTCCAAGTTTATTTATGTTTTTTTTTCCTAACCTGGGTATCTGTCAATTGATGCCCAAGAATGTGTAGAAAGATTACAAAATAACGTTAGGGCAGTCATCTTTGTAATTGGTTTATATTTCATTGGCAATGTATGCAATTTCTGAGTTTTTCTTATTTCTTATCAACAGTTGATGCATGCCTCCAAATTCGCAAGATAATAGGAGCAAGATTTGATAAATTTTATTCCTTGAAAGGCTGTTAAGCTCTTGTAATTGGTGACAATCCCTTAGGAAGACTGTAGTGTACAGTGAAACAACAATTAAGGAAGAAAGTGGGTGTTTAGAGTAAGGACCAACTATTTGAGGGCTTTGATGGTAACAAAAGGATATGAAATTTGGTAGAAACAACCTGAGTAATCCGCATTCATGTATAGGAATGGAACTATCCACGTAGAAGCATAGTTCTATGTTCAAGCAAAAGCATAGTTCCCTGAAGAATTAGGCCTGAGAAAAAATTACTCCCATTTTGCCTTTTGTAAAAAAAAAAGAACCAATATTCTGAGCAGAGTCTTGTGGACGCGTAGTTACTATCAAGGAGAGCTAGGGTAAATCTTACGGATGGAGAGCTATGCTCAGAGTTGTAGTAACTTTTTCACACTAGAGGAGAGAAACATACACACACACACACATTGATGCTAACAATATATGGGACTGGCATTTCATTTCCCAAGATATTACAATAAAACACAGGGTTTGTCAAGAGCAGGTTTATTTTTTCTTTATTTCTCTAAATGCTCCCGAAAATAATGGCAAATTTAGCTACCCTGTATGTCTAAGTTTAGAGGTTGCAATCCACCTGATACTTTCTTTCACCCGGATGTAAGAAATTCTGAATAATTTTGCAATCATTCATAATCCCAATTGACGTCAGATAATTGATACAATAAAGTTCTTTAATTATTGTATTGTTCAATAGTTCAAGAGTAGCTCATATACCAAATCTATCTAACTTGTGCCTGAGAAGAAGTCAAAGTTTATTTATATTTTTGTTTCCTAACCTGGGTATCTGTCAATTAATGCCCAAGAATGTGGAGAAAGATTACAGAATCACTTTAAGGCAGTCATCTCTGTAATTGATTTAGATTTCATTGGCAATGTATGCAATTTCTGAGTTTTTCTTATTTCTTATCAATAGTTTATGTAGGCCTCCAAATTCACAAGATAATAGGAGCAAGATTTGATAAGTGTTATTCCTTGAAAGGTTGTTAAACTCTTGTAATTGGTGGCAGTCCCTTAGGAAGACTGTAGTGTATAGTGAAACAACGATTAAGGAAGAAAGTGGGGGTTTAGAGTAAGGACCAACTATTCGAGGGCTTTGATGGTAACATAGGGATATGAAATTTGGTAGAAACAACCTGAGTACTTTCCCCTCACTGTTAAAGAAGATTTATTTTCTAATGCTGCTGTGAAATTCTCTCAAAATATTCGTCTCATTTAATTAAGACGCATAGTTACTATCAAGGAGAGCTAGGGTCAAGCTTACGGATGGAGAGCTATGCTCAGATTTGTAGTAACTTTTTCACACTAGAGGAGAGAAACACACACACACACACAGTGATGCTAACAATATATGGGACTGACATTTCATTTCCCAAGATATTACAATAAAACACAGGGTTTTTCAAGAGCAGGTTTATTTTTTCTTTATTTCTCTAAATGCTCCCGAAAATAATGGCAAATTTAGCTACCCTGTATGTCTGAGTTTAGAGGTTGCAATCCACCTGATACTTTATTTCACCCGGATGTAAGAAATTCTAAATAATTTTGTAATCATTCATAATCCCAATTGACGTCAGATAATTGATACAATAAAGTTCTTTAATTATTGTATTGTTCAACAGTTCAAGAGTAGCATATACCAAATCTATCTAACTTGTGCCTGAGAAGAAGTCCAAGTTTATTTATATTTTTGCTTCCTAACCTGGGTATCTGTCAATTAATGCCCAAGAATGTGGAGAAAGATTACAGAATCACTTTAGGGCAGTCATCTCTGTAATTGGTTTAGATTTCATTGGTAATGTATGCAATTTCTGAGTTTTTCTTATTTCTTATCAATAGTTGATGCAGGCCTCCAAATTCGCAAGATAATAGGAGCAAGATTTGATAAGTGTTATTCCTTGAAAGGCTGTTAAACTCTTGTAATTGGTGATAGTCCCTTAGGAAGACTGTAGTGTATAGTGAAACAATGATTAAGGAAGAAAGTGGGTGTTTAGAGTAAGGACTAACTATTTGAGGGCTTTGATGGTAACATAGGGATATGAAATTTAGTAGAAACAACCTGAGTAATCCGCATTCATGTATAGGAATGGAACTGTCCACACAGAAGCATAGTTCCCTGACGAATTAGGCTTGAGAAAAAATTACTCCCATTTTACCTTTTGCAAAAAAAAAGAACCAATATTCTGAGCAGAGTCTTGTGGACGCGTAGTTACTATCAAGGAGAGCTAGGGTCAAGCTTATGGATCGAGAGATATGCTCATATTTGTAGTAACTTTTTCACACTAGAGGAGAGAAACATACACACACACAAACACACAGTGATGCTAACAATATATGGGACTGACATTTCATTTCCCAAGATATTACAATAAAACATAGGGTTTTTCAAGAGCAGGTTTATTTTTTCTTTATTTCTCTAAATGCTCCCGAAAATAATGGAAAATTTAGCTACCCTGTATGTCTGAGTTTAGAGGTTGCAATCCACCTAATACTTTATTTCACCCGGATGTAAGAAATTCTGAATAATTTTTCAATCATTCATAATCCCAATTGACGTCAGATAATTGATACAATAAAGTTCTTTAATTATTGTATTGTTCAACAGTTCAAGAGTAGCATATACCAAATCTATCTAACTTGTGCCTGAGAAGAAGTCCAAGTTTATTTATATTTTTGTTTCCTAACCTGGGTATCTGTCAATTGATGCCCAAGAATGTGGAGAAGGATTACAGAATCACTTTAGGGCAGTCATCTCTGTAATTGGTTTAGATTTCATTGGCAATGTATGCAATTTCTGAGTTTTTCTTATTTCTTATCAATAGTTGATGCAGGCCTCCAAATTCACAAGATAATAGGAGCAAGATTTGATAAGTGTTATTCCTTGAAATGCTGTTAAACTCTTGTAATTTGTGAGAGTCCCTTAGGAAGACTGTAGTGTACAGTGGAACAATGATTAAGGAAGAAAGTGGGTGTTTAGAGTAAGGACCAACTATTCACCTGATACTTTCTTTCACCTGGATGTAAGAAATTATGAATAATTTTGCAATCATTCATAATCCCAATTGACGTTAGATAATTGATACAATAAAATTCTTTAATTATTGTATTGTTCAACAGTTCAAGAGTAGCATATACCAAATCTATCTAACTTGTGCCTGAGAAGAAGTCCAATTTTATTTATATTTTTGTTTCCTAACTTGGGTATTTGTCAATTGACACCCAAGAATGTGGAGAAAGATTACAGAATCACTTTAGGGCAGTCATCTCTGTAATTGGTTTAGATTTCATTGGCAATGTATGTAATTTCTGAGTTTTTCTTATTTCTTATCAATAGTTGATGCAAGTCTCCAAATTCGCAAGATAATAGGAGCAAGATTTGATAAGTGTTATTCCTTGAAAGGCTGTTAAACTCTTGTAATTGGTGACAGTCCCTTAGGAAGACTATAGTGTACAGTGAAACAATGATTAAGGAAGAAAGTGGGTGTTTAGAGTAAGGACCAACTATTCGAGGGCTTTGATGGTAACATAGGGATATGAAATTTGGTAGAAATAACCTGAGTACTTTCCCCTCGCTGTTAAAGAAGATTTATTTGCTAATGCTGCTGTGATATTCACTCAAAATATTCATCTCGTTTAATTAAGATGCGTAGTTACTATCAAGGAGAGCTAGGGTCAAGCTTACGGATGGAGAGCTATGATCAAATTTGTAGTAACTTTTTCACACTAGAGGAGAGAAACATACACACACACACACAGTGATGCTAACAATATATGGGACTGACATTTCATTTCCCAAGATATTACAATAAAACACAGGGTTTTTCAAGAGCAGGTTTATTTTTTCTTTATTTCTCTAAATGATCCCGAAAATAATGGCAAATTTAGCTACCCTGTATGTCTGAGTTTAGAGGTTGCAATCCACCTGATACTTTATTTCACCCGGATGTAAGAAATTCTAAATAATTTTGCAATCATTCATAATCCCAATTGACGTCAGATAATTGATACAATAAAGTTCTTTAATTATTGTATTGTTTAACAGTTCAAGAGTAGCATATACCAAATCTATCTAACTTGTGCCTGAGAAGAAGTCCAAGTTTATTTATATTTTTGTTTCCTAACCTGGGTATCTGTCAATTGATGCCCAAGAATGTGGAGAAAGATTACAAAATCACTTTAGGGCAGTCATCTCTGTAATTGGTTTAGATTTCATCGGCAATGTATGCAATTTCTGAGTTTTTCTTATTTCTTATCAACAGTTGATGCAGGCCTCCAAATTCGCAAGATAATAGGAGCAAGATTTGATAAGTGTTATTCCTTGAAAGGCTGTTAAACTCTTGTAATTGGTGACAGTCCCTTAGGAAGACTGTAGTGTACAGTGAAACAACGATTAAGGAAGAAAGTGGGTGTTTAGAGTAAGGACCAACTATTCGAGGGCTTTGATGGTAACATAGGGATATGAAATTTGGTAGAAACAACCTAAGTACTTTCCCCTTGCTGTTAAAGAAGATTTATTTGCTAATGCTGCTGTGATATTCGCTCAAAATATTCATCTCATTTAATTATTTTGAATATGCTTTTCATGACTGTTTTTCAATGTATATATCGACATGAATAGCTAATCTTGGGAGCTTCCCATGGCCTCAACACAATCACTTCATTCAATGAAAAATGCATTTCTGAATAAAGGTGAAGGGAGAAAGAACAGTAATTCACAAAATTTATATAAATTCCAATTTGTTAGAGATTCATTACATACATTATTCACTAGATTCATTACATACACGAGTCACAATAGAATTGTGTATGCTAAAAATAGTTTGTATCACATCCTTCAACCAACCACTTTTCATCACAAAATTTGATTGCTTGGGCTTGAGGGCAACCCTCCTAGGGTCTATACTGAATGGTTGATTACTGAGATTCTACAGTGAAGCAGGCCTCCAAATTCACAAGATAATAGGACGAAGATTTGAGTGTTATTCCTTGAAAGGCTGTTAAACTCCTGTAGTTGGTGACAGTCCCTTAGGAAGACTGTAGTGTATAGTGAAACAATGATTAAGCAAGAAAGTGGGTGTTTATAGTGTGGCAATCCCTACTCAGGGGGCCGAAAAAGCGCCAAAATCCCTGCCTCCCACATCACCAAGGGCCAAAGGAAACTCTAGAGTCCCCTGTGAAACCAGAGGAATTCAAACCACATTATATAAATAAAAATAAATCAACAAATTTCAACAATACCCACAATAATTGCAGTTATTTAGGGTTTAAAGAGGTTGCGGATTCTTGTTATCTCTTCAGGTTAGGTGGTATAATGCGTGTGAATACACTTTTTTTTTAAAAAAATTGAAAACGGATGACATAAATTCTTTTCAAAACTGTGAATTTTTAAGGCTACAGCTGTTAAATATGTTTATTCTGTGTTTATTCTTTGTATGTGTAAATGTACCATGTTTTTGGCTTGTGAGTTTTTTAAGTTTAGATAAGTATTTACTACAATGACTGACATTTGTATTTATATTCGCTTGAAGTATAGATAAATTCTACTTAGTGAAAGAAAGAGTGTATCCTAAACCAAATACAGAAAATGGAATTTTTTTCTCTTTTCAAATTGTTTAGGTTAATTAATTTTTAGATATTTCTATTTTTTAAAAATCCTTAGAATAATGTTTTCAAATTTTATACTTGCTGGAAAAAGTATGTTCTATATTGTTTTTGCTTGAATTCTTTTTTATTCTGTCAAGAATAATAGTATGAATTTTGTAAAGATTATATACAGTACCATGCCTTGTGGTTTTGTTAAACCTAGATGGAGATGTAGGGGCATGTGCCCTGCCAAAGTCTGGAATTGGAGTGTGCTGAGAGATTCTATTTCTCTGGGAGGCCACTTCAATACGCCCCATATAGGGTGTTAGACTGCGCTTTGGTAGGGCTATTTAAGCTGCCTGTCTTCAGTATTTTTAACCTCCTTTGCTTGCCATTACGGTACCTAACGTTTTCTTGTTTCCTCTTAGATTGCACTAATGAAAACACGAAGTCAAATTTGCATCCCCCCTGTTGGTATTACTGTCACAACACCACAACTACGAAGGCATGAAGAATTTAAAAGAACTCAGTTTGTAGTCAATGTGTTCCATCCTAAACAATTGCGCCCTGAAAAACCACAGATTGCAGAAATTGTGAAAGCACGCCTTCACTTACCGGTGGAATCTGTCATCTATCTTTCAAAATTTCAGACGGTGGATTCATTATCGAAAGGCTTTGGGCTGGCGTATGACACAGCTGCTGATGTAGAGAAGTATGAGCCCCCCTACAAATTGAAAAAGATGGGTGTCTTTGTTAAGAAGGGGAAAACAACATTTAAAAAAGATGACCGTGCCAAGAAAATCCCCTGTGTGTAGCAGAAAACTTTTCAGAAAAAAAAAATGATGTTACGCATTGGGCACATTCCTTTTTGGCTTTGAAAATACTTGATATATATATCATGTTGTAATTAAAGCTTATGTTTTGTGCTTCGAAATTACTTTATATAAATATCATACTCTAATTACTGTTGTTAAGTTTTTTGGCAAGCTAGAAATACACAATGCAAACATTGTGATGTATGCATTTCTTTATAATATGCTTACCTGTAAATATTTCAAATTTTAAGTGAAGTTTTCCAGCATAAATATATTGCTTTTTACATTTCTATTTCCATTCATATATAATAGATAAGTTTAGTTGTGATGATATAATTGAAAAAGTTAAGCTGGGCATTTCTATATTAGTGTTTTAAGAAATTCAAGAGTCTATTTATAAAAAAAAAAATTTCACAAGATAGATTATAAATGGTTGTTATTTTTTAAAATAGTTGTTAATTATCTACTATAAGATATTGAAATATCTATGGTTTGTTTAATGTGATCACATTGTATATCCAAATATGAGAACACAGATTTGCATTGTTTATAGGAAAATTTTTTTTTTCTGAAGATAGTCATTTGTTTTGGATAAATATCTTCATACTCACTACTCTGTCCCCATAAATTAAGATTTTGATCCTTTAGCAAATAATAAGGTTGAGATTCAAAGCTTCCTGCCAGGATGTGCTGAATCGGTCATTACTTAGATTAGGTTGTAGTATGTAATATTACAACTTGATGTAAAGAGCTAAGTATTGCATGCTACTTTAGATAACATTGAGACATTCACTTGAATGTTAATGTAAGAATTAGCTAGGCCTAGGGTATTAGGATTTTTTCATACGCTATTTTTGTACAGAAATTAAAGCTTATGTTTTGCATTGTAAATGCTATTTTTGTGGTAAGAAATCATGTCACATGGAGGGTTAGGATGCTCCTGCATCAAATATCACTGCAAAGGGTTGTAAGATTGGAAACAGGTAGCTGAAATATGTTTAAGACCAATCAGATCATTTTTGTGTGATATAAACAATTTTGAGAAAATACTCATAAGATTTTGATGTGTGTTCTCTTTCAACTAGATGTCTGTGTTAATTTCTGCAGAATTAATAACAAGAAACAAATTCTGGGTGCAAATTTTGGCCTTTCTATTGTATCTGTGAATTTTGATTCAGCTGTGTGGTAGATAGGTATTCGGTTAACTCTCGACCCTGCCACAAATGGCATCAAGGAATACATACAAGCTTGATAGATAAGTGTTGAGCCTTATGGTAATCCAACACAAACATGGAAAGAAAGACCTATAAAAACCAGAGCAAGAAGCTAGTGCTTGGTTGACACACAAATAAAGAGATTAATGTGGAACTAAATCCCATCCTAAGGATTTACACAAACAAATGCCAAATGAAAGCAGAGAGTAAAGAAAAGCAGTCCTCGTGCAAATTCATGTCAGCAGAGGAGATGATTTCAATGGATGGTGACACTATTTTCAACTTTTTATACTCTACCACTTGCGAGCAAGTTGGACTGCCATGTTGGCATTGCAGGTGATCATAGCATCATGGAATGAAGAGCAGGGAAATGCAAACATATACACATATCAATCCCTTCCACTAAAGAAAATTAAATTAATTTTTTCCACAATTTATTCTTGAAATGAAATAATTTAATTCTTTCCACAATTTATTCTTGAAATCAAAGCATGCTTGGGGGGAAATTCCAACTTCAAAAAGATGGGGGTTTTTCCAGACCAACAAGAAACAATGACCTTTGAAAAACTATGATTTTGTTAAATAGTTAAAAGTTGTCTAGGTTTCCTCTCCGTGAAAAATCACCACAATGCATTAGTTCAACTCTACAATGCATAAAACTCATATCAATTCAATTTCAGATCATCCGAATGCTTTAAGGCACACATGGTCGAAGTCTCCACCTACATCAACTACACCCTAATGCTTGAAATGCACATTGAGAAACGATTATAGAAAGGACTTCTCTTTGTTTTCAGGTTGCACTCGGAGCCTTCAATGGAAGGCTTGACTTGCCGAAAAAAGTGCTTAAGTTTAAATCCATGGACTTAGAAGATGTGGATGGACTTGGAAGATGTTGGCAATATAGGCTATACTCATGAAAGTTAACTATTTTTGCTCCTGTGCACGCGTGATTCAATCATATGGATATGCATGTCATCTCTAAGCATTAAGGTATTTTTAAGCATGATATTCAGCTAGGCATTTTCATTCCAAACTTGCATATACTGAATTACCATAGCATTTCCTTTTGCTCCAAATGAATATCTTCTTTTACCTCAGACAAGCTACATGAACTAACATCTTTTTCATACTCTAACAACATAGTTGCATGCACTTTCCTGTTGCATTCATTTTTCATCTCTTTATAAGTTATAACTACCAGTGCTCTTTTCCTTCCTAGCATGGTGCCTGCTGCTCTTTTTCCCCTCTCATATCCTTATGGACCCTGCAAGATGCCCTAAGTCTCTACAACTTCATCTCAAATATCATTCTCTTCAACATTGTTTCCTTCTTTCCTTTCACAACACAATCATCTTCCCTTTTCTACCAATATTTATGTTTCCTCTTCAACTAACTATTTCAATTTCTCTCACCCATTTCAGGTGCTTCTCTTTGACTTTGTTTTGTTTCTGCTCCTAGGTGCATCTCTAAAATATTGCTTCATTTCTTCGATTCCCTATAAGAACTTCACCTCATCCCTTATTTTTCTTCCTCTTACATAGGTGTCAGTTTAACAACTCCGAAGTAGTTATTTTAAATAATTTTCTACAGGTGAAGCAACTTTCACACAACTGTGATGTTTACAGCACTAGTCTATTGGTGTGTAAAGTATAAATTGATATCTGAGACTCTCTTTCATGTGCTCACGATTTAGACATCAAGAATGCATGTTGTTTCTATCTTAACACAAGAATACGGCTTTCTAAAAATGAAATATAAACTTGGATGTTATCATCTGTTCTGATAAAAATTACTAATTTTTCCTCTCATACTGCCAAAAAAAAGACAATTACAATCTCTCAGATAACTTGCATGCTAAAATGGGTATTTATGCATTGCAGTATACTCTTGTTGTCAAAATATCTACAGAACTTACAGAGTTACTCTTAAATTACTGCTGTCAACAATATAAAATCCTATACTATCAAGTATCAACATTTAGTTTTGCTCAGATGCCCCATAAGATAACTTATATGTTTTCTTAATAAGTTCATTCTTATCTACTAGACTGTTTCGGTGTTGGTTAGACCTACATAAGCGCAGAGAATAAGTTTTATTAATCATCAGATGCTTTGGTGAATATGTGTGGGAGATACTCTCTCCTCTAATATGAAATGCATTTTTTTTATAAATGCATGATCGACCTATTAACCTTAATGCATTCCAGTATTCCACCAGACATGAAATCTTGACAAAGTTTAGTTGATGCCTGCAATGTCTTCAACCACATGACAGAAAGAGACGACTTCTCATGGAATATGATAATTGTAGGTTACAGAAGACAAGGGTTTCCTCAACAAATATTGGATCTTTTCCTAAAAATGCAAACAAGTGTCCAATCTGATCATTTTATCATTGCCAACTTTGTCCCTCGCATGCCAAAATGGGAGCTTTGGAAAAGGGAAGATGAAATTACGGTTGCGTGCATGGATAGGGTTTTGTCTGTTACCATGCCCAGGTTGTGCCTGAGAAGAAGTTTCAAGTTTATTTATATTTTTGTTTCCTAACCTAGGTATCTGTTAATTGACGCCCAAGAATGTGGAGAAAGATTACAGAATCACTTTAGCACAGTCATCTCTGTAATTGGTTTAGATTTCATTGGCAATGTATGCAATTTCTGACTTTTTCTTATTTCTTATCAATAGTTGTTTAATTATTTTGTCTATAGTAAAACGTTGCTAGATAACGATTTTGGGGTGTAATGGATTTATGCCAAAGCACCAATCCATGATGAAACGTCAACATGGATTTGTTTTTGCAGACCAAATTTGATGATATTTTTGGTAATATAGAGGATATTACTTGTTTTGGTGAAAGCGCAGAGCTATACATAGCACTATCGAAGATAATATTAGTAGCTTCCACTTGAAAAGTGACATGGATTTTGAGGTGCAGGGTTCTGCTTGCTTTGATCATTTTTTACTAGATAGATATGAATCATCATCAGCTACTCTGCATGGATGTTTCTTTGACCATAACGACCTTAAGAATCCATCACAACTTAATTCTTTTGTTAAAAAAGCACTAGGTGAGGGTACTTTCTTTCAAGCCTCCAATCGTTCAGACACGTTTAGTGCTCTATCAACAACATGGTATCAAAATGAGAGTGTAACTTAGATTACTAGATCAATCCTTTTTAGATGTGAACAACGTGTATCGACTGAAATGGCAAAAAGAATCGATACTAACAATATGGAAAATATGTACTATCAGAGGTAAAGTTTTATGTTTCATGATGGGGAGCGTTGACATAAATTTGGATTTTGAATTCTTAAGTCAGTAATTTTTTTATTATTTGTAAAATACTGTTAAAACCAGCAGTGGTGTTATTTGATTGGGGTTTGAATCCAAATATGAAATATAAATTTTGAATTGGAAGCACTACTGTGTTTATGCTATAGCATTAGTTGTACAAAAATATCAACTCCATTTTGTGTAAGGTTTGAGCATGACTTCTTTAAAACCCTTTGGATGCTATTGCTATCAGTATTTGTGTTCTAAATCATACCATCAATTCAATTTTTCAATTCGTACTCTATTCTCATTGCTTTCCAATTTTTTTTCCTCATGGATCATGTTCTTGATTTTCAGTCACCAGTCCTCCCCACTTTTCTGTCTTCCACACATTTCTTCCCTCCGATCCCTTTCGGTGTCCACATCGCATGGTCCCATGCAATACTTGATGTAAAGAACTAGGTTTCTGTCACCAAGATTGCATTTCTTTATGTTCTCTGAGATTCCCTGTCTTATACTACTAGATAAATTCCATTTTAGTTATATTATACTGCCGGTGTATATGGGTTGGTTTCCGAAAACAAGGTATGGCAGTTAAAATTTATATGAAACGACATGTATCTGGTCTTTTTTTGAGCATGCCCTGCATTCAAATTGAAAATCGTTGCACACACATTTTTTAGTGAAAATGTTATTCTAACAATTAAAAGTTTAGTATAATTTTCTGGCATAACAAATCTATTCAAACAAATGCATTAAAGGATTTTACTTACCTAAATGTTTTATAGCCAACTTACTATCCTCATTAGAAACCAAAGACAACTTACTATCCCTTTGTTATTATAATTTATTCTTTTATTCTTACTGTTATATTCATTATCTTATTTTTAGAATTCGCCCGCAATTCAATAACGTATTTACAAGTTAAAGTTTATTGCAAAACCTCAACTTCTTGCTTGTGATGCATGTTTTTTCCTTGTGCCATGCTGGATTTGTATACGTATAGCTAATTCTGTTTTAATTTAAAAAAGGAATCCTTAATGTTTTATTTCTGCATTTTTAAAGTTTAAGGCACAAATAACTCATCTAATATTTAGCAAGTTTTGCTCGCAGAAACAATTGTTGCGTACGTTGTTTCATTGACGAGCAACTGCTACAAAAGTAATTGAAGTGGATCTATTGCGGCATTGTCCTGGATTGAGGTAATTTAATTTTTTTGAGCATTTATAACTACATCGACCTGTGCGCTATATCGTCCACATTGTTCCCTGCCTCAATACATATAATGTAACTCAAACTTTGCAAAGCCTCAAGAAACAACATTAACGACTTATGTTAATTGCATTTGTTGGTTGCAGTGCTTGCATAATACATCTTTGATTGAGCCAAACGCTCCTGCATTTATTCTCAAATCGCTTGCGCTTCACAAAAAGGTAACTTTCTAAGGTTATGAAACGTCACATCATCTTCTAAGGTCATTAAAGGTAGTTTATGTTTTCATCCCATTCTGTCGCTGAATTATAACGAGCCCCCATATTTCAAATTGCTAGGAAAGCTCAAACTTGCATTTAACAAAATAGAACTTCTCTTTTCTTTTCCATATGTATTCCATTAATGTCCATTACATAACTATAGTGAAGATAAAAGTAAAAAAATATGTACAGAATAATACTAATATGCACATTGATTAAAATTAAATACTCTAGACAAATAAACTAAAAAGCCATATGACAACATAAAAAAAAGGGACTAAGAATAAATCAACAAATTTTTGAACAGGATTGCAACATTTCCGAAAAGCTAAATAGTCTTACACATAATGGAGATAAACTTGACTGAAGGAGGTGTGCTGAGTATCATTAAAGAATCCCCCCATAACGGCTTGACACTACAACTACTGAACTTGTCACCATTGTGTTCATCGTTCAACTCTGCAATTCAACACCGAGTGGACCTGTCAGACGGAAATCATATTCAACCTGCCCTGCTTCCCTCTAAGTTTGCAGGCCATGTACTCAACAAAATATTACAGGAAGGGTCCATTGTGCTGCTCCGAAAATATGTCTGCAGAAATTATAATAAACATCTGTAAGTTGCATCTACGTCATTGTTTGAGTTTTGTAAAGTCTTATTTTCTGATTTTGTAATGTTGACTATTCTTTCCTTGTGTTATAAGACGGTTCTTATTACTGACATGGACAATATTGTCTCCACCTGGCCAAGGCAAGGAACACCTGTTCCCGTCCCTGAACATATTTTACGAGGGAAAGAAACAGTATGCGAGTCAACGCCCCCCGCACACACTCAGCTGTCTCCAAACACACCCGCTTGTGATAGATACACTACTGCAAACAGTGAAAACAATTGCACAGACATTTCTGGTTTGAATTTAACATCAAGGATATGGACTATAGAAGGCAGGGCTCTTGCTAAAACAACTCTCAGAGAGTACCGAAATACAAAGGGCAATGGCGTCATCTTCGCCTTTGATTTCGTGGACAAAAAAGGCGCAGAAATAAGAATCACTTCTTTCAATGATGTTGCAAAAAAATTCTATGCACAAATAGAAAATGCAGGACTATACAGTATATCTAATGGTAGAGTGGGTAAAGCAAATCATTCTTACAACCATTTAAATAATGAATTAGAAATTTTCTTGCTTCCCTCGTCTCCTATCACTCCTGCAATTGAACTACAAAACGATGTTCCCCTCCATCACTTCCACTTCAAAGAAATAAAAGATATACCGTCCATGCCTGCACGCTCAATGGTGGACTTGATTGGTGTTGTGATGGCCATTTCTCCTTGCTCGACCATTCGTCGCAGAGACAATTCTGAGGCTATAAGGAGAACACTATTAATGCGAGATATGTCCAGCTTCAATATCTCCGTAACCTTATGGGGCCAACATTTACACAATCTTTGCGAAGAGTTGTCAGAGATACTCTCAGTTCCAAATTTTCCAATCTTGGCAATAAAATATGGCCGTGTTTCAGATTTCAATGGCACAATTGTTGACACCATTTCCGCTTCAAAATGCTACGTCAACCCTCCGATTTCTGAAACACAAGCTCTCCACGATTGGATATCATCGCCAAATTCACATGTTCCATGCCCATCTGTCACCAGCAAAGATGGGCCTCCACAATCTATGGTTGCCAATGCTACTTTGTTACAAATTTTAGAGATGGAAAATCTCAAAACGAATGAGTGGGTAACTATTGAAGCTGAAGTATCGAACATCAACATGGATAATTTCTTCTACATGGCTTGCCCAAGAACAGTCAATGACAAACAATGCAGAAAAAAGGTTCAGGAACAAATTGGTGGTAAATGGTTTTGCAAAAAATGCAATATTCATGTTCAAAACTGTAATTACAAGTACGCTCTACGTATGGATTTGAAAGATGCTACAAGGGAGCTGAAAGGGGTTACTGCTTTTGATGACACTGCAGAAATGATAATGGGAATTTTAGCCGCAGACTTGCAATTTCTTTGCATTGAGAATGATGCCACACAGGAGATTTTTGATCATGTCATTGGACATGCTTTCCTCTTCACTCTTTCTCTTAAAAAGAAAACATACAATGGAACAACCCAATTAAAATGTGTTATTCTTAAGTCAAAGACAACATGACATATACTGCGAATTCCACCATATGGGTGTTCTACATTTTGTTAATGCACAGATCCTCCCTCCACAACTATGCTCTTTTTGCATTCCTTTTTTCCCATAGTACCTTTTCCAAGTTCATGCTTTTAAAAAGAATATTGTAACTTCCTTACTATATGTATTCCAACAATACAAAAAAACAAATAGTATTTTCATAAATCAACTACAGTCATCCATTAAGTTTTTATTCCTCTGCAATATTTGTCATATCTCCCTCTTATATGGTTATGAAAGAAATTATTTCATGTTGCTCTTGTCCAAAATCAATCGTTTGTTATCATTGCCCATGTGTACAATTGCATTTGTTACTATCTTCTCGACCAAAATTTAATGTTTACATGTTATCATGCATGAACATCTATATTTATATTTTTGTAATTACTTATACACTAATTACTTTTTGCTCATCAAATTTCTTACAGAAAACTCCAACATTCAATTTTGTAACGTTCAAATGTCTCCTCCTCAAACAAGGGAACGTAAACGAGCGTATTATGCGAAAAACAGGCTGCACATCACTAAGCAGCAATGTCGTAGATACCACACTCGCAGGCTGGCGAGCACACCTCAAACCTCGCTTCATCCACAACAACCACAGATTCAAGCAACCCCGCCAAGTATTTCTGCTTCCACCTCCTTTTCCAGCCCACCTTGCCCCAATCTGCAGCGCATAAATGATTTGCCCAGCAGTTGTAGTTCCCATGCACATTCTTCCCCATGTTACACCTCCACTTCCACTTCAGCCACCAACATTTATGCATATACTCTCTGGCCTTCTACCACACCCAAAATACCATTGACACTTCCTTCCTTTAAGCAAGCACAACAATCCTTCCGTAAAAGAATAGATACCTTTGCAAATATGAATACTTGCTCTATCTGTATGGAAAGCTACCCAAGAATCACCGGGAAAATGAGAGAGCAGAAATACGTATGCAATAGATGCTTCGCTGAGAAAAATGGTCATCGCTTCTCTACATCGAACAACATGAATCCAGGCCATCAACCTGCAATTCTTAAATTCCTTACACAAGTTGAGGAAATGCTTATTGCAAGAGTCAATCCAATCTTACAAGTTAGCCAAGTTCGTGGGGGACAATACAAATACACTGGCCACACTATCAGTTTCCCACAAAATATTGAATCTATTGTTAAATACCTTCCGCGGCGTCTAGGCGAAGTGGACATCTTGCTTTTACAAAGAAAAGGACATAACCAAACAAAGTATGATTTCTATGTCAGCAGATCACGTGTTTGGGATGCTCTCTAGTTCAAAATTGCAAATGACCCTTACTACAAAGATGTTCTGATCGACTACGAAGCCTTGTCCTCTTTGCCGATTGAACAAACCAATGTTTCTTCCATCTTGCAAACAATTGAAATAAATTATCCCCCCCCTCAAGAGGAAATTCCCCTTGTATCTGATCTAGAAGAATTTACATCTCCCGATAGTCAATCCCTTCCATCATCCTTTGTCCCAGTTTTCCCTAATTCAGGTACTGAAGAGGAAGAAATTCAATGATTCTTGATTGGTTCAACAAATGGCTCACCCTTATCATTACCTTGGCCTGAAATTGGCCTTTCCCCAATCAATGAATACAACACAGAAGGCTTGTTTTCCATGGCTTTCCTAACCTTGTTTCCCACAGGTTCAGCCATGTTTAAACAACCTCGCATGAAGGAGGTCCAACTTCATGAATATGCACTGCACCTACTCCGTTACTTTGACAACCGCTTCGGAGCACACCCCAGGTTCAGGTACTTTTTGCTCAACCTCATCATGCGGCATCGTAGCCAAGCAATAGCTTCTGTCTTCATGAGACAAGATATCCTTCAAAACATTCCAACATCTATAAGTGACTTGCGACAACGCCTTCAAGCTAATCCAAATGATGCACTCCCACAAAATCTCATGTGTTTTGGCGCGTTGCTTTGCGGAACTAGGTCTTTCTAGTTAAAAAGCAGAGGCAAACTTTCTGATATGGTTGAACAACTAACAACACCGACTTTGTTCTTCACTTTGAGTGCTGCTGACACCAAATGGCCAGACCTCCATAGTGTAATGCCTGAGACTAGCCCTGTAAATCCTCGTGAAGCACAACAATGGAGGAACCATAACATTATCTCCAACCCTCATTGAGTTTCTGCTTACTTACACCAAAGATTCACAGTATTCCGTGAAGAGGTCTTGCAAAACTACTTAGGAGCAACAGACTACTGGTATAGGTAAAAAATGTCTCTTCCTTTATTTCCTCTTCCAGAAAACTTCCTTATATTTGTTCATCTCTTTCCACGAATGAATGGCATCATAACCCTTCCTCTTACTTATTCATCTCTTTCCAGGTACGAGTGGCAACATAGAGGATCCGCACATGTCCATGGGTTCCTTTGGCTTCCAGAAGCGCCAAATGTGGAGACAATTGACTGGAGTGACACGTCTGCTATTAACCAAGTTAGAGAGTACTTCGACAAACTTCTTTCCGCATGGAATCCCCGTTCAATTTCATGTAGATCAGAATACATTCACCGTCCACTCCAAGATGATCCATGCTTATTAAAGACATCTGAAATATTGGCAACCGATCCTCTTTTAGACTTAGAAGAAATTCTAAATCGAGTGCAAAGGCATACCAAATGCTCTGAACGTACATGCCTGCGAAAAAAAAAATGGCATGGAATGCAGGTACAAAGCACCTTGGGAACTACTTCAACAATCAACACTAGCAGTCAATGACACACACAAAGTCCAATACATGCCTGCCAGAAATGATGACAGATTGAATATCCACAACCCCGCCATGCTATCCATCTGGAGAGCCAATGTTGATTGCCAGCCTGTACTCTCTAAGCATGCAGTCCTTAAGTATATTGCAAAATATGCTTCCAAAGCAGAGCAACGCTCTGAATCATACCACCAAATGCTCTCAAGAATATCTTCAACAGCCGATCCCCATCAACCAGCCAAGGTTGCCTTCCGAAAAATGCTTACAGATAGTGTCGTTGATCATGACATAAGCGCCCAAGAAACATGTCACATGCTGCAAAAGTTGCCTCTTGTTCTTTGTAGCCAATCCTTTGTTTCACTGAATGTTGGAAAGAAAATTTTACGTCGCATCCCTCCAACCAATCATCCAAACTCTGAGCCAACCAATTTCATAGATGCATACATGAAACGCCCAACCCATATGGAATCAATTACACTGATCGAAGCAGCAAGAAGCTGGTCTCACAACAAGCTCCAAGCAGGTGAAAAATGGAAGCAACGGTCAACAAATGCTATTGTACGCATCTCCCCTAGATTTTACTCCATCCCCAATGACCATTCCCCTTCCTTTGAACTCTTATGTTGGAGTGAACTTCTTCTCTACAAACCTTTTCGCAACATCCCCGCAAACATTGGAACCACATCAGAGCAAGTCATTTCCAACTGGCTATTACTCAAAGACTTTTATCATCCTTGGCATGTCAAACGCATATCCATATCAAATGATTCCTCTTCCTCTGACGAATCCCCTTCAGATTCTGAAAACTTAGGTCCCACTCCACTACATGCTGAATGGGAAATTTTATCCCGATTACATCCGAATACTTCCATGTGCCTTAACAAGTACAACATGCTAGGCCTTCGAGACTTTGACTTGCATCACAATTGGCTCCAAAATGGTGTACCGCTTCATTTACATGACATTGCCCCATCATTCATCGATATGTCCAAAAACACTACACCAATCCCTTTCCACATGCAAAATTCCACATCCAACACAACACTTTTCTCTCCAGAACAACACCAGGCTTTCAATACTATAGTCAACCATTACAAGCAAGGAACTATTTCACCCCCTCTAAAAATGATTATACAAGGTACTGTAGGCACAGGTAAATCTTATCTCATAAACAAAATCCGCAATGCATTATCCTCAACAAGCTTGCAACAACCATCTCCTCTCCTGGTCATCGCACCTACAGGAGTGGCGGCATTCAACATTTCCGCATCGACCATACATGCTGCGTTACGCATTCCAATAAAAGAAATAAAACCGTTCGAAGGCATGTCACTTTCCACTCTCTAACAATCCCTACAACATGTTCGCTACATTCTCATTGACGAAATGAGCTTCATAGGCCCAACACTCCTTGCAAAAATTGATTTCCGTCTTCGTGAAGCCTTCCCCCACTTTAAATCAACCGCATTTGGAAACAGATCCATCATTCTCGTTGGTGACCTTGGCCAGCTACCCCCAGTCAATGACGTTCCACTTTACGTTGGCCACACCTACGGAACAAACCTATGGTTTAGTTTCACAACATGCATCACACTTACAACAATATTTAGGCAACAAGGTTCAAATGACGCCCAAATTTCCTTTCAACAACTACTACTAAATATTAGAGATGGAATCCCACTCCTCCACGACTAGAAAAAACTTATCCAACGAACAAACTCCCAAATACCTGTTGCCGACATAACACCCTTCCTTCTAGCTCCACATTTGTTCGCAACAAATGACCTTGTCGACCAACACAACCTCAACATGCTAAAATCCCTCAATTCACCAATCGCACGCTCCAACGCTGAAAAAACAAGGCATAACTACTCAGAGGAACATGATGAGGAGTAACTCGAACCAATTATTCTCCTCTGTAAGCAACAAAAGGTTATGCTCACCGCAAATTTGTGGGTTGAAGCTGGCCTTGTGAATGGCTCCATTGGCCCCATTATTGACATTGTCTACGCCCCATCATCGTCCCCTCCTGCTCTTCCACTTTTTGTTGTAATCGACTTCAACAAATACAACGGCCCTCCTTGGAATCCACATTTCCCCACCCATGTCCCCGTATCCCCAATCTCAAGAGGCAACCGCAGGCAACTTCCTTTAAAAATGGCCTGGGCACTTACAATCCATAAATCGCAAGGGCTTACTTTACATAAAGCAACTGTGGATATAGGTTCTTCAGAACGACCAGGGCTTACTTTCACCGCATTTTCTAGAGTCCCCTCCTTAAAAGACCTGCGCATTTCACCCCCCCTCTCTTTCGAATGCTACTCCAAAATGTCCCTTTCCCGACACCTCCTTCAAAGAAAGGAGGAGGAATCAAGACTACAAAATCTTCATTTCGCCACATCCGTACCATAATCCACCCCAACCCATTCCCCCCCCCCCCCCCCACCACATTCAATCACATTGTCGCTCCCCAATGCTCTGCTTCCACTCTCAAACAAGTAAGTAAACGTTCCAAAACAAATTGGTGTCGATTACAAATTTCTAAAAATTTAGAATAAATTACATTGCACTTTAC
This sequence comes from Taxus chinensis, assembly GCA_019776745.2. Classification (NCBI taxonomy): domain Eukaryota; kingdom Viridiplantae; phylum Streptophyta; class Pinopsida; order Cupressales; family Taxaceae; genus Taxus; species Taxus chinensis. Next base: position 716,243,901 of record CM034153.1, on the reverse strand, counting down.
TTAACAATTGTGCAATGATGCCTACAGGTTAGGGTCGACTGGTGCAGACGGTAAAGGCTATGGAGCGGTGGCTTGCAAAAAAAAAAAAAAAAATGACGACAAATGCCAACACCTTTCTTTTTTTCCTTTATGTAAATTGCCTTTCTTTCTCATGTACAACTTTCTCCCGATCTATAAACAATCCACTATGTAAAAAACATGTTGTTATAAATAACAAACCAATTACTTAACATTGTAAATAGAAACAACACAAAAAAACGTCTAGAACAACGTATACTTCAGAACTAAAGGATTTTCAATACATTCGTAAAAAACAACATGCACATTAATCAACCCAAAAACCAACTGCATACACTTAATACTGCACTTCCTAGCTGCATCATACTACACACCCGACCCAATAATAACCCTCATTTTGGAATAAAACGCCCACCCATCCCTTACGGTGTCAACATTGCACGCTTCATCGTGCGATTGCTAGTATTATGTATATAATAACATTACACTCATTCATTAGGGAGAAAAATTGAAATAGATTGGAATAGATAGGAGTTAATAATAACAACGGCCTACCTTCATCCTCTCTAGATTCCACACATTAATCATGGGACTTTCCATATACATATAACTTTTATTTATCATAGCAGCATTTTCAATCAAAAAAAAGTTTTGGAGGTGGGAATTTGATTGGGGATACATCTACACCATTAATAGAGTTGGTTTTTGTAATTTATGATTATTGTTTTGTTTTCTTCCTGGGTTTTTTGATTTGTTTGTTTTTATTTTGTTTTGTTCTCTTCCCTTCTTACGAGGTAGACGTAGTAATTTTAGAATGATTTTCGAGGTGGGTGTGGAAGCAATCCTGAACCGTCACAATCAAGCTTTACAAGATCCCCGCCTGGGCGGCCCATATGTATTCATTCATTGGATTGGAGCGCTGTTCTTCTTCATGCTATTGCTTGTGTCCCTTGTCACAGATTCTTTTTTTTGATGGATCAGGCTATCATGTCTTGCAGAAGACCCAAATCTGAGCATGCAATAGATTGCATCCAGTCTGTGGGAAATGATAATCCTAACTGCATGAATGTGGTTAGTATGAGAAAGTTCAGATCTCAATCCCCTGAGAAGTCAGTGATGGGGGAGACCGATTCTGAGGTGGTTACAGAGAATTCTGTGGTGGTTTCTAATTCCAGTGGGCAATACAATAACAAGAACAGCAGTAGCCTGCGTCATGTTTGTAGATTCTGCAGTAGAGTTTTTAGCTCTGGAAAAGCTCTGGGTGGTCATGTGAGAATTCATGGGGCTGGCAGGTCTAATGGGCGGTCCTCTAGCATGGAAAATGTTTCTAGGTGTGATTATTCATCAACAGGTAACTGGGTGAAGATATCTAAGGTACCCACAACGAGATCCAAGAGGAATTCCAACTGGGTCAGAGCTGATAGCATTGAGGAGGAAGAGGAAGAAGCAGAGGGGGAAGAGGGCGACAAGGTAGCGAAAAACATGAAAATGGATGTCGGAGATGAGGAGTTGAGTGATCGGAAGACAATGCCTCTGTACACTCTTAGGAGGAATCCCAAGCGGAGTAGGAGGATGACAGATGAGGAGTTTTGTTTGGATTTGACTACCAATAACAGCAGAGTCTGTGTTGAGTGTGGGAAGGAGTTTTCCTCATCTAAAGCACTATTTGGTCATATGAGGTGCCATCCTGAAAGGGAGTGGAGGGGAATCCAGCCCCCAAATGATAGTACCAATTCTAGTTATGAAGTTGTTGTTCATGCTGCTGCTCCAAGCTCTGGTCTCTCCTCCGTTTGCTGGCAGAGCTCTCAGGGATCAGAAGATCTGGAGGAGCATGGAGAAGACGAGACGGCAGCTTCAGATAATGAGAGTGATAGAGAGAGCTTGAAATCAATGAAGGCAGCCCACCATCTAGACTCCTGCAGCCTCCTTACTTGGTCTGTGACTGCAAAAAGAGGTAGGAGAAGACTAATTAGGTCTACTCAACTTCCACAGGAGGAGGATGGTGAAAAGGAAGAAGAAGCAGGGGTTCACAATGCTAAGGAGCTTGAGGATGATAGAGACACTGCCCATTTCCTTGTGATGCTAGCCTCTAGTGCTAGCAATACCAATGATACTAATAAGGGTAATAGACATGTTGAGAGACAGGTGATGGATGAATCAACTTATTCTTTTAAGACGGATAAGCGTGAATCTGAGGGCAGTTTTGAAGATTTTGAAGCAGAACAAGAGGTGCTGGGCTGGAAGGAGAAGATGAGAAAGAAAAGGAGTGATAAAACCGGTAGACCTATTGAATTGGGTGCAGGCCTTGCAGGCACATATAAACGCAGCACATGCAAGAAGCTCTTAAATTCTCATCAAGCTCTGGTAGCTCACAGATCAAGTCACAAGATGGTCAAGGGTTGTATTTCAGCGACCAATGCCAATGATGAGGTGGAGGGGATGAATGAAGAAGAAATTAATGAAGAGTGCAGCAGTGTGTTGATGACAGAGTATCTTGTGGATGTTATGGGTTCTTCATATGCAAGAGAGGAGGAGGAAAAGATAGATAATCTCAGTCAAGAACTCAGCCCTGAACTTGCAGTAGTAATGAAGAGCTACCATTGGACGGGTAAGAACAGAGTTACAGAGAGCACAAACAGCGTGATCTCAACAAAGGAACAATCAGAAGTATTGGGAGGCCATGCAAGAAATGTGAGACAGCCACTTTTCGATCTCAACGAGCCAGCACAAGTGGATGAGGAAGCTTTAGAAGGTGCTTATGGAATGGTGGAATTTGATTCCTGCCTGTACCGAAAGTGTCAGCCAGAGAATAAAGCTTGACGAAGCTGTGAGGAATGGTGGGTTTGGGTATATCTATGAATGGCTTGAGGTTACACCAGATTGTCCATACCTTGATCTCTTTTGCCGAGTAATAACCAGGTGCATCCGGATATCCAAACATTTTGATTCTTAAACAATTCATTCTATACATAATCTCTTGTAAGGATATTTAGCAAAACTTTCTTTCTGTAGGTTCTTATCAAAACTTGAAAATTTGAAGGACTTCATGCCAAGATGATGATTTTTTGTTTGATTTTATCAGCAAACAGTTTCTGATGGAAAGACATTTTTAAATGGTGAAAATGCTGCTACTTTCAGATGAGAATACGCACAGATCTTTATCCATGTAAATGTATATAAATCAACACCAGAAGAGGCACAAACTTTCTCCATTTATTTATTAGCCTGTCATGTGGAGGTTTAATATTTGTATTGGAAATTTGTACACAAAGTTCAGTAATATGACATTTTACAATTCCATTCGTTACCAACTTGTTCAATTCCTGATATTGGTTAGGTGAGTATGGCTGTAGACTGTTACCACATTAGCTTTGCCATGGACAGATTTTCTGAATGTGCAAGGTTGGGAATAGCAAATTTGGTGACTTGGCATAGAACTGGAATCAATTTTGTTTCTGGGTGTTTGTTTGGATCAATTTAATTCATGTCTTCTGGGCACAACTTCTTAGTAATTGATGTTTTTTTAACTGTGAACAGATAGGTGTTGAGCCAGAGTCTTACAATTTTTTGATTTATTGTAGCCTCTGTGAAAATGAGGTTTTATGCTTCCCTAGCCATGAACAAGCAACTAGAATTTGAACGTGAATCCATTTACTTGTAAATACAAATCCATACCAAACCACCAAATATATTTGTAAGGTAAAAATGGAGCAAAGTCAGTGTACCTATTTATCCTCTTGGTCTCTAATAGAAATCTTGAGTCAGTCACTGCTTTGAAGCTTATCACATTTTCTAGGGTGCTGTGAAGAGTGAGGCAAATCATTCGCTGTTAATGTGAGCCATTAAGAACTTCAGTGACCTGATTGAAAAGTACATCTCATCTATGGAAAAACAATATATGACACACAAGCTGCTATGATTTTCTGTTACTATGATCCAGCAAGAATTTCATTGACCTGATGTAAAACCGTCAATCTCATTCTTGGACAAGCAATTAGTCTAGCTTTCTCGGACATAATTCACAAACTACAATTTTCTGTTAATGAATCAGTAAAAATTTCATTGCCCTGATTGAAAAGTCCATCTCATCCCAAACATTTAGTCTAGCTCTCTTGGACGTTATACTCAAACTGTGATTTTCTCTTTGTATGAGCCAGCAAGAATTTTATCCACTGATCTCATCCATAAACAAACAGTTATTGTAGCTTTGGGTAAGAAGAACAATGCAGAGATAAAACAGTTGCAGTTGGAAATTTGAAAGTTGAAGGTGGCCATCTTGATCCTAGAGCAAAGAGTGAAAATCATAGAGAACTTGCAAGCTGAGAATATTGGTGTGGTGGCCATTTTGGTGGAGAATGACATGAGTGGCAGTGAGGAAGAGGTTAAAAGTGTAGTGATGAACAAGGGCAAGAAAAGGATAATCCAGCACAAGGAGGCAGGACCCAACACACGCACCAGTGGAAATCAGAGGAGAAAGATACTCGGCGAAGGGCGCTGAGAATGCTTCTATGAATAAACAACAGTTACAACAGTCACAAAATTAACCAATTATAGTAAGAAAAACTCCAACCGAGACCAAATTATGAACAAAAACAAAATACAAATAAACTAAGAACACTTTTTGAGAGTATTGTGTCTTACAAGATTTTGTTGACGGTGATCCTGTATCTTCACAAATACAACTCGTTCCTCTTGACTCTTAAGGTTGAATTGATACAACTACAACCACAGCGAAGAAAAAATCTGAATTTACTTGTTCTGTTAGGTTAGTTGCCACTTTCATGCCAACTTTTTGTGGACTTTTTTGTTAACTAGTGTTTTTTTATAAAAAATGTTTCTTGGATATTGGATCAAACTATTTTGATCCTATTTATAATTAGTTGTTAGTAGATTTTTATTATAATATCTTTTTTGTTTGTACAAGATTTCCTACACTTTTACCTACATAATAATTTATTACAGTTTGCTTGGATACTTAACATACACAAACTATGTTAATTACAAGAAATTCATTCCTTTGCTGGGAAAGTCCATTTTATCTATGGACAAACTCTTTATTATAGTTGAATAAAAATCATTTTAACCATTACCGGATTCAAATGTCAGGTCATTTACCAATTATAATTAGATGTAGTCTTTTTTTTAAACAAAAGTCACATAATTGGATAGTTTGTTATTGTATAAGTTTCAACAAAATTATTGTATAGGTTTATATATATATATATATTTGAATTGTAATATATTTTGTCAAAAATAGTGTTTTTTAAAAAAAAAATATTGGTTAAAGATGAGATTGGAAATGTTATAAATAATTTTTATTGAAAATAATAAATATAATTAAATATAAAATTTGAGTTGTTATTAATAAAATATATAATAGAATATAATTTTTAAATTAATAATTTATAATAATTTTAAAAGTTTTTTTTGATAATCTTTTAAAAAGCTTTTGATTAAACTTAATGTAAAGGTAAAGACAATAAGTTTTATATTATAAAAAAAGAACTTATAACTTTTCATTATGTTTCAAAAAAGAGCAACATAAGCATTTGTAGTATTTATAAATTGAACTTTTTAAAAATACTTGTTTAGTCAATTTTTAGAAAAGTTGTTTTGAATAAAATATTTACATAATTATAAAAAATCACTCTCTGATATCATAAAATAATGGATCAATATAAAATTTAGAAAAAACAGTCCATAAAAATAGAATAATAAAACAAAAAGTAAAAAGCAAAAAGCTTCCAATTTTTATTTGTTTATAAGATTTATACTTCAATATTTGAATAATTGTTATGTTTAGATTAGTTGATGTAAAATAATAAAAAAATAATTAATAAAAAAAAAGGTGCTTCAAAAGAAATAAAGCTCTAGCCAATAGAATTAAAGGAAAAATCTTTGAAAAGAAAAATCAATTTAAACTTTAGTAAAAAACCATTAAATTACACATAACATATTTTGGTTGGCTAATTAATTGTGGTGAAGATAATAAATATTAGTTAAGATCTTATATATTTTTACTTTTATTATAAATGGTTTTCATTGTAACAAGTGCTTTTATTTGGCATTGTTCTCTGTAACTGCGCATTCAACTCCTGCTGCCTCACATGTATATATAAGCACCAAAAATTATTTGCAGTTCAATCTCCCTATTTATCCCCGAAAATTTCTCTGTAGTTAATTAACTATGGTGGTGATGGGTTATAATTCTTGCTCTAAATTCTGTGGCAGTGATGGAATTGTTTCTTTCCAAAGCAGAGATAGCTCCAAAACACTTGTGTGGCGGCCTTGGAATAGTAAATTATGTGAGTTTTCAGACTAATTTTTTCTCTCATTTTCCAGTTCGCTCTAAAGTTGGAGCTAGATGGATTTACGTTATTTTGAAAGCATAAATCTGAGTTCAATGAAACTTTTTTTGCAACAGTTATCTGTAACAATTGGTATTATGATGGCTTACCTGTTTGGGCTATTCCTTGGTTGGAGGAATCTTGCCATTGCAGGCTAGTTGTTTACTACTTTTTTTTGGATGACAGAGTTTTGATTGTTTTTCCCGAGAACTTTGTTTCCTCATTATAAACAGTTTGATTAGGAACTTCATCGTGAACCTTGCAACAGATTTAACTAATGATAGATTATCCTTACCCTTTTGTTCCTTCGTCACTGTGCTGTGTTTATGAACTATCAATCTTTGTCTCACATTTCTTAATAAATAAACCCCTGCATTCTAATTAACAATGGTTACAAATGATTCTTTCTTCTGAATCCTTATTTGTTTATTTGATTCAATTACATATAGGAACCACGTCTTTCTCCAAGAGTCTTATCTTCTTGGAATTGATTACATAGTCTTAAAGAATCTTCATCCCCCCCCATTGTGATGTGGTTGTGCATGAGTAGTTCCCTGTTCTCTTATGGTTCTAGGGTTATTCTTCATCCCAGAATCTCCAAGATGGCTGGTGAGTTTTTTAGCGTATGAATTTTTATCTTGCATTTCAGAGTGTTGTGGAGACAAGAAATCAACAATCAAGAATAATTTTTTTTGAAATTTTTGAACGAAGATACGCAAAACCTGTTATTGTAAGTTATATGGTTGCTTTGTTAAGTAACATAATAGCAGGTGTTGTATAATTTTCATGCCCTGATGAATTTCCATAAACCAGTCGATGTTGAATTTCCATAAACTGTAAATTTATTAACGGAATTGTTGTTGGAGGCTGAAAAACAAGTAGAAAAGAAGAACAGCGCTTGTGGTCAGTGGATGGGGATGAACAACGTGAATTTAATTGCAGGTAAGGTCATTTGTAAACTTACTTAGGAAATGATCTATTTATCTTAATCCAAATTGTTTTGTCTACAATTGTTTTGTCTGTGAGTAGATGATTGAGTTTATATCACAAATTTCATTTAGTATATTTTAATTGCATGCCTCAGTTATATTTACAAATGTTGAGAAGGACCCAAAAAATGACAGATAACATAGAAATTGCATAAACGGATGGTCCTTATTTCACATACAATAAAACATCATATTGTTTTATATTCATTTCGAAAGTCTTCCAAATGTTTTCAGTAAATCCAACTTCTAGAGGATTAAAGACAATATAACATTATCAAAAGCAAATAAACCATATTACTAAGGCATCTTGTTCAAATTTGACAAAACATGTGCCTAAGACTTATTTCTAAGGAAAGCTATCATGCATTTTTACATATTTGAAATGATAAGCCAAGGTTTGGCACTCAGGAATTCTATTATATATTTGACAAAAATCTTCTAAAGCTTATTAAATGGGTGGTTTTTTAGAAATTCAATCTAATATTGGATAAAATCTGTAAAGCCTTCGCTTAACAACTTGACCAAAATTCTAGAAATGGTCGAGATTGCTCTTCCTCATGACTCTCTGATGTGCTAGCATTCATATATTGGAGTACATTAGGTAGCATAATAGGAGGCTTACCTGGAACATTTTTCTTAGTTCTTGAAAGTTGGTCAATTTGACCTAAGTAATGCTTGATCTAAATTTCTTGAATACGTCTCTTTGTTTGAAGGAGAAGATGGGAAACTGTATTGGTTATTGATAATGGAAGAAAAAATAGGCATGAATGTGTTATACATGCCCAACAAAATGTGATGTTGATCAGGAAGGGGATTAGAGGGGACTACTTAAACGTCTATTTTGTTGATCAGGGTCCTTCTATGCTTGTTGTCATTCCTTCATCCTTTTATCATGTTCTTTTGATAGTTTGGCCTGCTCCTTTTTCAACTCCTCCTTTTTTCGCTGAAACTTATCCTCTTATTTTTTTTGCATTTTCAATTCTCTTTCAATTTTAAGCTTCCCCTTCTTTTCTGTTTCTACCAACATAGCGGGCTTTCATTTCTTATGCTTGTTCCCTTTTCTTTTCCTTCAAATCTTCAATTTCTCTTTTTCTTTCTTCTTGATCTTGAAGTAAATGCAAATATTCATCAGAGGTAAATATTTGGGATTGCCTACTAGTTCTAATTGCACCATCACTTAGTAACACAGGGTTATTGTGAACCCTTTCATTCGGTAGCTTATAAGAATTTAATTACTTATTGGATGTCATTTTGGGTGCAGGCCACCTCTTCGTTGTCTTGTGTGGCTATGAAATCAACAACTTTGAAGTTACCTTTATCCATATGATGTGAGGATAAATTTGGGGCATCTAATTGGGATGCATCATGTGCCTCCCACTTCAAAGTATCAACATAATAATGCACCACCTCACTCGAAAGAGGTGGGGGAGGGGATGGCATTGAAAGAGAAACTTTCTCATTGTTGAAATAAATTTGCATGTTGAGGTTTATTGCCTCTTCTTTAACCCATTGATGTTGGCTGAGCTATGTTGGAAAAGTCAAGCTATCATGAACATCTGCAACTTCTTGTGTTTGGCTCACATGAGTTGTTGAACTAAGGTGATAATCTTCTTCATTGATTTTTTGTGGCTGATTTAAATCTTTAGGCATGCTAAAACATTTCGAATCGACATGCACTTCCTTTGTTTTATGTGCATCCTCATTATCTGACACATTATAAATAATTTCTTCTAAACATTGCCGTACATCTTCATATTCTATTCTTTCCATCCTCAATTTCTTTTCAACAACTGTCATCTCTTCTACTTCAACATCAAAGGATTCACATGGCCTCATATCATTAAAAACAACATTCCGATCAAGTGGCCATATACATGTCCTATAAAAACCTGCTTTGATGTTTTTAGGTGTAAGTGCGAGTTGGAAAGCTTGACTGCTAAGTTTTTCCAATTATGTCCTCCTAATTTCAAGACCCGAGTTCTTTTCCATCCATTTGGATGTCATTGATTTGAAGTAGTTCTTGAATGGAGAGAAAACACTAACATCTAATGGCTGAAGTTTGTGACTAGTATGAGCTGGAAAAGTCACAAGGGTCAATTCCTAAATTTCTAGCTTCTTGGATTATGCCAAAAGCTACATGGCTGCTTTAAACACCTAAAATTCACTTACGTAGTTTTAAGACTAAAATTGCACTAATTACCCACTTTCCCCTCATTTATGTAATAATTAGTGATTTTACGCTAATTAACTAACTTTTCCCTCCATTTTGGTCAATTAACAACACTCCATTAATTAAATATCCTTTACCCCCACTCCGCATGCCAATTAATGACACTTTTGTTAGTTATAATCTTCTTTCAATTAATTAAGTACTTATTAGTTAAATAAGCCTTCTATTTTAATCAATAAACTTTTTTTATTGGTCAAATCCCCCTCTTACATCCCCCAAATAATTTTAATTTTCCTCTTAAACCCATCTGGATAGCTTCTACAAGCTTATCCCTATCTATTAATTAATCACATTTGTTTAATTAGACCCCTCTCAATTCCCATAAAGTGCACATCCTTTATTAATTATTATAAACATGCTTATCCTTTTTTCGTATTCTTCTGGGATTTTTCCCACATCCACTAATTTTCAATCCTTTCCAAAACATGTAAAGCCATTTAAAGGACCAATTTCCTTCCCTATCAAACTTACACCTCATTTTGATTAGTGAAAACTATAGGCATTTTAATTTGAGTCATTAGCCATTGTTGGAAATATATTCTCCATATTTCATTCATTCATCTCAAATTGAGGAGCATGGGAAGCTCCACAAATTGACTTGTAGCCATTTCTTCGTGAGATCTCATCCTCAATTCTTGAGGAAAACAACACCAATTTGATTTTTTAGGTGATTTAATTAGGTTCATACTACAAGTAACAATCACAAAGAGTAGGAATGACTTAACATTTAGTTGTTTTCTCATGTTTATGCATTGAAGAAGTTATTTTACCTTAAGCTCTTATCATGATGTTATTGTATGATTAAATTTCCTTTGAAGCTACTAGGTGTTAGTTTCATTTCAATTAGCATAGTTAGTTTTACATGTACACATTTGGCACGCCTGGGAATTACCCTATTGTCTTAAGCATATTGATTTCAATATTTGTTAGATTTAGTTTAAATTTTGGCTAACCCTTATTTTTCACATGTTAAATAACTTGAATTTATTGACATATTTTGTTTAACTTTGCATGTGTTGAGTCTCTCATTGTAAGTGCAAAGGAGATGGTTTGTTACCAAATTTTGGATAAAGATGACAAATTTTTGACATTTTTGACATTTTCCTATGTCAAAATCACATGTGTCATGATGTCATACAAGATCCTTGTGCTAGTGTGAATCATACCCGCACTATTGTCTCTTTATTCATGTTACTGTAACACTGCTTTCTGTCATTCTTAGTGTCACTAACCCATGCTAGTGTCAATCTATGCACGATTTCTACTAAAATTGTGCACATTTTTGTAAAACTTGTGCACTTTTCTATAAATTTGTGTCAGACCCACCTCATTTTTCTATAAAACTGTGCTCATTTCTGTAAACCTGTGAGCATTGTTGTAAAACTGTGCACTTTCTATAAACCTGTGCATGTGTTTCTGTTAGACCTATGCATGTTACTGTATAAAATCTCATGCAATATCGTTAAGCCTGGCACACTGTCGGTTTCCATCAGCCTTGTTTTGCATCAGACCTACCTTATCATTGTTTAGGTGCACTATAAATTTTTCTCTTGAACTACTGTCTAAATGACTCCATTTGGTGTTCTTTGTTTTTGGCTATTTTTTCAAGTATTTGAAGTGAACTATGTAATAAAAACATAAATATGGGGTTTAGATGTTACCAAATATTTATGGTTTTCATTTTTTAGATAACTAGTCATTTTTGCTAACATGTTTAAATGATTTAATGAAATTTGTGTCTCCATGTTATTTTAAAGATAGGATAAGGTTATGTATGCTCTTCTCTTGTACCTTTTAGGTGATCTTGAAAATCACAAACAACTTTGGTCTTCCTTCTTTTCTAACATTTCATCATTTCATTATTGTTTAAAGGAATGAACAATTTTTTAAACATGCGTAATGGTCCTTTGATATATAGTTTTTCATTTTGGGTTACTTGTTACATATGCTCTTCTCTTTCATCTTTTAGATGATCTTGAGAATCCAAAAACAACATTTGATCCTATTTTTAAAATGTTGTAAGTTTTCATGGAGAACTACTAACTTTTGAGTGCAAGACCTTATTTCACTTGTCAAAGAATCAAGATCTAAATAAATACTAATATAGTTTGTTGTAGGTTGTCTAGCAGTGTGCAAAACCACATTAAGTTCAAAAGATAAAAAACACACCACTATTTAAAACATTATATTTACATGTTGTGATAAGATCTACAACTCATCTGATTTAAACTATGGGAAGTATCTTGGCATAAGCCATAAAAATCATTATGAGGATTACCACAGTAACCCAAAAGTAGTCCACACCTTGAGGGAACTGGTGGAAAAAATGGAAAGTGCCACACTACCCACTTGTCTAGTAAAACCCTTGTGAAGAAATCTTCATGTAACCTATATGAGGCCTCATTCAGTAATTTGATTGTGAGGTAATGGTCCACCTCTTTAGATGAAATCCTTAGAAGTATTCACCTCTCGTAAGTAAGAATTGGTGAGTGTTACAAGATAAAATTCATAGGGAACCATTTGGCATTGGGGCCAACTTTACCTTATCCATCATGTTTCAAATAGCTCTCAGAAAGTGACAAATTTTTCAGAGTCAAAGTTGGAACCACGTGTTATTCATCACGAATCTTACTAGGTGTTACTTTGTCTTAGTTTCTACCTTTTACTTTAAACAAGGTGGAAATATGTTAAAGTGAAGCTAGTTTTGTTTCATCACCACTTGGTCTAATCCTTTTTTTACTTGTTTCCCTTTTGGGAAAAAAGAAAACATACATAAGAAGTGTTACTCAAGATTGTGTCCACCACTTTTGCACCGGTTTACATCCTTCCTTATTATGACTGCGAGAGTGCAATTTGAAAGAGTGTTGGTGCATCCTCATATCTTGAGTAGCCTTGTCTTTATACCCACGTCAATATATTTCATTTGTAGTTAGGCTCGCTTCATCATTGGTCTTAGTTTGAGTTGTTATGCTAATCACATCATCTCGATATAATATTGATACATACATCTTATTTTTTATACACTTGATATAAGTTTCTAGATTATATCATTACACTTCTCACACATTATCAACTCTTTGTTATACATTGACCTTTTTTTCTTATAAACATTACCTTGAGTTTGAAAAGTGTTGTTACGTTGTTGGTGTCGTATCAATATTTTTTTTTATACTAATATATTGATTTTCTGTAAATCTTAATTAACATATCCAAGTGGTATTGTTGCACTTCTCACATTTGAAACTTCCACTTTTTTGGGATTTAGGCCTTGTTTTTATATAAAATTGTTTTAGTATACCTTGAGTTGGAATTCACCTCAACCCTTTTCTAATACTTAAATCTTGTTTTCCTAAAGCTTGATTTAATTGTTGGAATTGTGTTTTCATCTAAAAAAGAAAAGTTTGAGACAAATATATTAGAATTATAGAGTTATTTTCATCTTTGATTGGTCTTTGGTTTGAAACCTGCTAGTGTTTTCCTTTTCATTATTTGTCATTCCTTATTTGAAATTCATCCTGACATTTGGAACTATCACACTGCTTGATTTCTACCTAGGTTCATTGTAGTCCTTAGACATATTTTTGAAACCTTAGAAAAAATGTTTCCTATTAAGAAACTCTTGAGAAAATATGAACATTGAAAATTTTTCCTTTGCAGCCATTATGTTGCTAAATTTTGATAAACCATTTTGACATTTACACTTACAACTTGTTGTCCAAACCTTGTTGGATTTTTGAAATTGTTTCATGAATATTTATATTTTCCTTATATCCCCTTTAGAAAATAACATAATCATCCCCTATTTGTTTGCAAAATGTCTATTTGGTTGTCATTACGTTTCCTGAATCGACATGGAACTTCCTTGCATTTGAATGAGTTCAATCATACAATCTAGGTCTAGGTATTTAGACCCAAGAATGTCAACCATGATTGATTATCACATGATTCCTCACACTCACGACGATAAAAACCTATGTTTAGGAATTCACATCAAAATATGCCTATCATGATTAAATATTTATTGGTTTATTTGCACTAGAGAAACCATACAGTTACCCATTTCCCAACCTTCATCTCATAAATGGTGGTATGATTCTGATGATTCTAATTTAAAATATTATTTTTATTCCCCATAGAATTCTGATGATTTTAATTAAAACTATTTTTCTGATTCCCGTAAGTCTCCTAATTATTTTGATCCCTGCTATTATTTAGATTCTCCTCACTCTCCCAAGCCTCATTTCTGATCAACTTTCCTCCTCTAAGGATTTGTGTCGCCATGAATTCTCTGAATCAAACATCTGATTTGACTCTTGATTTGAAGTCCTCCCTTTCTTCGCAGGACCCACTTTATCAGTCGCCTCAACTATGTATTCCTCCTTTGAATATCTATGTGACTCAAAATTATTATAATCAATCATCCAAGTTGACCCATACCCAACAATCCATACTGAATTTTTACGTGATCATGTTTGTCTTCCTACACTATATTGTATTCTAGACAAACCTATACCAACCGATTCTAAATCCAAATATACTTCGTCTCTTGATTTATATTCTTCTATCAATCAAACATCTTCTAATTCTTCCACACATGTTAGAACTATTTCTTCCAATCAACCTACTATGGTTGACAAACAACAACTAATACCGATCGATTTATTTTAGAATGAAGAAGCAATTAGAGAGGTCATGGGGATACATGAGGAAATTACTTTTGAAGATCATGAGAAAGGATTATCTTTAGACCTTGATGCGTTCGTGTATTATGGGGAAGAATTTAATTCCTTTTGTCAGAAAATTTTAAAGGAAGATCCTAAGATCATCAAACTTGATCCTCCTCTTATTCTTCCATCTTCGCATTCCCAGATTTCATGGAGCTACATGATGACATTCCTTTAGAGGATCATGTCATTACTACCTTTTACCTATGCTTCTCATATTATGGGGAATAAGTTCCATCATTATTACATAATCAGGAATTCCTCAGATCATCAATCTTGATCCTCCTCTTATTTTTCCATCTTCATCATCTTCTTTATATGTGGCCCAAATGTCTATCCTTGATCCATCCTACCCTATTTCTCCCCATCATTTTTACATATACCTCAATCAAATCTTTCCTTGGGATCACCTCCTATCCTCCATATTCTTGGTGGGCCACCTCTTAGTATCCATTATCTTCTATTCTTGGGACAGTCCTTGGTAGCCCATTATCTTCTATGTACTTGGGCCATGTCCTAGTAGCCCCTCATCTTATATCTATGGGCCACATCCTAGTCCTGGTATATTCACCATCCTATCTTCCATACTTGGTAGCCCATGCTCTAGTATTCCTTCATATTCCATCTATGAGACACCTCTTGGTACCCCCATTATCTTCTATACTTGGGCCACATCCTAGTATCCCTTCATCTTCTATCTATGGATCACCTCCTGGTAGCCCATTCTCTTTTATCTTGGGTCACATCCTAGTAGCCCTTCATCTTCTATCTGTGG
The DNA here is from genome assembly GCA_019776745.2 of Taxus chinensis. NCBI lineage: Eukaryota > Viridiplantae > Streptophyta > Pinopsida > Cupressales > Taxaceae > Taxus > Taxus chinensis. The sequence continues at coordinate 716,228,818 of CM034153.1, read as the reverse complement.
CTCACCTCCTGATAGCCCATCCTCTTCATTACTTGGACCATATCCTCTTTTTCCATCATATCATCCTTCTATCAATAATTTTGGTAATCCCACCATCATCCCTAACATTCATATCATCAATCCTAAACATCCACTTTCTTCTCCCACTTCTCAAGGATCAAAAAAATCACTCATTATCTTGTAGGAAACACCAACAGTTTCTTCATCAAGCTAAGATTGAAAATCCAAAGAGATCTAAATCTCCAATCAAATCCAACACTGAAAAATATAAAAATCAAATGCGATTCAAGAATCCACACATAACGAACCCATCAAAGAATGTCTCAAAGTGCAAAAATATATGGATAGGAAATTTAATCTTCCACATAAAAAATCCATGTCTTCAAGATAAGTCACAGTCTCTTGTCGAGTATGAGATCACCACGGTCATCAATATTGGATATAATACCACTCTTGACAAGTAAAATACTCCTAGTCTCCCTCATTAAATAAATCACAAACATCAGTTGTTGGATCTTATCACGTGGAGTGAAATTTTTGGTCCCAAATTCCCAATCATTCATCTTCATCATCTTATCCCTTCGTAGTTTTCCCTTTATAAAACCGCTAAAAATATTAAAAAAAAAAAAAAAAAAAAGAAAAAACAAAAAATCATTAGAAATAAACTCAAAGGTAAAAAGATCAAACATTGCAATCAGGTATTTCATACACATAGATGTTATTTCATCCCTTTATTTCCATTCCTTTGCAAAATCACCCACCTTGTTAATCTCTTTGATGCTATTTTGATTAGTATATTCACAATCATTTTTTGACATTTTTCTCTATAGTATCTATTTTACCTTGGTCTTTCATTGCCTTGGTAAATTAATGAACGTCTCACCTATTAGAGATCCTATCACTGTTTACACCTATTAAACTTGTTGCAAATAACTTTTAGATGTATTTGTTGACAATATCCAATTTCATCAATCGTAATAACTTCCACATCCTTCCATCAAGCCATGTCATTCATTCTTAACCCCTTATAAAAACAATGGAGAGAGATAATATATTTTTCAGAAATAAAACAAATCAATCAAAAAAATTAAATGGTAAAAGAAAATAAATATATAACTCTCTCGTGGGGTATTTCCGGTATCTTTACTAGGGATATGGATGTGTGACTTTCAAAATATAGCAATGTTATGACTAGAATCGAATATATCTTTGTAATGAGCTATGCATGCCTGACTAGTAGTAGAGTAATGCATAACTCTCTTTCCATCCTCTATTCATAAATCACATTTCAAAATAAATTCATTCATTCACTTTGACTAGCATGTCATCCTAACTTGTTGTCCTATTAAATTCTTACCTTCAAGAAGTAATTAATTTCCACATGCACACACTGGATTCTTGATGAGAAAAAAAGATTAGTATGTTACCATGTGTTGTTTAGAACTCTGTTCAAAATCTTACTTTAGTCTTTATTTTGACTCACGATTTGTACCTTTGGCTAAATACCTTTTCATCGCAGAGGCTTCTAGCTACATTTTCCACATCCTTCCATGGTAATTCCCACTATCTATTCAACTTTGTTCAAAACATTCATGTGTATAAGATATCCTTCTTTAACCATGTTTACATGGAACCTTTGTCCCTTCTTTCAATAAAACAATCCTTTACTTCTTTTCTATCATTTATTTCTTGGCTAGCTTGCACTGGTGGGCATGTTTGCTCCTTTTTAGCACTTCATTTGTTTGACTTCCATCATCATATTGAACCTATCCTTCATGTCCTTGATCCAACATATCTTCTTCTTGTATATATGTGTAAATATTTTCCCTTGTAGATTCCCATCTCTCACTAGGGGGCATCTTTGCATCTTCGTTTTCATGTACATAGCTTCAGAAAACTTTTTAAAAAACCCTAAAAAAGTCACAAAACCATAAAAATCCAAAACATCAGTAAAATTTCAAAAATCCTAAAAATTGGTAAAAAATTTCAAAAAATCCTAAAAATTGATTAAAAAACAACCTAAAAATTCACAAAAAGAAAATTCAAAAAAATGGTAAATTTAAAAAAAATCCAAAAAATTGGTAAATTTAAAAAAATCTAAAAATATAAGTAAAAAATGGTCCAAAAAAATTGGTAACATTCAAAAATCTAAAAATTCATAAAACAGTCAATAAATCCAAAACAGTTGGTCAAAAACTTCAAAACTCCTAAATATTAGTAAAAAATTCACAAAATTAGTAAACACAACATTTACTCAATTAAATTTTTTAGACACAATGTCCTCTAACATAGAAAACTATACTACAAAACATCTCTCTTTGGTTCTTGTGTGTTCTTACACATGACTTGTGCGATCGTTTTCGGTCTGCCTCCATTAACAAATGTTGGTTTTCTTGTTATGTCTATACTTCTTACACAAACCAGTTGCATGGTATTGTTTCATAGAGCACGTCTACTTTTTCATAGTAGTTTTATGTCCTCCATTTAATCACATTTCATGTATACTTGCTTGGGGTGTCACTTTTAACCCTTGTCGTATAACTCGAACATGTGGAATTTGAATCTAGATAACGAAAACATTGGTACAAATGTTTTGAACATTGTTTGTTTGAGAATTTTTGTCTTTACTTTTTTGGTTAGCTTGTTTTGTTTGTTTACTTTCTCGTATAGTTGCATTGAGTTGCTTTATGCAAAAATGTTGCTTTTATTCAGTCTGTTGCATGTATATATATAATAAAGAGCTGATGACGTAGATCATAAAGTAAAATGATGAAATAAAGTTGTTTTAACGTCAGCTAGATGAAAGTTATCTCTATTCTCTTCATCTTCATTTTTCTTCCTTATCATTTTCTCCTATCAAAATTTTTTTTCCAAAAACACCTAGGGAAATATGGATTATATTATCCCCCTCCCCCCTTGTTTCTTCTCTCCACTTAATCTTTTTCAATCATTGATCGACCTCTTCCACCACCACATCGGCACTCAAGGGGGAATCCTTCATTCTACTCATTTTTATTCCACTCCCTTCAAAAAAAAAATTGTATGTACTTGTCTACTATCTTTGAAGTGGCTTCACTTACGCCACCCCAAACAGGGGTAAATGTAGACACCTAAAATCCACTTACGCAGTTTTAATACTAAACATGCACTAATTATAATTTTCTCATTCATTTCCATGATAATTAGTGTTTTTTTCTGCTAATTAGCTAACATTCCCCTTCATCTTTGTTAATTAACGACATTTCGTTAGTTAAAATTCTCTTCTAAGTGAGTTAATTGACAATTATTAGTTAAATTACGCCTTTTTATTGTATTTAATTAATAAACCCGTTCTTATCAATTAAATCATCCCCCGAACACCCCCTAGAGCATCTATATTCCTTTAAACCCCCTCTAAACAGTTTCTACAAGCTTATCCATACCTATTAATTAATCACATTTGATTAATTAAACCCCTAATCAACATTTGATAAAGTAAACATCCATTATTAATTCTCCCATGTAAAAATGCATATCCTTTATATTTCTTTTTTGAAATTTATACCAACATCCACTAATTTACTAGCATTTACCAAATAGGCAACGCTTTATAATGGACCCCCCCCCTTCCATTTCTTCTTAAACCTCATTTACACTAGTGAAAACTATAGGCATTTTGATTTTGAGCCATTATCCATTGTTGGAAATAGATTCTCCATCTTTCATCCATTCTCTCAAATTGAGGAGCATGGGAAGATCCAAAGATGGGATTGTAGCCAATTCTTAGTGAGATCTCATCCTCAATTCTTCATGTAAAAAACACTAATTTCATTACTAAGTGAACTAATTAGGCTCATACTTTAAGTAGAAATCACAAAAGAGTAGGAACAGTTTAGCATATAGTTGGTTTTATTATTGTTTATGAATTGAAGAAGTTATTTTCCTTTAATCTCTTATGATGATGTTCTTTTTTGATTAAATTTGCTTTGAAGCTACTAGGTGTTAGTTTCACATGACCATCAAATATTAGAATATGCCTATTGATTGGTGAAACTCTGCCGAGCACAAATCTTGTAAAATGAAGCAGCCAACTCAAAAACAACTCCTTTTTCATCCACGCACATGGGTACGCTGCCATGCATGCTCCAGGTTCACATCCAACTATATAGTTTTTAAGTTGTCTCTTTGCCTTAAAAATATAAAATCCAGGAATGCTTTGTCGTGATGCATTAACACAACATAACATAGTAATTCATTGTCTACTTTTTGACATAATGCGTGGAACACTTCTACAACCTAATTTAGTAATGACATGCATGCCATAATTCCTTCCTTCTTGTATACTAGTTTCATCACAATTCCATATTTTTTTGGGCCCATATTGATTTTTTTGTATACATTTTTTGCAAGTTATCATAGAAAGTAACAAGAATTCTTCGTCGTAACATAACTGCTCTATCTCTATCAAGGCCCTATACAATTCTTATTTTTAAATTAGGATGATGCCTATGGAATCCATTCCACCATGAGCTTCTTGGTAGGCCATCACTGAATGGATTTGATTGATTAACTAAAATAAGAAATTATTTGTATCTAAGTTAATTTAAGCAAGTACATCAAATATAATAACTAATATGAACTGAAATATGAATGCTAAGTAATTTTATTTGATATTTAAATGAAATGAAATAATTGAAATATGAGCAATAAGGTAGTAACCTGAAAATGAATCACCTTGCTGAGCTTTGGGATTGAACATGATGATGTGCGTATGGAGTAGAGTATGATGGTACAACCCAAGAAATTGTAGTAGATGAAGATTTGACTAGACTGGGGTGCTTGGAAGAGGATCAGGGCACCTATGGGCAACCTAGTCTACAATATGGGCACTCTGGTTTACAAAATAGATCAAGACCTAAATATAGAAGTGTCGTTAGATCTTTGCAATGTATTTATCTTTGTCACATGATTTTCGTAGTAATTTCAATGATGACGATGTAAACCTACAATGAAGATTCACCTGTAAAACCCCATACAAAGCATCAAATCCCTAACTAAAAAAGATGCATATGAAGGGGTCAGACTGTCCTTAGCGACCACAATGGTGGAATTACAACTAAGCCTTGCACTACATTCTAAAATTATTGTAGTTCTATGTGATTTAAGTGTGTAATGATGTGCCTAGGGTGCCCTAGTGCCAATGATGCAGAGATAGGGGGCAATAACTAGATAAAATGAAAAATGGTGGATGGAATAAAATATAATTCCCTTTCCTATGCAGTGTGTGTGATGTAATGATTCCCAAATGTAGTCCCTTACCTTAGTAGATAGCTATTACCTTGTAGTAGATAGTTCATGCATAAGATAGTAAGTATGTTATGTTTATATAGGGATCTCTTTCTCAAATTTTGACACTAATGACCTGACATGCCAACTAGTACCTAGGGGAATGAGAGGGAAAATTATAAAGACTGACCTCGAAAATCTAAATTAGACCCAAGTGCTGTTAGGACTAGGGTGCCTAAAATAAGGGCCGGGGTGTCCATGGGTGCCCATGAGTTCTACCCTTAGGCGCCCTAGTCAAAGACTAGAGATGAAAAATGACCAAATAACGACACCTGAGACTCCTTGGGTGATGACCAGAACTGTGCAAAAAACTAACGACATGTGCAAGACAAATGATGACAACGACCAACTAACTGATGAAAAGACTAGGGGATGGGTCATTAGTGAATACTTTTCTTACATGAGATCCATATATAAAACAAACATACTTGGCAGTATAATTATAATATTAAGTGTGTGATTTTGTGACTACATTTTCCCCCACTTTATGTTGGTGAGCGGAAATCTCAGTAACATAAAGTAGATAGAGATGTGTACCTGAAAGAAATTTGGAGAATCCCATATTGTAGTAGAACGACATCAGATGTGGTAGTAAAAGCATGCCAAAGAACCATATAGAGTTTCGAACCATGGATCAACGTGTTGATCCATGCAACGTAGTGAGAAACATAATGTCATGATGAAGTGTACTAAATGAGAGTGATGATTGTAATGTTGGATGATTGATGATTTCTAAATGTTGTATGATGATGATGAGATGGGGTAGGGAGTGATCAGTTCCCGACCAAACGTGTATACATGAATAATCAAGCAGAGGATTTGGGATCCTGCTGCCAGAAGAAGAGTCTAGGGAGAAAAGTGTGTTATTCTCCAATCTCTAACTACATCCTCAAGATCTAGCCACTACAAGATGGACTCAGATCAAACATTTGTGGTTTTTTGGATCCAAATAATTTCAATCAAACAGTTGACCCATATAGGAGTGGTATAGGAAAGGACTCTTTCCCCCACTCCACGTGATTATTGCCGTAATGTGATGGCTTCCAAGTTAGGTCATCTAGAAGCAAACACGAAATGTATGATGGCTTCCAAGTTAGGTCATCTGGAAGAAAATTCCAAATGGATAGAATAACTTCCATGTTAGGTCATTTGGGAAAGCAATGGATGTAATCTCCCAAGTTAGGTCATCTGGGAGGCCGCACGTAACTCCCAAGTTAGGTCATCTGGGAGGTGAATTGTGTTGAATTTGTATTGATGATATGATTTTGATTGTTAGAAATTTGAATGTGTTGATTGGTTTATTGATTGATTGATTTTATTTGATTTATTACTCGTAGAGAGATTTTAAGCTAGTTGCCCCCATAGGCTAGGTCATTAGGGGGAATCGATAGAAATTGGTGAATATCACATGGAAATATTTTTAAATCACTTTTCCCCCCTAGGTTAGGTCATTAGGGGGAAGTGATGAAATGTCGCATAGAAAAATTGTATATTTGTTGCCCCCAGATTAGGTCATTAGGGGAAATTAATGGTGAGATGTTGCACAATGAATTAGTAAATGTTTGAAAATGATGAGTTGGTAGTGTTGATTGACCGTATGGTAATGTAAGGGGAATTATAGGATGACCCCAATGATATGCCCCCCTTTCGGCGAAAGGGGAAGTGATGAGAAGAACGAATGCTAAGTCGTAAGTAAGCACAAAATAGATAGAAAGTGATAGAAATCACCAAAAATGTGTATGAATTGGATGGAAGTACAATGTTCAAGAGAGATAATGTGTGTATAATGTGTATATTACAGTGGTAGGTAGAATTCTAAAAATAATTCCACAAACGGGGTGTAAATCAGAGTAGAAATGCTCAAGATATGACAAAACCATTGTGGTGTGTATTAGTTGTGAGAATAAGCATGAAATAATGACTATAGTAAAGTAGGTGATGAAAAAGTAACTATAAATAGTGAAGTGAAAAAGTGTTTATTCACTTCATTTGTTGTTTATGCAATTTTGAGATTGAGCATGAAGTGAGTGAAAATGCAGTAAGTGAGAGTAGTGTGTCCTAGTCAGTTTGAGAGGGTGGCGACTGTCGTAGCACTAGAAACGACTACAGAGTGACTAATAAGCATGAGTTGGTAAGTAATTATAAATAGTGAAGTGAAAAAGTGTTTTTCAAAAAATGAACACGAAGTGATGGTGTAGTAGAGTAGCGTGTTTCAGTTTGAGAGGGCAGCAACTTGAATAGAAACGACTTTGGTAAGTATAATTTAAAAATTTGGTGTAATTTTCTATTGACTTTTTGAAAGTTTGAGAATTTTTGTTTTCTCAGACCTAGACAATAGCGGTGAGGGCACTAGTGACCCCTGGGATAAGAGCGCCTAGAACTAGGATGCTAGTGTCCTGCTCCTAGGCGTCCCAGTCCTGCATCTGGGACTAGGTCTAGAATGTGTGTATTTGGTGTATAATGATGAAAAATCAGATTTATAATGTAAATAAATGTGATAAGTGAGTGTATTTATACTTGTAAGGTGTTCTAATGTTGTGTTTGTTGTCATTTTGTGGTGTGTAGAGAGGATATTCACTCGAGGGAGTTCTGTAGGGGGTGTCACATGAGTACTTTTCTTGGATTGGGCTTGTCAGATGATGATTGGGATGTTATGGACCGTTTTGGCCTGTGACACATAGCACAGATGGGGGATGTGCCCCACAATATTCCCATGTTGATTGCATTATGTGAGAGGTGGTGCACAGATACGTGTACATTTTGGTTTCCTACAAGGTGAGATGACTGTTACGTTGGAGGATGTGTATCATATACTGCAATTTTCAGGTCATTGGAGAGAGAGTACAAGTTATGCCATTGGAGGATATGGAGAGGAAGATGTGAGTTACTAGATGATATTTTGTGGAGACTCAAGTACCTACCAAGGCCCATATCAGTCTAGATGTTATCTTACAGTCTGCGGTTCCGCGTTTGAGGAAGTTCATAGCAGTTATGATTGCTTCATCTATAGTAGTGGAGGGAGGAGGTGTAGGCATCTTGTATAAGATGCATGATATATGCTAGAGGATAGAGGAGGAGGGTACTAGATACGTGGGCATAGGTGTGTGTTGGCCCACCTATATAAAGATCTATATCAATTTACTCACGATGAAGCATGGTGGTGGGATAAGAGCCACTACACTATTGCACGTATGGGCTTATGAGCATATAGTTGTGTTGAGACCAGTTGGAGGTCCATGAGGAGAGTGGGCTAGGCCAGAGATATATGTGAGGAGGTGGATTAATATTTGTGGGCGTAGGATGGACACAAATACCTATAAGGCATTGATAGATATGATGGGGCCCAATGAAGTTACATGGAGGCCATACCACGAATATGGAGGATGGCTCGAGGATGCTATAGAGTTGTAGTGTATTCAGAGGACTATGTGGCTAGAGGATCAATTTCCAAGGTGTGGCCAAGATTTTTTTAGGTAGAGAGAGTATCACGACAGTTTCACATGGCTTAGGATGTGCCCCCAGAGCCATATATATGGTTGAGAACTATCAGAGCACCTAGGAGGGCTAGAGCTAGATTAGGGCCCACAATAGAGCAAGCTAGTACCTCTGGGCCAGATGAGGTAAACACAACAATAGACTTGATAGACTCAGATGATGCTAGTTATACAAAGAAGTACCATACATGGTGGGCGGCACACTCAGTGGGTATTGTTGTTCCCATTATTTACAGGTCCAATAGGGGGTTACCGCATGGAGGAGGAGGAGAGGGGGAAGCCCATGCCCCTCCGAAAATGTGTCAGTAGCTATAGTTGAGTGTGAATATTTGTATAGTTGTGTTGCATAATTTGTTGTTTACCTATGTTATAGCGATAGTTATCTAAGTCGTTGTGTTATTTGTTTTGTAGGTGATGTGTATTGGTCACTAATAGTGGACACAGTAGCCATCCACATCTTGACATGAAATGTGCCGACGGATGTACTTGGTGGAGGTATACTTGAGCACGTGGATGATATAACGGGTGAGCATGCTCATTTATTTGAGCCAGTGGCCATAACAGCAATGACGTGCACTGTGTTGTTAGGTGAGAGGGATGAGGCATGTGAGGAGACTCAATGAGCCAGAGAGGCAGTAGGTGGTGGTCCTCTAACGCAAGATGTGTTTGCAATATACGTGGATTTTTAGTTAGTTTTCAAAGAAGTCTATGGATAACACCTTATTACAGAGGCAAGTTGAGAGGTATCAAGGCCACGAACAAGTGACACAGAGTTAGTGGTGGCATCTAGTTCTAGGGCTCTCACAGTACCCGAGAGTGATAGTGATGATGAGATTTGACTTGTACTAGTGAATGATGTGGGGAGTTGCCCCCAGTGATGAGACATTTTTTGTAATGATGATATTGTATTTGCTATATATATATCATGGACAATGTTATTGTTATATGATGAGCTGATTGTGTTGTGTATAGATGTCGCAATGTGATTGATGATGTATGATTTGATGTATATTGTTCGTAGTGTATGTAATGTGTTAATGTGTGGTTGATGGATATATTGTTCATGTTTTTTAATTAAGGGTATAGTTTTGATATAGATACAAAAGGGCTCACAGATATAATCAACAGCCAGATTGAATAAAAAGGATCAAGGATAGAGAAGAGACCAAAATGTGTAATGTGAACAACTTCGCATGATATCACTTGATAAAAAATCATTTGAAGCAATGTGGTTGGTGAGTTAAATGAAATGGAATTTGTAATCCCGCTGAGACTGCATAATTAATGTAATGTCAATAGTAAGATAGGATACAGTCAAAAATGTATCCAATTGTAGCAAAACTAGCAGTGACATCCTCCTCATCATCATTTTGTAGTTTCCCTTTTCCCTTAGCTGATAACACTCTTAAGTGAATTTCCTTTTCCATAAAATCCTCCTCCTTAGGCTTAGTATGTGCAATGGCAAACTTTGTGACTTCTAAGGGGGGGGGGACGAAGCAGTGTCAATCTAGCAGGGGGGGAATGGAGTTAGTGGGGGCCCCCAGGTTGAGTAGTGGCAGTGTAGATGAATATGGATTGGAACTACCCTAGTATGATTTTGCACTTAACGACCCAGCTTTATCAAGCAATGAGGGAATTTGATGATTATGTTTCTAAGTGATGAGCCCCCTCAAGAATTACATACCTAACAACCATCCTGACGAGCTCAGTAAAAGGCTTGGGAATCGAAGTCAACTTGATGCGGGCTGTCACAAATTCAAGATGTTCCCCTTCATCTAGGAATTTCTTTGCCTCCACCTCTCTGTCCACCCTCTTGTTAAAGAATTTGGTGCCATCAAGACTTAGCCCCGTAACTTGAGTGATAAGCTCCTCCGTTATCTCAACCTTAATGTTGTTGTACTTAACTACACGATTCTTCCATCCTTGAGAAAATTTAATAGAAATATCCTGATCAAAACCTTGTATTCTTTCAATAAAATTTGCAAGAGCCCCAATTTGAAGATAGTTCCAAAGCCCTGTATCATCTTTCCACACTGGATTATGGGTGGGCTCTGTCTTGCAAGGCAGACCCCCCATTTTTCCAGTGACTCTGCCCGCAACGGTAAAATTTTTAGCACTATGCGTATCAGTCTTAGCTTTGTTTTTGAATCTCTCCCAATCGCGAGAAAAGATGTAATTATTAGACCTTACTTTGTAATTAGTGACCCACTCCTTAGCGTTCTCCCTATGACAAGTAATGATGGCTGTCCAGGTCACACAAATCGTACAAATCTTAGATGATGTCATCATTCTGTACTTAAAAATCAATGATTCGTTGATAATGGTAGAAAAAATGTATAATGTGAATGATAAATAACAAACGCAATGTGGCTGGTGAGTTAAATGAAATGGAATTTGTAACATGTAATTAGTGTAATGTAAATAGTAAGATATATGCAAAAATGTATAATTGAAAAACTGACATGTTGTGATGTGATCATAAAATGTTAGTATAATGAAACAAAAGGGGGGGGGGGAGATTAGGGATGCCCCCAGGGTGAAGAGGAATAGGCTCATTTAGTTACGACCCCTCAACAGTCAAGGATGAGCCACGTAAAAAAGAGTGCATTATCGGGAAATGACTGAGTGCATTAGATGAGATGAAGGAGTGCGTAATGAGAGGTCCTTAGAAAAAAATACCTCAATAGTCATGTAAGAACCATAAGAAAACAAGTGCATCATCTAGGGGTAAGGTGATAAGAATCACCTACCAGAGACTAAGGTGGCGTGAAGTGGTGGAAGCATGTGGGATGGAAGTAGCATGAAAATATGTTCCAAATTAAATGTCATATGGAGTTGCAGTGGTATGCATGAAGGTGGAGGGTTGTGGTAGCCAATGTGAAGGAGCAGCGTGATGTGATGGATAACATAAATGGATGGATGAAGTGCACATGAGTGTGATGATGTAACGGTGTATGGATGCGGTGGAGAGTGTACATGCGTAATGAACTGGATGAACCATGACCTGAGCACCAGATGGAGGAGATGACTCAACTGTAGTAGAAAATTCTCTAATGAGGTAGAGGAGAGATGGATCACTCACATGAGAAAGAGCCAAAGGATATGATGAACTTATCCTCTAATTGTTGCAATATATCATGAAGGGAAAGATAATCATTGTCCCTATGGCCATTTATGTGATGATAATTACAATAAGGTTGGTCATGCTGAAGTTGTAGCCTATGTTGTGGATGATGTTGGTTGGATGGTAAGATAATTAGATGCTTTTTAAGTAAGTTAAACAACACATCATGAGGTCTAGCATGATGGGAGAAATGCAAGGGATCACATGCCATAAATGGAGTGGAAAGAGAAGTAGCCCGTCGTGGAGAAGGAGAAGAAGTATGCTGTGATGGTGGATTAGGTTGAGCTTGTTTTCTTTACTTATGAGGAAAAGGTGGAGACTATGTAGGACACTCAACCAATTTCGAAGGAGGACTAGATGATATAATAGAACTAGATGTATTTGCAGGGTCAATGACACTTGCTGAAAGAAGAACTTGCTCTAGATCTAGGAATCTATAACATAGAAGATTGAATGACTCACATGTATCATATTGTATTCTCTCTTTGAGCGCATTAATCAAACCATGACAGAAAATGAATCGTTTCTCAAGGTCTATAGCTTGGAATACCAACTTGTGCATACAATCATTAATAAATTCCAATGAGCCCTGATGTAAAAGTAAGTATGCGGTCATAAGTAACCTTAGGGCCATTGTTGAGGATTAAATGTCGAAGGAAAGTGTCCTCCATGTCATAGTAAGTACTAATGGACCCGAAGGGAAGATGAGTGTACCATTGCAATGCTTCATTGGTAAGACTGTATCAGAAAGCCTTAAGTAATAGCCTATCATTAGAATAAGAGCTCATATCCATACAGTAATGTAGAATATCAACATGAGGATCACCAGTACATAGGCATGATAAAGTCCTTAGGGAATGCAAAATTTTGAATCTTCATGGGAATAGGGTTACCATGTAAGAAGTTATCAATAGAATAATAGTAAGCCCTATTTTCTAGAGTAAGAGACTGAACCTGAGATTCTAATTGACCTACGACATGCATGAGAGAGATGGTATCCTGTGAAGGAATAGTGAAAGATGGAAATAATGTATTAAGATGTTGTCTTTTGCCATTGTGAGTGACCATAGTAATATCTAAAGATAACAAAGGAGGTTCTGATGCTAAAGACACACTAGTAGTAGGTGCCAAAGAAGCTATAATAGATGATGTAGATGGAATATCCACAATAGTGGTAAGTATAACATCATAAAAATACCTAATAGGTGAGGTGATTGATGGAGATACATCTATGAGAGAAGACGAATGAATGGGTGTAGATGATGTAAGAAGAGGAGATGAAACACTAGGAGAATAAGAAGTGAATGATGGAGGTGACTCATGTATAGTGCTAGATGTAATCTCAGGAGAAGGTAATGATAGCATAGGAGATTCACATTCGGCTGTTGTTATCCAATTTTTCCCCTCAGGAAAAATTAAACAAATGTGACCTTGCATAGGAAAAGAATGGAGGCCCAGGCTTAAAATTTTAGAGTTTCGGCATTCAACATTTTTGAGAAAAATCAGGGCAAAAAGGAATCAACAAAGTCCAAAATCCCGAAGTTTGAAAGTTCAAAATTTGGACTTTTGGAGTTTCGAGTTTCAGAGATCTAGGTGAGTTGGACTAAGGAAAATGTCTGAAATCCCAAAAGGAAAAAGTCTGAAAGGAAAAAAGTTTTGAAATTCTGAAAGTCCAAAATTTTAGACTTTCGGGCTTTGGAGTTTTGGAGATTCGGGTTTCAGATTTTTGGAACTCTCAGGCCGATTTTTCGATGAACAGTAAAAAAAATCCGATTTCAAAATGTCTGAAAGTCCGAATTTCAGGATTTTGGAGGTTGCATGCATTTTGGACTTTCAGGTTTCAGAGTTTCAAAGATTCGGGTTTCGGAACTCTCAAGATAATTTTCTGATGAGCGGTAACCCAAACTCCAGAACCAAAATGTCTGAAAGTCTGAATTTCAGGATTTCGGAGGTTGCATGCATTTTGGACTCCGAAAAGGAAGGACAAGAACTTGCAATTTTTGCAGAACGACCCCTTGACCTTTAGATGACCATAAATTTTGACTGGGAGCTCAAATTTGCACAAGAAATAACTTTTTGGAAAGCTTACAGTCTCCTCTACACAACTACAACTAGTTATCTTAATTTTAGTGGGACTAAGTGCTTAAAAATGAAGAAATACAGTTCACCATTTTTGAGGGTGTCAGACTTCTCACCTACCAAAATAATGAAGTATGGGTTTCCTTTCTTGCCCAATAAGGAAAAGTACATGGGGGTATGGATTTTGTAGTGGCACCCATCATTGTTGCAAGAGAATTCAATGCATTATAGGGTGGTTGAAGTATGATTTCAAAATGCTTCTATCTCCTTCTCTCATTCTTCTATAAATTGTAAGGAGGGGCATTTTTTTTTGTTGGATAATTTTGCTTTTCACCCTCCCTTCTTCTCTGATCTGCAATTGAATATGTGGAGTTAAAACCTCCCATCTAAACTGTAAAAGCAATCTTACCTATTTTCCATTGTAATGCAATGTATCAAATCTTTGGAACAATAATAAAAGTCTGTGGATGATTTTCAACCCTTTCTTATGTTCATTGTGTCTTCTTGATCTGTCATTGCAATCCTAGTTATTTGTGTATGGTGGTTGTATTACATTTTGAATGGTTTGTTTTTGATGGAAAAGCATGTGTTCAATATTCCTTTTGGTGCATCACCTCTGTTGGTTTAGATTTAGTTTCTTGTAATCTTCTTAACCCTGTCTCATTGGAAAGTTAGAGTAGGTTTTATAGTAGATCCTCTACAATTTGGATGTGTGCAAAAGAATAGAGGAATAGGAACTGGCCTTCACCCGAAGAGCTTTCCTGATTGCAAAGTCCCAAACTTTGGGAAAAGCTCCATGTTATGCAATCACACTAATAGTTTCAACCCATCGAGTTACAAACATTCAAGGGTGATGTGATTAGGCATCAACAATTGTATGAAAAGGAGAACCATGGCTATCAACCACCTCATCGACATCATATAAAGAATTAGAAATGAGAATGTCACTAAGAATACCATCAATAGGATCATCAAAATAGTATAAAAGAGGATGTAAACTAGTATGAGATGTATCATGAGAATCAATATCAGAGGTAGGAGATTCGTGAGATGAAACTATAGAGGAGTTCTGAGTAAAAGAAGAACTAATATGCACATGTGAATGATGATCAATACCAAACATGTAATCAATAAGAGAATCATTTAAAATTTCCTTAGAAATATCAGAAGGAGGATCACAAGTAGCCATATAACATGGTGTACAACGAGTGAAGGCTATCAGATCCTCAACAATACTAATGTCAATGGGAGAATCTTCAAAATGAGTAGGAACATATTGCTGACCATATAGAAGATGATGTTTGATATGATCAGGCATAGGGGTAGGATTACCATAGAGAGCCTTGAGCTTAGTGATGGAAGCATCATCATAAATGGGGTTAACACTGAAATGAGACATGATGGATGAAGAAGATGAAATATCCTTAGCCATAAGGGTTATAAGAGGATCCTAGGGAAAATATTCTGAAGTACGGGTTCACAAAAATGATTAACTAAAATAAGAAATTATTTCTATTTATCTAAGTTAATCTAAGAAATAAAAAAATATATAATAAATGATATGCACTGAGATATGAATGCTAAGTAATTTTGTTTGATATTTAAATGAAACTAAATAATTGAAATAACAAGGATAAGGTACTAAACTGAAAATGAATTACCTCGCTAAGGCTCGTGACTGAACATAATGATGTGCAGATGAAGTAGAGTATGATGATACAACCCAAGAAATTGCAGTAGATGAATATTTGACCAGACTTGGGCACTTGGAAGAGGTTCAAAGTGCATGTGGGTGCCTGTATGATGGAAAAAGTAACATGCAAGCATGGGAATCTACAAGTACCTCTTCCTCGTACCCGACCTCTCGAGGTCATGTCGAGACAGCCGGTGAATGTTGAATGTGGATAGATATGTATAAGCTAATCGGGTAATCTTAAATCCTCAATACACAATAATGGAATCTGTGAATCTAAGGCGAAGAAGGCCCTCCTAACCTGGATTGGTGTAATGGCTCATTCGGATATAATGGCTGCTCGGAGGCTCCAATCGATGTCAAGCTCTTCCGAGATCCTATTTCTTGGTTGTTGGATACATGGGAAGTGACCTATGGGAGCTTCGTATATATCTCCAAACAAGGTCATGAAAATAGTGGTAGGTCGTTTGAGTGGATTTTGTGGTTAGCTATGGGTGGTTTTCTGGTCTAGCCCAGAAAATATTGGATTGATTAGCTTCTATGTTTAATACGGAAAATTTTGCTATAATATCTGGCGGGAGTGGTGAAGATCTAAATACCAACATTTGCAAGCCGGTGTCAATACTTGACTGATTTGTAGGCCCATTGGGTTGTGGGACTTGGGGATCACAACCGTGAGTTTGTGGTTGTTGTGGACCTATTATGGTCATGTGAAGAATCAATCCCTTCTTCCAACTATCCAAGTAATCGTATGCCTTTTCAGCTTCTACGTTTAGAACTAGAAGTTGTATGATTTTCTCAGAGTACCTAACAGGTGTTCTTGGCAACTTGGATACGTAAGCTAGTGTCTATATCAACGAGGAGGTCTCCTGCGTTAGGCTGTGGAACCAAAGGATCAAAACCAAATGTTTGTTCTCATTTGAACCCTTGCACGGTCATTCAGGTGTTTTATCAAGGCAATCTATAATTTGGATGGTTTGACCAGAATGTGTAAGCTTTGTCGTCTTCGATATTCAATCCTCTTAGTTTCTCACTAATTGCTTGTAATTTTGTTGTGGCTCGAAAGACCTGTATCCTAAGGTCCTGATCTATGTCAGCTAAAGTCATGGGTAAATTTGGTTGAGGTACTATAGGTTCAAATATATATTCTCTAGGCTCTCTAGGTCCTGTGATTGTCATACAAAGATGATTCAACCTCTAACTAACATTAAATAAACTGATTACAAAAGAGGTATTTACACTATGCAAGCATCCTTCTATTTTTGTATTTTTCAATGACGTATTTCAATGAAATTGAAGAGCAGCTACTCTAGTATATTTATAAAATGGACAACTAATCTAGAAACAAAATGAAAACAAGCAAAGTAGCCTGGTATGGCTATTTGCCTGTGCAATTGTGATTTTATCCTAAATATCTAAGCAACTAAACATATTAATTTGAAAGGCTCTCGATCCTACCTCAGAAGTGAGGAATGAATCACAGTTTCTCAGAAACTATCAATCCCCACAGCTTCCCTGGTGATATTGAGAGTGAAATTTTAACTGAAATGAAATAATTCACTACTCTATTTGATATGTTGTAACTAGAACTTTGATAGCTCAAACCTGGCGTTTACAGAACAGTGGTAAATCCAGTTGTGTGTGATTTCATCCCCTCAGTGTGATCTCCTCGTTCCTTCATGTCCTCGTGAATCCAGAAAGTGTGTATATGATAGTATCAACAGAAGATAGCAATTGAACAATGGCAGACTTTGGATATAGACCGAATATAATGCGAGTAGGAGAGGGATAGTGCAAGTGAACAGAGCTTGACTATGTAATTCCTAGCGGGATTTATTGCGGGAATACAACACAAGTGTACCAAGAATTTCAGAAATTATCCTTGTGACAAAACAAAACCTGCAACTTTAATGGATTCTAGTCTAGAAATGAAGCTATTCTATGCTTTAAACTGACTTGTATGAAGTAGTAATTGAAACAAGACTTGAAACAAGAAGATTATATAAGCTCCAAAACCAACAATGGAAGCAAAACATGAAACTGACATAATTCTAAGCAAGAAATTGAAAAATTGAATAAGAGAATTGAGAGGATGAGGGGCCATTTGCTTGAAAACAAGCTGGCTATTTATAACCAATGCATTTACCAGAGGGTAACTCCCATTAGAACTCTTTTACTATAAACAAAGGAAAAACACTATTCCTAGGGAGCAGAAAACATTAATGCAAGCCAAAGTGGTTGAAGAAAGCGTGTAAAATCCAAGATTTACATTTGATGTGATCGTCGGAAGGATCTGGAAAATGCGTACAGGACCGCTGCCCTGTGCAGGGCGGTGGTTACGGGACTCGCCGCCCTGTCCTAGGTGGTGGTCACAGGACCACTGCTCAGGCAGGGCGGCGGTTTCTGTCACTAAAGACAAAATGCAAGAAGAAAGGGGAAAAAGGGGAAAAACAAAGCATGCAGAGGCTAAGCGGGGCATGCGGGATACAAGCATATACTTGGCGAGCCTTTCTGGATTCCAAACACCTTGCAAGGAGACCCGTATCATCATTGGGGCATGTGTATCATCGTTTTGGAGGTGCAGTACCTTACAATTTCGGGTACGTACATATTGCCCCCTCGGAGAAGCATTTTAGCCATGAAGAGGCATAAAATGGTGGATCCGAGTATGGCGGTCCCAAAATGGGGAGTTAGGAGCTATACCTGACACGTCCGTGTGCTGGAAAGTCAGCCATCCAAGATTCCACTACCTGTAAAAAATGAAAAAGGGGACTCAAGTGCAGATAGATAAAACAAATTGAGAAATAAGGCTGAATTGATAAGAAAAGAGAACTTACCATCTATGTGAGGTTTAGAACTTACCTCCATCAACTCTCTAACCCTGCGAAAGACATTCAAAATCAAATTAAGAGGGTTATTTATATAAAACAAAGTCATTTTACTATTCATTTACGCAGATTGATTTGATAGATTTTTGAGCTTTGGGACCCACGGTGACGGTTTTCGATGAGAGTATAGTCAAAATGTTCGTGGTGAGATAGTGATCATGCCTCTGAGAGTGGAACATCGACCCGTGAAGTCTCAGGTTAGTTCTTCTCGATTTATTGTTTTTAAACCTAAAATGTAGAAATGATAAAATCTTTCCCTTGGGGGGATCATTTTTGAAAATGTTAGTTTTAAATGTGTCTCTAGGGGGGGCGCCCATAGGGTAGGCTTTTATTTCAGTTTGAAATGGTGCATTTTCTTGTTTTTAGGCTTTTTTAGGGCTTATGGCCCATTTGGTTTCGCGGGACAGGACCGCCGCCCTGTGCAGGGCGGCGGTTACGGGACCACTGCCTTAAAAGGCGGTGGTTATGGAACTGCCGCTCTGCACAGGGCGGCGGTCCATGACAGAGGACCATAATAATACAAAATTTAGCTTGTTTTTGCATGTTCAACATTTTTATGTGTTTTTACTAGTTTTTTCCAACTTGATTTTAGTACTAACTTACTCCTCTTTTGTGTTTTTGGGTGTATGCAGAAGAAGGAGGAGTACATCAGATGGAGCTGGGAGAGGGAGTGTGATTGGCTCTTGGCAGTGTTGGAGGCACTCTCCCAGGTAGAGCGGGATACTCTCTAGAGGGCTGGTATATGGAGGATTGCACAGGTTCCTCATGTTGCACCTGCCAGTCACATATTGTGTGACTTGTTCTCTTATTGGGATGCGGATCAGAACACCTTCCATGATTTCCAGGAGTTAGGGGTGAGTGGTCCATCACCCTGGAGGATGTTTACCGTATACTGGGGGTTCCGATCCTTGGGCGGCGAGCTGTCTCTTAAGACAACAGTATCTAGATCACAGGTGGTTCAGTGGGCCACCTATATGGGAGATGTGGTTGTATCGATGGGGTCGAAGAAGGGCATGAGGATCTACTCTATTATTGAGTCAGACATTCCCTTGCTTCGCAAGGCCATTATGGGCATCCTTGCATCCAGACTGATTGGGGACAAGGGAGGGGACACCCTCTTGTATTGCTGGGCTCCTATTATTGCACAGATTGAGGGCCATGGACGTGTCTATGCTTAGGGAGCAGATATCCTCGGGACTACCTACCATGACTTATACAGGGTAGTCCATTTACAGGGGCAGTCACTGAGCCACCCGAATCTTGTCATGAGTTGGGTGTATGAGCACATTATCCCATATGGGAGAGGTGTAGAGGTGGAGGATCCTGGGGCCATCAGGGTAGCGAGGTGGATGGGATGATAGTTCTCATAGAGCACCCCACCAGCCAGTGGCTTCCTTGACTACTGCAAACATGGAGGCCACTCCTTATCAGGACATGGCAAGGGTATGGGGAGAGGAGACTGTTACTTTGATTGCCTGTCAAACCACCAGCTAGTTGATAGACAGGGTAGGGAAGTTGGAGATACACCCCTTTGACAGAGTTCCACAGGCAGTTTGGCCTCCCCTATAGTGACATGCTTCCTCTGGTGGTGCCAGTGTATAGATCTATCCATGAGGCTCAGGGAGGTCCTAGAGGCTGAGGGTGGACTATTGTTACGCTCGTACTCCTATTACGGCTAGGAGGGTGGTACGTGCATGAGGGAGAGCCGGTGCTCCTCAGGCACCCTTACTTCAAATTGCTGCCGGTCCCACTCATAGCAGTGATGAGCCCATTGATGTGGACTCCGAAGTCTAAGGAGTTCACTAGGGGAGAGACCAAGGAGGAGACAGAGGACATGGAGATCAGTGAGATAGGGTCGGTGGGGGGGATGATAGTGATCCTGAGTGGCATGATACCTAGGAGATCCTGCAGGCCGAGAGGGTAGAGCGGAGTGTAGAGAGGGTGACTCTGGTTTCAGAGGAGTTACTCTCTCAGGACCCAGGTGGAGATGACGAGTCTGTTGCAGGCCATCACATTGCCCCAGATGTGGGTGAGGGGCACCAGTCGGTGGCGGCGTCAATGGCAGGCATGGATCCTAGAGATCCTTCTTGGAGGCCTGGAGATCCAAGTGAGTTGTCACTCTTCTCTTGACATTTGTTTTAGTTAGAGTCATCTTAGTTTTTTTGTTTCTTTTTGTTTTGTTTACTCTTGGTTTTATTGTTGATTCATTTTCTAACTTGTTTTCTCCTTTGTTTGCAGCGACTGCTGATGAGTGGCAAGACTTGATTCGCCGAGTGTGTACTGATACCCTGCTTCTCCCCTTGGAGAAGACTCGTGCTGAGCTTTCCGTGGATGTGGGGGAGCCCTCAGCAGCCGGTAGGCACACCGATGTTTTTTCCTCTATCTGGTATGTGGTGAAGATCATGACTTCTCTCCGCACGGAGGTGGCTGGATATAGGACAGTTGAGCGCCTGATGAGGAGGATCCATTCTCATAGCGAGACGACAGCTACTGGGCATGACCACGAGCCCTCAGTGCATTCAGAGCGCCGGCATAGCCAGAGTCCTAGGTGTGGTCGTGCACCTTTTTAGGGATCCCATCTGAGGGATCCCATAGGGATTGAGAGACTATTTTTGTAGTATTTTATCAGATGTCTATACGAGTGTTTTTGTACTTTTCGGGCTCATTGAGTGTTTTGACCATGCCTAGTGCATGATGGCATTGTATATGAAACCTGATTTGTATATATATATATATATATATATATATATATATCTGTGTGTGTATCTTTTGGATCTAGACTCTTGGCATCTTGAATTTTGTGACTGTATTCCTACATGTGTATTCAAGATGCTTTTAGAATACTGTTTTCATGTTTTCAGAATGTATGCAATGGATAACAAATGATAGTAGATAGAATATTTTACTCTGTATGTTTTTGTAGTGCTGATATGAGATGATAGTAACATATGGTAGTACTGAACTTTTGAACTCTTTGGGAAATGTTTGTAATTTTCTTCTTATGTTGGTAAAACGTGATGAATGTATAGTGATAAAGAGATGAACTTGCCCCAATCCCCAAATCCACGCAACTAGTAAGATGCGAGGGCTCAACACCAAGAGTTAGGAAGGGCACAAGTTGTATGAGTTTGACCGAATGGAATGATGAGAGACAGACAAAACTAGTAACAAGAACCAAATTTGGACCTACACACCCACCCTACCCAGAACTACCCGCCAAGCTTAGAAGGCCACTTACTTTTCAGTTTATCTAGACTTAGATTCATAAATGGCAACTTGGTTGACAAAATCTGGTTTTGAGGATTTGATCTCTTTGGAATTTGGATATTTGGATATTTGCTTTCTCTTAATAGAATTTGAATTTGTGTTTTTAGCATACCAAGATTTGTTCATTTGTGTGACTGGACCCCCCACACCCTGCCTCACGCCACCAGTAAGAAGCATGGGTTTGTCACCAAAGGCAAGATATAGGAAAGTAAGGGCACTTCTTTCCTTTCCCAACCTCACATCACCAGTAAGAGATGTGGGCTTATCACCGAAGGTTGATGGGGCAAAGAAGTGTGTAAAATAAAATATTTTGTTTGCTTGGTGCTTTTGATTTCATTTGATTTTGACATTTCTGATCTATGACTTTGGGATATCCTTTTGTTCCAAGAGATTTAAGAGGGATATATGTGACACCAAGAAGCTTCCAGAATAGACCGTGGGCAAGGACAACTTCACCTAGTAGAAAGAAAGAGCAAAGCCAAGTATGCAGGTCTTGGTATGGTTTCTGTCAATGCTTGTCTATCGAATTTGATGAGAATATTTGAAAATAGTTGATGATGTTTGGAGAGATGTGATATGAATGCTTTTGCCAATATTTTCATAAATTTGCAACAGATTTGTTTTAAGAGTAAGCTCCTGGACTACCATTTTTACGAAATGGACAGAATGAAGCAGCTAAGAGACTAATGCAATGTAAGTAGCTATAATGTACTAGTAATGATTTTGGTGTTTTATGCGTAAAACCACTTAAGATGCAAGGAATTAACAGTTTCACCGAATTCCTCACCTTCTAGTGTGCACAAGAGATACACACTATTTCCGTAGTCCTTCATGACTCAGTATGGGCCCAACCATTTGGGTCAGAACTTCCTTCCTTCACTGAGTTTTCTTATCAATCTAGTTGTCCAGTCTTAGGACTAAATCTCCTTCATATATTTCTCGCTCATAGAATTTTTTGTTGTACTGCCGGCACATCCAGTCAGCATAGGCTTTGTGCCATTGTTCAGCATTTAACCTTGGCCTCGTCAAGGCTTTCTAGTTGAGAGAGGCATGCCTCCCTATAAGCTTCTTTGTCCAGAATCCCTTGTAATGAGATACAGAGACTGGGTATTTCAACCTCAAGTGGGAGAACTGCTTCTGCCCCGAATACCAGTGAGAAAGGAGTTTCTCCTGTTGGTGTTCTTATTGAGGTTTGATGGGCCAACAAGGCTGGATATAGTTTTAAATGCCAATCTCGCTTATTCTCCTTGACTGTTTTGAGGAGAATAGCTTTTAACGTTTTGTTTGTCGCTTCAGCCTGCCCATTGGCTTGAGGGTAGTAAAGAGAGGCCGTATGATGGTTTATCTTGAATTTGCTACATAACTCATGGACTTCATCATTTTAAAGGACGTGCCATTATCTGAGATAATGACTTGTGGGACACCATACCTGTAGATAATTTGGTTCAGAATGAATTTGGCAATTACTGAACCTGGTACGGTGGTGAGAGGCATGGCCTCCACCCATTTGGTAAAATATTCCATGGCTGTAATTATAAAATTATGGCCATCGGTTGATGAGGGAGAGAATTTCCCTATCAAGTCTAGACCCCACGTGGAGAAGGGCCACAGAGTCGCTATTGGTTGCAGGGATTGTGCTGGCATGTGAATATCTCGTGAGAGAATTCTTGGCATTTGTGGCACTTACGTACAAATTCCACTACATCATGCTCGAGAGTGGGCCAAAAATAGCCCATCCGATGTATTTTGCGAGCATGGTGGCGTGGCCACTAAAGTGGCCTCCACACATCCCATTGTGGGATTCATGAAGAATCTTCTTAGATTCTTCCATGTCGACATGCATCTTCGAAGCATGCCATCAAAGGCTCTATGATAGAGTACTTGGTCTAGAAACAACATATTTAGCAGTAATAATGTGTAACTGCCTTCTTTCTTGTGATGTGGCACCTTCTGGGTATGTATAGTCCATGATAAAATTAATGATATCAGTATACTAGGGGACATGTAGAGATGGGGGGCATGGTTTTGACAAAGTATACACACTTATCAGGAAATTCTAGATTTACCAGCTCACCTCCATCTAGTGGATTGTCAGCTAACCAGTCTACAATGATTTTTCCCTTAACAAATTTTTGGTTCATGAATGTTAACTCAAATTATCCCATTAAGGTTATGAAATGGCCCAGCCTTTTTAGATAAAGATCCTTGTGTGAGAAATGTTCGTAAATTGTCTGTCTTCACAATGACCCTTGTTTCCTAGTTTAACATGTAATGTCTTAAATTTTTTTTTTGAAAAAATTATGGCAAGGAATTCTCTCTCTGCCTATGTGTAACATGTTTCATAATCGAGAAACGTTCAGCTAATGAAATATATCACGCATTCTTGCATTTATCATTGTCTTCTTGAGCCAGCATGCAGGCTAGCGAGACATGAGTGGCTCATGAATATAGGATCAAAGGGTGGTCTAGTCTTGGGAGGCATTAGCGTGGGTGGTGACAACAAGAAGCATTTAACTACTTTGAAGGCCTCGTTGCATTCTTCAGTCCAATCAACACTATAATATTTCTTGAGTAGATTGTTGATTGGATGAATGGTAAAAGCTTAAATTTGGGATGAAACTTTGGATTACATCGAGTTTCCTAAGAAATTACCTAATTCCAGACTCATCCTGATGGTGGGATCATTTCGAGAACAGCCCGTATTTTTTCTAGATCAACATCAATCCCTCGTGAAGATATAATGTATCCCAAAATTTTGCCTCCTGTCACACCAAACACACACTTCTCTGGATTTAATGTGACACCATATTTGATTAGTCATGAGAGGATGATACGGAGCACTTCTAGATGATCACAATGTTTCTTGGCTTTGGCCAACAAGTCATCATAGGATTCCACAATTTTATGGATAAGATCATGGAATATATAAGTCATTGCCCGCTGATATGTAGTGCTGGTGTTCTTAAGACAAAATGGCATGAAAACGTAACAATAAGTTCCCTAGGGAGTTATGAATGTGGTTTTGGCTTGATCCTGCTCTAGATATTTTAATCTGATTGTACCCTAAGAAACCATCCATGAGGGACAGTAGTTCAAATCCAGCTGTTGCGTCAACGATGACGTCAATGGATGGTAATGGGAAGTCATCCTTGGGACAAGCTTTGTTTAATATCCTGAAAATCTATGCAAATGCGCATCTTCCCATTCTTTTCAAGGATGGGAACAATATTAGATACCCATTGTGAATAGTCAATGGGCTTGATGAATCCTACTTGGAGAAGTTTTACTACTTCCTCTTTTACCATGAGAGCCACTTTTGGCTTCATTGGTCTTGACTTCTGTTTAATTGGCTTCGTATTTGGTTTAGTGACGAGATTATGTACCGTACAACTTGTGGTGCAATACCTGTCATTTCTTTATAATTAAATGCAAAAGCCTTTTGATGTTCTTTGAGGATTTGGGTGTGTATTTCTATCTCCTCTGGAGTTAACGAGGATCCCAACTTCAAAATTCTTGGATCTTCCTCCGTTCCAATGTTTATGTCAATGGTTTCTTCTATTAAAGAAGCATTACCCTTCTTCAAATTTAGGTGGGGCTGGAGGTAATTCCAAGCTCTCTCCATTTTCTATCTCGTAGATATCGAGATCGTTCTATGGAGGAGACTCTACTGTGGGATTTCTAAAGTAGGAAGAGGAATGAGGTATTAGGGAAAGATCAACTACACGGTGAGCAAGGTGTAGCTCCACGTAGGCATTTAGATATTCGAGAGTGACTCTATCATCATCAAAGTGATCCTATGATAGATAAATCATCTTCAGTTTCTCCATGAGCTAGGAGTGAGTTTGTTGGTATTTTACGTACTAATGGTTTAGTATGAAGTGATACCATGAAATTTGTGTCCTCTAACTCGTTGTTTGGGGAGAAATGGGAGGTTGAGGTTGCTATTGAGTCTGTGAGAAGGTTCTACTCTTGTGGGATTGCTTCAATTGATACAAAGTTGAATCCCTTGCTTATATCTAATACTGTTGTTTTATATAGTTGTAAATGTTCATCCGTAGTTTCTTATACCTCAGAGACTTGGTTTGTAACTAGTTGTACGAGTCTCCTAGCACTCTACTATTATTAACGCCCATTCTTTTGGATAGAATGAGGCCAAGGAGGAGAGCTTTGTACTCAGCTCCATTGTTTGTACATTCAAAGTTTAATTTGAAGGTGAAAGGTAGGATCTTTCCCTCAGGTGAAGTAAAGATCACCCCTGCCCTAGCTCAAAAGTGACATCTAGCTCCATCGAAGTGGAGAGTCCAATACTTGCTTGGAAAAATGGACGTTGGGATATTTTTCATATCTGTTTCTTCTGCTTCAGTTACCTCTACCATAAAAAATTCATCTGATGGAAGAGAAGTGATTCCCAGGGTGTGTTCCTATACCCATGGAATCAAATGGTATAAGAATAGGTAAGTCTTTCTCCAACAACTCAACAATTTTTTGCGGGTAGTCCCTAGTGATACTGATTTTTATAGCATTGGTCTCACTTTTGAGTATTGGAATGTCCTCAGCTGGATTTGAAATTTCCAACTCAGTGGTGGGTATCAAGCTTTTCTTTTGGTTGTGAATTAGTTGGTTTGACAAGCTGGTTTGCTAGAAGTTCAAACTTAGAGTGGATACCTGGTATTTTCTTCAAATTAGCTAGGTGTATATCAAAGGGTTTTGGGTCACCTTGTGCCACGAATATTTCTTGGAATAACATGGAAGGGATTGCCTTCATGTGGTGTATCTATGGCCGACTAAGGATCATATTATAATTGGTTTCCTGATCTATAATATAAAACTCAGTGAGGACCGTCTTGGGTCCTAAAGTGACTGGTAAAACTATGGTTCTAATCGACATGGCTTTGAGGCTATCATAACCTCTTAGCGTATTTCGTGTCGTGGAACAGTTTGTCTCTCCATATCCTAACTTTTGAAGGAAAGAGAAGGGGACTATGTTGACTTCTGTCCCATCATCAACCATTACACGTTTAACATAATTATTGTAGACCCAAACTTGTAAATGTAAAGCTGGGCCACCTCTTCGTGTAATTTCAGCATCTGTTGGCATTTTTTCTTATATCGAATATAAATTTTGTATCCCTATCTAGCTGCCCCAGAGGATAAATGTGAAATTCCACATGGTTCACTTATGCATTTCTGGGGGAGGAGTGATGTTGATTAAATGACCAAGGCCTAATTCTTCTAAGAGAGTAGCTCTATGGGTAGTGAGAGTTCCTTAACAAATCCAAGAAGGAGATGTGAGAGAAGGTCTTGGTAAAATCATTAATTAAATAATAAGCGCCTATGGGTTTCACCAATGTTTGTTGAATGTTGTTTGGCTCCAATGGATAAGTTGGAGTAGGTTGGGAATGAATAATCCCATGTTATTATTATGGTTTATATGGGTAGTTTGGTGTCTAACTCCACTAAACCAACTATCTTAGTTTGAGGTCGAGTTCTTAATTGGGGTGTGACTGGTGGATTTAATGAAGTTGAAGCTTCATGATCATTGTTTCCTGTCATGGTACACCATTATTTGTTCCGTTAGGATCTAACCTATGTTGTTGTTATAATGTTTTGGGAGGGGGTCATTAAAGATATTGAGGGATGCATTTTGAGGGGAAACTGCCCCTGCATAAGTGTTTGGCATGGGTACTAAAAAATTTGCTAAAAACATATCTATAAAGAGTTGTTTTTGATCTTCTAGCAAATGCTGCATGAATTTATTGTATTCACGACAAGTCCTAGTATCATGGCCTTAAATCTTGTGCAAGCCACAATATAGATTGGGATTGTAATTTCGAGGTTGTTGATTCAAAACCTGTTGTGGCCTGAAATTTTGATAAGGTTGCTGATTGTTAGAGTTAAAATTTTGAGGTTGTTGCCTTTGGTTTTGACTCTGATATCTAGTTGGGTTTCGATTTGGACTTTGCATCTGTACTTGTCGTACTGTTGTTGTTGTTGCCATTGTGGATGACTAATTTCCACTGTGTTGATTGTTGGGGTAAAATTATTATTTCACTGATTATTAACAAGTGACGAAATGTTTACAACTGTTTTCCCTTTTAGCTTGGTCAGTTACTCCATCTATTGTAGTGCCATGGTTCTTGTTAAGGATCTTAGGTCCTTGATTAGTGTTCCCAACATTAGGATAGGCTGACGATGTTTTGATTGGGAGTGGTTAATTTCCCATTTGTCCCATATGTATTACGACCGCTATCAATCGCTGCTTGGTCGATTCAGAGAGCACTTTCGAGTACTTCATCGTAAGTTCTTAGTGGGAATTTCTGGACTTCTTCCTTTATCTCTCAATTGAGTGAATTAAGGAATAAATTGCATAGTTCCATTTGATCCATATTTGGAGCACTCGTTGATGAGTAGAGAATTATATGCCATCTTTGGATAAAATGAGTGGCGGATTCATTATGTTCTTGTTTGATATATAAGAACTCCCTAATTCCCATTCTTAACAATTTGTTCATGTCGAAAGCTTTGATGAATTCTGACATGAGTTGTTTAAATGAGTGTATCAAAGCTTCAGGTATTCTGTAATACCAATAAAGGGCAATACCTTCTAGGGTCTTAGGGAATATTTTAGCGACAACCCTGTCCCAAGGGAGTAACTCCCATATGGCTATGACATAGGCCTTAATGTGTGCGTTTGGGTCCCCTTCCCCTTTATATTTGGGCAAATCAGGAAGAGGTCTTGGAAGCATAACGCTTCGTATGGTGAAGTCTAGGGGCTCTTTTAAATATTCCAAATAAGTCCCTACTGCGTAGGCCTCAACCATCGACAGGGCTTGCCAAGGGGGTTGAGGTGGAATGGGTTGTTGATATGGCATAACATATGTGTTTGTAGGGACATAAGGGAATCCCCGTGGTTGAACGAAAATCCCGGGAGAAGAGAACATGTCTCCTTGTGGTGATTTTGAATAGATGTTTAAATAAGAAGGAGAATTGTTCTGGTATGGGTTGTTTGGTGCCAAGCTGGGAGGTGTCATGTTTTCAACTGGAGCGGCATTTGAAAATGCTATCCTAGTTGGTGTTTGCTGTGGATAATTCTAAGGATTTTGAGGAGGCATACCTAATGTGCATGTTCCTGTAAGGAGGTCAACTTGACTAGGGTGATACAGAGGGTTGGGGATTCTTGCTTGCCCAAAATATGAATTTTGGTTCGCTTGAGAAAGTTATAGCCCTCTAACCTTCTCATCTAAGGCTAAAATGACCTCCATTGGCGAAGACGTAGTGATTTTCCTTAAGGGTGTTTGTTGTATAGCTTGAGGTTGTAAGGGGGTATGATACCCTGCTATGAATTGGTCGTTACCTTGCCAAGCTTCACTGAGTGTATTTCCCATGGGTGGAGTTATGGGGGTGTTCTCCTGGAACAGGACATCATACTGTATTTGTAAACTCACTATAGGTGGATACATATTTTGGAAGTGTTGTTCGGTTTTAGCGAAGCGTGCTAAGTAATCCTCATCTAAAAAGGGGAGTGGGTCTGATTGTCTACTGATCTATGGTCTAAACAAGACTTGAGGAGATGAAGTGGATTCTCCAGTAAATGTCATATTGTTAGAGCCTGATGGCTCTGGCTGTTGAGTTTGTGCAAACTGATCAAACTCCTTAATTCAGAACAAAGAACTAGAACTAGTTCTGTGAGGGGGAGTTTGAGATGACAAGTAATTACTTGAATAGTTATCAACCCACGCAGAAAGCGAGGGTGATGGTTGTCTATTTGTTTGAATATAGTTTTATTTGAGACCTGAGAAAGGTTTGCCATATGCATCATATCCCGACATATTCGGGGGGTATATGAATACCCACAAAATAATGGGAAAGAGCGAAGGTGGATGGAAGAAAGAAAACAGAAAGAGGAAAATTAGTTTGTTTCACATCAGGTTCACCAATTTTGTATGATTGAAAAAGTAACATGCGAGCATGGGAATCTACAAGTACCTCCTCCTCGTACCCGACCTCTCAAGGTCATGTCGAGACAGTCGGTGAATGTTGAATGTGATAGATATGTAGAAGCTAATCAAGTAATCTTAAATCCTCAATATGCAATAACAGAATCTGTGAATCTAAGGCAAAGAAGGCCCTCCTAACCTGGATTGATGTAATGGTTTGTTCGGATATAATGGCTGCTCAGAGGCTCCAATCGATGTCGAGCTCTGCCAAGATCCTATTTCTTGGTTGTTGGATACATGGGAAGTGACCTGTGGGAGCTTTGTATATATCTCAAGACAAGGTCATGAAAATAGTGGTAGGTCGTTTAATGGATTTTGTGGTTAGCTATGGGTGGTTTTCTAGTCTAGCCCAGAAAATATTGGATTGATTGGCTTCTATGTTTAATATGGAAAATTGTGCTATAATATCTAGCAGGAGTGGTGAAGATCTAAACACTAGCGCTCGCAAGCCGGTGTCAATACTTGACTGATTTGTAGGACCGTTAGGTTGTGGGATTTGGGGGTCACAACCGTGAGTTCGTGGTTGTTGTGGACCTATTATGGTCATGTGAAGAATCAATCCCTTCTTCCAACTATCCAGTAATCGTATGCCTTTTCAGCTTCTACGTTTAGAACTAGAAGTTGTATGATTTTCTTTGAGTACCTAACAGGTGTTTTGGCAACTTGGATACGTAAGCTAATGTCTATATCAATGAGGAGGTCTCCTGCGTTAGGCTATGGAACCAAAGGATTGCAACCAAATGTTTTTTCTCGTTTGAACCCTTGCATGGTCATTCAGGTGTTTTATCAAGGCAATATATAATTCAGATAGTTTGACTAGAATGTGTAAGCTTTGTCGTCTTCGATATTCAATCCTCTTAGTTGCTCGCTAATTGCTTGCAGGTTTGTTGTTGCTTGAAAGACCTGTATCCTAAGGTCCTGATCTATATCAGCTAAAGTCATGGGTAAATTTGGTTGAGGTACTATAGGTTCAAATATATATTCCCTAGGCTCTCTAGGTCCTGTGATTGTCATGCAAAGATGATTCAACCTCTAACTAACATTAATAAAATGATTATGAAAGAGGTATTACACTACATAAGCATTCTTTTATTTTTTGTATTTTCCAATGACGTATTTCAATGAAATTGAAGAGCAACTACTCTAGTATATCTATAAAATGGACAACTAATCTAGAAACAGAATGAAAACAAACAAAGTAGCATGGTATGGCTATTTTCCTGTGTAATTGTGATATTATACTAAATATCTAACTAAATATATTAAATTAAAAGACTCTCGATTCTACCTCAGAAGTGAAGAATGAATCACAGTTTCTCAGAAACTATCAATCCCCACAGCTTCCCTGGCGATATTGAGAATAAGCTTTTGACTAAAATAAAATAATTCATTACTCTATTTGATATGTTGTGACTAGAACTTTGATAGCTCAAACATGGCATTTACAGAACAGTGGTAAATCCAGTTGTGTGTGATTTCATCCCCTCAGTGTGATCTCCTTGTTCCTTTGTGTCCTCATGAATCTAGAAAGTGTGTATATGATAGTATCAACAAAAGATAGCAATCAAACAATGACAGCTTTGGATATAGTTTGAATATAATGCGAGTAGGAGAGGGATAACGCAAGTGAACAGAGCTTGACTATGCAATTCCTAGCGGGATTTATTGTGGGAATACAACACAAGTGTATCAAGAGTTTCAAAAATTATCTTTGTGACAAAACAAAACCTGTAACTTTAATGGATTCTAATCTAGAAATGAATCTATTCTATGTTTAAACTGACTGTATGCAGTAGCAATGAAACAAGACTTGAAACAAGAAGATGATATGACTTCCAAAATGCCAACAATGGAAGCAAAAGCTAAAACTAACAAAATTCTAAGCAAGGAATTGAAAAACTGAACAAGAGAATTGAGAGGATGAGGGGCCATTTGCTTGAAAACAAGCTGGCTATTTATAACCAATGCATTTACCAAAGGGTAACTCCCATTTGATCTCTTTTACTTTAAACAAAGGAAAACACTATTCCCAGGGGGTAGAAAACATTAATGCAAGCCAAACTGGTTGAAGAAAGTGTGTAAAATCTAAGATTTACGTTTGACACGATCGTCAGAGGAATCTGGAAAATGTGAACAAAACCGCCACCCTGTGCAGTGTGGCGGTTACAGGACCGCCACCCTGTCCTGGGAGGCAGTCACGGGATCACCTCCTAGGTAGGGTGGTGGTTCCATCACTGAAGAAAAAATGTAAGAAG
This sequence comes from Taxus chinensis, assembly GCA_019776745.2. Taxonomy (NCBI): domain Eukaryota; kingdom Viridiplantae; phylum Streptophyta; class Pinopsida; order Cupressales; family Taxaceae; genus Taxus; species Taxus chinensis. The sequence continues at coordinate 716,196,696 of CM034153.1, read as the reverse complement.
AAAAGGGAAAAAGGGGCAAAACCAAGCATGCAGAGGCTGAGTGGGGCATGCGGGATCCACGTGTATACTTTGCAAGCCTTTCTAGATTTCGAACACCTTGCAAGGAGACCTGTATCATCATTGGGGCATGTGTAACATCATTCTAATGGTGCAGTACCCTACAATTTTGGGTACGTACAGTGCCCTAGTTTGTAGTGTGGATGCTTTGGTGTTCAGAACAACTTAGGACCTAAATCTATAAGTCTTTCAAGATCTTCACAATGTCCCAATCTTTGTCGCGTGATTGTCACAGTAACTTCATTAACGACGTTTTAAACCTGTAATGAAGATTCACCTACGAAACCCCATACAAAGCAAAAAACCCCTAAAAATGAAAGATGCATATGAAGGGGTATGACTATCCTTAGTGGCCATAATGGTGGAGTTACGACTAAGCATTGCACTACATTCCAAACCTAATGTAGTTTTGTGTGCTTTGTGTGTGTAATGATGTGCCTAGGTTGCTCTGGTGCCAATGATGCAGAGATAGTGGAAAATAACTAGATGTATTGTAAAATGGTGGATGGAATAAAATAGAATTCCCTTTCCTATGCAGTGTTTGTGATGTAATGATGCCTAAATGTAGTCCCTTACCTTAGTAGATAGTTATCCCTTAGTGGTATATAGTCTACTCATAAGATAGTATGTTATGTTTATATAGTGATCCCTTGCTAAAATTTCAACACTAATGACCCGATATGTCGACAAGTACCTAGGGGAATGAGAGGGAAAATTACAAATTTTGACCTCAAAAATATAAATTATATGTAAGTGTTACCGAGACCAGGGTTCCTAAAATAAGGACCAAGGTGCCCATGGGTGCCCCAGTTCTACCCTAGGTTCCCTTGTCAAAGACTAGAGACGAAAAATTACCAAATAATGACACTTGAGATTCCCTGGGAGATGACCACAACTGTGTAAACAACTAAAAATTTTGCAAGACAAATGAGGATGATGACCAAAAGACCGACAATAGGACTAGGGGATAGGTCATTAGTGAATGCTTTTCTTACATGAGATCCATATATAAAACATCATAATTAGTGGTATAAATGTAATAGTAAGTGCGTGATTTTGTGACTAGATTGGTCTGCTTTGACATATGTGAGCTACATAGGCCTTTAAGTGAATGACTTCAAGACCATGGTCAAGTTCAGCCATATCTTTGCACCATGTAAAAATTTCCTGCTCTTCATTGTCTATCATAACTATTGGAGGTCCCTTACTCTTAGTGGTTATTTTTCCATACAACCAATCAATCATGTTTGTGGCAGGGATACCCCACTTAGATGCTTTTTTTCTTGTTGATATTCTATTCTCCTCCACATTCTTGTAAATATACATGATTTAATCAAATAAAACAAACATTGCATGATAAAATAATAAAACCAGAGATATTTTAATTCATTTGGGACAAATTCCCAATGGAGAGATTACATATAAATAGCTCAATGAACTCCTATAAGTAAGGAGTTAATACTAATATCTAAGTCCTCTCAATATCTCAAATATCTCTCAACTATGAGTTGCGCATTACAACTGTTTTGCACACTCATATATTATTTTATAAATATTAAAAACTATTGCTACCAAATAACCCAAACCACTCCTAAGTGTTCACACCATCGACTATGAGAATGTGAGAAATGGACATTGGGAGCTCTAGTTATGTCGGTCAAAGTTCAGTCAAAAAGAAAGTCAACTTTGGTCAACATGTCAATAGTGGGCCAATGACACTATGACATGTGGCGACAAGGAAAAATTTATGGTCTTGTAATGTTTCACAATTAGTTCCATGGTATAAATCTTGTCATAAGCTTTTCGACACATTTTGAACAGACCAAATCCGAGTCCGTATGCGAAAGATATGCATAGTCAAAGTTGTGGTCAAATGATGACGTGGCACACTCTGACGTGGACATGTTGAAATGGCATATTATGGGCATGACACTTGGCAGGTTTATTACTCATGGATTTGGATTTAAAATAATAAAAATGGTTTAGGATATATTGCCCAATATATTTAATCCATTTCATGTGAATAAGCCTAAATCCCATGGGATAAGGAGGATTTTGTGGCTAAAAAGCTATTTAAAGGCTTATTTTATCCCTTTCCCACCAAATGTAGGGTTAATGGCTAAACTAGGCACCTAAACCTATAGAAGGGGGATTTGAACCCTTGAAATATGCCAAAATACTTACCAGCCTTACTAACCCGCCACTATTTAACAAGTGATAAGATATGAGATCACTTCTATTTAAAGGGACCTTTTGGTAGGTTTGTGAATGGACATCAAAGGACCAGTTTACAGAGATCACCATTTTCGAGGCACTTATACTTTGAATTTTGTAATGGTGTAAAAATAAAAGTTGTTCATAATTTTGATATATTTCTAGAAATGTAAATTTTTTTACATGAAGTGCTATATATTTTCCTATGTAGGCATTTTTCCATCATAGTTTCACAGATCAGGCATGAGGAGTAGGCAGAGATCTGTATTTTCCAACCACTTCTGGTTCGAATCAGGCCATGGAGTAAAAAGGGAAGTTTTTCATAATTTTATCTAGTTTCCATAAATGTAAACCTATTTTATTTATTTGTTGTACATTTAAATTTGTAGACATTTTTTGGACGTAATTACATAGGAAACAAACAGAAAAAGTATTGTAGGAGCCACAGATGGACTTGGGAATGTTTCTGGGAAATTGCAGAGTTCCAAGAGGTCTGAATCAGCTCAATTGTCAGGTATAAAGGTATATTAAGTCAATAGTGAAGGGATATTGTACTTCATTGGATGTTAATAGATCGATTCACGATTACATGGATCCAGAGACGTAGGCATTCTGCCGAACTCCATTATCAAGTTCTTGTGTTGTGGATTTGATTTCAGTTTGTTTAGAAGCTTTTGATCAGATAAAAACATTCAAGTTAGTTTATTTGATTAATTATTTAAGCAAGAATAAAATTGGATTATTTGGATTGAAGTCACATTTTCAGTATCCATAACCCACAACAGAAAGGGAATACACATTTCAGATTTGGAATCAAGAATTCAATTTGAGTGCATTCTAAAATCAACTGTGAATTTTTAAATGGATTTGTAATAGATTCAGTATATTCACTTAAGTTGAAAATTAAGGATAATTGATTTATCTGTAGAAGAATTTAAGGATTTTGGTTTCAAGAATTCCCAAAATTGCTAATACTCTTAGTCAGTTATCAAGTTTTTAAATCTAAGAATTTTCTAAGTACTACTTCAAAAAAAAATTAAGTACCATTTTCATATCAAGTTTTGTATCAGAAAAGGTGATTTAGCTCCATTTTAATCTTTGAGTAAATCTATTAACAGAGCTGATTTGGTTCAAGTTTGGTGCCAGTTTGGTTCATCTTTGTGTGAACAGAGGTACAAGTGCACTATGGGCAAGATGTCCAAAAGACCAAGTTTGAAGAACTTGAAGCTTATAATCACCAGATCCAGGAAGAGAAATCTCTCTTGTGATTGATGTATTACTCCTTAGAAGAGGAGAATGCTCATTTGAAATCAGAACTGCAAACCAAGGATGAGCTCTTGGCAAGGTTGCAGTGTGGTGATCAGAGAAAGGAAATACCTTCAACTTTAGATGTAGTGACCATGGCAGATGACTGCACTGTAAGTTGTTCACCATTGGAATCTTCTTCTTCCTCCCATTTAGTTTTGGATTCAGGTAATGAATTCTTTGGTTTGTTTGAAAAGCATACTAGAGGCATTGGATCCAAATTATTAGATAAAATGGGATTTGATGGAAGAGGCCTTAGTAAAAATGGCCAAGGCATATCTAACCCAATATAGGTCGAGGATTTTCCTCATTTTACAGGTTTGGGTTATCCTAGTGTGGGAATGGAAATTGGAGAATGCTCCAAGAATGCTGACGAGAGACAAGATTCCGAAAGTAAAGTGAATACCCCACTAGTCCTGCAAGAAGATTCTGAGCAGGAAAGTTGTGCTTCATTTTCATAGGAAGGATGTGGTAAGAGAAATAAGTGAAGAGGTAATGAGATTCCACCTCTAGTTTCTTACCATAATCATAAGCACAATAAAACTTTGATCCACTTTTTTAGCTTAAGAAGTATGGTTATGATTTTTAGAAGATGTGGAATTCTTTTCCATGTAATTTTTATGGATTACATAATCATTTTGTGGCCAGATGTTGGAAGAGAAGGAAAATGATGAAGAATTTGATGTCGTTCGTCAGGAACAAGGAAAATTAGAAAGACCAATCTCATCATGCAAAGTCAAGAAATGGTAGAAAGAGTTCCTCATCCCAGAAAAAGGATTTTAAGAGGAATTTTTGTGCTCATTTCTAAAGGAATGGGCACCAGGTGGACAATTGCTAGAAACTGCATCCATCTCACCATTAGAGTAATGACAAGCCAAAGATGGAATGGAGGCCTATTGCAAAGGCAAAGAAAGTTTCTAATCCACCACCAATTGACAATTCAACCCAGGACCAGGTAATACCTGAAAGTGAAAGTCCTTTAAAATGGATAAGTCAACAATTTTTCAATTATATATTGCATAATTCAAATTGATGAATAGTATGTAGTATTTGTTTGGAGATCAAATTCTGTGAGAAAATTTTGAGAGAAAGGTTTACCATACTCAGTGGATTTTCTTACTTAGAAAATTTGATTAATGCTCCAAACATATCTCCTAATCAACTTGTGAGTACCTGTTACAGCTTGGATACATGATTTGACTCATATAAAGCTTGGAGATTGATCTACCATTTGTGCAGACAATATAGCTCACAAAGGTCAGCTCAGAACTTCATTATGTGTAGAGGCATTTTGATCGTGTAGTAGAATGGTAGTTGAATCACCATTGGCATTGACATCGGGTCGGAACTTCAATTCTGTGGAGAAGCCATCATGGGCATCTAGTAGAATGGTACTTGATATAATTTGTCAACAAAAGGAGCTCTCAAAATATTAGCTCGGAAAATCATTCAGAGTCAAGGAATTGTGACCACACATTCGAATGGTAGCCGATCATCAGACTTAGCATCATGAAGCAAAGGCGTTGAGGTCTGTAAGAGATTTAACATTGCATAGCACTGCAAGCAGAGGCGTTGAGGTCTGAAAGATACTTAGCACTGGAAAACGGAGGCATTGAGGTATGCAAAATACTTAGCACTACACAGTAGAGGTGTTGAAGTCTGAAAAGGGACAAGTCATTGTCCATCATTGACATCGGATATATCATAGCTCTAAGTAGCATGGAGTTCCTTCAAACAATTTTGGATTATGCGGAATCAACTCAGAGCTAGGAGCTATGTTATAGAGTTCAAATAAGATCCTTATTTTTAGATATCTAGAATATTAGCACCACACAGTAGGAGCATTGAGGTTTCATTTAGAAACTTAGCATCATACATAGGAGGTGTGGAAGTCTTCTTCGGATATCAGAGTAGCACGGTGGAACCATCGTGGACCCATAATCCACAGGTCTAGGATAAGATAAAATTTGTCAAAGTGAGAAGGTTTCAGGAGAAGAGACCAAAGGTTCTACTACATTAGAACTTCCAGGGTGGCAGAAGAGTTTCTAGATTTAGGACAGGATGGCAAAATGATCCAATATAAGCTTTTTGGAACAAAAAACCTTTCTCATTGGGGAGGTGTGATCAAGGGATCATTTTTTATATCAACAATTTCCCTAAACATCCCTAAATTGTATCAATGTAGAAGACCAATTTGATATCTTTCCATCGACTATGAGAATGCGACAAATGGACATTGGGAGCTCTAGTTATGTCCGATCAAAGTTCAGTCAATAGGAAAGTCAACTCTGGTCAACATGTTAATAGTGGACCAATGACACTATGACATGTGGCAAAAAGGAAAAATTGATTATCTTTTAATGTTTTAAAATAATTTCCATGGTATAAATCTCATCATAAGCTTTCCAACGCATTTTGAACGGGCCAAATTCGAGTCTGTATGCGAAAGATATGCATAGTCAAAGTTGTGGTCAAATGATGACATCACTCTGACATGGACAAATGGCATATTATGGACGTGACACTTGGTAAGTTTGTAGTGGATTTAGATTTAAACTAATAAAAATAATCTATTTAATCCATTTCCCATTAATAAGCCTAAATCCCATGGGATAAGGAGGATTTTGTGGCCAAAAAGCTATTTAAAGGCTTATCATATCCCTTTCCCACCAAATGTGGGGTCAATGGCTTAACTTGGATGCCTAAACCTATGGAAGGGGGATTTGAACCCTTGACCTATGCCAAAATACTTATCAGCATTACCAACCCGCCACTATTTAGCAAGTGATAGAGATATGAGATCACTTCTATTTAAAGGGACCTTTTGGTAGGTTTGTGAATGGACAACGAAAGACCAGTTTGCAGAGATCACCATTTTCGAGGCACTGTACAGTATGAATTTTGCAATGGTGTAAAAATAAAATTAGTTCATAATTCCTAGATATTTCCATAAATTTAATTTTTTCTATAGGAAGTTCTATATAGTTTCCTATGTAGGCGTTTTTCTATTGTAATTTCACAGATAAGGCGCAAGGAGCAGGCAGAGATCTATATTTTCCAACAACTTCTGGTTCGAATCAGGCCATAGAGTAAAAAGTGATTTTTTTCATAATTTCCTCTAGTTTCCATAAATGTAAACCGATTTTATGTAGGTGTTTTACATTTAAATTTTTAGACATTTTTTGGATGTAATTGCACAGGAAACAAACAGAAAAAGTACTGTAGGAGCCACAGATGGACTTGGGAACGTTTCTGAGAAATTGCAAAGTTCCAAGAAGGTCTAAATCAACTCAATTGCAGGTATAAAGGTTTTTTAATTCAATAGTGAAGGTATATTGTACTTCATTGGATGTTAATAGATTGATTCACGATTACATGGATCCAGAGACGTAAGCATTCTGCCAAACTCTCGTTATCAAGTTCTTGTGTTGTGGATTTGATTTCAGTTTATTTAGAAGAATTGGATTGGATAAAAACATTCAAGTTAGTTTATTTGATTAATTATTTAAGCAAGCATAAAATTAGATTATTTGGATTGAAGTCACAATTTCAATATCCACAACCCACAACAGATATCTGAATTGCACATTATCAACTTGGATTCAAGATTTCAGCTTGAGTGTATGATTTGAAATCAATTGTGAATTTTAAAATGGATTTGTAATGGATTCAGTACAATCACTTAATTTGAAAGAATTAAGGATAATTGATTTATTCGGAAGAATTTAAGGATTTGGGTTTCAAGCACTCCCAAAATTGGCGTAAACTCTTAATTAGTTGTCAAATTTTTAAATCTGAGAATTTTCTAAAAAAAAATATTTTTTGTCCAGCAATAGTAAAGCATAGGATCAATGTGTAGAGATCAAAAAAAATACACATTTTTTTAAAAAGTGGCACATTAATCTGAGTTACTAGTTGAAATTTATGGCAATTTTAAGTTATAACTCCAACATCTTCCCAATCCCTTTCCAAATTTGGCAATTTTTTTTTCTATCATTCAATTTTTTTCATTTGTGTCCAAAAGGGAAAGAAACGCAATACCTCTGTCACTGTGGATCGGGATACTGTAATAAGTCGTGTCGCAGCCAAGTATGGATTCACCTGAGTGAAACGTCACCGCTATTGGTACATAAACATCCAGGTCGTAGATTTGATTCCAATGAAACACACAGGTCGTATATTTGATTCCAATGAAACAAATTCGTTCCAGATCTAAACACCTCACAAACTCCTACAAGTTATCATTACGGTCTAACTCACTCTAATACCAAATATTGTAAATATCCATGACTTAATCAAATAAAAAATAAAACATTGCACGATAAAATAATAAAACCAGAGATATTGTAAATCATTCGGGACAAATTGCTAATAGAGAGATTACATATAAATAGCTCAATGAACTCCTATAAGTAAGGAGTCAAGGCTAATCTCTAAGTCCTCTCAATATCCAAAATATATCTCAACTATGAGTTGTGCATGACAATTGTTTTGCACACTCATATATTATTTTATAAATATTAAAAACTATTACTGCCAAATAACCCAAACCACTCCTAAGTGTTCACACTATGAACAATATTTCTGTAACACACATCCCTCATGACATCCTTCATGTATGCTTCTATCCATTTTCCTCTTATGTATACTTTCTTTGTTATAACAGACCCTCCAATTACTTCAACATTTGGGTTCATAGTAGTGTTGAATTCGGGTTCATGTGTAATTGTGATATTCTTGTCAATAAATTGTTCTTTTCTTTTTGATGGATGCCTCCTTTTGAGTGGAAGATGTATTTTTCAGATGTTGTACTTGAGAAACGTTATCCATGTCTAAATCTTGTGATTTGGATCTTGAAGGAAACTTATTTTTGTTGGAGGTGGTGGTTTTTTGAGCTTGTATCTCGTCTATTTTATCCTCATTAGAAGAGAGATTTGTAAACTTTACCCCTCTTCGTAAGTTTCTCCTCAACCTTCTCACTAGTTTTTTGGATGTTTGCTTTGCACGTGCCATTATGAAATACAAGGAACTATGCAATCTACATTAGTCTTTTGTTAGCATATTTGGATGCACTATTTATATGGAGGTAAATTTAGCACCTTATGAATGTATAAATATAATAATATGCATGTAGAATGTTAGAGGTTGTTAAAAAAGTAGTGGCTATTTCAGGAAAAAAAAAGAAATTGCTATTTTAAATACTGGAAAAGCAATGTCTATTTCAGAAAAACAAAGAAATTGATATTTTGAATATTGAAAAAGAAATTAGGCATGAAATCATTACTTCTATAGATTACTATGCATTTCAGAAAATGTGTTAAACATTTAAGAAAATTGTGATTTATTTATCACAAAAAATCGTATTTGGAGGAGCAAGTCAATGTTAAATTATTTATGCACAAAAATGAGTTTTAATTTATAGATAAAGTATAAACAACATGAATTTGCAGTAATGAAGTGGTTCATTTTTGAAAATTTAATGATGTTTGTAAACTATCTACATGTTCATACCTCTTGTTGTTCATAACAATTTTAATGGTTAATTGTGAGATCTAAAAATGTTTATGGAAAACATAAAGAAATAATTTTAAAATATAGTAGTGAAGACAATAAACAACTATTACGCCTGATAATTTGAGAAATATTCTACTGTTCTGTATTTGTGCAGTAAGAAAATCATTGACCTGGAAGTATTTTGTTGTTATGTATTTGTGTAGTATGAAAATTGATGATGGCAAAGTGCAACAAGAAATTTTTTGATGGAAAAGTATGCATATGACTCGTCTTTCCAATTTATAGATTTTATTGCTATGTTTTTTTTCCTTGGCATATATATGGAATTGGATTCTATTGGCTAAGAGGGGTTGGCATAGATTGATTGAGAAATAAAGAAATTTAATTGGTTGGATTTAAATCTTTTTTTTGATCGATGAACTTGAATTTCTAGTGGGGTATGAGAGAGAGTTTGGTGGGGATTGGGAAATTTGGGAGGGAAATATATCATTTTGATTACCCAATTTGAACTACAAATGTTTTTGTTAAATAATGTTTTTTGAAATCTGTTGAAAATATGTATTAATTGTGACTTTTTATTGTAAATGGTGAGCCTTAAATGAAATTTTATGTTGGAGGTACCCGTATTAATAAAATAAAAGGCCATGGAGGTTGGATTATTCTAGAATGAATAAAGTTTTCATAAGGATATATACATTTATAGGGAATGTATGTATAACTATGTAAAAAATAATAACATTGTACATGTCGAACCCTGACAGTAATGTAAATGGTAGTAGAATAGTAATAGAAATAATATTTTTATATTCATGTGGGAGTTCTTAGTTTTTGAATGTGAACCTAAACTTGTAGGGAATGACATCTATTTATGTTTATAAATTGGAATAATTGCACATGTTAAAATTGGAAAAAATAAGGAAATAATGTAGAGGTTTATGTGAACGTTCGTTTAAGCATTTGAATATCTATGTCTCAACAATGACATTTAACTGTACCAAAATAGTCTCATTCAAAGCTCCCTGCTCAGGTATGAGGTCCCTTCCCCTATACTTTTCACTATTTCATTTGTATCGTTATTATGTATCAATACTATGTTTCAAGTTGTCTTCGGTATGTTTAAGTTAAAGTTTTTGAAAAGTAAACATTTATTTCATTTCTAAAAAAAATTACTTGTAATATTGTGATTGGCTAGATTTTTTTTTCTAATCATGTTTGTATTTTATGATTTGTAAAAAAATTATTTTCCTTATTATTTTATGTGATCCTAACACACCCTATAGCCCTTCGATTACTTGCTTATCTTTGCACAACCCCCTTTCATTAATTTTTCAAGTTTAACTACATAAAACACATCTAGAAACATCTATCATTCAGCCCATGAACTCAAAATTATCTTTTCTCCTTATGGTTGAAAAATGTCAATTTTGGTCAAGATGTAAAATTATATCATGACCCTATTGTATGGTTTTTGACCAACATGTTTTGAGACAATTCTTTCGATTCTATCACAGTAATATGAGAAAACATATCCCCTCGATCATCCTTTCATGATGTAAGAACCTTCAAAGCATATATAAGTGTAAATCATACCTCATTTGGTAACCTAACACCTTAAGAACTCCCCATGTAAAAATAAGCACAAAAGGCACTCTAATCTCCCTAAATTATGAAATAACGCATGCACATTAATTAGGTCAGTACCCTCTATAGGTTTTGAAGTCTCCTTCCAAGTTTAAAAGTCTCCATTTTCATCCTACAAGGAAGCAAAGAGACTCTTCCCAATCATTTGAGTGTAGACACAAAAATCACACACATACTACTATTTTACTATACCACTAAGTATGTTGTTATATGCATGGATCTTGCGTAAGAAAAGTATTCACTAGTGACATACATCCTAGTCCATCTGCTTGTTTTGATTGTTTATATTGATTTCATTTTTCACATCTGTCACTTTTGCATCCAGTTCTGGTCAGGGCACATGGATCCCTGTCTGTTAGTCTTCTCACATTTGTTGTCAGTTGTCCTAGGGCACCATCACCCAACCTAGACACTAGCGCCTAGGTGATCCTATCCACCCTGGGTCCTACTATCCTCTTTGTTTTTGTTTAAATTTTTGACATTTGTGGTTGGAATTTTCGGTTTTTCTTATCCCTATCCCGAGGTCCTAGTCGGCATGTCATGTCACTAGTGTCAAAATTCAAACAAGAGATCCCTATATATACACAACATACATACCATTATAATGGAGGGAAATTCTAAAGGGTAATAATATCTACATACTATCAAAGGGAATGAATTTTTTGGGTTGATTACTCTACATACGTTACATATAAAGGGGAAATTTATGAATTCCATCCCAAGCATTTGCATTTTATCCAGCTTTAGCCCACTATCTTGGCGTCATTGGCTTGAGGGAAACCTAAGGACACTATTTCACACACAAGCACACATAACTACATGGAGTTTGGAATGTAGTTCAACACTTGGTCATAAGTTCATCCTTCAGATGACCTCTGAGGTCAATCTGACTTCACATATTGCATTTTTATTCAATTTGATGTGTTTTGTGAGCTTGTACAAACTACTAGGGTTTGTGTTGCAGATTACAGGTACCTTGGTGATCTTGGTGAGACATACAAGAAATCAATAACAAACAAGTGTGAAACCCCAATGACACAGGAAAAAGTAGTTTTTTAGGTATTCTCACAGTCACGAGTGCCCTGAAGTAGTCTCCAGCACCTAGGCGCCCCCTGTCCTAACCTCGGTGCCCTAGTCTAGGTAGATCCGATAGTACCAAAACTTATATTGAGGCATTTCCAACATTCTTCCCAGCATGTTCATTGGTTTTTCTAGTTCAAATGAGCTCCGAGATAAGAAAAAATTAGATAAGGTGTCATATCTCTCTCATTTTCTTACACGTTGCATCTTTAAAGTGCTTAGCATTTTTATTCTACTGTATATTATGATAGTGAATCTAAAATTGGATTTAATATTTATATTTTATTAAATCATTGAGCAAGTGTGAAACTCAAGCAAAGCATTGCCAAAGCATGGTTGTCAAGTTATGATTGCACTACGATAGATATCAAATGTTAGGAGAATGGCATATGACTTGATCCCTTTTCATAGTAGTGGTCACATAAGTGGTACACTAGGGTATCCATAACCTACCTAAATCTATTTTGCAAGATATCCTTCTTACACTAGAAAGGATTCCAGGGTTTGATAAGAGTTTATAGATCCATTCTGAACGTGAGAGAAGAATATTGACAAGTAACGACACACATTTATAGGTAGGAGAAGCACTCAGGAAGTTGTAGACCTAAATTCTAAGCAAGTCCAAGACCGTATAGAAGGGTCAAAACCATACAAATTATTTAGAACTAGTTGTTTTATTTTGATTGGGTACAAATTTAAGTTCTAGTTTATGAAATGAAGCATTTTTTTTGTCTCAAATCATATTTTTCTCTAGCACTTAGACCACCCAAACTCTTCCATATCCACACAGAATCAGCTAAGTGCAATCTTTCCCTAGAGTTTTGATAGTTACTAGATCAATAGTCACTTTAGAAAGTGTTATTCTGATTTGTGAAATTAATGTTAGAAGTTAATTAAATTAGAATATCCACCTGTGATAAATATTCATCCCTTTTATGTCTGTTTAATCAGAGAACACTCTCATTTTTAAAAAAAGGTTGAGATATTCACTATAAAAAGTGAAATCTCTTAATTAATGAAGTGTCATTTTGATCTAGAGGATTTTATGGTGTCTAAAATTTCCCTAAACTTCCCTAAAATATGACCACACTGTAGATTGTTTTGATACCTTTCCGATGGTATGCAAAACTCCAGAAATGGAGTCCAAATGCATAAGTTATTACCAGTAAAAGCTTGGTTTTGAAAAATGGTCAACGGGGGTCAACAAGTGAATCACGCATTAACACTTGACATGTGGTAAAAGTTAAAATATGGGTAAAAGTTGTTTTGACCTCTGGTCTTCAAAACACGGTTAAAATTTTGGTGGGCCTCAATATTTGTTGGTTGGGAGCCCTCAGCCAGGTTTGACACACTTTTTTGAAGGAGGGGTGTCTTTGTTGCCTTTTACTCATATTATCGCTATAAAAAATTTGATTATATACGCCACTTTTTATCTCTATATTGCCAATGTGGGACTAAATTGTAGATATATATTATGCTTTTCTTTGCATTGAGTTAGTATTGCATGTACGGCTCATGCACAAGGTACTTTTCCATCTTGGTGGGGTGGTCAAATCCCCATTAAGACCTATATTAATGCCACAATGAACGAGTTGATCACATTTAACCTCATTGTTTGGGATTATCTATTTGTCCAGTTATCCTTATACATTTCTTTGGCTAAGCCCCCTATATGTCATGGAGTGGATATATATTATCTCGGTAGGTCTATATAACCTCGGTGAGTCAACATTGGATGGTTTGAACATAGCTGGGAGGATCAGAAATAGTTGATGGATTATCCATATGACCAGGCCAACATCACATATTATTCAGTAGGATCAATAACTGGGAGATCCCATTTAACTTGACATATAACTTAGCGGGCGGTTTAAATTATGCGGTGAAACAATGCGTGGCAGGTTTATATAGCATCGACCATTTAAAACCAACCCACCATACAACATGGGGGAAAAACATAGCTCACGTGGCTGCAGCCACATGTAAAATAGTGTGGGCATCCTATTTTTAAACCCCCCAATGTGCATCTCCGCCTGAAATGTGGGACTAACCCCACACATAGCCAAAACCAATGGCACAATAGGAGTTAGGAAGTATTTGAACGCGCAACCCATAGGGTCTAAACCCTATCCGCCTAGCCAATTCACTTATAGGGATCGTCGAGCTATATAAGGAGCTCGCTACAACTTATACAAGGACAGTGACAGGTCTGTGCAGGGGCAAATTGGGAAAACTTAATTTTTGGAGCATATCTGCTCAAAACCAGATCTCGAGTTATATATGAAAATTTCTCAGAATTTCAAGATGATCGTGATGGTGTGATAATTTTCTTGTTTTGGATCTTTTGTGAAAATTATTTTGTTGAATTCACACGAAGTTGTAGATCCTAAGGGAGACACAACTGCAAGTGGATCAAGAAGGTAAAGGGCAAGTGCTGAGAAATGTTAGAGTACTTTAAAGGTTTGATAACAATTTTTTGCATGTTTTGATTAAATATTGGTTTATTATAAAGGTTAAATGTATTTACAATTATAAAATTATTAATGGATCAACAGACAACAAACCCGGGGACGTAGGAATTCCAAACCCCATAAATAATTTTGTGTTTTTCTCTGATTTGACACAATAAACAATAGAAAACAAATGACAAACAATGACACCAGAACAAATAATAATCCCTTCTAACATAAAATTTACAAACCCTTCTTAGGCCTTTGATAGTGTTAGGTTTGGTTTTGACTGTTTCACCATTTTCTTTAAGTTTTTAGACGAAACAGATAATGGTGTGGGCCAAGGAGGAATACCTGTTATAATGTCGGTTGGTTTGAAGGTTGTGTGCGCATTTTAACTTCTCGATCTAATGTTGACTGTGAGAGCTTCCTTTTGGCTACCTAGAGGAACTACTGATGTTGCAGGTCCAATGGTTGGGTGGTGGTGGTGATTGATCGGTGGGATGGAGCTTGGTGCCACAATGGTGCTTCCCCGGAATGCTACCATCAGAGTGATACCTCTGGATTTGTTGTGATGTTGGCTATGGCTGCTTGGATGTGTGAAAGAGCTTTGGTTCTTGCTTGGATGCAGATCTCCCTTTTGCTCCAAAATTTGAGAATGTGGCCAACCTCCCAAACAAGATTACCAAAATGGTTATATGGTAACCAACGATGGTTTCTGGTTGACCGACGTCAGTCTCAGGATGATCAGTGATGCAGCCTAGAATTCACCAGTAAGACCCTAGTGCATTGGAACATCACTCAGCCTAGATTGAGCGCTCACCCGAAGCACGCAAAGGTACTAGGTCTCTCTTTAGGGTTGTTGTTGCAGGATGTTAGCATGATGAAGACTTAATACATGCAGTTCCATTATTAATACATCATTCTATAGACCATTCCAGATCTATATCTAAGGGAGAACAAAATTAAGTACTAACCATGATGAAGTCAAGAACATACTAGGTCCAAATACACACAGAACTAACACTTTGATTCAACCAATATCCTCCATCATATTAAATATGACAATTACACAGAAGCTTCTTACAGTAATGGCATTATATGCCCATACACGCACAGATATGATACAGTAGTCCAGTCGTGCATGCATACATACATATATATGTCTCTCTACTGATTCTTTTATATTATATATGCTCTACTATGCAGTTCACTACATATTTATAAGGGTGGGGACTTGCCCTTCACCACTTATCCAATCCTAAAATAGGTCGCATGCTATTATTAGCTACGTGATTTTTACAGCCATAACCCCACATGCAAATGTGCTAATAATAGACTTCCTTTAGTTAACCAACAGTGATAAACCTATTCTTAGCCCACATCCATGTAAAGTGCTTTGTAGCTGATCCTCCAAAAATAGCCAATGCGTGGCAAGCAAGTCTCTGCCTCATTTATGTGCTTTGCACGCCATCTCTAAAAATATATCCTTATGTGCAAAAATGGCCAAGTCCCAAAATATGAACTTATCCTCTATGCAATTGTTTCCCTTATCCATTTGCGCCTTTGAACATGCCCTATTTTCCCGCATGGACCTTCTGTATTTTCTCAACTAAGTGTTAGAGTTTGACTGATCAAAATTACCCCACGCTAGTTTCATTTCCACCCCAGCAATGGTTGTCTCCAAAAATGAATCAAGGAATACATGAATAAAGGAATAAAAAGAATTTGGATGAATGAAATAATGTCTTCAACTTGCAGTATCCTCTTCTACAATCGGAATAATCGATTCTGGATATTCCTCTTTTATCTCCACCTCTAAGATTTTCTAGTCATTAAGCGCAACCTCTGCTTTCTCTGGAATATCTACTGCAATCGACTCCAATTCATCCCCTGTAATCTCTCCTTTTTCATTCTGTAATACCAACACAATGCTGGACATGCCAGTCATCCTCCCTTCCAATAAGTCCATCTTTTGAGCGATGAGTTTGCCAAGCTCATCCAGCCTTTCCTTATAAGGTTCCTGAGTAGCTGTAAGGGCCTCGCGCTTCTTCTTAAAAAGTGCTAACCATTCTACGCGGCCCAATGTCTCATCCTTCATGGCCTTCAGGACCTCAGTGTCTTCTAAAATGGTCCTGGTCCTTATAACAACCTCTGGCACTATACAAATATTCAGGGCTTGATCCACCTTCTTGAGTTCTTCCTGCAATCTTTGAAGCAATCCTTCATATGATGTTATCTTCCGCATCACTGAAGCCTTTTCGCACTTTGTTTCCTATGCTGGATCCTTTGGCTCAAGAATGCGCAGAGGTTCATCTTCAAGTACTAAGTCCACCAACGTACTGACATAATGTATTGCCGAAGGAAACATCTTGGGTACCTTTGGCTCTAAGTGCGGCCTAGCCTTCATGACATTGTCACCAATCTCCTCTGCCATGCTGATAAACACAGTGTTCTTCTTGTGTGCCAAGTATTTTTCCTATTTCAGTCGTGCTATCTCCTCATCCTTAGTCTTGATCTCCTTCCTTAGCGCCCTAATTGTTGCAGCTTTGTCCATATTTCGTGACTTCTGTTGACACTTTCACCAAAGCATTGCTTACTTGTTCATCTGACATAATAGTAGGCTTGACTGTTATGTGTCTGGCCTAAGGTGTCTTTTTCAACCTCCTTGACATGCATTAATCCTTATATACATCAAATTCTGGTTCATCCATGTGCGTGTGCATCGACCATGATAATTGCTTCCTTGTGCAAACTGTCGCCATATCTTCATCCATTAATTCATAGCCGTATAACTCCTTTTGTGCCATTATGCTCTGGAAAGGGGCGCGGGTAATTTTACCCGTGTCCTCTGCGTAGCCCATGGATGGTGGAATATACTTCCCACTCGTTCTACTTGATCTAGGCTACTTAGGAACTTGGACTTCAAGATTGGGAACTTGTGCTGTTATGTCCTTAGTAGTCTTTGTTGTTGTCTCTTCTTCCCCTTTTTCTTCCTCTTCTCCATCATTCATTTCTTCATATTTTTTCTCCTCGACGTTCTTTGGAGGTGTAGGAGAATTGGAATCGCTTTCCTCCGACTCTTTCGCTTCCTCATTCAACTTTAATTTACTTCTCCTTTTCTTAGTTATCTCCTTTTGTGGGGAGAGTCGAGGTGATCTGTGCACTGTTTGTGGAGTAACACCTTGAGTCCTTGTTCGCCTAAATACTCTTTTAAATTGGTGCTCTCCTTAAACTACTTCTAGATCCTCTTCTTCTCCTTACCCATGAGTTGGCATAGTTACGTGCTCTGATTCTCTTTTATCCGATGGCTTCCTCCACCTGTGCTCCAAACCACCACTATCCTCATGCTCATCCTCCTCATCCTCTACTTCGATTGTCTTTGTGGGCTTAGGCACTTGAATGTTCTCCATGGTATGCTTACCCTTTGGTGGCCCTGGGAGTGTAAAATCATCTTCCACATACTTGTTGTTTTCCAGCTTGGGCTTCAGTTGGAGGTACACAAGTGCTACTCCAATGTCTCCAACAACCAAACTTATTGGATTTATGCTCAACACATCTGAGATGAGCCTTTCAATGTATGCATTATGTCCTGGATATACATATTTCTTCCTCAGTGTGTGGTAGTCACAGTCTACCTTGTCTGAATTAAATGTTAGGAGGCACGCGTCTAAGAACCTGTGAACCGATGCCTGAAAATACCTCGCTGTGAAGTCATACGACAGTTTGCACCATGGGCTCTAAGCCCCGACCTTCATTGCAAATTGTGTGATGCAAAAATGTTGGTAAATTGCAAACCTTACTGCCTTACCCACCACTGAGGGAAATTCTTTGGGGATGCGCCATTCCTCTTCAAACGCCGTGCGGAGCCTATCATGCCACTTCTCAGCCCTCTGCTTGACTAGTTTAGTCATCGATCCTTCACATAAGTACTTGTTGAACCATTCTGTAGGTGACTTGTTCTCCATGGGATACTCCCAGATCTTCTCCTTTGGTCCATCGGGCACCCCGATCTCCATGAATACTAGAGACAACAAAACATCCACAAAACTGGTATATACTTTGTAATAGGTAGGTTTCCCCACAAAACCTAGTGATCACCTTCAACTTAAGCAACTACGAAGGGCATCCCCGCCGTTTCGACTCTCCGTGTAAGATTTATAATGGTAGGAATCAAACTCCTAACCAAAATGAGATTATAAAGGAGATATTACCAATTCCTATATATTCCAAAAAAAATAAAATAAATAAAGACGTGAGGTTGGGGATTTCGACGAGGATGAGTTGAAATCGACAATTTGCAATATGATATATACTTTGGAATAGGTAGGTTTCCCCACAAAACCTAGTGATCACCTTCAACTTAAGCAACTATGAAGGGCATCCCCGCCATTTCGACTATCCGTGCAAGATTTATAATGGTCGGAATCGAACCCCTAACCACAACGAGATTATTAAGGAGATATAACCAATTCCTCTATATTCCAAAAAATAAAAATAAAAATAAAAACGTGAGGTTGGGCATTTCGATGAGGATGAGTTGAAATCGACAATTTGCAATATGATATACACTTTGTAATAGGTTTGTTTCCCCACAAAACCTAGTGATCTAGTGATCACCTTGAGCTTAAGCAACTACGAAGGGCATCCCCACTGTTTCGACTCTCCGTGT
Organism: Taxus chinensis; assembly: GCA_019776745.2. Taxonomy (NCBI): domain Eukaryota; kingdom Viridiplantae; phylum Streptophyta; class Pinopsida; order Cupressales; family Taxaceae; genus Taxus; species Taxus chinensis. Next base: position 716,177,763 of record CM034153.1, on the reverse strand, counting down.
AAGATTTATAATGGTCGGTATCAAACCCCTAACCACAACGAGATTATGAAGGAGATATAACCAAAATTCCTCTATATAAATAAAACTAAAGACGTGAGATTGGGGATTTGGACGAGGATGAGTTGCAATCGACAATTTGCAATATGATATACACTTTGTAATAGGTAGGTTTCCCCACAAAACCAAGTGATCTAGTGATCACCTTCAGCTTAAGCAACTACAAAGGGCATTCCCGCCATTTCGACTCTATGTGTCTAGTAATCTCCGGACCTTCCAAATAACAAGACTTGATTCCAAGTGGGCTAATTGAAAACATAACAACACCAATAAACCAAGGCCCTTAAATTATGATTTGTTTTTTTGACTGTGTACATCAAGCAATTCGGAACCGTCACAGTCAAATTTCCCAAGATCCCTGCCCGCGAGGCCTTGATGTATTCATTCTTTGAATTTTGCGTGCTTGTGTCTCCGAGTTAGCATCCAAATCTAGCATGCAAGTGGATGGCAGTAGGAAATAACGCAATTCCAATCCCAATTCCTTGAGAAATCAGTGATTGTGAGGTGGTTACACAGAATTCTGTGGTGGTTTCCGAATGCTTGAGCTCTCGCAACAGCAGTAGCCAATCTCATGTTTGTAGGTAGAGCCTTGAGCTCAAGGAATGCTCTGGGCGGTCATGTGAGAATCGATGGAGCGAGCAGGTCTTGTAGCAGTGGAAATGTTTCTAAGGGTGATTAGTCATCAACAGATATCTGGGTGAAGAAATCCAAGGTACCCACAAAGAGATACAATGGGTATTCCAACTGGGTCAGAGGTGATACTATTGAGGAGGAAGGGGAAGAAGCAAAGTGCAAGAAGCTCTTAAATATTGAAAAAATACAGTCTAATTATTTTTTCTGGAACTGCTGAAAGTCTTCTAAACAATACTGAAAAATGAAAATCTTTTTAATTCTGGACTATAAATTGTTGGAGGTGTTCATAATTTAAACATTTATTTTATTAAATAATAATAGAAGATACTGTATTTTAAGATTTTGCAACTCAAAAATACGAAATTTTATACGGTTCGATAAAAAATATGAAAAATAAGGAAATTCTTTATGATTTTACTGTATTTGATAACTATGTCAAGCTCTAATAGGTTACAGACGAAGTCACAAAAAAATCAAGGGTTTTTTTGCAACAGCCAATATCAATGATGAGGTGAAGGGTGTGAGTGAGAAAGAAATTACTGAAGAGTGCAGCAGAGTGTTGATGGTGTGGATGCTATGGATTCTTCATATGATCCAACCAGAAGAATTTTCTGTATTTTTCTGTTTTTATTTATCAGTTTTAGAAAAATCTAAAAATTCCATGTTATAATAATCTAAAATTTAATTTCAAGAAAAAACTAAAAAAAAAAAAAAAATTATTTAATTTTATATTATTTAGGAGTAATTTAACCCTGAAGTTGAAGAAGTAGACTAGAGAATCTTTATTTTGGAGTGTTACAAATTATTTGACAAATTATTTTATATAAATCTGCTATAAAGATGGTATATGAATGTATGACAAAATATTGTGAAGTAATTTCTAGTTGGAAACTTCACGAATAAACAATTTTCAAGTGTATCAATCTTCAATTCAAAGACCTCTGTAGTTAATTTTAAGTCTTAGATTCTCATAATTAATTTACTCTTTTTTATTTCATATTTATTGCATTTTAAAAATGAACTCTATTTTTTTTTCCATATTTTAAAGGTATGATAGAAAACACTCAGTACGAAAGTTGCTACCTTGGCGCCGAGCTAACAGTCGGTAAAATTCCGCTATTTCTAATAGAGAGACATTTGTATATACTGAAAAAACCAACTCATTTGAGATCAGAATACACACAGATCATTTTGCTTGTAAATATGTATAGATCTACACCAGACTGCTTCCTTTCAACTCTCAATTTCTTAGAGATAAAAACATAAAAAACAGTTTCTGATTTTTTATTAGGTGAGTATGCTTGTAAACTCTTCCCACATTATCTTTGATATGAACAGATTTTTCTTCCTGGACAGCAATGTTGGCGAGCTGGCGTATGAATCGAATTAATGTTGGTTGTGCGCAGAGCTGTTGGGTCAGGTTCTTCACATTTTTTTAATTTAATTTTAAATTAAAGATGCTGCTTTTATCTTTAAAAAAATTAAGAAACAAAAGTATAAGAGAGAGAGAATTTGGAGGCAACGGACGATAAACAATGGCACAAGAACAAATAACAATCCCTTCGAACATAAAATTTACAAACCCTTGCTTGGATTTTTATAGTGTTAGGTTTGGTTTGGACAAAATAAACACAAAAATATTGAGGCTTTTTGATTAAAAAAAAACTTTTCTTTTCTTCTATGGGCTTGATACTATGTATTGGTAGCTGATTCAAAGACATAAACTTATGAGTTTTGGAGAGAAATTGTGGGCAATTACTCACCAAAACTTCCATGTTTCTATCGACTCAGCTCATGAGTTTTAAACCGATTACTCATTAAGGCAAGTGTCTGAGTACTCAAGATTAAGGGAGAGGAGTCATTTGTTGAGCATTACCCCAATTATTCTAAGCATAGTTGTTCTCCTTGGCTCTAATTTTGAAGTATTAGACCACTATAATTTGAATGAACAATATCCAATAAATGTGTTGATGTAACGTCCACCTTTTATTGTACAACTTTGATATGTCAATGATAGGGTATTTTAAATCATTTTTGAAAAAAAAATCAAAGAAATAAGATTTAAAATGAGCGGGCATATATTTTTATTAGATCCCTACAAAAGTCAAATGTAAATGTCATTTCAATAATTAATAACTTTTTATAAAGTAGGTCGGTTCTATCTACATATTGAGTAGATTAGTGACATTTTCACCTACTTTCTTGCTACATATGACAAGGAACTCCTCTCAAGTACAGGAGCCAAAATACCATACAATGCAACTTTAAATGTATCGTTTTCAAATAAATATTGTCTTCTATGTAGATAAATGTATGGGTACTAACACACTATCCCGCCATTTTCCATACCAATCACTTTATTAAATGGAGTACCTGAATTGAATAGCAATCAATGGAAGGCTCAAGAAATGACAATTTTCAAACAATCAAAGAAAGATTCAAAAGTGATTTCAAATTTAACCATTGGATTAAAGATAACACAAATGTTAATCCACACGAATCAATTTCAATCAATCACAAACAAGCACAAGGATCAAGCACCAACAACATTACAATCTATCTTATAAATTCACATCATTAATTAACCGAGCTAAAAATAATATTCATCGACCATCTAACTGAGTTCTGCATTAAAATATTTAGCTACATACTACATGCATATTGCAAGGTTATGTTTAGCTGCATATTGCCACATTGTAAGTGTTTAGATACTCATCTCATATTGAAATAAATTCATATTACTTTTAAGTATTTGTCTAGTTTTGTTTTAATGAAACAAATACATAAATTCTTAACTAGTATTATTTCAAACATGTTCCATTGTATTTTTGTAGAATATAAAAGGCACGTACACATTTCAAATAAATTCTTAACTAGTATTATTTCAAACATGTTCCATTGTATTTTGCAGAAGACTAAATGTACCTATCATCTTTGAAACAATCATCGACTAAAACATATAACATAGACACTAACATCAAATTGCTACACTTCATCTATTTTTTTATGAGGAGTCAGATTTCAATCTATTTTTCAAGAAGTGGCGTCACTGCTATTTTTATGTGCATACACTAAAATTTCATTTTAGTGGAGACCATCTCTACCTTTCAACTTTCAAGAATTAGAGCCATCACTATTTTAATGTGAATATACCGGAATTTCAAATTAATCTATCTCTTATCATACTTATTATTAACTAACAATATATATTTGAAAATAACAAATAAAAAATAAAAGTGAAAAAATAAATCAAACAATAAATATAAACAAAATACTAACATCTACTTAAATACTAAACATTAAAGAAGAAAAAATATAACTAAAATTGTACATACTGATTAGTTATTACTAATTAAAATTGAAAATAAAAAATGAAAAGACTTATTATGTCTCATTCATTATTGAAAATAAAAATAAAAACTAAAGTTAGACCTAAACTTAAATTGAAAATAATAAAATTAAAACTATTTTCTTCTTGTGTTCCACCCACGCTAATGGTTAACTGAAAGCATTGAAAAATTGAAGAAAAATGAAGTAGACAATACACAATAAACAATAGAAAACAAACGACAAACAATGACACCGGAACAAATAACAATCCCTTCTAACATATAATTTACAAACCCTTTCTTTGGACTTTGATAGTGTTAGGTTTGGTTTTGACAAAATAAAAACAAAAATATTGAGGCCTTTTGATTAAAAAACAACTTTATTTTTTTCTTCTATAGCCCTGATATTATGTATTGGTAGCCGATTCAATGATATAAAATCATGAGTTTTGGAGAGAAATTATGGGCAATTACTCACCAAAACTTCCAAGTTTCTATCATTGACTCATCTAATGAGATTTAAACCGATTACTCATTCTATAGGCGAGTGTCAAGTACTCAGGATTAAGGGAGAGGAGCCATTCATTGAGCCTTACCCCAATTATTCTGAGGATAGTTGTTCTCCTTGGCTCTACTCTTGTAGACCACTATAATTTGAATGAACAATATCCAATAAATGTGTTGAGGTGACATTCACCTTTTATGTACAAATTTGGCATGTCAATGATAGGGTACTTTAAATCATTTTTGAAAACAAATCAAAGAAATAATATTTAAAATGAGAGGACATATATTTTTATTAGATCCCTACAAAAGTCAAATGTAAATGTCATTTAAATGATTGGTAACTTTTATAAATTAGGTTGGTTGTATCTATCTACTTTTTGAGTAGATTAGTGACATTTTCACCTCCTTTCTTCTACATATACAAGGAGCTCCTCTCAAGTACAAGAGCCAAATACCATACAAGAGCCAATTTCAAATTAATCTATCTCTTATCATACTTATTATTAACTAACAATATATATTTGAAAATAACAAATAAAAAATAAAAGTAAAAAAATAAATCAAACAATAAATATAAACAAAATACTAACATCTACTTAAATACCAAAAATTAAAGAAGAAAAATATAACTAAAACTGTACATACTTATTAGTTATTACTAATTAAAATTGAAAATAAAAAAATGAAATGACTTATTATGTCTCATTCATTATTGAAAATAAAAATAAAAACTAAAGTTAGACCTAAACTTAAATTGAAAATAATAAAATTAAAACTATTTTCTTCTTGTGTTCCATCCATGCTAATGGTTAACTGAAAGTATTGAAAAATTGAAGAAAAATGAAGTAGACTACACAATAAACAATAGAAAACAAACGACAAACAATGACACCAGAACAAATAACAATCCCTTCTAACATAAAATTTACAAACCCTTCTTTGGCCTTTGATATTGCTAGGTTTGGTTTTGACTGTTTCGCTGTTTTCTTTAAGTTTTTAGACGAAACAGATAAGGGTGTGGGCCAAGGAGGAATACATATTATAATTTCGGTTGGTTTGAAGGTTGTGCACATGTTTTAACTTCTTGATCCAATGTTGACTGTGAGAGCTTCCTTTTGGCTAGGAGGAACTACTGATGTTGCAGGTCCAATGGTTGGGTGGTGGTGGTGATTGATCGGTGGGATGGAGCTTGGTGCCGTGATGGTGCTTCCCTGGAATGCTACCATGAGAGTGATACCTCTGGATTTTTTGTGATGTTGGCTATGGCTTCTTGGATGTGCGAAAGAGCTCTGGTTCTTGCTTGGATGCAGATCTCCCTTTTGCTCCAAAATTTGAGAATGTGGCCAACATCCCAAACAAGATTACCAAAATGGCTATATGGTAACTGACGACAGTTTCTAGTTGACCGGCGTCAGTTTCGGGATGACTAGTGATGCAGCCTAGAATTCACCAGTAGGACCCCAACACGTTGGCACATCACTGAGCCTAGATTGAGTGCTCACCCGAAGCGCGCAAAGGTACCACGTCCCTCTTTAGGGTTGTTGCAGGATGTTAGCGTGATGAAGACTTAATATATGCAATTCCATTATTAATACATCATTCTACAGAGCATGCCAGATCTATATCTAAGGGAGAACAAAATTAAGTACTAACCATGATGAAGTCAAGAACATACTAGGTCCAAATACACACAGAACTAACACTTAGATTCAACCAATATTCTCCATCATATTAAATATGACAATTACACAAAAGCTTCTTACAATAAAGGCATTATATGCCCATACACGCACATATCTGATACAGTAGTCCAGTCTTGCACACATACATACATATATATGTCTCTCTACTGATTCTTTTATATTATATATGTTCTATAATGCAGTTCACTACATATTTATAAGGGTGGGGACTTGCCCTTCACCGCTTATCCAATCCTAAAATAAGTCGCATGCTATTATTAGCTACGCGCTTTTTACAACCATAGCCCCACATGCAAGTGTGCTAATAATAGAATTCCTTTAGTTAACTAACAATGATAAACCTATTCTTAGCCCGCATCCATGCAAAGTGATTTGTAGTTGATCCTCCAAAAATAGCCAATGCGTGGCACGCAAGTCTTTGCCTTGTTTGTGTGCTTTGCACGCCATCTCTAAAAATATATCCTTATGTGCAAAAATGGCCAGGTCCCAAAATATGAACTTATCCTCTGCGCGTGTGTTTCCCTTATCCGTTCGCACCTTTGAACATGCCCTGTTTTCCTGTATGGACCTTATGTATTTTCTCAAATAAGTGTCAGAGTTTAAATGATCAAAGTTACCCCACGCTAGTTTCATTTCCACCCCAGCAATGGTTGTCTCCAAAAATGAATCAAGGAATATGAATAAAGGAATAAAAATAATTTGGATGAATGAAATAATGTCTTCAACTTGCAGTATCCTCTTCTGGATATTCCTCTTTTATCTCCACCTCTAAGGTTTTCTAATCATTGAGTGTAGCCTTTGCTTTCTTTGGAATATCTACTGCAATCGACTCCAATTCATCCCCTGCAATCTCTCCTTTTTTATTTTGTAATACCAACAAAATGCTGGACATGCCAGTCATCCTCCCTTCTAATAAGTCCATCTTTTGAGCGATGAGTTTGCCAAGCTCATCCAGCCTTTCCCTATGAGGTTTCTGAGTAGCTGTAAGGGCCTCACGCTTCTTCTTAACAAGTGCTAACCATTTTACGCGGACCAATGTCTCATCCTTCATGGCCTTCAGGACTTCAGTGTCTTCTAAAATGGTCCTGGTCCCTATAACAGCCTCTGGCACTGTACAAATATTCAGCACTTGATCCACCTTCTTGAGTTCTTCTTACAAGCTTTGAAGCAATCCTTTATATGATGCTATCTTCCGCATCACTGAAGCCTTTTCGCGCTCTGCTTCCTGTGTTGGATCCTTTGGCTTAGGAATGCACAGAGGTTCATCTTCAAGTACTAAGTCCACCAACGTACTAACATAATGTATTGTCGAAGGAAAAATCTTGGGTACCTTTGGCTCTAAGTATGGCCTAGCCTTCATGACATTGTCACCAATCTCCTCTGCCATGCTGATAAACACAATGTTCTTCTTTTGTGCCAAGTATTTTTTCTATTTCAGACGTGTTATCTCCTCATCCTTAGTCTTGATCTCCTTCCTTAGTGCCCTAATTATTGCAGCTTTTTCCATATTTCGTCGTGTGACTTCTGTTGACACTTTCACCAAAGCATTGCTTACCTATTCATCTGACATAATAGTAGGCTTAACTGTTATGTGTTTGTCCTAAGGTTTCTTTTTCAACCTCCTTGACACGCATGAATCCTTACATACATCAAATTCTGGTTCATCCATGTGCATGTGCATCGACCATGATAATTGCTTCCTTGTGCAAACTACCGCTATATCTTCATCCATTAATTCTTAGTCGTATAACTCCTTTTGTGCCATTGTGCTCTAGAAACGGGTGTGGGTAATTTTACTTGTGTCCTCCGCGTAGCCCATGGCTGGTGGAATATACTTCCCACCCATTCTACTTGATCTAGGCTACTTAGGAACTTGGGCTTCAAGATTGGGAATTTGTGCTGCTATGTCCTGAGTAGTCTTTGTTGTATTCTCTTCTTCCCCTTTTTCTTCCTCTTCTCCATCATTTCTTCGTATTTTTTCTCCTCGATGTTCTCTAGAGGTGTAGGAGAATTGGGATCGCTTTCCTTCGATTCTTCCACTTCCTCATTCAACTTTAATTTCCTTCTCCTTTTCTCAGTTGTCTCCTTCTGTGGGGAGACTCGAGGTGATCTACGCACTTTTTATGGAGTAACACCTTGAGTCCTTATTCACTTGAATACTCTTTTAAATTGGCACTCTCCTTGAACGGATCCTCTTCTTCTCCCTACCCATGAGTTGGCATAGTTGCGCACTCTGATTCTCTTTTATCTGATGGCTTCCTCCACCTGTGCTCCAAACCACCACTATCCTCGTGCTCATCCTCCTCATCCTCTACTTCGATTGTCTCCATGGGCTTAGGCAATGGAATGTTCTCCATGGTATGCTTACCGTTCGACGGCCTTGGGAGTGCAAAATCATCTTCCACATACTTGTTTTTTCCAGCTTGGGCTTCAGTTGGAGGTACACAAGTGCTACTCCAATGTCTCCAACAACCAAACTTACTGGCTTTATGCTCAACACATATGAGATGAGCCTTTCAATATATGCATTACAACTTGGATATACATACTTCTTCCTTAGTGTGTGGTAGTCACAATCTACCTTGTCTACATTGAATGTTAGGTGGCACACATCTGAGAACCTATGAATCGATGCCTGAAAATACCTCGTTGTGAAGTCATACGACAGTTTGCACCATGGGCTCTAAGCCCCGTCCTTCATTGTAAATTGTACGATGCAAAAATGTTGGTAAATTACAAACTATACTACCTTACCCACCACCGAGGGAAATTCTTTGGGGATGCGCCATTCCTCTTCAAACACCGCACAGAGCCTATCATACCACTTCTCAGCCCTCTGCTTGACTGGTTTGGTCATCAATCCTTCACATAAGTACTTGTTGAACCATTCTACGGGTGACTTGTTCTCCATGGGATACTCCCAAATCTTCTCCTTTGGTCCATCGAGCACCCCGATCTCCATGAATACCAAAGACAACAAAACAGCCCCAAAACTGATCTTTCCTTCTGAACACACTTCTTCAACGATAGTTTCTGCAACGTAACCTAAAATGTTGTAGACCACTCCTTTAGACATCCTTCTAGCAACGTGCAGCCACATGGTATTCACTTTTGACAACCTCTCTTGGTCATTTAATTTTGTCACAAGGTGCGCTTCCTGCATAACTGGGTACTTTTTCAGCTTGTCTATGTCCATGCCACGTAGACCCTTGGTGTACCCCAGCTCCCTCCTAGTCTCTAGAATTGTGGCCTTGTCTGTTAAGTCCCCATTGAGGTCTTCACCTGTAGCCTTCAACCCTGTCACTATGGAGATCAGCGCGGCTGAAATCCTTACTCTATGTCCTGCAAAGTAGAAGAATTCTTTGTGTACTCTGATCATGAGCCATTGGTATAAGGGCTCATATTTTCTGAAGTAGGGGAGCTCGTATAACTGATATACTCCAATATTTTTCAATAAATTCTCCCCAGTGTCGTCATAGACCGGCATGTCCTTTGTCCTGTGCTTATTTGTCTTCTTGTTCAACAATGCATCAAACTCCTTGTTTTCTATGGTACGATGGTTGTACTCACTTATCTTACTTCTCTCGAATGTGGGAATCCCATTCCTGGCCTACTATAACCCCCTCTAGATATTGCATCTATGAAAAATTACTCTCAGGGGTCATTTATTCTTCCTCCACTACCACCTTCTTCTTTCCCTTAACTCCCACTACAGCTACCTTCTTTGGTGCCATTTCTACCCTGCAATCCTCTATGAAAATACTCATCTTTTGACTTCTGCAACGTGAAACTCAAACCCTAGCTCAAATCTCTGTGCCCTAGTGGAAATCAGGTGCCCTATCTCATTTGTAACACGTCTTCTTTGCTCAAACCTTTCTCATGTGGGAACATGCAAGCTTCTCCTTCACACAAACCCCCTTTCCACATCTAGTTTCACATTCTTCACACCTCGACATGATTGCTTGGCTCTTCACACTTAGATCTTTTCAAATTCTCTTAATCGCAATGGTAAGAATGAACTCGCATCCCATCCTTATATAGATTCAAATTTTTGATGCATTTATTGGTCCTTCACCTACCCAATGTCCTCTCATTTATTGACCCATTTCCTTCATTCCGCATGGTACATCTTCGCACCCCAGCTATAACCTTCTAGTGCACCTTCCTACCCTCTGGTCACAGACTTCTCTTCAGTGTGCTTCCTTGCACCTCGAGTACCTTGTCACTACACCTTCCACTAGTAGTTGTTATGGCATCCACTTACCTCGTGTTATATTGTCCCTTCATTCATCTCCATCTTTGGTCACTTTTTAGAAGCAATCCTTTGACTTGAATAGCACCCGTAGCAGCTTATTCCTTTCATCATTCAATTCCAATAGTATTGTACCTGGATATCAACAACCACCCACACTAAAAGTATGTGCAGTCCTCTACGCATAAAAATTCTTCAAAATAGTAATTATCTTCACGCACGCAAACACACTTATTACACAAGAATAACAACTAAATTGACAAAGCATAGTGATGAAGAAGGAAATACATAATAAGACACACCCTTGAACTACAAAATTGAAAACCTAATCTAAATGGCAACACTTTGCCTTATTACAAACACCAAGAAGACTTATTTATAGTAGGGCTTCAGCCTACTCCCGTTGAAGTAACCAGGTAACCATATTCCATCAAGGGCCTCTAACTGACAAGCACCTGATTTGAGTATGTGAGTGATAACATACAGCCCCAACCAATGTACTTTGAGTTTTCCTGGATGGTGTACAAAAACTTAGAATCATAAAGGAGCACCATCTGTCCTATCTCCAAATTTTTACCCCTGATGTGCCTGTCATGCCATGCTTTCTGCCTAGCCTTCTCTTTTTTTTGACTCCAACGTGCTATGGCTCATCACTCATCCAACTTGATTATATTTTCAATCCATTCTTCTAAATCTTTCTCATCAGCTAGACCTCCAGTGTGCGCGATACACAAAGAAGGTAACATGAATTCCATAGGAAGAATGACTTCTGTGCCAAACACTAACTGAAATGGTGTGGCTTTGTTCAACCTCTTATAAGTTGTTCTATATGCCCAAAATACAACATACACTTTATCATCCCAATCCTTTCTTCCAACATCACAATTTTTTGTCAAGGTCTGGCTCAAAATCTTGTTGAAAGCCTCAACAGTTCCATTTTCCTGAGGATGGTAAGGTGTAGTCTTATGGTGCGCAACCATAAACTCATCTAATAATATCCTGATTGTCTCATTCAAAAAATGTGTGCCCCTATCACTTGTCAGACTTAGAGGACATCCATACCTTGTAAGAACATTTTCCCATAGAAACCTAGCTGATGTAGTTGTCATACAATCCTTTGTAGGTGCTTCTTCTGCCCACCTTGTGAGATAATTTGTGCAAGTAATGATGTAGCGTGATCCAGTCCTACGTGGATGGTGAAATAGGACCTAAAAAATCTATAGCCCATTTCTCAAATGGTTCTGCACTAGTAATGGGTCTTAGAGGCATTTCATCTCTGTTGACCCTGGTTTTCCTAAATGTTGACAATGATCACAAGCCTTACAAAACGCCTTACAATCTTTATACATGGTCTCCCACCATAATCCAGCGAGTAGAATCTTGCACGTAGTGGCGTCACCGACATAGTGGCCACCTGTAATTCCACCATGAGCTTCTTCCATAATATCCTTGTGCGCTCATGTTCCAATACACAATGATGTAATACTTCATCTCGGCCTAATTTGTATAGGTCACCGCTGATTAACATATAGGGGGTTGCATGTATAGCAAGCTATTTCTTCTCCAAGGATTTCATTCCTTCTCGTGCCATCCTTGTTCATAGAAAGACAACAATGTCCTCTAGTTCTGATGGTGCTCGTTGTAACCTGTATAACTGTGCATCTGACATGGTATCCTCAATTGCATGTGCTTCTTCTCCTGACTGTATTCTTGATAGATGGTCTGGTCCAGAATTACTTTTCCCTGGTTTTACCACAACGGTGAAATCAAATTCTTGAAATAAGAGCACCCATCGACATATGCGCCCTTGTAGAACAGCTTGTTTACCAAATACTTCAATGCCATGTGATCCATATAAAAGATGAATGGTGTAGCTAGTAAGTACTGACAGAATTTATGTAGTGCATAGATCATTGACAAAGCTTCATGCTCTGTAGTTGTGTAATTCTTTTTCTGCAGGAGTCAGCTTTCTACTTGCAAAATAGATAGGATGATCTATAATATCGTCTCCAGGTTGAGCCAACACCGCACCCAATGGTCATGCCAGAGGTGTCAACATGTACATGAAATGGTTGATCCCATGAAGGAAAACACAGAATAGGTGCGGTAGTAAGTTTCTCTTTCAATATCTCAAATGCGCGCTGCTGTGGTTCTCCCTAATAAAATGTACCTTTTCCTTTCAGTAACTCCTCCAAAGGTGCGAAAACTTTGGCATATCTCTTTTTGAAAATTCTATAATACCCTGTATGACCCAAGAATCTGCACACCTCACTCTGACTTGTAGGCTCCCTTAGGCCTATAATGACTGCAACTTTGGCTAGATCAACCAACAAACCCTCCTTGCAGATTATGTGTCCTAACAGTATCCCAAACAGTGTAGCAAATATGCACTTCTTGATGTTCAATGAGATACTCAACTGTCTACATCTTTCAAACATTAAGCAGCAGATTGTCACAATGATCCTTAACCAATCCATACACCGTCCAATCATCTAAATAGACCTGTAAGAAGTTGTGAATAAATTCCTTGAATGCTTGAACAACTATGGGTGAAAATATAGCAGACACATTTTTCAGACTAAAAGGCATTACAGTATAGGTGAAGCTACCCCATTCAGTAGTAAACGTAGTCTTTTCCTGATCCTCCTGTGCAATCCAAACCTGATGATACCCAGAAAACCCATCTGTAAATGAATAGATTTCGTGCCCTGCCACGCCTTCCAGTATTTCCTCAGTGAATGGCATAGGAAATGGGTCTATCACACATGTAACATTCAACTCCATGTAGTCCACGCAAATCCTGATACATCCATCCTTCTTGATATTGATCACCATTGGACTAACCCATTCTGACTCATCAAGGGGCTTGATAATTCCAGACTTCAACATTTTGTCAATTTCTTCTTTGACCTTTTTGCGCAAGTTGGGGTTCATCCTGTAGGGTCTCTTTCTAACTGGGTGCGTACCCTCTTTAAGTTTTATCTTCATATCCCCTAATGATTCATGCACGCCTTTAAGTTCATGGTACCCCCTTAGGGAATAAGTCCTGGTAATCCCTTAGTAACTCTATGATTTTTGCCACTTTAGAGTCTGACCAATAATCTCCAATTATGGCTTCCTTAGGCTTAGCCTTTGATCCAATATTCACCTTCTTTGTCTTCATAGGTGCATGATAGGCGTGTGTGGTATTATCTACACTGTCCAACACCTCCTGCCTACCCGTTGAATGATTTACATCCAGATTTTCTACTTCTTCATCATCCACTAAGTAGACCATTTTTCCTTTTTCTTTCTCAAGGAAAGTGCGTTGAAGTAATATTGCATCAACCTTTGTTTCATCAACAAGATGTGCTCCTGAGTCTCCTTCATCCAATAACTCCTGAAGGACTTCTTCAGCGTTGGCACTATCTCCCATAGTTAAGCGCTTTATGACTTTCAATGCTTCTTCCACCAGAGGCTTTGTAGAGAAGAATTCAAATGTCTAGGTCATCCCTGCAATTAAATCTTGCCAATTTCCAATCTCTCTATGGAGTTCTGCATATACATACTAAGCACACGTGCATCCTTGTAAAGTGGAATAAAACTTGTGCACCCATAGCGAAAGTGGTAAAGCTTCCTGCCCTTCTGTCTAGAGTCTCTCACACTTCTGAACATGGTGCTGAACAGGTTGATTACCATAATAAGTGCAGATTTGAGTAGGTGCATTGCCCCTGAAGAACATAGTAGCAAGAGAAATCCTAATTTCATCCCATCCTACGAGATTATCCTTGTGGGCCGTCCACCAGTGTGCTATGTCCCACGAAGTGTATATGCTAGCATATTTCTTCTTTCCAACGGGTCTATCCACTATTCTTCCATGGCACGCAGAAATACCACAGGATCTCCCCCTTCTCTAGTGTAACAAGGTACTGAGTTGTTACCTATTCTCCTGACATAGCACGGTTTTCTGCCTCTAGGAAATATGCTCTTTACTTTGTGCACTACTAACTCATAATTACTATGAGCCCAATTATCACAGGCAACACTTGTAGTATCTCTAATTGACTGTGTATCCTCCCACTGAATCATTCCTTCTTTAGTTTTCTCAAGCACCTCTGGGTCTTAGATGACGCGTACATAAATCCTATTCAGATCTTCTTCATTTAAAGGCTCAACATAGGGCACAAATCTTCCATCTGTTAAAGGGATAATAACTCTCTCCTCCTTGTTTTCAAAACTGATATAGCCCTTTTTTGAACCGAAGATCAACATTATTTGCATAGCACCAAGGATGCCCCAATAGAGTTGGGAAGCTATCTGACTCTGCCAGTGCTAAAACTTCAAAGTCTCCAGTGAACTTGGCTCCTTGTATGGTAATGGATGCATCTTTCAAAACTCTGATGGGAGTGGCCTTAGTTCGATTAGCCATGAACAATACATTAGAGGATGGATGCAATGGGGGTCTTCCCATTTGTACCCATGCATCTAAGGTAAGAACATTGAATTCCACACCTGTATCAATCAGTATATTACTCAATAGCCAACTGTCCACAACAACATTCAGAGTGATTTCCTTCTCATAATCTAGGCTATGAGGGGGAAGATTCGCATGAAGGATCTGCCTTCCAGTCTCAATACTTGCACGCAGAGTGTTTCCCTTTAACCAATCCCCTAACAATGGAATGATATTTTCCTGGCACAACATTTTACACACTTCCCTTAAGTCATCTATATCAGTTGGGACCATCTCTGATACTTTCTTTTGCTCCATCTTCCGTGATTGCTCTTTTAAGTACTGTATCTCACCCTGAAGATTCCTAAGAACTTCCATGGTTTCCTGATAGACCTCCTTCTGATGGGCCGGATCTGGGTACCATGTGCATGTAGAACCTCCTCCTTAGTAATGGTAGGATTCTGTTGCAATGCTTCTCGGGCGCGTGCCCTCAGCGTGGGTCCGTGATCTTCACTTGCAACTCCTCAGACTCTGCCTCCAACTTAGGCATCCATTGATTTTCCACAGCGCGTTGTATCCTAACCATTTCCGTGCCTTTGTTTTCTTGTTTATGTTGCTTACTAAGGTGCTCATATAAGTCCGGGCACTCCTCATAGCTATGGTTCTTTCCACAAAATGAACATGTAATATTCTGAGGACATTCACACCTGTAGTGGTCAAGAGATCCGCATGTATAACATGTTCCATGAGGGAACTCACTTCTTCCACTACCACGACCTCGTCCTCCAAATCCACCATAGTATCCACATCCTCTGCCACGACCACCTTCAAAATGCCCTTCATTCCACTCATAGCGTGCTTGATTGTGATCCTGGTCTGTGATGCACATTCTTTCCCCTTAGAGTTATCTGAAACTCTTGTCTGTCATACACCAATATCTATAGCATCATGGATCTGACCAATCAGCCAACAGTCTTCCGTGTCATGAGTTGTGGACCTATAGATTTTACAGTAGCTTGAAACATTCTTCCTTATCGCACATTGTAACAAAGGACAATGGCTAGCATCATGATTCAAATGAAAAATCTCACAGTCCAACAACAATGAACGTATGGATATGCGGGGGGCAACTATCCTTGGTGTGACCTTCCACTTCACAATTTGTACACCAAATCCATGAGCGTGTTTCATGGGCTGAATTTTCCGATAGTTTCTCTAACTACTTTGTCATAGCTATAATTTGTGCCTCTAAGAATGGGCTAATGCCAGTGTCAATACTCCCAACTTCCTCAGCACGCATAAGCTGCCTCCAATGCTTCGTGTGGATCAAGTGTATGTCTTATGTGACAATGCCCTTCTAAATGGTGTAATCAATCCTCCAACAAACCATTGTGCATGTTGGCTTGCGTGAATATCATAAGAGAGCTTCGATAGAAGCATTTTAAACCTGGGCATCATACTCATGTACACTCTCAGTAGTGCCTTGTTTGATATCCTTGAGCGCACTTATACTCTTATGCTCAAATTCTTGGGATATAGAACTCTTTTAAGAAAGCATCCTTCAATGTTGCATAATCCACAGCAAGTTTGATCAAGGTCAAACTTCCTATACCAACTATGTGCACATCCTTGTAATGTGGTAGAAAATTGGCTTTCCTTGCACTCTGAAGTCGTGATCCCTTTTGCACGCCATAATATTTCACACATGTGCACATGTTCAACAACATCTTCTATGCCTCTATACTCTAGGAGATGAAGAGACATCTCCATGTAAATATTCTAGGGTTGCTGCGGACCTTGCCCACCTGATCCAGAACCTCCTATGTTTCCTCTACCTCCAGAACCACCAGATCCACTAGAGCTAGAGCTACCTATGCCTCCTAATCCCAAACTTGTGGCTGGGGTTGGACCAGAAGATGTACTTCCCTGTGTCCCAATAGTAGAACTGAACTGTACCCCAATAGTCTACGAAGCGTTACCACTTCCAGAAGTTAGTCCAAAAATTGGCGCACTTGTATTTTGCACTGATGATGATACACCTGAAAAGTACTCCCATATAACAATGAAGTCCGTTTGCGTTGCCATTACTGTGCCTTTCATAAGACTTGCTCCTACTCTTCCACTACTTGAATTAGCGTGTTGACTACTTGTTGTACTAGATGCTGGAAAACCAAGTGCAAGGGCAAGGTTGCCAGGTGGATTCAGATGCACGCCCATGGCCTAGGTCGTCTCTGCTGGTGCACTTCTACGTGAGGCTGAGGAGGGTTCCCTATCATGTTTTCCCAAATGGGGGAGTTCCTAAGGCTCGGGTTCCACGTCTTCTACGTGAACTTCAACTCCTTCCCGAACTATCTTTCTCCACAACGCCATTTTCTCTGCAACCTCCCGTTGCTTCTCGATCTCCCTCTCGCATGCCTCATTATACTTAAGCCACCTTTCCTCTCTCTACCTTTCTGCCACTAGGTCTGCCATCTTTCACCAAACCTGATCCTGCCCCCATGCGTGGTGGGGTTTAGTTAGCCATTGTTTACTCTCCAAATTCAAAGTTACCATCAGGATCTTGATCACCAGTGGAATGCCTTGCAGGTAAGTTCCCCTTGGATATCGTAAAAACTAGAATTCAGCTACCTCTGGGCACGAATAAGTGGAAATTGAGTACTCCAAGATATAACTGTTTAAAATGCCATGGAACCATGTATCCACAACTCGAGTCCAAATCAGATCAGCATCATAAAGGGCCTAAAATTCTTCCTGTGTCCAAACAAGTGTGCGATACCTCCAATTCCGCTTAGATGCATACACAATCAACCACTCGTATAATTCTACTGGAAAGATAGCGAAGAAGCTCTCATATAAACTGTCATATAGGTTTTGTTCCACCCACACACGTGCATTAAACTCAGATCCAGTGCTGAACCGCCATGTGTATTCTTCTTCCAGATCATGTATCCACTCTTCAACACTTGCTAAGGTCAACCGGTATGTCTTCATTGTGAACCATCCTGAAAAACAATTGAAAAAGAGGTCTCGACAATGGAACCAATGATGTAGCCTAGAATTCACCAGTAAGACCCTAGGCTTGATGCTGGCACATCACTCAGCCTAGACTGAGTGCTCACCCAAAGTGTCGCAAAGGTACCAGGTCCCTCTTTAGGGTTGCTGTTGTAGGATGTTAGCATGATGAAGACTTAATACATGCAGTTCCATTATTAATACATCATTCTACAGAGCATGCCAGATCTATATCTAAGGGAGAACATAATTAAGTACTAACCATGATGAAATCAAGAACATACTAGATCCAAATACACACAGAACTAACACTTAGATTCAACCAATATCCTCCATTATATTAAATATGACAATTACACAGAAGCTTCTTACAGTAATGGCATTATATGCCCATACATGCACATATCTGATACAGTAGTCCAATCTTGCACACATACATACATATATCTATCTCTCTACTGATTCTTTTATATTATATGCTCTACTATGCAATTCACTACATATTTATAAGGGTGGGGACTTGCCCTTCACCGCTTATCCAATCCTAAAATAGGTCGCATGCTATTATTAGCTACGCACTTTTTACAGCCATAGCCCCACATGCAAGTGTGCTAATAATAGACTTCCTTTAGTTAACTGACAGTGATAAACCTATTCTTAGCCCGACATCCATGCAAAGTGCTTTGTAGCCAATCCTCCAAAAATAGCCAATGCATGGCGTGCAAGTCTCTACCTCGTTTATGTGCTCTGCACGCCATCTCTAAAAATAGATCCTTATGTGCAAAAATGGCTAAGTCCTGAAATATGAACTTATCCTCTGCGCACATGTTTCCCTTATCCGTTCGTGCCTTTGAACATGCCCTATTTTCCCACGTGGACCTTCTGTATTTTCTCAACTAAGTGAGAGTTTGACTGATCAACAACCAACGTCAGTTAAGGTGGGATTCCCTAGCTTTATTAAAAATGATAGATCTTGCAATCATTTGGGCCAGGTCTGTCTATTTATCATGGATCAAAATGGGGACGTTATCATTTAATGAGTAGGATTGTGGTTAGAGGAATAATAGGCATTGATTTTTAGGGTTTAACTAAGTTTTAGTTTAGTTATGATGAGTAGGGATAAATACTAAGTTAGTTATGGAAGCATGCTATAAATGAGGTGTCTATGGTGAGGTGGTGTAGGTGAGGTGTCTAGGTGAGGTGTGAAATTGGTTTAATTAAAGATAATTAAATTAATGAATATGGAGTGAGGATGGGTATTAATTTAATTGTAAAGTGATTAAATTAATAATAATGTGCGGATGTAAGGGTCAATGGCTAGGTGAAAGTGTTTAAGTTGGTCTATTCAAAAGGGGGACCAATGGGAGTGTGAGCCTAATTTTGGTGTCTACATTATTCCCCTTTTTGTTGTGTATCTTGTATTGGTAAGCGATGCTGACAAAAATAGGAAGTGATTGCCCCATGTGTGGGTAAATGTGATCCCCCCTTAAATTGGGCACTGATGAGGTGTAAGATGGAATCAGTGAGTGGTTTGATAAAGGTGGAGGTGGGGAAGATAGGTAGGGAAATGGTATGAATATTGAGGGAAAAAGGTGACAGTCCAACTTGGGTAATGGGCAGTAGGTTCATGGTCAAAATTAGGTCATGGGTAATGGCAATCAAACATACACACACGTATAGATTGCAACACGATACCAGGTTGAAGAGCTTGCAAACTCTACATCGTCCAAGATCGATAGGTTTATCCAAACAATGAGAAAATTGATTCAATTATCCAAGGTATAGGATATGGTTGAGAAACACAATGTAGGTCAGGTGTAAGAATGTTTAGGTATGCTTCGGTACACCATAGGTTTGGTCAGGATAAACGGCACAACAATAGGCAAGGTATGGTTGTTACGCTAAAACAACATAGGTAACAACATCACAAGGTATAGTGAGTACATACAGGTCAACGGTCACACCAAGTAGGTCAAGTTTAGGTAAATAGGTCAAGGCACAGGTAAGGCCAAGGTATAGGTAAAATAACAACTCCTAAGACGCAGTAAAGGAAATGTAGGGGTAGGTTGGGTTTGTAGGTATGGCTAAATTAGGTCAGTTAGGCATGTTGGAGTCAGGTTATAGGCATGATGGAGTCAGGTCATAGGCATGATGGAGTCGGGTCTTAGGTCATGATGGAGTCAAGTTATAATTTTGATTTTAATGTCCAAGTCATTGGTAACATGGGAAATAAATGATGATGTATATGCATGTTATGGTTTGAAGTTTCCAAATATTTGCTATAGTGGAAATGTGAAAATGATAAATGAATGATGTGATGATGTGGTAAAAATGTTTATCAATTGCTTCTTTTTTGGTTTGATTTCTAATTTTTTTATATAAAATGGAAACAAACTAAGGTAAGATGTGAATAGTGAAATGAAGGGGGAAATAGGTTAGGGTGAAGAGTGGCCAAGCTAACCTTCAAAGGCACCATGCCCTCAAAGTGTTGCCTACATAGCCCCGGTGAAAAGGGGCCTCAGGATGATGTAGTTCTCCCATAAGATAGGGGAAGAATATGATGAATGGGTTAGTAGATATTAGGCATAATTAAATGCAGGTCATAGGCATGGTTAATTTTAGGTCATAGGCATGATTGAGTTTAGGTCATAGGTATGGTTGAGTCATGTTTAAAATTTAGGAATCGATGATCTGAGGATGGTATAGGATAATCAATAAGTAATGAGGAAGGTGAATGGTGAGAGGTGGCAAGAGAACCGCTTATTTGATAAGAACCATAACGAGTCGATCATACCAAAGATTAGATTATGAACATAAGACCCTGAAGGCGTTCCATAATTGACTATTCTAAGGATGAAGAAACTCACATGATCATGAAATGTCATGCATTGTAGGAAAATTCCCTTGAGTAGAGAGGAAATTAGGATAAAAAGGCAATGAGGTGAGAGTGGGTGGTTTAACGTAACTTAGTGTACGACAACATGTATTTCTTAGAAAGAAACCCAGGATCAAAAATAGGCAAGTCCATGATGAAAATTTCATCATTTTCTTTATTTATTTCAAAATTTTTAATAGACTAATCGATGCAGGAAGTCTATATGGGATGCGTATATTATCTCCTTGAGGTCTTCACGAAGTTGATCGATGCGGGAAGTTTCTTGATATTTTTATTGTATTTTTACAATGACTTTATATAGTTTTCCTTCAAGGGAGTAGTCTATTTAGTAGTGAGGAAAAATAGAGAGAAGAGATGTCCCTTTTTGAGGGAGTCATCTTTTGCTAGAAGTTTGACCCAAGGAGTTGAATCCCTTTTTGTTTTTATACGTTTAAGTCATGGACAAGACTATATAGGAATATTAGGTTCTTGTTTAGAAGACAAGACCATAGCACACAGAGGTTAATTATGAAAGAGGTGGTTGCGAGTGATGAATGACCATGGGATTCCATCTTTGAAGAAGATGAAAAGTATCCATGAGAATCATGCTATGAGTAGAGTCCCTGGTACTCATATTGAAGATAAGGCTGAAATGATGACAAATAACCACATGATTCTTGTTTAGTCATTTATCCTCAAAAATGGGTAATATGGAAGGTGAACGATGCTCAAGGGACAAGTGAGCAGTCAATAGACAGAAAATGGTGATAGAGGACTTGATTTCAACAATAAAATGGTCGAAGATGTAAGGCATTGAGGGGCTTCAGGTCTAGATTTTACCTTCGAGTGAAGACAAATGATAAGCACCTGATCCATATGCATGGGTAATGATATAAGGATCCAAGCCAATTAGGAGAAAATTTGCCCCGTTTACTTTTCTCTTATTTGGTTATATGTTTGATTTTCCTTTCAGGACAAGGTTACCGACCTGAAAGGTTCATTGGTGGAAACATTTGTCATAGGACACATTTGATACATTTTTAGATAGATTTGGAGATGGTCAAGAGCATTAAGACGATGGCATTTGTCTAATAACTCAAGTTGTGCAAAACGATCCTGGTGACAGTCATCGTCATTGAGCATGTCTTGTAGTGAGAAGCAGAGAGATGGAATCTAGACTTTGGGAGGCAAGATAGCCTCGGTACCGTAGACCAAAGAAAAGGGGTGTGGCAGTAGTCGAAGTATTAATACTAGTGTGATAAGCCCACAAAGCAAAAGGAATTTGTGAATGTCAATCCTTGCCAGGTATCATCAACTACTTTCATAAGAATTTTGTTCAAGGTTTTATTGGTTGATTATGCTTGGCCATTGGTTTGTGGGTAATAAGGTGACAAGAAACTGAGTTGGATGCCAAAATAATCACACATCTTACGGAGGGATTTTGTTTTTGAATTTATTTCTGTTATTATTGATGAGACGATGAGGAACACCAAAGTGACAAATGATGCAATGGTTGATGAATTCACATATTTTCTCAACTTTTTTATAAATGAGAGGAATGGCTTCTACCCATTTAGTATAATATTCCGCAGCAGTTATAATCCATTGATGATGCATTGTGAAGAATGGGGATTGATCTCACCTACAAAATCCAAGCCCCATTGAGAGAAAGGCCAAAGGTCTTGTGTAACCTGATAAGGCATGACCAGGTGTGTGATGAATATTGGCATGTTGTTGGCATTTCACACAATGTTTGACATAGTCACAACAGTCATGGTTTTAGGGTTGGCCAATAATATCCCAAGGAGAAGAATGCACTTAGTGACAACCAAACCACTTAAAAGTGACCTCCACAAATTCCATCGTGAACTTCCTTTGATGGTGTAGGGAATTTCAAAACTTGTAAGGCATCGTAATAGAATACCATAAAATCCACGCTTATAAAGGAGGCTACCCATGATGACATAGTGAGAGACACTTTTAAGAAAGGCACGTTGTCTATTATGAGTGAGATCAGCTGGGTAAAATGGAAAGGGAAAGATAGTCTACAAAATTCTTATACCAAAGGTCACGTGGGTCAAGTGCAACGATTTTGATGGAGTAGACCTCATGAGGTAAGATAAGAGGGTGATTGTAACCTTTGTATTGCGACAAATATTTTAGATTCGAGTAGGCGAAGTGGGTATCTGAGAAGCCAAATAGGCCATGGTATCCACAAACTTATTGGTAGAATGCAGGGTGGTATGAAGTGCGTAACGGTCAAAGGTGGTCAAAAGTATGTCCACGTAATTTTTATACTTTTAAATTATCTTATTATGACACTAGTATATACCATTGACTTGGTTTACAACCAGTTGGGAATCACCAAAGATATTGATTGACTTAACATCTAAGGCATAAGAAGCCTGGAGACCCAATACGAGTGCTTCATATTTGGCAATATTGTTTGTACAATCAAAATCTAGTTTGAAAGATAAAGGCATAGGTTCACCATCAAAAGGGAATGAGGATAACACCAGGCCCACCTCTACATGTTGACACTTGGAGCCATCAGAAGAAGAGTGTCATTTGGTAAGCGGGTATCGTCTAACGAGAGGGTAGTCTATGGATTCGTTTGGGAAATCAAAGTTAGAGGGTTGATTCCCAAAAATAGGTACATGTCTTCTGAGTTGGTCAACGTAATGGTTTGGCCTTTGATGGATTTTTGATGGATGAATTCGAGGTCAAGGTATGCGAAGAAGCATGAGTCAACGCACGAGTGCACTTGATGTTGGTAGGGTTTGGTGTACATATAGTGTAGGGGGTCTAGTATTAGTAACAATAAAGGTTTTTTGGTTGAGTAGGTAATGGAGGAGTTTCTTGGCGAATGAAAATTAAGGCTAAGAAAAGTTTTTTCAGCATGGGTTTATCTAGTTTCATAGTCCATAAGGGTACGATCTTATGTAATAAACCACTTTCTCTCTCTGTGTTGCTCGTCGCGATGAGCGAGCATGGCACCTAAAGAACGGTCAGTAGAGCAAATTTATACATAAAAGGGTTGGTCATCCTTAGGAGAAATGGGAATTGGTGGTTAAATAAGTTATTGTTTTAAGGCATTTGAATTCTTTATGGCATTCATCATCCCATTTGAATGAAACGTCCTTCTTGAGAATATGTTGAAATGGTTGACACTGATTGGAAAGTTGCGAGATAAAACGATGAATGGTTTGCAACTTACCTTGTAGGCTTCAAATTTGACAGAGATTAGTAGGTGGAGGCATTTCTAGAATAGCCTTTACTTTAGTAGCATTGAATTCTATGCCATGTAAATAAACGATGAAACCAAGGAGTTTTCCTAAAAGTACTATAAAGACGCACTTCTTTGGTTGAAGACGAACACAATACTTAATGAGGTAGTCAAAGATGACCTTAAGGATGGTTAGGTGTCTCGGCTCAATGTTTAGATTTGGTAAGAATATCATCTACGTAATATTCCAATATGTGATGCATGATGTCATGGAAGATGTAAGTCATGCCTTGCTGATATGTAGCACCAGCATTTTTAAGGTCAAAAGGCCTGACTCGATAGCAGAAGGTCCCCCAAGGAGTGATGAAGGTAGTTCTTGTGTAGATCTTCTGGAGAAATTAATATTTGATTATAACCCAAGAAACCATTCCATGAGTGATAGCATTTCATGGCCGACAGATGAGATCAACCAGTATGGTCAATGCCTTGGTAGGGGAAAATCATCTTTGGGACAAGCTAGATTAAGGTCATGGAATTTTTTGCAAATGTAGAGTCCCCCCTGTTGCCTTTGTGATAGGAACGATGTTAGAAATCCATTTGGGGATAGTCAATGGGTAGGATGAAGGAAACTGAGAGAAGGCACTGAAGTTCTTCTTTGACCAGAAGAGTAATGCAAGGATGCATTTTCCACAAATTTTGTTTAATGGGTTTAGCATTAGGAATGGTTACAATATTATGGACCACATATTTTAGGGTCAATATTGGGCATATCGGCATTGGACCAAGAAAAATTGTCGCTATGGTCCCGAAGGAAAGAGGTAAAAGCTTCTTGTTTAGCAACATCTAAATACTGACCTATCTTTAGCATGTGCGGGTCATCCTGAGTATTAATGTTGATTTTGATAGTCGATTTGTTCAACATGGTTTGCATCTCAGAAGGTAATGACCAATGAATATAAGACTCTTCTGCACACTAAGGTAGGTGAGGATGGACTCATCGTCCTGACATTGAACGGAATTAATAGAATATCTATCGTCATCGATCATGTTAGGACACATGACTGGGAGAGAAGGGGGAGCCTCGTCATCATGTTAATAGGTTAGAGGTCCCAAGGAAATTGTGTTTACGAAAAAAAAGTTAGGATAAATAGATTCGGGATCTATGGACTCCGTCGGTGAAGATGGTGACGTGGGTGAATGAGGTGGAGAAAGTTTTTCTTCCTCAATGAGGTCGACACGAGCCTTCTTGGGAGGTGGTGTAGTCAAATCCAATGCCACTATGGTCATTGTGTTTACGTGTGGTACAAGAGATGACAGTATGGCGGATATGTTCATAAAAAACAAAGCCAAAGCCTTTCCATGCGCAACAGTGGAGGAAAGTGTGAGCAAAGCAATGGTTAGTAAGGGAGTGTAAGTCAGATGAAAACGGTGTTTGGGATGGAGGTTTGGGTGAATAAGTGGAAATATCAAGTCCCCCATATGTTAGATTAGTGCGAAGGTGGGGATGACCATAAGGAAAAACCTCTCCTATGCGGTAGTCATAACTAGGGTGTTGATGCAGGTTCCCATACTCTTACAGGGTGAGGAATGTGTCGATATTATATAGGCGGTACTCTCCCAGAGTGAGGCATTGAAAAACACCTTCTAAGGGATCAGTATTCGATATGTGGGTAGCGGGGATAGATGACTCACTAGATGATTGGGAAGCATATGAGTTAGTTGTAGAGGCTATGGTGGTAGTAGGAATAATAGGGTTAGATGTGGGAGAGGCGGTGGCAGCCTTCGTAGATGGGCTTGTGGGTGAAGGTAAAGTGGGGGTAGTGACATATGCCTTGACTAGTACAAGTACATCATTGGGTCGGTACAACATGTTACAGGTCTTGAATGGTGATGGGTCAGTGGGGATGGTGTAATTATGTCCTTCATGCTCAAATTTTACACAGCAGTATAAATTTGAAGGGACACAACCCATGACGCGATTCTAGGGTCTGCCTGAGCAATAGGTTATATTGGAACTCCCCCTCTAAGATGTAGAATAGTTACAAGACAATGTGAGGGCCTACGTGAACATGAAGGATAATAGTGCCAAGGGTGGAGTTGATGGCATCATTAAAGGAGTGTAGCATAACTGGGTTATTATGCATATAGTTATAAGGAATACGCATTTGATTGTATGCTTGGGAGGAGATGATGTTAATGTTAGCACCACCATCAATCATGATGTGTCGTATGCATATGTTATCGATATAGACATAAATGAATAGGGTGGGATCAGGGTCATCTGATTGGAGAGGTACAATATCCTCTTCAGAGAAGCTAAGGGCGGTGACGTGAGGAGGGGTTGTGGGGGTAGAAGGAGGATCTGATTTTGTTAGTGAGGAAACATGGTGAGGGGTGATAATCGAGGCCTTTGGTGTGGGGTCATTGGGTAGAACTTCAATGGATTGTAAAACCTCGATAAGGGCTTGTCTGTGGGATTCATGAAGTCTAGATTAGATCATATAAAGACATCTTTAGAGGAGACTGATGTAATTTTTTTATCATTGTGCGATGGGTGACCCCGTCAGAGATAGGGTATGTAGGTCCACGAATGGTGATTTTGGTAGTGGGTGAAAATGGTATATTGGGTATAGGGTTGGTTGATGGGCTAGTTTCTTTTTCTTTACCTTTTTCTTTCTGATCGTGGGTAGCAACATGAACCATGTTAATCTGAGGGGAGGTGGATGGAGAGGGTGTGTCATGAAAGGTATAATGACATGAGTGGAAAAATCCTAGCGGTGGATAAGAGCCTTGTGAAATGAGTAGGGTGCATTAACATTTGGGTGGTGGTTTGGCCAACTCTCTAATATGGACCATGTTGATCTCAAATTTTGGAGGTGGGAAAAATGGTTGTGGGGGTGGAGATACTAGTTGCTGAATGGGTAAAGGATGATGACCTATGGTGATAGGTGAAGGTGGACCATTATCCTCATCAAGAAGGTCATCATCATCAAAATTTTGTTCGGGAGGAAAAATTTGAAGAAGAACGGTCTTTAGAGCCTTACAATTTTCAACATCATGTCTCTAGCACACGATGATAGGCACAAATCTTGGTTTCATCAAACCCTTTTGGTTTGGGTTTGAGAGGATCAGTAAGGTCAAAGCGGTGGTAATGTGATGATGGAAGTTTGTAAGAGATTGGTTAAGATGTTGGCGTAGGACCTTACTAACTGGATCACAATGAGAGGTGAGTGTGGGTTTGGGTATAGGTGTGGCTAATTGTGAAGGAAGAGGCTTTAAAGGAGGGGGAATGGGTTGGTCTACTAGTTTGGTATGTAGAGTGATCTTAGGACTTACTGGCATCTAGTTGGGTAAAGGTGGGATAAAAGAGTTGGTGATGGAAGGTTTTGTTGGTTTGACTACCTTATTGAAGGGTAGTGGATTCTTAGCTTTGGGTTACACCTCCTTGGGTAAGGGTAACACAAGAGTATAGGATGTAGAAGGAAAATCAGATGGTGGAAGAGGATGGGTTACCCATGGGGGAAATCAAGTTGCAGTGGAGGTGGTTGGTAGAGGTTGGGTAGGTGGCATTGGTTGAAGTCGTATAGGCAAGGTTGGGGTTATAGTAACTGTTGGAGGTATAGACAGACAAGAAATGCATGGGTGAGGGTGAGGGAGTTTGGTTTTTGGGTGAATGAGGTGTAACAAAGGCTCATGATGTAGTAGTAGGTTGTTTAGCTTTTGATTGGCTTTGGGTGTGAGATTGTTTGGTCAAAGTTGATGGATGAGGCCCTAGGATGGACGGTAGGGGGAAGGTGTCAAAAGTGTGGTAGGCGAGACTGGTGTACATGGCCTAGAAGGTTGGGTTTTCCTTTTAGGTGGGAGGATAATGCTGTTGCGGACTTGGGAAGAAACGGGTAAATCCAATCTGACAGGTGCGTGAGTAAGGCTTGATGTTGGCATGACACCCAAAGTGGTGATGGATCTAGATACGGGTGGGGGGATAAGTGTGGGTATGTTTTTGGGTTTGAGAATAGTTGTAGTGATGGGTAGGAATTTGGATGGAGGTAGGGATGATGAAGAGGAAGTTGTTTCAATTGGCATGGTCAGTGTAGTTTTGGTTGCTGAAAATACCTTTGGGTAGATCGTGGAATTATCTTCAGGAAACATTTGCATTTGGGTTGAAATGGGGAGTCGAAGACATCCTAAGAGCATGGAATGATCAACGTAATCCAAATGATTGACCAACCGTGAAAATGAGATTACTGAAGAAGATGATGGAATGGAGTTGGGTAGCAATCCCTGTGAAATATGTCTGTGAGATAGGGAATTGGCTAGCCTTAGATTATGTAGGTAAAAGAGTTGAGATCATGTCAATAGGGTTCTGGGATGCTAGGGGAGAACTATCCCCAACAAGTAGTGACATGTTTGAAGCATCTCCCATGGGTAGGAGAGATAATAGGTTGGGTGAGGTAGACTTCTCTCTTGGTGGAGGAGAAGGTGATGATGATTCTCTTATGGATGGGAGAATAAAAAGTGTTGACAGTTCAGAAGGTTGGGAAGTAGATGATAACATGACATTGGTAGAAAGTGTGGATTACTCCATGAAAGAAAGGGTCGAAGAGGGGGAATCCTCTATGGGTGGAGGAGTAGAAGAGGTATGCTCCTTTGTGGGTGGAGGAGCTCGTGCCAAAATTTCCTCAATAGATGAAGTAGGTAGGTTTTGGGGAACAATTGGCATGATATCAAAAACTGCATGAACCTCACGGATGGTGTTATCACTAGATGAAGGTTCACTATTTTTATTAGATGATGGTTTATGATTAGGGAATGGATTTTTGAAGATGTGAAAATTCTAATTTGTTGGCGTGTTTGGGTTGTCTATGACAAGGTCTCCATTTTCTATCATCTTTTGAACAATGTTTTTAAAAGTTATGCAGTTACCATCACTATGTCCTTTAACGCGATGGTAATTATAGTAGTCATGTTCTTTATACCATGCGGGCATAGGATGAGCAAGGTTAAAAATGTATGAGGTTTTATGGGAGGAAGTGTAATGGCTCTAGCTTTAAGAATTTTTTCCAAGATTGAAGAATAGGGCTCTCTGATTGAAGTGTACTTTCCATTGCTCCTGTCAGAGTTGAAAAGCCTAAATAGGAGAAAGATTGGAAGAAGGTTGGGCCTAATTAGAAGGATGAGGTGGACCCACCTTGAGGACTACCACATTGGCCGATCCTTTAGGATTTGAATAGTTATTTTGGGGTTTTGAAGATGAAGAAGAATCATTGGATTTGAATGGGGTGTTCTTGTTCTATAATTGGATTTTCTTTTCTTCAATGGCATGAATTTCCAGTTTTTGGGCCATGGTGAATGCTTCATTAAAGGTTCAGAAGGTTTGGACTTGCAGAGTTGGTGAGATGTGTCTGGCACAAGCTCTAGTGAACAACTCAATAAGTTTCAGTTTGAGGTACTTGGAACGTCAATTGGTTAATAAGACTTTGCCAGTGGGCAATGAAATCTGTGATAGATTCATCTTCGTACTGTCGGGTTGAATAGAGATCGGTCATGGTGACTCTCTTGGTAACATTGATTGAAAAATGATCGAGGAAAGCTTGGGCTACTTGATTAAAGGAATAAATGGAATGTCGAGGTATTCCACTGTACTAATCTACTGTTGGTCATGTCAGGGATATTGGGAAAGTTCGTAGGAGTAAAGCATCATCGTGGGCGATTAGGTAGCACCCATGTTTGAATGACTGCAAGTGTTGTTGCGGGTATTCTTTACTATTGAAGTGATTGAATTTAGGAATTTCCCAATGCACTGGGTAAGGGCGAATGGGAATAGATGGATAGGATAGGCTCATTACAAATTTCATCATATGTTAAAGAATTATGGGAGCTAGAAATAGATGCTTCTAAGGTCTGTATCTTCTCCATCATCATTTTAATGAGGTCATTAGTAGGCTGGGATGAATGGGTGCCCCCTGCAGAAAAAGGGGGTTGATGCTGAATGTATGAAGTGGGTGGTATGTTGGTGTATGTTGGCACTGAGTATGAGAAGTGCACAGGAGGAATAGATGTAGGTGGCATATAGCCAGTATAAGCAATAAATGAGGTTGGTTGTTGTTGGTAGTATGTGTAAGCGGGTGGGGTAGTCATAACAACTCTAGTGGCGATTGGGGGTAAGGATTGTGGGATAGAAAGGATGAGGTTTTGGAAAGGGGTGTAAGTTTCTGACACCAAAGGTGGTTGAGATGCAATGGGTATATGTGAAGTGGTGGGTGCAAATGAAGCTATACTCATAGCGGTTGTCAAAGGGACAATCGATGTCGCGGGTGCAATCGATGATGTAGATGTTGCAGTTATAGTGGCTGTGGGATTTAGCAGAGACACCACAGGTGATAAAGTGGATGATGGTAGTGCCAAACTAGTGGTAGCTGATGTAGAATTGGGGGCTAGAGCAGGAGGAATAGATACAGGCATGTCGTATATTAACTATCCAGAAGGAATCCTAGGTGGAAGAATGAATAAGGTAGTACTGGATGGCAGTAAGATTCTGGTCGAGGATTCTCGCAAACTCCTCGTCACTGGTGGCGATGGGGATAATATGAGTTGGATCCATAGGTGAAAAAATGGATGGCGGTGATGGAATAGGTGGGAGTGGCTGGTGGCTAGCATGAAACATGCAAGAGTTAGTTTGGCTGCGAGTCAACACCATGTGAATCAATGTAAACTAGGTGAACTGTACTCTGCAAATGACATAGGGGACAACAGAGATGTGACCAAATATATTTCTAGGGGAAAATTGGGTAAATTTTTTGATAAAAATCAGAACAGGGTGACCGATGTTGGTTTCAAGAACTGATGCCAGTTAAGGTATGACCGATGTCGGTCACAAGATGACCGATGATAGTTACTGTGAAGAATAACAGTTTCAACAAATAAAGTAGAAACTTGGTGATTATTAGACAAGGAGACTTTATTGGAGGACTATTATCAGAATACAGAGAGTATGGTGACACACATAAACTTTTAGAAAGAAAATAAGGTGATATGAATGTTCTCTCGGTAAACTGACCAACAAAATAAGGAACCGATGCTGGTTAGGTAAACTGATGCCGGTCAGATGTAAACCGATGTTTGTTACTGTGAAATCTAAAAAATGAATAAAAATGAGGTGTTGTGAATTTAGATTGCATGAAGAATCAACCCAGAAGCTTGGGTATGATAGGATGAGGCCCTAACACACTCAAAGAAAGTAAGAATACTCCAACTATGATGGTAGAGTGTGAAAGGAAAAAGAAAGATGAAGAAAACGTATCCTCTCACCTTAAAATGAAATTCAAGCACAAATCTATGAAAACATGCAGTCCTAAAAGTGAATTTTATATTTGTTGTAGCTTATGCTATTTATGACTGACACATGAATTCAGAATAGAGGTTTTGGTTGGGAAGGCATCCTACAAAAAAGGAAATCTAAAGGGTGAGGTTTCAAGTTATTTTATGGTGGGGGCAGTCATTCCTCTAATGGGGTACTAGACAAAGATAACTAGCTAGGGAGTACCTATCAATCCTCTAATCGTGTGATTGTTGACAGGCATTCCTAGGTAAGATGTTGTTTAAGAAGGTGTGTATATTAAAAATTTTGTGTAGTTTGGAGAGAGAGAGAGAGAGAGAGAGAGAGAGAGAGAGAGAGAGAGAGAGAGAGAGAGAAGCAAGTGCTTTCTACGGTTCAATTATGTCAACCATCAGCTAGGCTTGACTTCCAGCGTATAGGTTGCCCTAATTTTTAATGTGAGCTATAATGCACAAAATCATAAATACAATGCAAGTGTTTTAAACCCAAATCGAAATATGATATTTGATGTAGAAAATGATGAATAGGAAGAGGGATGATTTTTCACTAATGAAATACAAGAAAGAAGAGGTGGTTCATTTTAAGCCCCAAATGACAAATGTCATTTAAACAATTAGAAGAAAGGAATATTAGTGGGGAGAAGATTAAATGTGTAATTTTCAAAATGAAAGAAACATACAAAAATGTTTTCCCTATATGAAGAAAATGCAATGAACCCAAGAGAGGGGTCCCACCGGGTGTGCCAAAATTTTTCATCGTTTTCTTTAATTTTTTGAATAGATGAAATAGATAAGGGTGTGGGCCAAGGAGGAATACCTATTATAATGTCAGTTGGTTTGAAGATTGTGCACGTGTTCCAACTTCTCGATCAAATGCTTACTATGAGAGCTTCCTTTTGGCTAGGAGGAACTACCTGAAATACAAAACAAGACCACAAACAATAGGATTAAATAATATATGTCAGTGGACTGCCTAGCCTGTGCTAGATCCAAGAAGTACGATACTTCCTTAGATGGGAGTCAATCCATTGTTTAATACAATTTAATGTAAGAAATAACGTAAGTAAACAGAATCCTATTGTAGTTGATATGATTTAGGTATCTCATTCAAATACAATAAGCAAATCTAATATAACAGGCTAGGTTATAATCATATCTTGAGGTAGGGTAGTTGGTCAAGGGTTTTGGTACTAGTTAGGGTCGGATTCCGGGTCACTTAGGTTGTTTGGGTGAAGATTCTTATGTTTTTTTATTGATAGGATGGCCAAATACATAGAGACCGGTATTGGTCCGATATAACCGATGACTGTTTAGAGGAGAACTGACGGATGGTCATGGGTAGCCGAGCGTCGGTATGGTCAAGATGATAGGAACTCAATAAGATCTTGATTATGGAAATTGGTCTAAGGTTAGAAAGAGATGAAAAGGGTAATGGTGAGATTTTTGGGGATCTTAGGAACACTCAAAGATGTATAAATTTTGTTTATAAATGATCAAATGGTATGGTGGTGAAAGGTTGAGTTTACAAGAAAGTGAATGGTGGGGGAATGGAGATGCTAATAGAAAATGATAACCAAGATGAAAAAAACATTTAAAACAGAACAAGGATGGAATGACATAGGTGATAAATGCACTTACTGATGTTGCAGATCCAATGGCTAGGTGGTGCTGGTGACTGATCGGTGGGATGGAGCTTGGTGCCTCCCTGGAATGCTACCATGAGAGCTTTACCTCTAGATCTGTCTTGATGTTGACTATGGCTGTTTGGATGTGTGAAAGAACTCTGGTTCTTGCTTGCATGCAGATCTCCTTTTTTCTCCAAAATTTGAGAGTGTGGCCAACCTCCCAAACAAGGTTACCAAAATGGTTATATGGTAACCGACGACGGTTTCTGGTTGACCGACATCAGTTTTGGGATGACCGACGTCGGTCAAGGCAAGATTCCCTAGGTTTACTAAAAATGAAAGATCTTGCAATCATTTTGGCTAGGTCTATCCATTTATCACAGATAAAAAATGGACATTATATTTTAATGAGCATGAATGTTGTTAGAGGAATAATAGGCATTGATTTTTAGGGTTGAACTAAGTCCTAGTTCATTAAGCTATGTAGGGCTAAGTCTTAGTTATTTATGGAAGCATGCTATGAATAGGTCTATGGTGAGGTGTCTAGGTGAGGTGGCTAGGTGAGGTGTGCATCCATTTAATTAAAGTAATTAAATTAATAAATGGAATGAGGATGAGTATTAATTATTATTGTAAATAATTAAATTAATATTAATGTGGGGTATAAGGGTTGTGGTTATGTGAATGCATTTAAGTCGGTTATTCGAAAGGGGACCAAGGGGAGTGTGACCCAATTTTGGTGTCTACATTGACAAAATAAAAACAAAAATATTGAGCCCTTTTGATTAAAAAAAAAAAAAAAAAAATTCTTCTATAGGCTTGATATTATGCATTGGTAACCGATTCAATGACATAAAATCATGAGTTTTGGAGAGAAATTATGGGCAATTACTCACCAAAACTTCCAAGCTTCTATCATTGACTCATCTCATGAGTTTTAAACCGATTACTCATTATGTAGGCGAGTGTCGAGTACTCATGATTAAGGGAGAGGCAGTCATTTGTTGAGCATTACCCCAATTATTCTAAGTATAGTTGTTCTCCTTGGCTCTAATTTTGAATTATTAGACAACTATAATTTGAATGAACAATATCCAATAAATGTGTTGATGTGAGGTTCACCTTTTATGTATAGCTTTGACATGTCAATGATAGGGTACTTTAAATCATTTTTGAAAACAAATCAAAGAAATAATATTTAAAATGAACGGACATATATTTTTATTAGATCCCTACAATAGTCAAATGTAAATGTCATTTAAATAATTGGTAACGTTTATAAAGTAGGGTCGGTCGTATCTATCTACTTTTTGAGTAGATTAGTGACATTTTCACCTACTTTCTTTTACATATTACAAGGAACTCCTCTTAAGTACAAGAGCCAAATACCATACAATGCAAATTTAGATGTATCATTTTCAAATAAATATTTCCTTCTAAGTAGATAAATGTATGTGTACTCATCCACTATCTTGCTATTTTCCATACCAATCACTTTATTTAATGGAGTACCTGAATTGAATAACAATCAATGAAAGGCTCAAGAAACGACAATTTTCAAACAATCAAAGAAAGATTCAAAATTGATTTCAAATTTGGCCATTGGATTAAAAATATCACAAATTTTGATCCACACGAATCAATTTTAACCAATCATAAACAAGAACAAGGATCAAGTGCCAACAACACTACAATCTATCTTATAAATTCACATAATTAATTAACTGAGCTAAAAAAATATTGATCAACCATCTCATTGAGTTCTGTATTAAAATATTTAGATACATACTACATGTATACTAGCATATTGTAAGGTTATGTTTAGTTGTATATTGCCACATTGTAAGTGTTTAGATACTCATCTCATATTGAAATAAATTCATATTATTTTTTAAGTATTTATCTCATTTTGTTTTAATGAAACAAATACATAAATTCTTCATTAGTATTATGTCAAACATGTTTCATTGCATTGTAGAATAGAAAACACACTTACATGTTTCAAACACAAGAAAGGTGAAATGTTCTCTTATATTTTGCAAAAGACTAAATGTACCTCTGATCTTTGAAATAATCATTGACTAAAACATATAACATAGACACTAACATCAAATGGCTACTCTTCTAATTTTTATGAACTTCAATATTTTTTCATTCTTATTGTTAGAAACTACATTGGACTGCCAAAGAGATCGACCGAAAATTCACAATGCCAAGAGGTTGGAACAAATTTAATATGAAGAACGCTATGAAAAATGTTTAACAAAATGGATACTCTACACGCGGTGCTACAAAATAATGGGGTATTCTAGCAAGAAAAATTAATTCTTTGTTAATGGGTCTCACCACCATTAATATAAAGGGTCCACGAACAATTTTAAAAACTTTCATGATACCAAAATAAATTTGATATGGAAAATTCTATAAAAGATTCCAAATAAAATGGATACTTTACATGTGATGCTACAAAAAAATGGAGTATACCAACAAGTACACTTACTTCTTCATTGATGGGTCTCACCACCACCAACTAGAGAAAGGATTTACATGGGGTAAATGTTTCTCAAGTTCCAAACAATTCCCAACTACACCTGTGAGGTATGGTATGATGTAGTTACAATCTAGGCTCACAATGAAAGGATGCCTTAAACCATGCAACCACTAGTCAAAGTTTTATATGTTGAAGAAGGATCTCAAGCAATCAAACATATAAGAAATAATGGAAATTTAATCTATTAATGTAAGGAAAGAGATTACAGATTCAAGGAAATCACTAATTTACTCCAATTACAGTCTACAAGGAGACTTTGTAAGAATTTGACTAAGAATTCTAACCATAGCCATAAATTAAGCTTGTAGAATCTACTAATATTTTGTAGAATCATTCCCTAGCTTGAAATTACAAGGATTATTGAGCTTAATGACTCATATTAAGATTTAGGATTCTTAAGAGTCTAGGTTTTTTTCATGTTTGTAGCCACCTTCTATTTATAGAATGCATGACACCTTCAACAAGGAAAGGTTCTACAACATATTCCTCTAGTGGTCTCTCAAATAAATCAACCAATCCTAGGATTTCCCATCATTGGATCAAGTTCAATCAAATCCTTTAGCTAGTCCTTGTCCCAAATAGGTGGATCAAGGACCCACATGTTCTCTCTGTTAACTATGTCGATGGAGACCAATGATTTTGTTAGTCACATATCTCTTTATTGAAATGAATGGACGTGGTCTTACAGAAATGCAATGTTATACTTCTTTAGTGTGTTGAATCATTGAAATGATTATGGGGCTTCATATAAGATTTTTTGGATTCTATAGTGTTATGCAGCTTCGAATATGATTTCACATATTACATAATGTTGCATGGATTCATATATGATTTCGCAATATTCCACAATGGTATGCATCATTTACAATGTTTTTATGGCTTAGGAAAGCTTACACATCATCTGCAAGGTTATGTAACCTTTATAGTTTTGCATGGAAATTATATCATTGCATGATATTTGTAGTTTGGTGCAGCTTTGGATAGGTTTTTTACAGATTTCAAAAAAAACAACTAAGGAAAAGGAAAAAATTTCAACTTTCTTCAAATTGACACAACATTGAGAAAATATTTATTTGATACTCTCAGTAATTTTAGGTGACATATGATTTCTTATGAACTTTAATTCTCCTACATCATATACACTGGGTAAGAAGAATATTAAGCCCTTGCTTAAGCGATATTCAAAAGATCTGAAAAGGAATGACCAACTCTAGCTACATCTTCTTCACTAAACTAAGAAACATCTTTGACTCTCTTTCGTTTCCATATTAGTATATATTCTTTGTGTTCCTTTATACACGACATCTTCACTATGAATTCCTTTGAAATAAATTCAATTTTGGCACATTGTTCCTCTAGTAGTTGATATATCCATTCTACTTCTATACAACTCTTTTCTCCACTCCAATGTACCTCATAATTTACATATAAACCTGCTATGTTGAAAATATGAGAAATGTTTATCCTTTATGAAAACTCCCACTCATATGCATTCTCCATAAATTTCCTCAAGACCATGCATGGTCTAATCCTCTTCTAATTGGTTTATCATATATTCCTCGTAAGAACCTTTCTTTCCATAGGTGCGTAAGTACTAAGTCTCCGACCTTAAACTCCAAGTGTCTCCACTATAAATTTAAACTTTTTTGTATTACACATTTTCTCTTCTCTATCTATTTACACACTTGCTTGTGTAATTCATTCATTAATTGTGTAATTTACCCCGCTTCCATACTTTTCCCTTCATCTCGTGAAAACTCTTTCAATTTTAAAATTCCTCTTAGATTTCTCATGTTGATAGGGTTCTTCATTGGATTGCAATAGAAGATTGTGACTGCGGAAGTTGTGTAGTATATTACAGATTGAAAGAATCCACACATAAAAAGGAATAAAGCTTCATGAGTTAGATGAAGATGTTGCATGTAAAATAGACATGAGTAACATTCGTGACCTTCAATAATGGATGTTGTTAGAGTAGGTATTTACCTTAGCTCATGTTCACCTAGGTACATTATTTACCTTTATTGTATTTATCCTCACCCACTTATGTGTGTGGATGTTTCTTTTATCTTATTTAGATATTAGGAGATATTTTCTAGTTGTTAGGTATAGTTATTTCCTTGATTTATGTTATTGACTAGATCCTTGATGTCTAGTTCTCTCCTAAATATATGATCTTAACTAGTTCTTTGATGGCTAGTTATTTCCTTGATTTATGGCTTGATCTATGACCTTGACTGGTTCTTATATTATTATTCCTTGCCTATATAAGCAAGGCCCATTCTCATTGTAATTCATTGAGTTCCATAATAATATATGATATTGCTTCTCATTTGTTTGTAAAGGTTTTATGTAAAGTTATTATAGCAAATTGATTTCATCTTATAGATCTTGGTGTTTGATTAGCATCTATGTTCTTGGCTTGGTACGATTTGGTTATCATTCCTTTTATGGTATAAGAGCATGAGATTTCTATTGACATCCGTCTATAAGTTCTATTTTGTAAACAAATTGTTTTTATATTCATATATTTGGGATTTGGTCGTATTTTTTTGTTGCATGTTGTTTTATGCAAAACAGAGGATTCCATTATATCCATAAGGTGGAAAAACCCTAAGATCGACTGTAAACTTGACCATTTTTGTATACAAGAGAGGATAAGCTAGATTGGTATGTAGAGAGTGTGTGAAGAGTGTTGATGTGTAAATGTGGATGTTGACCAAGTTTCTTCATTCCTGTTTAGACTAGTGAACTAGTAATAAAGGAAACGAGTAACTCTAAATATGAAGGGTTTATCATACCTTGGGATGATATGGATACATACAAGTGCAAGATGAAATCCTTCTCGCTGTGAGCTAAGTGACTTGCACCAAAAAGAAGACAAAGAAGGAAAATAGATTAGTAGATATATGGAGGGTTACCCGACAAAGCCGGTCTTGAGAAGTATAAGCTTCCTAGGATGGACGTCAACCCTATTGTAAACACGATAAGATAAAATTGGATGTAGCAATATTGCATATGATGCAAAATCTAAGATAATTCAGAAATTGAAATGTAGAAATGTAAGGAAAGTATATATGCTAAATAAACCAAACCTAGCTAGGTCGATGGTGACCCAAGACTGTAGAGGGCTAGTTGACAAAGATTGGGGTTGGACGAGAATAAAATACATAAAGACAGGCCTGCAAGTCCTCATATGGCTAGATCTAAAGATGATATAGATTTGATAATACATTCTGATAATAAACGAGAACCTGCAGAAGGTCTAGAACAAGAGGAAACAGAAAGAATGCAATATAATTAATAAAATAGTTGATAAATGATATGAAAATAGATTCGATCGGTGGAAACTAGGCTAGATTGGCAGCAACCGGGGGTTGACAAAATGTATCTGAGGTGACAGATGGGAGAAAATTATTAGATATGAAAGATGAATGACTGGAATCAAGTAAGTGATGGGGTAGGTGACAAGAAAACAAAAAAAGAGATATGGATCGATGGCGACCAGGCAAGATCGACAGTCACTAGGGCTGATTTAGACTTAGAGAAATGAAATGGACAAAATGACAACCTGTAGATGAATAGGAAGGTGATTGGATGTAATAACGAGGCACTAGGATGACTGCAAAACTTGCAAACAAAATGGGAATGGCTGAAAAAAGGTGATAATGATGGATCTAAGCATGAAATGAAAATAGGAATCCAAAACTCACAAAATGAACACAAGATCTCTAATATTTCTCCCAAATGGCTTCCAAATGGCTTGGTAACTGCAAAAGAGGTCACAAGGTGAAGAAAATATCGCAAGAGCTCACAAAATCTCAAAATTGTATCCCTAAACAAAGAGGGGTAAAGGTGGATTTATAGGGTCAACGACAACCCAGATTTGCACTTCTGACTGCAGAGACCCATCCATTTGGAAGGTGGAAAGATGATGTGTTGGAGACAAGCAGCCCATAAGAAGCGGGATCAGGGTTTAGGTGGATAGGGATGAGCTAGGGTTGCATGGGGAAGATAAATGGGTAAGTGGATGGTTAAAATCAGTAAATAAAGGCCATGGGTGGGTGAAAAAATTAAATGATGGCCTAGAAAGAGTAAAATTAAGGATTTAGGGAGGATAAACAAATTAAATGAGGATTAGGGATGATTAAGATTGATTAGGAATGATTTAGGGAGACTAAAATAATGAGATGATGATTACGAATAATTAGCATAGATAGAGTAATGGGATGGATAATATAAGATTAAAGGTGGAAAATAGGATAAATTGAATTTAGGAGGGAAGATAAAATTTGAATGGGTGACCATGAAGAAAAGAGAGCAAATTTTGGTGTCTACATTTGACCCTTTTTGATGAGTAGTTTGTGTAGGGAAGGCCACAAGATGAAAAATAAGAAGTAAGGAAAAGATAATTGATTGGGTGTGCCCCCTCAAACTTGGGTTTAGTGACACAAAGGAAGTCAATCATGATTTTGAAAGAGATAAATGATGAAATGATGGAAATGATGAGAAAAGAAAGGGACAGGATAAGATATCCTAGAAAAGGATAAAAAACTAAAAATTAAATAAAAATATGGTGGTTATTTTAGAGTCACTTTAGTAGGGAAAAAGTGCGATCTTCAAGGAGATGAAGACAATGTCCTATGGGCTTATGAGTCAGCAAAAACCACTACAAAATAGAGGAAAACCAAGGGGAATCCACTCGAATGGATGTGCAAGTTATAGGACCAATGGTCAAAGGCAACATCAAATATGTGTAGAAAAATGTGAAAATGGTTGAGACAAAGGCTGCAACAAAAGGATAGGGGTGGGATCGAAAACATGCATCCGAGGTGGGATGAAAAAGTGATATAAGATAATGATGCCCTAAATAGGAACACAAGGAGGGACATGAAGGATAGATAATGTGGGATGATAGAGAATAAATCCCTGGAGGAAAAATAAGGATGGAAAATAATGGTGTTCTAGAGGGAACACAAGGATGACCACAAGAGAAAAGATGAGAAAGATGTGATTGAGAACGAAGTATAAGCGGGACACAAAAACATTGCAATAACAAGACCACACAAGGAAAAAGTGGTAGAAAATATAATTTGAAAGGAAGGACTAATTAAAAAGAGGAAAGAGGGATGGAGATAAAAAAGGGAAGGGCCAGGTAGATGGAGACTAAAGGTGGTCAACGATGACTGGGGAAAAGTGGTGGTGACCCAAGGGGGGTCAACGATGACTCTGGTCAATGGGCTATATGAGCCCATGGGTCAGACGATTAGGTTCATTTGCAAGATATGAAGTGAAGATTGAGAGCTTTGGGCTATTAAGAGAAAGTGAGGTTTGGAAAGAAATGGAGGCCATAAGAGCTGCGAGGAAGTATCAGAGGACCTGTAGGATGGTAAGTTCCTAAAACCTAGCTTGTTTTTAAAGAATTTTTGATGTTTTTATTTAATTTTTTACATTTTTTAAAATTTTGAGTTCGGTGAAGGGGGTAGTTAGCAGTGACTGGTTACTGTCACCATCGATCGGGCCTAGAATGATGTCGAGCAAACCTTGGAGACATCGACCCAACCTAGGTCGGCATTGAACAGGGCTAGATATGTAGATTTTTCTTGATTTTGGATTTTTGATGAGGAGGAGCTTAATGTGTGCATGTTTGACTGTTTTGTAGGACCAAGAGACCTTGTACTTACGAGATGGCGTACCTGCATTATTTGATCACATGAGGGGTGATGTGATGAATGCTGAGTGGGATCACTTATCGGCAGATGGATTGGGTGGTTTCTGACACTACTAGTGGAATCCATGTGATGTGGGTCTTATGATTGATTTTTTGGATCGGTGGGATGTGTGGATGGGAGAAATTTAGTTTAGGATGGGTAAAATGACCTTCACCCTGGAGGATGTATACCGTATCCTCAAGATTTTGATTTAGGGTTAGTAAATAAAACCAATTACAGTTGGAAGCATATTAGAGGTCCTTACATGGTTGTTTGGAGTCGATGCCCCACAAATTACATTTGCATCTGAGGCTTTTTACATTGAGACCCAATATGAGAGGGGTTTAGCAGGGAACAAATTAATTTTTTTAGTAATGATGTACATATCCAATTACGCACTTCTAGATTCAGGGGTCGCTAATATCCAATAGACATTGGTAGGAGTGGCCATAGATATTGTTGATCATAGGAATGCATTTTTATTTGGAACATCATGTAGACACCGAATTTTTGTCTTATGACCCCCTGTGCCCCACATCTCATTTCGCAACCTAACCTCATCACCTAAACCTTACAAAATTATTTATTAATTACCTTATAATTAATAAATCCACATCGCCATACCAACCACCTCATTTCGCCACCTCATCATGACCTAGTCCTAACCCTAAACTAACCTAATTAAGACCTATAACTTGGTCTACATCCACACCCATGACTAATTACTCCTCACCCGCACCTAAAACCAACCTCATAATGACTTGACCAAGCCCACAACTAATCCCTCAGGAGAAAAGGAGGGAAAGTTGGCTATTTTACTAAAAATAGCCCACTTTGACCTGATCGATACCGGTTCCTACTCGACCACCGTCGGTTACGTAACCGCCATCGGTTCCCTGTAAATGATCTCTCCCAACCAAAAAAAAGGGTGGGATTTTTCATTGATCCGAATTAGAATTCATTGGAAGGATCCGGAATTTACTTGGCTGAACAGAGACAAGTGAAGGAAAGAGAGGAGTTTGCAGAAAAGGACATCAAGCCCAAGACTGCAACTGAATAACCAGAGCCCAGTGACAGTCATCCAAGCATCAGGAGAGGAGATAGCTCATCTTGGATTGTCAGACCATCCTACCTGAACCCTACCTTCGTCATCACAGTCCTTGAACCTGCATTTTTCATCAGGAACTAGTAAGTAAGTCTTATACATTCTTTTAATAATATTTCTTGGATTTCTGAATCACAGTAATTACAAGTCTACTCCCAGATCCACTACCCGGTAACACCCCCCATCTAACTATCATTCCTCTACCCCCTACACTGCCCCAAGAACAGCTCCCATACCCTCTGAACCTTCTCTATCACCCCGTTACCCATCCCCAATCATTTACTAGCCTTATAAACACCATAGTCATCTTATAGCCAACCTTTTACCAAACCCCTTAAACCACTACCCCTACCGATATCGGTTATCATCAACCGGCACCGGTGACACTGACCGGCATCGGTTACTGTGATTCAAAACCAAGATCAGCCCTTTCTCTATTGTTCTAACAAGGTAAATAAATTACAAATGGACAATAGCTTATTTGTTAGAATTTGTGTTAATTCATATCAGCAGGGGTACTGACCACCTTAGCAAGGAAGTCTCATATTTCCTGGGCCTAAGGCAGTTCCCTCACTTATTATCTAATTAGAATCTAGTGGTCTTGTATTCTTACTTGCAGGTAGTCCTTCCCAGACAAAAAGGAGTTCTTTGCAATCGATCTGATCTCTCTCTACGGTACGTACACACTCTCTCAACATTCAACAGGTATTCCTCCTAGCCCTAACCCTTATCTTGTTTCTCAAAAGGAATGAAAGGATAGAAGCAACTCTATCCTAGGAATGGAACCATTTCTGTGTGAAACATTTTGGCACGCTCGGTGGGAGCCATTTCGGGTTTCTTTCTTTCTTGCTTGCTTTCATATAGGGAGCATACTTGTTGTTTTCTTCTCCTAAAAATTTCACATGATATTTTGTTATATTTGGTACAAGAATTTTTCTTGCTTTCCCAGTTTTGCATTAGTGAAAGTCATCTTCTTTTCTTCATCGAATAACATTTTCAATTTGGGTTTAAAATACATGCATCCCATTTTTGCGTGTTGTTTTCAATTCTAGTGAACGTAGATTAAGTAACAGGTCGTACACGTGGGGGTGATTTCCATGGTATTGACAAGAAATTAATCTTACTTTCACTGCACAACACATACCGAATCACTTCACAAATAACACAACAGCTCAAAACATCCCCCCTTTTTCCGCGGTATTCCTCCGACCGATTGAGGTAACCTTATAAGCCAAAACAAACTTGACATTTCCCCTAAGTCTTTTGTTTAGGATTTACATCATTCTGCATCTAAAGGCATAAGCCCAAATTGATTAAAATTAACCCTAGGGTTAGTCTGTTAATTTGTTTGTGCATTCTTGCTTGTTTTTTTAGTTCTGTTTCTCTGTCATACACTGTTTTCTGTGATCACTACAGAACAGTTTGGTAGACATACTAAGCACTGCTAACACCAAATCAGCAACTTCCTACTACTTCTTACACCAATCCTATTCTACCAACATCGGTTAACTTACCGACGCCGGCTACAACCTGACCGACATCAGTTACCTAACCGATATTGGTTAGTGTCTTTCACAGTTCCCAAAACCAGCAACCTACCAATTCCAACATTTTGTTGCTGCTTCTATTCCTGATAGATTACATCCTACTGTGTACCCTTGTCCATGGTTGTTATCACTCAGAAACAAGCTGCAGCCATGGTTTCACATGCCTGCTCTGTGCCTTTGCCTGAATCACCTCCTGCCCATACTGTGGGGAATCCTACGGACACCAGCGAGGTTCCCAAAATCCCTGTAGGAGATAAAGAATTTGTGAAATTTTTGGATGCTAATCCTAATGCTGTACAATACTATTTGTCTCATGCCCCTGACCGTACACCCGATGGTCAACTCCTTGTTGGCATGCCTATTAGTATAGCTGCTCATTTAGCTCCTTCTCCGCCTGATAACTCTGCCTTGCCTTCTTCATCCTTAGTCCCGTCTCCCAACTCAGTGGCTTCAGGGGTTCATACAACACAAATTGGCTTTCCTTTGGTTAATCTTGGGCCCAACATATCATTACCGCCGACTGCTCCCACCTCGTCTCTCTTACAGACTGCTCCTTTTATGACTTGCTCTCTGCCACCTATCCACACGAGCTTTCCTTCTCAAGCTTCGCCCACCTTTTCATTTCCACACACGTATCCGGTAACCTCAACGTCTTATGTAGGACATCCCTATTTGGCCGCCTCAACATATTCGTCCTCTATACCTTATCAACATTTAACCCCACCATTGTCTAGTGGTGGCCCTTGGCCCAATCTGCCTCCGTTTACCGCAACCGCACCATCATCTCATCCAAC
This sequence comes from Taxus chinensis, assembly GCA_019776745.2. Lineage (NCBI taxonomy): Eukaryota > Viridiplantae > Streptophyta > Pinopsida > Cupressales > Taxaceae > Taxus > Taxus chinensis. The sequence continues at coordinate 716,133,069 of CM034153.1, read as the reverse complement.
TACTGATTTAATCAAACAAATGATGGACAAAATGTAAAATCTGGAGGCTTCTCTTTCAAGAAGTCATAGCACCCTGACATACGAGCAAGTTTGTCGGGAGCCTATCCACCCTTCTGTCCCCCTTCATTCATATCCTCCTCAATGGGAATTACCAAAATTTACTCGTTTTAATAGTAAGGAGGATCCTCAACAACACTTGCGATCATTTAAACATGCCTGCTATCTAATTGCTCATGATGATGCCTTACTACTCCGCACCTTTCCCATGTCCTTATCAGGACCCGCCTTAGAGTGGTACAGTGCTTTAACCCAACACTCAATCTTCTCTTTTAACCAACTAGCCCAATCTTTCTTGGATAATTTCTCCATTAACATTGCCAAGAAAGTATCTATCACCGACCTCTATGCCATCCGAAAATTTGAAGACGAATCTATCGCAGATTTCGTTGGATGATGGCGGGGCCTTATCAACCAACTTACGTATGCCTTACCTCAGGCCGAACTTATCAAACTTTTTACATGGGCCTGCGCTAAGCACATCTCTCCTACCCTCCAAATTCAAACTTTCCACACATTTGACGAGGCCTTTACTATGGCTCGAAAACTAGAGATTCGAGCCTTAGAGGAAGAGAAATTGCGGTTGCGCAACAAAAACCCCAATTTCCGAACCCAAGATTCCACCAAAAAACCTAAGACCACCAATCCTCACACATCGACTGCTTCGAAATCAAAAGGAGCTGTGCACGCGGTGATGGTCAAATCCCAACCACCGTCTAATACCCCACCAAAAACTACCTATAAGTATAAAGCTGAGCCCATCAATTACACTCCCTTGGGAGAAACTTATGGTGTGATATTGGAAAAATTTCTTTAAGCAAGAGCCATTACTTTACCTCCTATTAAACCTCACTCCGGGTTTGATTCCACCCGCGCCATACCTTCTTGGTACAAAGAAAATGACTTCTATAACTTCCACTGCATGAAAGGACACAGTCATGAAAACTGCAAGATGTTGAAAAACATTGTGCAGGAAATGGTTGATGTAAGAGATATAGCCCTCGATAATCCTAATGCTCCTGCTAACCAAAATTTGAAATTTTTTAACAAACCATTCCCAAATCACTCTTCTAGCAGTAACATAAACCAAGATATCTTAGCCAAGGAGAGTTTTCATGAGATCCATGCAGTCTTTAACTCCCAACAAAAAGCCTCTATCGATTTTTTTTTAAATCAAGCCTCTTCACTAACGCAGGAACCTGAACCCCCTTCATCACCATCAAGACAAGACAAAATCCTTTCCATTCCTTTGCCCATCAAGGAATTAACCACCCAGAGGTCTCTTCTCACAGATGAGCCTTCTTACACCACATCATTACAAGACTGTGAGTGGATGTTATCTAACTTATCTATTTCCCAAATGTCTACTTCTACCACTCTTTCTATACAAGAGGAAGGCTCGCCACTTATTTTGTCGTCCTTAGATGAGAAACCTCTTGCACCGACATCACCAAATTCTTTAATTATGATGGATCCTCTCAAACATGCCCTCCTACCTATTAGTTCTTCATCGCCTAAATCTTTTCAGCAACCATTGGTTGACCTCTTAACACCCATTGATACAGTGCCTCATCTACCCCCTATATCACACCCATAGTGGATCGGAATCACAACCCACCTTTCTTCCATACAAAAGTTCCTATTCACACGTGAGGATTGCCATCCCTCAGAAGATAGACAAGTCCTATGGGAATGTTTGAGTACCCCATATTCTACTAAAATGTAGATGACCGATCCAGACGCCTTTACCATATACCTGAAGTGTTTACAGAAGCTTAAAATGCCTATGTCCTCATCTTCACCCCCCTCATCTCTACCAAATACCTCATCCACCTCCATTATCCTAACCAAATATTCCCCTACGCTTGGGACCTCACCAATACCCAGTCTAACAGACCCACCTAAGCGGATAGATTTATCTAAAAATAAAGCCGTCCATCCACTTAGGAGATAGACTCAATCTCCTCAACCTATGCCTCTATCACAACTAAAACCATCGTCGTCACACCTACCTTCCATATTGGGACCTCATCCCTCCACCTTGCATCAATATATCATACCTCCTACATTTTCTTTAAAATGACCTATGCCTTCTGCACCCATACAGAGATCTAAGGGTATATCAACACCATCATCCCACGTATCATGTCCACCTATCAACCCTAAACAAACTCCATCATCAAAAGATTTGTTTACTGTCACTCCTATTGCTCTGTGGTTGTTTTCTGATACCACATCATCTGTGGCCTCATCATCTAACCAGCTAAACATAGCTTCTTCGCCAAAGAAGCCACATTTAGTTAAATCCCATTATCAAAATCCCTCGGCTAAACCGCCACCCATACAAATCAACCATACCCCGTCATTACCAAAAACTACCCAGTCAATAGCCTCATCTTCCTTTGACTTTGACCCATTCAAAGGGTCTTACGCCAAAATCCTTGCTATATTGGTGGAGAATGCGACCATTTCCCTACCCCCACTTAGACCTTATGATCCATCTAAACCTCGACCTATAGGTTATGATGAGTCTAAAATCTGCGCTTACCACCGCACACCAGGACATGATGTAGAAGGATGCAAAGCGTTGAAAGCCATACTTCGTCAGTCACCTCTCTCAGACAGAAAGGTTAAACAAAGACAACTTACGAAGGGAGAAACCTTTAGCTTCAATTCTCCTCTCCTATACCACATGTCCCCGCTTCACCAAGATCTATCATTATTACAACCCCACCTCTCGAAGACCATGACTTATCCCTACCATCCTCCTCCTCTCGTGTTCACGAGATCAACATGATTAGTGTTGCTACTCGAGGGCAGAAAAACAATGGGAAAGCTAAAGAAAGCACACCTGCGGCCTCTCTTTCTCCGTCCACCATCCCGATCGCACCACCACCTAAAGTGGTTATTCGTGGACCCGCCTACCCCGTCTCTAATGGAGTTTCCCACCGAACCATGATCAAACAGCTTCACCAATCACCTGTAAAAATGACACTGTATGATCTCATTCAGACTTCTGAATCTCATCGACAAGCTCTCGTTGAAATCCTTCAAGGGATAGAGGTCTTACCTAATGAAACCTTTCCTGTTACCTCCATTCTAACACCCAATCACGTTGCTTCGCTCACCAAACAACCTATCTCCCCAACCACTTCTGTCTCTGTACAGCAAGCCGCTGCTGTCAGTTTCTCTGAAGACGAAATTGTCGACTTTGGTGCAGAAGATCCTGACCCTGCTCTGTTCATCTCAGCTTATGTCCAGGACATTCGGGTACGTCGTGTTATGATTGATGGGGGCGCTAGCCTAAACATCATCTCTTCAAAAGCCTTCCAACAAATGAATATCCCTTCTAGTTGCATGTGTGCCAACCCCATCATGTTGCGGTCATTCAATGATGCTATTACTTCTACCTTAGGCACCGTGATCCTTAACATTCGTGTAGGACCACGTACTTTACCCGAACTCTTCTATGTCCTTGAGGGAGAGTTCCAATACAATATGTTGTTAGGCCGCCCTTGGATCCGGGCTATGGGATGCGTTCCCTCCACCTTACATAGATGCATAAAATTTGAGTATGAGGGGAAGTCCTACACCGTAAAAGCTGATCCTCCCCCCTTCAAAACCTGCAATATGTTATATCGCCCTAATGATGTGCTTGTACTAGTCAAGACACCCATTCATCCAACCCAACCATCCACTTTAACCGCACCTCAACCATCCACCTCAACCGCACCTACGCCTTCAACCAATGAAACCACCGTTGCAAATACCACTTCCTTTCCCGCAGACAAAATCCCAACCTCAGACCCCCTAGTAGATGTTTTTCAACACCTTACGCTGGGGGAGTATCACCTATATAATGTTAGCTCTTTCCATACCCCACAGGAGTACGGACAGTTACATGCGCATCCTACCTACGACCGTCACGTGGGGGAGGTAATCTCTTACGGACCACCTAATTGCCGCACCAACCTAACGTATGGGGGTGTCGACGCATCCTCTGTTACCCCTGAACCTCCTCTTGGTGTGGTTCCCTTCCAATCTGATTTTCAATACTTGACAAATCGTCGTTTCGCCCTCACCTTCTTGACTCGCTGTGCTTGGAAAGGCTTTGGTTTTGGTCTTTATGAACAAGGCCGACATACAATCATTCCCGTAACTACACGCAAGCACAATGATCGTAGTGGTCTCAGATTTCCTGAAACACTTACACTGAAAGAACCTCGTGTCAGTTGTATTCTGGAAGATGAGGACGTCACCCCTACCGAACCATCATCACCCATTTTTCCATCGTCACCCACAGAGTCGATAGACCCTGAATCTATCCCTCCTAACTTTTTTTTTTCATAAATGCTATCTTCCTGGGTCCTCTCACTTATCAACATGATAATGAGGACCCATCTTCTCTTCCCCTTCTGTATCCAGACATGATCGAAGAGGATTCACCTTCAATCAATGTTGTTGAGTGCCAGGATGACGACTCCATCCTCACTTACCTTGGTGCAGACGACTCCTATATTCAACGCGCCTTACCGTCTGAAACTCAAACCATGTTGAATGAGTCGACTATAGAAATCAACATCCACACAGAGGAAGATCCTCACATTGTGAAGATCAGACAATCCCTTAACGCATCGGAACAAGCCGCCTTTACTACCTTTCTCCGTACCCGCAACCAAGCTTTCGCTTGGTCCTACGCTGACATGCCAGGAATTGCTCCTGACATTGCTGTCCATAACATTACCCTAAAACCCGATTCCAAACCAGTCAAACAGAAACTGAGAAAAATGCATCCACGCATTGCCCTCTTGGTCAAAGAAGAGCTTCAACGACTCCTTTCTGTTTCCTTCATCTTGCCTATTGACTATCCTCAATGGATTTCTAACATCGTACCTGTCACTAAAGCAATGGGGGGACTTTGGATATGCACGGATTTCTGAGACCTTAACCTCGCTTGCCCCAAGGATGACTTCCCCCTCCCAAGTATTGATCAACTTGTTGATCTCACTGCCGGCCATGAGATGCTTTCTCTCATGGATGGCTTTTCGGGATACAATCAAATTTTGGTAGCCCCGGCCGATCAACATAAAACTACCTTCATCACTCCTTGGGGAACCTTCTGTTATCGTGTCATGCCGTTTGGCCTTAAGAATGCTGGTGCGACCTATCAGCGGGCTATGACTTACATTTTTCATGACATTATGCACACTATCCTTGAAGATTATGTCGATGATCTTCTTGGCAAATCTAAACATCGCAGTGAACATCTCGATGTTTTAACCATTATTTTCGATCGCCTGTTACAATATTCTATTCGTCTTCAACCAAAGAAATGTGTCTTTGGTGTTCTTTCGGGAAAACTCCTTGGTTTTATTGTCTCTTTGCATGGCATCGAGGTCGATCCAGCTAAAGTCAAAGCTATCCTAGAAATGCCCCCACCCACTAACCTCAAACAATTGCGTAGTTTGCAGGGTAAACTCCAATCTATCCGGCGTTTCATCTCACAACTCTCGGATCGATGTCAACCTTTCCATCATCTCCTTAAAAAGGATATTGTCTTTCAATGGAGCGAGGAATGTCACCAAGCCTTTGAGGCTCTTAAAGCCTATCTCTTGCAGCCACCCGTGCTTATCCCACCTCAGGACGATCGCCCTTTCTACCTTTACCTTTCCGCCACCAACCACGCTGTAGGAGCCATGCTCACACATCGTGACTCTGAGCATCGAGAACAAGCCATTTATTATATAAGTCGTACTCTCGTGGATTACGAGACTAGGTATACACATGTAGAAAAATTGTGCCTAGCCCTATCATTCGTAGCCACCAAACTCCGACACTACCTCCTGAATCATAAAACTTTTGTCATCACCAACACGGACCCCATTCATTATATGTACGCCAAACCACATCTAAACCAACGCATCACCCGATGGCTTATGCTCCTCGCTGACCTCGACCTTGAATTTATACACCAGAAGTCAATCAAAGGACAAACTATTGCAGACCAACTCGCGGAGGCCCCTTTACCTGGGGAACAATTTACCAATTTTAATTTCCCCGACGAACTCATCGCCACTCTTTCACTCAGGGAGGAGTCCTATCCAATGACCCTCTTCTTCGATGGATCCAAATGCCAGCGTGGTGGAGGAGCCGGCGTTGTTCTCATTCCTCTTGACGCTGAGCCTATGCCTCTTTCATTCCGGCTCGATTTCCCCTGCACTAATAATACAGCGGAATACGAGGCCCTTGTTTTGGGTCTCCAGGTTGCGTTACACTTAGGTGTCAAATCTATCAACATTTTCGGTGACTCTCAATTGGTAGTCAACCAAGTTATGGGCATCTACCAATGTAAAAATGAGGAACTTCAAAAGTACAAACACTACGTAGATTCACTTTTGACCTTATTTACTCATTATTCTATCCAAACCATTCCCCGCTCCACTAACAAATTTGCGGATACTATGGCTTGCTTAGCCTCGCAAATTCCTGCCTCACCAACTGACTCTGACATATTCGTCTTGGTCCAACAACTCTTTGCCCCATCTTACTCAGCCCCGGTTGTTTGTATGATAAATAATGTGTCTGCTAATTCGCAGGATACCTGGTATCACCAATTTCACGACTACCTTACAACCTCTGTTCTCCCACCTGACCTAACTGAGTAACGGCAAACGTTCTTTTCTTAAAAGTGTTTCTCGTTATGTCATCATGGGGGGACTCCTTTATAAACGTGGCTTTGATGGCATCCTCCTTCGATGTCTAACCGGCGCGGAGGTCACCTATACCATCCGACAAGTCCATGACGGTATTTGTGGTGGACATTTTAGTGGCCTGGCCGTGGCCAAACGGATCCTTCGCCTAGGCTATTATTGGCCTACTCTTAATAACGACTGCTATGAATATGTTAAGCGTTGTGTTATGTGTCAGCAACATGCCAACCTTCAACATACTCCTAGCCATTTGCTACAGGTCGCACGAGATCTTTGGCCTTTCTCACAATGGGGTTTAGACCTTATTGGTGAGATTCATCCGCCCTCTTCGCAACGTCACCGATGGATAATCACAGCAACCGAATATTACACAAAATGGGTGGAGGCCATTCCACTCATTTCAACCAAAAAAGAAAAAAATCGTCGAATTCATTAACCATCACATTATCTGTCGTTTTGGTGTTCCTCATCGCCTGATAACAGATAATGGTAAATCTTTCAAAAATAAGTTGTTACAAGACCTTTGTAACAACTTTGGTATCAAACTTAGCTTCTCATCACCATACTATCCACAAGCAAATGGCCAAGCTGAATCTTCTAACAAAACCCTGACCAAAATTCTCATGAAAGTTGTTAATAATTCTGGGAACAATTGGCCTGATCACATTCCCTTTGCCCTTTGGGCTTATCGGACTAGCATTCGTACCTCCACTAATGCCACCCCATTTTCTTTGGTATATGGTACCAAGGCTGTCTTGCCTCTCGAAATACAAATACCCTCCCTAAGAATATCTCTTCAGGATATTCTCACCAATGATGATTTCCGCCAAGAGCGGTTAGCCCAATTAGAGCTTCTTGACGAGCGTCGTCTTACAGCTCTTGACCACCTTCAAATCTATCAAAAACGCATCAAGCGTGCTTATGATAAGCGACTTCATGAGCGTACCTTTAAGGTTGGTGATCTTGTCCTCAAAGAGAATCAACATGTAACCAAACTAGAAAAGAGCAAACGTGGAAAATTTGCTCCTAATTGGATTGGGCCTTACATTATCACGCATACTTACGGATCAGGCACTTACCGTTTAGCTTCGCTTAGTGGTAAACCTGAGCCTGAACCCCTTAATGCCTTGCATCTTCGACCATTCTACTGTTGAATTTAGTGTTATATCACTTCTTATCTACCTTGCGCTCGTCCCTTGAGCTCATTTACTACCTCATACACTTTTGTTCCATCCATCTCAAAATAGAATCAAACTCACATGGTTTGGTCATTACCTCCTTTTAAAGAGGCCTTCCCCTTTTTAGTCTGGTCCATGCCTTAGAAGTATCAAAATAACATGTTCTCAATTGAACATTTACGGGATATTCTTGAGTCAAACTTCCTACAAAACTAGATGCTTCATGCCAAACGGACATCTAGATCTCTAAGTTATACATAGACTGCTCCCTCGAAGGACAGCTATGCACAAAAATAGACTGCTCCCCGGAAGGACAGCTATACACTGCTACTATAAATAGACTGCTCCCTTGAAGGACAACTATACACAGTCAGCCTTTATCAGAAGCTTCTCGCATTGATCAGCTTCGTGAAGACCTCAAGAACAACAAAATACATATCCCATGTAGACTTCCCGCATCGATCAGTCTATATCCAAAAACATAAAAAGCCGTATTCCAAAAGCACTTTTGAGTCATGGACTTGTCTATTTAGGTTTGGTCCTCTTTCGTCAGAATAATCACCTTTATAACAAGCTCTCAGCACCCTCAGCCCATATCTACCACCTCACCTCACCATTTGTCAAAGCAACAAAACTCAAGGGATGTGACGTATACCCGATATATTGTGATTATACAACTCTTTTCACCTATCGACTTCTCGTCTATGCAAGGTACCTAGGGGTTCAAGCTCATTCTATGTTAATATGTGGTTTGTTTAGCTCTTCTCAACTACGGGACACTTTTACCTCTTTTGCTCGACTCTAGGATTGTGTGTTGACCTTAATCAGGATACGGTTCCCTACCACTTGGGTAGGCTAACTTTCGCTTCACCTATACCTATACCAACATCGCCAATTCCTTACCAACACCAACAACATTACCCTACCAATATCAATATTTTTACCAACCAACAAATTGCCTAACCATACCTAAATTGCCTGAATTCACCTCTCCCTGGTCCTAAGGGAGAACTACATCGGTCTGAGGCCCCTCCTTGCTTTGTGCAATGGGCTATGTAGGCAGCACTTAGGAGACATGGGGTCTCCCAAGGTTAGCTCGACCATCCCCTACCATACCCTATCATGTGTTGTAAATATAAATATTTTTGTGTATTTCTATTTTGACAACATTCATCTTTATCCTTTTTCAAAACAAACAAAAACAACATTCAAAACACAACCATTCTTAGTACTATCATCACTCAAAACAACATACATATTTAGTTTTTAGATGTTAAACAAATACATCTTCTCTATCATCGACTCGCAGGTCGGCATCCTTATTTATTCTTATACTCCTATGAAATTCACTTAGACCCTTGCGCCTCCTCCCGAATCAGGTGGTGATCGTGATCGTCGACGCCACTCACTTGGCCTCTCCATCCTCAAAGGTGCCACTGCTATTGGTTCCTCCCACTGATCCGCCAACATCTCCTGTAACATACGAATACGTCCTCTCGCGTGGAGGAATCTTGCCTCTAGTCTCTCCACTCGTAACTGTGAAACCTCTAACAATCTCGTTGTCTCATTCACTTGTGTTTGAAGCTGGTGAACCAAATCCTGCAGACGATCTCTCTCCGCTGTAATCACAGCTATGTCAGGGCGCTCACGTGCACCTCGCAGCTCTGCTACCCACCATACTCTATAGGCCTCTGTCGTTCCCGCATCCATTACCCTACGATCGGCTGCTATCTCTTCTGGCCCTTCTGGAGGTGTCGGTCCGGGGAGGTGAGAATGCTGCCTTGGCGTCAATCCTCATGTATGGTCTATATGTCATAGGTATATCCTGAACGAACCCAAATTGTCGCCGCACGCGATCTAGAGGAATCCTCTCGTACTCACCCGGCCTGTGCCCTGCGATCCACCTCAAGCGCTCTACACCCCTCAACTCCTCAGCTATGTTCTCTGTCACCATATAGTTCCCGTAAGGCCTCCAACAAATATCCACAATCGTCACCATCTCCCATACCTGTCTATAATACTCGATGTCATCTATCACGGCCTGGGATCTCACCTCTTGTTCTGTCTGGACCCATCGTCTGAATCCCAACCTCTGCACTCCTGTCTCTCCCGACTCGATGGGTCGGCCTATTGGGCACACACAAACTATGTGCTCATAGGCCCAACAATGTAATAAGTATGAACAATCCAGTGTCGTCCTGTGTTTTCGCCTGCAGGCCCATAAACCCCTGTATAACTCTGCCAGATATGCGGGTGCCCATGCGAAAGTCACGCTCATTTCTATCATTTCCCAAATAACACTCATCAATGCTTTTGGAAATCTTCCGCCATCCGCCCTCGGTAATGCATAATACCCCACCGCTATCATTAATACTACTGCCAACCTTGTTGCCTCAGGGTGTGCTGCATACATTATACCATAAGTGAATGTCAAACCTCACTGTGTCAAATCTCGTGCGTATGGACCAAATACTGCTGTTATCGCTCCCCGCACCGTGCTAGGCAATGCCTGATATACTGGTCTTCCTGTAATTGGGAGTCTCAAAATACGGAACACATCTTCCAACGTCACTGTCATCTCCCCTGTTGGCAGATAGAAGGTATTCTTTTCTGGATTCCATCTCTCAATCAACGCCTGCAACATAGCATGGTTACGTGCGATTCGTGAATAATAGCGGATTCCACTTAACCCCAAATGATTTATCAATGCCCATTCAGCTGGTGTTACATCCGCTCAGATTCGTGACAACAACGCTGGCACAGTATCATTCATCCTTAACCCTGCTTCCGCCTGCATACATCAAAACGACACATAATTATTCAATAAAACAAATCTCCACGGGTTTTTTCTCAAATTCTGGAAACTCCTACAGTAACCGCTATCGGTTATAGATAACCGATACCGGTTTACTAACCGATACCGGTTATCTCTAAACGATACCGGTCACTGTCAAAAATATACACCCTGCTTAAAAACATACACCTACGATAATTATTTTGCCCGTTTACTCCTATCTATACCTAAAAACATACGTGAACACCCTGCTTACCTACCCCATAGCACTCACCCCATCCCAAACCCTTGCCTATCACCTTTTCTTTCTCATCTTTACCCACTTACTCTCTCTCATCCTATTCATAAAACATGCAAGAATCAAATTACAACCAAACAGTTTACCTCTTGGGATGCAGCAGCTTGAGGTGGAACCTGTCTTCCCTCTCGTCTCTGCCTGCTGGATGCTTCTCCTCGTTCAGCCATGTTCACCACCCTCTTCAAATATAACTTGTCTTTCTACCTTCTGAATCTCAGCCCACACTCACTTCACCTATCTCTTTCCTCCTTATCACTCAATTCTTTCATGCAATTACCTGTATCAGTCGTCAAACAGCGTCGCATTCTCGTATTTAACTTGTTGCATGACTCTAAAAATAAGAACTAAAAATAAGAACTTAAGTTGCCAACCAAGCAGTTCTATTTTTAGGAAATATAATTTTGGAATAACCGATATCGGTTACATAACCGCTATCGGTCATATAGCTACCGACATCGGTTACATAACCGATATCGGTCATGTGCCCCGTTTTGCTTAAACCTAGGCCGTTTCTTCGTTTTTGCAAATTTTTGTGGCGCCCGCCTCTTTTTCCTGCATCACAACACCATTTACCAATATTTGTCATCAAAATCACATCAATATATTATCGCTATTTCATCAACATCATCTATCTACAATAAAACAAACCATCGACAAAACACATACAACATTTCATATACACCATGTGGATCAAACTCATCATACATTAAATTTCACAAACCATCGACAAAACACATAAAACATTTCATATACACCATGTGGGTCAAAATCATCATATATATATATATCAAGGTTTCAAATATACAACTTGCCCTCCATAGGGGCCTCTGTGATCTCAAGATAATACAAAGCCGGCACGCAGGCCGCAATAACTGTCAAAATCTCGACTCGGCTCGCAGGCCGGTCTCTCATATCAAAAATATACTCGGCTCGCAGACCGGTATCAACTATACAACCCGTACTCGGCTCGCAGGCCGGTATATACAACAAGATGAATAAATGAATGAAAGAATCATATGTGGGCACGCAGGCCTCTCTATACATAACCGGTTCGCAGACCGGTGTCTCTATCCAATATCCAAAAACACAAACTATCTCCTCTGCAAGGATACCTCAGCTCTCTCCACCACCCTCGGCCTGTCTCCCTGCTGGTCCCTGTGCTGCCTCTCGCCTCCTCCCTGTAACGGACCCACCGGCTGTGGCTGCACCCCCCTGGGATCTCTGGCTCCACGAGGTCTCGGCTCTGTGCATCCGCATATGGCTGATAGTCAGCCCCGGTACCATCAAGGACGTCCTGATAGTACCGGGCCTCCGCTCTCACCTCCATATAACGGGCCCGTGCCACCATAGCTGCTGGGGCTGGTCCCCCGACTCCTAATAATAATGGCCCCTGTCCTACCGGTACACCCTGTGCCTGTGGCTGTGTACGGTGCCTGTGGCTATGCTGTGCCTGTGGCTATGCTTGTGGCTGGTGGTGCCTGTGGCTGTGCCTATACCTGTGGCTGTGCCTGTACCTATACCTGTGGCTGTACCTGTGGTTATACCTGTGCCTGCACCTGTGCCTGGGCTAACTGCCCCTGTAATACCCCGATCTGTGCATGTGCAGTAGCAAGCTGCCCCTGTAACAACTGCACCTGTCCCAAGAGCCGGTCCCTCTCTGCTATAACAGCCACTAAATCTGGCTGTGCGGGCTGTGCCCTCCTCGCTGCTCTCTCCCCTGCCCACCATACCAAAAATGACCCTGTGCAGCCGGCGTCATCCACGGTATCATCCGCCGGCCTCTCTGCTACCCAATCTGGGTCCACGGGCTGTGGTGCAGGTAGTGGGGCCTCTACATCATCCCTCCGGTACTGAGGGAAGGGAGGTGGCTCATCCTGTCGTAGCCCCAACTGCCATCGTACCCTCTCCAGGGGTATCCGCTCATGCTCTCCCGGCCTCCGTCCAGCTATCCAGAAAGTATACTGGATCCAGCGCATCTGTGATCGGGCTCCTCCTCGGGGCTGATGACCTCTGTAAGGCCTCCATACAATATCCAATGCGGTCAGGCCCTCTAGCATATGACGGTAGTAAGCTACATCCCGTCCTGCAAGCACCGCTCGTGGCTGGCCCACGACCCCCAACCACCTCTGAAAGCCATACCTGTATATCACCTGTGGCCCTGGCTGCTGGGGCAGCCCTACTGGTTGAATACATATGATGTGCTCATATGCCCAGCAGTGTAACAGAAATGTGGAACAAATCCCGAATCGCCTCATCCGGCGATAACCCCACAGCTCTCTGTATAGCTGCACCAGGTATACTGGTGCCCAAGCATAGCACGTATGCTCCTCCACCATCTCGTGCAGCACCCCCATCAACGCCCGTGGAAAGTGGCCTCCCTCTGAGTCCGGGAGGGCGAAGCATGTGATGCCTATCATCATCAACATGGCAAGCCGTGTCTCATGTCTGTGGGCGCGATACATATCGCCATAAGCAATACTCGCGCTGTGGTAGGTCAATAACGCGGCTGCATCCCCAAATACATGAAGAATGTTGTCCATAGCCGTCTCTGCATCTACCTGGAATACTGCCTCTCCTATGATCGGCAGTCTCAGGATGCGATATACATCCTCCAGGGTAATAGTCATCTCCCCAGTCGGGAGATGGAAAACATTGGTTGCCGGATCCCATCTCTCGATGAGGGCAACCATAAGACTGTGGTCCCTCTCCACAGCCCTATACCGCTAGACTCCACCGAGTCCCACCTCGCGCATAATGGCCCAGTGCGCTGCGGACACATGTGGCCGCATCCGTCTCAATAACGGGGGCATCCGATCCCGCATAGTCAACTGCTGACGTGCCTGCATAAATAACCCACTTCATTAGACCTACCCTTTCAAACAACAACTACTTTAACCCTCTATACCCCCTTTTACCCACCCGACCACACCCCGATTCTATAACACACACCTACACCCACCTATTTTACCCTAACACATTCACGATATCCCCTTTCCTTATCTCGCACCCTACCAATCACCCAGATCTACTCTCGCCATTTACCTATGCCCCTACCAATTTAACACCTCCCCATTCATGCCCAACACCTAATCTATCCTAACCGCACCAACCACACAACCGCCCCATTTCCCCCCCCCCACCCACCAATCACCCTTCCTATCAACCTCTACCCCTTCCCTCTTCACCCCCAAAACACAAAACCCAACAATAAACACAAAACCCAAACCACTAATAACAAAACACCCAAACAACAACCCAAACAATAACAAAACACCCAAACAACAACCAAAAACCCAAAACAAAACAACAAAACCAAACCAACAAAATAAATAATCCTAACAAAGGACCGGTACCGGTCACCCATGACCGCCACCGGTCCCCTCTCCAGCATTTCTCCACCGACGCCGGTCGACATACGACCGACACCGGTCAACCACAAACCCACCTTGCCCGAAAACTTCGTGACCGATGCCGGTCGCTTAGTGACCGACATCGGTCACTGAACAATCACGGAGCCGAACCCGACGCGGCCCCCCAAACCCATTTTTGGCCTATTACTCCCCTTTTACCCATTGAAAAACCCTAAAAACCTACCCACCCTACCGTTTTAGCCTAACTAACCTACCTACCCTCTCCATTTTCCAAACAACTTCCATTTATTCATTATTTTATTAAAAACATGGATTCCTACCCAAAACCCAAATCTAGCTTAAAAACATTAAATTCACATAATGAGAGGTTTCGAACCTACCGGTATGACTACACGTCGTCGTGGTGGGATAGGTGGTGGTGGTCCAGCTGGTCCAGCACCTCCTGCTCCTCCTGGCTGTGCCATGGCTATAAATCCCCTCTGCTGGGTCCTCCACCAATCAAATGTTGCCTCCTACTCGCTCGGGCCTACCAACCACTCACTTCTCCACTCAAATAGTGCCACCTCAGCCGACAAATTCAACAATCTCACTAATACACCTCAGACAACTAAAATTGGTTTTCAAATTGACAATATGACAATGACAGGCCGTATTTTTCTTTTTATAGGTTTTTCGACCTATAACCGATATCGGTTATATTATGCCCTAAAGAACCGGTATCGGTCATATAACCGATACCGGTCATAGAGAATCGATATCGGTTTAATCCCACCTTTCCCCAATTTCTGCCCTTATTTACTAATCTCCCTTTCTCACCACATCGCCTATATCCTCCTTCGATGAAAACCCTTTGTTGACTTCATTGGCACTTCACGGCCGCAACCAACCATTTGGCCCGACCCAAGGCCGCAACCAACCATTTGGCCCGACCCAAGGCCGTAACCAACCATTTGGCCCGACCCAAGGCCGCCACCAACCATTTGGCCCGACCCAAGGCCGCAACCAACCATTTGGCCCAACCCAAGGCCGCAACCAACCAATCTGGCCCGACCTAAGGCCGCAACCAACCAATCTAGCCCGACCCAAGGCCGCCACCAACCATTTGGCCTGACCCAAGGCCGCAACCAACCATTTGGCCCGACCCAAGGCCGCAACCAACCAATCTGGCCCGACCCAAGGCCGCAACCAACCATTTGGCCCGACCCAAGGCCGCAACCAACCAATCTGGCCCGACCCAAGGCCGCAACCAACCAATCTGGCCCGACCCAAGGCCAAACCAACCAATTTGGCCCGACCCAAGGCTGCAAACAACCAATCAGGCCCGACCCATGGCCCTCACTAATCAATCGGCCCGACCCAAGGCCGCACCACTCAAATACCTCACCCAAAACCAACAAATTACAATTTTATCCACCCATCATGTAGCTTTTTGTTCAATCGAGCTCACCTGTTCGTGTTTTAGCATGATTAGGGTACTTGACTTGATCAGTCGACCAACTTTGCCTAGACCTAGACCGTGACGTTTATCTCAACCAAACCAACCATTTGGTACTGCCGAACATGCCTAAACGTTCCTGTACCTTACCTGTTATATCCCCTGGAGCTACTTCCTATGCCTTGGATACCAGGATTATATCACCCTTGTTTGGATAAACTATCGACCTTTGCCTATGAATTGCTTGTTTGCTCTTCAAATCATGTACCCTGGTCGCACTACTGCATTTCAACGTGCGTCTGCTTCCTTGGACCTACCCCACCATCTTACCATCATCTCAACACCATTTACCCTTTATCAACCCTATCCCTGATTTCACGTTACCTCAATCTGTGATAGATTTGAGGGGGATTACCTATACCCTTAACAGGGGTAACCACTTCTTATTATTGTCCATGCAGCTTTACAAGACAAGCTACACGACAACAAGGGGCTAATGTAGACACCAAATTTGTGTCTTACGACCCCCTGTGCCCCGCATCTCATTTCGCAACCTAACCTCATCACCTAAACCTTACACAATTATTTATTAATTACCTTATAATTAATAAATCCACATCGCCATACCTGCCACCTCATTTTGCCACCTCATCATGACCTAGTCCTAACCCTAAACTAACCTAATTAAGACCTATAACTTGGTCTACATCCACACCCATGACTAATTACTCCTCACCCGCACCTAAAACCAACCTCATAATGACTTGACCAAGCCCACAACTAATCCCTCGGGAGAAAAGGAGGGAAAGTTGGCTATTTTACTAAAAATAGCCCACTTTGACCTGACCGATACCGGTTCCTACTCGACCGCCGTCGGTTACGTAACCGCCATCGGTTCCCTGTAAATGACCTCTCCCAACCAAAAACAAGGGGTTGGATTTTCATTGATCCAAATCAGAAGTCATTGGAAGGATCCGGAATTTACTTGGCTGAACAGAGACAAGTGAAGGAAAGAGAGGAGTTTGCAGAGAAGGACATCAAGCCCAAGACTGCAACTGAATAACCAGAGCCCAGTGACACTCATCCAAGCATCAGGAGAGGAGATAGCTCATCTCGGATTGTCAGACCATCCTACCTGAACCCTGCCTTCGTCATCACAGTCCTTGAACCTGCATTTTTCATCAGGAACTAGTAAGTAAGTCTTATACGTTCTTTTAATAATATTTCTTGGATTTCTGAATCACAGTAATTACAAGTCTACTCCCAGATCCACTACCCGGTAACACCCCCCATCTAACTATCATTCCTCTACCCCTACACTGCCCCAAGAACAGCTCCCATACCCTCTGAGCCTTCTCTATCACCCCGTTACCCATCCCCAATCATTTACTAGCCTTATAAACACCATAGTCATCTTATAGCCAACCTTTTACCAAACCCCTTAAATCACTACCCCTACCGATATCGGTTATCATCAACCGGCACCGGTGACACTGACCGGCATCGGTCACTGTGATTCAAAACCAAGACCAGCCTTTTCTCTATTGTTCTAACAAGGTAAACAAATTGTAATTGGACAATAGCTTATTTGTTAGAATTTGTGTTAATTCATATTAGCAGGGGAACTGACTACCTTCGAAAGGAAGTCTCATATTTCCTGGGCCCAAGGCAGTTCCCTCACTTATTATCTAATTAGAATCTGGTGGTCTTGTATTCTTACTTGCAGGTAGTCCTTCCCAGACAAAAAGGAGTTCTTTGCAATCGATCTGATCTCTCTCTACGGTACGCGCACACCCTCTCAACATTCAACAGGTATTCCTCCTAGCCCTAACCCTTATCTATTTCTCAAAGGAATGAAAGGATAGAAGCAACTCTATTCCAGGAACGGAAGCATTTTGTGCATGTACTCATGGAGGAGGAGGAAAAGGATGGCTATGGGGTTTCCTTATCCGTTGCTGTGATTACAAGCACATAGTAGTGATTAGGCCACTAGGGCTTCCATGGGTTATTGGCGACTACATTGAGTTAGTTGTTGGATTTTTTTAGGTGGCGAGCTAACTAGGGCTCATGGTGATAGGGAGATTGGGGATGCCAATTGGTATGGAGATAGATTTACAGAGTTGGAGATAGATCACATGAGGTGACGGCCATACTGTGACTTCCTTGTATGGCCAGGAGTTGATATTGAGTTGATGGGGATGAGATGCACTAGGTGGGTATAGGGGCATCATCTGGAGATGATATAGGCTATGCACTTTGATAAATTTTTGGCTACAGTTTGGTGTTGTTCAAATGGTACCTCGAGAGCCTATTATATATAAGAGTGATGAGACGTAGATGGATTTATCGAGCCCTGACATGGCGGACCCATTGGAGGAGGAAGGGGTGTAATGGGATGATGATGATGATGTCGGAGTTGGGGTTGGATTCTCATATTGGATGAAAAGGACTTGGGAAGCTCAGATGGTGGTAGAGGGGGATGAGGAGAATGAGGAGGGTAGTGTAGAGGATGAGGAAGCTTCTGGAGGTGGTTGTGGTGATGGAGAGGATACCACAGAGCTAGCATGAGTACGTGAAGAACATGACTTATCCTTCTTGGAGAGAGACACCACTTGTTAGGAGCAAGAGGAAGTGAGGCAGGAGGCCCTAGCTCTTTGTCAGGAGAGAGATATGGCAATAGAGCAGCGAGATAGATACAAGAGACAAAAGGGATACATATATAGCATGATTTGGAGACCTCACACCAATTCTATCACCAGAGTTAGGAACTACTACACTAGCTACATCGTAGGGAGCTATTGGATAGATGACGTCTTCAGGGACTATGCCCCTGAGTTTATACACAACTTAGCTACCAAGGTGAGATATTATGAGAGGATTGTGACACATAAGCCACCATGGACACTAAGATACATAGAGTATCTAGCTACATGAAAATCAGGAGCGAGTGACATATTTCCATTTGGGAGTATTGCAAGTGTGGTATAACCACCATAAGAATGAGAGTCATGATGTGGCCTTGGGATTGATGCATGCACCTACCCTACGAGGGTAGGAATTATATTTTTGGATGTACAGTTTATGAATTTTGATGATGTATCTGGAATGAGAAAGGACCTTTACTGGCATATAACTTGTTGTATTGATGTACTTGAATTATTGATGATTTTATATATATATATATATATATCTGTGTGTGTGTGTGTGTGTGTGGTTTTTTTTTGTGGTTCATTGTGTGTCATGTGTTAATTTATGATTTTGATGATGTTAGATGTGATGGTTATGGATGGTTAGTATTATGTATAGATGGTGATTTTATTTAGATGTGCATACTTTAATGTGAATTAGATTTAAATGTTATAGATGTTAATAATGTTTTGATGGATATTAACTTAGATGTACATGTGTTGATATGAATTTGATGCGAATGTGAGGATTTATGAATTATGGATTTATGTTATGTTTCAAAAAAAATAGAATATGATATGGATATGATTGTGGCATGATTATGTATGCATGAAAAATTGGTTGCTATGGATAGATAGTTGTTAGTAAATGATGTGATGGATGTGAAAATATGTTCAAACTAGGGATGGTTTAGATACGATTAATATTGTACTTAAAAATAAACACATAGGTATATATGACATAGCTAGATCAGGAATGATAATTAAGGATGCAAAATAGATCAAATGCGACCAAAACAACACATAATCGTATCAAGGAGCGTACGAGGAAACAATGCTTCGAACCGGATTTGAGATAGACAAGAAAAGGATCGACCTTAGGTAATGCACTTGCAGCCAATAACATGTGTTAACATATAACCAACGATAGTTAGTTATTCTAAGGATCATGTAGAAAATATGGAAAGTGGACTTATGAACCTAGAATTGACATGAAAAAGGGGTTTAGATGTGACTTGTACACAAGGAATATGGGTTCTCCATAGGTGGGTTTTCCTAGGTCCTATTCTCATCTCTGGGTAAGTAATGGGAATGCAAAACTGATTAATGCAGGAAGTTTGCTGAGAAAATCGATCGATGTGGGATGCTTTCTTATGATTATTCCTTTATAAGATAGAAGACTGATCGATGTGGGAATCCTTCACTACCTATGATATAGAATGGTATCCATCCTTCGATGGAGTGGTCTAATTTTTGCTTTATAACTTTTTAGACTTTAAGATTATTTCGTTAACAAATGAAAGGGGTAATATACATATGATAGTTTTCCTTCGAGGGATCAATCTATAATTTTTTGACTTCTTCTACTTTTATGAACAACTATCATTCGAGTAGCAATTTGTTTTTTTGTTTAGTTTTTGATATGATTATCCATGGAATTTTTAATTTTTTACGAGGAAGAGCTTGGTATAGTTAGGTGGACAACTTAGGAGGGGATAATGAATGTACAAGTGAAACCTATTAACCCTTAGCATGGTTATAGTAGGTAAATAAAAGGATAATGGGTGTAATGATCATGGAGTTCTCACCAATAAGGAAGAACCTATCCATAAGAAATATGCTATGAGAAGAGCCCAGATGCCCATATTCAAGGTCATATATAGGAAAGTGACGGTAGACCACAAAATTCCAAATCATTACGTTAAAAGATGGAAATGGATAATGATGGATGGATGAATAGTGGGATGACTAAGTTCACATTTGGTAGGTATGTCATCATTAAAAATGCAACAAGTGCAATGTGTTAAGAGGTTTCATTTTTGGTTTACCATTGAGCGAAGAAAAACAATAAGTCTTAGACCCATACTTATGCCTGATAATGCAAGGTTCAATCCAGTTGGGAGAAGATTTTCCACGTTGGCTCTTTTTTAGGGTAGTGAAATTTTGATTTTTCTTTAAAGACAAGGTCACCAATGTTAAATTCACACTTTTTGAGATATTTGAGATTGGATGGGAGGAGTTGATAGCTTACAGAAAATTAGATGGAGTGAGCCTCCAAAAGATTATATTTGTTTCCTTGGAATTAAATAATATTTAATATTTTTTAGCCAGAAATATTTCTAGATAAGAGGAGGTACGATACTATGAACTATTCTAAAAATAGCAAGGAAATATGCATCCATGGTGAGACGAAAAAGACCACAAAATATGGATTTAGGATGAGATATGGTGCCCCAAGAGAGGCACAAAGATAGCCACAAAGATCGACTTAGAATGAGGTGCAATAACATATAAGTGGATTGGATAAGATGAGATAACATGTTAGATAAGTATATTTAGATGGGATTGGCAGAGATTGGATGAGACAAAAAAGGGGATCAAAAGGAAGAGATTTATCCTGGTATTAACATAATCAAGGAGATTTAAAAATAAGTCAAGAAAAAGAGACACAATGTCATTGATTTCCATTTGATGGTTAGATAAAGGGGAAGACGTGGGAGGAATAGAAGAGAGGATTGGATTCTCCCTAGCGAGAGATGTTGCATTACATTAGGAATATTAGATATAAATATGGATAAACTGGAAGATGAAAAAGAGATTGGGTGGGATGGTTGTAAGGAGTAGCAATGATGCCTCTAGGTTTTGATTAGATATGTTATCACCAAATAATTGCACCCCTCGAATGGTCTAAAGGTGAACACAAAACTCGATGTGATTGGGTAACATGGGATCACCTCTCAATTTGTGGGACTTGTGACCTGAGGTGAACCTCTGGAGAAGGCCGGATTCCCCTTCCTAAACTAAGCACTACACTACTCCTAGTGTAATCAAAAAATCTACCTAGACCTATACTACATTTCAAGAGGATTAAGGGGGAGAGATTTGCAAGAAATAAAACCTAATACTAGAAGTGGTGATGCACCAAGAAAGGGGTTTTTCTAGACAAAATTATGGCTTTGCAATGAAGAAAGATGAACATGGGAAGAATGAACATGCATTACAAACCAAACCGCATACAATACTTCATTCCTTGAATAAGCACAATAACTTCCGAAACTTGCAACAGGAAACACTGGTTGCACAATTCATCTGCAAACATGAGATAGGAAAATAGAAGCAAAAAAATGATGTAAGGACATATAATTTATCACCAAAAATTATTTACATTATTTAAATCACTTGCATAGTGCATCATTACAACAAGGAAGGCAGCCATTACAATTTTAGAAGAAAGGTGCCAGCCTAAAATTCACAATCTCAGCTTGTGAAGAGAGGGGAATCTTGGAAAATGTCTAACTCTTTTGAATAAGCACCCCTTTTACAATTATAGAAAACTCTGAGTAGTTAAGAGAGAAATAAGGAAGAAACCCTAGAAGCTAGGCAAGAATGTAGTAAATAATTAATCACCGTTGTTGGCCATGATTGCCTCATTAATTGCAACTCCACCTTTTGAGGCACTATTTTTAGAATGAGGAAATATTGTAATTTAATAACAACTAAAACCTCTTAAAATCCATGTCTTATGATGATTCCATTATGTAGCTCTTGTTCTCTCAATTCCATCTACTATAATTTTATGAAAAATAGATAACTGAGGAGGAACTTGTGGCTTCCTAAGTAAAACTTGCTTGTTTGGGCATTTGAGTATCAGTTCTCTGATAATGGCTCATGAATGCTCTCCTAAATTCAAAATTTG
This sequence comes from Taxus chinensis, assembly GCA_019776745.2. Taxonomy (NCBI): domain Eukaryota; kingdom Viridiplantae; phylum Streptophyta; class Pinopsida; order Cupressales; family Taxaceae; genus Taxus; species Taxus chinensis. Next base: position 716,110,623 of record CM034153.1, on the reverse strand, counting down.
AATTCTCTTTATTTAATTAAAACGATACTTTAATGTTCTTCAGAGAAGCAAAAATGGTTCATGGAGGGACTGAGATTTGCATTTGGAAGGGTCCTAGGTGGGTAACTCAAAAATATCTCGCTAGTAAGCTCGCCGAGCTAGCTGATGAGCTCTCTTTTTGCATTATTTTATGGAATTTAGTTATTAAATTATCAAGCTATACAATTCTCCTGCCCCTGTCGAGATAATTTCATTAAACATTCCCTACTTTCAGTGCCTAGCTTTTGTATTGGCTAGGTATATCTGCTTTACACGCATCCTTCCTACATTGGTTGTCACTCAATTTTTTTACTGAGTCCTTTGATATTAGATCAAGCTACATCACATGCCCCAATAGAATTTTATTCTATCAACTCGGTAGTTGATTTGCATCATTTGCAGCTTCTCATTTGATATTGAATGCTTTGTCAATTCCCACGTTGTAATATTTGACCAAGACTATCACATTAAACCCAATGGATCAGCCCATTATTCTGGCTCACCAACCGATTGACATTAGATTTGGGCCTCCCTGTGACTCACTTTATCTCTATGAACCTGATTGAGCTCCATCCGATGACTCAGTGACTAACTTGGACTTTAGAGCTCGTCCGAACTCATCCTTTTGGGTTTCGGAATGAGAACTCCCTGCAAAAAATGAATTCAAAACACCTCTAACTCTAAACCCCTGAAAATTTGAAACTCCAAAATTTCAAAGTTTCAGGTTTTCGGGCCCTTCTCAAAATCTTTTCTAACTCACCAAAGCGAGTTGTGAAACACATATCTGAGATCACTTCATTCTCCCATCAACCAAGCTTTGAGCCTATGCCGACTCGGCTCCAATGTTGTACTCCTCATTTTTTAATGCATTCCTATGAAAAACTATGTTTGCTAAGTGACTCGGCCTCACTATACACCCATGCACCAATTTATCCCACATTCATTATCGTGCTGAGTGAGCTCCATAATTTCCATGCATCTCTTTCATGATCTGATATTGATCAACTCTCTCAGTCTCTGCCTCCTTCTCTTCAAGATTTATGAGCTTTATTTCTTATCTCTACATTGTGTTAAGGTAGTCCCCTTCTCAGAGAGCACCTCGCAATCCTGCCTGAGCTGACCTCATATGCTCATGAGATCTGTTTTATGCAGATCTAACATGATCTTCACTCAATTGTTGACCAAGCTCCCATCGGTAAAACTTCATGCTCCCAAATTTTCCAAATGTATCAATCATTAGCTATACATTGAGCTCGTTATAACTCCTTTACTGCCTTGAATTCAATTCATTCAGCTTTCAACCAAAATCGGGGCCTCTAGGCTGATTTTTACCCATTTGTTCCATCGAGCTATGTTATCTTTCCATTAAACTTCGACGTTGTGATATTTCTTGGCCTTTTGCAATGAAACAAGCTAAGCCTTGCTATCGAGCCATTTTTCAGGATTCTCCATTTGAGCTAGCTCATGATGAAACCATCTGTTTCAGGAAAAAAATCATTGTTTGATTTGTCTCTATCCCAATATGACTTGTAATGATCTTGCAGAACTTCATCCTTATTCCTTGGTGTTTCAAACACCGAGGTCTCATTTGTTGCATCTGTGAGCTTAAAACTAAGCTAACTACCTTGTCATGGATCGAGCTCATCCTTTCAAGCTCTACAACCTAATTCCTCTAACCTAAGCTAACAATCATTCCTTCATGAGCCAAACAATTTCACCATGCCCAATGTCAACTCGTCCTAACATGTTTTCTACCTTCATGACTCACTTTGGATCTCATGGTTCAATGTTTACATTGATGGCTCTATGTATTAGGTTTATCTCTTACAAATTATGAACTTCATATTACTTCAGCCATTCATTATAGAGAACTTGTGACTTTTTCCTAGCATGACGAACTTCTTAACCTATTTAATGAGCTCGTTGAGCCCTAATGATCTCAAGCCTACCACTTACTCCAAACAAGTCAATTCATATGTTGGCTGAAGCTATTCTCTCTAACTTCTACCATGCATTCCAAGCTTTCCATTTGTAATTTCCAAGCTCTTTCATTTTCACAACAAGCTCCCAATGTCTAATGCACATGAGATCCTTCATTTTATGAGTGGAGGCAAGTGTGCTCACTATAGAGCTCGTTGATGCAACTCACACAAGTCTATGTCAACTAGCTAGCCAAGATGCTCGGTGAGTCACATTTAGCTCATATTCCTGAGTGACTTGTGTTGAAAAATTTTCAAGTCTTGCATTGACCCTTCTCAAAATTTTGAACCTTTTTGTGAACGACTGGATCATGGAAGTATTATAAGACACCTGAAAATTTGTATGCCAATGTTAACCGTAATTTTCATGGGTTGGATATATATGGGCCCACCAAGGAAATTTCCTTTCTTCAAGAAAACCTAAAGCATTCAGATCACAAGAAACTAAAAATTAGTCTAGGATAATGTTGGGGTTAGCACACCAGTTGTACAAACAATATATCATATCTAAGCATACATGCAAATAAAATTGGATATTCTACCAGAAGAATTATACAAAACAAGAGACATAAATCAACACCAGATTTAACGTGGTTCACCCAGTGTGGGATACGTCCACCAAGAAACAAGAAAATATATTATCCAAAGCTTTGACAAGATATACAATGAAGATTTACAATCTTCCACACCTCTCAGATGTTTAGTACTATCTTCCTTCAAGATTTTTTCTTCTTCACCAAGAATTCTCTCTTCCACAATTATCTTGTAATTATGATCAATTCTCACTCTCTAAACCCTAGCTTTATGATTTAAATAGTCGTTTAAACTTTAGGGAAATTAGCCGTGCAATTACATTCATTAAATCTATTCCAATGCTAAAAATAGAAATAAAACCTGAGAGTTAATTAAAAGCTTGCCGCACAGGTAACTGATGCCGGTTCTGCCCAATCGTCACCGGTTCCAACTTGCCCTAACCAATTCCAATCACACTCTAACCAATGCCGGTCTTCCCTGATCGATGCTGGTTACTGTATTTTCTAGCAAGTTCCAATTGCATGCTAAAACATGAGTAATTTAGCTCCATACTCAATAATCTCCCACTTGGAGATTAAGTACTGCACTATACCTTTATAATACCATTCTTGGTTCCTCCTTGGCTTTGTTTCTTCCTCCTCAAGCCTCAAACTTGAAGACCAATAGAAGTGGAGTGTATCTCCAACTTCTCCTTTTCTAATGGCTTCGTTAGCATATCCATAGGGTTCTTTCTTGTATGAATCTTTTCCAGATTCAACTGTCCATCCTCCAATACCTGTTGTATGAAGTGATACCTCAACTGAATGTGTTTCATTCTCAAATGAAATACTGAGTTCTTTGCCAAATGAATTGCACTCTAACTGTCACTGAACAATTTACAATTACTTTGCTCCTTTCCTAACTCTTCCATGAACCTACTCATCCATATCATCTCCTTTCTAGCCTCTGTAGCTACAACATACTCTGCCTCTATAGTAGACAAAGCCACAACCTTCTGCAATCTCAAAATCCAAGTAAATATCGTTCTACCTACTGTGAAAATATATCCAGTAGTGCTCCTCTTACCATCTAGATTTCCAGCCATATCCGAATCAACATAGCCATGTAATGAAATATCCAAACCTCCATAGCATAACTGCATGCTAGATATCCCTTTCAAATACCTAAGTATCCATTGGACTGCTTTCCAATGCTCTTTACCTGGATTAGACATATATCTACTCACAAATCCCACTGCCTGTGTAATGTCTAGTCTTGTACAAACCATAGCATACATGATACTTCCAACTGCTGAAGCATATGGCACTTGTGTCATGTACTTGACCTCCTCTTGTGATGAAGGACACTGATCTTTACTCAATTTTAAGTGTTCAGCCATAGGTGTGCTAGTAGGTTTTGCATTCTGCATGTTGAACCTTTCTAACACCTTATAGATATAATCCTCTCGAGACAAATACAATTTCTTATTTTTCTTGTCTCTATGTATTTGCATTCCAAGGATTCTTTTTACAGCTCCCAAATCCTTCATTGCAAACTTGTGAGCTAGCTTTCTCTTAATCTCACCAATGTCATGCATACTAGATCCTACAATAAGCATATCATCCACATACAATAACAAAATAATATACCTCTCATTTTCAAGCTTCTTGAAATAAACACAATGGTCAAATTCACATCTCAAGTAACCATGCTCATGCATAAAACTATCAAACTTCATGTACCAGTGCCTTGGAGCTTGGTTGAGCCCATATAAGCTCTTTTTTAACCTGCACACTAATTTCTCCTTATCCTTAACTTCATACCCAAGTGGCTACTGCATATAAATCTCTTCATCCAAAACACCATGAAGGAAATCCATCTTCACATCTAGTTTCTCTAAATGCAAATATTTTACTGCAACTAAACTCAAAATAGTACAAATAGAAGTCATCTTAACAACAAGAGAAAATATTTCACCAAATTCAATACCTGCCTTTTGTGTAAATCCCTTTACTACAAGCCTTGCCTTGTACCTTTTCTTTCCACTCTCTTCTTCTTTAATTCTGTAAACCCACTTGTTCTACAATATTCTCTTTCCTGCTAACAATTTAACCAAATCCCAAGTATGGTTATGTTCCAAAGAGTTCATCTCCTCATCCATGCCATGCTCCCACTGAACATGAGTTTTATCTTGCATTGCTTCTTCAAAAATTTCTGGTTCACCACTATCGGTCAATAATAGATAAAATAGAGAAGGTGAAAATATTTCTAGAAGTTTAGTTACCCTTTGTGACCTTCTCACAGGAGTTTGGGGTACCAGAGGCTCAATCTAGACCTCTTAGACATTAGTATCAGCTTCTGACAGTGACCGACACCAATCACCTCTAACCAACGTCGATTCGGCTAACTGACACTGATTATGATCCTCTATAACCGTCGGCAGTTCATTTGACAGATGTCAGCCAGGGACTAACCGACCACGGTTACTGTGTATTTATGTAGGTGTTTCTTTAAAACCTGAGAGTTCATTTTCATCAATAAACTTCTCAATTTTCTCATCCTTGGGTACCAAAATTTGATCCCTGTATATTCTCTTTTCATTCCATTCAACATCACAACTCCTAACAATTTTAGAATTCTCTAAATCCCAAAAATGAAAACCGAAATCACCAAATCCATAACCAATGAAAGTGCATCTCTTGTATTTTGCATCCAACTTTTTTCTATATTCTCTATCAACATGCACAAAAGCTTCTGAACCAAAAACTTTAAGAAAAGAAAGATCTACCTCGTTTCTGGTCCATGCTTCCTCTATTATTCCTCCATCTAGTGAACTTGAAGGACCATGGTTAATCAAATAAACCGATGTATCAACTGCTTCTGCCCAAAACTGCAAGGGCAATCTAGAATGTATCCTCATACTTCTAGCATGTTCCATGATTGTCCTGTTCATTCTTTCTGCAACACCATTTTCCTATGGTGTTCTTGGAACCGTTCTTTCTCTATGTATCCCATTCACTGAACAATAATCATTGAAATCCTTGCTACAGTATTCACCACCATTGTCAGATCTAAGGCACTTTAACTTAGAATTTGATTCATTCTCAACAAGGGCTTTCCATCTTTTAAAAGTTTCAAAAACATTAGATTTGTGTTTAATAAAATAAATCCATACCTTTCTTGTAACATCATAAATGAAAGTAATATAATACTAGGATCCATCATGAGAAGCTACCTAAGCTGGTCCCCACACATCTAAGTGTACAAGCTCTAATTTCTGCTCCTTCTTAGTTGCCCCAAATTTGAGAAATCTCACTCTCTTTTACTTTCCAAAGATACAATGCTCATAGAAATCAAGATCTAAATCTTTCAAATCTGATAACTTACCCTTAGGATTTAAGATCTACTTCCTTTTTGACTCATATGACCCAACCGATTATGCCACATGCATGCATCTGAATCTGAAGTAGATGATGCAGAAAAGGAATCAGTAATACATGTAGATAAATATAACATTCTTACCTCTTACCACAACAAAAGCACCCTTGGTGACTTTCCAAGAGTCTCCTGTAAAAGTAACCATGTAACTAGATTCAGCTAGTTTCCCTGCAGAAATAATATTCCTCTTGAGGCTTGGCACATTCCTCACATCTTTCAATACCCATGTATTTCCATTCTACAATTTTAGATAAACTTTCCCTTTACCAGTAATACTACAAGGTTCATCATCACCCAAAATTTCCCTGGACATAATTTCTGAAATAACCCTTATTAGGGGTTGCATGGAAAGAAACTCCTGAATCTAAAACTCATGATTCTATTCTACTATCTAAAGAAAGAATAAGAGCATCTTGCATTACCTCTAATGTAGCAAGATTCACCTATTTACCTTTGTCTGGTTTTTTATTCTCTTTATCCTTTGACCAACAATCTTTCCTTGCATGTCCTTTCTTTTCACATTTCCAACAAGTAATTCCCTTACTTCTTGATTTAGATCTATTATCCATTGAATTTGATTTCCCATTACTCTTACTCTTGGATCTCTCCTTCTACCTGCCCTTGATTTCTACATTCAAAGCATTTCCAGATGATGTTTCCTCTATACTTTTCATGTGAATTTCTTCATTCAAGATTATACTAACCACATCATCAAACTTCAAAATATTATTAGCAGATGTATTACTAACAACCATTACCAAGTTGTCTCAACTATCAGGAAAAGAACATAAGAATAAAAGTGCTTTTACTTCATCATCAAATGGTATTGAAACTGATTTTAACTGATTTACAATACATTAGAAATCATTCAAATGACTAGAGGCAGATTCACCTTCATGCATCTTAGAACTAAAAAGTTTCTTCATCAAATAAAATTTATTTGAAGCACTAGGTTTTTCATATAAATTAGCAAGAGATTTCATTAAGTCTACTGTAAAAGCTGCATCTATAATATTGGAAGCCACAGATGCTACTAGGCTCAATCTTATAGATCCCAAAGCCTTTCTATCAAGAATCTTCCATTCTTCATCAGTCATCTTCGTAGGTCTAGACTTCTCATCCAACGGTAAGTACAAATCTCTCTCATATAGATAATCCTCAATCTGCATCTTCCATAATTGATAATTTCAGCCGTCAAACTTCTCTACCTTTTATTTATTATCTTATGTCATTGTTATAGCTCCCACTCAATTAGAAAACCCTCTGTGAGTAAATATGTCAACACATAAAACCCTCAAACAAAGCTCTGCTACCAGTTGTTGGGGTTAGCACACCGGTTGTACAGACAATATATCATATCTAAGCATACATGCAAATAAAATTGGATATTCTACCAGAAGAATTATACAAAACAAGAGACATAAATCAACACCATATTTAATGGGGTTCACCCAGTGTGGGCTACGTCCACCAAGAAACAAGCCAATCTATTACCCAAAGATTTGACAAGATATACAATGAAGATTTACAATCTTCCACACCTCTCAGATGTTCAATACTTTCTTCCTTCAAGCTTTTTCCTTCTTCACCAAGAATTCTCTCTTACACAATTATCTTGTAATTATGATCAATTCTCACTCTCTAAACCCTAGCTTTATGCTTTAAATAGTAGTTTAAGAATTTAGGGCACTTAGCCATGTAATTACATTCATTAAATCTATTCCAATGCTAAAAATAGAAATAAAACCTGAGAGTTAATTAAAAGCTCGTCGTACAGTGTTATCCTGTAAAATTGACAAGGGAAATTTTGCAGGTAACCTTACCAAAATTCCATTTTGGTCCCTTGAAAAGGTCTATCAATGTTCTGAATGGCTTAAAACTCCCTTTCGGAAAATCAAGTTTTAAAGAACTTAGCCATTTTCAAACCTTTTGATTGGGCACAAGTAATGTAGTGTCAACACTCTCGAAACTGCGCCCCTTTGGTCCCTAGGTGCACTCATGCTTATTGCAACATCATTAAATGATGGGCCCTCTTTAAGTGCACCCGACGCATCCACAAGCATGTTAACACCTTTTTGGGTGCACCTTAGGTGCATGTAACATGATGTTGACATATTAAACTCCACGCCATGGTGCAACCTTCCCCATGTCGACACTCTGTAAAGTGCACCAAAGGAAAAAGTTGGTGGCACAATAAATGCACATTTTTCTATATATAGGTGCACCCGACCTGTCATTTTCACAATTGAAAAAAAAATGTGAAAAGTTATTCCTCTGCGCCTGTCAGTTTCTCTCATCAGCCCACGCATGCCATTTGTCGTGATCATGGACCCCACTTCTTTCCTTCGTCATTATTTATACCAGGGTAAGTGGTTTCTACCATCCTTGTTGTTTTTATGGATGTTGGGCTAGGTGATTAGGATTGTTGAATAATAACAATGAATCTAGAAGGAAAGGATAACACCACCTGCAAACCCTCCTTTCCCTTTCCTTCCAGATCTGCAAAACTGGAAGGCTCGACCTCAAAAATAACTCATGCCCATTTGTCCTTCACTCCTTACCTTGCTAGGTTTTCCCTCCTGGACATCAAAATCTGAGCCAAAAGAGTAAAAATCAAGAAAAAGGAAATCGGCCCACATAGTGAAACTATTTTCACTATGGCACATTACAAACTCATGTTACACTAAATGCAGTCATCCCCTTTGGCGCACTATTTCATTATGTTGCATCAAAAACAGTTGCCCATTGGTGCATTAAAGGACCACACAGCATAAGCCCTTCTCGCGCCCTATAAACTACAAAATTCCTAAGGCACAAGCACTGGCGCCAAAGCAACTACAACAACACTGCGTGTTGTGCAAACCCTACCCATGCACGCAAGCCAAGTCTTTGGCACACTTAACCAACTTGCAACACCTTGAAAATATGTGGGTGCACCTTTGGTGGCGCACTTAAGAACTTCCTGTGGCGCACCCCTCCAAAGCACTTCCTATGGCGCAAGCACATATTCCTTGACATCAACATCTGAATGTTGTGTGTAGCCAGACCATGCCCCGTGCCCCTTTTGGCACTGCTTTCCCCCATGCAACACTCCCTAAAAGTGTGCCTTGCTTTTCAAAGCCCCTGCAACCTGCAGTAAGGATGTGCCTTGCGCCCAGAGGCTCATAAGTTGATAATTTTTCATTCTGCAAAGATTTTATGGACAACTTGATGGCTAACATGGCCCTTCTACGTTGGAACTCTCTGATTCTTCTTGCAGAGCAACAAAAATCCTCAAGTGCACTTATGTCTTCATCGAGTAAGAAGCCAACCAAGTCCAAAGGCAAAGCCAAGTTGACGGAGCAAGAAATGAAGTATAAATACCAAAAGGTCAGGATGCCTGACTCACTTGCAGAGTGTGATCTCGATATCAGAGATTCAGAACTTGGGCATATAGACATGGATGACTTTTGGGCCAGAACCAAGAAGGTCACAGGTAGCCCATGGATGGATAAATTGGTTGGCAGTGGTCTGCACTTTGCTGCAGGGCTCCCAGTGAGCGCAATTAATAATGAATTCATCATGTTGGTGGGCCGTTGTTACAACAAGGACACAAGATGTGTCAAAAATGAGGACGGAAAAGTGATAATCAACCTCACAGCCCTGACACTTTGAGATTATCTTGGGCATCCCCCACCATAGACATTTTGTGGTAGTAAGTCAAGAAGACTGCATGAAGACTTGGACCGATAATGAGGACAAGTGCATGCAGATGATGAACGAGGTGTACCTCAAGAATAAAAAGGTGGCAAGCAGGTGGCCCCAAGTCATTCATCGTAGTGATTTTTTAGAAGAGTGAGTGACACAATCACCTTCCTAAGTAGAGTACATGGGCTCCCTGATGCCCATTACTTTCACAAGTGGATGCTCAGGTATTTGGAAACAATGAATAAGAATGTGCCCAATCAGTGTTTTGGCTGGGGCGAGATTATCAGTGATACAATCTCGGAACAACTTCAACAACTTTCAACAACTGGGAGGTTCTATATGAACTCCTATGTAGTATATGCAGCTACCTCAGAGAGAGACTACCCAGGGTTGAATCAGTATGGGGTATGGCCCCAGGTCAAAATATACGAATACTATCCAAAGTTGAGGCTCGAGAACAACATAGCTCAGTTCAGCAAGATCAATGATGTCTTCTTCTATGGCATCATCTGCCTCTTGAGGCCCAACATGACTCATGGTCAGACAAGCAAAAGCATGATCACCGCCACAATGAAGTGGGGAGTGTTGTTTACGCAATTCCCCACCTTTACCTATCTCAGAGCTGCCAACTTCTTGGGAGAACCCACAAGATTTCTGAGATATGCGGGGCCCAAACTAATCCTTCTGGAGCTTGTCAAGGCAGCTTATCACCTATCACGAGAAGTGTATGAAGAGGAAGAAGGGAGGAACTCCATTCCCCCTCACAGTAGGTAGGTACACGTGCCCCTCACAAAGTAAAGCTTAGGAGATGTATGCAGAGCTTGAATTGCTCAATTTGAAGCATAATTTCCTGGCAAGGCCAACCTTCGATCCTCATGGTTGCCTTCCAAGGGAAAAGATCGATCCTATCCACATTCCTCAGATCGAGGATATCTACATCGACTTAAATCATGAAGTCAAACTCAGATGAAAGGATCACTCTTGGCTGGCCCTGGCAGAGATCATTCAATATGGCGTGGCCATCATCCCAAAGGATTTCCTAGAAACTGATTAGGAAATTGATCAAGTTTACCTAGACACAGATGGGGATGATTGGCCATTCGTAGATATTGATAGGAACAAAGCACCCCAGACCATCCAAGAAAGGGTTCAACCTACTCTGCAACGCATCGAGCATTGGTGTAAGAAAAATGGTATCATCTATCTTGGGGTAGATTTTACCACATCTCCCCTGGGAAATGCACCCACCAGGCCAGAACACTTGCCTAAAGGCAAAGGGAAAGATAAAGTGGGAGAGGCAAGCACTGCTCAAGAGAAAGCTCCTAAAATCCCTCCTACTACCAGCAGAAGAGCAAGTTGTGGACTTAGTGTCCCCAGGAAAAGAAGAAGCGGTAAGTGCTCCAATGGACACATCCACTCAGGATGTTGTCACAACTACAACTGGCAAGGTACCAACCATTCCCTCTCCCACTCCTCCTTCCCCTCCTCATGTCACTCAAACAACCACTCCTTTGGTTGTGTCTTCTCCTCCATCTTCTTCCTTTCCCTCTCCCTCTTCCTCCATCTTCTCTTCCCTTGCAGATCTGTCCCCCAACATTTCTTCCCTCATCTTACAGATCCCTTCCACCCCCATGGCCTCCTCTCTTGTAGTGACTCCTAATCCCATGAGCATTGGTGTGTCGGCCCCTTTCTCCATGCCACCACCAAGTGTCTCGACACACTTCCCCATGTCCACTGTAGTTGTTCTTCCTTCCACCCCTGTTTCTTCTTCATCCTCTGGTCCCACTCCCATAAGTCCAAGCTGGATCTCAGACCACCTAAGCCAACACAAGAGGAAAGTCCCCATTGCACCCATGGACTTCTCTGTCATCCCAGCTAAAGGACCAAAGAAGAAAAAAGCTATAACTCGCTTCTCAAAAAGTGCTTCAGGTGAAAGGGTTATGGAGATAGCCTACCCAGATCCCATAAAGAAGAAAGAAGATATGTCTCCTACAGATTTTACAGTGACCCAGGTCACAATGGGAACATCATCAGAGAGCCTGCAAGGAGAGGCCTTGTCAGCCATGGATGCCCTTTGCAAGAAACTGCAAGAAGCAAAGGAGAAGAAGAGAATGTTAAAGGAACAAAACAAACATCTTCTCCAAGCTCTGCAAAGAATGGGCAATGCACCTCCTATAGCTACCGCCGAAACTCTGAAGTCCTTAGTCAGGAGAAGATAAATGAATACGCCAAGATTGGTGAACAAGGTGCATCAGTGTCCTCCTGGAGAGAGCAGATCCTCAGAGACAGTGAGGAAGTAATCACGAAGTTCACAGGCCTCTACCAAAGTATAGATAAGGAAAACAATGAACTCCAGGCAATAGCAGGACCCATCTCCGAAGAGTTGGACCATGCCAGGTTGCAACATGAGACATTCTAAAAAATGGTCGACTTCCCGACCGATGACTTGTTAAAATTTGGCGTCATTGATCACCCGCAAGCACACAACAAAGCACTTGTCACTTTAGACTATCGGGTTGATCAAATGGAGTTTGTCCTAGAAAAGATAGAAAAAATCAAGGAGGAAGCCCTAGACGTGAAACATCAAATGGAGTAGATTGTCTTGAGGATGTCTCCAGGGTTTCTTAGCGCATCGTTCACCTTGAGAGAAGCAAACAATACTATTCAGCTTTTCAAGGGAATTGCATCACAAGGTTTGACGCCAGAGGTCACTTTTGACCGAGAATCTATTAACAACCTTCTGGCTTGTTGTGATTTCATTAGGTACTTGATAGAGGCAGGCAACAAATACTTCAAGCTCCCTGATAGGCTCAGAGATGAATGAGAAACTTGCAAAGTTATCAGAGATCACACAAAGGGTCTTGATCATGATCAACTTCAGAAGATGATCAGCAAGTTCATGGAGTATCGAGCTCAGTATCATATCACCTCTCCAGAGCAGAAGCAAGACACTCCATTCGAGTGAAGGGATGATGATGAATAGGCTTCCTCCTCCTGGGATAAATCCCATTTTTGTAAAAGTATTTAAAAGTATGTTGGCACACGTGATGACATCATCCATGTTGCACCATGGGATGTTGTCATCCACAAAATTGCCCCAAAGTCAACATTTGACTTTTAGATATTTTGTAAATAAGTTGTTGGCTCCTTTTTGTCTTCTTTCTCCTTCTCCTTCTATAAATACTTGGATACTTGTAGTATTCAAAGGTGGACAATCTTGTATGAAAAATAGAAGTGAGGAGAGAAATACTTTGAGCTTTCTTGTAACAGAAGAAAACATTAATACAAATATTGAGACTTTGTGTTGAATTCATGTGTTATATGCATTAGATCTTTCTTACATCAGATCTGTGTGTTTATTCTGTTAGATTCATATCTACTTTTGTCATTTTGTTTATCAGTATTGCTTTATTTGTTTATGTGAGTAAGTTTGGCTCTGTTTACTACCGGCCCAAAACATAAACCCTCTGACCTTTCTACTTTGGAATTCATTTCTTTTCTCCCTTCAGATCCATCTTTCTTCCATTCCTTCCTTCATTCCTTTATGTTCTTCGTCGGAACTAACTCTACTGGGATGAGATCCCAAACCCCCCTGAAGGCAGAATACTGTAGGACTTGCACAGGTTCCTGCTGGTAGAATAGCAATAAACCAGTTTCATTTTGCTGTCTCAAAGAGGGGCTATGCCCTGCACACTGTTGGCCTGTCTATCCATAGATCTACCCACCCGAAAGATTTTCAGACCAACAATTTTTGGTGACTCTACTGGGGATCGAACTAAGAAAATAAATAAAAAACTGTCAAAGTCACTACCAGTTTGAAAATTTTAACCCTTTGTTAAAATCTAAATTTTTTGCAAAAGTGACCCAAACTGAAAAATTTCTTAGCAGATCTATAGATCTAGACCAGTTAGAAACCTTTAGTTCACTGAGTTTTTATAAAAACCCGTATATTTCTGTAGATCTAAGATCTTGATATTTTTACAAATATTTTCAAACCCTTGCAAAAATCAAATCTAAGATCCGAAAATCAGCTTACTGAAATTATCCCACTTTTTATCCCTACTAATCCTTGTCATTAAACCGCAATCAGTTGTTTAAAAAAGGGATAAATTTAAGTATTTAGAAAAGTGCATGCTGCTGATTTTTTCCAGAAAAATCAGAAAATCAGCAAGTACAAACAAAAAGATTATTATAAATCTACTCCAAATTATTGTCCGATCTGAGCAGATACACTGGCGGGTGAACCATTTACCCGTAGCAGAAGAGCTCGTGGAGAAGTTGATCCTATTTTTGATCTACTTCAGAGGCACAATTTCAGTATTACACCAGCATGTTTCTCATCGCTGAGTTCAGCTGATTGGTCAGCAAGAAGTGCCTCGCCTCCACGAAAGAACCAGTTTTCACAAGGAGCTTCCACGTCAATTTGCTAGTGCCTTGTTACTAAGCAGAACCGCACTCCCAGCTCATCCTCTTTCCAGCTTTTCAAATGGCAGTACCATGGGGAAATGCTATGGGTCCTCTTGCATTACCGCATCCAGTTCATGCACTCCCTCATGGAAACCACAAGAATTTCCCAAGATTTGATGGGAGTGGAAATTAAAGCACGGATGCACATATATCTGCATTCATTATGTCATGCAGCATCCTAGATGTGACCCATGAAGACGTGTCGGTATGCCTCTTTCTAGAGACCTTGCAAGGACCTGTAGCAGAGTGGTTCTAACACTTGCCGGCCGGATCTATCACCAGTTGGGCCACATTACGAACTACATTTGAAGACAGGTATAAGCCTTCAGAAGACACATTTGCATTACTGTCAAAGATTACTCACTTGAAGAAGGAGGCCAATGAAACCATGCGGGATTTTATCACCCATTTCAATTCGCTGATTAACCGTGTGCCACCTACCATGTTGCCAACACCAGAAAATCAAAAGTGTTTCTTTGTGAATGCCATGAGTTCAAGAGTAAGTTTCTTACTTTTACAAGAACAAATCACCACCTTGGTCCTCACTCAAGCTGCAGCCATTCGGATAGAGGATAACCTGCTTATATCTGGTGAGTTAAAATGAGAGCCGTCCAAATCAAAGGCTTCGACTCCTTCTCAAGCCACTTCATCAGATCCGGCATTCTAGAAGATGGCAAACGACTTGCTCGCATTAAAGAAGCAATTAGCTCAAGCTTCGTCTAGCACTCAGTACCGGGATATCCCATGGAGGAACTTCACTCCCAACAACACCCCTCAAAAGCCATATTTTCCTGCTCCTGTTGCTCCAAGGTTAGCACTTGAGGCCCCTCCAATTAATGCCTTGGTCAAGATCGAAGAAGATGAGAAAATTTACGAAGAACCTTCATCGCAAGGTGAAGATGATCAAGATGTCGGTGAACCGACTGGTGACTCTACGATCGGGTATATGGAATTTGAAGATGAGGAATCTGATGAAGAGGAAGGTACCCAAGGGTATGCAAGTGGACAGTCATATGCTATTTTCACCTGCTCACAAGGAAAAGAAGCAGAAGTTGCTGCTAAGATACAAAAGGAAAAGGTCATATTAAATATGCCTCCAACCATTGCTAAAAGAGGTAATCCCCTTCCTGCTCAACCTCCTATCAAGCCTTTTGTGAAGAAATATTTTCCTCCTATTTCTCCTCCAAATCAATCTCCCTCCAGTTCCATAAAGACCATTACTACTCCTCTACCATCGCAAAATGAAGGACTCATTCCTTCGTCAGCGCAACCCTTGGTCACATTCAACATAGTTAACCATGCTAAAAGGACCAAGATCCAACTGTCTAAAGCTGAGTACCTTCAGTCTAACCCTGAGCAGCTTGTAAGATTAACTGAATATATCCAAAGCCAAGCCACCATTCCTTCTCCTATCTCCCTAAAAGGAATCCTTTCCACTCCTCCTGCATCTCACATAAATGTTGCCTCAACTTCCACATCAGGAAAAATTGAACCTTTTTATCTCTCCCTACTGATCAATGGTCACAAGCTAAGTAACTGCATAATTGATTCTAGGGCTTCTGATAATGTCATGTCAGGTAAAGGTCACCCATGCTTTGGGCCTCACTCTTACCAAGCCTTTCGGTAGATGTTACTCCATGGAAACCAAACAGGTTCCATTAATTGGTCAGATCAAAGATGCATAGTTCACATTTGCAGCATTCCCAGAGAAAAGGGTAAAGATGACCATCCTCATTGCTGATATTCCAACAGCATATGGAATTTTACTAAGGAGAAATTTTTTATGGGAAGTCAGTGGAGAGATTCATATGGACTGGTCCAAAGCCAGAATCCCCGTCAAAGGAGTAATGTAGACATTGGATCCTGAATCATAAAGGAAGTATCTGGTCACCAACTCTGACGACCCCAAGGCCTAGATTCTCTCTCGAATCATCAGGGATGGGGAAATACTTCTTATCCACTGAGTCTGATAGAATGAATGTTCTCATCTAGGAGGAGGACCTTAACAAGATATGGACGCTGCAGTTTGATGGCATTTGTGCAACAAGTAGATGTGGTGCTGGAGCCATCCTGATATCTCGTAAAGAGGAGATTTTCCTTCTTTCTTTCAAATTGTAGTTTTTCAATACAAACAATACTACTGAGTATGAATCTTTGCTACTTAGCATGCAAGCTGCAAAGGAAAGAGGAATCAAGAACCTAAAAGTACAGGGTGACACCAAACTGATTGTCAATTAGGTAAAGGGAGTATACCAGGTAAGAAACATGACAGACTCAGACACTATCACAATGTAGTATGGGACAACATTGAGGAGTTTGATGCCTTCTCAATCAAAGCAATTCCATGAGCCCAAAATGACATGGTTGATTCATTGGTCGTCTCTGCCTCGCTTATGCTCCCTCACCCAGGGCTGAAAACATAGACATTTATACCATTGAGGTAGTATTTCACCCAAGCGTGCCAGATAATTCTCACCACTGGCAGGTATTCAATGATGACAATAAGCTTATTGCTTTCCTAGAGAAAGTAGACAATTTTAATGAGATTCATTTTGAAGGATCTACTTCGGTATGTCATGAGTCTGTCACTGGTCAAGCAAATGAATCAATAGAAGGTGGAGGAATCTGTCAGCTCAAGGGGAAAAAAATTATGAAAGGTTTAGTCTCCCTGGAATGATTGTTTGACAAGCATGACCGCTTCATTAAGAAAAAGTGACAGAATGACCCCAACTCTTCTCTAGAGACCAAATCTATTAATCTAAGCTCTACAGAGCATCCGTAATTTTTGAACATTGAGAAGTGTTTTACACCCGAGGAAAAGTAGAAAATTTTCAAGATGTTGAAGAAATATATGGATGTATTGGCATGGTCTTATGTCGATCTAAAGTCATTCAAGCCTAAGGATGTTCAGCATGACATCCTGTTAAAGGATGACGTCAAACCCTTTCACTAGAAATAGAGGCACTACAATCCTAAGATCACGGGTACCATCTAAGTGGAAATATAGAAGATGCTAGATGTGAGAATTATCTTTCCTATCCATCATAGTATCTGGGTTGCAAACATTGTGCCCGTGTGAAAGAAGAATGGTGAAATACACATATGCGTAGATTTTCGTAACCTGAAGCAGCGTCCCTAAAGGACAATTATCCACTACCCATAATGGATCAAGATTCTGTAAGCAGTAACTGGTTTAGAGATGATGTCCATGCTCGATGGTTTTTCAGGCTATAATCAGATTGAGGTCTCACCTGAAGACCAATTCAAAACAACATTCACTACTCCCTGGGGCAAATTCACCTACAACAGGATGCCTTTTGGCTTGACCAATGCTGGTGTCACCTTTCAGTGAGCTATGGAATTCACATTCAAAGGTATGATTGGGAAGGTCATTGTAGTTTATCTGGATGACTTAACTGTGTTCTCTAAAAAGTGAAGTGATCACTGTGATCATTTCGAGCAAGTATTGATTAGATGCCGAGAACACAGGATTTCCCTAAATCCAAAAAAGTCTGTTTTCGAGGTCATTGAAGGAAAGTTGCTGGGACATGTCGTCAACAAGTAAGGAATAAAGATAAATGTTGAAAGAGTCAAGGATATTCAGAACCTTACCTTGCCCACAAGTAAGACCAGTGTTCACTCCTTCTGGAAAGGTGAATTTTCTCAGACGCTTTGTTCCAGACTTCACTAAAAAGACTCGTAACATATCAAATATGATGAAGGGGTCACAAAATTTCTAGTGGAAACAAAGAAGGAAAGACATCATTTGAGGATATAAAATCCTCCATTGCTCATGCACCTAGTTCTAGTATGCCTCGACTTCTCAAAATATTTCATCATGTACATGTTATGTGTCTTTGCGCATACTGTATCTACCATCTTAATGTAGAAGAACTTTGAGGATGTTGAATCCCAAATTGCGTTCATGAGCTCCCATCTCAAGCTTCATGAATTAAAGATGTCTCAGTTAGAAAAACATGCCTTCACAGTAGTTAAAGTAGTCAAGAAATTCCAGTACTACATCCTAAACTCTCATACAGTAGTGTTGGTTCCTGACACAGAAGTTAAGTCTATCCTAACTCAATAGGAGTTAGGAAAATTACAAGGGAATTGGATCGCAAAGGTCCAAGAGTATGATCTGGACATCAAACCAACCAAGTTGGTAGGGGGTAGAGGCCTATGTTAGCTCATGGCTGAAAATAAAGATTCAGGAGATCCTGAAGAGAAAGTTGATTGCAGCGATAGAGCATAGGGTGAACTGGAGAAAGCTGATTCTCTACCTATGGTTCTATTTGTTGTAACCAACGACGAGTGGTATTCTGAACATCACTTTCTTTCTCACTTACGATGAGTGTCCAACCCATCTAACTTCAAAGGAGAAGTGGACAGTAAAGCTCAAGGCAGCCAGATATGTCATATGGGATAACGGTTTATACAAGCACGTGAGATTGATGGCATATTCTTGAGATGCGTTGACAAGCCACATCAGGTGAGGTTACTAGAAAGATTTCATGATTCAACCTGTGGTTGTCACTTTTTCTCTTCTGTGACAACACATAAGATCATTCAGGCTAGGTACTACTAGCCAATGCTATTTCAAGATACAGCCGCCTGGGTAGCAAAATGTGAGCTCTGACAATAGTTCGTTGGTAAACCAAAATTGGCTGCTTTTCCCCTCAGGCCCATCATTATTGACGAAACATTCAGGAAATGGGGAATTGAATTTATCAGAGCACTCCATCCCTAATCAAGTACCAGAACATAGTTATGTCATAACAGTAATAGATTACTTCACCAAATGGGTGGAGGCCATACCTGTTAAGAATGTCACCTCTAAAGTTGTTTGCAACTTCATCAAAGAAAATATCATTGTGAGATTTGGCATCCCACACAAGATCGTTGCTGATAATGCTTCCAACTTCTCCTCATGGGAAGTTATTGGTTTTTTTCTATGGATATGGAATAACCTTGGCCCATGCCTCAGAATTATTACCCTCAAGGTAATGGTTAGACTGAATCTAGCAATAAAAACCAAGTGACTATCATACAGAAGCTAGTCGATGAGAATTAAGCGGTCATGGCACAAGTCATTGTATGATGCTTTGTGGGTAGACCATATTACCCCAAAGAGGTATCTCAGACTATCACCTTATCAAGTGTTATATGGAATTGACGCAGAGATCCCTATCTCCACGGAACTCCCTGCTCTACGCTTGGCACGAGTGATCAAAGATGAAACTTTCCAGAATTCTCTTGAAAAGAGGATCATGTGTCTAACAGAACTTGAAGAAAAAAGGGTAAGGGTCGTCGATAGGATCACCGAACATCAGAATAAAGTCAAAATACTGTTTGATAAAAATTCCAAGCATAGAGATTTCCAGGTGGGAGATCTTGTCCTCCTGTGGGACAAGTGAAGAGAACCAAAAGGCATACACGGGAAATTTGATTCTCTATGGAGAGGACCATTCAAGATCAGACAGCTAAATGGAGAGAGTAGCTTCTATGTCTCGTATCTGGATGGAACCAAGCTCCCACTTCCCTATAGTGGGCAACATCTCAAGATTTTCAGGAAGTAGAGTTTTCTCTCTTCTTTGTACAGTTTTCTTTAGTTGTGTGTTTGTTTTTGTCATGTGTTTACTTTCTGTTAGTTGTGTGTTTTCCATTCTTTTTTATTGCCCTTTTTTTTTACTTTGTAACCCAATGGATAGGAAGATGAAAATCTGGGATTCTCTACCCTTAAGCTTCACTCAAAGATACTCCCCAGAAAGAGCTAGCTGTTATCCTATAAAATTGATAAGGGTAATTTTGTGGGTCACCATACCAAAAAAATACCATTTCAGTCCCCTGATAAGGTCTATAAATTTTTTGAATGGATTAGATACTCCCTTCTAGAAAATCAACTTTTAAAGAACTTGGCCATTTTCAAACCTTTTGACTAGGCACATGTGCAAGATACCATTGGTTGCAACACTCTTGCGAAATTGTGCCTCTCTTGGTACCTTTGGTGCACTCATGCTAGAGTGTCAACATCATCCAAATGTTGCGCACCTCCTAAAGGTGCACCAAAGGGCATCCGCAAGCATCCTAATTACACTTCCCAAATTCAGTGTGCCTTAGGTGCACGCTAGAAAGGTGATGTTGACACATCCAACTCCGCACCATAGGCGCAATCTTTCTCCATGTTGACGTCTCTCCTAAAGTGCACCAAAGGAAAAAGTTGGTTGGCACATTAAATACACACTTTTTCCATATATAAGTGCACCCGAACCTGTCATTTTCACAAGTTGAAAAAAACATGAAAATTTATTCCTCTGCGCCTATCATTATCCTGTTAGCCTACGCGTGCCATTATCCTGTTAGCCTGCACGCATGCCATTCTTTCATGATTCATGGACCCCACCTCATCCCTTTATCATTATTTATATCAGGTAAGTGGTTCCTGCCATCCTTGTTGTTGTTTTTGTGGTCTTTTTGGTTTTTATGTCAAAGTTAGGAGAATTGGGTTATGTGATAATAGGACAATGAATCTGGAAGAAAGAGGATAACACCATTTGTAAACCCAAGTACCCACCTACAAAACCATCCTTTCCCTTCTCCTTCCAGATCTGTAAATCTGGAAGGCTTGGCCACAAAAATGACTCCAAAACCCATTTATCCCTTCACTCCCTTCCTTGCTAGGTTTTTCCTTTTGGAACATCAAAGTTTGAGCCAAAAGAGTGAAAATCAAGAAAATAGAGAAAGCAGCCCACATATTGAAACTATTCTTCACTATGCGCGATCATTACAAACTCATGTTACACTCAAACGTAGTCAATCGCGCCACATTGGCACACTGTCCCATTATGTTGCATCACAACATAAGCCTTTCCCGCGCATTAGTAAATCATTGAAAGGATTTTCCAAAGCAAAAGAACTTCTTGTGCACCTATAGGCAACTATAAAAACATTGCTATGTTGTGCAAACCCTTTCCATGCCACAAAAACTACAACAACACTTGGTGCACTTGAACTGTTATCTAACACCTTCTACCCGTATTGCGCTTGGCGCACCTCACCCTCATGCAGCAATTCTACCACACACTGTAACTAACTGGCAACACCCTGAGACCCTATGGACCTAGGTGCACCTCGAAGGTGTGTAACATAAGAATTTCCTACGCCCCTCCAAAGCACTTCCTATAGGCCCAAGCTCACGTATTCGTTGATATCAACATTTAAATGTTGTGTGTAGCCTTTCCCCGCCTCGTGCCCCTTTTGGTGTTGTTTTCTCCCATACAACACTCCCTAAAAGTGTACTTTGCTTTACAAAAGCCCTTGCATAGCCTGCAGTAAGGATGCACCTTGCGCCCAGAGGCTCATAAGTTGATATTTTTTCATTCTGTAAAGATTTTATGGACAACTTGATGGCTAACATGTCCCTTCTACATTAGAACTCTCTGATTCATCTTGTAGAAAGCAACAGCAATCCTCGAGTGCTCTTATGTCTTCCTTGAGTAAGAAGCCAACCAAGTCCAAAGGCAAAGCCAAGTTGACAGAGCAAGAAATGAAGTATAAATACCAAAAGGTCAGGATGCCTGACTCACTTGCAGAGTGCGATCTCGATATCAGAGATTCAAAACTTGGCATATAGACATGGATGACTTTTGGGCCAGAACCAAGAAGGTCACAGGCAACCCGTGAATGGATAAATTGGTTGGCAGTGGTCTGCACTTTGTTGCAGGGCTCCTAGTGAGCGCAATTAATAATGAATTCATCATGTTGGTGGGCCGTTGTTACAACAAGGACACAAGATGTGTCAAAAATGAGGATGGACAAAGTGATAATCAACCTCACAGCCCAACACTTTGAGATTATCTTGGGCATCCCCCACCACAGACATTTTGTGGCAGTAAGTCAAGAAGACTGCATGAAGACTTGGACCGATAATGAGGACAAGTGCATGCAGATGATGAACGAGGTGTACCTCAAGAATAAAAAGGTGGTGAGCAGGTGGCCCCAAGTCATTCATCGCAGTGATTTTTCAGAAGATCTGAGTGACACGATCACCTTCCTAAGCAAATTACATGGGCTCCCTGATGCCCATTACTTTCACAAGTGGATGCTCAGGTATTTGGAAACAATGAATAAGAATGTGCCCGATCAGCGTTTTGGTTGGGGTGAGATTATCAGTGATACAATCTCAGAAACAACTTCAACAACTTTCAACAACTGGGAGGTTCTATATGAACTCCTATGTAGTATATGTAGCTACCTCAAAGAGAGACTACCCAGGGTTGAATCAGTATGGGGTATGGCCCCAGGTCAAAATATACGAATACTATCTAGAGTTAAGGCTCAAGAATAGCATAGCTCAGTTCAACAAGATCAATGATGTCTTCTTCTATGGCATCATCTGCCACTTGAGGCCCAACATGACTCATGGTCAGAACAAGAAAAAGCATGATCACCACCACAATGAAGTGGAGAGCATTTTTTACGCAATTCCCCACCTTTACCTATCTCAGAGCTATCAACTTCTTAGGAGAACCCACAATATTGCCGAGATATGTGTGCACCCAAACTAATCCTTTTGGAGCTGTCAAGGTATCTTATCACCTATCACAAGAAGTGTATGAAGAGGAAGAAGGGAGGAACTCCATTCCCCCTTGCATAGTAGGCAGGTACACGTGCCCCTCACAAAGTAAAGCTCGGGAGATGTATACAGAGCTTTAATTTCTTAATTTGAAGCATAATTTCCTCAGCAAGGCCAACCTTTGATCCTCGTGGTTTCCTTCCAAGGGAAAAAATCGATCCTATCCATGTTCATTAGATCGAGAATATCTACATCAACTTAAATCATGAAGTCAAACTACAGACAAAACGATCACTCTCAGCTAGCCCTAGGTAGAGATCATTCAATATGGCATAGCCATCATCCCAAAGGATTTCCTAGAAACTAATCATGAAATTGATCAAGTTTACCTAGACATGGATGAGGATGATTGGCCATGTTCACAGATATTGATAGAAACAAAGTCACCCCAGACCTTCCAGAGAAAGGGTTCAACCTACTCTGCAACACACCGAGCATTGATGTAAGAAAAATGGTATCATCTATCTTGGGGTAGATTTTACTACATCTCCCGTAGGAAATGCTCCCACCAGGCCAGAACACTTGCCTAAAGGCAAAGGGAAAGACAAAGTGGGAGAGGCAAGCACTTCTCAAGAGAAAGCTCCTGAAAGCCCTCCTACTACCACAGAAGAGCAAGTTCTAGACTTAATGTCCCCAAGAAAAGAAGAAGCGGTATGTGCTCCAACAGACACATCCACTCAGGATGTTGTCACAACTACAATTAGTGAGGTACCAATCATTCCCTCTCTTTCTCCTCATTCCCCTCCTCATGTCACTCAAACAACTGCTCCTTTGGTTGTGTCTCCTCCTTTGTCTTCTTCCTTTCCCTCTCCCTCTTCCTCCATCTTCTCTTCCCTTGCAAATCTGTCCCCCAACATTTCTTCCCTCATCTTGTAGATCCCTTCCACCCCTATGGCCTCCTCTCTTGTAGTGACTCCTAATTGTGTGAGCGTTGGTGTGTCAGCTCCTTTCTCCATGCTGCCACCAAGTGTCTCGATACACTTCCCCGTGTCCACTGCAGTTGTTCTTCCTTCCACCCCTGTTTCTTCTTCATCCTCTTATCCCACTCCCATAAGTCCAAGCTGGATCTCAGACCACCTCAAGCCAACATCAAGAGGAAAGTCCCCATTTCACCCATGGACTTCTCTGTCATCCCGGATAAAAGACCAAAGAAGTAAAACGCTGATAACTCATTTCTCAAAAAGTGCTTCAGGTGAAATGGTTATGGAGATAGCCTACCCGGATCTCATAAAGAAGAAAGAAGATCTGTCTCTTACAGATTTTACAGTGACCCAAGTCACAATGGGAACATCATCAGAGAGTCTGCAAGGAGAGGCCTTGTCAGCCATGGATGCCCTTTACAAGAAACTGCAAGAAGAAAAGGAGAAGAAGAGAATGTTAAAGGAATAAAATGAACATCTTCTCCAAGCTCTACAAAGAATGGGCAATGCACCTCCTATAGCTGCCACCGAAACTCCTGAAGTCATTAGTCAGGAGAAGATAAATGAATATGCCAAGATTGGCGAACAAGGTGCAGCAATGTCCTCCTAGAGAGAGAATATCCTCAGAGATAGTGAGGAAGTAATCATGAAGGTCACATGCCTCTACCAAAGTATAGATAAGGAAAATAATGAACTCTAGGCAATAGCAAGATCCATCTCTAAAGAGTTGTACCATGCCAGGTTACAACACAAGACATTCCAGAAAATGGTCGACTACCCGACTGATGACTTGTTAAAATTCAGCTGTCAGTGATCACCCGCAAGCACACAATAAAGCGCTTGTCACTTTAGACTATCTGGTTGATCAAATGGAGTTTTTCCTAGAAAAGATAGACAAAATCAAGGAGGAAGCCCTAGACGTGAAACATCAAATGGAGCAGATTGTCTTGAGGATGTCTTCAAGGTTGCTTAGCGCATCATTCACCTTGAGAGAAGCAAACGATACTATTCAGCTTTTCAAGGGAATTACATCACAACGTTTGCCGCCAAATGTCACTTTTGACCGAGAATATATTAACAACCTTCTGGCTTGCCACGATTTCATCAGGTATTTGATAAAGGCAAGCAATGAATACTTCAAGCTCCGTGATAGGTTCAGAGATGAATGAGAAACTTGTGAAGTTATTTGAGATCACACAAAGGGTCCCGATCATGATCAACTTCAGAAGATTATCAACAAGTTCATGGAGTATCGAGCTCAGCATCATATCACCTCTCCAGAGTAGAAGCAAGACACTCCATTTGAGCGAAGGGATGATGATGAATAGGCTTTCTCCTCCTGAGATAAATCCCATTTTTGTAAAATTATTTAAAAGTATGTTGGCACAAGTGATGACATCATCCATGTTGCCCCATGGGATGTTGTCATCCACAAAATTACCCCAAAGTCAACATTTGACTTTTAGATATTTTGTAAATAAGTTGTTGGCTCCTTTTTGTCTTCTTTCTCCTTCTCCTTCTATAAATACTTGGATACTCTTAGTATTCAAAGGTGGATAATCTTGTATGAAAAATAGAAGTGAGGAGAGAGAGAGACTTTGAGCTTTCTTGTAACCTAAGAAAACATTAATACAAATATTGAGACTTTGTCCTGAATTCATGTGTTATATGCATTAGATTTTTCTTACGCCAGAGTTGTGTGTTTATTTTTTTAGATTCATATCTACTTTTTTCATTTTGTTTATCAGTATTGCTTTATTTGTTTGTGTAAGTAAGTTTGGTTCTGTTGACTACCAACCCAAAACATAAACCCTCTGAACTTTCTACTTTGGAATTCATTTCTTTCTCCCTTCAGATCCATGTTTCTTCCATTCCTTCCTTCATTCCTTTATGTTCTTCGTCAGAACTAACTCTACTGGGATGAGATCCCAAACCTCCCTGAAGGCATAATACTGTAGGACGTACATAGATTCCTGCTGGTAGAATAGTAATAAACCAGTTTCACTTTGCTATCTCAAAGAGGGGCTTTGCCCAACCCAATGTTGGCTTGTCTATTTATAGATCTGCCCACCTGATAGATTTTTAGACCGACACATAGGTAACCAATGCCGGTTCTACCCAACTGTCACCGGTTCCAACTTTCCCTGACTGATGCTAGTCACACTCTAACTGATGCCGGTTATTGTATTTTCCAGCAAGTTCCAATTGCATGCTAAAACATGAGTAATTTAGCTCCATACTCAATAGATAATACCCAATCCTCCCATCAACCCATAAACACTATAAAAGCTTGAAATTTTGTTGAATAACCTTGGATTACTCCTACAAATGACTTTTGAGGCCTCGGGGTCCAATTTTTCGCAAGGAAAAAAATTGGATAACAGGATAGACGATTGAGTATTGTGAGAAAAAGGAGGATTATTAATGTAGATGGTGTTGATGAAGAGAGGGGGCCTCCCCTTAGAAGAAATGGAGTTTAAAGGGGGGTTATGAAAAATTATTTAGATGAATATCCCAATTTAGATTCCTTAAGGTTAGAGTTTGATTAGAGTACTGGGTTTGGATGTGGATGAGATGGAAGGAGGAGGGTGATCTTCATGGATGAGAAGTTCATCCTCTACCATTAAATTATGAATGAGAGCTTGAAGGTCCTTATAATGTTCAGTTTCATGGCCTGAGGTGCAATGATAAGTATACACTGCATTAGGATTAAACCATAATGGTTTTTTTCCATGCAAGTCAAAAGGTTTGATAGGGGGATGTGGGATTATTGAGGTTTGGACTAAATGTTGAAATATTTTAGTATATCACATGATGGGCGTTGTTGAATAAGAGGTCGTAGATGAAGTAGTTTTGGGAATGGTTGATGAAGGTAAAAGAGATGGCCTTCTTTGATGAGGATTTGTGAGAGCCTTTGGTTCAAATTTAGAGTTGGACGAAGGGGGTCATATTTATAATGAGGGTTAGATTGCTCAGATTTGGGTTAGTTGACAATGGGTGTCTTAAATGAAGGACCTGGTCCTGAGATGGATGGAGATTCTCCCAAGAGTGATGATGTAACATTATTTTTATTAGGCTTGAGAGGATGGAGTTCCAAATTTTAGTGAGGATCTGTAAGCTATTTTTGGATGGGTATATTAAGATTCTTATAATTTGGTTGTGAGGATTTATCCTTAGTGTAAATTATTACAATTTTAACCAGGGGGTACTTAGAAGTAGAACTAGATGATTAGAGGGTGTTGTAGATGTGGATATTGTAGGTGGAAGGAGTTGTTGGATGATACACTTGATGGGATCAAAATATGTAGTATATTGTATAGGTATCATATTGATTGGTGTAGGGGTGATTAGTTTTATAGATGGGGCATGGACATCATTTGTGGTTGTCTTAAGTGGGGTGTTTGTGTAATAGATGTTTC
Organism: Taxus chinensis; assembly: GCA_019776745.2. Lineage (NCBI taxonomy): Eukaryota > Viridiplantae > Streptophyta > Pinopsida > Cupressales > Taxaceae > Taxus > Taxus chinensis. The sequence continues at coordinate 716,083,550 of CM034153.1, read as the reverse complement.
AAGGTGAAACATAGATGTAAGTGTAGGTTGAGATGTAGACGTATCTATGATTATGATAGTAGTTGTGATTGAGGTGGAAGTAGGTATCACTGTAGGAATGGTCGATGTTGATGAAGAATTATATATGATATATTGGGATATAGTGGTAGCGGGTATAGCTAAGATAGTTGTAGATGTATGTGGTGTAGTTCTAGAAGTAGGTGTAGTTGAGGTTGACATAGATGCAGATGAAGGAATAGATGTGATAGGTTGGGATGTGGTAGGTGTAAATATAGGCATAGCTATCAATGGGGTTATTGTTGTAGAAGAAGTGTTTAAACTAAAGGTAGATGTGGTAGGTAATGAGGTAGTGGATATAGGTAATAATGGTGGCTCTTGATTTGTGGTGTTAATTGTGTGAGCATTATTTTCATAAGACGTGAGGGGTCAAAATTGATTTGTTAATGGGTGATTTGGAAATAGTTGTTTAGAGACATCAAGGGGTTGATTAGGTGATGTGTTAGGATTGTCCACTTAAAGATCACCCTAATTTATAAGTTGTTAGACATGATCTTTGAAGGAATGACACTTCTCAATGTCATGACCTTGGACTAGCTGATACTTACAATAATGCCCCTCATGATACCATGTGGGTTTGGTCCACGATTCATAAACGAGTTAGATGAGGGGAAGTTGAATAAGATATACCACAATTAACTTATCAAATACTAAACTATATGATTCCATAAGAGGGGTATAGTTACGATGTAGTCTAGGATCTCTTTGCAGAGGATTCGTGTCAAAATTGGATGTGGATAAATATTGAGCCACGATGGAAATGATAATACTTTTAGATTTGTCACCATGTGTGGAGGATATATTGGACTCAGTTTTGGGTTTGTTTGATCGAAGATTAAGATGTCCTTGCTCAAGGGTGCGGAGTTCAAGTTTGTGAGCCATGGTGAATGCCTCTTCAAAAGTTCAAAAATATTGAATTTGATGAGTTGAGAATGATAAAATATAAATTAATTAAGTCTTTGGGAGGGAGAATGATAGTTGGTTAATGATGTTGCACCACCATGCAATAAAATCTATGATAGATTCGTCATCATACTATCAAATGCCATAAAGGTCAGTGATGTTAATCTTACGCGTAATTTTGATCAAGAAATGCTCAAGGAATAATTGGGCAAGTTGAGTGAAGGAAAACAATGAATGTTGTGGGATATCGTTATACTAATATAATGCAATACCAAATAATGACATGGGAAATTTGTGAAGCATGAGATCTTGATCATGTGCAATAAGTTAACATGCATGTCTAAAATATAAAATATGTTGTTGGGAATCCTCCTTACTATTGAACTTGGAGAATTTTGGAAATTCCCAATGAGGAGGATATGGTTTCATGGAGACAGGTCGATTGATGCGTTCGTTGCATATTTGTTCGTATGAAAATGTGGTCTTAAATCCCAAGGTTATGGCTTCAAGGTTAGCCATTCTACTTAACAATGCTTGTAAGGGATCATTAGATGGTTGAGATGGCTAAGGATGAGATTGTGATGCATATGAATTGGATGGGTTAGGTTTTTGATGTGTTTGATAAGTTTGAGGATGTGTTAGTGTTTGTGGAAGCGATTGATAAGGAGGAATATAATTAAGAGGTTGTTATTAGATGGGTTGGGATAAAAATCAATGTTGAGATGTGGGGATGTGGTAAGATTGGTTTGATTGAGTTGGTTTTTGAGAGATAGGGGCACTTGATTGGTTTGATAAGGGGTTAGTTGGGATGTAATTGGTAGGTGGTTGGGATACTTAGTCTGGTTTAGAAGGAAGTATATAATGATATGCATCTTGAGGAGGAGGTTTCTGGGTTTTGCATTGATTCAGATGGATGAGGTTGTGTGGTGACTATATTAGCATAGGGGTAAGGTTTTGTTATGTTACTTGGATGTAAGAGGAAGCAAGTGTGATTGTAGAGAAGATTGAATATGCATACTAGTGACAATAGTGGATGAAGTGGGGTGGAATGGGATTCAATGATTAAGTGTATTGATGGGATTGAGGGATTGTGGAGGACTTACGAAACATGTAGTCATAAATGAAAATATAGTTAGTGTCAAGGAGTTATTGAAAATATGAGCATCTACGAGGGATAGTGGGAGATCCAAGAGTCTCTAAAGGAGTAGGAGACAGAGGCATAGCTGGTCTAGAGGAAATGGAATGATGAGAGATAGGAGAACTGGTTTCAATATGAGGATCATTTTGTATGAGATGGTCTTCATGAAGTGAGACCATAGAATTATTTTTTTGGGAGATCAAAGGTATGGTCTCAAGTTCATAATTTTATTGGGAAATATCATTGGAAGTAGGGATGTCATGGGATGAGATAGATTGTTGTGTTTTATTGTCCTGAGAGTAGATGATAACATGCATAAAATATTAAAAACAATAACTTATACAATTTATTAGTAAACAAGTCAAACAATTTTTTTTATCATCTTGATTATTTAGACGTGAAAAAGAAATAAAATGGGCTCGAAGGGAATATATGAAGTGGAAATATATGGATGGTTTCAGATGGTTTTGGATTTGGAGTCCTCAATATACCCAAGGGTATGTGAGGCTTGAATCTGTGATAAATTTTTAATGTGGCTAGAACTTGGGTGATGAAATCCCAATAGTTCCACCTAGTAAGGGATGTTTAGACAGGTAAGTTGGTTCATGTGTTTGTTTGTGTGTGATGAAGTGTATGTAACGTGTTGAACCCCCTAGTTAAGTTATATTTCCAAGAAAGAATGAAGGGTTCATTTTAGATCCAAAATAAAATGTCTAGATTCAACGAGGAAACAAACAAGTGATGTAATGTGATAAAGAAAAGGATGGGGAACAAAAAAATAAAAACCTAGAATACACTTCTTATTTTTATCTGGTTTTCAAAGCAAGCAAGTGAGAAAAATAAAATCCAAACAATCCATGATGAAACGTGAACAAGAAATCAAGAGTAATCCAATGAATGTTCCTTCCTTGGAAGGTTAGTGGAAATGGAAGAAAGAAAATGTAAATGAAAAAAATAGCAAGACACACCTAGAAAGGGTGGATCCCACCAGGCGTTCCCAAATGTTGACTGAGTTTCTTTATTTTTGTTCAGATTAGTGAACTAGTAATAGAGGAAATAAGTAACTCTAAATATGAAGGGTTTATGGTACCTTCGGATGATATAGATTGATATAGAAGACTAAGAAGGAAAATGGATTAGTAGATATGTGGAGGGTTGCCTGAAAAAAATAGTCTCAAGTGTGAGCTTCCTAGGATGGATTTAGACCCTCTTGTAAACAAGATAATATAAAATTGTATATTGATAAATTTGATGTAGTGATATCTCATATGATGTAAAATCTAAGATAAGATAAAAAACTAAAATGCAGAAATGTAACAAAATTACATATTTGATCTAAATAGATGCTAAATAAACCAAACATAGCTAGGTTGACGGTGACCCAAGACTGCAAAGGGACATTCAATGGAGACTGGGGCTAGATGAGGATAAAATGTAGAAATAAAGGCATGAAATTCCTCTTATGGTTGGGTCTAAAGCTGATCTAGATCTGATAAAACACTATGATGATAAACAGGAACCTGTAGAAGGTTTGGAACAAGAGGAAACATAAAGGATGTAAGATAATTAAGAAAAAAATGATAAATGATATGAAAATAGATTATGTCGGTGGTGATTAGGCTAGTTTGACAATGAACAAGGGTTGGTAGAATGGATCTGAGGTGGCAGATGGGACAAAATGACCAGATCTGAAAGATGAATGAATGGGATCAAACAAGTGATGGGGCAGGCGATAACAAAAAAAAATAGAAAGATGGGTCGATGATGAACAGGAAGTTGATGGTGATAAGGGATAATTTATACTTGAACGAATGAAATGGAAAAAATGACAGCCTGCAGATGAAGAGGAAGGTGTCTGGATGCAAGAACGAGGCACTGGGATGACTGCAGAACTTGCAAACACAATGGGGATGACTGCAAAAAGGTGATGATGAAGGATCTAAGAATGCAATGAAAAGAGGAATCCAAAGCTCCCAAAATGAACACAAGATATCCAAGATGGCTCCCAAATGGATTCCAAATAGCTTGGCAGCTAGAAAAGATGTCACAAGATGAAGAGAAGATCGCAAAAGCTCAAAAAATGTCAAAATTGCATCCCTGAATAAGGAGGGGGTAAAGGTGGATTTATAGGGTCAATGGTAACCTAGATGGGTCACCAATTACTATGGGAAACCATCCATTTATAAGGTGGGAAGATGACGAGCTCAAGACAAGGAGTCCATAGGAAGTGGGATTAGGGTTTAGGTTGATAGGGACGAGCTAGGGTTGCATGGGGAAGATAAACAGGTAGGTGGATGGTTGAAATGAGTAAATAAAGGCCATGGGTGGGTAAAAACATTAAATGATGGCCTATAAAGAGTATAATTAAGGATTTATGGAGGATAAACAAATTAAATGATGATTAGGGATGAGTAAGAGTGATTAGGAATGATTTAGGGAGACTAAAATAATGAGATGAGGATTACAAATAACTAACATATATAGAGTAATGGGATGGATAGTATAATATTAAAGGTGGAAAATGTGATAGATTGAATTTAGAAGGGAAGATAAAATTTGAATGGGTGACCATGAGGAAAAGAGAGCGAACGCGAGGTGGAGGGTGGCGATACCAAATTTTGGTGTCTACAATGGGTGTAGGAATTAGTGAGTGTGTAAGAGAGGTATGTATATGTGAGAGTATGGAAGAATAAGAATAAATTATTGAGGTGGAATGTATTGAATTGTATTATAATACAAATATTATACTTGTTGAGATATATAAAAATAAAAAGAGGAGTTAGAGTAGGGAAACATGTATCTATGTTGTTTTACTTGTCTCTATGATATAATATATATATATATTGAATCTGTAGGCCTAGTTTAATTTTTTTTTCACATTTTTGTTAAATATATTTTTGTTTAACCAATCATATCCACCTTTATACACACCAGATCTATCTAAATACAATGATCTTAATAATTTTTATCCTGTAAAATTGACAAGGGCAATTTTGCGGGTAACCATACCAAAATTTCCATTTTGGTCCCCCGTTCAGATCCCTTAACATTCGGAATGGCGTAAAATCTCTTTCTAGAAAATCTAGTTTTTAGAACTTGGTCATTTTAAACCTTTTGGGTTGGGCGTAGTTTTCATTTGCGTTACATCGTCCAAAACTGTGCCCGTCTTTTCCTTTGGTGCATTCTAGCGAGTATCAACACTCTCAATGTTGTGCCTCTATAAAATGCACTATGGGCGCTAAAAACGTAGTGTTGACACTCCCAAAGCTATGCCAAGGCACAAATCCCATCGTGTCAACATCCACTTAAGTGCGCAATAGAAAAATTTGGTGGCACATTTATTGCACTTTTTGCTATATATAGGCACGTCTGACCTGTCATTTTCACAATTCAAAAAAACTGAAAAAGTTATTCATTTGTACTTGTCAGTGTTCCTGTCAGCCCCGTGTGTTGCCATTTTTCACATTCGTGGACCCTACATCACGTCCTTTATCATTATATATTCCTGGTAAGTGGCCCTTTCCCTTCTTGGGGATTTGTTGTAGTTTTTATGTTGAGCTAGGTGATTAGGGTTAAGTGATGAAGGAGATGGATCTAGAAGAAAGGGATAGCCCCATTTACAAACCCAGGTACTCAACTCCAAAACCCCTTCTCCTCCTTCCAAACCTAAAAATCTGGAAGACTCTGCCAGAAAACAACTCAAACTCATTCATCCCTTTTTCCCTACTTTGCTAAGTTTTCCCTCCTAGACATCAAAATTTAAACCAAATGAGTGAAAATCATAAAACAACCCATTGTTTTTTCTTCAGCACAAGCTTCATTCTTGTTACATCAAACACAGTCATGCCACATGTGCACTATCCCTGCATGCGGCATAAGCCTTCTCCGCACCTTATAAACATTACAAAATTCCCTAGGTGCAAGTACTGGCACTAAAGCAACTACAACAACATCTGAATGTTGTGCAAACCTTTCCTGTGCCGTGCAAACCAAACCACTTGGCGCACCTCACTCTCATGTAGCATCTATTACATCTATTCCAATGGCACATCCTGGGACCTTGCTACACCAATCATATCTGTGCCCCACATAAAGACTTCTAATGGCGCGAGCGCACATCCCTTAACAACAACATCTGAATGTTGTGCAAACCTTTCCCACACCGTGTAAACCAAACCACTTGACGCACCTCACTCTCATGCAGCATCTACCACATCTGCACCAATGGCACATCCTGGGACCTTGCTACACCAATCATATTTACACCCCACTTAAAGACTTCTAATGGCATGAGCACACATCCCTTGACAACAACATCTGAATATTGTGCAAACCTTTCCCGCGCCGCGCAAACCAAACCACTTGGCGCACCTCACTCTCATGCTGCATCTACCACATCTGTGCCAATGACGCATCCTAGGACCTTGCTACACCAATCATATATGCACCCCACTTAAAGACTTCCAATGGCGCAAGCGCACATCCCTTAACACCAACATCTAAATGTTGTGTGTATCCTTTCCGTGCCCCGCGCCCCTTTTGGCATTGTTTTCTCCCATGCAACACTTTCCCAAAGTGTGTGTTGCTTTTCTAAGTCCCTACTGCCTATAGTAAAGCTGCGCCTTGCGCCTAGAGGCTCATAAATTACTAACTTTTCATTCTATAAGCTTTTATGGACGACTTAACGGCTAACATGGCTCTTCTGCGATGGAATTCCCTGATTCTTCTTGCAGATCAACAGCTGAACTCAGATTCACACATGTCTTCATCGCGTAAGAAGCTAACCAAGTCCAAGGTTAAAGCCAAGCTAACAGAGCAAGAAATGAAATATAAATACCAAAGTGTCAGGATGCCTGAATCTTTTACAGAGTGTGATCTTGATATCAGAGATTCAGAACTCAGGAACATTGACATGGAGAACTTCTAGGCCAGAACCAAGAAGGTCACAGGCAGCCCATGGATGGATAAATTGGTTGGTAGTGGTCTGCACTTTGCTGCAAGGATCCTAGTGAGTGCAATCAAAAATGAGTTCATGATGTTGGTGAGCCGTTGTTACAATAAGGACACAAGATGTGTCGAAAATGAGAAGGGTGAGGTGATCATCAACCTCACGGCCCGACATTTTGAGATCATGTTGGGTATCCCTCACCACCAACATTTTGTAGCAGTAAGCCAGGAGGACTGCATGAAGACATGGACTAAAAAAGAAGAAAAATGTATGTAGTTAATGAATGAGGTGTACCTCAAAAATAAGAAGGTGATAACCAGATGTCCAAAGGTTATTCACCGCAGTGACTTCTCCGAGGAACTGAGTGATACCATCATGTTCCTGAGTAGAGTTTTTGGGCTTCCTGATGCCCATTACTTTCACAAATGGATGCTCAGGTATCTTGAAACCATGAACAAGAATGTACCGGATCAACGCTTTGAGTGGGCAGAGATCATAAGCAGCACCATATCTGAGAAGCTCCAACAACTCACCACAATGGGGAGGTTTTACATGAACTCCTACATAGTCTATGCTGCAGCCTCAAAGAGGGATTATCCAGCACTGAGCTGATGCGGAGTTTGGCCTCAGGTACAGATATATGAATACTACCCAGAGCTGAAGGTAGAGAACAACATCCCGCAGTTTACCAAGATCAACGATGCTTTCTTCTACGGCATCGTCTGCCTTTTGAGGCCAAATATGACTCATGGTCGGATGACCAAGAGCATAGTCACTGCGACTGAGAAGTGGGGAGCACTGTTTACCCAATTCCCCACCTTCACCTATCTCAGAGCGGCCAACTTCTTGGGGGAGCCCACCGAATTGCCGAGATATGTTGGCCCCAAGTTGATCCTGTTAGAGCTGTCTAGAAAACTCATAACCTACCATAAAAAGTGTTTGAAGAGAAAGAAGGGTGGAACCCCTTTCCCCCTCACAGTGGGCAGGTATACCTGCACTTCTCACACCAAGGCCTGGGAGAGGTTTGTAGAGCTATAATTGCTCAATCTATAGCACAACTTCCCGGCAAGGCCCACCTTCGATCCAAGAAATTTCCTTCCCAAGGAAAAGACTCGATCCAATCCAAATTCTACATATCGAGGACATCTATATCGACCTATATCATGAGGTCAAACTTAGAAGGAAGGATCACTCTCACTTGGCCATGGCAGAGATTATTCAGCATGGCGTGGCCATCATTCCAAAAGGTTATCAAACTACCGATCAGGAAGTTGATCAGGTGTATCTTGACACGGATGGGGACAACTGGCCGTTTGCTATAATTGACAGAAAAAAATCACCCCAGACCATCAAACAGAGGGTCAAAGAAACATTGCAGCGAATAGAACACTGGTGCCTAATGAATGGCCTTATCTACCTCGAAGTAGATTTCACTACGTCCCCATTGGGAAACGTACCTGTCAAGCTGAAGCATATGCCAAAGGGAAAAGGAAAGGATAAAGAGGGAGAATCTAGCTCCGCTCAAAAATCTCCTGAAAGCCCACCTTCCACTGCATAAGAACAAGTTGTGAGTTTGGTATCCCGAAAGAAAGAAGCTGCGGAAGGTGTTCCGATGAGCACATCCACTCAAGATGTTACCACAACTATAATTACTGAAGTCCCCTCTTTTTCTTCTCCCTCTCCTCCTTCCCCTCCTCGTGTAACTCAAATGACCATTCCTTTGGTCGTATCTTCTCCCCCATCTTCCACTGTTCCCCCTTCCTCATATTCCATCTTCTCTTCTCTCGCAGAGCTGTCCCCCACTATTTCTTCTCTCATCTCTCAACTCCCTTCCTTTCCCATGTCTACCTCCCCTGCAATATCCCTTCCTCCCATGAGCACTTTCTCGGCCTCCCTCTCGATGCCTCCACCAAGTGTCTGTACCCATTTCCCCTCATCCACTGCAGCTGCTCCCTCTTCCACCTCTAGTCCCATTCCCTTAAGTCCAACATGGATCTCCCAGCATCTGAGCCAGTAGAAGAGGAAAGTCCCCATTGCACCAATGGACTTCTCCGTCATCCCAACAAAGGGGGCTAAGAAGAAAAATCCTATAACCCACTTCTCTCAGAGTGCATCAAGAGAGAGAGTAATGGAGATCACGTATCTCGATCCTTCAAAGGATAAAAAGGATGTGTCTTTGAAAAATTATACAGTGACCCAAGTCACAATGGGAACGTCTTCTAAAAGTCTTCAAGGGGAGGCCCTATCTGCAGTGGATGCCCTTTACAAGAAGCTCCAAGAAGCGAAGGAAGAGAAGAGGTTATTAAAAGAACAAAACAAACACCTTCTCCATGCCCTGCAGAAAATGGGCAGTGCACCTCCTACAACTGCCACTAAAACTCCTGAGGTCCTAAGCCAGGATAAGATAAATGAGTATGCCAAAATTGGTGAACAAGGTATGGCAGTTTCCTCCTGGAGAGATCAGATCCTCAAAGACATCAAGGAGGTAATTGTCAAGTTCATCGAATTGTATCAGAACATCAGTCGGGTGAACAAAGATCTCCAGGCGATCGTGGGGACCTATCTCTAAAGAGTTGGACCATGCTAGGTTGCAACACGAGACGTTCTAGAAAATGCTTGACTGCTCAGTCGACGATTTGGTAAAATTCGGCATTTTCGATCACCCCAGGTTACCCAGTAAGATCCTTGCTGCATTGGATTACCAGGTCGATCAGATGGAGTTCGTCCTGGAGAAGATTGACAAGGTCAAGGAGGAAGCCCTGGACGCGATGCACCAAATGGAGCAAATTGTTCTAAGAATGTCTCCAGGCTTGCTTACTCCTCCTTTCACCTTGAGGAAGGAAGACGAAACTATTCGGATCTTCAAGGAGATCATCTCGCAAGGGCTAGGGCCAAGAGCCACTTTTGACACCGAATGTATCAACAACCTTTTGGCTTGCCGTGATTTTGTGGGCTTCTTGATGGAGGTAGGCAATGAATATTTTAAGCTCCCTAAAAACCTTAGAGATGAGTGGGAGACTTGTGAGGTCATCGGCGATCATACAAAGGGTCCTGCCCAGGATCAACTTCAACCAATGATCAGTAAATTCATGGAATATCGTACTCAGTTCCACATCACCTCTCCCAAACAACAGCAGAAGCAAGATACCCCCTTTCAGCCGCGAGACGACGATGAATAGCCTTCTTCCTCTTGGCTTCCTTTTTGTAAATATCTAAGAGTATGTTGGTACAAACGATGACCTCATCCATGTTGCACCATGGGATGTTGTCATCCACCAAGTTGTCCAAAGTCAACATTGACTTTTAGATATTTTGTAGATATTTTGTAATTAATTGTTGGTTGCTTTTTGCCTTCTCTCTTCTCCTTCTTCTATATATACTTGGATACTTGTTGTATTCAGGGAGTGGATACTTTTTAGATAAAAAATAGAAGTGAGAAGAAAAGACTTTGAGATTTTTGTAACAGAAGAAAAAATTAATACAAATATTAAGACTTTGTGCTGAATATGTGTGTTATGGGCATCTTAATCTTTCTTATGTCAAATTTAGGTGTTTATTCAGTTGAATCTATCTCTAATTTTTTGTCATTTATTCATCAGTATTGCTTTATTTTTCTATGCAAGTAGGTTCGGCTCTGTTTACTACCAGCCCAAAACATAGACCCTCTGACCTTTCTGCTTTGGAATTCATTTTTTTTCTCCCTTCGAATCTATCCCATCTCCTCACTTCGATTCTTTGCATTCTTTTCACAGTCGGAAACACCCCAACTGGGATGAGGTCCCAAACCCCGAAGGAAAAATATTGTGAGACTTGCACAGATTCCTGTTGGTATAATAGCAATAAACTAGTTTCGCTTTGTTGACTCAAAGAGGGGCTATGCCCTGCACACTGTTGGATCGTCTATCCATATATCTGTCCACCCGATAGATTTTCAGACCAACAGGTCAATGTAGTGTCATCCAACGTTATACACACCTCTTGTAGTTTCACAAAGAGATTAAAGGTATCCACTCCATAAGTATTATAAGAACACACCATCCCCCCCTTACAAGTCAAAACCCACAAAACCTTATATTGCACACACATTCCAGCATAAATATGAAATGCATCCCATTACTACCACATTTTGCATAAATTTCCACAATGGTCATTTTTTCAAACATTTCACGTACCATGTGTCTGCCCTCACATTTTGAATACATGTCAACTAGTGCACTTGTAATTTACAACATCTAACAAACCAAAAAAAAACCCTTTCCATTATGTTGCGATGGATATCCACGCCCTGTTCCAAAGCTCTTTTCTTGGTGCAAGTGCGGAGTATAATGGAAAAGTTGAAATGGTACCATCGACACCTCTTGGTTATATTTGGGTAAGTGGTAGCCCTACTTTGTGAGGATACCAGTGTCTTCAACAATCCTACTCCATTGGGGAATGTCAAAAATAGTTTTCAAGCTCCCACTTGGCGTAGGGAAAGGTGAAAGAGACAAAAATTGCATAGACATGCGTGGGATAATAGGAAAAGGTGCTTTATGTGCCTTAATTATTACAACAACATCTCAAAATAAAAGATAAGGAGCAAGAAAAATGATCTAGTGGCTGACATCTACATGAGAATGGTGTTGCAAAGGCTATAGTGCACGTAGCACAGGTGCACAAAAGTAGAAGAAGCAAAAAAACCCATGCAATTAGATAATGCGCTTGAATGCAGCCCCTCAAATTCTTCAAACTTATTCTTATTCCTTTGCATACAACAAAAAAAAAATAACAAGCAGTAGCTACTTCCTCTCAGATACATTAAATCAGCTTCATAAGTAGATACATATTCAGACCAATCAATTTGTGTATAGTAAAATGAGGAGATATTAGGTTTAGATTTATTTTTACATTCAGGAGTAATTTAACCCATGATGGTCTTGTTTTTTTTTTTGTGGCTAGAGTTTAATTTAGCATAGTTCCCATAACATTCTGTTTATTTACTTATTAGTTTTTTTGCACTCACTGTCATTATCAAAATACTGCTAATTCAACAATGTTAATTTGGATTCCATGTATTAATGCCTCTGGACCTCAAATAGTGTGCTTGGATTATTATGGAAGGAAAATGTAAGGGCTGAAAAGGTTCTTAGGATGTGTCACTCTCCATAGATGCCCACCCATTCTGAAAAAGCTGCAAATAAATAATGAGAAGGGGTGCTAACAATGGCAGAGGAGTCTGGCTTAACACCTGTCAATTGCAATGCATGAAATATGGGGGAAATACATGAATATATTTGGCAATCACCCCTTTAACATGTGTTTTTCTACCCATCCCTCTTGTGGTCCCTGTCAGGTTGGCACTAGAAAACAAGTTAACGTGTAAATTTAACAGTAATTGGATAATTGCAACAAGTGTAAAGTTTTTCCCTCACACAATTAAATAAATAGGACGTTACAAGAACTGTGCTAAATGGAGATCTCACTAATATCCGTCCCAAAACTAATGCAATTATGGGTTAAATTGGCCATGCACATAAAGATAAATATGTGGCCCTAATATTAACCGTAAAGTTTCAAACCTTATATTTCTTTCTGCCCACGTATTTTACAACAAAATAAAATTTGAGTCAGAAAATATACCCATGTCAAAAAAATCACCAATCGGATTAAGCGCTTTTCAAAACCCAAAGCATAGTATGGAGAGGACACATCCCATGCAGCCTTATAGACCTGCCATTTTCCTTGGATGATAATATTGGGACAAGGATTCTGCAGCCATATTGCTAGATGAGATTTAAGCTACCACGTGGGAAGAACTATCCTTGTCAACAAATTTAACCAATGCACTTGTCACAAACCTACAGTTTGATTGCATATGTGCTTCGTTGCATGTACCGATCAAATAATTCAAACCGGCCGATTTACTACAAAGGTGTGACAAGTCAGCACTTTGTTATAAAAGGGAATGCCTATCGGCATAATAAGTATTTTACTTCCCAACATAACTTTAAAGTGTATAATTCTTATTAAAAACTAGAGCTCCTTCGAAGCTACTGAAGGTGATCGTGCTATTGAATACTAATGGGTAGATTCATCTGTAAAACAACCTCCACCCATAAGGTTATAAGTTATGTTGGTGTAGGCTATTTTCCATGTATTTATTTTAAATACATGGAATACCTCCACATAGGTGATTCACAATGCTTAGGTGTCATAGGGTGTCATTATGGCTCTTATACACGTCATAGAGCGTCATTGGAGTTACATTTGACTGGATATTCCGGGAATGTAACTCCCACTTCTCGATGGCTACATTTGTGGGGGAGTTACACACCCCACTAATATTTGTACACCCTTTCATCTTGAGCAACACAAGGGGAATGGAATAGAGTTTATTTTTTTAGCCTTTTTCCCTCAATGCATGCACATTGCTCTCATCGATGATTTCTTGCTTTGATCTTGAAGCTACATCATTTTGTGGTTGAGTACAACGTTTTGATGCTCACGGATTCCCTCTAGATCTTCATCATCCCTCCGACATGGTATCATAGCTTGGGGACTGGAATCGTGTTGCTCACCTCGGTTGCTTACTACTCTCCACCTCGTAGTTTCTTGTGAAAGTTCCCATTCTGTTTTGTGCTCTACTTGCATTGATTCAAGCTTCATACCTCCTGCACGGGTTTGATCGTGATTTGTTTGGTTGTGTTCAAGTTTCTGGTGTTTTTCGAGTTTCACGTGGTAGACTTAGATCCACCCCACCGTGTCTGGAGCATTCTTCAGTCCCTCTATGGAGACCCTTCACTTACTCCTGCCATTGTTGTTGTTGTTGATTCAGTTGTCTCCTCCACTTCTTCGTGTGATGGCCATTCCACTGACATAGACTCGCTTGATTCTACTTATGATGACGAGGATTGTGCACCCTGTTCTGATGTTGAGAGTACTACAGAGGACTCTTCTCCTCTTTCTCTCACTATTCTAGACATTGTTGTCACCCCCCACATAACCAATACAATAGTTTCCCAATTATAAAAATGATTACTGGCATAACATAGGAGAATATTGTCAACAAAGATTTGGATTCAACAACACGTGTGAGTAACAATGATATAAGAATAACAGATACCACAAAGGCTACAAAGGTTAGAATTATAATAGAAGAGCATATAAAGGCAGTTGCAAAGAAGGATACCAAAGGGGTAGAGGCTATTAAGGATACCATGGAGGAGGAAAATAGAACAATCAAGGCAGAAAATACCAAAATAACTAGGGAGGAAATAATGGATATTGACAAAACCAAGATAAGTGACCCCTGACATGTTATAGATGTGGAAGGGAAGGTCATATAATTAGGAAATGTAAATATATTAAGCCAAATGTATGTGGATTCTACCATGAGAGGTGCACATGATTCATTTAGTTATTTGAAGACAACACAATTTCATAAAAATAAGGGTACAAAAACTAAAGCCTCGGGGAATGAAGAAAATAAAACTAGGCAACATTTGACAAGATTTTTGTAGGATGACCCATCACTTGATAAACATTAAATAAATAGTAAAATAGAACAAGATGAGAGATCAACAAGATAAGAAGTAACGTCTGTAAATTTAAAGGAGATGAAAGTTCAGCTAAGGTGGATAAAGTAAAGAAGAATAAAATGTAACAAATTTAGTAGGAGGAAGGTGACCATGAGAAGTATTGTGTCAAAATACAAATATGTAGTTAATGGAAAACATTGCAAGGAAATTTCAAGTTCTAATGATTATGAACCAACACACATATGTCCCAATTACAGAACACATAATAAAGTTGTTAAGGAAACACATAAGAAAATTCAAAATTTCTAGAAGGAAGAAATGAATAAAATAACATATTTTGAGGAAGACGCAATGATTATTGTAGACACCTAAATTTGGTATCCCTACCCTTGTCTTCCCGTGTGCGCATATTTACGGTCCTATCTAGGTCCCCATTTAATTAAATCCACCCCCTTTAATATTTATTAAAATTCCCACTCATTATCCTATCATCATTTAATTATTATTAATATTTATTAATTTAAATTAATTAATATCCTACCTTCCCTAATCAACTTGCTATTTAGGACGCTTTTATCCTAAATATAAATCCCTATGATTTTCCTACCCATTCCTATCTCCTAACTACCCATGATTTAACCTTAAACAACCCAATCCCACACATAAACTTTAAAGCACTTTTTCCCATCCTTAAAAACACAACATCCCAACCTAAAGCAAAAAATACACCCCATTGAGAATACTTTCCCCATAGTCGGCGGCGACCCAGCTCAGTCATCGTCAACCCTATAAAACTGAGTGATTCCTTTCCAAAAGAGAATCACATATGCACGTAAATATATGAGATTTCTTACGCCCTGCAAACATTTTCTCGTGTTTGAGCATCCCTGTAATAGTTACAAACCTCTTGGATATCTGTATAGTTTACTTCCATCCCTCGTGATCATCTTTCATGATATTTATCATCATTTTATTCAGTTATTATCATATTATTATTGTATCTTGTTTGTATATAACATCTTATGCAGGTCCAATCAACATTTCAAGACTCCATTATCAGTCTATTTTATCAGTGCTTCCAGGTTCTTCTTATCCAACTCATTTCCCATTTGGCCTCGATTTGCATTATCCAGGTCATCTTCACTCTACCCAGGTCATCGTCGACCAAGCCTTGATTTATCACTAACTTTATCTATGTAGATCCATTCTCGGTGGATCTACCTGTGTCATATTCCTGTCTCCCCAACTTACTCATATTTATTTTCCTGTTCTCTCTGCTCCTCAGATCTAACCTACTTATATCCCATTCATCATCACCACACCCTGGTCACCATCAACTCGGGTCCTGTGTGTCAACTAATCCTTTTTAATCTCTACTTCCTATCATTCTATGGTATTTCCTTCTGCCTTAGACTGTCCTTCTGCAGGTTGACTTCCAACATCCACACAGGTATCTTAGATTGCATTCAGACCCCTGCATGTCTGCATATTCATCCTATTTTTCCAGATCTACTCACCCAATTCTCCATTGACCTGCATCTGCACTGTCTTGTTCGTCATCTGACCCAATCAGGTATTATTTAATTTGCATATATTCAGATCAAATCAGCATCTAGATCCATCCTTAGTTATTTTCAGATTTTTAGTATTCCTTCATTTTCTGCATGTTATCAATTTATCTTTCATTTATATCACTTTTATTTATCAAACAGGGGTTGACATCCGCGAAAGGAAGGTAACACTTCTTGGGAGCCGTATTTTTCAGGAAACCCCTGCATATACCATCTAATCAATTTTTCTCTAGTCTTATTTACAGGTTTATTGCCTATAAAAAAGATCAGTCACTTTTGCAATCATGCATCCATATCACGCATTTGAGGTACCATAAACACTCCATTTTCAAAGTTGTTTATTTTTCTTTAGTAGCTAACATCATTTAATTGAAAAGGAGTGAAAACTTATATCAACATTCTTGGCATGCCCGGTGAGACCACCCTTTAGGTAATCCCTTGCATTATTTTCTATTTTTCTACTTCTTTTGTATTCTACTAACATTGCAACACAAGGCTTCACTTTTTTCTTGCTTGTGTTGGGTTTGGCTGCTTGGATCGCTCTTCACTTAAATTTCATATAAAAAGGAAAAATGTTATCTAGGTATTATTTGTTTTTCCTTATTTTCTCCTTTTTTCATCATACTTTCCATTTCCTTATGTGTTTCCTCATACAAATATCAAACTTAGCATTTGGTTTTAAAATAACCCTTATTTTCTACATCCTTCTTGACAACATAGTTTAAGTAAGGTTTAATCAGCTGCATCTCACATTCTATCACACAACCTAAAACTCACATTTAAACCACACATCTAGACATCTTCCTACCAGGTGGACTGATTGGGATTTGATCACCCAACATGAAGTTGTTATAACTATCTGAAATCCATAGCCATAACTACCTAAAACCATCCTTAGACTATCATTTCCTGGGTACCTTTGTTATCCATCCCCCTTTTTATCTTTTTCTTACATTATTTAATTAATCATGTTAGTGAAAAACTTCATTGTTTGGTTTGTTTGTTAATAAAATTCTTCATAAACAAATATTTTCCCATTTCATGCCTATTAATTACCTTTTCTGAGATCAATAATGCAACACTATAATATATCCAATGATGATCCCTCCATCCAATGATCTTGAGATTCTACATTGGCTCTCTCAACCTTGTGAATACCATATCATTCAAATTGATCCCCCTTTTGAGACCGATTCTCCTATATCCCATCAATCTATTTCCCCTTGACCAGCCATGTCTCCATCTTAGGCTCCTTTATAAACCTCTTGGGCCTCCTTTTAGCCCCATTTATAACTCCTTGTACTTCGTAGATCTCCCACTAAACCTCTCAATCCTATCAATCTAATCAATTGGTGGATCCTATTCCACCTCCGCCATTTCATATTAACACCAGCCTCCTTCATCCAGTATTACCAACTAGAATTCCCATCAAATCATCCCAATCTACTAACATTCACACTTATCATTTTTCTCAACAATCAAGTATTCTCATCTAATCTCCAACCATCTTATCCATGTTCCCCTAATTTCCAACATCACACAATCCCCCAATCAATCCTTACTCTTCATCCACATAATTATATTCCCTAATTTCAAACACTCCCTTCTAACTTCAACATACCCCTAAGTTTCTTTACATCCTTATACCTATCTACTTCTCATGCGGTGTCACCACAACCCTCCAACATCATACACCATGCCTTTACACAAAATATTTATACCATCTTCTAATTCTACCCCCATTGGGGGATGATTAAAGCTTTTTCTTCGATAAGTTGGTGGCTTCTCGATCCTATTAATCACAAATCCTACTACACCCATCACCTTATATCAATGACATACACCCCATCTACCATGCATTGGTATTAAGGGTTATTATTGAAATTCATCGTGTCATAGGTCATGACATCGAAAAGTTTCATCCAATTTAAAGACCGAATTCAACAACTTATAATTCAGGGGGTCTCTTAGTAGATAATTTTACCTCATCAATCTTAGCCACCCCTTGACATATTCAAACAACCATTCCCTAATCCACCATCGAAAAATCCATGTCCACCTTCCACATCTTACACATTCAAACCCTTATGTAATCAATATGATACATCAAACACGTACATCATCTCCTATCTCATCTACCTCATCATCTACCCCTACCTTAGATATTGTGTCCTATGAATTATTCAATATCCACAGTCCACATCTACATAGATCCATACCTTTACCACATCCACATCTACTTGGACTGCACCTACCACTTCATCTACATCTATCATACCTCAACCTATCCTATATAAACCCTTGCTCACATATACATCAAACACACATATCACTACATCACTTTCATCCATAAATATCCCAATTATACCTATCTTATCATCAATCTCAACTACATCTACATCTACCATATCAAAAAATCCTGCCATGTCTACCTTGAAATCTTCATCACATATTCCTACATCTTTTCCCATCACTACATATCCTATTTTACCCTAATCTTCTACATCAACCATTTCCACATCCATACCTACTACCACACTAACCAAATCTTCTTTATTTACCTTAGGTGGAGGTGTTTTTTTCATAAACATATCAATGGTACCCCTTGAAATATATTCTTATGAAACAAGAACCCCACACATGACACAAAGGGTGTTTGTAAACCAAATAATTCCACATTAACCAAATCCAAAATCTACACGATCCACATCTCACATAGACCTTATACAAACACCTCTCTCTCCATCAAAATTTATCCCTACACCATAATCTTCGGATCCTAAGGTTGAGATTATTGTCATCCCTTCCAAGGGTAAATCTTCTCGATCCAAATCTAAGATTCTAGGTAAACATTCCCAAATGTCTCTTATGCATCCTTGTAATAAGTTAAGTCTTCCCTCTTCTCATCAATATAATGTTACAACATCCATCCTAGGAGTGCCCCCATCTATTTTAAGGCCAATCCCTTCATCTAAGACATCCCTATAATAATAAATCCAAAAAAAATCCATAAGACATTTAATTTACCTATCCAATATACATCCACTTCTTCCCCTAAATCCAAGTCAAGATCTCCTACCAAAACCTCACAAGAGTTACCTTCCCTTCCACTAATTCTATTGGGTCTTACAAAAAATATTCCTTAGACATTTAATTCAAGTGTTTGCAATCGCACTTCCTCCCATTAAATCCTTTAATCCTCATAGTAATAAGCCATCATGGTTTGATCCAAATCACATTTGGGTTATCATCATACCCCGGGTCATGACACAGAGCATTGTAAGGATTTTCAAACTGTTTTTGATAATATTCTTGAGAAATATGATTTACTCATTCATGGGGAGTATCCTTCTCCATCCACAACCAATCCAATTATTCTATTTTTCTAATATCCTTCATCAAGTTTACCTCATGCAAGAAGGACCTCCCTTGTTTATTGATATTTTTTTCTTCCCAATCACCCTTATGATCCTAACCTTCTATCCAATTTAAATCCAAATTTATTATCGACATTCCTTCTTGGATGATCCCATTTAAACTCCTTTGATATCCACTAACTCATCCACATCTAATTTGTCCAAAGTAATGTAATCTCTTTCGTTAGGGAAGGGGATGGCATCCTCACCTCGTCTCTTGGCCCCTCATGTCTTGAGCATCCCATATGCATCAAGTAATCTCTTGTCCATCTAGACACCCCCCTCCTTGACATTGGGGGACTTCACTTTTGACATTGGTTTATTTTAATCCCATCTCATCCAATCTTAATCCAGCCATTATCTATCTAACATATCTTTTTTCAAATCACACCTTTGTGGCCATAATTTTCCTCTCTTGGGGTGAACCATATTTTCATCTAAATTCCACATATGTGGCCATATTTTTCCACCTTTGAGGGACCATCCATCTCTATTCTCATCCCAATTCCACCTTTGTGGCCATATTTATGCCTCTTTTGGGGACCATTCTTTCTATTCAAAGTCCACCGTTGTGGCCATATTCCTCCCTTCTTTGGGGGACCATTCATACCTTTTTTCATCAAATTCCACCTTTGTGGCTATATTTTTGGAGAAACTTTTCTCCTTTGTGGCACCATACTTCCATCCATTCTAAGTCCATCCATATCTTGTCCATCTAAGCCCTCCATTGGTCATGTTTGTCTCTCCCTTAGGGGGACCATCATCTTTGTCTTATTAGGGACACATATTTTCACTCATCCTTAAGCATATAGTTTTTTATTCCTTAAGGGTAGCATCTTTCATAGTTTAATCCTTTGCGAAGCTATCATCCTATCTCGAAGGTGGCTCTAATCAGAACATCAACACTCTAGAAAGCAGCCAACATGCAGAAAGTTTTCCCCTAACTGGATAGGACCATACATTATCATGCACAAGTATGGGTTGAGAGCCTATCAATTAGCCTCCCTTAATGGTAAACCAGAGGTGGGACCTCTTGAATGCATTGCACTTGTGACCATTCTATTGTTAGCATGTCTTTTGGTGAGCTCTTAGTCATATCCTTAGATCATTCCTCCATCATTAGCCTCTTCCATCTTTCATCATAGTGATTTGGAATTATGTGGTCATCCGTCACTTTCCTAGATATGACCTTAAATATGAGCACCATACGGCTCTTCTCGTAGCATATTCCTTATGGATAGGTTCTCCATATCGGTGAAGAACTCCATGATCATTACATCCATCACCCTCTCATTCACCTATTGGAACCATGCAAAGGGTCTAGGGGTGTCTCTTGTACATTCATTATCCCCTCCTAAGTGGTCTACTTAGCTATTCCTAGCTCTTCCCCATGTCAAAATCAAAATCAAAGGATGCTCCAATAAAAATTCAAAGCACTCAAAAATAGACTGCTCCCTCGAAGGACAGTTGTTCATGTAAAAAAACAAAATCAAAATTCAAATCAAATCAAAGAAATAGACCAATCCCTCGAAGGATGGCTATCATATATATTATCTTTTTCCATCTATATTACATATGTATAAAGTAGACCATACCCTCAAAGGATGGATACTCTTTTTATCATGGCATTGAAGGCTTCCTACATTGATCAACCTTCTATTTTATTAGCATCCTAAGAAAGCTTCCCGTATTAATCAACTTTCTTTTAGCATTGCTCTTCCCCCTATCCCAGAGCTGGGGCATAGAATTAGGGAACACCACTAATGGAGAACCCTCTTCCTACGTACAAGTTACATCTCAAACCCCTTTGTCGTGTCAACATTAGGTCTATGAGTTTCTTCCATCCACTTTTCTATTTATGATCTTTGATATAACTAACTATCGTTGGTTACATTCTAACACATGTTTTGGTCCATGCGTTTATTGGGATCCCCTCTTGTTTACCTCCAATGAAATTAGAGGCATCTTTTCTTTGTGTGTTCCTTGATACGACGTAATGTCATTTGTACCTATAGGTTTCCATCATTTGGTTGCATTCTTTTCTCAATCCTTTTTGCATCTATCTCTCATCCATGTTTAAACACATTTTTTGTTATCTCAATCACCTATCAATCTATTTATCTATCCTAAACACTTCAACATTTAATTATATTAATCAATAATCACATCCACATTACTTTACCATCCACATCACATTCTATCCATTCATCTCATTACCATGATAAAATTCAAAACTAACATGTAATCCTAATACTCATGAACCATACAAAAAATTTGCATCATCAATCATCCATACATATACAAATCTAAAGAAGCTATACATAACCATTCACATCATCATTATCACACATCAACATTATCATCATCATAAATCGAATAATCAAGATTCCACAATATACATATACCAAACCATGACAAAATCATATATATATATATATATATATATATCATAAAGTATATCAATACATCATCACCCTCTAACGGGGCTCTCTCAAAGCTAAAATACTATCAAAATTAGTAAATTTGACATCAGAGAGCCTAAAATATTTCCCCTATGAGGAAATATCCCTCTGTCTATCTATCAACCTCATCACCTCCACCCTGGCCCTCTCCTCAATGTGGCTGAGCCACACTCATTGCACTCCTAAACGGCCTAGCTCCACCTGCCACTCTCCTCTCCAGATGCTCCCAATATCAGAGTGTCCTTGGAAGCTTCCTGATCATGATTTCCTCATAATACTTAGTATCTACATGGCTAAGGATCTGTATCTATCAATGGAAGGTCATATCTAGTAGGTGTCGTCTGTTCTCCTCCCTAGGATGCTTCCTATCCTCCACCTACGGCCTTGCCAAACCAATATAGTCAGCAAGATCTCCAAAATTGACCATATAGACCTCCCTGGCTATCCAAAGGTATCGGTCCCTATCCTATAAAAATACATCCTTTTCCTAGAATTGTAGTGTCCCTCTCCACCCTCATCTTCTCCAACTTGGTGTGTAAGCCATGCTAACTTGATGAGATCTCCTCCAAATCCTCCATCTCTACCACCACAAAGAGTTGTCTTTATGTCTCAACCTATACCTCATGTATCTCCTTCTACTCCTCATACTCTTCTCTCCTCCACAGCCACTCTTGAGCTGCCTAAGATAGTGGTCATCCAGTCACAAAATCTTAGCTCTGAACTCCTATGTCATCATCATCATCCTAATGCGTGTAACCTCCTCCTCCGATGGATCTAGCTATAATCAGGCGCTTGAAAACTCCCTGTCAACCTCCTCCCGTCCTATAAAAAATAGGATCATTTGGCACCATAGTCTGGACGACCCCAATATTTTTTCACACTCAATTAAACTGACATGACCTCAACCATCTTCGGCAAACATATCCTCTAGACCCATCTCATTTCTACCTCATCCTATAAAAACTCTACGTCTACTCCTAGCCATACAAGGAAAGTCCCTATATGGTCGTCATCTAATCTAATCAATCT
This sequence comes from Taxus chinensis, assembly GCA_019776745.2. Taxonomy (NCBI): domain Eukaryota; kingdom Viridiplantae; phylum Streptophyta; class Pinopsida; order Cupressales; family Taxaceae; genus Taxus; species Taxus chinensis. The sequence continues at coordinate 716,060,509 of CM034153.1, read as the reverse complement.
CTAATCTCCGTAAACCTGATTGACATACCAATCCATTCCTTTTTCCCATATCTCCATGAAGGCTTGGTTGACCCTCCATCTCAAAAACCCAACCACCACCTCTATGTGATCCCTTAGTGACCCATGGAATCCCTAGTGTCCGAATGACAACAATGTCCTCAGAGGGCCTAACAGTGAAGCAAAAAACCTATGTCCTATCCCTGATCTCCTACCTGCCCTCTACACTGATAGCTAGTGATACACTTGAGCTAACAAGGAAGTCCCAAAAGATAACATATCATCTGGTTATTGACTATATATATAACAACACTAACCAGTGCCCATGGAAGCCTAGATCCTCCTCGATTCTGACAATGTATAGCAAAACACTTTCATCATAACCAAGTATATCAAATACTTATGAGGTACACCTGTATTGTACATCATCTTATAAGAAAATTCCCCTGAAGATAACCTAATATGGGGTGCATCATCTCTAAATAATCCATGTCAACACTGCTAAGTTTACTGTTAGCTATGATAGGAACTATTTACTCCCCCTATACAGGAGATCTTATAGATCCTATACACATCCTCCAGGGTGATGATCATCTCACACTATCCTAAACCATAATGTCTCCATTCGGTATGGATCCCATCTCTCTATTGAAGTGATCATTAACCCCAAATATCATGGGATCCTCTGATAATGTATGAATCCCCCTAATCCCACTGCAGACTAAGTGATCCCACTTGGCATCTGTTACATCTCATCTAATCTGCTCGTATATAGATAAGGCACTCTAGTCTCTCAAATAGAGGGTCTCTCTGGCCTACAATCAGAAAAAAAAACATGTTATCAAGAGTTCAGAATCTATTAAATTTCATAAAAAACACAATTTAATCCTAAATCAAATCAAAATCCATTAAATTTCACAAAAAATCATGAATTCAAATACTAACCAAATCTAATCAAACCCTAGTCAAATGCTGAACCATAATTCAAGTTGACGTATTTTACGATTCGATCATCATGCTTTAGGGATCATTCGACATCGACTGAACCAGGTCACCACCAACCACCCCCTGACATCATTCACATTTTATAAAAAAATGTAAAAATAATAAATAAATCACAAAAATTAAACTAAAAATAAGCTTGAGTTTTGTTACTCACCATCCTCCGCACCCTCTGGAATTTCCTTGTAGCTCCTACAGCCTCCATCTCTCAGTTTTCTCTTTAATTACTTTGATCTCTCTTGACATAATCTTGTACGTGTGAAAATTAGCATCGTCAGCCGACCCCCAGGCTTATATAGCCACATCGACACTTGGTCATCATCAACCCCTTTGGGTCACCTTCGATTTTCCTTATGTCATCATCAACTTAGCATTAGTAGGCTTTGTCTTTGCTTTCCCCAATCTTTGTTTATGACATTTTCTTGGGAATTCTTCAAATTCCACCTTTGTGGCCATATTTATTTTCCCCTATTAGGGGAATTTTATTTCAATATTTCTGATCCTATCATTTTTTGATCTTGAAGTCTAAATTCTTGGCCATACTTACTCCCTCTTTGGGCCTTTTATTTTTCAATCTTATCTAGTTTACATAAAAATTCCACCTCATGGCAATACTTCTCTCTCCCTTAGGGCATAATATTTTACTACTCACCTTTTTGGCCTTTTTTCGTGTCCTGTGTTGGGGCACCTTTATTTTCATCCTCGTCCCTTGCGAATGCATAGTTTTCACTTGATTCCTCATGTACAAATAATTTCACATAATTTTCACATTTAGTTGTGCATGTCTTTGATGCTCACCTATGACCTCATGATCATTCCATCTTGCATCCATTTGAGATCTTTCCCATTGGATTCTCCCCATTTTGTAGTGATTTTTTCTCCACTCACTTTCCTATAGAGCATTATCATCCATCTCCATTAAGACTACAATTTCCCCTCTACCCATGTGATATCGGAGCCACTGCCATCATTTTTATTTGTATTTCGATCCTTTTTTCTTAGGGAATATTGCATTATGCTATCCTTTTACCCATCTTTGTTCACCCACCCACCCTTCATCATCTACCTTTTTCAAATGTGTCATCCTCTATCCCAATCATTTTAGGGGGATGTCATCATCAACATTTTTTCAATCTTCATTATACTCTTCTTCTCTCACTATTTTTTCTCATGGATTGCTATCACAAACCACTCGACAAAAAGGGGAAAATGTAGACACCTAAATTTGGTATCTCTACCCTTGTCTATCCACGTGCGCATATTTTGTTACGATCCTATCTAGGCCCCCCTTTAATTAAATCCATCCCCTTCAATAATTATTAAAATTCCCACTCATTATCCTATCGTCATTTAATTCTTATTAATCTTTATTAATTCACATTAAGTAATTAATTAATTAATTAATTAATATCCTACCTTTCCCTAATCAACTTGTTATTTACGATGTTTTTATCCTAAATCCAAATCCCTATAAATTTTATACCCATTCCTATCTTCTAATTACCCATGATTCATCCCTCAAGTAACCTACTCCCACCTATAAGATTTAAAGAAGATTTTCCCATTCATCAAAACCCGAAATCCTGAGTAAAACACAAAAATACACTCCATTTAGGAAACTTTCTCTTTGGTTGGCAGCAAACCATCCCAGTTTGTCATCAAACCTATAAGAATGAGGTATTTCTTTCCAAAAAAACAACACAGAAAACACACAGGCGTGACTTCTTTCTAAATTTTCTTACATTCTGCGAACCCACTTATGAACAAGATCATCTCAACAACCCTCTTACAGCCCTTGGAAGATCTGTCTTGATCATTTCCATGACTATGGGAGGCTTTTCATTGCTTTTTTTTCTATCTTATACCATTTATATTATTATCTTATTGGATCTAACACATTGCAGGATCAGATCATCTTCATCAGTGCTCAGGTCTCTCTTATCAGTCTGTTCTTCCAACTTTTACATTTGTAGGTTACCTTTTCAGCCCATGTACTCTCATCCTTTCTTCACTCTATTACAGTCACCATCACCCAGCTCAAGTCACCGTCAACTCATCCTTCTGTCACTATGTTTTCCATCTCCAAAGCCTTCTCCAACCTCTTCCTGTGTCCTATCTCTATCCCTGTCTACCAGATCCATCATCCTACTCCTCTTTTATCTCAAACCAAACTATTCTGCATCCCAGTCACTATCGACCATGGTCCTATTAGCTAACTCCCCCCTCCAAATCACCATTTTCTATCATTATCTGGTTCCTTTGCCTCAAATTCCTTTATGCATGTTGACTTCAACATCTACATGCCCCTATTTTTTTCAGATTGCATCCAGATCTTGCAGTGTTTGTATGTTTCACTTGATGTTCCAGATCCTCACACCCAAGTCATCATCAACCTTCCTCTGCATATTTTGGGGTCATTGTCGACCTAGTTAGGTAACCATTTAATTTGTACATTTATTCACTTAGATCAGTACTTAGATCGATCTTAATTACTTTCAAATACAGTAGCATTTCTATTTTTGCATGTTATCCACGTATCCATCCTTTACATCAATTTTTATTCAAATGAGGGTTGACATCTGTAAAAGTAAGGTAACACTTATTGGAGTTGTAGTTATCAGGAAACCCCTACATATATCGTCTAATCAATTTTTCTTCTAGTGATTCTTATTTACAGGTTCATTAAGTTTGCAACAAGGATCATTCATCTTTCGTCCATTCATCCATATCACACATTTGACATACCATAAACCCTCCATTTTCTGAGTTGTTTAACTTTCTTTAGTAGTTAACATAATTAATTTGAATCGAATGAGAAAACTAAAACAATTGGTTAACTAAGTAATTGAGAAAGGTCTTGCAAAAAATTAAAACAATTTCATAAGTAATGGATTAAAAAAGAGAGAGATATACTACATTTATCAAGTAAAGACTTGGAAGAATCAAAATAAAAATGCATTCCAAACACAATGTTGTTGGAGGAAATTTAGTGTATAAATTGATGTTAAAATCCATGGGAAATAATTTTCTATAGGATTGTTGGATCTAAGAGCTGATGTTAATGTAATGTCTCACAAGACAAGGAAAGCACTAGGGAAGAATATATTACAACCATTAAGATATTATATAACAGTGGATGATGGGTCTCTTAAGGAACCATTTGGTGTACTAAAAGGAGGATGATTTCATTTTATGGGTATACATTGTTGAATCAAATTTGATGTCATGGATAATTTTACTAAGAACCCAACATACTCGGTGCTACTAACAATGAAATAATTTGCATATTGTAATGGGATTTTAAATTCAAAATATGTGGAGATTACATTTTAAGGTAATGGGATAATAGAAAATGTGCCACTAAAAACTAGGATGAGTGTAGCATGGATGGAGGAACTTTGACAGATTGCTAGTGAGGAACATGAATATGAAACATTACATGGAATCTATGAAATATTAAAGACATTTATATTCAATTGAGATTTCAAACCAAATGAAGAAGGAGAAACAAGATTCAATAACCAAGAGCTTGAATGAGACGCAAATTAATATTTCAAATCATGGTTATTCACAAAAATTGAAATCGAGGTGATTTAATTATTACATATGTGGAGAGCACCAAATTTTTTTTGGTATGCTGATCCATATAGTATAGATGAGAGAATTTGATGAAAAATAATCATTAACATAGGAATAAGGTGATATAAAGAGCATACATTATGACTTTGTGGAAGACATAAATATAATTAAGGTCATGAATCATATAAATAAACTCATGGTACAAAGAGATATAGCTTTAAATAAACAAAAGGATCTCGAGAGATGAAAAATAAGTAACTGGATGATAAATGAAACCAAAAAGGGAAGTGCGATGAGTATTTGGGATAGGATGTGAGGCATCCTATAAGACACTTCTAAACTTTTCTAGCATTTGAGATGTCAAGGATTATATTCTTCATATGGAATATATATTCCTAAATGAGTGGACATGCTTAAAGATCTAGATGATACATTAAATATCAATGCCACAAGATGGTGAGTATATGCATAAAATAGATATTAAAAAATGGCATGTGTTTACCATTTTATTCAAAACTAGATACTTACCATAAGAATGGGAGATATCAAGAGATCTCATAATACAGTAGAGAAATGGATCCACAAATGCATCTGAATCACTATGAGGAACATTTTGAAATATATTAGGGACATAAAACCATAGTTTCATGTGCATTATTTTTATTGGAATCTAGGGAAACTTCTATGTTCTTGGTATCTTCAATAGGAGACATGTAAAGAATCAAGAAATTGGGAACAAGTGGCAAATGTTTTTTTTTTTAAACATTTAACTTTTGGGATCTAGACAAAATAATTTTCTGTGCTATGAGAAAAATTTAAAATATATCTAATAATGGTGGATTTTGATGAGGCACTATTAAAAAAATTGTAAAATATGGTATTATACAACATCCAATTGGTACAACTGAATGAGAAGTAATAAAGTAGCTCCATAGAGAAAAAGATCCCATATACTGTTGTAATGTAGAAAAGAAACCATATGATCCAAAAGAGGATACACATATACAAAATAATAAATTTACTATCAAAGGAGGAGAGTGAGATCTAATAGATTATAATATGGATAAAACAAAATAATTTTATCATCTACTTAAAATTAGAGAAGAAAATATCAGAAAACGAGTGGAACAAAAGCTTGCAAAAGTAAAATACCATCAAGATGAGGAAGAAGCTATGACAAACAATCATAGAAGTACTAAACAGAGTATGAATATTTTCTCTCAAAAAAATTACATGATCTTTTTAGAATTAAAGAGGAGTTAGGAATAATTTACATACAAATAAAATGAGTAAATATGATTAAGAAATGACCATAATGTTTGAATCTCAATGTTAAGGTAAAGATAAAAGTAGAATTAGATAAAATGAGACATAATTCAACACATAGAAGATTCAAAGTGATAGTGATATAAAACAAGAAAACATGGGAGATATAACTATTTGAGGATTATAGAGATTTAAACAAAGTATGTTCCCATGACCCATTCACTACCCCATTTATGGAGGAAGTTTTAGAAAATGTAGCTGAATAAGAGGTATATTCATTAATAGATGGAATTTTTGGATACCACTAGGTGTAAATTACTTTGGAATACCAACCAAAAAGGAAATTTATAACTAAATCGAGGGTAGTTTATGTATACGATAATTCCATTTGGAATTAAAAATGTGTCAGTGATATTTTAAATTTTACTTTGATTATTTTATTTATTTCAATGACCCATCTTGTGAAAGTGGCACAAAATTCCCAAATCATGGAGATATCACCTATCACCTATTGATAGGGTAATCTTCCCCTGCATTTGAGAGGGTAGTATCCATCGTATTATGTGAGTATTTAATGGGTTTTTTGATACTTTTAACCAAAAATTACCTGAAAGGAGGGTAAAGGGAAGAATGGAGAAAATAGAGAGGTGAGGTGATGATTAAAAAAAAGGGAAACCATATTTATCACATGAGGAAAAGAACATGGGAAGAAATTTTGGAGAGAAAAAGAAACACCCAAAAATAAAAAGCCTTCACCATTCATGGATTACTAATGTATGTTACAAAGCACACGTACACAAATATGTAATACAAATCCTTCAAATCCTAACATCACTTGTAATACAAATGAATGGAAAGGTGAACGATATATGATCACAAATAACTAAACATGATTTTATGAGTAGAAAAAAATCCACACCAGAAGATGAATTCTTCTTCTAATACTCATATCCTTTATTCATGAAGTATGAAAATATATTATACACACAAAATTGCAGTAAGTATCTTCATAACTAAGATAGGAAAAGAGAGAATCCTTTTTACAATTGAGATCAATCCTTTTATAGGAATTTATAAATGAATCTTCTTATTTTGGGTGAATTTTCAACTTAAAGTGAAATCCCAATGAAGAAATAGAAACTCTAAGTGACTCAAGTAACTTTTACAAAAGTGATTTCAAAATGGAGAAATAGAATGTTGAGGGAGAAGAGAGATGCTCTGGTTGCGATTGACCAATTTCATTTGTTAGAACCAATAATCCATTCCAATGAAGCATGTTTTAACTCAAATTTATCTACAACATATACTTGTCCAATTCAAACCAACTTCTAGTACCAATTATCCCTTTTAGCCGCTGAAAATTGAGTGATCAGTATTTTCTTGATTGGTGGGTAAAACAAGGTTAGAACTCAACTTTAACAAAAATTATTTTTAAAACATTTATAAACCATACTAAAATTATCTTTATCTAATTAGAAATGTGTGGAATTTTTTTTATAAAGGTTTGACACTTGAAATTTGAGTTGTGCCTAAAATAATTTTCCTTCGCACGTGATCGAAACAACAATTGGAAGATGTTTTCTTAAAAGGGAAAAAAATGAATCTTGTAGTTCTAAAACATATAAATAAATGAACTTGGTTCCTATACCTTTCCACCAAATCTAATGGTCCCAAAACCTGAGCTTGTATGTAGAAGTTATGATCTTTACAACATTGGTGACCATTCCATGGTTGGGCCTAAGCACACTCTCTCTAAAAGAGACAATTTGCAAGGAGATGAAGTTGAGAAATTTGTTCCATGATGCCAAAACTATAAAGAGTCATATTTATCCCAATTAAATCCTTCGAGAAATGATTTTGAGAAGAGATGGGATCAATGTGTAATAATTTTCAATTGGAGTCTCCTATAAAATTTGGTGGCAATCCTCCATACCAAATGGAAATTATGATCATTTTATTCTTTGGAGAATATGTGGAAGCCATGAAAGTGCAAGCTAAAAGCTTCAAGATCACAAAAAATTCATTTTTAAGAAAAGAAGGAAGTCAATTCATGTTTTTTTCCTTTATTGTTGGGGAATTTGCTTGGGGATGCTTGTGAGATGTAATTTGTACTTGAGATGGGGAGGTAAATGGAAATATTTGTATTTTTATAATGGAGATTGTATAATATGATGAAAAAAATAGTCATCCATATATACTAAAATAATCAACCTCACCATGCAAGAAATGGATCAAATGAAAGATTTTCTTAAGAGGAAGCTATACTCTAAATTGCAAGTCATTTGGTCTATTGCGTCACTGGGAAAGAACAAAAGGATTTTGGCAAAGATAGAGAAAATAAATGGTTTTCATGGCTGGAAAATACTTTCCCACTTTAAAAATAAGCCATTTTATCATTCAACACAAGGTATATCTCTTCTTAAATGCATTTTCAAATGGAGTATTTTGGCACAATTTCATGATTTTTCCTTCATGGAATCAATGGGGGGTGAGCAAAATAATGTTTTTGCAAGCTTAGGCATGGAGATGATTTTCATGTATTCATGGAGAAAATTTAATGTCATGTTCTTTTTCCCCTTGCATTGACTCTATTTTGTTGTTAAGGATATTTGGAGTGAAAGAGAAAGTTTTTAAAATCAATTAAGTGGGATGGAGATTTGGAAGGGAGATTACAAAACTCAAATGCATGGAGCACTTCAAAAATGTGTCCCAATCAGAAGAGGGCACACTTTTTGAATTCTTCATACATTTCAAATCTACAGTCTCAAATGTATGTAGGCTTCCAAAAATGTGCATATTTCTATAAGGGCATGCAAAGGGGGGAAACATGAAGGGAGAAGCAAGTTTTAACTTTTGGTCAACAAAAACCATCTAATAGGAAGGTGCACTTTTGTAAGGAATAATGAAAATTTTAAATTAAAAACAAATGTATGGATCCTCCCAAAAGACCACACCAATTAGATCATTTCACTTAAACTTGCTGATGTCATCACCCCAATGGAGAAACATACTAAAAAGTGACTTTTCATGCACCCAAAGTGAAATTGTGAGTTTCCTAGGCATATAATATATGATTTTGACTAGAAAAAACTCAAAACATCCACTAAAATTATTTTAAAGATCTTAAAATACCTTCTTGAATTTTGGGCAAACTCGCCCTTTTATTGTAAGAAGTAACAACAAGGAATTGAGCTACCATTGGAAAAACGAAGAAGAGTTGGAGTAAAACTAACACTTGTCACAAAAAATGGATTGTCCAATTTTTTTATTACAAATCCATTGCAATAACCTAGCCCCATGTGGTTGTAAAACATGTTTGGTTCCAAGATTGTTTAAAGTTGGTCCACCTAGCATGATGAAAATTTTATTGGCACAAGTCCATTAATCTATAGATCTTGGAGTGTGAGTATCAAAATATACATATTTTGAATGATTCAAGTGTTAGGAATTAGAGAACAAATATGCGGAAACAATTCCTCAAACCACAGCAGTAGGAAACTATATAGTAGAATTATACATGCAGAAATATAATAGCATAAATAAATAATACACAAAAGAAGACAAGACAAGACAAGATTTAACGTGATTCACCCCAATGTGGGCTACGTCCACCAAGAACTTACTCGTATTTTATTATCAACAAGATTAAAAAAACTATCACAGTCTTCTCTCAGTTATGAACTCACAACAAAATTCCAAAGATGCTAAACCACAATTGACACCCAATTGCTTAACCTTGATCACCTCTTGATCACTAAGACTCAAGACCTCCTGAACACACAAGATATCTTCAAGATACCCTAACACCTCTATTTATAGGATTACAATCCTGTAAGAAGTCCAAAATCCAACCCTAGAAATTTGAAAGTCATGACCTTTCATCTTCCCATGGTTGGAAAAGAAACTGTCATGACCTTTCATCTTCCCATGGCTAGAAAAAGAAACGGTCATGACCTTTCATCTTCCCAATTTGAACTCCACACTTCAATACTGATTTGAGAAAACCAAAAAATAGGCTCCACACCCCAACAATCTCCCACTTAGAGATACTGTTCTTACTGAGCAAAGTTCTCAACCCTTCATTATCAACCATGAAGGCTAACCAAAGTTGAACACAACTTCAAATTCTCCCTTGTGACTACCTTGGTCATCATATCCATATGATTTTGACTGGTATGAATATTTTCCAGCTTCAACTTATCTTCTTTCAAAGCTTCCGTGATGAAATGATATTTCAGCTGAATGTGCTTCGTCCTAGAGTGAAAAGTGGAGTTCTTCTCTAAATGAATAGTGCTCTGACTATCACTATGTAGTCTCCCCAATTTCCTACTTATGACCCAACTCATCAAGCAACTGTTGTAGCCAAATCATCTCCTATCTTGCCTTTGTGGAAATAACATACTCATCCTTTGTGGTTGACAAAGCCACAACCTTTTGTAACCATGAAATCCAACTCACTTTTGTATCACCAATCTGTAAATACATAACCTATCATGCTCCTCCTTTTGTCCAAATCTCCTTCCATTTATGAATATACATAACCACGTAATGTAGAGTCTGATCCACCAAAACACAATGCTACTCCCATGGTCCCTCTCAAATACCAAAGGATCCACTTCACTACCTGCCAATTATCTCTATCTGGATCACACATAAACGTGCTCACCACTCCCATTATATGGGAAATGTCAGGCCTAGTGCATACCATAGCATACATCAAGATACCATCCACTAATGAGTGTGGTACCCTGCACATTTGGATTTTATCCTCCTCAATCTTGGGACTCTGCTCCTTTGATAATTTAAAGTGACCTGCCAAAGGGGGTACTAACCGGTTTAGCATCCTGCATACTAAACCTCTACAAGACCTTATTTATGTACTCTTCTTGAGATAACACCAGCTTCCTCTCTTCCTGTTACAAGGTTTTTTCATACCAAGGAATTTTTTTTCTGCCCCCAAATCCTTTATAGCAAAGGAGTCACCTAGTTGCTTCTTGAGTACCTTTATTTCCTACATGTTCTTCCCTACAACAAGCATATCATCCACATACAAGCACAGAATAATATAACTACCATCAAGATACTTCTTGATGTACACGTAATGGTCTGAGTGATACTTGGAGTAACCCTGCTCCTGCATAAAACTGTCAAACTTCTTATACCACTGTTGTGGAGCTTGTTTCAGGCCATACAAGCTCTTCTTCAATTTACACACTAACCTCTCCTTCCCTTTGACCTCATAACCCTGTGGTTGCTGCATATACAGTTCCTCCTCTAACTCACCATGAAGTAATGCAGTCTTCACATCCAACTGCTCTAAGTACAGGTCTTCTACTACTACTAAACCAAGAACAGTCCTAATAGAAGTCATTTTAACAATAGGAGAAAAAAATTCATCAAAGTCTATACCTTTCTTCTGTGCAAATCCCTTGACCACCAACCGGGCCTTATATCTTTTCCTTCCTCCATCTTCCTCTTTGATTTTATACACCCACTTGTTCTTCAATGCTCTCTTTCCCTCAGGTAGCTCCACCAGATCCCAAGTCTAGTTTTCCATAAGAGATCTATGCTCTTCATCCATGGCCTTCTCCCACTTCTTCTTGGCATCCACCTGCATTGCTTCCTCAAAGAAATATGGATCTACACTATCAGAGAGCAATAAATAATTCAAAGATGGAGTAAATCATTCAAGTTCCCTTATTACCATGACCTTCTCACCTCAGGAGTTTGGGGTTCTTGATGAGTAGGTTCCTGAACTGGCTGTGTCAGAACATGTTGCACCTAAACCGGCCCCTTGGACACCTTGTTGTCCACAATGTCCTCTAACACTGTGTATTATTTCTTTGATTCCTCTTTCTATTCCTACAACTGATCTTTATACATGACTTTTTCATTAAAGACAATATCTCTAGAATGAAATATTTTCTTGTCCTTAAGACTCCAAACACGGAAACCAAATTCATCCTCACCATATCCAACAAAGGTGCATTTCTCAGACCTAGCCTCTGACTTGGTCCTATCATCTTTATCAATGTGAGCAAATACCTCACATCCAAATACTCTAAAAAATTAGTAATCAATTTTCTTACCAAACCAATCCTCCTCAGGTATACCTCCACCCAAAGCCATAAAGAGTCATCTGTTAATCAGATAAACATTTTTGCTCTCCGCTTTCATCCAAAACATGAGTGGCAGCCCTACATGTAACCTCATGCACCTAGCACACTCCATGATTGTCCTTTTCATTCTCTCTAACACTCCATTTTCCTATGGAGTATTTGGAACTGTTCTTTGCCTGCAGATCCCATTTACCGAATAGTAATCAATAAATTCATTGCTGCAATAATCCCCTCCATTATCCAACCTGAGACATTTGAACATGAGACATGTTTCATTCTCAACCAAGGCTTTCCATCTTTTTAAGGTTTCAAACACATCAAATTCCTTTCTAATGCAATATACCCAAACTTTTCTAGTTGCATCATCAATGAAAGTGGCATAATAATATGAACCACCAATAGAGTTTATCTTAGCTGGCCCCCATACATCTGTATACACTAAATCCAACTTACCCTCCTTCCTGGTAGGTCCAACCTTGAGAAATATCACCCACTTCTATTTTCCATAAACACAGTCCTCACAAAAGCCTAAATATAACTCCTTTAATCTAGGAAACCTGTCCTTTATAATCTACATACCCTTTTAAATCATATGACTGAGTCTCTAGTGCCACAAAGTTACATCTCCATCTACAGCAACTAAATTACAATAATCAGCACCACTAGTTAAATACAAAGTACTAATTTTCTTACCTCTTACAACCACAATAGCTCTGTTAGTGCAAAATCATAGCACCCCCGAATGGCCTGGGTGTGGATTGGGGAATTCAGTGTGATTTCACAACATGGGACCATCTCTCAAGCTATGGGACTTGCAAAACTTGAGATGGACCTCCATAGAAAGTTGGTTCTTGCTTCCTAATCTACCTGCCACAAGCTACTCCAGTGTAAGAAAAACCTAATCTATCCTAATCTAATCGTTCCAAGGTGATAGATAGAGAGAGAGGGTGAAATAGCATACACTAAGTAGTGATACACCAGAAAAGGAAGTGGTTGAACCACATACCCGGTAACCTGAAGTGGAGAGAGGTGAGCATAGGAGAGGGTGGATAGAATTCACCACGAACCAGAGATAGATTTCACCTAGACACCACTTTGAAACCCATTAAACACATCTCCCAGGACCTAAAATGAACATCAAAATATGCACAGTATACCTTGTAACGATGAGAGGTAAAAAGAGATAGCAAAATAAGAAAAGGATGGACAGATGCATCACGGAATAGATTTTATTGCTCCAAAATGTTACACAGTACATCATCAGTGGGAAAGAGGCAAGAAAATGCCATTACAGAGCCATGTGAGGAGGATTATACTCCACATTCTACCCTAAAGAATAAATATATAGGGGGTAGGAGAGAAACAATGACCAACCCTTTGAATATGCCCCTTCATTACAATATATAAAAAGAATAAGAGAGAGAAGAGGGAAGAAATAGAATCCTACTTCAACCACTTAGAGATACGCATTGAATCCTGCTTTGAAATCTCAACCAATATCAATCAATGTCTTTCTCAAATTCACCCCAAATATGTCATGTCTGGTTCCCCGGCGGATCAAATCGAATCAGATCTGGTAGTTGGAGAAATCAGGTTTGTATTAATGGCCTGGAATACATTTTCCCATTTTTCACCCACCAAATTCTATTAAGAATGATATTTTATGTTTCCATGGCATAGAGGGTGTTGAGATGTTTCCAAAAAGTCTTCTTCTACCAAAATTTGAGTCTCCAGTCAAAAGATATGGCCATTTGAATATTTAGATCGCGAGCGCGCAATGTTTTAAAGAGTTTGTCCATACAGGGTCCACGTGGCGTCCTCCGCATGCTCCTTGGGCTTCTTTGTATTTTTCCTGAGTCTCTTTGCTTAGAAGGGACAAAAGTCTGACCATGGACACATGGTGGCCTGGCACTTGTTTAGGAACCCACCCCAAATTTTACCTATGAAATTGTGCCATGTTCACACTTGGCTCCCTTCGCTGGCAGCCTCTACTTTGACTATTCAACCCCTGAATATTTCCTTTTTTGGACTCTAAGACACGTGGAAGGCCTGCACTCATTTGAAAATCCACTTAGGATTTTACCTTTGAAGGAGCGTCATGTTGACACTTGGCACCTTCCGCATACACTCTATACTTAATTGTTTTAGGCCCGCTCTCCTTTTTGACCTCTGTTGACCATTTACTGGATGGAGGGCTAGCGCAAGTTTGAGTCTCCAGCCTGGATCCCACTTTTGAATGTGCATTGTTAAGACACTTAGCACCCTCTACTAAGTCAAAGAATTTTCAACGGCTGGTGCAAATTTTTGGGGCTCTAGACACATGGAAGCTTGGTGCTCATTTGGGTCTGCCCCTTTGGATTTTATCTTTGGAGGTTCGTCATTTGGACACTTGGCTCCCTCCACTGGTTCCTCCATACTTAGCCATTTTTGGGCCCGTTTTGAACCATTTACAAAGCCCGAAGACTTCGAATCTTCACCATTTCTTTTCTTTTGAGCCTCTAGTTCTTTTGAAACTGCTCGGCCTCCTACCTTGACCTTGCTATTCAATTTCTGAGCCCACCTGTAATCTATTTTCTTGATTTGAAGCATGGATTCAGTCGTTAGATCCATTTCTTGAATTTCTTCTTACACAGGGTCATTTGATCTTTTACAGGCCTTACCACTCCATTGTAGAGTTCCTCTGTTGCCTGATTATAGGATTTAAACATGAATTCTCTGGCTTCTTCTTGTGCGGGGTCCTGCAAAATATGGATAGCAATTTGGCGACTCATAGGGGTATCTACCTACTAGATGAGAGGACTAGTTGCCTTGAAGCATCCATTGGGAATGGAGTCAAAATTAATGGTCTGGTACTAACCCTTCTTTCAAAATGGACTCTCCGATTACCCACTTTTCACTTATTCCTGACCCTGAGCCTACCCGCACGTCTGCACTCTCAAGTTTCATAAAAGATCTTGAAACAAGGCTTCTGAGAGTAGAAAATTGTTTTGACCCAGGGATTTCATCTATCCCTAAATGGGCTGTCTTGAAAACGTTCTTTAGTTGCTTTGTATTTGTTTTATTTTGAAATTTTCAACTATTACAGGCAACTATGAATCTTCTACCATGAATAGTGCAGGGCATGGCCTCAATAGCTCTGGAGAAATATGAACAAAAATTATGTACAAAAACAAAATCATACATGCCTCAAATGAGACATGCAAAGTGTGCACAAGCACTTCTTCTACTGAAAACAAAGTCTACTCCTACTCCTAAACTAACCAGAGAGAAAAAGGGCTAAACAAATCCTACTATAGGTAGGGAGAAGTAGCTTCCTTTTCTCGAGAGAGGCAGCCGTGCAAATGATTTGACACTAAATATGGCTGCCTATATGAGTGAAAAACTGACTTTAAGCCAATCCTCCACCCATATCAGCAAGGTATCAACATTAATGGAAAATACCTCCTCCTCAAGCTGATTTGCATTAGACTCCTGGAGGTGTTGATGGTGACCCTTGGTGCTTTGATACTCATCCTCATGTTTTGAAGTAGGCATGACTGGGTTTGGATTCTCCCTTAGCTCCAATGAAGCCAAATATCTGATAAGGAAAGGTATGGTCCTTTGAATCTTCCCATGGTTTTGAACTCTAACTCCAAGAATGGAGCCTTCTTACTGACCCTCATGGATGGATGGTGTGGGAGGAATGATAGCCTCATACTCTTTCTCTTCCTCTGCAACAGGTGTGACTTTTGGATGATCAAAATCTTCCAACTTTGATTCAGGAGGCATGTTACAAACTACAGGTTGTTCTTGCACGCTCTCTTCCATGACAGCAGGCTCTTGTGATTAAAGAATGAATGATGGGGGAGAAAAGAATGCAATTTAAAATACCTCCCTCTTATCAAAACATTATTTGAGTCCGGTAGGAAATCAAATTCTTTATTGTCCTATTGTAACAATTTCTCTCCCTTTTACATGGTGATCTTAAAATCTTTTTTATCTTCACCATATGAAGCTTCATCTTCAAACATGAAGCTAATGAGTTCAGGATCCTTCAAAAGATCATACTTTTGGAGAGGTTGAATGGGAGAGGGGGCTTTATTTTCCTGTGCAACCAGCTCATGATTTAGTGCCTCTGAATTTTTCTTGGTCACCTCCATATGCTCCTTTTTAATTGGGCTTGGAGTTGGTTGTTCTTCTTCCTTCTCTTATGAAGAACATGGAAGACTCATATCTTCCAACCTTGGTTCCAGAGATATATTGTGAGACATAGGATTCTTCTCTTGAATGCCCTCCTTCATGGCAGCAGGATCATATGCTTGGAAGATGGATGATGGAAGAGAAAATGATGTGATCTCCATGGGGTTTTCTCCATCAAAGCAATCCTCCAAGTCAGACAAATAATTTGCCTCGTTTTTGTCTTGTTGCATGTGCTCATCCTCCTCCATGGTGTCTTCCTAATCTGAAACTTTCTCACCATGGTTTCCCTCTTCCTCAAACATGAAGTTTGAAAGAGAAGACTCTTCTTCAACATCATAGCTCAAAGGGGATGAAGTGGGTGGAAGAATTAAAGGTTCTTCTGTAGCCTGCTCCACACTTGGGGCCTCTCAAACTATATGGTCCTCCTCCTCATTCAACCTTAGCCACCACTGGCTCTTCAACCTTGACCTCCTCTATTGGCTTGACCATGAAGAGGATCTTTGTAAACCCAAATTTAGCAGCCCAACTCATCAGATTGTATGTTATTTCTTTTCTGTTGGGCTCCTCTTCTTGTTGTCCTTGACTGGATTCTTGAGTATATTCCAACCATGGAATTGGGAAAGTAAGAGGAGTGGCAAGTTGGGGTTCAACCAGCTTTGTAATTGTTTTTTGTGGGGAGGGAGGTGGAACTTCTTGTTTGTTTGGAGGGGATGACTGTTTGGAAGGGAAAAGGGCAGAAGAACTAAGATGAGGTGGAAGACTAGGGAATGGAGAAATGGAATCAACACTTGGGGCAGAAAATGGGAAGCTTAGAAATTGGAGCTTGGGTTGAGATGGTGCTGCTTGAGAAAGATAAAAAGAAAATCTATGAGATGGTGGACTTACCCATTGACAAGATTTTCTTGACTCCAACTCATAAGCCTCGATCTCCTCAGTCCATTGTGCAAGTTGGGACAACATTTCAACCATGAAGTCTAACTTCTCCTAAGGGTTGTAATGTCTTGGAAAAGGGCCTCCCCATGGACAAGGTGCCCTACAACCAATCTTGAATTCCTTCATTTGTGCTATTGCTCTGGACTACACCATACTAGCCTCCATTTTTTGAATCTTCTCCAGTATACCAGCATCCTCTATGTAGTTATTACCATTGTATGCGCCCCCTTGTTCTTGATAAGATATATGGCCAAACTGATTTTGACCCTACTCATATGCGTAAGCATAATGGTTCTGGATCTAATCATAATGCTGATATGGAGGAGTTAGGAAATGCATTGGAGGTGGATTGCACTATTGATACTGCAAGTGTGAGTTCCATGAAGGGAATGAAGTCATGATTCCACAACTTCATGGAATGGGAGAAAATGAAAGAGATGGAAGAAGAAAATTGATGAAAATGAGTGGAAATGGATGGAAAAGGTCTGTAACTCAGAGGATGGGTTATTCAAAAATTGGAGTCATCAGATGTGCTTGCATGTGCCTCAAAAGGTTGAACCTTAACAGGAACACACTAACCTACTAAGATGAAGTGGTAAGGTGCTTCAGACTTGTCCCACTAGGTATGCCAAAACTATTAGTGTGGTCACACAGTGGCTTATGATTTGCTATTTGTAATGAGAAACCTTAGAAAGATGGAAGATCTAACCTCAGTGTCCTATCAGGCATGCCAAAACTGTTAGTGCAAAATCACAACACCCCCGAATATCAAAACTGTAGAGTGGGGCATTCAGTGTGAAAAACAAAGTCTACTCCTACTCCTAAACTAACTAGAGAGAAAAGGGGCTAAACAAAGCTTGATATAGGTAGGGAGAAGTAGCTTCCCTTTCTTAAGAGAGGCATCCGTGTAAATGATTTAACACTAAATATGGTTTCCTGTATGAGTGAAAAACTAACTTTAAGTCGATCCTCCACCCATATCAAAAAGGTATCAACATTAATGGAAAATACCTCCTCAAGCTGATTTATATTCTACTCTTTGAGGTGTTGATGGTGACCCTTGGTGCTTTGATACTCATCCTCATGCACTGAAGTAGGCATGACTGGGTTTGGCTTCTCCCTTAGCTCCAATGAAGCCAAATATCTGATTGGGCAAGGTATGGTCCTTTGAATCTTCCCATGGTTCTAAACTCTAACTCCAAGAATGGAGCCTTCTTACTGACCCTCATGGATGGATGGTGTGGGAGGAATGATAGCCTCATACTCTTTCTCTTCCTCTGTAGCAGGTGTGACTTTTGGAAGATCAAAATCTTCCAACTTTGATTTAGGAGGCATGTTGCAAACTGCAGGGTGTGCTTGCACGCTCTCTTCCATGGCAGCAGGCTCTTGTGATTGAAGAATGAATGATGAGGGAGAAAATATTGCAATTTCAACTGGCTCCCTCTTATCAAAACATTATTTTGATTCTGGTAGGAAATCAAACTCTTTACTGTCCTACTGTAACAAGATCTCTCCCTTTTGCATGGTGATCTTAAAATATTCGTTATCTTCACCATATGAAGCTTCATCTTCAAACATGAAGCTAATGAGTTCAGGCTCCTTTAATAGATCAGAATTTTGGAGAGATTGAATGGGAGAGGGGGCTGTATTTTCTTGTGCAACTGGATCATGATTCAGTGCCTTTGAATTTTTCTTGGTCACCTCCATATGCTCCTTTTTAACTGGGCTTGGAGCTGGTTGTTCTTCTTCCTTCTCTTCTGAAGAACATGGAAGACTCATATCTTCCAGCCTTTGTTCCAGAGATACGTTGTGAGACATAGGTTACTGCTCTTGAATTCCCTCCTTCACGGTAGAAGGATCATATTCTTGGAAGTTGGATGATGGAAGAGAAAATGATGTGATCTCCATGGGATTTTCTCAATCAAAGCAATCCTCCAAGTGATACAGATAATTTTCCTCATTGGTTTCCTGTTGCATGTGCTCAAACTCCTCCATGGTGTCTTCCTGATCTGAAAATTTCTCACCATGGTTTCCCTCTTGATCAAACAAGAAGTTTGAAATATCAAACTCTTCTTCAACATCATATCTCGAAGGGGATGAAGTAGGAGGAAGAACTGAAGGTTCTTCTGTAGCCTGCTCCACACTTGGGGCCTTTGAAACTGTATGGTCCTCCTCTGCTACTACAAATTCAACCTCATCCACCACTGGCTCTTCAACCTTGACCACATCTATTGGATTTACCATCAAGGGGATCTTTGTAAACCCAAATTTAGCAGCCCAACTCATCAGATTGTCTATTATTTATTTTTTGTTGGGCTCCTCTTCTTGTTGTCCTTAACTGGATTCTTAAGTATCTTCCCAACATGGACTTGGGAAAGCAAGAGGAGTGGTAGGTTGGGGTTCAACCAGATTTGCAATTATTTTTAGTGGGGAGGGAAGTGGAACTTCTTGTTTCTTTGGAGGGGATGACTATTTGGAAGGGAAAAGGGAAAAAGAACTGAGATGAGGTGGAAGACTAGGGAATGGAGAAATGGAATCAACACTTGGGGTAGCAAATGGGAAGCTTGGAAATTGGAGCTTGGGTTGAGATGGTGCTACTTGAGAAAGAGAAAAAGAAAAGCTATGAGATGGTGGACTTACCCATTGACAAGGTTGTCTTGACTCCAACTCATAAGCCTCGACCTCCTTATTCCATTGTGCAAGTTGGGGCAACATTTCAACCATGAAGTCTAGCTTCTCCTGAGGGTTGTAATGTCTTGGAAAAGGGCCTCCCCGTGGACAAGGTGCCATGCAACCAATCTTGAATGCCTTCATTTTTGTTATGTCCCTTGACTGCACCATGCTATCCTCCATTTTTTGAATCTTCTCCAGCAGACCAACATCCTCTGTGTAGCTGTTACCATTATATGTGCCCCCTTGTTCTTGAATAGCTCTATGGCCAAAATAATTTTGACCCTGATCATATGGGTAAGCATAATGGTTTTGGATCTGATCATAATGCTGATTTGGAGGAGTTGGGAAATGCATTGGAGGTGGATTGCACTGTTGTTGTTGTAAGTGTGAGTTACATGAAGGGAATGAATTCATGATTTCACAACTTCATGGAATGAGAGAAAATGAAAGAGATGGGAAAAAAATGGATGAAAATGAGTGGAAATGGATGGAAAAAGGTCCACAACTCAGAGGATGGGTTATTGACCAGATGGAGTCGTCAGATGTGCTTGCTTGTGCCTCAAAAGGCTTAACTTTAATAGGAACACACCAACCTACTATGATGAAGTGGTAGGCTTCTTCAGACCTATCCCTTCGAGTGTGCCAAAACTATTAGTGTGGTCACACAATGGCTTGTGATTTGTTGTTTGTAATGAGACACTTTGGAAAGATAGAAGATCTAACCTCAATGTCCCACCAGGTGTGCCAAAACTGTAAATGCAAAATCACAGCACCCCCAAATGGCCTGGGTGTGGAGTGGGGCATTTAGTGTGATTGCACAACATGGGACCATCTCTCAAGCTGTGGGACTTACAAAACTAGAGATGGACCTCTAGAGAAAGTCGGTTCTTACTTCCTAATCTACCTGCCACAAGCTACTCCAGTGCAAGAAGAACCTAATCTATCCTAATCTAATTGTTCCAAGGGGATAGAGAGAGAGGGTGAAAGAGCCTACACTAAGCGGTGATACACCAGAAAAGGAAGTGGTTGAATCACAGACCTGACCGCCTGAAGTGGAGAGAGGTGAGCAAAGGAGAGGGTGGACAAAATGCACCACAGACTAGAGATAGATTTCACATAGAACCACTTCAAAACCCATTAAACACAGCTCCTAGGACCTGCAAAAAATGTCAAAATATGCACAATATACCCTACAATGATGAGAGGTAAGAAGAGACAACAAAATAAGCCAAGGATGGACATATGCATCATGAAACAGATTTTATTGCTCCAAAATTTTACACAGTACATCATCAATGGGCAAGAGGTAAGAAAATGCCATTACAGATCCATGGGAGGAGGCTTAGACTCCGCATTCTTCCCTAAGGAAGAAAGAAAGAGGGGGGAAGGAGAGAAATAATGAACAACCCTTCGAATATGCTCTTTCATTATAATATATAGGAAGAATAAGAGAGAGAAGAGGGAAGAATTAGAATCATGCTTCAACCACTTAGAGATATGCATTGAATCCTACTTTGAAATCTCAACCACTATCAATCAATGCCTTTCTCAAATCTGCCCCAAATCTGTCATGTTTGGTTCCCCAGCAGATCAAATCGAATCAGATCTAGTAGTTGGAGAAATTAGGCTTTGTATTAATGGCCTGGAAGACATTTTCCCATTTTTCACCCACCAAATCCTATTAATAATGATATTTTATGTTTCCATTGCATAGAGGGTGTCGAGATGTTTCCAAAAATTCTTCTCCCACCCAAATCTGAGTCTCCAGTCAAAAGATATGGCCATTTGAATATTTGGATCGCGGATGCACAATATTTTAAAGAGTTTGTCCATATAGGGTCCAAGTTGGTGGCCTCTACATGCTCTTTGGGCTTCTTTGTATTTTTCTTGAGTCTCTTTGTTTGGCATGGAAAAAATTATGACCCTGGACACGTGGCGGCCTTGCACTTATTTGGGAACCCACCCCAAATTTTACCTATGAAATAGCGTCGTGTTGACACTTGGCTCCCTCCACTAGCCTACCTCTACTTTGACTATTCAACCCCCGACTCTGTCCCTTTTTGGACTCTGAGACACATGGAAGGCCCACGCTCATTTGAAAACCCACTCAAGATTTTACCTTTGAAGGAGCATCGTGTTGACACTTGGCGCCTTCCACCTGCCCTCTATACTTAGTCATTTTGGGCCCGCTCTCCTTTTTTACCTCTGTTGACCATTTGCTACATGGAAGGCTGGTGCAAGTTTGAGTCTCCAGCCTCAATCCCACTTTTGAATTTACATCGTTAAGACACTTAACAACCTCCACTAAGTCAAAGACTTTTCAATGGCCAGTGTAACTTTTTGGGGCTCTAGATGTGTGGAAGCTTGGCGCTCATTTGGGTCTGCCCCTTTAGATTTAATCTTTGGAGGTGCGTCATTTGGACACTTGGCTCCCTCTGCTTGATCCTCCATACTTAGTCATTTTTGGGCCCGTTCTGAACCATTTGTGAAGATAAAAGACTTCGAATATTCGTTGTTTATTTTCCTTTAAGCATCTAGTTCTGTTGACACTGCTCAGCCTCCTACCCGACCCTGCTATTCCATTTCTAAGCCTGCCTGTAATCTATTTTCTGGATTTGAAGCATGGGTTCACTCGACAGATCTTTTTATTGAAATTTTTCTTGCATGGGGTTGTTTGATATTTCGCAGGCCTTGCCTCTCCATTGAAGAGTTCCTCTATTTCCTGATTGTAGGATTTGAACATGAATTCTCTAGCTTCTTCTTATGCAGGGTCGTGGCTGATCAATTTTTTCAGGGAGCAAAATATGGATAACAAGCTCCCTTGGTAACCTTCCAAGAATCCGTTGTAAAATTGAGTGTACAACCATCACTGCCTAGCTAACTTGTTGATATCAAGTTCCACCTCAACTTAGGCACATGCCTAACGTCCTTAAGTAGCCATGTGTTCCCATTCTGCATTTTCACCCGAACACAACCTTTCCCTACTATGTCTGCATGGTTCATCATCACCAAGATATACATGTCCAAAATCTCCTTGAACAAAATCAGTAAAGTAATGTCTATGTGGGGTGGCATGGAAAGAAGCCCATGAATCTAAACACCCAAGACTCGGTAATATTATCTAAAGAAATAATTAAGGCATCCTGACAAACATCACCTACTGCCATGTTTACCTATTTATTTTCCTCCTTCTTGTTCTTCTTATCCCGAAGATCCTAACAATATTTCTTAGCATGACCAACCTTCCCATAATGCCAACATTTTAACTTGTTCTTGGACTTTGACCTTCCGTGATCATTCGACTTCCCATGATTACCTTTCCCTATGTTCTTTTGTCTCCCTCTACTCTCCACTGTCAAATTGTTTCTAGAAGTATAATAATATCCGATGTTCTTCCTTCAGCATTTCCTCACTTAGGATCACACCTATTACATCCTCAAACTTCATCTTTGAATTATTAGAGACTAAATTACTTACAGCCATAACCAAGTTGTCCCATCTATCTAGAAAGGAGTACAAAATCAACAAAGCCCTGACCTCATCATCAAAGTCAATTTTTACCGAGTTTAACATACTCACAACTGTATTAAATTCATTCAAATGAATCAACAACAGAACCATTATCAGACATCTTCATATTAAATAAATTTTTCATCAAAAATATTTTATTAGAGGCAGAGGGTTTTTCATATAACTTCCCCAATGCACTCATGAGACCTTCTCGTGGTCTTCTCCTGCGATATGTTGAAAGCAACTGAAGATGCAAGGCATAACCAAATTTCTCTGAGCGCCTTTCTATCCAGCAACTCCCAATCCTCATCCGACATGGCTGTAAGTTTCTTTGATCTTTCCCAGCCAAAGGAACATGGAGGTCCTTTTGATACAAGTAATCCACCATTTGAATCTTCCACAAACCAAATTTCTGACCCATTGAACTTCTCTACCCTCGATCTGCCCTCATCCATCCATAGCTCCCACTTCAAGATAAAATTTCCCTGTGATTTAACACTTCAGAAAAAAACTAGCAAAGCTCTAATACCAGTTGTTAAGAATTAGTGAAAAAATATGTGGAAATAATTCCTCAAATCACAACAATAGGAAACTATTTAGCAGAATCAAACTTACAGAAATAAAACAACATAAATAAATAATGCACAAAAGAAGACAAGACAAGATTTAACGTAGTTCACCCAATGTGGGCTACGTCCACCAAGAACTTGCTCAAATTTTATTTTCAACAAGAGTAAAACAACTCTCACAGTCTTCTCTCAGTTATGAACTCACAACAGAATTCCAAAGATGTTAAACCACATCTAAACCACAATTGATACCCAATTGCTCAACCTTGATAACTCTTGATCACCTCTTGATCACTAAGACTCAAGACCTCTTGAACACTCAAAATATCTTCAAGATACCCTAACACCTATATTTATAGGATTATAATCCTTTTAAGAAGTCCTAAATTCTGACCCTATAAGTTTCATAAGTCGTGACCTTTCAAATTCCCACGACTGGAAAAACTGTCACAGCGTTGACATGACCAATTAACAACTTAACACGTAACGTCACAACATGAAAGCAACAGACGACTGCAGAATGCTCCTGAAGTCTCCAAACTTAACCAATTCAAAACTCCAACACTATCAATATTGATTCCATAAGACCAAAAAACAGGCTCCACACTCCCAACATTAAGTATACACTTTATTCACCCTGACAAATCATGACATGGGTCATGCCTTAGGAATACTTTACGACATATGAAGATGTGAAATTCCCTGCTGCGTTGATTGAAGTATAAAGCTGATTCTCTAGCATATTAGGCCATTATGTGGTGGTTTTTGTAGATGTGCCATCCTAACCGTATCCCTTCAACTCGATGAAATAAATAACATGGGCCGTCATGGAATCATGTGCCTCGTAGTTAGAAATATGACACTCATCCAACGTAGATATGAGCTTTTCAAATTTTCATATACTAACAACTCGCTAACCCTGAATGTCTAAACATTGTATGAGATCCTCCTAAGATAGCTAAATGAACGTCACCTCATGTTTTTTATATGCAACTCACCATAATTGTGTGGAAATAGCTCAGTATCCAATAAACTCGATAATTAATTCTCCCATATAACGAGCTCGACGAGTTGAATAGATAACTCACCCAACCAAGTTGGCACTCGGTATACCTGCCACGATCATCATGGTGACAGGTACCACTTCATGGAATAATTTTATAGCTCTCGTTTAGTTTGTGAAATATGAGCACTCATAGAACGCTAGATATGGGCTTGAATATGAGGTATAATAATAACTCTGCTGACTTGCCAGCTGAAACCATGTGAGCTCATTCTCAAGATATTAAATGAACTCGCCCAATGAGTAATAACAACTCACCAAGTTGTAAGTGGAAATATTTAGGTCTCCACATAAACTGGACAATAAGTCTCCTATATAATGAGCTCGATCATAGTTTGAAGAATAGATGATTCACCCAACCAAGTTGGCTACGGTATACCTACCCAATCATCATGGTGGCAGAATTCACGTGTGGACATATGTGAAACTCATAATGATGAGAAGATATGATACTCATCCAGACATAGATAGTGAGCTTTTCGTATGTGCATAATAACAACTATGCTGACCATGAGCTAAACATTGAGCTCGAATGAGAGAATGATATAAATGAACTTTTACCCAATACAATAACAACTTATATGGAAAGTGTGTGATTGAAAATATCTTGGTCATGGTAATAAACTCGATGATAAGTCATCTTAATATAATGAGCTCAATGTAGTTGAATAGGGAATGAACTCTCCCAACCAAAGTTGGCTCAGTATACTATGCTCGATCATCATGGTGGCAGGCCACGTGGAAGGATCTGTAGGACCCATTCCATGTGCAAGTAGAAATGCATTATACGATGCATGATGGCAATTATTGCACCCCTCTGGATGATTATTAGATGTATGTCGAACCTAGGAAATGAGGGCACCAATCCTAATGCCAGTAAAAAGTGGGGTCCACCATTTATTTTGTCCTTAGTACCGTTTGCATAGACCATGGTGATCGCAAAACTATATTTTTTTCTCCATCCTTACGAATTATCCACTTCGAAACTTGACATGCATGTTGTATACTACCACATTGGTCAATTGATACCTGTTCTGGGCCATATAGTTTTTACCAGGGGATGTTTGACCGGCATCTATCCTCAGGAGCAGGTACCTCAAAGTTCCATTTTCTGCATTAAAGTGTGATCTAACGGAAAGCTCACAAAATTAGCTCTACCACAACATTCATGGTTTATGGAGATATAGGAAACTATCTGACATCCCAAAACCTGTCCTTGCTAGAGAACGTACATGCACACATAATATCCATGCATACCTATTACAAGAGAATTACGAAATCACTTGTTTAGTGCTAATAATAGATCTTCTAAAGTTAAATCCTTTATTTTTGTCGTCTAGGACCTTCATCATTACCTAGACCATAACTATGCATGAAGCCTCGAACTCACATGTAAATCACTCAAACTAGCCTTAGCGTGAACTCCAAGTCTGATGTCATTACCCACGGGTCATGGTGTCAGGTTTTGCTTTTCCATACTCCTATGTCATCAAAAATAGCCTGATGGATCTGTAAAAGTGGCTAAGTCATGTTTCCAACTATTTTCATTTAGGTGTGCAATCAAAAATCTAATTATAGCATTAATAAATGCCTTCTTTATAGGCCCATGTTTTCACTATTGTGTGGCTACCCATTGGACCTTCCACGCTTCCAGACCTTGATATACCTATTTTCATCCACATCAAAATAAGGCCAGTTGATAATCTTCATGTAGCAGACAGATGGCCCCGAAAGTAGTCAAACTATTATCCACCCATAATGATTCTCCCTCTAAGTGATGTTATATACAGGGACGTTTATGCAAATCCATTCTCAGCTCTGGAATCAGATTTAGGTCAAGTTATGTCACTCTTCTTACTATTTTATCTACACTTGGCATATTGTTGCATGGGTACAGTTCATTCATGTAACAACCCCCATTGGGTGACCAAAAAGACATCTCCCTTCTTTATTGTGATTTTATTGTCCTTAATGATCCCTCACTGTGCAACTTCTACACACTTTCAACCTTCTCGATTTCCTATTCTTACATATACATTCAAACACTTACAATAATCCTTTTTATAATAACATATAAATATGTGTGATTCTAACCTAAATGGTTAATCCCTGGTCGCCACACACTACTTGCATGCACCCACATGGTATATTATCCTAATCAATTATTTTGCTAAGTCCCTAGCATGTTTTTCAACAATGTCATGCCCTAATCATTCCCTGAGATCCGCTACCAAAAATCCTCATGTGCACTGCACTCCTCTTACTACCTTCTGAGAGGCACACACTTTCCTTAGATGATAATTTAAATTCTAGTGAAGATGATTTATGCTTCCCTTCTTGACTGGACAAGGATTTGCATGATCTTTATAGATATGCACCTTTTCTTCCCACTGACTATGGACCAAGGCATCTTGCATGTGCTCACAGTATACTCTGCATTCCTCTTTATCATGCCTTCTATGTTCTTGTGCACATGCCAAGTGAAATCATATCTTGGTTCCCATGTCATTCTAGTTATCATGTGTCAACTTGTCAAATAACAGTGTTACAACATACAACATATTACTGAAAATAGTAACTACACATTGAATCCTATACATCCAATGAATGAATGACACATAGATACTTTTCAAAAGACTCAAGAACAAATTAGTATAATGAGCCAAATGCATTGCTTGAGCTAGCGATGATCATGACATGTAGTCACCCTGTACGTGATTGCACATAGTGCTACAATGACATTTCAAATCACCATAAAGTTCATCTACAAAGCTCAGATGTCATGCACTCGTCGCCCTGATTGGAATTGTGTGTCATTGACGCTGGGCTTACATGTTGGGCATTTTACACCAAATAGATGACTACATTAGGTGGTCCCCGATGCATGTGTGGTAGGTGAAATAGGGAAACATGACTCAATCTATGTACTATGCACATATTCAATCAACTCAACCACCTGGATTTGATTAGATATTGCCTATTTCCTTCTTTCATATGTCAAGATGACAATGGGGAGGTAGATAGTTGTACAGTGTTATAAGTGTTTCTTAGTAGGCTAAGTATATATATCTGGTTGTTGGTGGTTGGATTTGAAAATATGATTTTCCCTAGTGACTTTTCCTCCTCTGACTCTCCTTATATGAAATTCTAATAATAAAAGAGTTATGCAGAACCTAATGCTCAATACTTATAGGAAAGAAAGTTAGGATGCTAAATTGGTTATGCTAATGATCAATAATGCATCAAAGCATTGTTCCTTGGTATTTCTGTATGCTTGTAGGCCTAGAAATTTGAGCCATCGTATGTAGATTCTTGAGGAGATATCATCTCCGTAATCGATTTTGCATCACTTGGGAGCAAGATAAGAAGTTATATTTCTGTGGTTATTTTCTGACTACTAGGTGGGATCAACATTTTATTGCAAGGTTCTAAGTAACAAAATTGATGTTTGGCTAGGGTTTTAGATCTGTGCATGGGGATATATTAATATCTCTTGTGGTGTGATAGCTATTTTCACTTGGATCATGCACCTACTAAATAAAGTAGAGTTATCCAGTTGTTTCATGGGAACATCCCCGTGGTGTCAGACTGTTGTATCCTTAGAACGAACCTCCCTATGCATGTCATCTTCCCTTGTAAATTAAGTGCATCTAACTGAGAGTGTTAGACTCCAAAATCTACAATTCTGGTAAAACAAACTAACCTATCCAATTATTCGTAGGTTTCCCTTTCATGCATATCCTGAAAATACCCTGAAAAAAGTCCCTTGGAATCTTAGAGTAGTTGATGAACAAGTAGTTTCATCTTCCCAAGCACTAGGAGTAGTTTTTAGCAGTATACAATAGGTAGAGGACATCCGACAACTTCTCTAGAGGTCTGTCTCAACAGGGATAATTTGATCCCGATAAAACTTGGAGACAATATCATGTTGGGATTAAATCCCCAGTTCATCCTAAATCTGAGACAGGTGTAATTTTGAGCATCTAACACCTACCACATAGCTTAACTAAAGAATAGTAAGTCTAAGTGAAAATTTGGTTTCAGGTATCTCAAGACACTCCCTTAGGAAGTGAAGAACATTCAAAAGTATAAACTGAGATATTGAAATATACAACACATTAAGTAGATGAAGTAAAAATATTGTTTGTATATATAACATTGAGGCTAAAGCCTGTATATGAGTACTCAAAATGGAAAATCCTCCTTACAAAAATAATCCAAAAGTCTTGTATTACATAATGCATTCCTCTATTTATAGATTATGAAGGTGGAGCAATTATAGATAATCCTCTTAATCATCACATGCTAAAAATAGATTGTAGTCATACTTGAGAAATAGTCTCACACAAAAATAGCCAAGTGGTTGTGTAAGTTTGAATGGGTAAAACCTACAACTTGAATGGTGACTGTGGCTTGGAGACTATGTGAAAATGACATCCAAGCTCAGCTAGGGCTAATGCCCTCCTTTGTCTGATATGCTTCAATTTATTCTTTTTCTTCACTATCTAACCTATGCCTATAATGAAGAAATAGTTTAATGATTTCTTGAAAATATTTATCATCTAGTCCATACACATAATGGTTTAGGACCTTAGTAGATTCAACTATTCTAATCAATTTCCTAGGTAACTTCTTGGTCCGATTTATAAATTTCTTGAGTTGGTTCAAGAAATTCTAGTATAATACCAACCTATGAATGGACTTGATACCAAAATACCTTGTTACCTTGGCATCTCCATTGACTAGACTTTTGAACTTGACAATAATTTGTTCTGCTGGAAGTGCATCAATATTTTCATCAAATAACATATAGTGGATGATGTCATTAAGGCCATCAACCGCCTCGATTATTCTCTCATTCAACTTAAACATAGCTTCCTGCAACATTCAGACATGGAACTCCATTGTTCATTATATTCAAACAATTTTGAGGAATCATTAACTATATCTTCTCCTAAGAGTAGATCACACTCAATGCTCTAAACCTCCTTCCAAGCTTCTAGTGTGATCTCTAAATTTTCACATTATTCCATGAGAATACCATACATTTTGGTGACGGTGTCCTTTTCATATTCATTCTCATTATATAGATCGACAACATCCTTTATTAATTGTTCTCCTTCTTGAATTTGAATTTTGATCCAAGCCGCGACTACCCGATCTTGTTGTCCAATATTCTTGGCCAAGGAGAAATAAATGTCATCAAAACTTGTAAGCACATCAAGAGCAGTTATATGTATCCGATGTTTGATCTTATGTAGGATGGATGTAAAATGTTCTACTTTTCCTTTGAGCTCATCCTTTGTGACCTTATCCTTATCAAAGTTTTCCATAAGGTTGTTAAGGGAAACCTGCACATCTTTTTTGCACCTTCATATGTTTCCTTACCAAGGGAAAACTATGAAATTTGATATTCCGTTGTAGTTATGTTCTCTTTTGATTTATCGGCAGTCAAAGTTTCTATTTTAATGATTATTTTCCCCATTTGATCAACTGAAAGGTGATACATAACCTTTGAATTTTTTGTTTTTTGTAAGGGATTTGGATCTAAGATGCTAAGATCAATGATTTCTCCAATGGGAAATTTCTTCTTCTTATTAGGAGTTTGTCTATTCAACCATGCAAGATTTGAAGAATAATAAATTTTCTCAGTGGATGACATTGGTACTGTTATCACAATAGTGGACTAAATGGATGACACAAGAGCACCTGTTGTAACAACCATGGGTGGTAATGAAGAGGTGACAAGTGGGGATGGAGTGTAAAAAATAACCATGAGGGTGGATGAAACATGTAGAATGATGGGAGGAGAAGTGGGGAGATAATGTTGAGGAAGGGGTGTTCCTTGAGGGGAACTTAGAGCCAAGACATCCCCGGGTGAGAGAGAGGGAAGGGAAGAAAATACATGGGCCATGGCAGGGGATGAGGTGAGGGGAGTGGGAGAAATGAGAGGATAAGAAATGGAAGACATGTGCAAGGAGAGAGTAAGAGGTGGAGGAGATGAAAATGGTGAAGAGTGGAGAGGAGGTGAATGGGGTGACTATAATGCTTGAGTTATGTGTGGTGGTGAAGCACTAATATCAGTAACTTCTATAGAAGGAACTTTGGGAGGAGTATTTTTTGTGGGGGGAACCTTCGAGGAAGAACCTAAACCTCTGTAGAAAATGGTTATCTTGCAAGGTGTGGGAGTGGGTTTGGTGGTGGATTTCCTTCCTTTTGAATAGGTAGGGTGGACCACCGTTGGTTGTACATATACTGCTACAATAGGGAGTTGCTCTAACACTTTTGGTGTAATCCCTAATGATATTAACCATTGGTGGGTCTGATTAAGGATATGAGTTACGTGTTCATTCAAGATTATGCACTCCTCGAGTGACCAATTGATCCATAGAAATGGCTGATAATTCACATTATTTTAATCATAAATGGGGTTGACAACTTGTCCGTCATCTTGAAATCCCTCAAGGACATCTATAATTTTGTACTCGACCACTTCTTAGAGATTTAAACTTTCAAATTCCCTTTCATGTACCATGACTTCATCTCTGTAATTAAACCAAATGTCCTCCAACTATGGTACATGAATATCAGTAGGCCTGTGTCCGCCTAGCTTGCCCCAATAATCAAAACTGACTCGAGGGTGATAATTTTTCAAATTCATTTATTACATTTATCCTTTAATGTTCTTTGCCTTATATGTGGAGGCACAAGTATATCTCCCCAAAACTATGGGGAATTGAACCCCTATCTTATGCCCGTCATGCTGGATTTTGTGAAAGTGCAACAATTGTCGAACTAATTCCATCAAGACCCATTTTTGTGTGGGACGCCTTAGTAACCTATAAGGAGCGCCTAAGAATCTTGCCACCCTGAGATATGTAAAAGTTGGAACCTGTAAGTAAATTCCTCTACACGTTCTAGCCACGTGCCAAGCACTATTCTAAAATAATTCAGTTGTAAAGTTATTTGTCGAAGAAATACAAAATGGTGGTGAAGAAATAATCACTAACTCTTCTAAAATTCCTTTCCCCTTCCTTCATTGTGAGATGAGGATAAAATTCATAAATTTTTGATGAATTCCTTGATCCTACAAGTGACAAACCTGGATAGTTCCTCATCCCCTCAGTTTCATACACAATATAGGAACTCATGTAGAAATTACCCAAAGTTAGAACATCTAACAGTTAAATATGGATGGAATTGCTGATGTGTTCTGCCAACCGAATAAGATTAGAATTCTTTCAAATAGTGGCAATATATAGATACATGCACTCTTGGAAATATTTAAAATATGTGAGTCTTATAACTCTCCTTAGTAATGTGATGATTTCATTTAACTCTTGAATGAATTTCGAGTGTGGGATGGTCTTTGGGACTCTAGCAACTGAAGTCTTAGATTTTATCAAGTAGTTATTGTTAAGGACCCTAGTACAAGTTTCATAATTTGTTTCCCATTGCACAAGAGTGGACTTAAGGGAAATCAAGCCATATTATTTGACATTGGGAATATTCAAAAAATCTTGAAAATAATCAATGTCCAATTTGATCACGACTATCTCGTCATCATCTTTAACTGTTTAGGAATTATTATCATAATGTGTAACAACTACGAGAAATTTTTTTAGATATTTCATTGATAGTAAACAAGTGGCAGCTAGAACAAGTCCACTATCAAATATACCCTTCATCCAAGATTTTTTTGACGAATCTCTAACTCTAGATCCTAGAATTCTAGAAGATCAATGTGTCCAAGGTCAGTATCTCCGATATTATCCACATCCAATGTGATACTAGAAGGGGGATCAACTCCTTGGAATTTATATTTCATCTTCTCTTTACCTTTAGATGATGATCCAAACATTTTCCCTTGGAAGAAACCCTATGAAACTAAAATCAAAAGTTTATCCATGCACTACAGCCCTGTAGTTCCACCCCACACTTCCTATGTACACTTCTGACATGTACTTCCGATGTGCACTTTTGTATTGCACGTCTGCACTGCACGATGTCTGTCAATCTCCAACTTCTGATGGTGGAAGTTGGAGCATGTTTTGTAATATTTGAGATTTGACTTAGTGCACAATGAGACTAGAGACTAGATTTGTAGACCGAAACCTTTGAAATAGTCTTTTAATGATGATTTCCCCACTTCGATTCTCGAGAAAATGATATTTTGAAGCCTAAGCTTAAAAAACAAAAAACTACTGAAAGTGGAAGAGACATGGAAAATTTAAGTCCACAACACAAGAAGGAAACTCCCAAAATTGACAAGAAAATGAAGACGCAAAGGGCACTCATAATGCCAGCAAAATATAGACAAGAAAACCTTAGAAAAATCCTAAAAAACCTTGCAAAAATGATTAAAACATAAAAAATTACGTAAATACCAAGTGGGTTGAAAAGAAAAATGCAAAAAAAATCCAAAACCCATGCAAGGAGTATGGTCGTAGGTGGGTGAGGTGTTATTAGGTCAGTTTACAAAGTGTCAGGTGAATAAGACAATTAAAAATTCACCCTTATATAAAAAATGGAAAATTAATTACCACGTAGGTGACATTAAATGTGTTGACCTCGCATTGGGTTTCGAAAGTTAGAATTCATCATGAATATTACATGAAATCTATGATATAAAATCTGAAAACCAAAGTATTCTTCGTCCTTTGTATTTCAAAAGTCAGAAGCTGACTTGCAGTTTTCATGCAAACTACAATTTGGGTTCTGAAACCCAAAATGCACTTGAATGGTTAGAAGTCAAGTTTCAGAAGTCAAGTTGCATTTTGCATGCAAACTGCAATTTAGGTTTTGAAACCTGAAATACACCTGGAGAATTGGAATTCGGAACTTAACTTGAAGTTTGTATGCAAACTAAAATTCAGGTTCCGACTTTTGATTTGCACTAACTTCCTATATATTGTGGGTTTCAGGTGTTGGAATTCATCAACAATTTTTCATGAAAACTACACCCTGACTTGCATAATCTGAAACATGAAATATATAGGAAAAATTTAATACCTAAGAATTTTTCTCAAATAATTTTAACGAAAAATAACACTTGATAAAAAGTAAAAATTTTCAAGAAAATTTTCAAAAACTCTCTGACAAGGGCACTTGAAAAGTTAACAGTAGCGACTTGTTTCACCACATAGGAGTGTCGTCTGACAAAAAATTAAAACGGTAAAGGTAAGGTACGTGAGGAATACCTAGAGGTCGTGAAGAGGTTACACACCATTGTTGAAGACCAAGCTGATTGTAGAGCACTCCTTTTTTCTTGGAAGGACTAGTTGAGAAACAAAACAAGACCAAAAAATAGATTTAATAGCATATGTCAGTGGATTATCTAGTGTGTGCTAGATCCGAGAAGCTGGGTGCTTCCTCAAAGGCTATCAATCCATGTCTTAATACAAATTAATGTTGATAAATATCATGAAATGGAAAATGCTACTGCAGTTATATGATTTAGGTATCTCACACAACACAATAGTCTAATTCTAATCTAAATGAAGAATTTAAGATTAAATGTAGGAGAATGGTCAGTTTTCAGGGTCTATAGGTATGACCGAGGGAAGAAAGAAGGTGTGGGTGAATTCTTGGGAGATTTTGGAGAGTTCTAGATGGGGGAATCAGCTCACTAGTCTGAGGGAAAATTCTAGACACAAAGACTGATGCCAGTTGGGTAATCGATATCAGTCATTGGTTATAGCCGAGAATGGTTGGGTAACCAATCATGGTAGCGGAAATTAGGTTTCAAACATAGATAAGTAGTTGGTTCAGGCTCTCTATGATTGCACAGAGTATTGGGAGGTCTTAGGTAGGGTGTACGAATTTAGGTGAAGAATCAGCAGGGGTAGTGGTAATGGTTGAAATGGAAGAGTGGTTATGATTGGTAGGACGTGAGGTGAGTGGGTTACTGAAGGTATATAGGAGAGGAAGGAAGGGATTAGAAATATATAAAGGATATAAAACCAAAGCTAAGGAAATTAATAACCTACTTAAAAATACTTATCATAAATCTAGAGAATGGTAGAAGATGGTAGTTTGTGGGTGTGTGTGGGAGAGACGAGCTAAGATCTAGTGCAATGACAATGAAGGTTCGGTACTTCTCCGTATAAATGGTTCAAGATTATGAAGCCATAGATTGGTTTCTGGTGAAGATTTTGATGCTCTAGTGCTCATTTTATCATCGGGGTGTTGATTGAATGCCAAAGATGTGAAATCCAAAAATTCCAACCAAAATAAGAACCCAATAAGGAGAACCCCAGAAAAGAGTGGAAAATGATTATTTAAAGGAACCGATGGTGGTTCCTTAACCGACGTCATCTGAGGAATAACCGGCATTGGTTAGGGAGAAATAGTATTTTTTACTAAAAATAACCTTTTCCCTCCCCTTTTGGTGTGATTCAAGAATGGTTATGGGTTAGGTGTCTTGATTCTTGTAAAATCACACGAGAAATTAATAGGAGAGGTAGTTGGAAATTAATATTAGGTTTAGAATAAGTCTCAATTGGTTAGGGAGAGTGATGACTCAGTCTTAGTTATTAAATGGGCTTGGAATGGGTCTAAGGTGAGACAAAGAGGTGAGGTGGAGGGGTAAGGTAATAATTAATCTAATATAGATAATTAGATTAGTAAAAATATGTGAAAGGGGTCATGGTAAGAGAGTATGTAATAAAAGGGGACCTAGAGGGTATCATCCCAATTTTGGGTGTCTACATTTTCCCCTTTATGTCGCATAGCTTGCACTAATAAGTGATGATGACAAAAAACAAGAAGTAGATGCCCCAGATATGGATGGAGGTTATTCCCCTCAAACTAGGAATTGATGTAGTGGAAGGTAGAATTGGTGATGGGTTCGATAAGGTGGTAACTGATGAGAAATGGGGTAATGTGAATGTATAGGAAATGGTGATGATAGGGTGATTGAAAGGTATATTCATTAAAATGCACACACACGCTTAGAATGCAACAAGGCACAAGGTTGAAGAGCAAACAAATGCTAATTTTTAAATGGTCGATAGTTTATCTAAACAAGGGTGATGTAGTCCAGGTATCCAAGGTATAGGATGTGATCCTAGAGACACAATGAGGCTAGGTGTAGGAATGGGTATAGGTTTTTTATGAAACACCAAAAGGTTTGGTCTGATCAAGATAAATGTCATGAAACAAAGTGAGGTAAGGTCGGTAGGCTAAACAACATAAGTAGCATTATCACATGGTAGAGCGAGTAAGTGATCTTGATTGTCATATAGGAGAGGTTAGAAATATCATGTAGTATGAGAAAATAATGGCCAATTTAACCTCTGAAGACCGCATGCCTTCATAGTGCTACATACATATCCCTTTCAAAAGGGGCATCAGGCCGATGTAGTTCTCCCATAAGATAGAGAAGAATAAGATGGTGATAGGTAAGTTGGGTAAGATTAGGTAAGATTGGGTAATATTGGGTAAGATTGGGTAAAATAGATTGTGGGAAGGTAATTTGGGTAAGATTGGGTATAGTAGAGTGTGGTAAGGTAGATTGTGATTGGATTGGATAAGATAGATTGGGTAAGATAAGGTAAGACAGATTGGGTAAGATCAAGTAAGATAGATTGTGGGAAGGTAAGTTGGGTTGGTAAGTGTATGATGTTATTTGATTTAATGTCCAATGTATGACGGTATTATGGGAACTAGATGATGGGTGTAGGTGAGGGTGAGACGAGAATATAACCAAGATATATGATGTCGATGGTATCATCCTATTGAAAAAGCAACAAGTAAATAGAGGGGAACCGAAAAGAAGAGAAACTCTCCATAATTGGAAAGGACCATAACGGCCATACCAAATAGGATTATGAACATAAACCCCTTGATACATTACATGATTGATAGGTCTATGGTTGAAAGAAGTTACATGATCACAAAGTGTTGCATGAGCGTCGTGTCTCTTGAGTAGATAGGAGAAAATAAAATAGAGTAAGGTGGAGTGTTTTGTTTAGCGTAACCTTGTTGTGGGACAACATAACCCTTCTAAAAGATACCCAAAACCAGCATAGGCAAGTCCATGACCAAAAGTTTGTATTTTTCTTGATTTTTTCTTTTGTGTTTTTCTTTTTTGCATTCATAGACTGATCGATGCAGGAAGTCTATATTAGGATGAATAGTAGTGTCATCCTTGAGGTTTTCATGAACCTTATCGATGTGGGAAGCTCCAAGATTAAAAAAATTGTTTTGAGGCTAGCTTTGTATCACTATCCTTTGAGGGAACAGTCTACATATAGAAGCAATAGAGATACATAGATGTTCATTTGAGGGAATCATCCATTTGTGATAAGTTTGACTTGAGGAGTAGAATTTTTGTTATCCCATTTTTGCATTATTTTGGACTTGTAGTCATGGACAAGACTATAAAAGAGTATATGCCTCTTTTATGAAGGAAAAACCATAACATGAAAAAGGTTAGCTTATGAAAGAGGGGTTTCAAGTGATGAATGACCATGGGATTCCATCCTGAAAAGGATAAAAAGAATCCATGAGAATCATGCCATGAGTAGAGTCATGGTACTCATATTCAAGATAAGGATGAATGGTGATAGATAATCACACAATTTTGTTTGAGTCATTGGTCCTTAAAAGAGGTAGATGGAAGGAGAGGTAAGGGACAAACATATATGAGACATTAAGTGATGTAGTATTTTATTCAACAATATAACGGTCGAAGATGCAAGGCATTAAGGGGCTCAGGTTTAGGTTTACCCTCAAGAGAAGATAAATGATAAGTTCTTGATCCATAGGTATGGGTGACAACATAAGGTCGAAGCCAATTAGGAGAAAAATTTTCCCGTTTGATTTTCTCTATTTTGGTTCCATGTCAATTTTCCTTCAGGACAAGATCGACGATCTTGAATGTTCATTCTCGAATGGTTTGTCATAGGCATGCTTAATGCATTTTTGGTAGATTTGGAGGTGGTCTAGAGAATTTAAACATCATTCATCTAGTAGCTCAATTTGCACCAAATGTTCTTGGTGAAAAACATCATCAGAGAGGATTTCCTTAAGAGATATACGAAGAGATGAAATTTGGACTTTGAGAGGTAGGACGGCCTTTATACCGTACACCAAAGAGAAAGGTGTGGTAGCAGTATAGGTATGAATACTGGTACAATAAGCCCATAAGGTGAAAGGAATGTGCATGTGCTAATCCTTACCAGTGTCGTCAACTACTTTCATGATTATGAACATTAATACATATAAAAAATTGTAACCCCAACGCAAAATTAGTACATTGAGAAGAGATAGAAAGTTGGGGGAAGAGGAGAGAGAAAGAGTGAGAGAATAAGAAGAGGAGATGTTATTCCCGATGAATTACATTAATCCTCGTTGATGGAAAGCTCAATGTGATGAAACTATGAATCTTCAAAATCATGTGAAACTCCTTCCAATTGTCTCACAGATGCTTTGGAATGAGTGTTTAAAAACATTGTTGAATGGTTATGCCAATGACCGTAACTTCCACCATGCACAAGATACTCCTGCAACTCGAGCCACGAAGTGAGTGTCAGGAGACACTATTGAATTCCCTGAGATGAGTCTCGAATTCCCTATGAGGAATGCCCATGGATGATCCAAAGTTATGGTGTTGACCTGAATGATCATCCCTCTATGTCCCATTGTGCCAAACTTGCCTTTTGAGAACGACCTGCTATTTTTAGTAAGTACAGATGGGGCAACTTACTATTTTTAGTAAGTGTCATAATTAGCTTTTCCCAACCTCAACTAGCTATAGTAGCTTGAATTATTTCTTCTTACTGTGTTCTTCTCACTTTTTGGACTAATTGGCTGTTTATAGCAAGGGCTTGTGGAACCACTTACTATTTTTAGTAAGTGTCAATTGCGAGCTGAGATGGCCGAGATGACCTTTTTGATGACTTTGTCTGCGATACTCCCTCTGTGTTCATTGACTTCTTCATAGCCTCTTCAAATGGTGGCTTACATGAAGCAATATACCCCTATGTAGGAAGGAATTTTATTTTTAGTAAGTGCACCGCGGATGTCAAATTGTGACAAAACAGGCTTTGAAAATATAGATCTTATTCATGGATTCCACACTCCGCATTTTGAGTAATTCCTTTCTCTGAACAAGTGGTAAAATGATATTTTCATCAACAAGGGAAAAATAATGAAAAAAAAACATCCCTCCATATCTTTAAAAAATAGGGACTTCATGGAATGAAAACTAGTTTACGTGAAACTAAATTTTTCGACGATCATTCCCTCAAATTTTCGCGTGATTTCACCCACAGGAACCCTAAGAAGTGAAGAGGTAGCTCACTATCTTTTTCACATATGTTCTTCATGTGACAAGGTATAACTCTGATTAAAAATCATTCTTCCATATCCCTAAAAAATAGATACTTCATGGTGTAAAAACTAGTTCACCGCGAAACTAGATTTTTTAATGATCATTCCCTCCAACTTTTGCACGATTTCGCCCACTGGAACCCCTGAGAAGTGGAGAGGTAGCTCACTAATTTTTTCCACCACTGTGTCATAGTGCAGCCATTAATGGAGCTTGAAATTTTTAGGTCTAGTTTTTTTTCTCCATTCCCAATGAAATCAACTCTATTACAATAGGTTTTTGCTTCTTTTCTCACTGGTGAAATTTCTCTTCGATCCGGTTGTCTAGTTTGATAAGAAATTAAGCATTTGTTCTTCGTGGAGCCATAAGAGAAATTTCTTCATTCTGAGAATTATTTGTCTATGAATGGGAGGTTTGAAGGTCGATTTTTTAATGGCCTTCGAGAGTGAATAACTCAGTAATAAATGGTTCTTTGTTTTGTGCAACTTGCTTGTAAGATATGTTCGATATCTTCATCTCACATTGCAATGGAGGTTTCTAAAGAATTCATTTGTTCTTCTCTTTCATTCTTTGTTCCTTTGGCTCTTTTGATCAATATCTTATTTGACACCTGTATGCGTATTTATATATTGGAAGGTTTGGTTGCCATGGTGGAGCTGTTTTGGAGCAATAATGGTGGACTGAGGTGTTCTCTGCAAACTTTTCTTCTGGCAGTGAGAAGCATGCAAGAAGTGGCAAATAGTTAGATTTTTTTTCAAATTTTTGAGTTTGATTTGGGTGAATTTTTCATGTCCTCTGAAATATCCCTAACCTCAAACAGGATGTGAGGGACATAAAATTCCATGGAATTAGAAAGGTAACGACACATGGTGGAGATCCGACCAGTAAGAGAATGAAGGCTAAAAATTCAGCTTTAAAGCACTAAGGGGCTGGAAGTTGGTCATATGCATGACCAGAAGTCTCCTTAGGGGATGGGCACAATTTTTCCATGTGTGATTTCCCTGAACCTTGAGGGATGTGAGGGACACTAAATCCCTCTAGGCTCCTGGATCTAACACGTGTCCTCTACAAAATTTGAGTAGCTCTTGAAGTCACTCTAAGAGGGAAACTTGAAATGGAAATAACTTGAGCTTCCAATGGAATGTTTTGATGAAATTGTTATATGATCCTGACTGAGAAATGTCCTTATGAATACAATGGTGGGGGTATCATGTATTTATTATTCCATTTATGGTCCCTGAAAAATCAGGATTTTTGATCTAGTTCTCTGCTTGTGCATGAGAAACATTGCTTTCAAACCCATTGCACCAAAGTGTTAGGAAATAAATAATTTCACCATATTGTATTCCTTATAATTCTCTTTCCGGCGATGTTTGGTTTTTGCTCCTAACTCCATCTGGAGCTCCTAGAATCACCTTCAGAAAGCTCAATAGTTGTTTTAACCTGTGCACTACCTAGGCCTGTGAACCCTATTTTTGATCAAACTGCTCCAAACTCTCCAAATCTTCCCTGAATATCCCAAAATCACTTCCAGTATGTTTCTAGGACCTTCAATTCACCTCCATGTTGGATTTGGATCCTCCCTTCTGATCCAGGGGGTTACTCTAGTTTTGGGAAGGCCAATGATAGCCCTTCCCAACACTACCCAAAGATAGCATTTTTCAAGAACTCTTAAAATCACCTAGGGGGATTGACCTAAATTTCCTAATTCACCTAGGGGGATGTGTTAACATCAATTGGGAGATCATCGGAACTGATTGGGTAGACCTGGGATGCCTCGGAAGGGTAAAACATGAAAAATCTGGCACAGAGAGTATAGTTGTCATGCTTGGAAATTGACAATTTCCTTGTTGCATATTTACATGACAAAAGTTGGCTCTAGCTTAGGGACATGACATAGACTGATCACAGTGAAGACATGACATGGAGAATCCAGAATCTCAAATTTAGACCATATAATCCATTGACCATTTCCTTATCCATTAGAGCCCTACAGAGTCATGTACAACTTACAACAAGAGAGAGAGAGAGAAGAAGGAAACACATAACACACACAAAACGACAGAAAGGAAACACATGACACACAACAAGAAGGGAAACACAAAAAATGGAAAAACACCTAGCAATCACCTATGGTACAAGGAGGGGAACAACCCACTTTCACTGAAGCACTTTATATTCCTCAAAAGTTACCCCTGAGTGGGAAACCCTGAGTGATGTTGTTCTACAAATCCATTGACTGGTTCTAGAAAGTATCCTCCTTTCCTTAATTGTTTATGAAATCTAGGTGCTTCCATGATTTTTTATATGCTTTGTAGGAGTGTTTCTACATGAGTTTCTTGATGCTCAAGCCTTCTCTTATAAATTCCATTGCCTTCACGCTCTTTGAAATTGGTTTCATAGTGTCAGTTGCCTTTCATTTTTATCCACATAACTAATTCTTCATTGAGCATCCTACTACTATCCCAGGGCTTACTTTTTGTTCAAATTACTTGAACATTCTAGATTATTTTATTTCCAAGGTCTATGCTCGTTGGCCTCTTCTCCATGAGAAACCTTCAGACTTATCCTTTTTCTCTACTCCACTATGAGGTACTTGAGTACTGACAGGAGGATTGGAAGTAAACTCATACTTGTCTTGTATGGTAATGGAACATGACTTAAGAGATCAAGAATCATCTCAAGGTCTTCCGCAACTTCTACTGCATCTAATAGATTCTTGCACGGAGATCTCCTTTGTTATTTCATGTAGCTCATCTTTGTATGCCTTTGAAGGATCTTTATTTTACAGCTCAAGGCAACTATCTGGAGGGATTATATCATCATCTTGGGAATCGCTGCATTATATCACTCCTTTTTCCTGAGGATCTTCAGCATGCTAAGGTCTCAAAACTTCTTGCTTTTAAATTATTCATCATGGAAAGAGTCTTCCTCTTCAAATGGGAAAGAAAATACCTTCAATTCCATTGTTTTATCTATCAACCATTAGCCCAGGAGGTACAGTATATTTCTCCTCTTGCTTTATTTTAGCATAACCAACCTTCACATTGATTTAAGATTTCAAATCAGATTCACACTTATCTTGTAGGTTCATGGCTTGCAAAAGGAAGTTAGAGAATGAGCTCAGGATCTTGTGTTTCTTTTGCAGCTCTAAGTAGTTTTTTGTGCAGACAGATCTTTCAAACCTTTCGCAAGTTCATCACAAGCTGGTCTTTTCCTTCCATGAATGGAATGGCTAAGATCATCTTCATCTCCAAATGAGAATGAAAATACCTCGATTTCATCGTGGATAAGCACACAAGCTGATTTTTCCATTTAAGATTCACCAAGAACCTTTTCCTCTTCTTCATGGTTTGTGGCGATCTTGTAATTCAGGGTTGTCCCTCTTATAACTTTAATCTCCTCAATGTCTTCTTCAAGGTCCATACCTCTCCGGGAAGGCATGTCTGGCCCTATCAAGATGGGAATATCCTCTTCCTCCTCGGTTGTAACAAAGTGATTCATCTCTCATTGTATCTTGGTACAAGATGTCGGTTCCCGGACTTCTATACTTTCACATTGTGTACCTCATCTTCTTCTTTGGAAGTAATTTTTCCATGTCTCCCTTAACTAGAATGGTTGCAGAAGACCAGTTCATCTAGAGCTTACACCCTCAAGTGCTGACAAAAACCCTTGCTTAGAAACATTCCAAATGAATTTGGAATGTCTACTACCAAAATCGTCATTGAAACTTTCTTTTCTTGAAATCTGGGGAGAGCCACAATGTGCATCTTTGACCTTCCCTACACTTGGGACTTCTTTTGATTTTAGGGAGTAACAAGAGCCCACCCGGGTGGATTCATGGTGAGTTTTAGATCCTTAGTGACCTTTATAAGCATTCACATTATCTGAGGCACTGGAATATATTATGTAATTGTTTAATACATAATCTCCAAAAAGAAGGGAGACATAAAAAGTGATCAACCTTAACATTCTTTGATGCACTCAAAGAAATAATGTTCATGTGAGGGAAGTGTAGGTGGGTCTAGTAGTAATCCTTTAGAATATAGGAGCTACAAACATTG
Organism: Taxus chinensis; assembly: GCA_019776745.2. Classification (NCBI taxonomy): domain Eukaryota; kingdom Viridiplantae; phylum Streptophyta; class Pinopsida; order Cupressales; family Taxaceae; genus Taxus; species Taxus chinensis. The sequence goes on along the minus strand of CM034153.1, from coordinate 716,017,220 downwards.
AGTGTTAAACTACCACTCCTGATGTATTGAAAAAACCTCTCATATTGTTTCAGGGTGATGTCTGCACGGATATTTACTTTCAGTAACCTACACCTTGGATTTGTTCACATATTCTACAAATTCAAAGGGAGTAGATGTGGACAAGGGTGAATGAAGGGAATAATTTTGAAGTTAGGATAGGTTTGGAAAAAGGAGTATATTTTTGGGGAACATAGACGGGATCTTGAAAGGTACACTAGGATATTTCAGAGTACTAGATTTTACAGGAGCATATTTAGATTTATAATTAGAAGAGGCATCAAAAGACTTACTTGGAATTGTAGGAGACTTCTTATTTGCTACACGATCCAGATTTAACAATGTGGACTCCATAGAAGGTGGGAGAAGAGATCCTTGACTGATTAATTTGTTTTGTACGGAGTTTCCATAGGAGGATCTTTAGTCTTATTTTTCTTTGCAACTAGTGGAGGAAAAGGATCCCCCTTTCTCATACTAAGCACATGAGTGAATACCGCACATGAGAAGCTAGGTGCATATTCTTTGTCATCTTCATCACCTCCAGAATATTCATAGAATCTTGATTTTTGTATCATTTTCAAACTCATCAACTTTCTAGGAAATCACCACCTTCCCTTTCTTTCTCAAGCTCCTCTTCATTTTCCTTACTTCTACAACTTGCATTGACAGGTGGGGCCTCCAAGGCAATCCTTCAGGGTGCTCCTATAATTTGATTTCCATTTCTTCTTTTGAGAAGAAATGGTCATTCAAATATTTCCCTCCTCAATGATGCCATTTCATTTTCCATTTTCTTCATTAAAGGGATTGGTTCTTTCATCTCCAGATATTGAGCTTTACCCTTTGAGGGATTCTTGATCTTTCCAGATAGGATGAGATCATCATCAAGTTCAATGGCTAATATTTTTGCTTCTTCAATATCCCTCGGTTGAACTCTTCCTAGGAAAAATCCTACCTCCGGTGATTGAGAACTAATAAAGAATATCTTGACGTTTTTTTCTGATGGTGAATCCTCCTCTGGTATCCTATGAAGAAACTGAGTTGAAATGAAGCCACAAAAGTCTCTCATAGTTTCACTTTATCCTTTCTTCATTTGTGCTAATTAAACAAGGAGGTCTTGACAGTCCTCAGTGAATTTGAATCTTTCCTCGAACTTCCTTTTGATGTCATTTTAACAAGTGATGGATCTAGTAGGTAGGAGGTAGAAACCATTCCACTAATTTTTCTTAGAGGGACTCCACAAACATTCTTACATTGCAATGTCTTCATGTTCAACTCCAAGAATCCCACATGATGTGGTGAAAGTAGTGATGTGTTCTTCAGGATGTTGTGAGTCATCACCTTTAAACTTTGGAAATTTCTTGCGTGAACCTATTGGTAGATCATGAAGAAGGTGGTTCAAGAGTGAGTGGGCTTGTATTTCTTCCCCATAGAACAGTGGGTTGAGGTCTTTTTGCTTCGTCCACCATTTGTTTCCACTTCATCTTTTACTTCAAAAAATTCTTCTTCAAATTCTAGCACTAAAAAAATCTGCAATAGGAATATGAAAAGACATTGTGGAATACGAAAGGTCACTTGCAAGAAATTGACAGTGTAGCCTTCAGTAATGGATTTTCATGAAATCATTTTTTTTGTTTTTATTATTTTTAAATATTTGATTTTTTTGAATTTTTGGACCTTACGGTCATATTTTGGGTGCATAGATGCTGCTAAATCTGCCCCACGGTGGGCACCAAAAACTGTTGGCGAGAAAAGTTTTTCGAGTGGAAAAAAATTGGTGGATTTCTTGCCAACGCTCTGGGAATCTAAGTCCCTACTACTTAACCGGTGTAACTGTCATATATGCATGCACAAGTAAAGGTGGATTTTCCTGGTGGCCTTTTGGCCAGGGATCCAATAAGGAGCACTCCACTGACCCTGCAGCAAAGCTAGTAATTTCTTGCTAGAGAGGACTTTGTCTGTAAGAGTGGGAAAGGGGAGTGAGAAATGAGATAGGAGAACTAATGTTACATGGTAGAAAATCAGATTCCTACACACACTAGCTAGAAATTTCAACACATGTACATTTATGAGAAGAAAACAACTTTGCAAATAACAACAAGACCGATTAGATTTATGAGCACAAAGTATCAATAAATCCCTTAGTCAAAAAAGGCTATGAAACTCCTTCTTCTTGTATTGATTGCTTAAACAAAAGTTGTACATAGTGTGGGAATGGAGGAAAACTTGTAGAGGGGGAAAATGGAAGAAAATGGATATCTCCTTTGTTCTCTCAAAGTACAATACACTCTTGAGTTTACAAAATCAATCACCAACCCTTTGAAATGGGAATGGATTTACAATTTATAGAATGAGATATGACTCTTTCATCTACCCCCAATGCCTTTTCATATGTCCTCACACAACTTAAAACTTTTCAACTTCCTAGGAAACTTTTAAGTCCCTTTTTATAACATAAAGGTGACTTATTACATTAGGAACATTAATACATATGAAAAATTGCAACCCCAACACAAAATTAGAACATTGAGAAGAGAGAGAAAGTTGGGGGAAGAGGAGAGAGAAAGAGTGAGAGAAGAAGAAGAGGAGATGTCATTCCTGATGAAGTCCATTGATCCTCATTGATGGAAATCTCAATGTGATGAAACTCTGAATCTTCAAACTCATGTGAAACTCCTTCCAATTGGCTCACAGATGCTTTGGAATGAGTGTTTAAAAACACTGCTGAATGGTTCTGCCGATGACCATAACTTCCACCCTGCACAAGATACTCCTGCAACTCGAGCCACGAAGTGAGTGTTGGGAGAAACTGTTGAATTCCCTGAGATGAGTCTCAAATTACCTATGAGAAATTCCCATGGATGATCCAAAATGATGGTGTTGACCTAAATGATCATCCCTCTATGTCCCATTGTGCCAAACTTTACCTTTTGAGAATGACCTACTATTTTTAGTAAGTACAGATGGGGGCAACTTACTATTTTTAGTAAGTGTCATAGTTAGCTTTTCCCAACCTCAACCGGCTATGGTAGCTTGAATTATTTCTTCTTACTATGTTCCTCTCACTTTTTGGACCAACTAGGCTATTTATAGCAGGGGCTTGTGGAACCACTTACTATTTTTAGTAAGTGTCAATTGCGAGCTGAGATGACCTTTTTGATGACTTTTCCTACTGATACTCCCTCTGTGTTCACTTCCTTCTTCATAGCCTCTTCAAATGGTGGCTTACCTAAAGCAACAGACCCCTATGTAGGAAGGCATGCTATTTTTAGTAAGTGCACCATGGATGTCAGATTGTGACAAAACAAGTTTTGAAAATCTAGGTCTTATTCCAGGATTCCACGCTCAACATTTTGAGTAATTCCTTCATCTGAACAAGTGGGAAAATGATATTTTCATTGGTGGGGGAAGAATACTAACAAAAAAACACATCCCTCCATATCTTTAAAAATTAGGGACTTCATGGCATAAAAACTAGTTTACGTGAAACTAGATTTTTCAACGATCATTCCCTCCAATTTTCACGTGATTTCACCCACCAGAATCCTGAGAAGTGAAGAGATAGATCAATATCCTTTTTTGCATATATTATTCATGTGACAGGGAAGAACTCTGATGAAAAATCAATCCTCCATATCCCTAAAAAATAGGGACTTCATGGTGCAAAAACTAGTTCACACAAAACTAGATTTTTCAATGATCATTCCCTCCAACTTTTGTGTCAATTTTGCCCCCTAGAACCCTGAGAAGTGGAGAGGTAGCTCGATTGAGTTTTTCAACCACTATGTTATGATGGAAATTAATAGAGCTTGAAATTTTCAGGTAATCATTTTTGTCTCCGTTCGTGACGAAATCAACTCTATTACGATAGGTTTTTTGCTTCTTGTCTCACTGGTGAAATTTCTCTTCGATCTGGTTACCAATTTGATGGGAAATTAAGCTTTGTTCTTCATGGAGCTGGAAGTGAAATTTCTTCATTGTGAGAATTCCTTTGTATGAATAGGAGGTTTGAAGGTGATTTTTTTAATGGCCTTCAATAGTCGAATAAGTCAACAATAGACGGTTCTTCTGTTTTGAGCTCTGGCTTGCAAGATATGTTCGAATCTTTGTCTCATGGCAATGGAGGTTTCTCAAGAATTCCTTTTCTCTTCTCTTTCATTCTTTGTTCCTCTGGATCTTTCGATCAATATCTTCTTTTAAACATATGAATATTCATGGATTGGAATGTTTGGTTGTCCATGTTGGATCTGGTTTGAAGCAACAATGGTGGACCTGAGGTGTTCTCTGCAACTTTTCTTTAGGCAGTGAGAAGCAAAAAAGAAGCGGAAAACAATTAGAAATTTTTTCAAATTTTTGAGTTTGAGTTGGGTGTGAATTTTCATGTCCTTGGCATCCCTCACCTTAAAGGGATGTTAGGGACATAAAATTCCATGGTGATCAAGGCAATGACATGTGGCGGAGATATGATGGTAGGGAATGTAGGCTAAAAATTTAGCTTTAAAGCACTGATGGGGCTGGAAGTTGATCATATGGATGACCATAAGTATCCTTAAGGTCTAGGGAACCATTTTTCTATGTATTATGACCATGAATTTGGGGTATTCTGAGAGACACATAATCCCTCCAGGATCCTGGATCTTATATGTGTTCTCCCAAAATTTGAGTAAGTCTTGAACTCGCTTCAAGAGGGCAACTAGAAAAGACAATAACTTGAGCTTCTGATGGACGTTCTTTAATAAAATGTTATATGAACATAACTAGAAAAAGGATTATGAATACAATAGTGGGGGTATCATGTCTTGATTCTTTCCATTTGGTCCCTGAAAAAGATCAGATTTTTGATCTGGTTCTCTACATGTGCATAAGAAACAATGGCTAGCGTACAAATTACGCCAAGGTGTTGTGAAGAAACATTAATTTAATAATATTGTAAGACTTGGAATTACCTTTTTCGAAGATATTTCATTTTTTCTCCTAACTCCATTCGAAGCTCCCGGAATCACCTTCAGAATCTCAACATTTGTTTTGACCTTGTACACTACCTAGGCCCGTGAACCTTGTTTTTTAATCAAACTGATTCAAACTCTCCAAATCTTCCATGAATCTTCCAAAACCACTTCCATGATATTTATAAGAATTCAATTAATCTCCATCTTGGATTTGGATCATCTGTTTCCGATCTAGGGGGTTGCTCTAGTTCTGGGAAGTCTAGTGATTGCCCTTCCCAACACTGCCCAAAGATAGCATTTTTCAAGAACTCCTAAAATCACATAGGGGGAATTGACCTAAATTTGCTAATTCACTTAGGGGGCTATGTGTTAACATAAATTTAGGAGGTCATTGGAACTGACTAGGTAGACTTGGGGTTCCGCGGAAGGGTAAAACATGAAAAATTTGGCACAAGGGTATAGTTTTCATGCTTGGAAATTGAAAATTTCCTTGTTGCATATTTTCATGACAACACAACCACCTAACTCAGCTCCTTGCCCAACCTGGTTTGGATCCACATCTACATCACCTTGGGACCCCACCCAATCTACGTTTCAATGCACTGACCACCTCATGACTTGAGCCATACTACCGACTGACCTAAATATTAGGCCCTTCATTCTATGACCACCAACTCACATGGAGACCCCTACTTGCATTGTTGCATGTTAGGTTTTTGGGCCCACGGAGAATTTAGTTTGGTGTGGGACATGCTGCTTGGTGCTTTCAACTAGTCTCAGGCCTGTAGAGGTTTTCTTTCCCACTTTGACTCCATGAATAGGTCATTGACCAAGAAAACTCCTGCAATTCCTTTGCCCTTCGGTGATCATGTCAGGATTTCGAGCTCGTGCAGGATATTTTCCATGTGGGCCACTTGTGTCGATTTACTTCGTCATCTGCTCAGGCCACTGATCCCATATTTGCTATAAATTTCACAATTTCCCAATTTACAAAGACTTTTCCTGCGACCAAATCCCTCACCTGAGCAACTATTTCTTCTCACTCTGGATTAAGTCTTTCCCACATCTTGTTCCAACTTTGAAGGGGTTGCCTAAGTCTTGACCACCATTGAATTGGAGATCACCCCAATGATTTGGTTACAATGGATTTCCCGTCATGGTCCTTACAAAACTGGCTCACTACAAATTCAATCTCATGCAATATGGTCATTTATTCTGCCCAGAGGTTCTCGATGACCTAATCCCATAACCAAACAACTCAGGGTTCATTTCTCATCATCGCGTCTACTTACATAATAAGCTTGGCTCGTTGCATCTCAGATTATCTCTGCTCGGTTCATGCCAGAAGCTCATTCTTCTTAACTTGGTGGTTCAGGCTTCTCTCATTTCACTGAGATGGTTCAGTTTTATATGGCATGTAAAACAACTCACCGTCGTGAAATTCTCGATGACCTATAGCTCGAGGATATTGACTTAGGTAATATTGCAATGTTTCTTAGCTCGGCCATTCCTTGTAAAGGAGCTCGGTGACTTATATAATTAGCTCGATGCACATTAAGATAGCTCGGCCTTCAAGGAGCTCCCTTACACTTATGTAGCTCAACCATATTCTTACTAGCTCACCCATTCACATCATTGATGTAGCTCAGTTATTCTTATAGATGGCTTGGTACCCAAATACATAGCTCGACGGGATTTCAAATAGCTCATGGAGCTCAATGCCAAAGCAATGGAAACTTTGCTCGGTTCTTAAAGGAGTAGCTCGGTCAATCCTTTAACCAACTCAATGCATAAATTATGGGCTCTAGGATCCTGATTAGACCCCAACTTACCGATCTAGGGGGACCAACTTGGTGAGCCCTTTTAGAGCCAAGGCTTTCCTCCAAACTTCTTCACTTCTTATAGACACTTTAAGCAGCCCTTTTGGAACTTTTTTAGTTCTCAGGCCCGTATGAAGATGTTTGGGATGTTCATGGAGTGATGCACTTGGTTTTTCCCCAAATTTTAGGTTCTGAATCTACTTGTTCACTGCTTCTCTACTAAACAAATTTGAACCTTGTGAGGACCAAGAAGCACCTGTGAACCCCGAAAGGCTATGTGAGCTTGTTCATTTGTTCAATTTCACTCGGGGGATGAAATTGGATAACAATTCTTCCTTAGCTCCTTACTCATCAATTTATCAGCTTTCCATCTACTCATTTCTATCCTCCTTATCAGCTTTCAAAATATCACGGTCTTCCATATTGTAATTATTATCGAATTAATGGACATAATGATGATGATTGCTATGCTCTCAAATGAAAAATTGGCCACCTTAAGCATTACAGTCCATTTCATTTGCTATAGAAAATGATGTTGCATGTTCATATCCTATTGCTAAATCTCATTGGGTTCCTAAATCAGATTCATCTATTTCTAATGATCATCATGCCATCACTTCTAATGTTCCTTCTTCCATCACTCAAGCATTACCTATATAACCCAGTCCAACTAAGAAAGCTCCTCTCAAAATCGGTCCAACACTTCCTCCTCTCAAGTCTTCTACAACATTACCAAGTCAAACAAAGCAACCACCTCTCAAAATGGGTCCAACATCTCCTCCTCTCAAGACTTCTACAATGTTATCAATCCTGCATAAGCTATAACCAATCATTTTTTTCAAGGAAATCAATCATTACATTGATCCCCTTAGCAACATCAACTATATCTACACCTCTCACACACTTGGGGCATCATGCTTACTTATCTCCCCTAGCATCATTAATTACCTACCATTTCTACTATTACGCTTTGTGCTTCATGCATCATATTTCTAAGCAATCTTACACAACTTGATACACATATTGTATCATCATTACCCTATGACGCACTCTTGTGCTAAAATTCACACTTGACTATTGAGGGTATACTACATTCATGAACCTCACACACTACACATTTCACACTACACACTTCATGATATACATCATACTATCCTCTTCTACACTCTACGTTCTATGCTTCATTTATCATATCTTTCTAGCACACGCAATTCAAACCATTTCCTAATAACACACTCTTGTTCTATGGTTCATTCTTGATTGTTGAGGGGTCTTTTATAAGTGAAACTCATCTCATACACATTTGTTGGGGGGAATTCTACTCCTATCACTTTCACTTTGCATTCTATTCCATTAACACTCACGACATGTTGCATATCTTGGTTACAATTATTTTGGGTTGCTTATACTCACATGTTACACTTTTATTACTATGTTAGACGGATATCCAATATGTCATTTTCTTTTCTATATACACATGCGTGTTCACTTGTTCTTTAGTTGTGAATGCAGACTTTCTATAGATATTTACACGTAGCAATGAGGATTTACACGTAGCAACTCTTACCAGTCCCACTGACGATCCTGGGGGCATCTACATTCCTACTCTTATGTACACTACTGGTTCTATTGTTTCATTTTTTACTACTTTCTATTATTACTAGCACATTATTTTCACATTTATTGATACATTCTTTGACATACTCTTTATATTTCTAACATGCTAATGGGTGCTTCATGTGCAACATTTTCCTTGCAGGAACTATTTTCCACCATGGTTGTATATTACTCTTTGCCTTCCATTATTTTCTACTATATGCCATTGTTTGCAGGCTTTTCCCTATGTCTTGTTTGTTCATTGTTTGCTTGTGTGCCTTTGGTCACTTTGGCCCTAATTTTCTTGTGACATTGTGAGAGATTTTCCATGTATGAATCCCATTTTTTGTGGTCTATCTTGTATATTAGCTTGTTACACTATTTTCTATTACATTGTTGCTTCTATTTTTACTAACTCATGTATCTATCCATCTTATTTACATGTTCCTTGGTTTCCACCATGCACATTCCCCTTGCAGGTTTGTAGTTTCATATCGGCATCAAGTCCTCTCTTTGGGTCGCATTATTCTAGCGACATTGCATGCACCCCAAACAAGGGGGGACATACATCGAGTGAATCAATCACCCCATACAATAACTCATAGCTTCAGTTTAGATATGCACAGTACAAAATCAACACATGCTACAATTTCAAAAATGGCCCAAATTCTGACTTGGGTCCTCAGTTCAACACAAACATCAGCATCTAGCTATAGACACTAGCACCTGGGAGTGTCGACACTAAAATTTTCCTCCATAATTTCTATTTCATTAATGTATGTATTAGGAATAGGATGTTGTTAAGTATAATTAGTAGTAGCGTTTGATAGAAGATAATGGCGCCGTCAGTACGGTGTTGCCAATAATGTGGAGTACGATAACAGTCAAAGTACAATAGGAATGTTGTAAAAAGTAAATATTTGTAGTAAGTGGTCCGGTAATGTTAAAATGTCAAAGTTTGGGTAATTAGAGAAGTAGGGTCTACATGATTAGGAATTAGAAATATTATATTGGTAATAAAGACAAGGAGTGAGGTCATAAATATTTTGTGTATTTTATTTGTAAAAAGTCTAAAAATGTGGAACCCATGTAAAATGATAAGGTTTTTCTTATCTTAACAGATAAGCTTACATGTACAGATAAGAGTTAAGGTATGGAATATGATTTGTCAGAGTGGATTTCTTATCCTATCTTAGAGATAGGATGGATAAGCCTAAAAGTTCTATAAATAGAGAGGCCACCCCCCTCATTTAGCATAGAAAGAAGTAGTGAGAAATATTGTAGGAAGTGTGCAAAGGAAGCCATCAGTTAAAGGTGTGTTGAAGAAGCCATTGAGAGGTGTAATTGTAAAGTTTCTCCCATAGTCTTGTTGAAGTACCTCATGGGTGAGATTGTAACAATTTCATGTTAATATTATAATTTACTTTGATATTTCAGATTTGTCATCATTCCATCTTATCATAGTCGATGGTATTCTTGTGTTCGGTTGTTGTTTTGTTTCCAGATTACATCCACCAAACTAAAGGCTGTGCATTAGTGAATAATCATAGCACGAGGAGTTCCCGGTGAAGAATTATCATAGTGCCAGATTGGTGATGACAGGAGCTCCTGACCTTTCCTGAGCACCTACGACCAAGGGGAAGTCACATTTAATTTATCAAATTAGCACAGTCCATAATAGTTTCACAGGATTAGACGTTGGCCTTAGAATACATAATGCATGTAATCTCCTACTTTCTCCATTTCTATATGGAACAATATGGAACTAAACACGGATCACACCATTTGCAGTGGTGTATAAATTCAGGAAGCAGACATGGAAGGAGTAACACTAGACCTCTCTCCCCAACATTCTTATGTCGTGGCGTGATATCACCAAAAAAAATCACTCTTAGCATGAGATCACTCAAAAAACTCGTTCTTGATGTGAGATCGCCCAAAAAATCGATCTTGGCAGGAGATCACCCAAAAAACTCACTCTTCTATAATAGTTCAGGACACTTTCTATCCCTTTTCAATCTTCATGGATCAAGTGCGCACTTTCCTTTTACTACTTTTTACACACATTTACATGCTTTTACATATTTTTGCAAGAGTATTCATAATACATGACTTTGACTACTATCTCACTCTTCTTTTATAGGTCCATCCTTAATACGCAACAAGATATCGCCCTACATCAAGCACAAAAATAAGTAAAACATGATACACTTTCACCCCTAGGGTCACTTTCTCTTTCTTAGCTTCCACGCTTCATTTTTATCGCTTCACGATTTCACTTGTCTCTTCGTCATGCTTTCGCCATTAATATACAAGGAAAAAAGGTACACAAATACTAAACTACTTTATGTTATCGAGTATTCACTCAACAAAATAAAATGGGGCCAAATGTAGACACAAAATCACACACTTGGGTACATTTCTAGGTCCTAATCACATATTATTAGTCATATGATTCCTAAGTGAGAAAACTAGCAATTGACAATTATCTTTGGTCTTTTGTCTGTGTTTTTTATTTTTTATTTGGCCTTATAAACCCTATAACCTAGTCTGAACATTATTTCTTTATCTTTTAGGACTCTGGACACCAGTTCCCAAATGAGACATCAGCGCCCAGGCACCCTCATCCTTTTGGGCACCCCAACCTCTTTTTACTTTACTTGCTCTTTTTGGTCATCTTTTATCTTTAGGGAAAACTATTTTCTTATGGGTTGGAAATTACAAAATTCAAACAAGAGAATCATATAAATACAAAGCTATGTAACCAAAATAAAGGACCAAGCTCTAAGAATCTATTATCTTCACCTAAGGTTGCATCTAAAGGCATTCTAAAAGCATCCAATGACATACAAATGACTAAAAGCTACAACCAACGACATTTTTGCAACACCAAAAAAATAGGTTCCGAGCTCTTGTGCAGTCCTAAGCACCCAACAGAGGTCTCCAACGCCCAGGTGTCCCTGATCCAGTTAAAGAGCCTTGGTCCAGGCTCATCCAAAAAATCCATAATTTATCATGCATGGTTGCAACAGTCTACCCTTCCTATTTCTCTTGTCTACACAGTCCTGTGTTCGGCATAAATTAGCTAAGTCCTTAACTTTATCTCTTATACCTAGGGTTTTACATTTATTAGCTTACTTTATTGTGTCAATATTTGTACTTAGCATTTATTTATCCTACGTTACTCTGTAAATAGGGTTTTACAAAAAGTTTATTTTTTGTTAAATCACCTATTATCGCTAGTAAATTTTTAATCCTTGAAATCAACATGGTATCCCACAATACAACCCTACATTCATTTCAAAATGTATGTAAATGCAACAAAATATGAAATAAATAATTTCTTTCCCATTTTAATAGAAGACACCTGTTAGGAAACCATATACATCTTTAACACACAAATTTTATCCATTATTTTATGCCACCACACTACCTGCAACTTGTAAAACCATATAGTCATGGGTTAGTGACACACACTAGCATGGACCCACCCCTCCCATATAACATGCTAATAAAACTCTAAAATCAATTCATAGTTAGAGAGAGAACAAATTACTCACTTTCCATACTTATCAAATCAAGACAACTTTTCAGGATATAGATAGAGATTGTAGAGAGAAAAAATTCATTTATTTTATGCAAGTAAACCAAACTATTTCCATGATTAGAGAGGGTGAAAGACAACGCAAACAATTTTGATTCAACTCATTCAATTTTTAAAATATTTTCAAAGTAACACCAAGTTCTACAACCTCTAACAAGCATCATTTCTCATTTTTTCTATAGGGGACTAAATAAATGTGTCATATTACGTGATTCTAACTTTTCATTTGCAATATTGTTTTAAGTGTATCAAACTATTTATTTCTACTCATCATACATATTTCCAAATATCACTTATTTTAAAGCATTGAACAAACCTTAGAGATTCAACACGGGTCCACTGGTTTGTGGGTGCTTGTTGTGCTACTACGCAACTAACCTAAGTGACCAAGGAATGGGTCTACAAATGGTGTGGGACCCCCAAATGGGATGTTTAAATGTTCTATCATATCATATAATATATAGATAATCACAAAAAATTAGGGAATCTAAAATCAAACACCGAGGCTCAAATTGCAACATTTGTCCGAAGCTAGTTGGTTGAAATTGGTCGTTTTCTCTCCACCAACCTAAGCCAAGTGGGCTCCAAAACAGGTGTAAAAAATGTGTTTTTCAAAGGAAACATGTAAAATGAAATGTTCTATGTTATTCTCAATATATAAATGAATAGGTTTGTAGGGTAAAAATTTTCTTCTGGGATCCATAGGCACAAAGTACAAGGTGGTTTATGGAGGTTTCGGTCGTAGGCAAACATTTTCTCCCAACAAACCATTTTCTAAAGCGGATGGAAACCCACTTCAAAAACATGATCATAAATTTTATATTTAATGTTTTTAGGTTGAAATGAGGTCTCCATATAACAAGGAATAGGTTACAATAATTTAACAATGAAATGAGGTTTAGATATGCTTTATGTGTGTCAATTTTGAGAGATGTTTGGCACAACTTGAGAGTTTTTTTAATTTGTTAGTTGATGTTATAAAGCACATCTATAAATATAGATTTGATGATCATGTGGCATGACAATAGTGGACAATTCATAGGTTTTTTTTCATGTTCAAGGTCTAGTGTTTTGGCACGTTGTCCAAGGTGACTATTTATGACACCAGTTTAACATGATGTGGAAATTGTTTTGTGTGGTTTTTAATATCATTTGATAACAAAACAAGATAACCATATTGATTTCATATTTAATATTTAATCTATTATTAGTGGAATGAAAAATCAAAATCAAAGTAGAGATGGATTGAATCCATTCTTGTAATCAACGAGATGAGGTTTGAGAGGTGCTCCAGGAATTTCCACATGTGCTCCAAGAGACCAAATTCGCTGAGGTAAATTGTCAAATAGGTAGAAGAATATGGAAATATGTTGTCACACTAAAAATGTAACTGCAACAATGAAATGTGGTCACTTTTTAATGTGGTCACTATAGCCATTAGAGCATTGGAAGGAAACATAAAACAAATTGTTCCATGTCACGGGAAGAGAGCATCATGTAAAATATAGGGTGGAGTGATTATGCATGATACAACGTAGAAATAAATTCACAATTGTGAATAGTATTTCATGGATTTGAACAATATTCCATACCTCAGCTAGAACAACATGAACTGAATAAATTCCAACAGTTTTCATAAGAGAGAAATGAGTTCTTAAGAGTCTTAATATTTTGGGAGAACAAGGTTCACAGAAATGGGGTGGGGGCACATTTTTTTAACATTTATGGAAACTAATGGGGACACTTCTTTCATAAGCATGAAAAAATAATCATCCATTAGGCATGGACCCTACATCGAATTGTTTTTCTTGAACTCCCCTCTAAATTTTCATCCTACTAGAAGGGTTCAAAGACATTATAAAAAATAGATAAATGCATATATATTCTAAGTGGAAAATTTAAGGGGTGTAAAGAAATTATTCTATATATAAAAGAAGGGTTCAAAGACATTATAAAAAAATAGATAAATGCATATATATTCTAAGTGGAAAATTTAAGGGGTGTTAAAGAAATTATTCTATATATAAAAAAACCTATTCTAATAATCGATTTTTTTTATAGATTAATATTTATACAAATCCATTTACTGACTTGGAGAAGTAGCTGCATTTTCTAATGATTCATGACCACACAATGAGTTTCATAATGATTTTGGCTAATGGAAGGAAAAAATATAGGACTTAGTTCTAATTATCCTTCAAAATGTCAATTTCACTCTTAGAGTACACTTCTCCTTCATTTATGAGTTATTAAAAGGCCATCATATGGATTTTGGCATAGTAAATTTCTTCATCATGTTATGTGGTGAGCATGAATGAAAACACCTACAATTTAAGCCTTGAGAGGGCATGCTATTTAATCATAAATTTGTATGTGATGGTATAAACATAATGTACTTTGAGAATATAATCCCCACTCTCATATGTGCATAAGTTTTCTATAGAAACATATCCCTTCTCTTCCTCTAAGTTAATCCCAAGTTCTATTGGCATCTCAACATTCTAGTCTTTGAGGGTGGAAGCGAGATCTAAAAATGCAATGCAATTACTTTATTCAACAAATTCATCTCTACTAGAAACATATCCCTTCAACATTTCATGACTAAGTTTAATCCCAAGTTCCTATTGGCATCTCAACATTCTAGTCTTTGAGGGTGGAAGCGAGATCATAACAATGCATCATGCATTATCGACTTTCATTCCACTATGATAATTCATCCTACTCTTCATTGATCTCTATCGAACATTGTTTATGAAGATTAGTATAAACATCAAAAAAATACAATAGAAAGTACTGTGTTCCATCTTAGCTCTCTAGGAAACATAACATTTATCATATCTTTGACCTCTTTGATTTTCCTCTCCAACCACTATGATAAGGTTTTACGTTCCTTGATCACTATCGAGTTTGTTCTATGCAAGATTGTATAAACTAGGAAAAAAATGTCTAGATTTTCTCTTTCCCGTGTTCCATCTTATCTCTCTAAGTTTAATTTATTATATCTTGTGACCATAGTTGGCTTTGATTTTCCTCTCCAACCACTCTGTGGTATGTCCTTTCCATTGTGGATGTGTGCTTGCTAGATTGCAACCCACCACCCTAGAAACATACGTAGAAATTATGTCTAATTTTCTCTTTCCCGTGGAATTTTTCCAAGTTTATTAAATATTCATGTGTCATAGTTGGCTTTGATTATTGCATGATACTCTGTGGGATGTCCTTTCCATTGTGGAAATGGGAAATAGATTCATCCACCACCCTTGAAGCATACGTAGGTTTGAAAATGGTTGGGAAATAAAAATATCAGGTATTTAAGTTACCATGGACTCCAAATATTATATTATGAAAGTTTTGGGGGTGTACAACACTTCAGGTTGTGGTGGGGTATTTTATGTGATGTTATAAGGATGATTGGTATAATAAGAGGTTTTTTCATATGTGGTTTTTGGGAAAGGATCTCAATAGTCACATGGAAAGATGAGGGGTACATCATAATACATGGGATGGAGGGGGAAATGGGGATGTGATTCCTTAACCAACTTAAATAAGGATATTCTATACTCATATAACTATATCATAGGCCTAAGGAAGAGCACTACCTAAAAGAGACTAAATAATCACAACATTATTAAAGTCAAAGGATCTCACGCAGAATAAGAATGCCATATATCTAATATAGTTTTACAATATTGAGGGAATGCTTATCTTAATACAATGCCATATATCTAATATAGTTTTACAATATTGAGGGAATGCTTATCTTAATACAATGTTATAATCTGAAACATACTCTATGGGGGCATTTTTATGGTTCTAAGGTGTTAAATGAAAGATATGTTTTTTTAATTCTCCTTGAATTTGTTATTCAAAATTTCTCCTAGCTTATCCCATGAAGAGATTGATCATGCACACAAGATTCTGAACCGATCTAGATCCATTCCTTTAAAATAAGATGTGAGTAATCTAAGATCTATATGTTGGTACAATATTTATATATATTTACCTTTTATTTTAAGTTTACTTAGTTTATTTAAATATATTTTAAGCTTTTTTTGACTTAATCTACTCTGCATACCTCTTAGGCTTAGATAAGGTTAGGTGAAACTCATATCATGATCACTTATCTTACATATGCCTATTCATGTGGAGGTTGTGTGATTGTAGAATTATGATGATACCTGTATAGTTTTATTAATCAAGAAACATAATCCATTACAATCAAAGGAAAGAGATGCAATGTTTAAGGCATTGGACAACTTCTATCCATACCACATAAAGTGGATAAAATCAACTATTCTTGGAAAATATGTAGAAATAACACATTTCCCCTAACTACCCTTGATTACCCCTACTGGAATACATTTGGAAACAATCATCTAATTTAAAATCCTGCAAACATAGGGATAAAAACATTATCTCCTAGAAAAATTAGAGACAAACTAAGCTGAAGTTAAAGTAAATAAACTAATTACTTTAACTTATTAAATTTATTTACTAATTCACTATGGTGAATTAAGCTAGGTTTATTTCTAACATTCCCCCCTTAATTTAGCATTGGTCTCTATTAAAAGGGAGATAAATTCTCTGAAGTATCAAATTTGTTTCAAGTAAGTGACTTTGTGAAGGCATCTGCATGTTGTTGATCTATTGGGAAATATTAAAGTTGGATGTTATTATCCTAAACATATTTGGGAATGAAATGTAATTCTACCTCAATGTGCTTTTTATTCTCATAAAACACATGATTGTGAATTTTTTTTAATATCTATCAACATCTAGGATAGTTGGATGTTTCTGTGGTAATCCTAATCCTTCAAGTATACATTGGAGCCATATTGCTTCATATAAAAACTCCTCATAGTATGAAATATTTTGATTATACATGGAGGGTCTTAATACACAAGTTTTCTTATTACTCCCCCATGATATCAGTCAAGATCCTAAAAATAATTCAAACACTTAAGTCAATTTCCTATTATCTATGTTCCCTACATGATATGAATCTAAATATTCTATCAAGAAGAAATTATCATTATTCTTGTAATCTAGGATAAAATACATAATTCCTCTTATAGACACCTAAAATATTCTTACACTTAGCATTTCCTCTAATTCAGTCAATTAACAACACTTCGTTAATCAACCCTTCTCTGCTCCATTTTCAGATGCCTATTTACGACACCTTATTAGTTGTATTCTTCTTATATTCAACTCATTTAGATAATAAACCCCCTTTTATTAGCTAAACCATCTTCCCTATTCCCCTCTAGATCACTTCTATTGGCTTCCTGGGCTATCTATCAGTCACAAATGGTTAATGAGACTCCTCCCAACTCTCAATGAGTCTCTAATCACACGCTAATCACGCTTAACTAGCCTAGAAAATAGCTTAACTAATCCTAAAGCATGTTTATTCTATTCTAATCTAAAAGTTATTTTTGGCTTACCTTTAGTCCCACATGCATCCAAAACATCCTTTTCTCAAATCCAAAAACTATAAATAGAAGGCTACCCCTCCCACACTTTTCCATAACAAAATCTCTCAAGTAATTTCTCTCTCTCCCTCTCTAAGCTATAAAACATTTCTCTTGGCCATACTCCATTGTTAAGAACTGTCTCTCTCTCTCTCTCATTTCTGATTTAAGTCATGCTTAGGTATTTTAGAAGTCATTTCATAGTTTATTTGAGCTATTTACTTGTTATTTGTTAATCCTTTAAAAGCTTTAGGTAAATGGGAGAAGCCATTAATGGTGAGCTTCCATTCTTAAGCTTTTGAAACATCAATAAACACAAAACTGATTGCTAGAGCTTTAATAGGTTCACTTATAGATAGCTTTCATGGAGTAGAGAACTAATATAGTCATGTTTAGAGGTTGATTGTTTGTTTCAAGCTTTATAATATGCATGCAAATAGGTAGCTCTTGCTTATCTCTAATTTGATGGTGATTTGAGTTGTTTGTTCCAAAGCTTTTGGGGTTTCTTTAGATATTCTTACCCCATCTTCATACCTTTAACACATTTTTCATTTGCACACAGGTATTTATTCCATCAAAGTCGCTCATAGCATAATTCCAACCTCATTCTTATTCCTTATTTTCGTTGTGTAGACCTTACACTCAACAAGAACTGATTCTTGGTGGGCTCTTTGCCAATAGATAAAATTCTAATATTCAACCTGAAATACGAGCGCTTGCCTACAAGGATCACCTACATAAATATTTTTTAATGTATTACTCACCATTTATCTATCATTAATAGTTGGAAATGTATTTTTTTAAAACTATGATGACGACAACGACAAAAACAAACAAATGCGGAAAAATACGGAAAGATCTTGTTCTTGATGAGACAAAATATTCCTAACCTCATCATTGACGCTCGATTTACGTTTCAACTCCCATCAAGGCCACATGAAGAGCACTCACACATTCATCCACTTAGCATCGTCTTTTAAATGTATATATGTGTGTATGCATATGTATGTTCATATGTACACACACACACACATACCTGTGTGTGTGTGGTGAAATTTGATGCCCATCACTGTAGATACAGGCTCAAATTAGAAGACCTTTAGGTCTTATCCAAAATACTAAGAACTACATCCCGAACCAAACAAGAACTAATGTTATAAAATTATATGGACAACTCTTATTTTGAACACAAAAGGGAATGCCCTCAAATTTCTAGTCTATTGGTCATCTTGAGTGGCTCATTTCTAATTGTAAACACCTAATTTTGGTAATGGACTAGTTAATTGCTATAGTGCTATTGTATTTATGTGTTTATTGATTATCAGTACAAGTTTGGCTCTTGTTGGCACATGGTGCTTGTGTTATGTTATCTTTGATTTGTTTGTTTTGTGACTTGTGAGACGTTTGACATTTTGACCTTGTATTTGTTCCTTATTAATTTTTAATCATCCTTCTTTTTTGTCCTTGTTTGTCCTCACTCTCTCTTTCTTGATTTTCTCTATCCTACTATGTTTTCTATGCAATTTTTGGGAAACTATCAAATTTTTAGTTGAATGATTTTGCCTCTTACCTCTGTGGGCCATTTTCCTCCTTATTTGTGAGTTTTTCGGGGTTTGTGTTCCTTTATGTTTGCTTTTCCCATTTGTTGTGTGTCGATGTGCATGTGAATATGGTCCTAAATTGAATTCAAGATGTTGTTTGCCAATACACACAAGTCCATTAACTTGTTTAGGAGTATGATAACGACAAAAAATCGTAAGGAAAAATTAATGCAAGAGTGATAGTGAAGATTGTTAAGTATAGAATTTATTGTTTACATGAGCATCCCCATGCCAAAACTAGAATTCAAGCATTTAGAGATTATTGTAGTGTTTACTAGTTGTTTTGTATCTATTGAAAGTTAATGGTTGGAAATTTTGCATACATTTAATTACTTGACTTGGATTGAGTGTTCACTGCCAAATTATTTAAAACAAAAGGGACTTGATAATAGTGAAGGAATAAGACATGTGCCAACTAACACCCTTTGTTTTTTATGGGCCTTGCAAGGTGTTGAGACTGAATTATGATTTAGAGCAAGGAGAAAATGTTCCCAATGATCCACAACGATAGGAAAAGAGAGCGAGGTTTACAAATCCCAAAACTAGGTCTTCGCATTTGTCAAATAATTTTTGCATTTTTTAGAGGGAGCCATTTTCATACTATAGTTTTGGCATTCCCAATTCCATTTCCATACTTACACATAACTATTCATACTAACCGCATATCTCTGATTTTGAATTTTGTATGAATTCGAGAAAAATTGGGTATTATCTTATCAAACTTTAGCTCCCTTGTTTATTCAAGCATCTCAATTATTCCAAGTATCAAAGTTTCTACACTTTCACACTCCATAGAATTATTATACAAGCTTTTGGAAAGACAATGCACACAGTCTTCCAAAAACTTATATAATATTTCAAGTATTTTCCAAATGATCCTATCATATAGATTAATCTTATATCTCTACAATTAGACATATTTTTTAATTTATATTAGAATACAATTAAATATGGTTAGTATAGTGGAATGCTAATGTAAAACCACTTTTGACATCTAGAGTAATCTTAATAGTATTTATGATTTATTATATCATTTTCCTATCAATCCTTGTAATAAAGGTCGTCTATATATTTTTTTTGTCGAACGTTCAGATTTCTCTCTACTTTCTTTAACTTATTGTCAAGGTATAAATGGTATTTACTACCAAAGTCGCTCAGAACATAATTCCAACCTCATCCTTCTACGTGTAAGCCTTACGCTCAACAAGAATTGATTCTTGATGGGGCTCTTTACCATGGACAAAATTCTAATATTCAAGGAGAAATACAAACGTTTTCCTACAAGAATCACGTACATAAATATCATTAATAGCTGGAAAGGTATATTTTTAAAACTACGATGACGACGGCGACAGAAATATTAAAACAAACAAACGCGGCAAAAGACGGAAAGATATATTCTTGCGCTTGATGAGACAAATATATTCCTAACCTTATCATTGACGCTCGACTTACGTTTCGGCTCCCGTCAAGGTCACATGAAGAGCGCTCACGCGACCGTCCGCTTAGCGTCGTCTTTTAAACGTTCTGTTGAACTGACGGCAAAATATCAACAGTTGACGGCAATGTTCGACGGCAGTTTGCCGCGATTTTAGGATTGACTTGGACAGAAACTTCCCCGTCATTTGACATAGTGCATGAGTTGCCCGTCGCCTGCGTATGTCACGGGTGACATTTAATGCTGGACAGAGTCAAAGACGATTGATTAGGCGGGCGGTCACGTGGACAGAGTCATGTGACCTCCCGCGCTATTTCCCACTTCCTTCTCGTGAAAAGTCAGCTGCAAAATTCTGGACAACGTTTAATGCGATGTCCGAGTCAGCGGATGATCACATGACGTGGCCTTGTGGTCATATTACATTCGCATAAAGTTAGTCGTACGGAAAAGTCAATCTAGGGGAAATTTTGGAGTTTAACCACCTCATATTTCCACAAAAGAGGGGAAATTTTGGAATTTAACCACCTTGAGTTTGAAGGATGGTTAGATGGTTAAGATGGTGGGGGGACACCTCATTGATTTTATGTTATGCGCGAAGTGCGCAACGTAATTTATAGTATATGAGACTAACTCATATTTTAAATGGATATTCAGTTTGTGCTTTATTTTTTGAAGTATAAGGGCATGGTCCCATGGAGGGGCTTGGGCTCCTATTTTCGTGCAGCAGAAGGTCCCATGCTTATTTTTAAAGCCAGCTACAGGAAATAATAGAATCTAGGCCTAAAAAATAGGAGCTCCACTTTTTTAGCCCCCTAAACTTAAGAGGTGGCTGGAGGGCGGGGGCTGGGAGTTTCCCACTACAGTTTAGGGCTGAGAGAATCTAATATGCATTCCCGCCATTATTTTTTGGTGATTTTAAAGAGAAATATGATTTTATTTTCCTACAAATAACCATAAATATCCAATGAGATCCTATAATACCTCAACGGATGTTATTGAGGAAACTAATAAAAAATCATGGGACCTTAAAACTGCTAAAATGCTCCTAAATTTTCTCAGCAGCACCCGCTGAGATATTTGAGGAGCCCCCCTTCCATGGGACCACGCCCTAAGTTTTTCGATTTTAGACTATCGTAAATTTACCAATAAGACTTGTGGCCAATATTAATCGTAAAACAAAAATATGATGTCTTGTTACATATTTTAAAAGTTTGGTGTTATAAATTATACATATAAATTTAAATATTTGAGTACATCACTAATATAGTAAGATAAATATCAAGTCTCCCATATGTCAAATTATAATGCTTACTATTAGATGTACATGGAAAAATGTTCTCTATTATATGTACATTATCAATAATATGGATATACAATACTAAAAAATTGACAATTTTTGAAAATCATAACACAATTATTGACATTTAAGTATGATTAGGATGTGTGTCTGATCTCAACCCTACCTCCATCACTCAAGCACAAGATCTTGTTCAAAGTGTGTCTACTTAACCATATTTTAAGTTGTAGATCCACGTCATGATCATTCCACTCAAGTGGGCCTTCACCTATAATTGTACTTCGACTACACAATGGTATTAAACATATAAAACCACTTATGACCCATCATCCCACACATTTAATTTGCTTAGATTATGATGTGTGTATACCTTACCCCATAACCTCATGCATCAAACTTGCTTAAACTATCGGGTATATATACCCTACCCTTTGTAGATTATAATTATGACTATAACTATTACTACAACTACGAATACAACTACATCTAGAATTACGACTCTAACAACTACGTTTTGAACCTCGAATGAAAGGTGAAAACAATTACGACAACGACAATGACATATTCATATGCCTAACATGATAAGTTTCCCCATCTTAAAAGTTGTACCTAAACATCACATATGCTTGCACAATCAATTTTTAGACTATATAGTCTAAATTTCAAGAAAATTTTCTAAAAATTGTTACAACACAGTGGTAGGTAGTACAACTTGCAAGTCATAGGTCCATGGTTCAAGTTTTGTTGACTTTGGTTATAGTGTTTGCAAACATGTGTGATATATAGGCTCTTCCCATCATAAAAGCCCTCGACCTCGACATCTTAGACAAGTGCCTACATCAATAGTCTCTTACAACCTCCTTCGCCTCCTTCATCGAGGGAAAGCCTCCCTCCCAATCTTAAGGTCGAGGGGCTCTCCAATTAGTGAAGTTGTCACTCACCTCTCATCAAAGGAATTTCTCTCCCTTGACTTAATTCGACCATATATACCTTCAAGATAGAGTATTTGTAGGTCTACGTTTGTTTGTGAGTAGGTGACGTTCAGGGATAATACACGCCCCAATTTATTACGTTCTTCTGAGTTCTATCCTCTATACAGTGACATGTAGATCTTCCCCTAATATGTGCAATCACAACAATCAAATCTGATGTGCATGCGATTGCATAGACCCAAAGATTTCACAAACACAGAGACAAATGTAAGGGAACCCTAATTCAATCCAATTTCCATATGTGCCCATAAAACTTAAATTTTGTTACCTCTCCATACTGGACAAAAAGGTTTACCCTACCCGAATATACTTTGGGCCTAATTGTCATAGAACTTTAATGAGCAATTAAATAGCTACTACAAGTTTTTTATTGTTCTTATAAATGGTTTTTTAAAGTAGATGTTGGATGGGCCCCGCCCCATCATTTGTTCCTTGGCCAGCCTGGCCAGCCAGGCAGTCCTCTCCACACTTATGTTTGTATCAACAAAGTGTCAGGTGGCCAATCCGCCACGTGGCTGGGTGAAAGTTAATTAGCAAGCCACGTCCTCCTCTACTCCCCAAGACGGCCATTCCACCCTGTCATTTGTGGACAGGGCATCGGTCGGCCGGCCTGCCACGTGGCTTTGCAGCAGTCCACATCATTGTCCTTAACAAAAAGTTCGCCGACTGTCAGAGAATCAGTTGCCAATACCGCCACGTGGCAACCTGATTGCAAACGTGCGTACAATCTTGGATAAGGAATATTCTTCCCTCTTGTGGCTTGGTCACTCTTATCACTGTTTCATTTGACTGCCTCTTCGGTCCCAGTGACAGATGATCTGTGATCTTTAGCACACTTTTCATGCTTTTTTTGTTATTTTTTTTTCTCTCTTTTTGATGGCCCACTGTGACCATGGCAGACGACTGCACCCAGTCTCAGCACCGCTGAAAAGAAATGATGGTGAAGGTAGAAAGGTTGTTAGATTGGGATTTCTCACCAGAAATCCTTTAGTGGGGGAGCAATGTTACCCATTTGTTTTTGAGCTTGGCAGGTACATGGACCCCAATGTGCTTGGTCTTTAAGCTCTCCGTATCTGATTGATGTTTGTTTTTGGTTTGCTGGGATCATTAGGGGGATTGTTTTCACCAGCCCTAGAGTTCCATCTGTATGCTTTTAAGACTTTAATGCATCACAATCCAATTGAATTTCAGGGTCCCATGGTCACCAGGAAACTCAAGTATAGGGATGGGACCTCATCTCTGTACCCACATCTCCTAGTGACTATATATACAACCATACCCATTTGCAGACGGCATCCCTCGTCGCCGACCCCATCTCCTACATTACCCCAAGTCTCCTGATTAGCATGTGAACTGTCTAATCCTTCCCCACCACCTCCGACTGTAATCAAACTCGCAACACGGGATTGATAGCTGTTTGGGGCAAGTGGAGCAGAGCAGAGCACAACCATACCCATTTGCAGACGGCGTTCCTTGTCGCCGACCCTCCGACCCCATCTCCTACATTGCCTCAAGTCTCCTGATTAGCATGT
The DNA here is from genome assembly GCA_019776745.2 of Taxus chinensis. Taxonomy (NCBI): domain Eukaryota; kingdom Viridiplantae; phylum Streptophyta; class Pinopsida; order Cupressales; family Taxaceae; genus Taxus; species Taxus chinensis. Next base: position 715,992,902 of record CM034153.1, on the reverse strand, counting down.
GAACTGCCCAATCCTTTCCCACCACCTCCCACTGTAATTAAACTCGCAACACAGGATTGATAGCTGTTTGGGGCAAGTGGAGCAGAGCAGAGCAGAGCATGGAGGATTCAAGCAAACCCACTTATCTTATCTCAGAATTAGGCACCACAACTGTTACCCCTAAAAAACACAATAATATAAATACATTGTGATTTAATAAACAATGGGTGCCAGCAATGGTATATACTTTCTATAAAAGAGATCAACAACATTGTATCTGCAATATATTAAATATTCAACAAAAGGTGACTTTGTCATGTTTCAGCAATCAAAAGAAATGGAATTAAGAGGCACTCTATATTAATGCTGACAGTCAACACTGCAGGGCTTCTCCATTGAAATGATGTATAATTGGAAAATTGGAGCTGATGACATCTCCCATTTGGGAAAAGTTGAAGGAGGTGGATATTTACTTTATTTCAATGATATCTAGGATGATTTCCCCTCACAAACAAAATCAACCAATTTCCCATTAATTTTTTGCTTTGAGTATTCCTGTGGGAACCATTTTCAGACTAGATTTAGCTCATGGAAAAAGAAACATAAATACAAATATGTATGCAATATCAATTATTTTTTGGAAGAACTAGGTGCTTCAATTTCAAGTCAACTTTTATGACCCATATTTCATGAGTTGTGGTTCACAAGAAACCGTTTTGCGACTTAGATCGAAAATATGGTCTATGCAAGTTCATTGAAACATTGATGTGACACAAGCAAGGGGCGAAAAATTGGCCCTTACAGATGTTTTCTTGGACATTGATCACAATGAATGTGGATGTTAATTTGTTCTCCAGAGGTGCTGTGTGCATTCTGGCCATAAGTAAGCTATATTTGGGAGGAACTCAAAGGAAGGGGAGGCAACTGACTAAATGTTTGGGAATAAGACATGATTGACTCTAACTTTGTCCTTTTACCATTTTCAGTGCCTGCAAAAATACTTGTCAAATCCACATCAATTACAGTTGAACGAAGTGCTGCTGGATTCACCTACAAAACCAGATGTTTCAACATTGACAAACAATAGTCTCCCTACAAACCTTTTCTGTTGTCCAACCTTTACTAAAACCGTACCACCATTCTGCACACACGAATTTTCCCAGTATTGTCACTTAATTTATGTGTGGTTCGTTTAGCTTACACCTTTTGGAGCTTTTTCTCTGGAAAGTATTGTTTTCTAGTCTTTTGGAAGCATCTAGTTTATGTCCTTTTGTCAGATTCATAACTAACACATTTCGTGTGGGTACATCCGTTATAAAATATACAAGAGATCTAGATTAATTGGATGCCAGTTCTGGGCTTCCATCAGTTTAGTATCCAAATAATTGAAGAATCTTCAACCTAAAGTTACAAGGTAAGATGGTTGAAAACTCACATAGATATCATGGTCCTGATTCCAGTGTAAATTTGGCTGCATATGCACTGGTGTCCTTGTGTGCATGCATTCCACACATCTTCCAGTTACACATGACCCACATTTTGTCCAGTCTTCATCCTCGGCCACATAGACTTAGTAGCAATTAATAGTATTTTTCTATATTTAACTGACTTCTTATGCATTTAAAGCCTTCTAAGTTTTAGCAATAATAATAATTAATGCAGAAGTATCTTTTCCATATGCAGATACTATACTTTACAGATTTAATTACTTTTACAATCCCCCTTTCAAGTGCAATCCTTTTGTTGTGAAGTCTGACTATATTGTCATATTACAATTTCTGTATCTCCGGATCAAATTATATTGTTACGCCACTTCTTCAGTTTTCCTAAGATAATTTAGAGATTTAATTACTGTTATAATCTCCCTTTCAAGTGTATTTCCTTTCTAATCTAGTCAAGTCTATGTAAAAATCTGACTATATTGTCAGACCAGAACTTCAATTTTTCTAAGTCCTCCTGTTCCACAGGATTTGACAGCAAGTGAATGTGAGTCTCTATTGTAGGCCCATTTGAGCACACCTAGTGCTTCTCTCTTTATAATTTACAAAGGAAAAAGATAGTTGTTTAGTTCACCACCAAGCCAGATTCCAATTTGGTGTATGAAAATTTTCTGTTCCAAAAGAATTTAGTCTCCATTTACTTCATATATATTTCAGCTAAACATATATATTCTACCCTTTGGAAATCTAACCTGTACCTCCTCAATGGAGTGTAATATTTGGCCAACAAATTGCACATCAATAGTGCAATTCTGCTCTATATATACATAACATAGCTGTATAATTGATGTGGTGCAGTTTGTCGGCCAGATATTCTAGTTTGATTTCTACACTGCAAATAATAGTGATTTCTATATCAAATTTCATGTTAGGTGTTGCTAAAATTAGTTGAATCCCTACACATGATAGAAACTAAGAGTCATAAGTGAGATTGCATGCCTTTTTTAGTGAGAGAATATTATGTGCTTTGGATTGTCATATTAGTGGGTATTCCTTATTTGGTGTGATTTAGTGTATTGCGTTTTGTAATAATTTTGAAATGGCCGAATCTGCGAGCAGAAGGACAAGACAATTGGTGTATGAGGTGGGGTGGGGAGGAGCTCTATATGTGTCATTCATAATTAGAAGGGAAAGTAGAGAGAGAAAGATAGAACAAATAATAATGCATCTCAACTAATCAAACTCATATAAATATCTCCTAAAAGACATCCTCCACCTCCAAAAGAGACTAACTTACATGTGACCCAATCAGGTTAGTCTATCCTAAAAATTTTAGTCCTTATCATCTACCATGTTGAAGGCCCACTGCTTTTTACCTCACCTTAAACTGCTCACATTTGTGCAGAGTTGGGATCCACATTCTTCAGATCCAAGCACTCCATGCATATTTATGGAACTCACACTGATCATTTACAAGAATAAAATATATACCTCCACCATATTGAGTGACAAGTTTTGTCTTGACGTGCAGTTATAACTTTTATGACCCACTTGTAGCACTTCACCTGGCTATCCACCACACTAAGAAAGCATGCATTTGATCTATTGATGGTTGGTTGAGGAGGAAAGGTAGAATCTCTTTATCATGCCTCTTCTTTCTACGTGTTAGTTACCAGTTTAGTGGAACCTCTTCTCTGAGTACTTCCAAGACATGCATCCATCATTGGTCATGCTTCATGCTATCTTGAAGTTGCAAAAGATAAACCACCTCTTCAACCTATAATAAACTAATATATTGTTTATTCTTCCTTTTCTTGGAGCATTTGAGCATGATTAAAGGCACCTCCTTTTTTATGTTCTCCGATGATGGAGGCGATTCCAATAAGCAACTTTGTACAAATTGTCTCTTAGTATAATATGTCATGCATGGTTTATTCATAGGAATAGGGACAAATAATGGTTTGCAATATCCCCGTGATGGTTGATCATGCAAATGTAAAGACAACAGGCAGTTATCCATGAATCCCATTTGTAAAATTATCAAGTGAGGAAACCAAACCATAAGAAAAAAGTTGTAACAAACTTTTGGAGTATAAGAAAAGTCTAGATGAGATTTTGTCTTCATCGATCTTGAGTTAGACATGAAATACACAATCTTACCAAATTATATGCTCAATTCTATTCATTCACCACCTTAAGATATGCTATAGATAACTCTAATTATAGGAAGGGCCAATATTAAATCAACCCAAAAGATTGCACATTATAATACTTATATTAGAAGCAAAAATACCAATAACGATATCCAAAACCTCAGACAAAAACATTTTACCACAGATAAATTCATAAACATAACAATTATTTATTTGTTTTAACAATATATAAATATTGAATTTTCTAATTCAACACATGTTTGCAGATACAATGCTAAGGGCATGCGTAGTATCTAAGTAATTTTTTTTAGGAAGTGAATATCAAATACTAGGCTCATGGTTCATGACTGGCCGATTGACAGGAACATTATGCCTGCAGATTTTGGGCACAAAAAACAGAGAAAAATAGGATTAGTCTCAAAGAGTTTGAATACAAATTCACAACATATTTCTTAAACAAAGCCGAACATAAACGTGTAAGGATTATATAGAGAATTTGTGCAAAGGAGAATGTCTTGCTCAATTCCCTAGAAGGTGCACATGTCATGCAAGGTGTATGTTTGCATATGACTCTTTAACCTTCTCTCACCTACTGTTCCATGTTTGACAACACTTGATATAGTTACGCATCTATTTAGAAGAAGAAAAGAATACAGCTAGTTGTTGACTATAGTAAGGCAATATGATATTCTTATGGCAAAGGGTAAATCAAATCAAATGCTATAGAATAAGGCATCTGTCTGACCAAGCTTGCCTTTCCAACAAATCAAACGGCACTATAATCATATCCACATTAACAAGAATAATGACAAATACAAAATGCTCATTGATGCTACAGAGCACTGCAGTCAGTAATAAAATACTGAGACATTTTAAAGCGTGCATAATGGAGGTCCCATTGTTTATGTACTTGGAAGTATGTAGCCATACACAAATCCTTAATAACTGATTGACATAAGAAGATTTTAGAAAAGTTTCCTAGTAATTGTATAATCAAGCCTTGTTGAGATCAGACAGGAGGGTAGCAAATTGAAATACCGAATTACAGTCAGAACTGGTCTGAATTATGCAGATTCTATTTATGATTCTGTATGTACAAAAGACACTTCCAAAGTCGGCAATGTCCCACTCATGCATATAACCAGAAAACAGAAATATATAATAATGTTTGTAAGGTAGATAATGAACATAGGATAGTATGATGTGCCTTCAGAGTAGTGTTTGACAATCAAACTGGTGAGGTCTTTGCCAACTGTAAGTCGTTTTTCCATTATGGAATCCAGGGATCCCATGGGTTTCTGCTAATTCTTAAGTCTTAATCTGCAGGCCAAGTGTTCAATACCAATATTTTAAAACCATTGAAAAAGGAATCAGAGACCAGCACTGACAAGCTGTCCCTTAGCCAAGTCTAGGGGACAGATCTTGAATGAATACATTGAGAGACCTTCCCAAGAGAGCAACTTTGATCTGTTCAGTATGCTTCCAACTCAACAAACATTGTTATATGCAAGATCAACCCCACCAAGCACACTATGAATAGTCAGCTTTAATAATATCCAGACAAAAAATTCGAGTAATGGTGTTGATAAAGGTTTCACCCATGCTGAACTGCAAGCCTAATTTTGGCCATCCTGCAATGATTCCTTTGGAAAATTAATCTCACCACCACACAAAATTGTTAATATAGATCGATATAAGCCATAAACGCACAAACAGGTTTACTGCATTCTGCACATTTGGTCCAAAAGAATCTGAACTGCAAAATTGCTCAATCCAAATTTATGGAAGGGAATCAGCCACAAGACTCAGCCTGTGACATGATCTGTACATTTGACTTATATAGAAACAATAGCTATTTCTGCACAAAATAAGCAAATATCTGTAAATCAAATCAAATGTTGCTTTTAAACTATAAAGCATACCAATTTGCAATCTCCTTTCAAACAACAGTAACTAACTATGAAGACATGCAGAATTGAACAAGTTAGGAATGTATTGAATTGTAAAATGTCAAGTACAGAACTCTGTACAAACTAAAGAGATCTTATTGTTGATAAATAATGATAGTCAGCTTCCATTTGCCTATATAAGAATCGTGTTCCATCAGAAACTGTTAGCTGATGAAACCAAACCAGATTTTTTATGATCTTGGCTTGAAGTTTCTACCTGAGTCTCTTGAAGAACTGACAAAATCAAATTTGTGCCAGATATCCTTACAAAATATTTTGTATCGAACGAATGTCCAAAATGTTTAAATCTCCAGATGCAGCACCTGGTTATCCAGATGCCGGCATCAAGGCATGGGCAATCTGGTGTGTCCTCAAGCCATCCAAAGATGTGAATATGCAGCCGCATATGTTACACTGTACATAACTAAAGCCAGCATTTGTCACAGCGTCAAGCATCTTCACTCTGTGATTGATACTCTTAGCACAAGCAGGAACCACTTCCATCATGCCATTAGCAACTTCCAAATCCTCATCATCCATTGGTGCTGGCTGGTTGAGGTCAAATAGTGGCTCTCTCTTATTCCTCGCTTGGCCTCGCAATAGCTTTGGTTGTTTCTCTGTTGAGATCACACTGTCTGCTGTCTCTGGAACTCTGTCACCAGTCCAATGGCATCTTTTGTGCCCACCAAGAGCTTGACCGGATGCAAACACCTTGTAGCAGATAGAACACTCATGGCCCTTGGCCTTCTTGATTGGTATCGCCAGCTCCAGGCTCTGTTCATGAGTCAAGTTACTGAGATAAGCTCTTTTCCCCTCTTCTCTTCCAGGGGAAGAATCCATATCATCCATCGCAGCTGGATGATAATCTATCATCAACAGACTGCTGCCCTCTTCAGTAATTTCTTCCTCTGTCATCCCCTCCACCTCATCATTGACATTGGTTATTGCAAAACAACCCTTGACTTTCCTGTGACTTGCTCTGTGGCCTCCCAGAGCTTGATGAGACTTGAAGAGCTTCTTGCATGTGTTACATTTATATTTGCCGGCTGTTTCAGTAAGGCCAGCACCCAATTCAACAGGTCCACTGCTTTTCCCAGTCGTCATCTTTTTCATCTTCTCCTTCCAGCCCAGATCCTCTTGTCCTGCGATCAAATCCTCACTACTTCCTTGATATTCACGCTTCACCGTCCTCAAATGATAAACAGACTCCTCTGTCATTTGTCTCTCGACAGGTCTATTATCCTTATTATAAGTGTTGGTATTACTAGCACTAGAGGCAAGCATCACAAGGAAATGGGCAGTGTCTCTATCACCTTCAAGCTCCTTAGTATTTTCCACCTCTGTTTTTCCTTCTTCACCAGCATCTTCCTCCGGTCCAGGTTGAATAGACCTAATTGGCCTTCTCCTACCTCTTTTTGCAGTGACAGACCAGGTGAAGAGGCTGCGGAAGGCTGGCTGTTGAGCTGCCTTCCCTGACTTCATGCTCTCTCTATCACTCTCATTATCTGAGGCTTCCTCTTCTTCTCCTTTCTCCTCCAGATCTTCGGATACCCCGGAGCTCTGCCAGCACACTGGAGAAAAGGCATAGTTCGGGGCAGCAACAGCAACATCAATAGAACGACCATTAGTATTGTCCTGATTATCATCATCAGTAGTGAATGTATTATCATCTGGGGGTTCAATTCCCCTCCAGTCCCTCTCAGGATGGCACCTCATATGACCAAACAGTGCTTTGGACGAGGGGAACTCCTTCCCACATTCAACACAGGTTCTGCTGTTCTGGGCAGTCAAATCTATACTGAACTCCTCATCTGTCAGCCTCCTACTCCGCTTGGGATTCCTTCTAAGCGTGTAGAGGGACACCATCCTGTGATCACTCGAGTCCTGTCCAACATCCATATTCATATTTTTCACCACCTTATAGTCCTCTTCCTCCTCTGCTTCTTCTTCCCCTTCTTCCTCAATACTACCAGCTCTGACCCAGTTGGAATTGCCATTGGATCTACTTGTGGGTACCTTGGCTTTCTTCATCCACATGTCTGTTGATGAACGATCACCCCCGGAAACATTTCCACTACTAGAGGACTGCCCATTAGACCTACTAGCCCCATGGACTCTCACATGACCGCCCAGAGCCCTCCCCGAGCTAAAGACTCTACTGCAAAATCTACATACGTGGCAGTGGCTACCGTTGTTCTTGCTGCTATGCCTGAAGGACTTAGAAACGACCACAGAATTCCCTGCCGCAAAACCAAGCTCTGAAGAAGCAGCAACGGCAGAGCTCCTGGAATTGGAAACCACCACAGAATTCTCTCTAACTACCTCGCAATCAGTCTCCCCCATAACTGACTCCTCAGGAGATTGTGATTGGGATTGGGTTTCAAACTTTTTCATAGTTACCACAATCTTGCAGTTAGGATTGTTATTTCCCACAGTCTCCATGCAATCTCTTACATGCTCAGAATTGGGCTGCCTAATGAACTCCACACCATGACCCATCATAAGAAAAAATCTATATCGCAGATCAGAAATCACAGAAGCACATAGATAAAAGACCAAAACAACACAATGAACGAATACACAGAGGCGGGGAAGTTGGGAAGCTTGACTGTCACGTTCCGAATCGGTCGGTCTATAAGACATTCACCTAGAAGACGCCCACTAACAAACCTACCTTAAAAATCATATTAAGCTTTGAACTTCACTATATCCACCTCACACAAAGTTAATAATAAAAAGACGAGATAAAACAACAAAATAAAGCTCCAAAACTGCAAGTGTATCGTATATTCCAAGAAATTGGAGTCTCTGCAAATTCTTCCCACTTCAACACACCCGCATCAATCCTAGTGATTATCATTAGATTCTTGTTACACCACTCAACCTTCAACATTTTTATAAACTGGCCCCAATTCAACCTCACAGAAAACACCCAGATAGTGAAACCGATCGGTTTCCGGAATTAAATGGCAACCCAGTTAAAATTTAATTGCAATTTTAACACCCAATTCGCCAGCCACTGATAACGACAAAAAAACCGAACTACCCACCACTCTGTCACCCGCCTGGCGCTAAGTACCCTCGCAAGTATCTCTCCCCATGACCGACCGATGGCAGGCTGACCACTTTACCACGTCCGATCAAGACCAAGCTGATCAGGTGTTAACGAAGGGCGAAAAATATTAAATATAAAAGAAAAACAGGAAACACTTTGTGTGAGCGTAGCGGCCTTTACATGCAATGGTTGACGTGGCTGTATGCGGTTGGGTGAAACAGAGGCTAGAGCTGCAAATAAGTCGCCGTTAGCTGATGACGTAGGCATAGTGTCGATGACGTCATCTCGTTGACGTGGAAGTTTTGGTGGCCTTGAAAGGGCATAAAGACTTACGCTAATTCTCCTCCAATAACTGAAAACTGTTTGCCCTTTATTAAAATAAATTATTTTTAACAAATGCATTGATTAGACTCCATTTTTAATGGGATGTTAAGAATAATAAATACTTTTCTTAAAATATTATAAAGAGGCTTGGGTGGACACTGCATGTTGGCTCAATACTATACCCTTCACATTTGTTTAAATAGATGTTATTATTTGTATTTTTTTTAACTAATTACATATAGTTATTATTTTTCATAAATAAATATATATTTTTTACAGTAATAAATTTGCATATTTTTTAACAAAATAAGTGTAAAAATTCATTTATCTTCAATTTGATTGGCTTGTAAATTTGGATGTTATTCCACCCTTCGGTACTTTTGAAAAAAACATGATGTCCCAACATTTATTATAATTTATTTACATTTTATTTGTTTTATTGTTCGATGCTACACAACTTTCTCAAAACACAATGTACCATCACCGTATTCCAATTGTTATGGTTTTATTTCAATGTTTATGGCAGCTTGCAAAACACTGGAGAGCTAAGATCCCATTGTCTTCAACAATGCACAGTTTTGAAAAAGAAGAAATATTTGAGGTTCCTTAAACTGGGTATATGGTGTGATCTCACGTGTTAAGGTTGGTGTTAGAAATTTTAGGAGCTTTTCCATGCTTTCTTGTGTTGCCAGGGGATTCCAAATTCAACCACGCTATTACAAAGGCCAGTATACAAAAATTTGGAGCTTTTCCAAACTTATTTGTATTGTCATGGAAGGGAATTCCAATTTTAGTTGGGGGATTACAACTTTGATATTAAGAAAACAATATCCATAATTCATGGACTCATATGAGATGTACATGTTTTATCGTATCCAACATAAGCCCTAAATATTGCCTCTACCACATTGTATAAGATCCATGAGTAGTAAGATTCAAACAATAGATCGTACATGTGTGATCTTTGATGACCTCTTTCTATTCTTCCTGATTATTTAATCTTGGTATGCTTAGGTATATAAATTTCAAAAACTTTCCTTATTTTCAGAGGAAGCCCAACTAATCTGGATCACATTATTTTCTTCTGGACTTTCTTCACAACATAAAGGGTCGTGAGAATGTTTATTTTAATATCTTTTTAGACTTGGTTCCTGATAGATGCAATCGTCGGTTTTTGTAATTTAATCATAGCACAATTGATGATCAATTATAGTGTCTTCTTTAATAATTTACTATGTAATTTGTAGTAAACCATAGAGATCAAGCTTTAAAAAAATAAGGTAAGAGAACAGGGGTATTTAAGACTATCAAAGCCAACATTTAGTAGTCAAAACCATTAAAACCCTCAAAGGAGAAGCTTCCTTGCTAGATGTTGCTCTCAACACATCATTTTTTTCTTAAAACATGTCTACCACAACATCCGCTTCCTTGGTAAAATATTGTGAAACAATTTGCGTATTTCCAATGCCTTAATATAATCATACAATGTCAATGTCGATCCCATCCACTACCAACCTCAATCTTAATCTCACAACATTATGTAGAGAAGTTGGTTGAAGGAGGAGTTTCACATTCTACTTACTACACACACTCCCCTTGTAAACTCTTCCAAATATCTCCGACTATTGTTGACTTGCACTTTAAAGAAAGCCTTTTCAAAGGTTTAGTAATTCCACTCACATATCCAGAACAAGGAATTCAAGTTTCTCACATGAAACTTTCTGCGGGATACTCTTATATGTATGCATCAGAACTGTAGCTTTTTAGTGTATGCACACAAAGTGTTTGACAAAATGATTGAATAAGACACCATCTCAAGGAATGCCATAATTACAATTTACCAAAGACATGGGTTTGCTAATGAGACATTAACACAGGTTCACCAAATGCAAGCAATAGGTATCCATCCTGATCGGTTCACCTTTTCCAGCATACTACCAACCTGTACATTCTCATTTTAACATTGGCAGTACTTAGCATCATTGTTGCTCTTGTCACTAAATGTTGGGTTTATAATATTAAGCAGGAAAGTACTTATTTAGAAACCCACCAAAGATTGTATGTTTTTGGCTTATAGCTTATATTTAAAATATAAGCATGGTGGATCCACTAATGTTTTCAGAAGTGTTTAAAATATAAGAGTGGCCCAAAACAGGTCACTCGCATTATATAAAACAAGTTAATCTCATTAGAGATCAGTTACTATAGAGATATGAAAATATCAAGTGTAACATATGTATGCGAGAAATATGTGTGAGTTTATCATAGATATATGAAGCGAATGATGTAAAACTCATGAACGAATGTATGAAGCAGTTTGCAATCCCTTCTTGAAGGTGTAACTGCAAGCGGATATGTGAAATAGTGGGAGTGCGAGGTGAAAGTTTATTCTCAATAAAGATAAGTGATTTTCAATGGTTTTTTTACCTTTTAAGGTTTTCCCACTTATATCTTGTGTCACTTTTGATTTAATAAAATCTAAATATTTTATTTAAATCTAAATGCAAAGATCTACGACAAATGATATAAAATGAAATATAAATGCTAGAAAATTTATTAAATACTAATTATGAAAGGAAATGAGAGGGGTAAGGTACTTATCATAATTTCGCTTATCCCGCGGTGAGTCTAAATTGGATAGTGTGATGAAATAGGAGCACAGATCATCGCAATGAACCATAAAAAAATGCAACAAAGGTAGAAATGGCTAGACTAGGGCACTTAGAGAGGGACAGGGGTGCCCACGGGTGCCCAGGTACTAATTCTGGGTGCTTGAGTCTGCAGAAAAGCTTGGATCTGGGTCCGAAATTCCTCTCTAACACTATGCTTTTAAAGTTCATAAAAGAGAGAAGTAGAAGAAACACACGAAGAGGAGAATAAAAAAAATGTAGTTTTATTTCATGTGCATTGGTGATACAAAGCTCAAAAATAGATCACAATACATTATTGCTACAAAGAAATAAATTTTCAGGATCTAATTTTCACGATCCTTTCGAATGGAGAAGTCATCTAAATTTATAGCAATATGCATTGACCTCTCATCTTCCCTCACATGACTCTTCACATTCATATTCCACTTGTGACTTTTCATTTTTAAGAATACCCCTCTGAAAAATTACTTTCAAATCATTGGCGAATCTCAAAAATTGACTTTCGAATCATTGGCGAATATCTTTCGAAAATATCTGAAAAAATGTTTCGTGGCAAAGGTGATTTCGCAGAGAGCATTTTTCCCTCATTTCACAAAGTTGTTTCGGGTAGGTTGGTCAGGAGTTTTCCATTGGGCAGGAAGTTGGTCGTGTAGGTTGGTAGGGGGTTGGGTAGTTGAGGGGTTGGCAGTTGAGGGTTGGATGTGAGGGTTAGGTGGGTGGGTTGGACGGTGAGGGGTTGGATGACTATTGGACGGGTGGGGTTGAACGAGTGAGGGGTTGGATGGCTGAGGGTTGGGCAGGGTGGGATGGACGGGTGAGGGGTTAGATGGCTAAGTGTTGGGAAGGCAGGTTGGACAAGTGAGGGGTTGGATGGCCAAGGGTTGGACGATGGGTTGGAAGGGTGGGGGTTGGATGGCTAAGGGTTGGACGGGTGAGGGTTGGACAGGCTAAGGGGTTGGATGGCTAAGGGTTAGATGTGTTGGATGGGTGAGGGGTTGGACGGGTTGGATTAAGGGACGAAGTTGGACGGGTAGGGTTGGACAATGGGTTAGCATAATGGACAAGTGGGGGTAAGGGGTTGGACAGCTAAGGGTTGGGGGTGGTTGGATAGGGTGGGGGTTGGATGGCTAAGTGTTGGGCGGGTGGGTTGGATGGTTAAGGGTTGGGATGGCTAAGGGTTGGGTAGCTGATACCAATGAATCAATGATTTAGTCATCCGTCCAACATGGGTTGAAACTTGAGCTAGGGTGGCCACCACGACCAGCCAATAGTTTTCACCACATGTCCTTTGAACCATATAGACCCCTATAAATACCCCTTCAAGGTTCATTTATTCACTTTTCTACGAAAATTTCCAGTGCTCTAAGCTCTCCAATCTTCAAACTTCTCCCAAATTTCAGCAATGGCCAGCACCACATCTATTCCTACACCCAAATTTCAATACAAAAACCTCATGTGCCCATAGATTGTAGCTCTACTAAGAGAAAAATACACACAAAAGGATTGGCTCAAAAAATCAGAATTTACCGGCTTGTGGACATGCCCCAATTCGATACTGATACTTCAGTCCTTGATTACCTTCTCACCTCTTACAATGAGAGTGATGGTAAATTTTCCATTCTCCTCGTGCATCCGAGATGTTGTCAAATTTCTTTCTCAATTGAACCCAAGGACGTACATCGGTTAACAGGTTTACCATTCGAAAATAAGCCGAACTGTTACTACAAAGGTTGTCCTTACAGACGAAGACAAATTTTTTTGGAGTCTCATTACAATGTACAGGTTGATGGTAAGTTTATTATTTTCAAATGATTTTTTTCTTAACATTACTCGACCACCCAAGGCTCTAACATTTCTTGTCTGTTATTGCAGCTCCTCTTAATCATTCATCAAGAGGCCTTCTTCTACAAGGTATTACAAACAAATTCTTTATTGCAGTTGTGTCACTTTTTCAGGCCAAGATTGTATTACAGGGAGATCTGTAGACATTCTGTATTGGGAAGTTCAATATTTATTGCGGACACTAGCAGGGAAATAATTCGATTGGTGCAGTTATTTGTCCAACAGAATAAAAATAGATATCTCCCATGCCCGCAAAGCCAATCAATCTGATAAATCCAGGACTGTATTCTCTTGTTGCAATTATATTCTTGCTTTCTATTATGAAGCATTCTACAAAATTCCGCAAGATAAAATTCCAACTACAATCAATGATCAAATGATTGGTCTTAGTCTCGAAGAACAACATGTAACAGTTACTTTTACTGTTTACTTGTTATAAGGATTTCAAATTCAATATTTTTGAATAAAATAATAATTGTAAGATTTTATTTTGCAGAGAAAAATTATAGCTGCAACATCTCATAAGGAGGCAATTGCTAGAGGTAAAGCCCCTCCAGAGGTCTCTGCTGATTCTGACATGGATTCAACAGAATCAACACCAGTAAGACCTCCTCATCAAAAGTGACCTAGGGGGTCGATATGCACATCACATTTACCATCACATTTAACTTCAGGTATGAAGTTATCTTTTTATATAAATAACTAATTCAAACAATTAATATAGATTATGTATGTAGTACTTGTATTTTAATATTTCTACTATTCTTTTCTACATTTATTGTATTCAGAAACTATTGAGTTTGATGATGAAGATCAAACTCATTCCGGGTGTGAAGATCGAAATGTCATGATTGTGTCTCCATCTATGCAAGGTATATTGTAATGTATAATATTTAGCATGTTTTGTTTCCTTACAATTTTTTAGCATTTACAAAGCCCAACCGTAATATTCTAACAATTTGTTGTTTGCTTCATGCAGGTAATATGGCTTCTGGGCACATTCCGCTTGCAAGGAGGCCACCAATACCTCCAACACATCCAGTCCAAACAAAAAGAAGAACTTCAGGAAAGAATATAAGGTTTCCTGTAGAGTCAGCAGGAACAGTTCATCCTACAACCACAAAATTTCCTGGACTGTCACTAGGTGGTGTTTTAAGTGTAACAGCCACACAACTTTTCAACAACATCACCCTTGATGAGGAGTATTTGGGCTTCGATAGTGGCGATGCAGACAAGGGTAACTATTTTGACACCCATGATATGATTCAATCTACTCCACCTCAACCACAACAAAATGTGCATGTAATACAGGGCAGTGACTCTCCCTCCTCCTCCAAGAAATGCTCCACAAAAAGATGATGAAAAGACACATTTTATATTAGAAAATATGATATCAGATAGTATGGGGGAAACAATTCAAGAGGTTGTTAATGTCTGATGTGGATTTGGTGCGGTCTTGGGAGAGGAGAGCTAAAATTTTGATAAAAGAAATAAATACACGATACCATAATCACGCTCAAAGGCATTCATTGTTCACTGCTGTAGAGAGCCAACCAACATGGTAGGATGTTTTGCTAAACAAAGCTCAGTCAAGGAAAATTTCATATAGTAATGATTACAATGATGAAATTATAGACATAATGCTAAACAGGTTGGAGAATCTCAATGCTGAAGCACATGCTTACTACAATAAATGGGCTAAAGACAAGACAAATGTTTTAATAGAAAATGCAGAAAAAGAAAAAGCTGTTGTGAGTGGGATTTTAGTTTTACATGCAAAATCCTAATATTATAAGCACTGCAATATATTTTTTCATTTTATCTAATAGACTAAAAATTTAATATTTTTGTTTTGTAGGCAAAATATGAAAATTTAAAGAAAGAAGCAGCTGTATTTGAAGCACATTTGAAGAATGCCCACAAAAGCCTGAATTCATTTGTACAGTTGAAGGAAAAACTCATTGTTATAAATAAAAAAAATAATACATTGAGAAGGATAATAAAGGAGCATAAGATGGATCCAGAAGTCTTACTGAAGGAAAATACAGACACAGATGCAACACTTTTGTTCTGCAAGGAGATGTAGCAAGGGAGGAGCTGAATATTCTAGAAAATATCAATACCACAGCATGAGATCTGCAGGCATCAGGAGTTATAACAGATAGCTATGTACAGATGCAACAGATTCCTCCACCTCTTATGTAAGAAAAAGAACAAGCTTCACCTACAACATAAAATTAGATATGTTAGTAAAGTTCACCATGTGACAGGTGTGTTGTCACAATTCCGACACTGGCGTAGGAATTAAAAGATAGTGGCCAACCCTTTTTTAGTTTTTATTCCGTGTGGCAGACGTAAGGACAACTATGATTTTGAATCATAGGCAGAAAAGAGGATGACCTCGTAATGTGTCCTTATATGACAGAACTTGTCCGGAAGCTTTGATATGTTATGACAACCCCCTTTTTGGAATTGTATTGGCCGAAAATGCTTTATGAATTTGTACTTTTCTTCATAAAGTAATCCGCCACATGAGAGATCGATTTCAAAAGAACTTTGGAAATTAGAATTGTACAATGTTACTATATGTTGTTAATACAAACTATGTTTCTTTTTTATTGTTTACGTAAATGTTGCTTAAATTTACTTGATTTTGTTTCTTTAAAATATTTACGTTTCTAATTTGTTGCAGATGTAAAATAAATCAATTAACAGATATAAAAGACAAATGTGTCCTTATTTCAGTCTGAATTTGAAAACCAAATATAAAAAACAAATGGGATAATTGAAACATATAATGACATTGTTCCAATGGAAAAGGATCAAATAAAGAAAAATATAATATTGCATTTATTGAAAGTTGTAATCTCTGTATGAAATAAATCAATACTTATTACATCACATTATTGTAATGAAATCTATGTGAATTGGAACAATCCTGGAGCAAAGCTTTCATTTGTGTCTTGGAAATCAACTGTAGCATGATCTGTGGATGTGTCTCAATCCCCTAGGTCAGGAAGAATATTACTAACTCCTCTTCTTTCTACTAGTGAATTCCACAATGTCAGTGCTCTATCATAAGGAAAAGACTCCACTGAGTAACATGATACATACAATCTGAGACAACTTTCTAGATTCCTATCCAATCTGTTTCAAACTTTTGACTTTAAAAAGGATAGTGCACTGAAAACCCTCTCATCTTCCACAGAACCCAGAATCATTGTTTGGCAGAGCTCATACAACTTAATATACTCGCTCAAATATTCACTTAGAATACTACTGGAACAAATATCCTTCCAAATCCTTTTCATGGCACCATAATCTTGTGGGTTTTGTAGAAGCTGAACTTGTCGTATCATAGTATTAGAAAAATCCATTGACTGTGAACTAAGTAGTTTTATTTTCAAAATACCTTCTAAAGAAACTCCATTTATCTCTTCAGTCTTAGAGAAATGATCAGTTAGATCACCCATGTTTTTGATAAATAAAGGACTGATAGATGTATAAGGTTTTCCACCTAAAAATTCCAAAACTGTGGATTTACAACTCCCATTGCTTCAAGTATTTTATCATTTTTGAATCTTTCCTGGATCTCTTTAGCTAACAATTCAGAGATCTTTCTCAACTTATTCCTAGTTTCCATTAATACTGCATCATATAAATTTCGTGTCACTCTTACTTCTTCTATTTCTGAGTTAGCCATATCAACTCTTTTTTGGAACGTATGAAGTGGAATCTCTCTTCCATGTGCTGTTATACATAGATGATCATGTATATTGTACTTTAAGAAGCACCTGGAATTTTTTAAATCTGTCAATGCATTCCAGTTTTCAAAAGCAACACCCTGAAAACTCCCATCAGAAATATATAAACTTTCTAGACTCCAACAAACACGTCTTCTGAGTCTTATGAAGTCTGTAATGTAGAAAGACCGATCTTGTGCATGCTTCGTTAAAATATTAAGCTCCCTCAACATGGGAAAAATACCGCAGAGTGTGAGTAAAGTTTCTATGTCAGTTAGACGACACAATAGATCTTTAGCTTTATCTACATCCCTGTGGTATTTAAACATAAATCATGTCTAGTGAAGGATATTCATCAAATATTCTACAGGCAAGGTTCATACATAGATATCCATCTGGTATCTACATCTTTGAGAAGTTTTTTTCCCTCTGTCAGTCCAATAGAAAATTTTTTTGAAATTCTAAAAATCTCTTCGAACTGCTAGAATAATAGGCATGCAGATCACGTATCAATTCCTCCACTTTAGCTACATTTTCAAATGTGCTCACAATTTTGTAGGTGAGATTCATTCTGTGAGCCATGCAGTGGAAAACAACCATATACAAAGCAATAGTTGTCTGAAGTCTAACACACAGACCATTTCTGGCTCCCTGCATTACATCTGCACCATTGGTTCTGACACAAACTAATTTTTTTGCAATGGAAAAGTCATCCATTCCGGTGATATCCTTCAGATTTGACACCACCAATTTATAAATATTTTCAGAATTGCAATTCTCAGTCATTTTATGAATTGCTAAGAGGTGTGGAGTCCTTATTTCATTAGCAAATGTGTAAACATGAATACATATCCATGAAGTATTATCGACTGCAGTAACCTCATCTAATGAAAGGGAAATATACTTTTCCTTTTGAACACACAGTTTCAGATCCTCCTTCTCTACCATAGATAGACATTTTGCAATCTCCCAGCCATTGGTATCTGACCAATGAGATTGAGGAATGTTCTGTAGACCAATAACTTGATACAACATTTTATTTTCTCTGAAATCTGACATCAGTCTTCCCCTTTTCATTATATGAAATACGGTAGCAAACTGAATACCCTTTGCTTGCATTTCTACCTCCATAGCTTTGCTCAATCTTGCTACTATGGTCCCACCTTTTTCATTTACATATTTGATACATTTTTGTTCCTTTTCATACTCTTTTGCGTATTTGACATGTAGACAATCTTTTACATCTTTCCATTTATGTGTTCTGACTATGCTGCCATCCTTTAGCTTTTGGGAAATGTATATTTTCCCACAGTGCTTTTCAATTATGTCCAGTTTGAGCTGCATCATGTGATCCTTCCCCTGTTTCCAACCACATATTTTGCATCGACATTGTGTTGGAACATCATTACAATTTTCAGTGTACACAGGTTCAATAAAAGGATATTTTGCAGCCCATTCGAATTGGAATTTCCTTCCAATTGTCCAGTTTTCCCTCTTTCTTCTGACATATTTTCTTTTTTTCTTGGGATTTAACTTCTGCATCTGAGTTTCAGCAGGAATATTTTGATTCTCATGTCTCCTTTTTCTAGAAATAGACCTTGGAGTAGAAGCTTCCTCTGCTGGTGTACTTTGAGAATTCGATGAATTTTCTTGTACTTCTATGTCATCAAGGGACGAAATGTTTTCCTCAACATATAATGGATCATCTATATCTTTAAATTGATTATTTTGTGAAGGAATTTCTGAAACGTCTGCATATAATTCTATAAAATTATTACTTATATAGTATTAATTTTATCTATAGTTAAATTTTTACAGAGTACAAAGAGTTCCAAGAACAATATGATAAACATAATTATTAAATTCTGTAAGATTAAATAACCAGTAAATAGCACGTGCCACATACCGATATTTTTAGCTGATGCAGAAACCAACTTCATTTTTTGTGATTTTCCAAAATAGCCAAGCAAAGTATTTGCACCCTTTTTTGAACTGGCTGAATTTGTAATCTTCTTGCCCTAATTTCTAGTATCCATGACTGCTTACTGCTTAGGCCCTTAGGGGCAGCTCTTATGTTCGAAGGCTCTGAGAATGGATGGTTTAAGGTTAGACGGTATTGGTTGGAAGGTAAAGGGTTGGATGGCAAAGGGTTGGATGACTGAGTCACTGAGTGGTTTGATGGAGCTCACGACTGAGGGGTTGGATGCCTAAGTTATTGGATGGATTAAGCCTTAGGGGTCAAATGGCTCAGGGTTGGATGACTAAGGGGTTGGATAGCTTGTTGGGTTGGATGGATAATAGTTGGATGGCTAATGGGTTTGACGGCTAGGGGTTGGATGGCTAGGGGTTGGATGGCTAAGGGTTGGACGGAAATAGGAGTTGGATGGATCAGAGTTGGATTCAGGACAATCAGGGTTGGATGGATCAGAGTTGGATGGATCAGAGTTGGATGGATCAGAGTTGGATGGATCAGAGTTGGGCGGATCAGAGTTGGATGGCCAAGAGGTTGGACGACTCAGATTTTAGAGTTAGATGGGTCAGGGTTGGACAGACTCAGAGTTGGATGACTTATGGTTGGATGGCTCAAATTTCAGTGTTGGCAGCTGAGGATTTTCTTATGTTTACTTCGGCGAATATGCACACGATATGATTCAAAATGGTGGCGAATTACATTCATAAGCTCTTATATATGTGTAAAATCTAGGTGAAACAAATAGTATAAGGGACATGTCGGTCAAATTTTTCGGTGAATAAGTCGGCTGCGAACCACATAATATTCACCAATTCAAATTTCCATAATCCTTGATTTTTTGCGAGTTTACAAAAATTCGCCACTAAAATTTTTTGATATTACCACATGGAAACTTTAACCTTTGGAGAGACATGCTCAGATACTTGAATTTTTTGTAATGCATTACTCCCACTTGATGGACCTTTTTTTTGGAGATATTTAACCCAAAATTTTCACTTGGATCACCCAATTCAACTAGATTGGTTTAATTTAAACAATTTACTGAGCTCACTCATCTTGCTCACTAGGTAAGAGCAGATGTTGTTATCTAGAAGAAGTGCACCCTTGTAAGGATTGGTATATTTTTTTATTTTCCCTCTCTCCTCACTTATGTGGATAGAAAATGGAAACACCTCATAGGATGTGGGTATCCCAAATGTGAGGTGAATCTCCAGATTTGAAAAGGGTTGGTTCCATTTCATTGAATCGCTAACTAAAAATGATGGGGATAAGGGTTAGAATGAAATCTTGAACAAAAGGGGGTGATACACCATATATTGTTGGAGAATTCTGATATAGAGATGTGCACAAAATGATAATGAAATATCAACTTACATGAACCAGAGGATCTTGAGAGAAATTTTAAGGAAAAATAATGGAAATATGTTAAGGGATATCTTACAATACATAAATTTCAATATTCGTGCACAATAAAATAAACACACCATGACCTATTTATTGTAATGAGGGAAGATATCATAAGCAATTAACTTAAAAGACTCAGGGAAAACACAATAATCAACTATCTTAATGCAAAAAACTGCAAAGATTCTCTAGAAAGGAAAAATAATTTATTAAAAGTGGGAACTTATTGGAAATAATTTTTCAGCATTTTGTTACATTAACCGAACTCCCTCAATGCTTCAAAAGTATTGGAATTATAAGAAAAAGAGGTGGAACTTAATTTCTTAACCCTCAGTTACAACATCAATTCACTATTTTGTATGACTATTTATAATTCTTACAATCTTCAAAACAATGAGCTAATTCTAATATGCATGTGATGATAAGACAAAATAAACTAAAATTTAATTTTTGGCTTATGTGAAATATGTGTTAACTTGTCAAACTGTCGGTTGACTTTGCAATTTTCCTTTTGCATAGAGAATAACATGTGTACGGGATCTCTTTCCATCCATCTAATCTCACTTAATTCAAGATTTTATGTTTCTATAGTGTAGTCCATGAAGAGACGTTTCCAAAAATTCCAAGTTCATCAAATTTGGAGTATCTGAGCAAAAGATATTACCGTGCGAATCTAGGTGGTGTTGTGAGGAACATAGGTTCCTAATGTCTTGTCACAATCTCCATTTAAATTATTTTACCTTTTCTTTGCAAATAAATAAGATTTGCGGGGGACTGAGAGAACTAGGGTTGTGTGTTTGTCAAATGAGTTAGAGTTACAGGTGTCGGGTCGAACTTGGGAATTGTTCCACCTGATCCGTGAGTTCCCGCAACCCCAGCGACCTCTTCACTTAACTACCTATGCTTCAAATCCTTTAGCGCCCTTTACCTTTGCATTACGGACCGGCCCCCCACAATGGGGAATTAGTTCCCTGGTGGAAATAGCTCCGATTTTCTGAAGTTCTTCTATGTTGCCCAAATCCTGCACAACTCTTTTCTTCATTTAACTCTCCATCATCACATGCCTTTGTCTTGCGGGGAACTAATCATTCCCAAGAACCGGTTCCGCCCCACATTTTCCCCTCCAACGTCTCCCCGTCTGTAACACATGAAAACCCTTTGGCTCTAAACCTTTGCTGCATCTCCCAAGCTAGGGCGGGGAACTTCGACCTGTAAGGAACTTGTTCCTTTGTTCCATCTCGAACCCATAAACCTGCCAAACATTGATCCTTTTGCTTGTGGACCTCAAAACAATGTGGGGAACTTAGGTTCGTCAAGCACTATTTCCACCAGTAACTCCTTTGTCCGCAATACTATGGGAATGACTAAAATCCATTTTTTTCCCAATTTTCACAAATTTGGCTAAGTGTTTAGCCAAGTATGGATCTTAGGAGTTAGGAAAAGAATAATAGAATGCCCCATAAGCCAATTTTCTTTGTTTTAACAATTTTTATCCAAATTGGCTACGTGTTGAAATTTTGAAGCCCTGAGAAAGGAGGGAAATGCATCCAAATAATTTGTAAGTGTCCAAAACATGTAAATTACCTGTTTTTTTCCAGATTCTCCATCAAGGTCCCCTGAAATGCCAAAGTCCAAATTTTTCCAATTTGTCCATTTTGCCAAGGGGGTAAAAGGATAATAAATGCCTTCAACTTGATTGGATAATTATAATGATGATCTCTAAAGCTCTTGAACCTTTTTTAATATACTCTTGGACTACATGATGCTTCTCATTTGCAACTGCTACACCCTATAGTGTCCTTCTTTGTTTAGGTACACTATTGTGACTAGAGTGATGTCTCAGGATGCCCTGTGGAGGATGAATTACCTCATTTGAACTATGTAACTTTCTCACACCCCTGAGAAGATGTTGCAAAGCAGAGAGGTGAATGGAGATAGAAACAATTGTAACTTCCAATACTTGGAATGAAGATTTACCATTTTTTAAAAATGATCCTTTTTCACTTTTTCACTTTTGACCACCTCTCTTTGTCATTCCAGTTGCTCTCTGAACACATTGCCTTTGAAGAATTTACCCTCTGTGAGAATTTGATTGATATTTATAGTAAGTGCTTGTGTAATGACTTACTATTTTTGGAAAGTGGCTTTCCAGATCTTGGATTTTTACAAAACCAAAATTTGTGAGATGGGTTTTTCTCTTTATCTCACATATAATTTTTTAGCTCAAACTGATCACTGGAACGGTGGAAAATAAAATTTTACGAAAAGAGGGCATGAAAAAGGGGGTTTATTCATCGCAAAAATTTTGGGGGATCATTTGAAATTCCTTTACTTTCTCCTTAATGGTGTTTTGAAATGAGGAAGATTGTAAAAAATAAATCCTCAATCCGTGCACCGGTTTATTAGATATGAATATTTTTTGATCCAAGGCATGAAGTTAATCAGGAAAAAAAATGAGCATGGATCTTAGGAAAATGCAATTTTTGTGAGATTTTTATTTGTTGTAATTACAGAAACATGAAGGATGAAATGGAGGAGAAAAAATGGATGCAATAAATTCTAGAAAAAATTCGCCAGAGTGTAGGGAGGATTTGGAGAAAAATGGGGGCAGATGGAAAAACACAGTATCTCCTGGTATTTATAAGTTTTTTTCCTTGAAGAATGGGGGGTGCATTTTCTTGTCCCCCTTGTCCCCTTGGAAATGGATGAAGGGGACAAAAAATTTCACCTCATCCCTAGAGTGACACTTGGCATGTATCCGGAACGAGGATAGGGGGCTCAAAAACTAGCAAAAGGAGCTTTTCGGAGGTCTCCAAGGTCATATGGTGTGTCCATGGGCTCTAAGGAAGAGGGAGAGAATTTTCTTGTACCCATTTTCCCCTTAAAAAGGGACAAATGGGACACAAAGTTTCTCTTTGATCACCATTCTGACACGCATCACCCAAAAAAAATGACTAAGTACCGAACATTGTACCTTGGGAAGCACCTTGAGAATGAAGTTGTCAGAGCTTTCAGAGGTCTTTTTCAAAACTTCCTTATATGATTTTGACTACAAAAGGAATTTTGAGAAGAATGAGATGGGTATCAAGGTTTGGTTCTTTTTGAAACCCCTTAAAAAATTACCTTCTTACTTGGAATCATAGAGTGTTACTGCCAAAAATGAACTCCCCTGAGAAGCACCAAGGGCTTGTGAAAATTTTGAATTTTCCAAATTGTAGAGGATCCACTTATCTTTCCAATTATTTCTTGTTTTCCTCCTAACTTCTTACGGAGCTCCTGAAATCATCTAACGAAGATCAAGTACCTATTTTGACCACCTTCTCCTCCCAGGGGCCGAGATTGGGTCATATGAAAAACCATGTGGAAGAAAGGGGGAGGGAACATTATCTTGTCCCCCTTGTCCCCTTAAAAAGGGATGAAGGGGACACAAAATTTCACCTAAGTTTCATGATGAAAAGTGGCACTTTGTGATTGCATGATGGAGGGAGCTTGAATGAGGTGACACAGACCTTAACTTTCTTCACAGAGCTTAACGGGGTCATGTGAGGGTCCAAGAGTTCCAAGGTGGGGGGAATAATTTCTTGTCCCCTTAGAAATGGACACCAAAAGTATGCCTTAGACTCATGCTGCCGCATGAAACTGAAATTTTTTGCTAACGACGAAGCTTGTACCTTGGAGAGGAGCTTGAAAATGACGTTGCTAGAGCTCCATGAGGTCTTTTTAGAAACTTCCTTATATGATTTTTAATGGAAACAAAATTTTTTAAAATAATGGGATGGTATCAAGATCTGACTCAACTTGCAACCTTCTAAAAAATGGCCCTTTCTAATGGGATTGCCAGTTCTTTCTAAGAAGAATGAGTTATGGAAAGAAATTCATGGGTGTTGTGAAAAATATGACAGTACCACCATGTGGGGCATTAAATAATATTTCTATTTATATCTTGTTTGACCTCCAAATCATTCCAGATCTCCCAAAATCATTTTTCAAAGCTCAGGTTTCTTTTTACAATACAAGCTCCTTTGGCCTCAAAAACCCACTTTTTTTGAACTTCCTCCTAAATCTATAAATAATCCCTAAATCACTTGCACAATGATCTTAGTTTGTGAATATAGTTTCTTGGTGAATTTAGCACTTGAACTCAGCTCCAGAGAATGTGTGCCCGTCTAAGAAAGGCTAAAAATAGCCATTCCCAAGCTTGTTGAAAGATCCACCTCAAAAGACATTGTCTCAAAAGAATCACGTGAAATTATTTTTCTCTTATCAACACATGGGAAAGGATAGGACCACATACATCAATAATATATGGATGGGGATAGGCCTGAAATAGGGTATTAACTAGTCTGAAGGTGTGGCTGGGAAGGTTTACAATGATTTTTTTTGACATTAGGGTATAGTTGTCCTATTTTTAAGTTGAATTTTGCCCTTGCAAAAACATAGAACAACAATATTCATTTACTATTTTTAGGTAACTGAGGTAGATATATGAATCAACCCTACTCTTTAGGTAGGAAATGGTGACCTAACACACTGAAGTGCACTTTGTAAAGGTCATTCCACCTCACTAATCCTATGGTAGTGGGTTGATGCCCCAATAGAATAGATGGTAAACACTTTTAGTATACCAAAGATATGAATTGGAGTGGTGGAAGAGAACTTTCTCAAAGTGGATCATGGGGGTGGGATTGGGTCCTTGATGTCCACCAAATTATCTGCATTCAAATTTCCCCTATGTTCTTCTTCATTCACATGGATAATTTTGACCCCTACCTTAAGGTGTCCCCATGGCCATTTATCAAAAGTGTCTGATGGACTCAATGGGAATGGAAGTTGGGTTAATCATTCAGGATTTTTTTATTCTGTATTCTTTAATTCCTAAAAGGACTAATCATTCTTTATTTAGTATCTACTATTATTTAGAAGGATATGTGGAACTTTGTGTAGGATGTGCATAGTAGAGAAGAAGGATGGAAGAACGTGTAAATAAGAGAAGTAGGCGAGAAATAAATTAAAATAAGGGAAAAACATATGAGAAAGGAACTAAAGGCCATGCAAGGGAAGGGAAGAATAGAAAAATATGGAAGAACATTCAATAAGATTAAGTTTAAATAAGGACGTGCAAGGTAAAGAAGGATAAATATAGACATGAGTGCGAGGATAGACCAAAAGTTGTAGTTTAGATCACTTGTATGAAGTCAACAAAAGACTAGATAAAATTAGAACTTGACTAAGTATGAGTAGAAATCTTCTAGGAGTGTCACCATGTAGAGCATGGGTATGGTAGAAAGTGGCTATCTTTAGCCACTGCCAGGATGTACTAGTTAAACTTATAATTATAACACAAGCGCTATTATTAGCTCTTGAAATGCTAGTGAAGGGAAATTACTCACTAGTATAAATACCCATGAGGTATCCATTATAAGAGAGGTGTGTGATATTTTGAGGGAACGAGATTTATATCTTTTGTTCTTACTGCTAAGATATTTTGAATTTTTATGAAGCTATAATTCCATGAATATAATTGTGTAATTGTTAATTAATATATGAGCAACATGTGTTTTGGTCAATAATTAGATTTTATACTTATTTGCATTAAGGGTACTTATGTATTCAAGTTTTTTATTCATTAACTAACCACTTCAACCATGCTAATGTTGATGAGACCTACAAACCTTCTACACTTTGGGTGAGCATTCCCTAGATCCTATACTATAGTGTGTTAGGACAACATGAAGGGTATCAGAAAATTGTGCATGTCGGTTACCATAATCTCACCCGTATGAGTACGAAGTAAAAGTAAAACTAGAGGCCCAACATTTTGGTTCCATTTTAGGACATTCATAAACATGCAAGGATGAAGTGGAAAAAACATTCTCCATTTAACACATCAGAATATAGAGGCTTTGCTACACACCGTTGAATATGCCTTTAGAAAAAACATCCAAGCCATAAATATTTTTTTGCCAAGGATGTGGATAGAAGAAAATATGTATGATGTATTATATGAGATGTTTTTCTGCAAAATCCTGACACAACTGTATGCATGGTTATTTTCCTATTTCCTAGGAAAATCTAGAATTTGGATCAGAAGAATCCTCGGAATTTTGAGTGCACAAGGAAACTTTTGAAACATAATGTGATGTGGACATGCATGGTGGACTATTGATGGATGATTTAACAAAATTTCAATATGTGCAAGGACACTACAGATCATATAAATATAACAGTATTAAAGCAAGATCCAACTATATAAATACAATCAAGAGTGCTAGATAAGGTCTGTAGAATGACTCATCTTGCCTCCATAGGTCTAAATTGATTATGATCTGGTGACTGATCTAGAAAGGTTAATTCTAAACTGTGTAATCTCTAATTTAGAAACTAGAATGTGACAATCTCAAGGATAAAAGTGATTGGGAGAGGGCATGACCGTGTGGGTGCTAGAGTCTATTCTAGGTGTTGGTGTCTATATGATATATTTGGTCATGGTTTTTTCTTTGTCACTTCTTGTTCATTTTAGGTCACATCATGTTCACTATAATTTTTCTCAGTCACACCTATACCTACAAACAAAACCCTAACTACCTATACAATACTCAAGTGTACATTAGATGAATAAAATATTGTTAGTGTAGGTTATTATTTATCCTTTTATTTATTTATTAGGATAATTATTACACTTGTGTTAGCCCTACACTTGTTGGGTTAGCTTGCTTAGGTGTACTAGTTGTGTGGAGTTAGCTTCTTAGTTATGTCGAGTTAGCGTACTAGTCTTTTGGAGTTAACTTAACTACCAGTATCAGTTAGTGGGAGTTCTTCACCATTGATTTAGGTAGTAGTTGCACTTCCCTTCTCCTATATGTACACCTTTCTTATTGAATAATTCAAGTCATTGTATTGTAATGTATTGAGCATTATGGATTATGATGGATTTCCATATATGGTATTTTAGCTCTTCTATTTTGCAAATTTAATGTGGTGTGCTATTATCATCTGAGATCACGGCTTGGAACAATCTTCTTATCATTCCTTTCAAATATTTATATGATTTATTCAAAATAAACTCATCAGTCACCTCAATGTGATTATCACCAAGCATTACAATTCATTTTAGACTCAATGTAGTTCTAATGTGTGTGTTTTATTCAAATAATATCGCTTGAGCTAGGATGCCATAGTGCCATTCACACAAAGAATAATGTGATACAACTAATTTTTCCCAATAAAAAATGTGTGGTATGGAATTTAGAATAGATCCTCTTATGTACTGAAGTATGCAGTCCCAAAATGTAGTCCTTGATGTAGTAGATAGAAAATATTAGCTCCTTGTAAATGTATATGCCTCTTGAGTACTTCCCCCCCTAATGGAATTTTTGGAGCTCAAAATAATGCACTTGATTTGATCAAGTGCATCTAGGATTTTGATGCAACATGAGACTATCTGCAAGTGTGGGACTTGTAACTTGAGACAAAAACTCCAGAGAAGGCATTCTTCCTTGTTATGCAGATTTGGAAAACCCACACAACACAACCTACTTCTTATATTACATTACTCCTATAGATAATTCCTATTATAATAATTCCAAGGGAAAGAGAGAGAGAGAGATGCAAGAAGTATAATTCCTAAGTTAAGAGGCGGTGATAGAACCAAAAGAAATTTGGAACTTTTCCTAATCTAGATGACACAGATGCAAAAGTGAGAGACTAGGATTGTGAAAATACATTTAGTTCAGATGTAGATAGATTGTAATGCCTTTTCCATGATTGATATCTTTACTTACATTCTGTTAACATGAAGTTTGCAAATGTTGATATGTGATTCCTATTCTGAGATGGTATAATATTTTAAACTGATTGATCATGTTTGATGTAGATGATATGTTTTATCTTCTAAATTTGATGAAATAATAATGCTTGGCAATATTTTACTAGTTACTATTGAATTATTTCCATGTACTCATTATGTTGAGATTTGCAGCACATTATGTGAACCATAGTTGATAAGAATTAAATTCAGTATTTCATGGGACTATGTTTAAGTTATTTAAGTTACGATATGAAAAATTTTCTGGTTAGTACATGGCATTACTTTTTGAAGGAATAGCAATACCTTGAATCAATTTCAGTGATCCAAGGCATGTTTATGATTGATATGTTGTTTTGATAATATTTTCTAAGTCTGAGTAACACCTTTTTATTGCTGAGATACCTTCATACTTAGGCTTAAATAAATAAGAGATCATTGAGAGCATCTCATGAATGCTTCCTTCCATTTGATCTATCTTCTTTGGTTGGAAAATTTCTACAGATAATGTTCATGTTGAATTATTGTTAGGACCTAACTAAACCTAACTATGGTGATAGTTACTTATTTTTTATGGGAACCTAACTATTCTAGATACATTTATAAGATCCTTAACCTAAGCTAAGATGAATGCATTTTTGGAAGGGTATTGAACCCTAAACTAACCTAAGGGATTCATTATGATCTAACCTAAGTTCTGGTGATTTATTTAAAAAGGGACATTCACCCCTAATTCTAACTAATAAGCCTAACCTAAGAGAAACTAAGGTTGGTATCCGATGGGTAAGGTTGGGTTAGGGATAAGGGAAATGGCGCCATTCCAAAGGAGATTACTTGGTGAATTTAAATTTGTAATTAATATTTTATCCTACCACTTTTGGTAGAGACTCAATATATTTTAGCATGCAAACTAAGGATTTCTTATTGCTAAATGGGTTTGATACATGTTGTATTTGAATAGATAGTTATACACTAAGTTTGAATGGGAAGTTGGTGGGTTAAGTTAGTGGCTACTGACATTATTACATGGCATTAAGAATTATCTCGAACCATGAGAAATTACCTCCTTCAGAAATGAAGAGATGGGTTAGTGGAAAAGTAAAAAGAGTTGGTTTCACTTTGCATTTCAATATTTTGAGCTCAATGGCTCTGCATGCCAATTTCCTATTTTTCAAATTATTAGTTCATCTTTGTTGCATTTGCAAACTTGCCATTAGCATGGAGATAATAGGGGAATAAATGCTATTAATGCAGTCATTAAAATATGTGGGAAACAAGATAATGGGTTCTCTGTACATTTTGTTGAAGTTTTTGTGGAAATCTTGTTGTGGAAACTTTGCTGTGTGAAAGTTTAAAATTCTTGGAGGGGTAGTTCGAGAGTGTTACTAGGCATGATAGGCTCTAAATCATTATGATATTTTCTTTGTTTAACTCTTTTCATGAAAATAACTCTCCTCATTCTTGAAAATGTTTTCTAAGTTTTTGTTTTATGGTTGTTCTCGGTTGATTGATTTTTCTTTGAAGGTTCAAGTCGATTACAACCTAATATATTGATGGTCTTACAATTGATTTGTGAATCATTTTATGGAAAATGTTGTGGTGAATATTGCTTCTAGCATATTTAATATGGGTTACATGTAATATTTTTGGTAATAAATGAGAGCTCTGGATTTTGGGTCGATACCCATATGTGATAATGTTTTGGTGCACTGTTTTATTGTTAGGATAAAACGTTAAGCAAAATAATGCTTATTGTTTTTCTAGATGATTTGGTGTAGTCTTTTAATCGGTATTTCTGACCATTTGGTTTTTGAATCTTGGGTTAGTACTTTTCAATAGCAAAAATGGGCTTAAACTCATTCTGGGTATTAATTGTTCTGAAATGTTTCAAATATCTCCTTAAAGGAGAAGATAACTAGTTTTTGGGTAAGGAATTGCAGTCTCCTTATTATTGTTTTGAGTAATTGTTTCTTACTTTAAGTTAACCAATTTTTGGGTTGGCATAAATCCTTCATCTATGTGAGAAATATTAATATCTTAGTCTCTTGTGATACTTCCATTCTGATTTTTGCATTTACCAGTCATGTAATTCATTCAAATTTGGGTTCTCGATCTATTTTACTTCAGGGAATTATATGTTTCATAAATCATTTTTCCTTGATTGATCTGTAGTCGATATCATTCTAAATAATAGATGGTTGAATGATGAATGAACTATTTTCAATCTTGTATACCTTATAAGGAAGATTATTTGGTTTCAAATCTTTGATTAATCTTCTGGGTTCATTTGTTTTTAACTATTTTGTTGTTTATTCAATTATGGGACACTAAGTTGATCACTGAGGATTATATTTCATGTTGTTTAGACCCTGTTGTTTGAGTTACTCTATTTCAATAGTGACTATTTCTAACATGTGAATTGGTTATCAAATTTGTTTGAGATACATTTGTACTTAGTTCATAACAAGATTGTCTATGAATGAGTTTGGGATTTTTTAACCCATGTGTGATCAAACCCGTGAAACTTGTTTTGTTTCAAATCATGCTTTATTCTGACTACTATTACTCTTTTGGTATTCTTTATGACTAGGACTTAAATTAGAACGTCACCATCTTCTATAAATTGTTAAATTTTTGATTTGGAATAGAGAATTTTTGTAATAAGTCTATTTGGTTACCAACTTATTTGTGGTGAAGGTTAGGTGAATCTTACTGTTATAGTTTTAGGTAACAATATCTTCTATGGGGGATTTACATCAAACTTCTTTTTATGTCTTGTGTGACTTCATTAACGGTTGAATCCTTTGGTTAATATTCTCCATTGTGCTCTATTATATTTATATTGGATCATTTTGATTTTATTGATAATATCATTTATCAATCATATGATGGATGCTTGATTATTAGTTAATGGAATGATTTTAACTTGAATTTTTATCAAGTTTAATTTGTATTTATATAATATGAAATAATTAATAACACATGTATTCTTGTCTTGATTTTATAGGGTCAAAAGGGATTTAACTTAACCGATTACTGAACTTTTGTTGATTTATTTAATTGGTTGGTAGATGTGACTTAAATTGAATTAATTTCCTTGATTTGAATGTTGTAACATTGGTTTGTCTTATAATATTTGTTCATTTTTTTGGAACTTAGAATAATTTCATTAATTAGTAGAGTTCCTTTCATGAAAATTGTTAGACTAGAAGCATGTTGTTATAATGATTTAGTACTTATCCTTCTCAATTCTTGTGAATTGACACATGCTAACAATTTTACAGATGGATTTCATGAAAGGTGAAAGAATAAATACTTATAGGAAGTTGCATTTATTTTATTATGAAGTTCATTTTATTCAGATACTTAAATGTATTAAAATATCTTGAAAATAATTTGTTAGAAAAAAATATGAAAGGCCTAAAGCCATAGTATTCTGTAATTGATGAAAAACGATGTCATTGTTGACTAAAAAAATTATGAAATATTTATTATGTATGGAATAAAGTGAGTTTTGCATTTTTCATAAATGAATTATTATATGATTAGTATATGAAATTTTTCTTATCTTCTCATAGTATGATCATTTCCTGATTTTGTTGTTATTCCGAAGTTATAAATATACAAGACGTATTAGATATCTAAGGAATTAAGTGTTTCTTGGATAAGGAACTATATGTCTAAGTCCATTATTTTATGAAGATAATGGTAAACTATTATGGGCTATAATTATGATATGTAAAACCTTATTTGGATGTGGAGGTAGAGGGATAATGATGTGGTAAAGAATGATGTTAAATTATTATAAGGGTTATACCATTTAATGTTATTATTAACATATGAATAAGATACTAATCCTTAAATTACAAAAAGGGGTACTTACTTACATATTGAAAGGGGCATAATGAATGAATCTTATCCAATGTTGATGGATTACATTTTTAAAAAGTGAATGTTTATAAGGCCCTATCTAAATGGAAACCAATGTATGTTACATTGGAAAGATAATAATGTGATGGCAAGAATGGGATAAGGAATAAAGAAGTCTTTAAATATAATTGAATAGTTATACAAATCTGATTTATACATATTGATGGACATAGTTAAATGAGCACTACATGATGACCTTAATTATTTAAAATCATATTAACTAATAAGTCTTAATAAACTAATAGAAAATGAATAGTAAATTCATTGATATAAATATAGATTTGATCTATGCATACCGTCAATTCAAAGGGAAGTTCATTACAATCCCTTTCTTAAGGGATTAATCGTACAAACATATTTTATCACCATGTACAATGCATAACGTTAAATTAAATAAACTAACAAGATCTAAGGATCAATTAATGAATGAACTTGTAAGTATGACAGATTTGTTTATAAGAACTATGTGGATTTCCGCAACATAGTCATTGTCTACGCAGTACCTATTTAATGACTCTTGTCATTATGTGGATACTACAGAGCAGCCACTATGGAACATAATTTCACTTATCTCTTCTAAATTAGCTTCCATAAAAAGGAATTGTAGGTCACTCTTGTACTCTAAACTATGATAGACAGATAACCTAGCATTATCATCAACTGATGTTGACCTAGGGTGAGTAAACACACCCTAATGAGCGTAAGTCGAATCAAGTATGTCTACTTATCCTTAGTCACCATAAGTGTATTTTCCACCCTAGATTATGTGAACTATATCCTATTTAGTGTGAAACATTGACCTAGAATTGGTTGACAAAAGTTCAAGGAAGTCTAATCTAGATGATAGTTTTGAGTGGGGTGAAGGACATATTCCTTTTGACGAGTATGTCATCTAGGAATAAAGGCATGGCATACATGACCTTAAACTTTGGCCAAAGTATCACAAACTATTGGTTGCATTCTCATTATGTCACCTGGTCTAAGGTTACATAGATTTCAGATGAGTATCAGTAATAAATACTCATATAGGATTCTTAGACAGTAACACTTGAATGACCCATAAAGGGTAAAGGAACCAAAGTATACTTAGTATACACAATAACATAATAAACATGAGAGATCAGTTTAATACTCGAGTCATGAAATGAGAGATCGATATTACACCAAGTCATTACAGCTGCATATGGTTTTTTGTTATGTGATGGATTACCAAAGGAATGTTATGTTCTAAATTATGTGAATTTAGAACAGTGATCATTATGATAAAAAAATCAGAGATTTTATAAATCCTTCGTAAATGAGGATGTTTCATATTTTTACTAAAGTT
Source organism: Taxus chinensis (assembly GCA_019776745.2). Classification (NCBI taxonomy): domain Eukaryota; kingdom Viridiplantae; phylum Streptophyta; class Pinopsida; order Cupressales; family Taxaceae; genus Taxus; species Taxus chinensis. The sequence continues at coordinate 715,959,330 of CM034153.1, read as the reverse complement.
CTAATGCATTTAATGTGAATTTACAGGAGGATGACTTATGCACATCAAACACTATGCAGATTCACTACGAGCATGATAACATAAATCACACTTGCATAAATCAATGATTCATATAACTTACATATAGGATCCAAGGTAATAACAACAATCACTCCTCGATGCCCATAGCAGGTTGACAACAATATGAAATCTTAACATTCACAAATCAATTAGCTCATAAGGTAAGGTATGCTTTGTAAGGAATCAAGGGAGAAGAAACTTCATATAAAAAGTGCACAATGGTTTAACCATTGTATTTTACACATTTGATCTTTCTTGTTTCATGGAGAAAGATAAGGGATAGGAGCCCAGGATAGTGGAGTTTGGAATTTATCAAATCAAAATAACAAGTTCGCATAGAATCAAGTGTAGGTGAAACTGACCCAATAAAGTAGTGTTATAAATTTAATACCAATATGCAGATGCCCCCAAATGGATTATCCAAGTCGACCACAAAATAATCCTTCATTTTATCTCACTACCATAATGCTGCATAAAACAATGCCATGCCTAGAAATGGGTAAAAATCCACTCTTACAAAAATGTTTGGCTCTATAGAGTTAAGAGAAATTCGAAAACCTGCAGACTACTATGGGTATAAAATATGCAACAAATAATTGTCCATATTTTAACAACAAATCAATCTTAAAAAATGACAGACCTTCATAATTGGGTTAAAAACCATACATTTATTTGATCCAGTGGAAATGCATCACACCAAATGGGTGAAATTTTAGACCTCTTTGAGCCGATAACATTTTGTACAGTTGGCAAATAAAAACTAAAATGCAAACTTCCATATGGGTAAAAATACAAATCGCAGCGATGTTCCAATTTAATACAACATTTTTTTTCTTTAAAAAAGAAGACCCAAATGGGTATGTGGATTTTCAAATTAATCAATTCTATTTTAAAACAATAATTTATCCTTAAAAATAACATAGACTCAGAATTGGGCATAAATCAAAAAAATGTTTCAATTATCCTATCAGGGAATGTCTTTCCTTCAAATAAAACCAAATAAGAATTAAGAAACCATGACTATTAACAATCAACTTGATCTTCCTTCAAAATTCACCAATAGTCTCCAGCACTTCTCAGTCCCCAGTAAAAACCCATATGGGTAAAAATAAAACCATGAAACAATGAAATATATTTTCATTCCGTGATAAACTAAATTAGTTTCCCATGGATTCTCTCATAGCAAAACCCTATTTGTTAATTCCTCTTCCAATTTGTGTAGTTTCTCTAAAATACCGGGTCATATCCTCAAATGAAAATCCAAATTACTCCTAAATTATAAATACAAACTACTTCTCCATGTATTTTCCCACTTGAGCGCATAAGTTGTATGTTTTATATTAAAAAATAATTTTCAAAGTTCAAAACAAATTCTAATTAAATCTCCCTGAATTCCAACACGTATTTTTCCCCAATTAAATCATCATGCCCAGTAATCTAAAATATGTACACTGCATATTTTATTTAAACTATCAAATAAAAAAAATAAAAAAATTCTTATGTCCCACCTAGACCATTTCGATAACAAATGCAGTTAAATCTCCATGCAAAGTGGCCAAGTATAAAAATGCATGACAAGTTGTAGAAAAAAAATAAAATATATAGGGATATCCCTATTCCTCCTTATCCTAGCCCCTAATTTCAATACCATTATCCAATGGTCCACCTCTATACATAGACTACTCCACGATAATGAAAAAATCTAGACTTGGGTATTCATAATGAAGTATTTAGGAGGATTACCAATAAACTATCATCTGCACATTATAGAGAATATATCAAATCAAATAAACTAAATGATATTGTTGTCCAGAAATTACCCCCAGGATCATTTATGGCAACTTGCAATGCTACCGATTTTGGACTTAAGGTTAAAATGCTATTGGCAGACGGTTGCAACCAGTTGACACTAGGATGTTTATGCTACCAACTAATGTCACTATTTTGACAGGCTTTCGAATGTACACTAGGTCTGATATGCTCATAAGTTTCATAACTAGGATGACATGTTACCGATTCTGACACTCAAGTTACAATCCCCTTTTTGTCAGGTTTCGGGATTATTCACTGACATTGGGAATGACTGTCACCATTTTAATACATGTTCCATGCTTACACATGCTTTCCGACTTTTGAAACACCAAAAATTCTAAAAATGTTTATTGGTTGACACAGGTTACCTCCTGACATGCTACCGGTCGACATCATTGATAAAATTCTACATGTTGTATACACAAAGTTACATTCCGATCGGCTGAAACCATACTCCCCTTTTGTGTAACACCAGTTTAAAATGGGCATCAACTGATCGATCACCAGAAGATCAAACATGTCTCATGTTGACACCACTTCGACATGATTCCTTGCACCTCCCTTGTGTCAAAATTTTAAAAGTTCGACACATAGATACCAGATGTCACTTCACAATTATGTTATCGGCCGTTTCTCATGATGTAAAATCAAGGTTCAGATTTAACGAATAAGGTTCATTACTTGGAAATATTTTAGATAATCGTAGAGTTGTTCAAGCATAAGAAATGCAGACTCCGATTTTTAGATAGCACATTTCAAGACAACTCAATCACCTACATATTATTGAATTATTGGACACCCTTTGCATTCTCCAGTACAGTAAAATTACCAGGTGGTGAAATAGGTTTTCTAGGGTCCCACATGACCTATTTTTTTGCACATTTAATGCATCATGTTAGTCGACGGTTGGAGGGAGAATTTCAAATTTCTTGTCTCATTTCCTGTAAAAACCTCTAATTTCTGAGAGAGGATGTCCTACTATATATTATAAAGGGGAACCCATTTCATAAGGGTTCCTAAGTAGTTATGATTTCTAGGCCTCATGTCCTCTGGACAACTTATATTGAGGAAGTATTTTTTCCTTCTTCTATCTATTAATAGACTATGCATCTATTTGAAGAAATTGACTACTCAATGCAAGTGTGATTATGTCCCTATAACTTATGTTCTATTGCATGTTGCAGGTATATTGTGAAAATTTTTATTCTCCTTACAGGGTTTGCATATATTGTGCTCCATGGAAATGGTGGTTTCAATATTGTTCCTTAGAAATATGCATGCTCCTGTAAGCCTTGTCCTTGTAGTTGCATTTTCTGCCAATTTTCTCAGATTTAAGAGAATCAGTCCACTTCCTTCTTGGTGTTATCACCTTCCCCTTAGTTTAGGATTTCAATTTTCTCCATCTCCTTATCAACCTATGTCTCCTTGGAATTTTTTGCTTAGATTTTGTTAAATTAGGTTTTAAAGCTGATTTCCTAGGACCTATTTCATAAAATTAGGAGTAGGTAAGGGCACCATCCCTTTTCATCTGGAGAAAGATCACGAGTAACCCACAAATTCATGATCTACAACAGTTTCACTAGACTTGATGACACAGTCCCATGTTTTCGGTAAAAGGTGAAAATCTTAGTGAAATTAGGTCTTTGCACACGCCTTGTGGGATGAGTATTGAAAGCTATTATATTTCAGTCTTTTACTAAGTATTTGATGCATAACTTGGTGATTTCTCAGCCTTTGGAAGCTTGTTCCATACACTTCTAGTAACATCCCTAGCTTCATAGGTCAACTTGTTTGAGTAGTTCAACATGCCTTCCTTTTTCATGAGAAGTAATGCAAACAAGGTACAATGTGTAGTAAATTATAAGGAGCTTTTGAATGTTTGTAGTCTATCACCAAGAAGAAGAAGAAGAAGAAGAGGTAGAACAATCCAAAGATCACTATATCCACTTGAGAAGAAACCTATTTATACTTGTCCTCCTGGTAGGCCTTTCCCACTGTTATCTTAAAGAGTTTTAAGACCAATTATCATTCATGGCATCATCCAGAGGAAATTTCCTTTTATTCAGTTTCAGTGGTGGTAGTCCCTCTTAGCTCTAAATGCTCAACATGATATACCAGTTTCTACTTTCAAAGAGTATTCCATACCTTCCTCGCAGGTGTAGAATCATACTTACCCCCCTGTCTAACCATAATCCAAAGATATTGCAAATGACATTTGTTCTGATTTATTTTGTTACTGAAGATGATGTTGTAGTTAGGTTTCTATTAGCTTCTTCTTTCAAAGGTAAATAACTTCAATGGTACCAGAAGTATTAAGACCTGTGTTTCATTACTCAGTTGAGATAATACTTGGTACATCCAGTTTGCAGTCAATTTTGAAGAAAAAGTAGACACCATATATCATTGCTATGGATCATCTAACAAATTTTAAGAGAGATCCATAATGAACTCATGATAGATTTCAATTTTAGATTTCAAAAGGACATGGGATAGAATTCGAACAGTCCTCTTGAGACCAAATCCACAAGGTTCTTTTCCTTTATTTCTTAAGAGCATCTAAATTCGGATGTTGCTTATCATGGTCTAATCTATGGGTGCCACACGACTTTCTTGATGCTTATCTATTAACCATTACGGATGAAAATGATCTAATACAAGCTGGAAAGATAACCCCTAAGATTACCTATGCCCTTGTTTCCTCAATTGCCTCAAGCCACTACAACCTTCCATTTCTCCCATTCTTGAGTAAAATACTCCCACCCACTGATCCTTCTAAATATTATTCTTCATCAAAAGTAAAAAGAATGATGATGAATTGAAAGCCTTGATAAAAAAAAATTCAAATAATAGTTATATGCTTGGAGAAAGAATAGCAAGCCCAATTTTATAAAACTTATCCTAACCAAGGAAAATCTTCTAACCAAGGATTTAATTAACGATTATTATCCCTATAGAAATCAATACCCTACATCAAAGGTATGCAAAAAATAAGATAAAATGATATAGTGGACAAGGTCAAAATACACATCTTCCTTTTCAAACAATTTCTCCTACTCAGTCTTTTCCTATTATTAGTGTCAAGTACAAGCATTGGTTCCAGTATGCAAAATAATGTTATACAAGAGACAGAGTAATGTTACCCCATGCAATCAGCCACATAATCAATGTACACCTATGTAAATGGATTGACAAGATCAAGCCCTTATGGTTCGAAATTTATTCTAATCAGAGATGAACCATGTGATGGAGACAACCAATTCTAATTTGAGAAAGAACTCAAAAAGTCAACCCTAGAGACCAATCTCATGTTCTTTGGATACTGATGAGTTCTATGTAATGAATCAAGTTACAGTACATAGTTCCAAAACAGGCGTCATACTCATGTTTTTGATAATATGAGGTCTAATAAAATAATGTTGGATGTCTCAACCCTTATATTATTCTAACTCAAGGCATAGTTCTCCTATGAACAGGGAAAATGAAATCAGGCCTAACATATACAAGTCAAGACCAAGTTGCCTAATATTTCTAGCAGGCCTAGCTCTATACAAGGATAGGTTTCTTCTACAACCAAAAGAACTTCCTATCCCAACCATTGCTACATTCAAATAAGGGAGAACATCATACCTCAAATGTACAAAAGTTTAGTAGGCCTTCCCTTTCAACATTTTTGATCAAAATGAAGAAGAGACAAATGTGAATGTGACAATGTGGGATGCTCTCCCTATTCCATCACAAAGGGATCGCCGTCCATGAATTCTCTTAAAAAAATTCATCATCATGAATCAATCAGTTCAATTAAGATGCCATCCTACTAGTAAAGCTATTCCAAGAAAGATGAAGAACAAGTAATCAAAAGTTAATAAATACCCTACCCTTTTATGTCCATTTAATTATAGGTAAGACACCTAGTTCAATTATTGTATAATATATTTATGGTGATAGCATTTTTGTAATGCATAAGAAATATTAATGATATTTTGGGTCATTCAAGTATGAACCAATGTTTCTAAATGTGTCCTCCAACTTGATGGCTCAACCATTGTTAAAATTTTAGGAATGATTATAATACCTTGAGTTAACTCTCTATGTTTGTCAAAGACTTAACTGTAACTCAAGATGTTTTAGTCATTGACATTGCCTCCCATCTATTTCCTATTTTGTTGATCAAGGGATTTTACTAGACTAAAGTAGGTGGTTATTTATCTTTATTATTGGTATCACATGCTATTAAGAACCATATATGGTACAAAATTCATCTATTACAAGTTGAACTTAGTCTCTACATATACCATGTTGAATCCCATGATTCTTCCACTCTTCTCCAATTCAATTGTATGATACAAGATGAAGATGAAAATTATCGGTTTCTAGCACCAACCTGAAAACCTATTTCTTATAGTTCAAAATACCCGACCTCTTATTGGATTAATGGGCTAAAGGTAGCATTATGAATTTCATCCATACGAAATAGCTTTGGAAACCAGACTTGGAACATACTTATTGCATTCATGAAGATGGGTTCTCACAGCTACCTTCACCTCTCAAGAGAAGAAAAGGAAAATGCTACTGGAACTATGGAAAATGTTCTTTGATGGCTCTAGAAGAAGAAATGGAGCTGGGGTAGGTGTGGTATTAATTTCTCTGATGAACGAGAAATTTTTCATTTCCCATAGATTATAGTTTATATGTTCTAATAATGTAGTAAAGTATGGGGCATTGGTGCATGGTCTTCAAACTGTTCAAAAGAGACAAATCAAAACATTGCAAATATTTGGGGATACTGAGTTGGTCATCCACCAAGTTAGGGAGAAGTGTGCCACCAAGAATAAGCTCTTAAAATATTATAAACACAGAGTTTGGGATCTTTTGGAGAGTTTTTATTCTCTTGATTTACTAATGGTTCTTAGGAATTGAACAAAGAAGAAGACCAGATGGAAGCCCTTGGTTCACAATTCTCACATGTTGAGGATATTGTTAAAGGTAATATGCAACACATAAAGGTAGTGATCAAACCATCCATTCCTAAATAATGAAACTAGCTGGCAAGTATTTGACAGTGATGAACAAATTGTTCACTTCTATCTAGAATGAAGTCTGAATTTTCTTCAAGAATGTAATCTTATTTGTATGAATCCTACGGTGATCAAATTATTTATCTAAAGACAAACAAGTTTCCTAAAGGATTGGTCATCATGGAGCATATTTTTTGTCTTGATGATGAATTTTGAGTAGAAGAGAAATAACACATCAACAAGGAAAGAATAAAGTCAACCAGTCACCATTGCACAAGGAAAGGAACTTATTCGTAGAAAGGTATGTAATAAAAATGAGAAGAAAGATTTTATTTCCTTGTGTCAAAAATTCAATGATGTTTTCTCATGGGATTATGAAGACCTTAAAATAGTTTGATCTAAACATTTTCCAACATTCTATTCATCTTCATCCTAATGTCAAACCAATTAGATAAAAACAGAATACCACTTAATTCCAAGATAGATCCCCTCATGAGGAAATAATTATTCTAAATTGATTGAGGAAAAAATAATTTTTCATATCAGATACTCTACTTGGGTGGAAAATCTTGTCCCAGATGAGGAAGAATAAAAGATAAATTAGACTTTGTGTTGATTTATGAGATTTGAACAAAGGCTCCCTAAAGGATCATTATCCTCTACCTTCTACGGAAAAAATTCTACAAACATTTGGTAGGAGATGAAATTTTCTCTATGCTTGATGGATACTTAGGTTTCAAATAGATCAAGATTAAGTGAGGAGGATCACTAAAAGACTGCATTTACAACCAAATGGGGAACATATGCATATTAGAAAATGCCTTTTGGTTTATTAAATGCAGGTGTCTACATTCTAAAGAGTAATGGACATTGCTTTCAAAGGGTATATCAATGAATTCATCCTTATCTATTTAGATTATATTTCACTATTTTCTCAAATATAAATATAGATCATATCAACCATCTTGAGAAGGTATTTGAGATATGCAGGGAATATGGGGTTTCTCTTAATCCCTAAGAAATGTAACTTTTGTAGTCCTTAGGGGCAAGCTCTTAAGGCATATTGTTTCTAAGGCAGGGCATTTCCGTTGATCCGTGAATGAATCTCAACCACCCTCTCCCTTTCTTTTCCAAATCACAAGAAAGAATTGTAATCATTCCTCAAAAAGATAAAATTTGTTAGGATATTCATTCCTAATTTTATCAGGATGGGTCGAGGCCTATCACTCTAATGTTGAAATAAGGATTCATTTTTCAAATGGACAGTTGAAGGGAAAGAAAGATTTACCTAGATATCAAATAGGAAATTTCTCAATCTCTTACACTTTTCAATTCTTGACTATGCTAAGGATTTCATCTTATATACATATAGAGTTGAATCTAGCATTTTTGATGTACTTTGATTCAGACAAAATGATCAAGGATTGGAACATCCAATGGCCTTCTTCAGTCAAACACTAAATTATTATGAATTGAAGAATAATCACATTGAAAAATAGGTATTTTCTATCGATGACGGACTGTGAATAAATTTAAAATTACGTTTTCCACTAATTATGTCAAAGTTCTAGTCTCACATTCCAATGTGAGAGAATTTATTATGGGAGCATACCAATCAGTGAGCAAAAGAGTCTAGATGGGTGACCAAAATCATGGAAAATGATGTGACTATTAAGACCATAAATTTGGTAAGAGGTAGATCAGCTTTGTGAGAAACTTTCTTGGGATGCTCAGAATAACCAAGAAACCTCTTTTTTCATGAATTATGAATCTTCACATGATGGTGAAATTCAACAGGATGAGGGAAATATAGTTAATGATCATATCTGGATTGGTGATATGACTACATTATTATCTACTGGTATATATCCTCTTGGCATAAACATGAAAAAAATTAGACATCTAAGGCTTCAATTCATTTCTTATGCACTGATTAATGAGATTTTATTTAAAAGGAACATTGATGGAGTTTTGTTGAGATGTATTGAATATGAATAAGATAGACAAAATTTTAACATAATTCCATGATGGTTTATCTGGTGGACATTTCTCAAATGCCAAACCCACTACAATGAAAATATTAAAAGTCATGTTACTTTGTGGCCCACACTATTTGTTGATTCTCACAAATGGGTTATAAAATGCAAGTAATGTGTTGTTCATTACTAGTAAGAAAAGGTTGATTGCCTTTCCACTCCATCCTAATTCAAGAAGATCAGCCATTTGTCCAATGGGGTCTTGATTTCATTTGCATGATCAACCCTCCATCAAGTTTCTGGTCACAAATGGGTTTTGAGAACGATAGATTACTTTACCATGTGGACAAAGGTTGTGCCACTCAATGAAGAAATTGAATTAGTTATACTTGGATTTCCTTAAAGAAAATGTGACAAGGTTTCATATCCCTAAAAGTATTATCTCTTATAATGCAAAGGATTTATTAGGATCTAATTTTTTTGATTGGGCTCTTGGAATCAGAATGTATTTGAAGACTTATTCTAACTATTACCCTCAACGTAATGGGTTGGTAGAATCCACTAACAAGATAGCTTTATTAGGATCATGAAGAGAACAATGGATATCAATCAACGGAAATGGTATAAAAAGGTGAGAAATGATCTTTGGGCTGACATGATCAAAATGAAGAAGGAAATTGGTATTTTCCCTTATGGAATTTTCTATGGAAAATAATTCACGCTTCTTTTGTCACTTGAATTGTTTTCACTTGAATTAGCCCAAAAAATGGAATTTGAGGGTTCAGATCAAAGAGAAATCATAATGGAAGAACTAGTTGAGATTGAAGAGTTAAGAAATTATTCCATGATTAGATTAGATTAGCATAAAAAATAAACCAAACAATGGTTTGATAAAAGGGCTAGGACTCAGATATTCAAATTTTGTGATATGGTCTTGAAATGGAATGTAGAAAAATATAAACCAGAGATACACTCTAAATTTGATACAATTTGGAGTGTTCCATATATCATTAGTTCTTACAAAGAGGCTAACTCTTTTGAGTTATTTGACCTTGATGGAGATGTATTACAAATCCCAGCCAATGAGATTTATCTCAAGCATTCCCATTGGTTGTTTCATTACATCTTGTACATAATAGATTAGTCTTTAATTCCTCTAAGTGTTGCTAGCACATTGTCTTGTTGGTAGTGTAGGTTTCAATTCCCTAATTTCTCTGTGAATTATTTTCTTTCTTTTAGATGACATGGTTTTGCACAAGTTTCATGGAGGATTCTGGAAAGGTATGAGTTGGGGTAGAGTTTAGAGTTTATATCAATTTTCAAATTTTCAAGTTGAATCCATGCCCAATGGATGCTTCAAGGCCATTGATCTCTTCAATCTAGCAGGAATATTACCCCGTGATTCGCCAAACTGCTATCCAATTTTGTATCCCTTGTAAAATTGGTCAACTTGCAAAATATAAAATTGGCCAGTATGATGAAGTATGGAGGAGGAAGTTGGAGAAAATAGGTATTTTCCATGTTTTGGGGCACTTGAAATTTTTTGGTACATTCCTCTCCTCTCCAGGCCTTAGAATTCCATACACTTAGAAAATTTTGAGAGATTTGGGTCATTTCTAGTATTTGATGCTCCCGTGTGACACATGCTATTTGTCAACGCCAGGATGCCATGCTAATGACTGACACTAGGCCGACATGCTACCAACCGAAAACAGGTTAAAATTATACCAACCGACACCAGGTTGACATGCTACTGGCTGGAACTCGGTTAAAATGCTACCAATCGACACATGCTACTGCCTGTCATGTTACAGGATGACACCAAGTTAAAATGCTACCAGTCGACACATGCTACCAGATAACACAAAGTTAAAATGCTACCGGCCAACACATGACACCAGTCAACACAAGGTTAAAATGCTACCGACTGACACCAAGTTAAAATGCTACTGGATGACATATGCTATCGGTCAACATGACACCGGCCGAAACCAAGTTAAAATGCTACTGACCAACACAGTTAAAATGATACCAACCGAAACATGCTACCGACCGACACAAAGTTAAAATTCTACCAGCCAACACATGCTTCTAGTCGACACCATGTTAAAATGCTACTGGCCGATACCAGATTTAAATGCTAACGGTCGACACAGGCCGATATGCTACCAGTTGACACCAAGTTAAAATGCTAATGACCGACACATGATACCGACCGACGCCAAAATTATGCTACTAGCTGACAATAAGGAATTATGCTACCAGATGACACCAAAACAGAAATGACGGGCCAAACAAATGAACAAGGCGTCTAAAGGAAACACTTAGGTAAGGGTAGGTGGGTGAGAATAATAAATACATATCCAACATCAAAGAACATAGTTCAAGGTAGCTCAACAACCATTTTTAATGAGGTATAGAACCCATTCCTTCTCTTGTAAGTAAAGTACCATTCAGAAATGGATTTATAAGGTTGCCTATACCTCTTTTTATATATTTAATGCAATTTGTCAGTGGTTGGGGGAAATATGATTTTCTCTCTATATATTGTAAAAACCTATCATTTTTGAGAGAAGGTGTTCTAAATTATAAAGGAACTTTGTCAAAATTGTTCCTAAGAAATTGTGAGTTGTAGTTGTAGGCCTCAGATTTAGACATTTATAAGGAAATTAGGATTGAGTAGGATGTATTATAGGCCTCAAATAATACCTTTCTATTCCCTCTAGGTGTTTCTATCCTTCTCTCTTTTTCTAATTTTTCAGTTATTACTTATTTATTGTCTTTTTTTTATCACCCTTAGTCGGTCTTTCATGCGTTGATGATGAAAATTAAGTGAGGGAATCATACACACACACACACATGCACACATACACATGACTTATTTAATTCATGTTGTCTAAAATTACACACCATGTAATTTTGAACAAATTATCAAAATGACTTAACTATTTTTGTGCTCTAGAAATTTTTTGGGAAACTAATTTAGTTTACCGCGGAATGCAATAACTTAGTGTTATGTGGGTTCTTCTAACTCGTGGAAAAAAGGAATGAGTAGTACAAGGAATTGGTGAAAATTGATGAAATTTAGTGTTGCGCGACATCTTCTTAAAATTTACAAAACTAAGGAAATAAGTACTTGGTGGGAGAAGTTACATACAATACCACATAATTGTTTATCCTTAGTAAATGGAAAAAATCACCTAAATTTAAAAGCCACAAAAAACTATTTTGGTGTTTTGTGGGTTTATTAAATTGTAGCATCCCACAAGTTTTATCAAACCCGTGGAATAAAAAAAATAGTTAAAGGGCAAAAAGTCGCTGATCTAAAAGGTAGACCCTCATGGGATATAAAAAAAGCCACATAATGTTTCAAATCCATGCCGAAATATGAACCATAGAGCCAAGCATCCCAACCACCATAATTTAATGAAGTATGGCATTGTTCTGTGCAATATGATGGCATGTGATAGACTTAAGGTTCATGCTATGATTGTTGGAAATATTTGGGGGCGTCCACACCTGTACTACAAGCTAACTCTACAAGAATTCATTGTGCCCACACTTATTCAATATAATTTTAGAGGGGATAGATTACATCTCTATATTCCTTTCTCCTCACTCTTCCTTCTCTTTCTCCATTCCACGATTTTTATAAATACAAGTCCTTATACATTTTGTATGGGTTTTTTTCCTCTTTCCTTCCATAAAATATTTTTTATCTCCTCTTTGAAACTTGAGACTTCATGTTGTCAGCCTCTGTAACTTGTAAATGATGATATCCTTTCCTCAAATATGCATGTAAGCTATTGAAAATTGATTAATGCAAGTGTGGTTTAGACCCTTCCTTAAAATACATATTGTTTGATGTGAATATTTTACCCTCTCACATATTTCAATTTCTAATATATTTTTTTATCTAAACTAAGTACATTTTCATAGTCTCAGTCTCATGTATTTGTAGCTGTGTAATCTATATTAGGTAAAGTTCCACCTTTATTTTGGTGTTATCACCACCCATTAGCTTAAGATTTACCTTTCTTATATATCTCTCTCCCTAATCCCTTGGAATTGTGTTATGTGGGTTTTCCAAATTTGTACAACAAGGAAGTTGGCCTTCTTCGAAGACCTGTCTCAAGCCACAATTCCTACACTTAGAGACAATCCCATGTTTCCTTAAAAAACTAGGTCTTCTTGATTCAGGGAAGGGTGAATTTTTTAGCTTCAAAATTTTTGGCACGCATGATGGGACAACTTCATAAAGTTTAACCTCATTATTGTTGTGTTTTGGTGTGTGAATTAGTGATTTCAACCTTTTGAGGTAGTTCTTCAACACATTTGGTGACTCCCAAGTGCAAATATTCCGATCAAGCAACCTAGTGCTCATTTTCATGAGAATAATACAGACAAGGCAAAGTATAACAAGAGAAGAGAATTTTGAATATTTTTAGTTGTCACCAAGGATAAAAAAGAAGAGTTAGATTAGTTCAGAGATAAACATCTCCTCCTAATAGAACTCTTTCTACTGCTCCTCCTAGTATGCCTTTCTTGTTATCCCCTAGATTTTTAAGACCCACTCCATTCATTACATGCTAAATAAATTTTCCCTTTGAAAACTTCAATAGTGGTAGTCCTTTAACACTAAATGCTCGACATGTTATACCAGTGTATTCTTTAAAAAGCATCCCTTCATTTAATGGTGAAAACCTTACTACTCTAGTTGATCATATTCAAGATGTTGCCAATGTATGTTCAGTTCATATGGATACAAAATATGATGTTGTAGTTAGGATTCTTTATTCTTTATTAAAAGGTAAAGCACTTCAATGGTATATGACATTCAAACCTACTTCCATTCATAATTGGGATAATCTCGGCACCTCTTTTTGTCAGTAATTTGAGGATAAATAAGATAACATATCCTTGCTAGAGAAACTTACAATAATCAAACAAGCTCCAAATGATCTCATGGTGGACTTCAACTTCAGATTCTAGAGAACATAGGACAAAATTCTTGTGCTATTAATAACAAACCACAAGGTGCATTTTTTATACTATCTTAGAGCTTTACATTCTGATATAGTAGTAAAAATTTAGTTTATGGGTTATATCCAATTACCAAATGTTTATATAATAGCCATTAGGGCTGAAAATTGTTTAATTCAATTAGGAAAATTAGCCCCTAGATTACCTATTCCCAATTTTCCTAAATTTCTGCATCATACCCAATCCACCATTGCTCCCATTTCTCAACCATTTTCTTCATCTTATGCTTCCACATATGGTTCCTTTATCAAACATGATGAAATTGAAATCCTTAGTGTTCAGCTTAAAAATATAACAAATGAGATTGTCTCTCTCAAGAGACATCAAGTGCAAGTTCCTAAGACGTATCTTAGCCCTCCTTGGGGTTATCCATAATAAGGATTCCAATATACTAACCAAATATTTTCTTAGAATTATCCTCCAAGAAAACCACCAAATGAAAATTCACAGACCTTACTTGCCCCTAACTTAAGAAAAGTCATTGTTCCAGTTCAAAATAAAATGGCTGAAAGTTTTGAATGGTTTTATACTTGTGGTCAACCCCATAACTTGTATACATGTGAAGTTGGAATGAACTCCTTGCGGGAAAACACTTTCATGGTTCAAGCACCATCCTAATCGCAAGAAAAAACTGCAGTACCTACAACAAGCAATGTAGATGAGGTTCAAGAGATTACCCCTGAACCCAAATTCATGCTCTTTAGAGCTGAAGAATTATGTGTAGTTAATAAATTTGTTAATAGCTCAAAAATGCCAAAACTTCATGGGGAAGATAATACAAGGTCCAAGAAGTGGAAAATGGATGTGAGATATCCTCCTCCTATTTCCCCAGTTCTACACAACATTTTTAATCAGTCTGCAAACGTAAGTGAAAATTTATATTCATCTAGTTTTCCACACTTTACTCAGCAGCCGCAGACCAAAAAAATTCCATGGAACATTCCAAATCCACCTATTAAAGAGATTCTATAGATTGTAAAAAGGAACAAAGAACAGGCCTTCCCCTCATTGTAGAAATCCACGGGTATTCCTCTGAACACTGTGTAACAAATGAATTAAAAAAAATCCCAATTTCATAGTGTGGGATGCCTTGTCTTTCCCATCTAAAAGGGATTTTTTGCAAGAAAAATTGAACCAACTTCTACCTCTAGAACCGACCATGTAAAAATCAGATGCCACAATCAACATTTGTCAGCCCAAGGAGTAACATGTAAGTATAGTTTTAAAACCTCCTCCTTTCTACATATATCTCATAGTTGGAAAGCACCTTGTTCATAATTACATGATAGAATATGGTTCTATTACTTCAATCATGCCAAGAAATCATGCATTTTGGATATTGAGTATAATCCAACTTCCAAGGGAGTCTTACAACTTGATGGATCAACAATGCAAGGATTGGGTGTGGTAATAGATCTTAAATTAACCCTGCATGATTTTCAAATTTTAACCATAATGTAGGATATTTATATGATTTATTTGCAACCATTATTCACCCTTTTCCTTTCCTAAGATTTCATTGCTAAGGTAGGCAAATATCTTTCCTTAGAATGGTCTCATATGCTACTTAGGAAGAGGTATGTGACTAGGTTTTCTATTAAGGACGAACCTATATCAACTTATAATATGTAAGTTTATGAAATTAGTCTTATCAAAGATAATTGTATGATGCAAGGAGATGCAAATTGTGACTCTAAAATAGTTGAAAAATTGAATTCATCAACCTCAATTCCTGATCTTATGTTGGATGAATGGGACAAAGAAAACTATGAATTTTACCCTTATGATATAGTCATGGAAACTGGTTCAGGAACTTACTGCATCCACAAGGAAAACGTCATTGTTCCCATACCACACAAGGAATAAGAAAATGATGCTTATAGGTTGTGGTGGTTATATTTTGATGGTTCCACAATAAAAAATGGAGCTAGGGCAGGTGCAATTCTTTTCTCCCCAATGAGTGAAAAATTATTCTTTTCTCATAGGTTACAATTTTCATGCTAAAAAAATGTGGCAGAGTATGAATAATTGGTCCATGGTCTATT
Organism: Taxus chinensis; assembly: GCA_019776745.2. Classification (NCBI taxonomy): domain Eukaryota; kingdom Viridiplantae; phylum Streptophyta; class Pinopsida; order Cupressales; family Taxaceae; genus Taxus; species Taxus chinensis. The sequence goes on along the minus strand of CM034153.1, from coordinate 715,943,379 downwards.
AATTGTGGAAAAGAAACAAATCAAATATATGTATATTTTTAGGGACACTTAATGTGTTATCCATCAAGTAAAAGGTATATCTGTGAATAAAAATAATCTTTTGAGAGCTTATAGGCATCGAGTTTGGGATTTCCTTAAAGTTTCAAAGCTTTTAACCTTCATGTGGTGTTGTAGAAGAAAAACCAATAGGAGGATCAAACAGAGACCATTGGTTCTCAGTTCTCTCCTACATATGACCTCATCTATGGAAAACAACATGTCAAGATGGTTTTAAGACCCTCCTTTTAGGATAATGAGGTCATCTAGCAAGTTTATGAATAGATTGTTTAATTCATTTAAAATGAAGTTTAATTATCTTCTAACATGTAAACATATTTACGAGATAAATATGGTGATAAGATCATTTAGCTATAGATAAACAAGTTTCCCAAATGATTATTCACACTTGAAATCATTTTCAACTCTGATGATGAGATAAAATGGAAAAATATAAGCATGTCCATGGGTCAAGAAGAATGCAAATCGGTTATCATTGCACAAGAAAAATATATTTTTCTTAGAAAGGAATGAAGTGTTGAAGAAGATTTTTTTTTTCCTTGTGTAAAAATGATCATGATGTATACTCATGGACCCAAAAATTTCTTAACATGCTATTGATCTCGATCATGTGGCTAATCCAGTTAGACAAAATTAGAGGCTTGTAAACCCCAAAATTGAGCCGCTCATGAGGAATGAGTTATCTAAACTCATTGAGTTAAGAATAATATTTCCTATCAACTAATAATCCTAGGTGGCCAATTTGGTTCAGGTTAGAAATAATAATAGAGAAATAATACTCTGTGTGGATTTTAGGGACTTGCACAAGGCTTCATTGAAATATCATCAACCTTTTCCTTCCATAGAACAACTCCTTCAAACAATGGTTGGATCTGAAATTTTCTCCATGATTGCTGGTTATTCAAGCTACAATCAGATAAAGATCATACAAGAGGATCAATACAAGATTGCATTCACAACTAAATGGGGAACATATACATATCAAAAAATGCCTTTTGATTTGCCAAATGTGGGTTCCACCTTCCAGAAAGAAATGGATATTACTTTTTGTTGACCCATCGATCGGTTCTTCCTTTTTTATCTAGATGATATCATAGTCTTCTCAAATATGGGAAAAAACACAAAGCTTTGGAGAAAGTGTTTGATAAATGTAGAGAGTTTGGAGTATCATTTAACCCTAAGAAGTGCATTTTTACAATTTCGTAGGGTAAATTATTAGGCCATGTTGTTTCAAAGGTTGGAATCAAAATTATATTGGAAATATTCTATACCATTATATCTCTCTCTCATTTCCTATTCATAAGAAGGATCTCCAGTATTTCCTTGACAATTCAAATTCATTAGGAAATTCACTCCTAATTTTGCAAGATTAATTAGGCCTATCACTCTGATGCTAAGGAAAGACATTGTTTTTAAATAGATCGTAGAAGGAAAATAAAGGTTTAACAAGATTAAATATACGATAGCTTAATTGCCAACTATCATCAATCCATATTTCGTAAAGGATTTCATATTTTGTGCTTATGGCATAGATTTTAGCATAGCCGTAGTTCTCACTCAGAAGAACAATGAAGATATGGAGAAACCTATGGATTTCTTTAGCCAAATATTGAAATAATTTGAACTTAGGTATATCCAATTAGAAAGGAATTTTTTTTCCATCTTTCCTACTCTCAAAAAATTCAAGCCCATGCTAGCCACCAACCTCATCAAGGTCTTAGTCTCAAACCCCAATGTGAGATATTTAGCTAGAAAATATTTACATGGATAACCAAAATCATGGAGTTTGACATGACCATCAAGGCCAAAAATTTGGTGACATGAAGATAATTATGTGAGAAAATTTATTTTAACAATATGGAAAATCATGAAGAAGCTTCTTTCTTCATGGAGGAGGAAAAAGAAAAAACAACAGATAACCCATGTAAAATAGGTGATTCGCAAGTCAAAGAATCTCAACATATTCATGGAAGTTGGATTAATGACATGGGAATATTTATAGTAACTGGAAACTATCCTCTTGGTTTAACAAGAAAAAAAGAAGACACCTCAGGTTACAATCAATTCCCTATGTTTTAATTCATGGATTTCTTTTCAAAAGGAACATTGATGGTGTCTTATTTAGATGCATTGAGGGAGAAAAAAAAAAGGTCTTGGCAGAGTTCTATGATGGTTTCTCTTGAGGAAATTTCTTATCCAAAGATACAACAATGAAAATCCTCATAGCAAGATACTTTTTTCCCACATTATTTATGGACGCATATCAATGGGTTAGAAAATGTAAAGAATGTGCTTTATTCACTAGTAAAAATAATAAGGTGGCCATTCACCTTCATCCTATTCAAGTGGTTGAGCCATTTCCTTAGTGGGGACTTGATTTTATAGGCATGATCAATCCTCCTTTAAGTTCAGGTCAAAAAAGGGTTTTGATAGCAATAGATTATTTCACCAAGTGGATAAAGGCCATACCACTCAAGGAAGCTAATGAGTAAGTCATCCTTGATTTCTTAGAGGACATTTCTACAAGGTTTGTAATTCCTCAAACCATCATTTCTAATAATGATAAGGCATTTTAGGATCCATGATATCTGATTGGGCTCTTAGGAATGGATTTTACTTGAAAAATTCCTCAAATTATTACCCTCAATGTAATGGTTTAGTTGAATCAACTAATAAGAACCTGATTAGAATCATGAAGAAGACTATGCAAGTCAATCAAATAAAATGTAACACTAAAGTAAAGAATCATCTTTGGGCTGATAAAATCACTCCAAATAAAGAAATTGGAAATTCTCCATTTTTCCTTGTGTACGGAAGAGAATCTAGGCTCCCACTGTCACTTGAACTACCTTCATTGGAGCTAGAAAAACAATTGGAATTTGAAGGTGTAGATCAAAGAGAAATCATAATGGAGGAATTGGTTGAACTTGAAGAACCAAGGAAGTCTACCATGGATAAGTTAGAAATGTACCAAAGATCAACCAAGAAATGGTTTGACAAGAGAGCTAAGCTGTATATTTTCAAAACAAAATATTTGGTCCGTAAATGGGATGTAGAAAGGAATAAACCAAGGAAAAATTCCAATTTTGATGCACTTTAGAGTGGGACATATATTATCATTGCTTGAAAGGAGGAAAACTCATTTGAGTTACCCAATATTGACAGATATGTATTGAAAATACCAATCAACTAGATTTATCTCAAACATGCCCATTATGTTGCTCTATTGGATCTTGTAAATAATTACGTTTGTGTTGTTGGAGGTTCCCTCATGTTGGTGTGTTGATAATTGATTGAGTGTATTCTCCTTAATCCTTGTGATGATCCCTTTGTTTGTAATATGTGATTTTCACTCTCTACATGTTTAACTTTAGGCATGTATAATATTCTATTTTTTACATAATTTTAAGATCCACTTGTAGTTATACATAGATCATCTCAGAGCCAAGTTTCATGGAAAAAACTGTTGGAGCTCAAAATTACACATCCTAAATCAGAATAACCTAGGGCTTTAATCAGAATAATCTAGGGCTTTGATGCAACATGGAATAGTCTCCAAGTTTTAGGACTTACGCTTAAGACATACCTCTAGAGAAGGTTGGTTGCTCTACCTAATCCTAATACTAAACTACTCCTAGGGAAGGAAATACAACTATCTAATCATGTTCTAACAATCTAAGGGACTAAGGGAAGAGAAACATGCATAAAAAGGGAAAATACTAAGCTAATAGAGGTTATATCACCAAGAATAAGGTGAAAGACACTCTCAGATGAGTGGAAATGGGAATAAAATGAAGGTGGAGAGGGGAAAAACATGAGTGCTACAGTCCAAAACAACATTCAATCTCTCATTTCCATATAGCACAACAAAAATAACCCCTACAAAAGAGAATAAAACATGCACAATACATGGAAAAATGAAATAGAAAGCAAAGATAATACAATAAACATAGGCTAGGGAAGAGAATAGTGTAGTCTCAAAATCATGCACTTTAGAAATTTATTTATCCTTGTCTCATACTACTATTTAGAAGATTCTTGAGTGAAGAAATTACTAATTAACCCTCCTCCTTTAGCCATCTTGTTTATTTTATTTCGTAATTTGTGACATGTTGCACCCATATGCCTAACCATTTTTTGACATTCCACATTATTTTTAGCCTCGGCTGGGGCACCCATGGGTGCCCTAGGTCCTACTAGGGGCGTCTTGGTCCTTTTTTCACTTTCCTACCACTTGGGCCTCTTCTAGCCATTTTACACCTTTATCTTTCTTGTGGTCAGCCTTTTTGAGGTTAATTACAAAATTTGAGCAAGAAAACCCTATAAATATAAAGTTATGAGACCATAATGAGGGACATATCATCATTTGCTACTATCACTCATCTAGAGTTACATTCATCGATTACATTGGCATCCATATAGCTCCATCATCAAGGCACAAGGCTAGGACATCTGCATCACACTTCATAGGGATTATATTCTATTCCATACACACATTCTATTACATTTTCTACATTTATCTATGCTCGCTACTTCACAAAGTGTGACTGGCACAAGAACACCTAGGGCACGACATGGAAACACACACCAGAACTACATTTGAGTCTGAAATGTAGTGCAACACTCAGTTAGTAAGCCCATTGTTGTGGTAGATGAATTCAGTCTAACACATTCATTTGTATCTTTCTTTTTTTTATGGTTTTGATACTTCCTTTTGGTCTTTTGTAGGTTATTTTTCCTCTTGGAATATCTGGAGCATTCGGTACAACACATGAAAACTAATGTAATAGACAAAAAAGGTTATCAGTCATCTCCATGACCTATGAAGACCAGTTCCAGGCCTTTTTCCTAGACCAAGGCACCTATTATGCTTACCAGAGTGCCTGTGGGCACCCCAGTCCTCTTCCAAGTGCTCCTGTCTAGCCCTATCACCCAGATATGCCCTATGCATGACCCTGACACAATCGTTCATGCTTCTGATTTATCCCATTACTTATATGACACTCTGAAAATAATTTGTTATCATATGAGTTCTTTCCTCTTCTTTATTTCACATTAGGGTTTAGTATTTCATTTTGCATATTTTCTTAGATCATTAGCATACTGTTTTTCTAACATTTGTTTACTTCATTTATAGTTTTTCATGGCTTAGATTAACTATCTTCATACTACATAATTTAGTCCATTTTTAGTTAATCCTTTTGGTGAACCTGACGTATTTCATGCTTATGATCCTCATTTGTCTTTTATCATGGGTCGTCAAGTTTCTTTATCTAATTTTCTTAAGAGATATCCCAATTGTCAGGTTATTTTACAAAAATCCCTAGACACCAATTATTTTGATGACAATACGCCACAACACAAATTAAGTTCTATGCTTCATTTTTTATTTGTCGACCCTAGTCTTAATGATCCTCCATCTAATCAACCACTATTATACTTCATTAAATCCTTACACACATTATTTCAAGATCAATTTCTAGCCATAGAATCCATAATCAAATCTCTTAGATATGAAATTCAATAGCTTAAGGATGCTTCTTAATCATATGTTTGTGCTCCTTTTACATCTTATATGTAATCTATGTCAATTAAATGTCATTTGGCTAAACCTCAAGACATGCCATTTCCTGAGCCTCTTATGTTTGAGAATAATACTACACCACATGACATCCTTACTCAACTCCTTATTCACCAGTTGATCACTTTGCCACCTATTCATGCTACCCTCCTTATCAGCTTACAAAATATCAAGGTCGTCCATATTGAAACTATCATAGAATCAATGGACATAATGAAAATGAATGTTATGTTGTACAACATAGGATCAAACATCTTGAGCATCAGGGTTTTATCTCATTCAATGCATTCCCATCTCTAACTACTACACCATGCTATATACGGATACTAGTGAGCCTCCTTCTAATCTTTCTAAGGAAGTTCTAGATAATTCTCTTATTCATTACATGATTGATATTGACGGTCACTCACATGTGCATAATGATTCTCCTACACACTGCACTATAGGATTTACTACACACTGCACTATAGGATTTACACATCGCACTTCATCATTATGCATCATACACCATATATTCTACATTTAGTCTACAAATTTTTGACATTTTTACATTATATCTATACCATTTTCTACGCCTATTACATCCTATACTACTCATCTTACATACTACATACATGTCATTTTACATATTCTACATGCCTCGCATTGCATTCTACACATAACATATTTACACATTCCACTCAACACATGGTTGATTGTTGTCATTACATATACTGCATTATCTTCTATGTGCTACACTCACTACCTGATGATGTACTTTAGTTCATCAGTCCATACTCGAATGTTGAGGGTTTACAAATCAAATAGACCTTACACATTTACTACTTGACATTTTACCATGTGAAATTCCTAGGCTAGTGACACACAGTTTAGGCTAAATATTCACCCATTCTACCTTTTTTTGTAGTTGTATAAACCTTAGGTTACATCACCACTCCCTCTGTTCATTTTTTCATGACATACGCTTTAGGCTAAATTGTAACCCATTCTATCACTCTATAGTGGTATAAACCTTAGGTTACATCACCACACCCTCCATTCATTTTGTAGTGATATAAACTTCGGGCTAAATCATCACTCATGCAATCATCTTATAGTGACATACACTATAGGCTACATCGTCACTCTTACTCTATCATTATGTAGTGATATATGCTTAGGGATAAATCATCACTCCACAATCATCATGGTATATGTTTAGGCTATAAATTCCATGAACATCTCTTCTACATGTTGCATATCATCACCACTATGAAAATACACATTTATCATAGTGCACTAGACACGATACACACACTAGACCATTTCCTAATGACGCACTCTCATTTACAGTTCATTCTTGACTCTTGAGGGGGAACACAAAATCAACCTCACTGCATTTATTTCCATTCATTTGGGGGGAACGCGAGTCCTACCACTCCATCTTGGATTCCATTCCATCAATCCACAACATACTTCATATTATGGTTGCTTTTATTCTTACTTACCCTTGCTTGTTCATGGTCACTTTATTACACGTGCTAGTCAGCTTACGTGTATGTCATTTTTCTATATCATACACACATGTGTGTTCATGCCTTTTTCTATTTATGATTGTAGATACATGTCTTTTACATGTAGAATGGATGTTTGTCTTCTACCCTTCCTACATTGGTTGCTGGGGGGCATCCAAATTCATCTCTCACAGGTGTTATTATTTCATTTTTTACTTAGCACTTTACATTACTTGATTATAAATGCTTTTGACATACTAGTTATATTTCTAACATGCTAATGAGTGCTTCACGTGCAAAATTTGTTATATAGGGATATTGGTTTTCATACTTGTTTACTCACATTATCTAATATTGTTTGTGAGCCTTGCCCTTTGCTTAGTATGTACACTTATTTACTTTTTGTAACCATGATGGCCATGCGTGTCTTGTGACATTGTGATTGATGTCCCATGTTTGCATCATGCTTTTTGTGGCTTACTCTGTCTTCGTGTGTGTTTACTACATTGTTTGGTAGCTTTTACACATGATGTGTAGACTACACACTATTTTCCATATGTATGCATATTTGTTTACACTTTTCTTTAGCTAGACTTCGTGTTTGTGTGTGCCTTGGTTTATATCAAGCACTTTCTAGGGTTACAACGTACATGTGGTTTGCCCTCTTTTGGGGCTGCATTCTCCTATCAGTGACGTCGCATGCACCCCCAAAGTGGGGGGCATCATTTGGGGGTTTTACATACTAACACAATGCATTTACACCAGTGCAATTTAGTGCCCTTTTCACCCTTAGCATTGTGGGTTACATACAACGAGTTAGTTCAGAATAGTCTACCGAACCCCATACACAATGAATTTTACAGGACATGGTGTCCTTGGAATTTCTAGGAAACAATTACAGTCTTGGAGGTTACAGTGGGTGTGCCTTTGTACACTACTTTGGCCAGTGGTGCTGGATCACCCAAAAAATAAGGATATTACAAATATCTCTACACATAGTTCAAGGAAGCAGTTAAATCTTGGAGGACATAAAACATTTCCTCCCTACACTTATTTGGGCTATGGCATGAGATCGCCCAAAAAACTTGTAGTACAGGATATCCTTCTACACTTTATCTCTCGACATGGATCAGGTGCACATATTCCATTATATTTTCCATTTACATTTGCATATTTTATGTTTACATGCCTCTTTTTACATTGTGTTTCTACACTTACATACATACATATTTGACTACTCGATCATTTTCTCCTTGTAGGTCTGGCTGTATGAGAAACAAACAGTCAAATGGGGAAATAACAACAACAATGTAAAAAACAACACTCCATGACAACACACACTTTACTAACCATGCAGGTACACACATTGGTAGCTACACACACGTGTTCTACCGTAGGTTCACTTTTTCTTTGTGTATTTATCATCTTTAGTTTCCACACTCCTCCATATTTTTTCATTCCATGCTTTTGTCTATTCCTTCGGTATATTTCTACTACACTCTTCATGGACATCAAATACGCATCTCTATTTACTTTATGTTACTGAGATTTCTGCTCACCAACATAAAGTGAGGGCAAAATGTGGTCTAAAAATCATGCACTTTAGACATTTATTTATCCCAATCTCGTACTACTATTTAGAAGTTTCTTGAGTGAATAAATTACTAATTAACCCTCATCCTTTAGCCATCTTGTTTATTTTATTTCATAATTTACGACCTTTTACACCCATATTCCCAGCCATTTTCTAAGATTTTCCATTATTTTAACCTCGATTGGGGCACCCAAGTTAGTATTAGGGAACCCATGGGTGCCTTGGTCCCACCAGGGGCACCCCGGTCCTTTTTTCACTTTACCCCCCACTTTTTGGGACTCTTCTAGCCATTTTACATCTTTATCTTTCTTGTGATCGGTCTTTTCGGGGTTAATTACGAAATTAGAGCAAGATAAACCTACAAATATAAAGTTATGAGACCATAATGAGGTACCTAACATCATCTAGCACTATCACTCATCTAGAGTTACATCCATTTGTTACATTAGCATCCACATAGCTCCATCATCAAGGCACAAGGCTAGGACATTTGCATCACACTTCATAAGGGGAGGGATTATATTCTATTCCATACACGCATTCTATTACATTTTATACGTTTAGCCATTGCTCACTACTTCAAAAATTATGACTCACACAAGAGTACCTAAGGCACAACATGCACACACACCAGAACTACATCATGGTCCAAAATGTAGTACAATGCTTTGTTAGTAAGCCCATTTTTGTGGTAGTGGGGTCAGTCCGACCCATTTATTTGCATCTTTATTTTTTTAGGGTTTTGATACTTCCTTTTGGTTTTTGGCAGGTTATTCTTCCTCTTGGAATATTTGGAGCATTTGGTGTAATACAGGAAATCTAATGCGATAGACATCAAAGGTTTTCAGTCATCTCTAAGACCTATGATGACCAATTCCAGGCCTTTTTCCTAGACCAAGGTGCCTGTTCTACTTATAAGAGCACCTGTGAGTGCCCTAGTCCTCTCCTAGGTGCTCCAGTCTAGCCATATCACCCAGATTTTATGAGACCCTGACACAATTGTTCTTGCTTCTGATTTATCCAATTACATCTACGACATTGTACAACAAGCATTTATTATCAACTGAGTTCTTTCCTCTTCTCTCTTGCACATTAGGGTTTATTATTTCATTTTGCATATTTTTCTTAGATCATTAAGAAACTATTTTTCTACATTGTTTTACTTCATTTATAGTTGTTCATAGCTTAGATTAACTATCTTCATACTACATTAAGAAACTATTTTTCTACATTGTTTTACTTCATTTATAGTTGTTCATAGCTTAGATTAACTATCTTCATACTACATAGTTTAGTCCATTTTTAGTTAATCAAATAGCCATAAAACATGAATTTTATTGCTTCAAATAGATGAATAGTCCATTACAATAAAGGAGGAAGGAAATAATCACACTATAAATGTCCCAATATGAGGCTTGCAACTCAAATACTTGTGTAGCACTTGTAGAAGGATGCACTAGCATTACAAGAGGGTCCAACATTACAAATGAACATCATTTTACAATTTATAGAAAATGGGAAAGGGAGGAGAGGGAAAAGAGAGGGAAACTCAGATTTCCACTTTCAACCACCAACAACATGCATTGAATGTATGAAAATAGGAATGGGCATCCTTACAAGACTGGCCCCCCATGATACTTTGCTTGTAGGAGAAGGAATGAGAACCATGCTTCATCAAATTGGGTGGGAGATACTTGGAACTATATTATTTAATGTTGAAAATGTTTTCCTCTTTTTCACCCACCTAACCTCATCTAATTTGAGAAATCTAGTTTTTTTGGTTAGTAAATGATGAAACATTTCCAACGGTATAAAGTTTATGAAATTTGGAGTTACATGGCAAACTTTATGACCATTTAAATTTCAAGGGCTCAAAAAGGTTACAAAAGGGTTCCACATGGGTCGTCGCGGTCCGCTCTAATGTGTTTATTCTTGGTGTGGATGAAGCATCCCATCGATGAACAATTGGAATGGTGGAAGTGATCCACTTGATCTTGTCAAGCCTGATTTTACTACTTTTCCCATAGATCTTGTGTTTTGTAGAGAATCGAAGTTTGGGTGGAATGGTTCCACATGTTCACTCTAGGCTCATTATAATCAAATTCACCACACATCATCCTCCCTGCTCTGTTCCTTCTATCACTTAGTTGGCTGACTCGGCCATGTGGAGAACCAAAGGGCCAATGGAACTGTTTGATTGGTGCTCAAATTAACTGATTTTCTCTAAATGAAGTGCCACCAAGTCTTTGCTGCGGCTGGATCACTTATGTGGTAAACTCAAGGAACACAGGAACTATTTCGTTGGTTCCTGAAAAACTCAATCCTTCTGACCTCAATGCCATAAACCCTTATTATGGATGTTGTGGTAATATGGGGAATAAGAGTAACTAAGGAACATTTCCTCATGTTCCTTAAAAGGTCGATTTAGCTAATTTTTTCCCAAATGACCCAATTTTCTGATTTTTGGCTAAGTATGTGTTTGAGCTCAAAATTGCACCCTACCCTGAGTCATAGACAACCTAGGATTTTGAGGCAACATGTTAATATCTCCAAGTTATGGTAATTCAATTGAAACAAACCTCTAGAGAAGGCTGATTCTTCTTCCTACTCCTAATGCTAACCTACTCCTAGGAAATGAAATGCAACTATCTAACTCTACTCTATCATTCTAAGGGACCAGGGTGAGAAGGAGATGCAAAAAATCAAATCCTAAACTAATGGGAAGTGATAACACTAATAACAAGGGGAAAGACACTCTTAAATGCGTGAAAATGGGAAGAAAATGAATAAGGAGAGGGCAGAAATGAGTACCATAGTTAAAAACAACATTCAAACCAAAATTTCCGTGGAGCACAATAGATTTAAACCCTATAAGGAGAATAAAACATACACAATATTCCTGTAGATGCAATGAAAGGAAAGAAAATGCAAAATAACACAACCTAGGGTAGATAATAACCACAAAATGAGTATTTTATTACTTTAAAAAGATGCACAATACATTACAATGAAGGAAGAATAGTGGAATTAGGATTGAGTAGGATGTCGACTAGTATGTAAAACTATAAGGTGTAAGTCTAGAAACACCAAGCTTTACATATAAGAAATATGAAAGCAATGTCAAAGAGAAACATATGTTGTTAATGACTAGTTCTCTTGCATATAAATCATGCATATACATTCAGTATTTATAGGCTATACATTTTCCCCCACTTTATTCTTTTGAATGAGTTAGTGACTAATTTTTTGAGGCTATGCATATGTTTAAAGCCTAGTTTGCTTTCTTCGATACTTCCTGTAATGCTTGCAATAGCCCTTCATAAGATGTAATCTTTTGCATCACTGAGTATTTCTCCCATTCTGCATCTTTCTCTAAGGTTCTTGGCATTGGCATGCATAGAGGTTCATCTTCAAGTACCAAGTCCACCAACTTTCCTACATAGTGTATCGCTGAAAGAAACATCTGTGCTAGCTTGGCCTCCAAGTGTGGCCTTGTTCTGATGACATTATCCCTAATATCCTCTTTGATGCTGATAAATACCTCGTTTATCTTCTGTGTAAAGTCCTTTTCTTACGTTATGTGTGCTATTTCTACATAATTTTGTTTCACCTTTTTCTTAGATCGTTTCTTTGAAGTGTTGATGAAATAGATAGGGTAACAGGCATAGGAGGAGTACCTGTTAAAATGTTGGTTGATGGGTTGTTGCATGCGTATGACTTCTGAATCCATAGCTGATCATGAGAACTTCCTTTTGGCTAGGAGGAGCTACCTGTAATGAAAACAAGACCACCAGAAGGAATTAAACAATATGGGCAGTGAACTACCTAACATATGCTAGATCTGAGAAGTATGGTAATTCCTAGATGGTTGTGAGTCCAATGTTTTAAACAATTTAATGATGTAAACAAAGTAAATCCTATTGTTATTTTAAAATGATTTAGGTATCTCACTTAAAAACACAATAAGAAATATATCTAATCTAACATGCTAAGCTAGAATAGAATCCAAAGGTCAAATGATTGGTTCTGGGTCTCTGCAGGTCTAATAAAGGTCTCAAGTAGATCACAAGTGAATGAGGGTGAGGTGAAATTAGGTGGGTAGGTATTTTTTCTATGCTGTGTTGGCAAACACAGAGACCAGTGTCAGTCAAGGATGACCGATGGCGGTTAGGTGTAACCAGTGCTGGTTACTGTCAGATCTAGAAATGTCATAGAACAAGCTGGGGTCTCATTTTTGGTTGGACAAAGGACTTTGGTTGGTTGGGACAAGGTATTGGGTGACTGGAGTAGGATTTGGTGAGATTTTAATGGGTATATGGAGGTGAAAATATGGAGAAGGTCAATATGGAGCAAGATAAACAATGGATGATAAAATGATGATGAAATGAAATAACCAGGAAAGTATGATGTTGTACTTACTTGGATTCCATTCCTAAATGTCTTTGTGTGAGGGATGGTGGTGTTGATGATGGGTTTGAAGGTTACAAGTGATCACCAACTGAAGAAAATCTTCTGCATGGGCTGCATGTACACTCACTCCTCTTTGCTTGGATAGATCAGATCATGGTTGGGATGGTTGTGCAGGAGAAGGTGCGTGATCTCTATGAGATGTGTTCTTGCTCGTAAAATTTCTCCCAATGTTTTCCAACTTCCGACTTCCAACTCTCAAATTCTAACTTCCAACCTTGAGAATAAGGCTATTTTGGGGTTAAAAGGGTAACCGACGGCGGTCCGGATTAACCGGCAACAGTTGGGGGTAATCGATGTCGGTCAAGGCGGGATTTCATAGGTTTACTAAACTAGGGAGATCCTCTTGATTTCCTTTGATCTCATGTAGTTATCCCATGGATTAGACTAAGAGCTTCTTGTAAGCATGTGGGAATGTGGTTACAGGGAATGTAGGCATTGATTTTTAGGGTTTGGGTAAGTCTTAGTTAGTTATGGCAACTTACTAAGAATAGGTCTTAGGTTGAGTTGGCTTGGTGAGGTCTCTAAGTGAACTGTATGTGTGGATATTATTTAAATAATATATTTAAATAATAAATATAGTGAGGATAAATAATTAATTTAATTAATATTAATGGGGTGAAAGGGGTTATGGCTAGGTAAATGTAATAAAGGGTGCTTATATGTCGAGGGACAAAAGGGGAGTGTGACCTAATTTTAGTGTCTACATTTTGCCCCTTTTTTTTGCATATCTTGTATTAGTAAGTGACACTAACAAAAATAAGATGTGGTTTCCCCATGTGTGGGTGAAGGTGATCCCCCTCAAACCAGGGACTGACGAGGCAGCAGGCTGAAGCGATGAGTGGTTTGATAAAAGGTAAATGTGAGGAAAAGGCAAGTGGGTACAAGGGAAAAGGGTGAAAGGTCTACTCAGTTAATCTAGGTAATGGGTCAGTGTTAGAGGTAGCAACATTCAAACATATGCATACGTATAAACTGCAACACGCTACAGGGTTGAAGAGCACGAAAACTCTACATCGTCTAAGGTCGATAGGTTTATCTAAACAAGGTTGAAGTGAATCTAGTATCCAAGGTATAGGATATGGTCAAGAAACACAATGTAGGTTAGGTGAAAGAACGTTTAGGTATGTTCCGGTACACCAAAGGTAGGGTCAGGATAAACGGTCACGGTAGTAGGCTAGGTAAGGTCATCAGGTTAATCAACACAGGTAACAATTCCACAAGGTATAGCAAAAACATGAGGTCAAAGGTCACTATTAGTGGTCTAGGTCCAAATATCTAGGTCACGACATGGGTAAGGCCGAGGTAGGGGTAAAATAATAAGAAGTCCCCAAAGGAGGACAAATGGAGGTATGAAGTGACAAGGTCAAGAAAGGTAGGGTAATGGGTTGGGTAAAGATTGGATGGGGTAAAGGAGCAAGGTAAATGGTGGGGTAAAATGGAAAAGTAAGGGCAATGTGTAGGTGAGGGTGACTGATGGCAGTCATGGATAACCGATGTCAGTATAGGAAAACCGATGACGGTTAGGTAGGGCACGTAACCAATGCCGGTCAAGGGGAACCGACATCGGTTAGGTCGAGTTTCCTATAAAACAAAAAAATCCATGTTTTTATTATTCATTTGTTATTTGCAATGTGAAAAAATGACAAAAAAGAGGAAAAAGTGAGAAAAGTGGCTAGAGGAAATGGGACAGTGAGCGGGCAGTGTGATTTGACGAGGGTTAGGTTGGTGAGTAGTGGGTCCACAGGATCAGGGTGAGAGAGTTGATTGGGCGGAGGTTACGAGTAGATATTTGGTGATGGCAGAGGTGGGAGAGGGATCGGGCGAACCACTAGCAAAGTGGCTAGACGTGTCATCGAGATGATAGTAGCGCGACGAGGTAAGCACCCAACTCTATATTGTAGATTAAATAGATTATAGGTTGTGGTTATTTGTTATTTGTAGGGTTTTGTTGGTGGATTTGTATTTTGTGGGTGGGCAAAAGTGAAATGTGGGTATGGGGGAAATAACGGGAAAAAAGAGGGGGGGAGGGTAGTAAAGTGTATAGGTGGGGTGGGTAGAGGTCTAGGGGTAGTTTAGGTCATTATAGGTGGGGTAGAAGGGGAAAGGGGAGGTTTATAGAAAAGGAGGGTTTGGGAAGTCACGGAATTTTCTGCGACAGTGACCGGCATTGGTCAAGCTTGACCGGTGTTGGTTGGGTAAAATCGGTATCAGTCACCAAACAGGTGACCGATGCCAGTTTAAGGGTGACTATGGTCAATAAAGATGAACTGGTATAGGTCATCAAATAGGTGATCGATGCCGGTTTATGGGTGACCGAAGTAGGTTAGGATGAACCGGCACCGATCGAGATTTTAGGCACAAGGGTCCAAAAGTGATGTAGGTTAGGTGGTTGAGGTTGATAGGGTAAAAAATAGGGTGGTGGGTAATGATAATTGGTGAATATGGTCATGGTAAAGGTAGATTAATGTTGTGCTTGGATTCAATGTAGGGGAGATCACTGTTACATATGCGAGATAGGGTTCCGCCTCTACTGGTGACATTGCGTAGCTTAGTGACCCCTTTAGAGCTGCAACAGGTGGAGGCAGTGGGCTTGAGTGGTATTCGGTGCTACCAACATGTTTTTTGGTAGCCCAGCTTAATGGTTGCGCTCATCGAAAGATGGGACTCCGTGATCAACACATTCCACCTTCCAATGGGTGAGATGACTATCACCTTGGAGGACGTGTTCCAGATTTTGCGGTTACCCATATTGGGTGCCCAAGTTTACTCTATCTCCTCCGAGGCCTCAAAGGAGCTGATCGGGAAAGTTTTTGGTGAGGGGGGTGGTAGATCTGAGATTCCATAGTGCCAGTTTGAGCTATGGCAAGATGTATCTAGCCTATCCAGATGAGACGAGGCTAGTGGTTCTATTGATGGAGGCAGTGTGCTGCTATGCACTGCCCAATGCAGAGGGTGGTCATTTTCCCTGATCACTGATGGAGGTGCTCCATGATATGATGGTGCATGAGACATGCTTTTCCTAGGCACCAGCATTCTTGGTGTAGCTATACTGAGAGCTGTGGGCGTATGGGTGGTTGCGCAGGTTTAGCCTATGTTGTACATTTATACTGCACTGCTGGGCCTACGAGCACATAGTTTGTGTTCGACCTATAGGGATTCCCTGAGTAAATGCATTTCCCACGAGATGTGTGTGGGTGGGATACAGGAGGTGGGTGCCAGTTACAGGAGAGCGGAGATTAGATAGGCCGACATATGATGTAGCCCATTTTCGGTAGTTATTGGAGGGGTTTTCCGGAGTGGACATTATCTGGAGGCCATATGTGGGATTCCCCTTATATAGGAACATGCATGAGGAGCTAGTTGAGCTCCAACTAGAAAGGTGGATACAGGGTTTCCGTGCCAGGGAGGATGAGATGATCCCAGTAGATAGGGTCTGACGACAGTTCGGGCTTGTATAGGATATTCCTCTGTCCTTCCCATAGTATCGAAGAGATGATGTGAGAGGCCTCTACCTCTACCACAACCTACAGTGCCTACAGAGGAGGAGGAGTAGCTAGTGGATCGGTAGATAGACGACACATAATGTACATATAGGTACAAGCAGTGGTGGGTGGTTCAGTTACGAGCCATACCACCTAGACCAGGGTAGACCTGACCTAGCTACTATTACAGTGCAAAGAGACATCCTACAAGGGCAGGTAGTGATGTTGATCACATATATAGGTATACTACAGACACATAGCTGCAGGGGTCAGAGGAAGAGGTAGTAGAGCTACGAGTACATGTGGCTGGTCTGCAGGCCTAGATGGTGGAGGGAGAGGGTAAAGGAGATGGAGGAGATGGAGACAGAGATGGTCAGGTGGCAGCCTTACTTGGCTCAGGTGGCAGGTTTACAAGGCCAGTTGGCCATAACCCAGGCACAGATTAGGGCCTTACAGGCCCCAAATACAGGCACAGGGATAGGGGGCACCACCATCAGGCACAGGGATAAGGGGAACCACCATAGGCGCAAGGAGCTGGTCCCAATTCACAGGCTGGCGCACGGGTAGGTACAGGGGTTAGAGACCTATGGCACCACCACAAACCGTGCCTATATCTAGGCTACGGGATTTCCCTAGGTGAGGTGAGATATTATCAGGACCAGCTCATGGCAGTCGGGATAGACTTCCTCTCCTACGAGGAGTACAAGGCACAACAGGCATCTAGTGTGAGGACAAAATCCCCGCACACATAGTGTGGAGAGCACAGGAGGTCAGTGAGCTCCGAGGCCCAATCAAGGAGAGGCCACTAGTGCATGACAACCAGAAGCCAGGTGAGTGTGCTAGCAAGGGACATAGGAGGCCGAAGGTGCATATGTGACACAGAGATGGAGAACATCCAGCGAGATGCTTGAGAATGCAGTCACCTGATTTTTTATGTATACTAGTGATTTTTATTTGATATATATATGTCTAGCCTGCATGCTGAAGATAGTTGTATTTTTGATCCCATACCAACCTGTGTGCTGAAGATAGTGAGGATGTATGAGTGATTTTTGTATATTTTGAGCATATACCCGACCTGCTGTGCTGAAGATTTTTTTGTATTGATTCATTCATTCTGTTTGTATATATGAGACCCGGCCTGCATGTACCGATGACATTTTCTATTGTATATCGGCCTATGTGTTGACATTTGGAGATGATGGTCATGATGAGATAGGCATGTATATTCAGATACACATTTATTTATTTATATGATGAGATACATGATATTTTGTGATGTGTTAATGTGTTTATGAGATATTGGATTTATGGTTTGTGTTAGATGAGATATGGATTTGTTACTTTAATGTGGTTTGAAATTAGGTGAGTTAGGCATGATTGAAGTTAGGTTGGTTTAGGCATGGATCGAGTCAGGGTTTTGGTTAGGTATGGTCGAGTTAGGTTTGGTTAGGAATGGATTGAATCAGGTTTGGTTAGGCATGGATCAAGTCAAGTTATAGGCATGGATCGAGTCAGGTTTGGTTAGGCATGGTCGAGTCAGGTTTGGTTAGGCATGGATTGAGTTAGGTTATAGGCATGGATTGAGTCAGGTTATAGGCATGGATTGAGTCAGGTTATAGGCATGGTTGAGTCAGGTTATAGGCATGATTGAGTTGAAAGTAGGTTTAGTTATGAGTCATTATTGTGGCAATGAATGATACTATGGATTATATGTGAAATGTTATATAATCTATGCATAGTAATGATATAGAGATGACAGGTGTGATAAATGTATGCTGTGGTAAGCAGCTTGTTATGTATGTGGCTTAATTTCTAATTTTTTTAGAAAATGGGAACTAAGTGAAATGTGACGTAAATGGTGAGTTAGGCATGATGGTTGAATTGTTTTAGGGTAGAGAATGGATGAGCTATCCTCCAAGGCCCCCCATGCCCCTCGGAGTGCTGCCTACATAGTCTCAGCGAAAAGGGACCTTAGGTTGATATAGTTTCTCCCATGAGCTAGGGAAGAAAATGAGAATGAGTTGGTAGGTTTTTTGGCATGTTATGGGTTTTAGGTGTAATAGGTGTGGGTAGATTATAGGTAAAAAGGATGTAGGTGAAGGTGATTATGGTGAAAGGGGAGGACTACCCCAAAGGTAAGCGTCAAGGACCAAGTCCTGTATAAGGTAGTCAAAATGTAAACAAATATGGTTAAAAAGATAAGAGGGGGGTAATAAAGCCACCTGATTGGGTAGGATCATACCAAGTAGTTCATACCTTGAGAGGGGGTGATGAACATATGACCCTAAAGACATTTCACAATTGAACTGTTTTACAATGAAAGTAGTCACAAGGATCACTAAATGTCTAAATTCTAAGATGTCCCTTGAGTTGAAATTTGAGGAAATGAGAGTGGAAATGGTAAGGTGGGTGGAAGGTAGTTAATTTTTATATGTTTTGAGTGATAGGCGCTTTTGGGACAAGAGGTCCTAGGTCACAATGGGAAAGTCCATGACTAAAAAAGTGTTTTTGTTTTGATAGACTAATCGATGTGGGAAGTCTATATGGGATAAATAATATGGTACTCCTTGAGGTCTTCATGAAGCTGATCGATGCAAGAAGCTTTGATTGCTCTCGTTTTATTTTTTTGAAAGCTTCACATAGCTTTGCTTCAAGGGAGTAATGTATATTTATAGCAGCAATTTTGTCGAGAGGAAGATGTCCTTTTGAAGGGAGTAATCTTTTATTAGAAGTTTGACTCAAGGAGTTTTGGTCCCATGTGAGGTGATTAAAGTCATGGACAAGACCAAGGTGGAGGATAGGACCTCTTGTTCAAAAGGAAAGGTGGAACAACGATGTGTTTTCATCTAAAGGTAGACTGAAAAGTATCCATAAGAATCATGTTATGTGCAGTGCTCATGGTACACATATTCAAGAGAAGATAACAAGTGACAGGTACTCACATGATTCTTGTTTAATCATTAGGGAGATGTATGGAGTGGATAGTGCTCAAGGGATAATCCTATAAAGAGACAAAGGGTGAGGTAGGACAACAAGTCAACAATAGAATGGGTCAAAGATGCAATGCGTTAAGGGGCTCAGGTTTGGGTTTACCATCAAAGTGAGGATAAACGATAGGCATCTAATCCATAGGTTATGAGTTACAATGTATGGTCCAAGCCAAGTAGGAGACAATTTTTCCCTGTTTACTTTTATTTTGCTTTGGTTACATGTTGATTTTTCTTTAAAGAGACATAGGTCACCGACTAAGAAGGTTCATTCATTGAACACGTTTGTCATAAGCATGTTTGATACATTGTTGGTAAACTTGAAGGTGATCCAGAGCGTTAAGACGAACGTTTGTGCTAATAACTCTAGTTGTGTTAAGCGGTCTTGATGAAATTCATCATCAATAATCATGTCATGGAGAGAAATGTGGAGTTAGGGGATCTAGAACTTTGAGAGGCAAAACAAGCTCTGTACCATAGACCAGCATGAAAAGGGTGTGGCCCACAGTGGAAGTGTGAATACTAGTGTGGTATGCCCATAGGGTAAAAAGGAATGTGCGTATGTCAATCCTTCCTAGTATTGTCCAACCACTTTTCATGAGAGTTTTGTTCAGGGTTTTGTTAGTGAGGATTCATGTCTTGGCCATTGGTTTGTGGGTAATAAGGTGATGAGAAACTAAGCTAAATGTCGAAGGCGTTGCACAAGTTTTTTGCAATGTTTTGTTTTTGAAATTTTTTTTCCATTATCAGTGATGATGTTGATGAGGAAACACCAAAGCGACAAATGATGTGATGGTTAATTAACTCACATATCTTCTCACAGCTTTTGTGGAGATGAGTGGTATGGCTTCCACCCATTTTGTATAGTATTCGCGTAGCAGTTATGATCCATTAATGGCGTTGGGAAGAATGAGGATTGATTTTCTCCGACAAGATTCCAAACCCCATTGAGAGAAGGGCCAAAGGTCACGAGTGAGCATGTAAGGCATGACTAGGTGTATGGATGAAGGTTGGAATGTTGTTGACATTTCACACAAATGTTTGACATAGTCACAACAATCATGGTTAAGGGTCAGCCAGTAATAGCCTAGGTGAAGAATATGCTTAGCAACAACAACGCCAATAAAGTGACCTCCACATATTCCATCATGAACCTCCTTAATGGTATAAGGCATTTTAGAAATTGTGAGAGCATCGTAAGAGAATATCATCAAAGCCATGTTTATAGAGGAGTCCCCCTAGAATGACATAATGAGATACCTTTTTAAGGAAGGCGCGTTGTCCGTTTACGGGGTGAGATCAGGAAAGTAAGATGGAAAGAGAAAGGTAGTGGGAGTATCTATTTATACCAAAAGGTCACTCAGGTCAAGGGGTTTCGGTTCCAATTGAGTTAACATCATGAGGTAAATAAGAAGGTGATTAGGAGGCATTGTATACGATGACAAATATTTTGGAATCGGTAGGTGAAGCGGGTATTTGGGAAGCTAAGCAGGCAATGGTATCGAAAAAATTTGTTGGTTGAACGTGGGATTGTTTGAAGGGTGTAACGATCAAAGGTGGTCAAAAGTATGTCTACATGATGTTTATTAGTTTTGAAGTATCTTGGTTACGACATTAGTACATACCATTGACTTGGTTTATGGCCAATTGTGAATATCACCAAAGATGTGGATTGATTTGACATCCAGGGCATATGCGGCTTAGAGACATAGTATGAGCGCTTCATATTCGGACAATATTGTTGGTGCACTTCAAAGTATAGTTTGAAAGACAAAGGCATGGGTTCTACATCCAGAGAAATGAGGATAATACCAGGCACTGCCCCCCACGCTGACACTTTAGAACTGTTGAAGAACAGTGTTATTTGGTAAGCGGGTTCATCTAGGGAAAGAATAGGTAACCGACTCATTAGGAAAGTCAAAATTAGAGTGTTGATCCCCAGAAAATAGGTGTGTCTAGCCAGTTGGTCAGCGATAGCTTGGCCCTTGATGGACTTTCGATGAATGAGTTTGAAGTCAAGATCAGCTAAAAGCATAAGCCATCGCACAACATGCTGATTTTGATAATGTTTTGGTGTACATGAAGTGTAAGGGATCGGTATTGGTCACGACATAAGTGTTGTGGTTGAGTAGGTAATGATGGAGTTTGGTGGCAATGAAAAACTAAGACTAAGAAAAGTTTTTTATAGATGGTTGTATCATGTTTCATAGTCCAAAATAGTACGGCTTATATAAAAAACCCGCATGCTCCTTTTTGTTGTTCATCACAATGAGCGAGCATGACTCCCAAGGAATGATCGGTAGCTGATATGTATAGGTAAAAAGGTTGATCGTATTTAGGTGGAATGAGTACAGGTGGTTGGAGAAGGTATTGTTTTAGGGCCTTAAAATCTTTATGACATTCATCATCCCATTTAAAGGAGACATTCTTCCTAAGCAGATGATGAAATGGTTGACACTGATAGTATAATTATGAAATGAAACGACGAATGGACTATAATTTACCTTGCAGGCTACAAAGTTTTTTAAGGTTAGTGGGTGGAGGCACTCCCAGAATGACCTTGACTTTAGCAGGGTCAACTTCTATACCACGGAGGGAAACAATAAATCCAAGGAGCTTTCCTAAGAGAACCGTGAAGATGCACTTTTTAGGCTGAAGTTGAACGTAATATTTAATGAGGCGATCAAAGATGGTTTCGAGGATGGCAAGGTGCTCAGAGAAATGTTTATATTTTGTCAGGAGATCATCCATGTAATATTCCAATATGCGATCCATGATATCATGGAAGATGTAAGTCATATCACGCTGATATGTGGCACCATCATTTTTAAGACCAAAAGGCATGACTCGATAACAAAAGGTTCTCAAAGGGGCGATGAATGCGGTCTTGTGCTGATCTTCAGGGGCAAGAAATTTTTTATTATAACCCGAGAAGCCATCTATGAGTGAGAGAATCTCATGACCAGTGGTGAGGTCAACCAGTTGATCAATACCAGACAAGGGAAAGTCATCTTTCGAGCAAGTGAGGTTGAGGTCACGGAAGTCCATGCAAATGTGGAGTCCCCCTATTACTTTGGTAACAAGGACAATGTTAGAAATCCAACGAGGATAATCAATGGGTAAGATGAAGGAAACGGAAATAAGGTGCTAAAGTTCTTCTTTGATTAGAAGAGCAATGCAAGGGTGCATTTTCCTCAGATTTTACTTGATAGGTTTGGCATCGGGAACAATTACGATATTGTGGACCACTATGGTGGGTTAAATATTGGGCATGTCTGCGTAAGACCAAGCAAAAGCGTGGTTGTGATCTCAGAGAAAGGAAGTGATGGCTTCCTATTTAGCATCATCTAAAGATTGTCTGATTTTTAGGATGTGCGGGTTGTCCTGAGTATGAATGTTGATCTTGATAGTTGATTCATTCAACATGGTCTGTGTTTTAGAGGGTAACGACTGATGAATATATGAGTCTTCTACACCAAGGTAGGTGAGTATGGATTCATCATCCTGACATTGAATGACGTTAATGGTAGGTGTGTCGTCATCGATCATCTCAGGATACAGGAATGGAAGAGTGGAAGGGGCCTCACCTTCACGTTAATAAGTCAAAGGCCGTAAGAAAATGGTGTTTATGAAAAAAAAAGTTAGGGGGGATAGATTCAAGATCCATCAAATTTTTCGATAAGGGTGGTGATGAAGGTGAAGGTGGAGAAGGGCTAGGGTCCTCAATGAGTTCAAGGCAAGCTTGTTTGGTGGGAGGTTCGGGGAAGCTGATACCACTACGGTCATTATGTTTGCGGGTGGTACATGGAATAATAGTGTGGTGGCCTTGCTTGTAAAAGACAAATCCAAAACCCTTCCATGCACATCGGTGGAGGAAGGTATGGACAAAACGACGATTGGTAAGTGATTGGAAGTCAATGGAAAATGGGCAGGGTTGTGATGGTGGTTCAGGTGTGTAAGTGGTAGCATCAAGTCCCCCATAGTGAGACTAGTACGAAGTTGAGGAGGACCATAAAGGAGGCATTCTCCTATATGGTGATCATAGCGAGGGTGTTGGTGAAGGCTTCCATACTCGTGTAGAGTAAGGAATGTGTTGACACTATAGAGGTGGTGCTCCCCCAGAGTGAGGCATTAAAAAACACCTTCCAAGGGATCAGTGGTTGATATGTAGGTAGCTGGGATGGATGATGTGTCAGAGGTCGATGTAGAGGTGGAGTTAATGGATTGGGAAGCTAATTGGTCAGCCGTGGAGATTATAGCAGTGGTAAGAATGGAGGAGGTATGTGTGATGAAAGCAATGGCTATACTGGTAGGTGGAGGTGTAGGTGAAGCGATATTGGTTACGGAGGTAGATGGCTTGACAGGTATGAGCACATCATTGGGTCGGTAAAGCATGTTGCATGTTTTGGAAGGTGATGGGTCAGATGGAATGGTATAGGTGTGTCCTTTGTGTTCAAACTTTACACAATGATGTAAAGTGGAAGGAATGCAACCCATAACACGAATCCAGGGTCTACCCAGCAACATGTTATATTTAAATTCCCCCTTCAAGACGTAAAACAACTCTGGAATAGTATGGTGGCCCACACGGACATGGAGGATGACAGTGCCAAGTGTAGAGGTGATAGTGTCGTTGAATGAACGCAACATGAATGGATGTTTATGCATGCAATTGTCAGGTATGTGCATTTGAGAAAATGCATGGGATGAAATGATGTTAACGCTAGTGCCTCCATCAATCATCACACGACATACCCGTATGTCATCAATGTGGACAGAGATGAAGAGGGATGGGTCCAGGTCATCGTTTTGGTGTGGCGTGATCTCCTCCTCTAAGAAGCTAAGGGAGGCCACTTGGTGAACAAGGTGAGGTGAGGATGAAGGTGGTAATTTGGTGATAGAGGCTACATGATGGGGTGTGATAATGGAGGCTATGGGTGTAGGGTCATTGGGTAAAACCTCAATAGATTGAAGAACCTCCATGAGATTTTGACGATGGGATTCTGAGGTTTGGATGAGGTTGTATAAGGACATTTTGAGCGGAGATTGGTGTAGTTGTTTGAGCATGGTGCGATGTGTGACGCCATTAGAAATGGGGTATGTGGAGCCGTAGATAGTGATTTTAGGTATGGGTGCAAATGTTATGTTTGGTATAGGATTGGTTGGTGGGTCAGTTTCCTTTTCTTTTCCATTATGCACACGTGTAGTGACATGCATCATGTTGATTTGAGGTGATTTGGAAAATGGAGAAGGTGTAGGATGAGTGGTATAACAACATGAAGGGTAAAAACCTACCAGAGGAGAAAAACCCTATGAGGTTAGTTGGGCGCAATGACATTTGGGTGGTGGCATGGCAAGTTCTCTGATGCAAACCATGTTAATTTCAAATCTTGAGGGTGGCTCTAGGAGTGGTGAGGGTGGAGGTTGTGGTTGTTGAGTGGGCAGTGTGGGAATGGGTGTCGATGAAGAAGGATCCTCGTCAAGAAGGTCGTTGTCTTCAAAGTTGGTTTCTGGTGGACCTAATTAGATAAGGACGGATTTCAAGGCCTTGTAGTCCTCCACATCATGCCCTGACACACGATGATATGCACAAATTTTAGTATCGTCAAACCCTTTTGGCTTGAGTTTGAGGGGGTCATAAGGTTGGAGTGGCGGGTAATGTGATAACAGAAGTCTCGAGGAGGTTGGTTAAAATTTTGGCATAGGACCCTGCTAGTGGATCACAATGGGAAGTGAATGTGGGTTTGGGTGTAGGTGTGGTTGATTATCGAGGAACTATTTTTGGAAGAGTAGGAATGGGTCAAGTTACGGTTTTAGGTGCCGGTGTGGTTTTAGGTATTATTCGTGTTTGTTTGGGTAGGGGTATAGTAGATGGATGGATAGGAGGGTGTTGGGTTGTTTGGACTACCTTTTTGTGGGGTAGTGGGGTTTTGTTTTTGGGTTGTAATTTCTTGGGTAAAGGTGATGTGGGTGTATAAGGTCTAGCAGGAAAATCAGATGGAGGAAGAGTGTGAGTTACCCACGGGGATAACGAGGGGTGCTGTGAAGGTAGATGATGCGGGTCATACTTGGGGTGTGAGGGACAATGATTGAAGTGTAGTGGGTAGTGAAACAATAGCTAAAGGCATTAGGAGGTATTGGTGGTAAAAAGACTGCAGGTGCGGGCGTAAGTCATGTTGTGTGCCTAGGTAGGTTAGAGGTTTCTGAGGAAGGAATGGGTTGTTGCGTTATTGTTTTATTTTATGGGTGAAGGTTGCTTGACTATGTTGGGCAGTTGAGGTCCTAAGACAAATAGAGACAAGTGGTGGGTGTGATTGGTGGTAGTCGGGGTATGAGGTCGATGATTTTGTTTCTTTGGTTTGGGTGTCAGAGTGGGTGTGGTATTGACGTTGGAGGATGTAGATAAATCCAGTTTAATAATTGGATGAGTAAGGCTGGTGGCTGGGGGTGACCCTTATTGTTATAATAGGTTTAGTTGAGGTAAATTGTTATAGGTGTGGTTTTGGGTTTATATGTAGGTTGGGTTATGGGTAAGGGTGTGGTTTGAGCGCTAACAACCATCATGGAAGGGGGGTTGTGATAGACGGTGGTTGTATTTGGTTTGATTGGTTGAAATGTGTTTGGGTAGATAGTGGAGGTATCATTGCAAGGGATCTCTGTATCTATGTTGAGACGGGGAGTAAGATGCACCCCCATAGTAAAGCCCTATCCACATAATCTAAGTTATCATCCAAACGTGAGAACGACACATGTCTGTGGGTGGAGTTGGTTGAGGACCTAATGGCAATTACTCGTAAAATGTGTCTTAGAGATGGGGAATTGGCTAGCTTCAGCTTCTGTGGGTAAGAGAGCCGAAAGTAGGTCTGTTGGATTTTGGGTAGTGGATGGAGAATGCTCGCCAAGAGGAAAAGGTATATCAACTTGGGTAAATGATAGGTGGAGGAGATGATGGGAGCTCCTCTATAAGTGGAGGAACAAATGGGTATGCCTCTATGGGTGGATAGTCAATGGGTTCTCCTCTGTGGGTGGAGGAGATAATGAGAGATGCTCTATGGGTGGAGGAGGTAATGTAGGTAAAGGTTCTCTAAGTGGTGAAGCTAGGGGTGAGATGGGCTCAATGTTAGCAGAAGACCCCTCTGTTGGCGGTGAAGGAGATGAAAGGTGTTCCTCTGTTGGTGAAGGAACAAAGGAGGTTGGTTCCAATGTGGAAGGAGGATTTCAGGCTAGGATCTCATCTATGGAAGGAATATGAGGTAATTAGGAGGCGACATGTACCTCGTTAAAGATAGAATGAACCTCATGGGTATGGGTATCATGAGTTGATGTCTCACCGCTTTGATTAGATGAAGGGGTATGGTTGGGAAACGGTTTTTTTGAAGATTTTTAGATTTTTGTTGGGGTTGGTGTTGGGATTATCCACAGTTAACTCACATTTCTTGGACAATATTTTTGAAAGTGAAGCAGTTATCATCACTATGACCCTTTACTTGATGATAGTTACAGAAATCATGTTCTTTATACCATGCGGGCATGGGGTGAGTAGGGTCAATACTAGTGTGTGGTTTTATAGGTGGAAGGGTGATGGCTCTAGCTTTGATAAGATTTTCTAAGATAGAAGATTAAGGTTCCCTAATTGGGGT
The DNA here is from genome assembly GCA_019776745.2 of Taxus chinensis. Lineage (NCBI taxonomy): Eukaryota > Viridiplantae > Streptophyta > Pinopsida > Cupressales > Taxaceae > Taxus > Taxus chinensis. The sequence goes on along the minus strand of CM034153.1, from coordinate 715,916,072 downwards.
ATATTTTTGCTGCTCTCATCTGAATTGAAAAGTATGGATAGGTGAGAGATTAGATGATGGGTGTAGCCTGATTTGATGGATGAGCTAGGCCAGCCTTGAGTACCATTGCGTTAGTGGTGCCCTTAGATTTTGAATAATTGGTTTTTGGTTTGGAAAAAGAAGAGGTATCATTCGACTTGAATGCCGAATTATTATTGTGTAATTATATTTTCTTCTCTTTGATGGCCCGAATCTCTAACTTTCGTGCCATAGTGAATGCCTCATCGAATGTTCGGAAGGTTTAGACCTGGAAAGGTTGGGGAGATATTTCTAGCACAAGCCCGTGGGAAGAGCTCGATGAGTTTAGTTTGTGACAGTTGGAAGGTAAGTTGATTGATCAGGCTACGCAAGTGAGCAACAAAATATATGATAGATTCGTCCTTATATTGACATGTGGAACATAGATCAGTCATGGTAACCTTCTTAATGATATTGATAGAGAAATGATCTAAGAAGGCTTAGGATACCTGATTGAATGAGAATATAGAGTGTTTAGGTAACCTACCCACTATACCAATCTAATACAGGTCTAGTGAGGGACATGGGAATGGTTCTCAAAAGCAAGGCATCATCATGAGTGATCAGACAACACCCGTGTTTGATTGACCGGAAATGCTGCTGTGGGTCTTCTTTTTTATTAAAATGATTGAATTTAGGCATTTACCAAAATACACATGCTATAAACGGATAGGAATGAATGGGTGAATAGGCTCGTTGCAAATCTCATCGTAGGTGAGAGTGTTGCAGGAGCCGGAAACCGATGCCTCCAATGTCTGCATCTTGTCCAACATCAATTTAATTAGGTCGTTGGTGGGTTGTGATGATTGGATGCCTCCTGTAGCATGAGAAGGTTGGTTTTGGGCATATAACAGGGATGCCATTCTAGTGTATGGGGCTTCCATGTAGGGTGGTGGAGAATAAGGCAGTGAAAAAAGGGGGTACATACCCAGAATGAATAATAGATGAAATAGGAGGTTGTTGGTAGTATGTATATGGGGGTAGAAGGGTCGTGGTAACCCTAATGGAAATAGGGGCTAATGATTGTGGAATGGAAAGAAACTACGTTCTGAAATCGGGGTAGGGGTCACTAACAATGGAGGTGGTAATGTAGCTACAGGTATGTGTGAGACATTAGGGGCAGATGAAGTTGTGTTTGGGGTATTCATTGAGGGTATGGTGGATGTAATGGGGGCCATGGAGGTAACAGATGCAACAGTCATAGCAGGTATAGGACCTAACTACGAAACGACTGGGGGTAAGGTGGATGCATGGGCTAGCATGGAGCTAGATGGAGATGATGTAGGAGTGGATGTGCAAGAGTCGAGGTTATAGATACGGGCATTCTGTATATCAACTGACCTGAGGTGTCTCGAGTGGATGAGTGGGAAAGGTAAAACTACAAGGCGACAGGGTTCTAGTCAAGGAGTCATGAAAACTCCTCATCTCTAGTAGCAAAAGTAGGAGGCTGGATGGGATCCATGGCTGGTGATAAAATAGAAGGTGGTGAAGGACTAGGTGGGAGTGGTTGACAACTGGCATGTGAAATACGAGTGCGTTCTTGCTTGTCTTCGGGTCAAAACCATGTGAACCAGTACTGATCAGGTAGGGCTACTTCTCTGTAAATGACACAAAGAATAGCAGGGACAGGTGAATCTGGTGACAAAAAGTATATTAAGTACCAAATGGTGGCTGGAATGTAAAACAAGCTAACCGATGGTGGTTATGTAAAACTAACGCCAGTCAAGGGTAACCGCTACTGGTTATTGTAGAAAATGGATAATGAGTGAAACAACGAGGCAAAAGGTAAAATATTATAGGTATGCCAAATTTGAGGATTTTTAAAATGTCAATGGGAATAATGACAGTGACAGAGACTATGAAAAGTGGCAGAAAGTGAAGTAAAATGTCCTTTTGAGTAGGTTAGAAAAAGGACCTGGAACCGATGTCGGTTAGGTATAACCGATGGTGGTCAGAGGTAACCGATCGATGGTTACTGTGAAATTGAAATAGTGATGAAAGAAAGTGGTTGTGAATTAAAATATGATGTAGTGTAGTGCCCCCTTATTCTCGTTGCCGTTCGATGTTGATTGTGGTAATGAGTTGGCCTCTTTATTGTTCGTGATTGTACTATCCCTGACTGCCATACTTAGTCATCAAGCTTTCCGAGGGTCATCTTTTGGCTTCGTGACCATTTCAAAATTTTATGCCATATTTTTGCTTCGCATCCCAGACCTCGAGAACCTTGGACCACATCAAGTGTTATCGCTAGGGGGGTGGCTTCAATCTTACCTAGTCAATCTCGAAGATGACTCTGGTCCAATTAATCTAGAACCCAATCTCACAAATTTTTAAACTTAAAATAAAAATAAATAAACTAGAGGAAATGTCGAGTATTAAATATTTTTTTAAAAAGGAAATTTAAAAAATAAATGAATAGGATGTCATATAGACCAAATAAGCAAAGGTAGGGAAAATGCATAAACTAACATAGTCACTTAATCCAATATATATATATATATATATATATATATATATGATATATATTACATATATAATTTAATATAAAATAAAATAAAATGAAATGGAGGCTAGGGAGAAAAGATCCAAAAATATTCAGTTAGGGTTGTATCTTATGCGGCCAGGGGAATGGGCGAGTTTGGGGGGCAGGCAATGCAAAAACACCAACAAATTTTGTGGGGACTGGCATTGTAAACCAGGGAATTTTTTTGGAATGTTCAAGGAATGCCTCGCCAGATGTCATCTCTTGGGGTGTTTGGTTGTTACGGATCCTCCCTGTCTCCCAACCTTGTGCCAGGATCCTTCCAGCCCATGCCAAACACCTGTGGACTGCTATCAAAGGCATAAAATAATAGAGGGGTTTTGTTAGATGTTGTAGTTTTAAATATTTTGGGTGGATGCTGCTAGAGTGTTTGACCAAATGAAAAAAATGAGTCAGCTTCTCACGGAACATGATTTCAGCTGGGCATGGAGTGCGTGTGGTTTCATCAAGAGACAGTCACACTGTTTCACGTGTGCAATTAAACAGGGTTCCAACCCCATCAATTTTCATTTACTAGCATACTCCCAGCCTGTGCCAAAATAAGAGCTTTGAAACTATTTGTAGACATCCATAAAGTATTATGGAGAAGGGATTTTTGTGTGTTTTAGTTGCAAGTGCCCTGGTAGATACATATGCAAAATGTGGAAGCATGCAAACTGTTTGACAATGCCTGAAAGAAATGTGCTTTATGGACTGCAATGATTGATAGATGTGCAAGAAAATGGTTTGTTAGATATGTATGCAAGTTTGGATGTACAAACAAGTTGGTGCTCATAAAGATCGAATTGAGCTTGGATTCATTCATGGAAATATGTGTGCTCATAATCTACTATGGTGGGTGAAAGCCAAACTTCCATAACCTTTGTTAGCATCCTCCCCAACCTTGCTTTAGATGTAATTTGGAGTCAAAATGGACTTATTTTATTACATTTTTGACATGATTCAATTGTATAAATATTAGATTGCACTTGGTTTACAAATTTATAGTGCATTCCTTTTTTAAGGATAGGCAAAAATGAAGTGTGTAAGTGGTTTGTTATTCACATTTATTAGGAATTTAATGGAGCTGTGGATGTTGATTCGTGATCTGGTTGAGGATGTGCCTAGGCAAGATGATGAACCGAATCCTGCACTTTTGATCCACTTCATTCTCTAGGCATGGTTCATCTTCCCTTACCTCTCATAATTCTCATGTTTTAGTTCTCATTTTGCAAATTAATAGAATCTTAAAATATTAGGTTTTTAATATGGTTAAATGTTTACATCAACTCGTTGCAAAAACAATGAAGGTCATGTTGTAACTCACAAAGGATTTAACTCTTCTACATTAAACCATTTACCTTGCTTTTGAGGTGATTTAGAAAACTTCCTACCCAGACTGGATCACTTTGGAAGCATTGTCTTATCAACCAGACGAAATTGACTTTCTTAACAATTGTTGACCTTTCCCTCTGTTTAAATAGTTAATTTTTGCATTTTTTGGAGACTCATTAAGTACCCTTCTTAACTCTGAAAATGAGATATTAATGCTTCATTCGTGTACCTTGGTATGTGAGGAGACCTAGACCATTGGATTGACCCCAAACAAACATAAGAGATCTTTTTGACACTCTTATGGAGGAGCCCTGTTACATTGGTTTACACCAGTAGAAAGCTGTCAAATCTAGAAAGTTGGCTTTCGTTTTGAACCGCCATTTGAAACCTGGATAGAGAAATTATTCCCCGTCTTCACAAACCTCTAGTGTTTATACTAGAAAATTACATGGAACATTTAGTTTAGGGAAAAGCCCAATTTCTGGATAGTTTGGCATAAGGAGCCTCCATTTTTGCTCCTCCTTGTCGTAGTTTGACGAGGTCAAACTAGACCAATTTCGACTTGTCATTCCAGAAAACTTGTCGTCGTTGAGAAGACATGGTTTTCTAGTTCTGCAGTTTCCTTAACTGCATGTGAATTCTCCTTATATGGAAAGGAACTTATAGGAAGTGCTCATTGTTGTTCTTATCCATGCTGAATTTCAGTTTTGGATGTGGTTTTCTGAGGCCTCAAATGGGGAAATTTTGTTCATTTTCCCATTGGGTCAACTACGACCAGTGGCCCCGGAAAACTAACTGCCAAACCCAAACCGTTCACTTTTTCCCAATTCCATCAGTTGAATGAACTCTTGGTATATCTGGGGACACGTAGAAAGTTAATCACAGTGTGACAGTCATCATCGGTAGACAACTTTTGGAAGCGGTTTCTTAGCCTCCTTCCCGTTTGAGCGTATATTTATAGCTAGTAAGAAAAAGTAAAAATATTGAAGCTGCATTGGGACCCTCGTAGGGTTGCCAAATCACTGTAGATACTTTTGACACATAGGAAATAACTGTTTAAAACACCATAGTGTAACTTGTTGTGTGCATTAGAAATTTTGACAAAATGGTGTTTTCTCTCTCTTCCCTAAAGATTCTCTCTCCTAGGTTACAAAATAAAGTAAAATGAAATGTAGCTGAATACATGTCTCTAGGCCTTTTTATTTCGATTGCAAATTGTAATTATTGCATATGTAAATGGGAAACTAAAAATTGATACTTATGTTAGGTTAGGGTGGATGCCATGCCAGCGAATTATCACTGATATCATGCTCACGTGGTTTTACAGGATGAAAGAATGACGACAAAAGGGCGATGTGTAAAGATTTAGTATCATTGTAATTTATATAGTTCATTGTTAAATTAATAGATGTATTGTTGTATCCTACGTTTTAATGAGCTTATATTTGATAATTTGTTGCTGGTAAAGAGATGCTGGTTTTCAGGACATCTAGGAAATGTGCATTTAATCTTAGGTTTAATTTTGATTCCACTAGTACACATGGTTAAAAGGTGTGTTGATATTTATATAAGAGTAAATGAATTTGGAGTAATATCTTCTAGTGCATATTGAATATTCAATAAAATTGTAATGAGTCATCTTGTGCAAGAATTGGTAAATGTAATAAAGAGAATTAAATCAAAACACTCTACCCTTGTTTAATATCGGAGTATAACTGATGTTTTCATGTGTGATACTCCTTACCGTAGGCAGACATTGAAAACCGTAGGATGAACTTAATCTCTGCGAGAAACCTTGATGGCAACCTCCTTATCGTTTAAGTAATGACAACAAGATCTCCTTCAAAACTAGAAATTATACTTGAGTATGGGATTATCGAATTTAGTCAGTAAAGATGTTTAAATGAAATGGCCTTAAAGCATTTGTTAATGAATTGAATCCTTAGCTCCGCTCAGCTTAATGTGTTACACTGGTTTCTCTCAACATAGCACCTTGGTCCTTTCTGAAGGTGGTTGCTAGCATAAATATGTCCTCTTGAAAAACACATGTATAGTTGAGGGGTAGACCCTTAGGTGAAGTTGGAAATTGATCTAAACCTCAGTTATTTTGGATGTTAAATTAGGGTTCGTATGTATCTTCAAGCCCCTTAATCATATATGTTTTCAAGAGGTTAGACAAGCAAGTTGTAACTCCTTTTACAAGACAATGCTAATAATAAGACCATTTGGTGATGTAGAAAATAAAGCTTCATATAAGAGTAAACAACGAGAGTTGAGGTTCAGAATAATGCCATCTTGGAGACCGTATATCTCAATTAAATATATTATTTTGTTTCAAAGAATATGAATTGCCTTGGTGTGCTCAACCTTCGAGAAAACAAAATACATATATAAATCAAAATGGAATTTCTCAAGTCGTTGAATTAGAATAACTATGGTAGGGGAATGACTAACCCGTGATCGAGGTATGTTTTTGGTAATGAGCTATCTTCATCTAAATCTCCGTTAAATCCTAATATCGTTATATGGACACCAAGCCACATTCACATGAGTGTGTAAGAGTAAAACTATAGAAATCGAATAAATGTTGGAGAAGAATATTCAACATAATAATAAGATAATTAAGTACTTTGTATGCAATTTGATTTATGCCAAATAAGTATGGGAAAGTTATGGAAATTTTTATAAAGTATAAGAAAATTTTGCCAACATAAGATGGTCGAACTGTATTTTAACCATGGAATAAACTTAAGAATATGTGGGTGGAAAAATGAGAAATTAATCCTTGTCCAATAATGTTCTTGGAATGTTAATCGTAACTAAAATACATTTAAAGAAATGATGTTTTGTGGTTCAGGGATTCTATGAAGTCATGTTTCTTGTGGTTGGGTCATTGCTAGTATTCTTTCATTGGGAAAAGTGTGGCATCGACATGCCTATGTCAACTTTTCATGTGTCTATGTGAGTCAATGACTTATGTGATTGCCGTATGTGAGTCGAGTTTCTGTACTTGGAGCCCTTGTCTTGTGTTGTGTGTAGTGAGCATTGTAAGTCAAAAAAAATTTATCCTGGTAATTTTCCTAGTTTGTTTCTTGGGTGCTCAAATGTGGGCACTACATGTAAAATGACCAAAAATTCAGAGCATCATGATGATATGGCCCAAGTACACTCAGGGGAATCTGAAATACACCAGCTATGATGAGGAGCATGCAAGGATGAACAAAAAAGAGTGACGAACATGATCTTTCACCTCAAAACGCAAGCCAAGCAGAAACACTAAGAAAATGCGATCCTAGGAGTGCCTTTTCTATTATGTTTGTTGAGCTTATGCTATTTAGGGACTGACACATGAATTGTGAAATAGATTTTTTGGTGTGGATGGCTTCCTACAAAGAAGGAGATCTAAAAGGTGAGGATTTCAGGTATGTTATGGTAGAGGGCGGGGCTTCACTCTCAAGTATGACTCAACAGAGCAACGAGCTTGGGTGCTCACTATGTCATGATCATGCGATCACCTACAACTTCTTCTAGGTAGGATGTTGTTTAAGAATGTATGTATCTTGAATTTTTGTGTGGTTTGGTAAGACTCAGAGAAAGAGAAAAGGATAGAAGTGATTTTCTATGATTCGTTTGTCAACCATCAGCTGGGCATGACTTCCAGCGTATAGGTTGCCCTCAATTAATGTGAGCTAATGTAATAAATCAGAATGAAATGCACTTATTTTTTAACCCAAATCAAAAATATGAAATTGGATGACAAAATAAGATGAAGAGGAAGAGGGATGCTCTTTCACTACAATGCAGAAAACATGAAGAAATGGTTCTTTTTAATCACACCAAAAGAAAAAGTTTCCTTTAGAGAAAATAGAAAGAAGAGGTGGGTTACCAAGGAAGAAAATTAGTGTGTACGATTTTTAGAAGGGAAACAAACACACAATTTTTTCCTAGGAATGAATGAAATGACAAGGAACCTCAGATGGGTCCCACCAGGCATGCTAAAATGTTTCACTGTATTCTTAAATCATTTCTTTGAAGTGTTGACAAAACAGATAGCATAACGGGCATAGGAGGAATACCTGTTCAAATGTTGGTTGATGGGTTGTTATGTGCGTATGACTTCCAGATCCACAACTGATCATGAGAGCTTCCTTTTGGCTAAGAGGAACTACCTGTAATGAAAACAAGACCACCATAAGGAATTAAACAATATGGGTAGTGAACTGCCTAGCGTATGCTAGATCCAGGAAGTATGATACTTCATATATGGTTGTCAGTCCACTATTTTAAACAATTTAATCTTGTAAACAAAGTAAATCCTATTTTTATTTTTAAATGATTTAGGTATCTGACTTAAAAACACAATAAGAAATACATCTAATCTAACAGGCTAAGCTAGAATAGAATCTAAGGGTCAAATGATTGGTTTTGGGTCTCTGCAGGTCTGGATAGAGGTCTCGGGTAGTTCATAGGTGAATGGGGGTGAGATGAAATTTGGTGGGTAGGTCTCTGTTCTAGGTTTTGTGGGCAAATACAGAGACTGGTGCCAGTTAGGGGTGACCGACGGCGGTTAGGTGTAACCAGTGCCAGTTACTATGAGATCTGGAAATGTCATAGAACAAGTTATGGTCTCTTTTGTGATTACACAAAGGACTTTGGTTGAGTCGGGGTGAAATATTGGGTTACTAGAGTAGGATTTGGTGATAGGTTTTAATGGGTATATGGAGGTGAAAATGTTGGAGATGGTCAATAGGGGGGAAGATAAACAATGGATGATAAAATGATGATGAAATGAAATAAACCAAGAAAATATGATGTTATACTTACTTGGATTCCATTTTTTAATGCCTGTGTGTGAGGGATGGAGGTGCTGATGATGGGTTTGAAGGTTGCAAGTGATCACCAAATGAGGAAAATATTCTGCATGGGCTGTATGTACACTCCTCTTTGCTTGGGTAGATCAAATCATGGCTGGGATGGCTGTGTAGGAGAAGATGTGTCAATCTCCTTCCTAAGAATGTGAGTTCTTCGCTCATCAATTTTCTCTATGAAGATGTGTTGCCATCTCTCTGAGATGTGTTCTTTCTCACCAACCTCCTCCCAATGTTTAGCAACCTTGAGAATAAGGTAGTTTAGGGGTTAAAAGGGGTAACCAATGGTGGTCTGGCTTAACTGACGATGGTTAGGGGTAACCGGCGTCGATCAAGGTAGGATTTCCTAGGTTTACTAAACTAGGGAGATCCTCCTAATTTCCTTGGATCTCATGCCATTATCCCACGGATTAGACTAAGAGCTCTCATTGTGAGCATGCGGGAATGTGGTTAGAGAGAATGTAGGCATTGATTTTTTAGGGTTTGGGTAAGTCTTAATTAGTTATGGCAACTTACTAAGAATAGGTCTTAGGTTGAGTTGGTTTGATGATGTGTCTAAGTGAAGTGTATGTGTGGATATTATTTAAATAAAATATTAAAATAATAAATATAGTGAGGATAATGCATTAATTTAATTTAATTAATATTAGTGGGGTGAAGGGGGGTCATGGTTTGGTAAATGTAATAAAGGGTGCTTATATGTCGAGGGGACAAAAGGGGAGTGTGACCTAATTTTAGTGTCTACACCTTTGTCTTCAGCTCCTCGTGCAGTGCTCTGATCGTTGTAACATTGTCCATATTTCTTCTAGCCACCTTAGCAGAAACCTTCATGTGTTATTGACCTACTCATCTGACATGATAGTAGGCTTTACTGTCATGTGTCTAGCTTGGTGTGCCTTCTTTAGTCATCTCGAAACATATGAATATTTTCACACATAAAAGTCAGGCTCATCCATGTGGGTTTGCATTGACCATGATAGTTGCTTTCGAGTGTGCATAGTCACCATATCCTCATCCATTAGCTCCCAGCCAAATAAATCCTTCTGTGTTATCGTGCTCTGGAAGTGAGCGTGGACAATTTTTCCTGTGTCCTCTGCATACCCCATGGCTGGTGGAATGTGCTCTCCACTTTTTCTTCTAGACCGTTGCTACTTAGGAACTTTATCTTCCAAATTTAGGACCTGTGTCTCCATGTCCTGAACATTCTAAACAACTGTCTCCTCTGGTCTTTTCTCATCCTCTTCTTTTTCCTTTGATTCCTCACCATGTTCTTCTATCTTCTCTATCGAAGTGTAGGAGAATTAGGCTCGCTTTCCTATGAATCTTCTGCCTCCTCATTTAACTTCAGTTTCCTCCTTCTTTGCATAGTTTCCTCCTTTTTTGGAGAGAGTCTGAGTGATTTGCACATATTTGTTAGAGTAGCACCTTGGGTCCTTGTTCTCCTAAACACCCTTAAACCTATGCTCCCCTTGGACTGCATTCAAGTCCTCATCATCCCCCTCTTGTGGCTGAGGTGGTGTAATGGCACACTCAACTTCACCCTTCATTTGTAGGATGTCTCCTACCTCTATGCTCCAAACCACCACTATCTTTGTGCTCCTCCTCCTCATCCTTCACTTCAATTGGCTCTATGGGCTTTAGGCGCTGGGATGTTCTCCATTGTATGCTTCCCCTTTGGTGGTGCTGGAAATGTGAACTCACCTTCTACATACTTGTTATTCTCCATCTTTCACTTTAACTGGAGATACACCAATGCTACCCCCACATCTTTTACATCCTGACTTATTGACTTAATATTTAGCACCTCCATAAATGATCTTGTCTGTATAAGCACTTCTTCCAGGATACACATACTTCTTCCTCAACATATGGTAGTCGCAGTATACCTTATCTACATTGAATACCAGTCGGCGCGTGTCTGCAAATCTGTGAACAAATGCTTGGAAATACCTTGCAGTGAATGTGTAAGGAAATTTACACCAAGGGCTCCAGACTCCATCTTTCATTGGGAAGCGTGTAATGCAGAAATGATGATATAGAACAAACTAGAATTATTTCCCTACCACTGCTGGTAGGTCCTTTGGGATGCGCCACTCTTCTCTAAATGCCATAGGGAGCCTATCATACCATTTCTCCACCCTTTACTTTACATCGTCTGTCATGGCTCCTTTACATAGATACTTGCTGAATCTTTCAGCTGGTGACTTGTTCTCCATGGGGTATTCCCATACCTTTTCCTTCAGCCTGTTTGGTACTCCAATTTCCATGAATACCAGTGATAGTAGAACAACCCCAAAGCTGATCTTCCCTCCTATGCGTGCTTCCTCGACTATTTTTTCTACAATGTAGCCTACAATATTGTAGATCACTCCCTTCTGACATATTATGCGCAACAGTGTAAACTACATAGTATTTACTTGTGACCACTTCTCCTGATCATTCAGCTTTGTAACAAGGTGTACTTGCTGCTTGCATAACCAGACAGTTCTTCAATTTGTCTATATCCATACTGCACGGACCGTTCAGGTACCCCAACTCCTGTCTGGTCTTTAAGATCATGGCTTTATCTATTAAATCATTATTTATATCCTCTCCTGTGGCCTTCAAAACCTGTAATTGAATGAGATAAGTGCAGATGAGATTCTAACTCTACATCCTGTAAAGTAGAAGAAGTCCTTGTGCACTCTACTCATGAGCCACTGATACAAGGGCTCAAACTTCCTCGAAATATGGAAGCTCATATAATTGGTAGACCCCAATTCTCTTTAGAATCTTCTCACTCTACATCATCATAAACCAACATGTCCATCTGCCGTATGTTTTTTTAGTCCTCGTAGTCAGTCAAGGAATCGAGATCCTTCTTATTCTCTGAGGTCCTCTGATTGTATTCACTTACTTTTCTCTTTCTGAAGGGTGAATCCTATTCTTGGCCGATGATGACTGCCTTATGGATATTGTATTTCTGAAAAATGGCTTTCAGGTGCCATCTCTTCATCCTCGATGACCACCTTCTTCTTTCTTTTACTGTTGCTATAGATGCCTTCTTAGGTGTCATTTTACCTTACAAATGTCTCCTCTTTGACTCTGAAACTTTGTGAATAAAACCCTAACTCAATTCAATCATGCCCTAGGTGGAAACTTCGTAACCTAACTCCCTTCCCCACCAAGGATGTAAGCTTCTTTTCACATAGATCTAGTTGTCATGCTTGGTTTCACACCCTTCACACCTTAACCTGATCACTCAGCTCTTTCCTCAAATACTCTTAGTCGTAATGGTAAAAATCAATCCGCATTCCATCCTTATATAATTTTTTCAAATTTTGATGCATTTATTTCTCCTTCACCTACCAAATATCCCTCATTCATTGACCAAATTCATTCGTTCCACATGGTACATCTTTGCATCCTAGCTATAACCTTCTAGCGCACCTTCCTACCCTCTGGTCACAAAATTCTCTTTAGTGCATGCCCTTGTGCCTAAGTACCTCGTCACTGTACCTTCTCCTGGTAGTTATCATGGCCTCCGCTTACCTCACGCTATATTTTTCTTTCATTCATCTCCATCCTTAGTCACTTTTGAGAAGCAATATTCTTTTGACTTAAAGCAAACCCGTAACAGCTTATTCCTTTCACCTTTCAATTCCCACAGTCTTTTACTTGGATGAATACAACCACCCCACATGAAAGGTATGTGTAGTCCTCTACGCATATACATTCTTCGTATAGTAATTAGCTTCATACGCACAAGCATGCTTATTACACAAAAAAATAACTAAATTGACAAAGCATAGAGACAATGAAGGAAATACATTAAGGAAATACAAAATTGAAAACGTAATCTAAATGGAAATACTACTTTATTACAAACACCAAGAAGACTTATTTATAGTAGGGCTTCATCCTACTCCCGTTAAAGTAACTGGGTAGCCATGTTCAATCAAGTTATTCTAACTAGCAAGCACCTGATTCAAGTATATAAGTGATGACATATGGCCCCAACCAATGTATTTTGAGTCATAAAGAAGTACTATTTTTCCAATCTCAAACACCTTATCCCTTATGTTTCTATCATGACATGCCTTCTGCTTGGCCTTTTCCTTATTTTGACTCCATCGTGCTATGGCTCGTCGCTCATCTAGTTGAATAATCTTTTTGATATGCTCTTCTAAAGCCTGTTCATCAGCTAGACCTCCAACGCGTGCAATGCGCAAAGAAGGTAACATAAATTCTAAAGGGAGAATAGCTTCTGCACTAAACGCCAACTGAAATGGTGTGGCTTTGGTAGATCTCTTGTAAGTTGTTCTATATTCCCAAAGAACAGCTGCCACTTTTTCATCTCAATCCTTTCTTCCAACATCACAAATTTTAGTCAAAGTCTGGCTCAAAATCTTGTTGAAAGCCTCAGCAGCTCCATTTTCCTGAGGATGGTATGGTGTAGTTTTATGGTGTGCAACCATAAACTCATCTAATAGGATCATGATTGTCTCATTCAAAAAGTGTGTACCCCTATCACTTGTCAAGCTTAAAGGGCATCCATATCTTGTAAGAACATTCTCTCATAGAAACCTAGCTACTGTAGCTGGTAAACAGTTGTTTGTAGGTGTTGCTTTTTTCCCACTGTGTGAGATAATCTGTGCAAGTAATAACATAGTGCGATTCATTCTTGTGCGCGACCAGTTAAGTAGGTCCTATAAATTCAATGGCCCATTTCTCAAACGGTTTGGAAATAGTAATTGGTCTCAAAGATATCTCATCTCTTTGCCTTGATTTTCTTAGGCACTGAAATTGATCACACGTGTTACAATATTCTTTATAGTCATTTATACAATGTCTCCCACCATAATCCAGCAAGTAGGATCTTCTGGGCGAGTTGCATCACTTGCATAATGGCCTGCTACAATACCACCATGGGATTTTTCCATAATATCCTTGCAATCATGCTCTGATACACAACGACGTAATACTTGATCTCTGCCTAACTTGTAAAGGTCACCACTGATTAACATAAATGGTGTCGTGCATATAGCAAGCTACTTCTTTTCTAATGCTTTCATTCCTTCTGGTGCCATACCTGTTTGTAGAAAGACAACAATGTATTCTAATTCCATGGGTGCACGTTGTAACCTATATAACTGTGCATCTGGCATGGTTTCTTCAATTGTCTATGCATCCTCTCCTGAATTGATTCTAGATAAATGGTCTGGTCCAGAATTACTTTTCCCTGGCTTCACCACAACTGTGAAGTCAAACTCTTGAAATAGGAGCACCCATCTACATATGTGCCCCTGTAAGATGGGCTTGTTTACCAAGTACTTCAATGCCATGTGATCTGTATAAAACACAAATGGTGTTGCTAACAAGTACTGTCAAAACTTGTGCAATGCATAGATCATTGACAAAGCTTCTGCGCTCTGTAGTTGTATAATTCTTGTTCAGCAGGATAGTCAGCTTCCTACTAGTAAAAAATATTGGATGATCTACAATACCTTCGCCAGGTTGAGCTAACACCACATGCCAATGGCCATGCCAGAAGCATCCACATGCACATGAAATGGTTTATCCCATGAGGGAAAGCACAGAATGGGCACGGTAGTAAGTTTTTCCTTTAATATCTCCAACGCACGCTATACGGTTCTCCCCAATAAAATGTACCTTTCCCCTTAAATAACTCTCCAAGGGTGCAACAATTTTGGCATACCCTTTGATTAATTTTCTATAATATCCTGTATGACCTAAAAATCTGCGCACCTCACTTTGACTGGTAGGTGATTCCAGGCCTAAAATGACTACAACCTTGGTTGGATCAACCAACAAACCTTCCTTGCAGATTATATGTCCTAATAGTATCCCAAATGGTGTAGAAAATATGCATTTCTTGATGTTTCAAAGAGATACTCAATTGTCTACATCATTCAAACATTAAGCGCAGATTGTCATAATGATCTTTCACAAGCCCATATATTGTCCAATCATCTAGGTAGACCTATAAGAAGTTGTGAATAAAATATTTGAATGCCTGAACAACTATGCACGAGAATACAACAGGTGCATTTTTTAATCCAAAAGGCATCACAGTATAGGAAAAACTACCCCATTCAGTAGTAAATGTTGTCTTTTCTTGATCCTCCTGAGCAATCCTAACCTGATGATACCCAGAAAACCCATCTGTGAAGGAATATATTTCGTGCTCTATCAACTCCTTCTAGTATTTCCTCAGTGAATGGCATAGGGAATGGATCTGTGATGCATGTAGCATTCAGCTCCATGTAGTCCACACATATTCTAATTCGTCCATCCTTCTTGATACTGATCACCATTGGGCTAACCCATTCTGACTCATCAAGGGGCTTAATAATTCCAGATTTCAACATTTTATCAATTTATTCTTTTACCTTTTCACGCAAATTAGGATTCATTCTGTAAGGTCTCTTTCTAACTTGTCATGCACTTTCCTTAAGTTTTATCTTCATTTCCCCAAGTGATTTATGCACGCCTTTAAGTTCATGATACCCTCAAGGGAATAAGTCCTGATAATCCCTGAGTAACTCAATGATCTTTGCTACCTCCGAGTTTGACCAGTAGTCTCCAATTATGGCCTCCTTAGGCTCAGCCTCCAAACCTATATTCACCTTCTTTGTCTTCATGGGTTTGTGATAGGTGTGTGTATCCTTGTCTGCACTGTCCAAGACCTCGCACACCCCGTGTGAATGTTCAATATCCAGGTTCTCAACTTCCTCATCATCCACGATGTAAACCATCTTTCCTTTCTCTTTCTCAAGGCAAGCTTGCATTCAAGTAGTATGGAATCCATTTCTTCTTCCTTTTCAAAAGGTGCTCCGGACTCTGCCTCACCAAATAATTCCTGAATATGCTCTTCTACTTTTGCACTATCTCCCATAGTTAAGCGCTTGATAAATTTTAATGCCTCTTCTACAGAGAGGTTTAGTCGAGAAGTAGTCAAAAGTCTGTATCATTCCTAGTAGTCAAATTTGCTAGTTTCCAGTCTCTTGATGTAGTTCTACATATACATACTAGACGCATGTGCACATCCTTATAGCATAGAATACAATCTATGCACCCAGAGTGAAGGTGGTAATGCTTCCTGTCCTGCTATCCAGAGTCTCTCACACTACTGAATGTGATGCTGAACATGTTGATCACCATGATAAGTGCAGATTTACGTAGGGTGCATTGTTCCTTATAAACCTAATAGATAAAGCAACTCCAATATCTTCCCATTTTATAAGATTATCTCTGTGGACTACCCACCAGTGCACGTTATTGTCCTGTGCAAGGTATATACTAACATATCTCTTCTCTTAATTTGATCTATCCACTATGTTTCCATGGCCTTTCAAAAATGCAGGAAGATCTTCTGCCCCTGTATACCAAGGTACCAGTGTCACCTATCCATCAAATCAAATGAAGTCCATTCTTGACACACAACCATGACTTTTCACCTTGCACGTCCTACTAATTCATATGTAGCTTATGTGCCAAATTGCTCTTCAAGAAATACTTGTAGTATCACTAATAGAATGAGAATCCTCCCATTATAGGATGCCTTCTTTTGATGGCTTCATTGAGACTAAGGGTCCTGAATAACATGTCTTAAATTATGATCGCAAGTCCTAGTGCTCTCACCTTAGAATTATCTGTTATACTTATGGTGTAGTACCCCAATTTCTCATAGCATCCTGGATATCCAATGAACTCACTAATCCTCCTTGTTCTGCAAAAACTTATGGACCTACAAATATTGAACTCTTTCAAGATACAACATCCTTATCAATGCATGTAACACCAAGGATAGTCCAAGCAGGGCATGATTCAAATTGTCTGATCTCATAGGTCAAATAGCTAATGACCTATACAGATCTACGAGTGAACTATCCCCTTGGTATGACCTTAGTAGATCACAATTATACACCAAATTCCTATAGAAGCTGTGACATTAGTTGAATTTGCCATAAATTTTCTAACACATTAGATGATACATGTAATGGAGTGCCTCCAGGAATGGACCTATATGCCATGCAAATGCTCCCAATGTCAAGTACATTTACTTCCAGTGCCTCATAGTGGATCATTGTATGTTGTTATGACAACCACCCTTCTAAAATAACAACCTGATCAATGAACCATTGTGCTGTTGTTAGCATGAATATCATAAGATAGCTTCAGATAGGAGTGACCTTACAATGCAGAATCATACTCATGCACACTCTCAAATGCCTTGCTTGCATACCATTAAGCCACTTATAACTCTTCCTAAACTAGCTGGAATAATGGAACTCTTGGCATATGTAATCATCCCTACAGTGCTTCGCAGATCATGCAATATCAGTTTAAACTATCTCTGATACCATCTGTATGCAAGCCCCTATAGGTAGTGTGAATCTTGCACTTATGCCATAGACATGATTCCTTTAGCATGCCACAAGATTCACATGTGTATCACATGTTTAGCAGCATCATTCCTCTATATTCCGTGAGATGAAGTGACATCTAAATAGATATTTTGTGGTTACTGTGGGCAAACCACCTAATCTTGAACCCTCATGTGTTCCCTCCATCTAAACCCACCAGATACACCAGTAGAACCACCTATCCCTCTCTTAATCCTTCTCTCCTGTAGTTCAATAGGACATGTAGTGTATCTTGTGCTCCGATCAGTAGTGCTTACTGAACCCCTTCATTCTATGAGGTCAGATCCACTGCCAGAGGTGAATCCAAGCGTTTTGCGCACTCAGATTCTAATGATCCCTAATAGAATTTTCCTTAAATAAGATTGCTTCATGCTGCCTACCATTGATGTTCTTGATCCTTGACTTACTCTGGATCTCCTACTTCCCAATTTAGCTTTTTGGTTACTTTCGTACTAGATAGTGAAAATGCAATACTCTGCAAGGGATAGGTCACGCCTAGGTGGATTAAGATGATCCCGCACATCCATAGTCATCGGTTCCACTTCTATGTGAGGCCGATGGGGGACTCTATTTCTTTTTCAAAAATGGGGGAATTCCTCATAGCTCCATGTCTTCTACCATGAGCTATAAATCCTTCATGAGCCATCTCTCTCCTCAACCATACTTTCTACAATGGAACGCTGCTTCTCTATCTCCCTCTCACGTGCATCATTATACTTAATCCACCTTTCCTCTCTCTGCCTCTCTGCACGCTAGGTCTGCCATCTTTCACCAAACCTGTTCCTGCCCTCGCATGCATGGTGAAGTTTAGTTAGCCATCGGTTTACTCTCTAGGTTCAAAGTTACCATCAAGATCTTGATTTCCAGTGGAATACCTTGTAAATATGTTCCTCTTGGATACCACAAAAACTAGAATTCATCTACCTCCAGGAAAGAGTACGTCAAAATTGAATATTCCAGAATATAATTGTTTAGAACACCATAAAACCATGTATCCACAACGTGAGTCCAGATCAGATCAGCATCATAAAGGGCCTGAAATTCTTCCTGTGTCCAGACAAGTGCGCGATGACCTCCAATTCTAGTTCCATTGAGATGCATAAGCAGTAAGCCACTCATATAGTTCTACTGGAAAGATAGCAAAAAATCTCTCATATAAGCTGTCATACAGATTCTGTTCTACCCAAGTGTGTGCATTAAACTCAGATCCACTGTTGAACTGCTGTGCATATTCTTCCTCTAGATCATGTATCCATTCCTCAATACTTGTTAGAGTTAACCGGTACGTCTTCATCGTGAACCATCCTGAAAACAATTGAAAAAGAGGTCCCAGTAACAGAACCAATGATGCAGCCTAGAATTTACCAGATAACACCCTAGTCACGCTGGCACATCACTCAACCTTGACTGAATGCCTCACCTGAAGCGCGCAAAGGTACCAGGTCCCTCTTTAGGGTTGCTGGAGTAGGATGTTAGCATGATGAAGGAAGAAACATATAGATTCATAACTAATCCATCATTCTACAATGCATGCTACCCTCAGATCTATGAAAGAACAAGCTTAAACAGTAATCATGATTGAATTAATAACATGCACTGCTCAATACACACAGAATGACACTTAGATTCAGCTAATATCTTCCATCTATTAATAAATACAGAAGCTCCTTACAGTATTTTCAATCTATACCAATGCGCATATGGATCTGATACAGTAATTCAGTCATATGCATATATCTCTATACCTCCATACATCCATCAAACATACATACACACTCTCATACTCTTACTTACTTTTACTATGTACCTAACATCATATATATAGGGTGGGGGACTTTCCCTTCACCACTTATCTATTCCAGAAATAGGCCGCATGCTATTGATAGCCACATGCCATTTACAGGCATAGCCACACATGCAAGTGTGCTATTTATAGACCTCTTGCAGTTAATTGAAGTGTCAATCCTATTCTTAGCTCATCTCCATGCAAAACGCTTCCATCCGCTCCTCCAAAGATAGACAATGCATGGCACACATGTCTCTACATCATTGGTGTGTTCTACACGACATCTTCTAAAAATAGGTCTTCATGCTCAAAATCAACTAAGTCCTAAAAGCTGAACTTGCCTTCCGCGTGTGGGTCCTTCCTGTCCTTCCACACCCTTGGTTCTAGGCATTCTATCCCACGCAGACTCCTTGTGTGATATTTGAAAAGTATTCTTTGATCAACATATGTTGAAGGTCCAAATCCATAAATAATGGTATTAAATATCTAGGAACATTCTGCAATTTATCTAGGAAGATTTTAAGAAGTTTCAGAGGTTTTGGGACAAGTTCAGCAAAAGTGAGTTTTTAAAGGCGAAGGAACTTAATACTCAAAACAACACTTGAGATTCAGAAAGTGATTTAGAGAGCTCCGTAAGGTTTTGGATGTTAGAGTAGGTATTTACCTTAGCCTCATGTTCACCTAGGTACTTTATTTACCTTTATTGTATTTATCCTCACCCACTTATGTGTGTGGATATTTTCTTTTATATTGACTAGTTCTTTCCTAGATCTATGGTATTGACTAGATCCTTGATGTCTAGTTCTCTCATAAATCTATGGTCTTGACTAGTTCTTTGATGACTAGTTATTTCCTTGATTTATGGCTTGATCTACGACCTTGACTAGTTCTTAGATTGTTATTCCTTGCCTATTTAAGCAAGACCCGTTCTCATTGTATTGCATTCAGTTCCATAATAATATATGATATTACTCCTCATTTGTTTGCAAAGGTTTTACGTAAAGCTATTCTGGTGAATTGCTTTCATCTTATTGATCATGGTGTTTTATTAGCATCTGTGTTCTTGGCTTGGTACGATCTAGTTATCATTCCTTTCATTGGAGGTAAAAATATATCATTCTAAATGTATTTCAATGTTATAAGTTATGGTGTTCTCAAGTTCTTCACAAGACATAAGAAAAATTTCCCATAAACTGTTTTTTTGTATGCACAACCTATAATCCTGAGAAAAAAGGATATTTTTAGGGTGTTTCAGGAAGATTCGTAGGATGAGACCCATTCCATTCTTCTCCAAATTTCCTTTCCAGTAAAAATAATATAAATAAGGGCATTATAAGACCTCAAGATGCTTGAGATATGTCTTCGACAAGTTACTCTCTAGGGTATGCACTAGGACTTGATTAATTTTCTCGGGGGACACATGTCACTCCCAGGATAAAAGAAAAATTTATTGTCCTAATTTTCCCAACCCATTCGGAAAAAATTGGGACACAAATTTTTTTCTATCCCTAAGATAGCCTCCTAGACCTTTGTGTGACCCAGACGGAGCTCAAACAAGCCAGTTTAGCCCCTTTGCACTATTCCTTAGCTCCCTCCGTCGTCAAATTCCGCAACGCCACTTTTCAACACTAGCATGAGGTGAATTTTTTTGCACCTTATGTCCCAACCCTTTAGGACATATGGTAAAAATTCACCTAAGCCTATCCCCTTCCATGGTCACCCATATGACCCAGTTTCAGCCTCGAGGTGTTTTCAAGTTCTTTTTCTCTCACCTCCTTCGACCAATCACAAGATGCCACTTGTCATAATGAGGGTGAGGAATTTTTTTGTGCAAAAAAGTTCCCAACCATTTCAGACATATGGGACACAAAATTGCACCCAAGCCAAAGAATTTTTAAGACTCAATTTTTACAATTTTATAACTGCTTGTGTTGCTTCTTCCCCATGCATACAAGAATATCACTTCTAGATAAAACTTTAAATATCCATTACCATCCACCATGTCCATTTTGCACCTAAAGACTTTTATGGCTAAAAACCTTGAATCATTCATATCTCACAAATGAGAAATAGATTTTTGTTGAATTTTTCTCCATCTCTATTACTCCCATGAACCTTAAATCTACATAAAAAGTAAAATCCAATGGTTTCCTTGAAAATCCAATGGGGTCCCTGACTTCTATGGCCAAAAACCTTGAATCATTCATATCTCACAAATGAGAAATAAAATTCTGCTGATTTTTTTTTCCATCTCTCTTACTCACAGGCACCTTCAAGATTCATAAAAAAGAAAATACAATGGTGTCCCTTTCTTATTAATGACAGAAAACTCTTGATTTCTACCTTTTCTCACATTCTTGTAATTTTCAACCAATTCGAGAGGTGGCTTGAGCTAAAAATTGGAGCACAAGTTCCAGGAGAAAAACCTATCTCTGTAAAAAAAAATTCATCACAATTTGAGGTGGGGAAGAACACTATAAAAATAGCAGTGAATCTATTAATGGTTTCCCTGGTAGATTTTTGCTTGAAAAATTACACCAATATATTTTTTTATTTCCAAGAATTTCAGTGAGAGAAACATAGTGAAATTTGGAGCATGAGATCGTGACAAGGAGCTGAACCTAAAAATATTATCCCCATCGTAAAATGAGGTAATTTTTTTCACTCACAAAAAATAGAATATTCTATGCTTCCCCAAATTCTAAAATAGTAATTCCCTTGAATTTCAAGTTTGAATCACCCAGGGCATTCAGAAACATTGAAAAGTAGAAGATTGGGAAAAAAATGGCAATTTTTCCAAAATAGCAGGTCAAGAAAAAACAACATGCTAAAAATAGAAAGTTGCTAAAAAATAACAATGCATCATCAACCAAGGAGGATTAAGTGTCTCAAAATGTTCAGAAGGTCATATTGAAGCCAAATAGGTGATATGTCCAAAAATAGCAAGTCACAGTCTTACTTGCTAAAAAATAGAAAATCTCTATTTTTTGTGCAAAAAGTTACAGATGGCCTCATTTTCACTCATCTTTTTTCCTTTTGAACTCTTCACATGGTTAAAAAATTATCTCTTAGCTCAAACAGATAAAAGAAGCCTCCATAGTGGTCTTGGAAACATCATTTTGTGTTCAACTATGTCTTGAAACATGACAGAGCATCATATGGTGCAGCAGGTGGATTCATCATCATCTCTCAGTGAGCTATGTGATTTGATCTCGGTGATTTGATTTAAAATTATTAATTTTATTTGAGCTCATTGAGATAGGTATAATCTAGAAAAGATCTCTCATCTTTATAAAGGCCAAGGTTGCAATCTTGCAGTATAGTGTGCAAAACAAGAAATGTGAGTAACAACAATTGTGAAATCATGAGAAATGAGAGGATGAATCTCACTCTCATTGTGAGATCAGGAATGTACCATCATGAGTGAGTTTTGTGTTCATCTCAAGTTCACATCAATGGATATTTTAATAGTGTTTCTACACACTCATTCATAAACCCGAGGTGTCCGCTCATCATGTAAAAGGAGGGGGTTCTGATTGTCATCAATAAGTTCTTCATCGCAAGGAGCTTCTTCATCGGATGTGAAAAAATCTCCCTTATCCTCTCTTTCTCCCTCTTCTTTCTCTCCCATTTATAATTCTTCATTACCCATAATCATTGTATTTTTTCTCAATCACTTAAGTGACTTCATAAAGTTACATTGTAAAAATCCCTTTGATTTATAAGATAAACATATGCAAACATGAGGTAAGGACCTAGTGTCGTGTGAAAGTGCATGAAGAATAACATGTGTAGAAACTAGAATAGGTAGAACATTGGTAAACACAAGAGCTACTAGAGAATAATTTCAACCTGGTGAGGGGAAAATCCTATATAATCCAGGATCTCATTTAGACGAGTATGAAGTTTATAAAAAATAAGAATGTACCCATTAGAATAAAGTAGAATAGGTGTAACACTGGGTGCGTTAGCAATAATGTTAAAATTAAGTGCAAACATAAGAGTCAATATGTGAGTCAAAAGATGTGTAAAATTGGTAATGCTAGGAGGCTCATCAATATCCATGTTAAGCAATTAAGGGAGAGACACGAGACTCATCATAAGAAATAGGTGTGATTTGGGAATATTAGAAACAATATAGTATGAATTAGCTTGAATGACCATAGACAAAAATGTGAAAAAGAGAGGAATTGATTTCCTTATGGATGTAACAAGATAAATAGTAAATGAATCATGTATAGGATATCAGAAAGTGAAATCATTAGGAATCATTGTCAAATCAACATATGGTGCTTTAACTTGTGATGAGGAAGGTACAAAGATAAAGATGTAACATTGGACTCACTAAGCATATGATCAAAATAAGTGCATCGATAATGAGACATAATGGGAGAAGTATCATGGGTTCCAATAGAAAATTGATCTTGTAAATTAGTGGCACTAGGGTGCATCCTAAGAGGATAAATATGTACAATGTAGGTAATGTCATCAACATCATGTTTGAGGGAAATATCACAAAGCGTAGCAATATGAGGTGTGGAATCTACTATAAAAGTATCCATGGAAGAAGGTGTAGCAAGGGCATGGGTAGAAAAACTATATGCATAATATGTAATAAAGGATGGCCTAGAAGGATAGTATAAGGGGCATCATGAGGCATAAATTGACATATAACATCAAAAGTGTAAGATCCCACAGTAAGGGGAAGATATACTGTGCCCAATACTTGTTTATGTGTACCATCAAAATCA
The DNA here is from genome assembly GCA_019776745.2 of Taxus chinensis. Classification (NCBI taxonomy): domain Eukaryota; kingdom Viridiplantae; phylum Streptophyta; class Pinopsida; order Cupressales; family Taxaceae; genus Taxus; species Taxus chinensis. The sequence continues at coordinate 715,892,325 of CM034153.1, read as the reverse complement.
CATATACAAAATTAGATGGATTGAGATGAGTAGCAGAAAGTTCTATTTGATGGAGAAAGGATAAAGTGCATATATTAAGACAAGATCTAGGATCAACTAGGCCATGTTTAACAAGGAGATTATGAAGTTAAACCTAGATACATAATGGGGAAGCATTGGAATCAAATGCATGGGAATCCATGAAAGATACAATAATGGGAATGTAAGGAACATGTTCACCAAATGATTTAAACAAAATTTAAATCTATGTAAGGAAACTACATATAAGATAAATATAACAAGATTTAAGCAAGATTTAGCTATATAAATACAATCAAGAGTGATAGATAGGGTTTGTAGAATGACCTATCTTACCTCCATAGGTTTGAATTGATTATGGGGGTGACAAATGATCTAGAAAGGTTAATTTTAGAATGTGTAAGATCTGATTCAAAAATTGGAATGTAATGATCTCAGAGATAGAAGTGCCTAGGAGAGGACACATTTTCCTAGGTGCTAGTGTCTATTCTAGGCACTGGTGTCTACAAAATATCTTTAATCTTAGTTCTTTCTATGTCACTTATTATTCGTTATAAATCACATCAGTTTCGCTACAATTTTTCTCAGTCACACCTACACTTGTAAAAGAAACCCTAACTACTTACACAAAACTAATCCAGTAATTAGATGAATAAAATATGCATATGCTTGAGTCATATTGACCTAGGTGGTCAGTAGTCACCAAATGTAATTATCACTGAGTGTTTAGTACATTTCAAACTCAATGCAGTTATAGTTTGTGTGTGATTATAATAGTTTCACTTGAGCCAAAATACCCTAGTGTCAGTCGCCTAAAGAATAACAAGCTTCAAATAATTTGTCCTAATGAAAAATGTGTGGTATAGAATTCAGAACAAACCCTCCTATGCAGTCCTTGATGTAGTAGATATAAAATATTTTCTTCTTGTAGATGTATATGCCTCTTAAATTATTTCCCCCTAATGGAGTTAAATAAGTCATGTGTGTGTGTATATATATGATTCCTTAATTTAAGTTTCATCATTAAAAAGTGAAAGGGGAAACTAAGGGTGATAAATAAAGACAATAAAGAAGTAACATCTAAACAATTCGAAAAATAAAGGAAGAAAGAAGCACCCAGAGGGGATAGTAATGCCCTAGTGCTCCTATCCCTAATGGGTAGTTTTGTACGGGGTACCAAAAAGATAAAACAATGAAATCAGGACTAAGTAAGATGTCATATAGTATGAAAAATTGTAAGGTGTAATTCCAAAAACAACAAGCAATAAAAATAAGAAATATCAAAGGAATGTCAAATAAAAACAAGTGTTGGTAATGAATAGTTATTGTTATCCAAAATATTCCCTCTTGGATTATTTTGATAACTTGCACTTCTTCTTAGACTCGGGAAGCTATAAATTGATTAAAAAATGGAGAAATGAAGTGTTGGGGCACTACCCTCCTCCTTTTCCAAACTCCTTAATTTCCATACTTATCCAAAATATCTCAAAATTGGGAAGAATATGCTCTGGGGCATCTAAACCATCCTTTGGAGGAATAGGAGGAACTATTACTTTGTTCCTCCTATTCTCTACATTGCTACATCGACCAAAGGTGATGCGGAAAGCATATGAATTGGGTAATGTGGGTGAATTGGGCATGGAATGAATGGATGGAACACACCACTGGGTCATCAGGTTTTTCAATTGGCCAAGTCATATGACTAATCCACAGTTCCATAGTTCCACTCTAACCCCGATCCTTCTCCACACACACAGACTTGCAGTCAAATCGGTTAAGTAAGGCCCAAACTCCATAAAGGGAATTGTTCCCTTCTCTCTCAATTTTTCTAATCGATTGGTTCATCTACACTTCACACCTATAAGGATTAAATCAGTATGTTGCAACCCGTACGGAACAGTGTCACAACTCCCACGAGATCCTAAACTTCAGAGGGCCATAACTTTCACCCTACAACTCCAAATTTCAAAAAATTGGACTAGTTGGAAATATCTCATTAAGTTTGGTGAGGTTAGGTGGGTATATAAGAGGAAAAATAGTCCCAACATTAAAGGATACTGTAATTCCTCTAATATGGTTGATATCTATGATGACTTCTTACTCGAAGTTGCAAATGTTGATATGTGATTCTTGTTTGAAGACGGTGTACTCTTGTGAACTAAGTAATCATGTTTGCTGATAGATAATATGTTATCTTCTAGAAATAGATACAATTCTTCCATGTCTATTCTGAAATTTAGAATAATGTATTTCATTCCTTCTTATGTTGAATGTTCACTGCATGTGGATAGAGGCAATTGATTCAGCTTAAACTCGTTCATAGTCTTTATTGCATTTGAACTTGTGCTTTGGTATTTATGATCTCTGATGCAAGATAGCTATACCTTGGATCAATTTCAGTGATCCAAGGCATGATTTTGATTTCATGACATCAAGGTCATCTTGACCAAGTTGGGTAGAATGTTAGATTTCTGAACCCAGGCTGCCACAGGATCAAAGGTGACTTTTTCTGCTCACACCCTTCACAAGTGATCCAATAACATCATTTGGATTCTTCATTCGGTAATGTTGAATTGGTAATTTTAATAATTATTAGGGGAACCTAATTTTATCTAAATTCCTAAGTTGTAATCTATCCTAAGTTTAATCTGGATGATATTATTATTTTGGTTGATTGGAATGGGGTAATCCTATGTCTTGTAACTAGGATATCCTAAGACTAAACTAATAAACTAACCTAAGGACCTAAGTTGGTTTCTAATTTAATGTTTATGAACCTAACCTAAGGTCTTGGACTAGCCTAAGGGGGATGACATGTGGATGACATACTAAGGGGTGTTGGTAGCACCAATTCTCTAAGTATTAATGAGGTTTTAAAATGGGGCTTTAAACACCATGTTACTGCCAATTTTGGCGAGTGCATGAAAGTTTAGTAGAGGATGAGTTGTCACCTCTCACTAAAGTATTAGTTGTATGGATTTTTAAACTTGGTTATAGCCAACAAAGAGTTGGCAAAGGTGGGAAATAAGGAAGGAATCTGTCAATCCTGTTTGCATTAATTGATCTCAACCATTGCAAAAACAACCTAGGAAATAGGAGAAGTTGGAGAAAAAGGTGGTTTTCAGTTTTTATTGTTTCATTTGGTTTTTGTGAGCTTTGTAGCTCTACATGTGGTTTTCATTTTCAAACCTCTAGTTCTGAATCTGTGCATGCTTATTTTCACCTTGCATGGTGGTGATGGTAATGGAAATTAAGCTGAGGTAGTTATGAGAAGAAGGAAAATAAAGTTTCATAGTCATGGTCTTTTGGCATTTTCGTAGAAATTTTGTCTATCAAGTCTCTGCTTCAATATTTACAACAAAAAATCGAAGATAGGATCTCTATCAGGACATGATAGGCCCTATCTCTTTAATTCTTATGCTTTTATTGAAATGTATTCAATAAAATAAATCTGCTCTTTCTAAAACTGTCTAGTTTTGGTTTTCGTGTTTATTCTCCTTGCTTCAATGGTGTTTCGACTTGGTTATTTTGAGATGCTTTATGATTCTATGTGTTGTTGTATTATTGTGAAATTTGGGTTGTTTATTGATTTAAAGAAAAAATGTGCTAGCTTATTTGCATATGAACTTTCTTTGGTATTGATACAAGTATGTGTTTGTATCTCTGTTGAGTGGATACCTTGTCTGGGTATTGTGTATGCATTAATATTAACCTATTTTTTATTGGAATCTGTAGATTCTCACTTAGAATGCTCTCCTTATTATTATGGTTAAAGACTAACTTTATAGGAGACTTCGTCCTGATAGTTTATGATTTACACTGTGTTTCAGGAGAATCTTTGTGTTCTTCATTTTGGGTTGGTTTCTTGTTGATAATAGTTGGAACCCAACAATATTGGTTGACTAAAATCATGTTTATACTTTTCTTCTTTGAATCATTCAGTTGTTACTATTCGAGTTATGAGTATATGAATACTCACCATGAAATGGGAACTATATCAAATATTTTTCTCCATTTGTTGAACCCATGTTTTGGAGACTGTATCTTTCGTGGAAGATGAATAGGAAGGTATACATGTTGATTAATTTTTTGTTATTTTCTCTTCAACTGATTCATTTATTATTACCCATTCTGGGCTACATGTTTTTATAGGTAAGATTTTGTTGATCTTATTTAGGCATTCAAAGCTTGTCTAACACTGGAAATGCATTCGTATTTAAGGGAAACTGTTTCATTTTCTTGTCTTCTTTTTGGACGTAATTGCTATCTTTTTCACTTGGACCAGTTGTTACAAAGACTTGTATGTGCTTCCTCTTCATAGTTGAGTATTTGGAATTAATACCCTAACATGGGTTAACCTGGGAAATAGGTAATATAAGTATGGAATGTTTTAAGTTGAGGTTTAACTTATAGATGTTTAAGAGGAGTTTGAGGTTTGAATAAACCCTGATATTATTTTTGGGAGGATGTAAACTCCATTGTTTTTTGGTTACTCTCCTTGTTTTTATTCCAACCTTGAGTTGATGAGTCTTTTGGAAGTTCTAGGTTGTTCACGGTAACCTGGGTTTTCTTCTTTTTGTAACTTTTTTTCTTGCATGGAATTTTGACCACTAAAGAGGGGTTTGGTCTTCTTTTATTGGGCAGATATTAATTTACTTGAATTTGGTGTTTTGATCATGGTGTTTCCTCGAACCTTGGTGCATATGGGTCTGAGTGTAAGATTATTCCTAGGAGTGATAGAAGTCTAGAGTTGTTTATGAACTTCTAGTTTCCCTTATTCCTTTCCTGGATTTGGAATTGTTTTGTTTAACTTGTATGCTTGTTCTTTCTTGTAGCTTGTAAAATAATAATTATGTAGTTATTCGATATTTATGAGACTACATGGTGTTATCTATGGTTATTCCTTTGAGTTTTAAACTTATATTTGAATGCAGATCTTTAAGGAACTTATGTAGATATGGTTGTTTTTGGGAATCCTGAATGTTAGTTATGTATTTATCATTTAAGATCCTAACTCTGAAATGAATTCAGGTTTGCAGGGAACTTATACTGTGAGTTATGTTGGTCTTGTTCTAATTTTCTTGTATAGTTAAACTTTTCTTACCTGTAAGTTGGGACTTGTTCCTGATCAATATAATCCTTAGACTCTGAGTTGAGCCTGAGTTAGGTAGGATTGTTTGATGGAATGATATTCAATTCTTGTTTGATCATTTAGTTTTAATACAGGTTGTTAACTTTTGAATACTAAAACAATATACTTGTTATAGAAAGGTAGTTGTTTATATCATTGTACTTCTTCTTGAATAAGCAACAAGTTGAGTTGTGGAACTTAAGTTAGAAGCTTGGTTGAGAAGTTAAGATTAAGTTAGAATATGATTTACTTATTTCTTAAATATTGTTGTTTAGATGACAAGACAAGTTGTAATCAGTTCATATTTTTGTTTGAAATAGAATTAATTATATTGATTTAATTAGTTCTTACTTAAAAATTACTTATTGAAGAATCTATGATCTTTCTCTCTCTCCTTCTTGGTGTAATATTTTGGAATGCCTTTTCTGTTAATCTTAATTTGAGATTTTAGAACTGTTTCATTAACAGCAGGGTTCCTTTTATGAAACAGTTAGATAAAAGCACATTATTTTAATGTTGTAGTGCTTATCATACTCATTTCATATGAACTGAATTGTGCTAAAAATTTTGCAGATGGATTTTGTAAAAGATGAAAGGAGAAAGACGTATAGAAAGTTACATCTGTTTTACTAAATAAATTGTCTCTTTATTATGATGACTATGTAGTGACATTACTTGAAATGTACTTTTGTTGGGAAAAGAAGATGTATTAAAACTAGTTTTATATTGATGCAATGAAATTTTTTAATCCTTGAAATATTTCTAAGTTCAGTGATGAATCACTCCCCTTTTTTATAAATGAATTGCTTCGATGATTGTTGATTACTGATTTACTTATGAGACTTTCATTGGACATAAGTTTGTGTTATATTACTACGTAATATCATTCATGATGGGGGGGGGGGGTGAAATTTGGATATGCATGTGATATGGGATTACAAAACTTAATGGATCTTATAATATATAAGACTCTTGCATTAAGATATCTACAATAATAGTTGATTTATTTCCAAGTGAAAGAACACAACTAAGTTGATACTCTTTGGTAGATCCTTAAATAGTAAAAAAGGGGATATGATTTGATGATATAAATGTGTATGAATTATTTGTTATGCTAAGGCATATGTGATTTGTTTTCATAGTTAGGACATTAGTCCTTGATAAGGAAAAAGGATACTTTCCTGGTAATTAAACTAAGGGCTTAATTTGAGATCTGTTAGGTGTTATGATTAAAAGTATGAGGATGGGTGGTTGTGTTTTCCTTAAGAATATTTCTGTAATTGAAATAGGAATGCTTAAAAAGGATAATAAAAGGATTTAGACTTCAACTTTATGAAGTCTAAAGTAAAAGTTTCAATAAGCCTTGTTACAAGCTAAAACTGAAGTAAAAAGATCTATTGAACACACTTTCATAACATTAAGTTTAATCATGACAACATATGAAATAGACAAATAAGATTAAGTTAAACATAAGCATAAATTTTGAATGGTTAGGAAAGCAAATTTTATCTGCATACCTACCTCTCGTGTAATTTACACCTTGTAACCTTCTTGGGTTAAATTGATGCTTAGTTGACCCTTAAAAGCATTGTTATCGTTAAGATATAAGATAGTAATTAATTGGGTTAATAAACTAATATAATCTTAAGTATGTTAGTCTAGTTGAGGGAACTCACTTGGATGTTGGAACATAGAAACTTTGGCATAGTACCTTCATAATGATATGAGGTCATTACGAGGATAATATGATGCATCCTGCTATGCCTCAACACCCCAATTAGTTCGAATTAACTCGATTGACATAAGTGGAGGTTTGGATCATGGTTCCACCCTAAACAAAGATAGAAAACCTGAGCTAGTGTTGTGGTCAACTCATGTTAACTTAGGGTGACTAGACACACTCAATCGACGTAAGTTGATTGAGTATGTCTATGTATCCTTAGTAACCATGAGTAGTCTTCCACACTAGTGCATGTTGTTGCCCTTGTTTAGTGTGTAACTTTGAATCAGATTGGGTTGACAGAAAGTCAAGAAAGACCATTCTAGATAACAAAAAAAGTGTGGTGAAGGACATATTCCTTTTGAAGAGTATGTCATCTAGGAATTTAAACATGGTAAAAATGTTTAAAAAAAATTGGTCAAAGTATCACAAGATACTGGTTGCTTTGTCCTATGTCACCTAGTCTAAGATGTAGGATTTCAAATGAATATCGGTAACATGTATTCAAATATGCTTATTAGACAGAACACTTGGGTACCCATAAAAGGGTAAAGGAACCAAGTATACATAGTATACACATTATTAAGTTAACATGAGAGATCATGGTTTAATACCGAGCCATGGAATGAGAGATTGGTGTCTTCACCGAGTCATTTATAGTTACATATGGTTTCCTATGTTATGAGATTGATTTGCAATGGAATGGGTGTTCTAAATTATATTAATTTAGAACAAGGAATATTATCTAAAAAAAATTCCTTGTTTCTAAAGTCTTAAAATGAGGATGTTACGTCTTGGTATCAGAGCTGAAGGTTACAGATCTTGGACCTATTGAGTCCATTTATGATAAAAAATTAATTTTATTGTTAACATAAAATGGTTAGAATAAGGGGAGGTGCTGTAAATAATCCACCTCCAGTGGAGAGGCAACTGCCACACAAAAACTTGATGAGATTCTTGTTGCTCTGCTGGACACAAGAGATCATCTAGTTGTACTTGAACAACAAGTAATGGGTAATGAGGAGGAAGAATATGCTAGTAATAACAATCATCCACCTCCAAGGGACAATGCCAATGCTAGAAATTTGAGCGTTGATAATAATAATGTTGTGAATGTAAATGTAAATTTACCCAATCAACCTGAAAATAAAAAGGCAAGATTAGCAGCTGAACTCACTAATGACATAAAAAGGATAAGTCCACCAAAGTTCAATGGCACTACACTGGGGGATGGAGCTAAGAATTGGATTAGTGAAATGGAGAAGTACCTTGTAATAAGGAACATCTCAGAGGAAACAAAAGTAGTATGGGGAGCTTGTCAGCTTTCCCATGAGGCATCCTCCTGGTGGGACACCAATAAAGATGAATTGAACATTGATGAATCAAACATCACTTGGGATCATTTTAAGAGCTACTTTAGGCAACACTGGTCGCCACATCTCTATTATGATCAAAATATGATAGAATTTCATAATTTGATTCAGGGAAAATTAACTATAATAGAGTACTAGGATATGTTTACTAATTTTTTTAAGTATGTGCCTTAGTATCAAACTGATGAGAAGTTTAGGATACACAATATTATCATGGGATTGAATCCTATCATAGGGGGTGAAGTAGATGTTCAGAAACCAGCCACTATGGAAGGGTTTGTAGAAAAATCCATTCACCAGGAACAAAAAGTAAAAACAATTTCTGCCCATAAGGAAGAGAATCATAAGAAAATTCCTAATTCTTCTTCATCTCTTGCACCAAAAAAGGGGGCATGGAAAAATTTTGGAGCCAATTTTTTTTTTTTAACTGATAATAATAAGAAAACAACAATAAATAAACCTGTTGCAAACATTCAAAACTACTTTGTGAATAACAATAACCAATGAACAAAAGTCCTTTCGAGGAAAAAAACAATAATTTTAGGGTTGGAAATAAATTTGAACCAAAAAGAGGACCTTTAGGGGGATGTTTTAACTGTGGTAAGGATCACTATGCAAATCAGTTCCCTCTAAAGAAAGATGACACCAATCAAAAACATAAGATACATGTTGCAGTAGCTGATAAACAAGTTAAAAAGTAAGTTACGCCCATAGAAGTTCCAGGTAAAAAAAATTATGTGAGAGAAAAATTCAGAAATATCATGTGGAATAAACAACTTGGACAAAAAAGAGAATACTGTGTCAAGAATTTTAATCCCACATGTGATCGTGGGAAAAAAACATTATATTGGAGAGATGATAAAGTGGAAAGCTAAAATGTTAATTATGCAGCTAAAAACTAGCTCACATCATCTTAGGTGTGAAACCATGAGATGGAGAATACCCAAAGAGGAGTGGTCATAAAGGGTTTGTCATTTTTGCATGTTGGGCTCAGTGGAATCAGAATGGTATTTCATCATGGAATGTGTGGCTTATGATGACATACGGGGGAAACTATGTGGACATCTTAACAGTGGCTGATCTTACAACATTGTTTAAAGAGGAAAGGGTGGAAAAAACAACGGATTTCTGTATCAAAATCCATAGCAGAAGAATCAAGATTAGGAAAGAAATGGAAGAAAGGAAGAAGTAACAACTTTTTTTGGCGTCTTTTTTGTGTTTCGTTGCTAAATTTTATTTCACCTTAGGTCCCATAGACTGTTTGGTCTCATGGACGCCATTAAAAAATTTCATTCATTCATGCCTATTACTATACTTTTTGATACTGGAGCTACTGAATGCTTTATTTATAGTAAATTGGCTGTAAAACTAAAAAGAAAAGCTGGAATAACGGAAAAATCTTGGACTGTACATTATGGAAATAATGATGTCCATACTGTTAGTAAATGTCTTTTTCGAGAAGTCCTAGGGTTACCTAATTTTTCCATAGAAGTATATCTTTATATTGCTCCTTTGGGGTCATATGATGTCATAATAGGCGTTAACTAGCTTGCTGATCATAAAGAAAAAGTGGATTATTTTGAAAAACACATTAGTCTTCTTGATGATCTGCAGAAAACAACAGACATCCAAGGGGTAAAATGAGAAATTTCAGTTAGAAAATTGTCATCTATGCAACTTAAAAAGGCCAAAAATAAAGGTTACACTTTGTATGCAGTAAAATTTTTTGAAACAACTAAAGGGGATAGTGATTTCTTGGAAAACTTTCCGCTGTTAAGATATTTCAGCGATTGTGGTTATGGAAAAAACTACCTAGTCTTTCGCCCAAGTGAGAGTTTGAATTCACAATAGAAATCAAACTAGGAATTGAGCCTATTTGCAAGGCACCTTATCAGATGATTACCATTGAATGGGTAGAGCTTAAGGCATAATTACAAGAGCCGTTGTCTAAGGGTTTGATAAGACTGAGTGTCTTACCTTGGGGAGCACCAGTAATTTTTGTGACTAAGAAAGATGCAACACTTAAACTTTGTATTGATTATAGGATGTTAAACAAAGAAACAATCAAACACATATATCCATTTCCTAGAATTGATGATTTGTTTGATCAGATGTGTGGTACATTAATATATTCTAATATAGATCTTCATTCTGGGTATCACCAATAAAGAATCAAAGACGAATTTATTCATAAAACATCCTTTAGGACAAGGTACAGGCATTACCTTTTGGGAAGACCTTTTGAATTAAAGATTTATCAGCTTGGGCGGAAGTATATTTTCACTCAGCCAAATATGAATGCAAGACAACGAAGATGGTTAGAGTTTTTGTCACAATATGATTTTGACACAAGTTACATTAAAGGCAAAGAAAACAAAGTGGCATATGCACTAAGTCGTAGGAAACATATTTCTGCACTTATAACTTTCAGAATTCAGTTTAAGGATGAGGTAAAAAGTATCATGGAATTTGATTTATACTTTCAGCAAGTAAAAACAACACTTGTTGCAGATCTGAATGATACAATATACAAAGGTTTTAACTTTGGTAACGAAGGAATTCTAATATATGAAAAGTAGGTGTATGTACCTTCAAGAAATGAGTTAAGGAAAAATTTAATGATGGAATTTCATAATTCACCTTACTCAGGACATCCCGGTATTACAAAAAATCTTGTTGATGTAAAACATCAATATTTTTGGAAAGGGATGAAGAGAGACATAATTGATTTTGTTTCACACTGCTTGGAATGTTAGCATGTTAAGGCTGAGCATATGTATCTAACTAGTTTATTATATCCTCATAGCATACCACAATATAAGTGGTAAGTAATTAACATGGATTTTGTTCAAGGATTGCCTATGTCTAGAAATAAACATGATGTTATTCTAGTTATGGTTGATAAATTGACAAAAGTAACACATTTTATTCCTAGTAATCTTAAAGATGATTCACCTATTTTATTGAAAATATTTGTGTATGAAAATTTCAAATTACACGGAGTACCTGAATTGATTATATCTAATAGGGACCCTAGAATGACATTTCGTTTCTAGAAAACACTAAATGCAGCCTTAGGAATAAAACTGAATTTTAGTTCCGCATACCATCCAGAAATAGATTGTCAAACATAAAAAGTTAATCAGGTTTTGGAAGATATGTTACAAATGTACTGCATGGATCAGTAGTACAAATGGGAAGAATACCTTCCTTTAGTTGAATTTACTTACAATAATACATATCATGCCTCTTTAAAAATGGAACCTTTCAAAGCATTATATGGAAGGAAATGTAGAACTCCAGTTAGTTTGGATAACATTGAAGATAAAGAGGTAATTGGACCTGAAATTCTTACTGAAATGGAACAACAAGTGAAAATGATTTGTGAACAATTAAAAGAAGCTGTAGATAGGCAGAAGAGTTATGCAGATCTAAAAAGGATCGATAAGAAATTTGAACTTGGTGAAAAGGTATTTTTACGTGTCAAGCCTAAAAAGAGATCTATAACCTCTAGTAAGGCAGCCAAACTATCACCTCATTTTGTGGGACCTTTTGATATTGTTGAAGTGATTAGCCCAGTAGCTTATCACTTAGCATTACCTCCCACTTTGTCATGAATGCATGATGTTTTCCATATTTCTTTTCTTAATAAATATGTTTCAGATGTATCACTTGTGTTAAATTGGGATTCCTTGCAGGTCCAAGACCCATGAATAACATTGGTTGAACCCATAAGAGTGTTGGAAACTCTCGAGTTGCACTTACAAAATCGTAAAATCAGTCAATGTAAGGTTCAGTGGGACCAATTTAATGAAAAAAGTGCAACATGGGAAAACCTTGAGGACATGAAAACTACTTTTCTTCATCTATTTGAATAGAATTAGTTCTAATGTTGGAAATAATTAAAGAATTTATTTAAATCTATCTTTAATTTTTTTCCAGTTTTGGGTAGGTACTATATTTTTATTAGTACTGGGATAGCTATTTTAATGTTGTAATAATTTATGAAAACTTGAATTTCTCAAATCTAGTTTTTATTTGAGAACCCCTGGATAAAAGAACTATAATTATGATTATTTTTCTTATTTAAGAATATGAACTAAGTTAATCATCAGGATGATGATGCTTTATAGGGGGGGAGGTATGTAATGCCTCTAATATGGTTGATATCTATGATGAATTTTGTACTTGAAGTCGTAAACATTGATATGTGATTCTTGTTTGAAGATGGTGTACTCTTGTGAACTAAGAAATCATGTTTTTGTAGATAATATGTTATCTTCTGGAAATAGATACAATTCTACCATGTCTATTTCTGAATTTAGAATGAAGTATTTCATTCCTTCTTATGTTGAATGTTCACTACATGTGGATAGAGGAAATTGATTAAGCTTAAACTCGTTCATAGTCTTTATTGCATTTGAACTTGTGCTTTAGTCTTTATGATTTTTGATGCATGATAGCTATACCTTGGATCAATTTCAGTGATCCAAGGCATGCTTTCAATTTCATGATGTCAAGGTCATCTTGACCGAGCTGGGAAGAATGTTATATTTCTGAACCCTAGGATTGCCACGGGATCACTGGTGACCTTTTCTGCTCACATCCTTCTTAAGTGATCCAAGAACATCATTTTGATTCTTCATTTGGTAATGTTGAATTGGTAATTTTATAATTATTGGGGGAACCTAATTTTATCTAAGTTCCTAAGTTGTAATCCTATCCTAAGTTTAAATTGGATGATATTATTATTTTTGTTGATTATGGAATGAAGGGTAATCCTATGTCTTGTAACTAGGATATCCTAAGACTAAACTAATAAACTAACCTAAGGACCTAAGTTGGTTTCTAATCCAATGTTTATGAACCTAACCTAAGAAGGATTGGACTAGCCTAAAGGGATGGGATGGATGACATATGAAGAGGTGTAGTGGCACCAATTTTCTAAGTATTAATCAGGTTTTAATGGGGCTTTAAACACCTTGTTACCACCAATTTTGGTGAGTGCATGAAATTTTAGTGGAGGTCTGAGTTGTCACCTCTGCTAAAGTTTAGTTGCATGGAGTTTTAAAATTGGTTATAGCCAAAAAAGGATTTGGTGAAGGTAAGAGATAAGGAAGGAATCTGTTAGTCATGTTTGCATTAATTGATCTTGGCCATTGCGAAAAATGGCCTTGGAAATAGAAGAAGTTGGAGAAAAAGGTGGTTTTCAGTTTTCATTGTTTCATTTGGTTTTTGTGAGATTTTTAGCTCTGCATGTGGTTTTTCATTTTTGAACCTCTAGTTTGAATCTATGCATGCATATTTTTACCTTGCATGACAGTGATGATAACACAAATCAGGCTAGAAAGTTATAAGAAGAAGGAAAAGAAAGTTTCAGAGCTTGGTCTTTGCCATTTTTCATGGAAAATTTGCTATCAAGGCTCTTCTTGAAGATTTACAATAGGGAATAGAAGACAAGAGCTCTATCAGGAATGATAGGACCTATCTCTTTAAATATTCTGCTTTTATTTAAATGTATTCATTAAAATAACTTTGCTCTTTTTGAAACTTTTCTGGTTCTATTTTTTTGTTTCTTCTCCTTGCTCCTATGGCGTTTCGACTTGGTTCTTTTGGATGCAATATGATTATGTGTTTATTGTGTGGAATATGAAATCTAGGTTGTAGTGATTGATTTATTGTTGTGTTAGCTTATTTCATATGAACTTTCTTAGGTATTGAAACAAGTTTGTGTTTGTATCTCTGTTGGGTGGATACCTTATCTAGGTATTGTGTATGCATAAATAGTAGCTTGGTTTTTGTTGAAATCTATAGATTTTCGCTTAAAATATCTCTCATTATTAGTATGGTTGAAGACTAACCTTATAGGTGGAATTCGTTCTGATAGTTTGAAATTACGCCTTATGACTTTAGGAAACTTTGTGTTCTTCATTTTGGGTTGGTTTCTTGTTGATAATAGTTGGGGACCAACAATATTGGTCGAGTTGTTTCATGTTTGTACTTTTCTTATTTGAATCATTCAGCTGTTACTATTCGAGTTATGAATATATGAATCCTCTCCATGAACTAGGAATTGTATCAATTCTTGTTTTCCATTTGTTGAACCCATGTTTGGGAGACTATATCTTTTGTGGAAGATGAATAGGAAGATATACATGTTGATTAATTTTTGGTTATGTTCTCTTCAAATGGTTTGTTTATTATTACCCATTATGGGATACAGTTTTCTTAGGTAATATTCTTTTGATCTTATTTAGGATTTGAAGCTTGTCTAGCACTTGGAGTTTTCGTCTTTAGGGAAAATGTTTCATTTTCCTATCTTCTTTGTTGGTCATAATTGCAATCTTTTTGGTTGGACCAGTTTTTACATTTGTATGTGATTCCTCTTCATAGTTGGTTTTTGGATGAATACCCTCATGGGTTAACCTGGGGTAACAGAAGTATGGAATGTTTTAAGTTGAGATTTAACTTAGAAATGTTTAAGAGGAGTTTGTTTGAATAAACCCTGATATTCTTTTGGGAGGATGTAGAATCCATTATTTTTTGGTTACTCTCTTGTTTTGATTCCAACCTTGAGTTGATGAGTCTTTTGAAGTTCTTGGTTGTTGACGGTAACCTAGGTTTTCTTCTATTTTGAAATTTTGTTCTTGTGTGGAATTTTGAAAAATTAAGAGTGATTTGATCTTCTTTTATTAGGTAGATATTAATGCACTTTAAATTGGTGTTTGACCATGGTGTTTCCTCGACCTTGGTTAGATGGATCTGAGTGTAAGACTATTCTTGGGAGTGATAGAGGTCTAGAGTTGTTTATGAACTTCTAGTTTCCCCTGTTCCTTTCCTTGATTTGGAATTGTTTTGTTAAACTTGTGTGCTCGTTCTTCTTGTATCTTGTGAAAAACAATAATTATGAAGTTATTGATATTTAAGAGAACTGCATGGTGTTATCTATGGTTGTTCCTTCGAGTTTGAATTTATATTTGAATGCAGGTATTTACGAACTTATACACAGATATGGTTTTTTTTTGGGGAAGCCTGAATGTTAGTTATATATTTCATTTGAGATTAACTTTGAAATGAATTCAAGTTTGTAGGGAAATTATACCATGAGTTATGTTGAGTCTTGTTCTAATTTTGTTGATCGGTCAAAATTTTCTTACCTATAATTCTGGGACTTGTTATTGATAAATATAATCCTTAGAGCTCTGAGTTGAGCTTGATTAAGGATTGTTTGATGGAATGATATTCAAATTCTTGTTTGATCATTCAGTTTTAATATAGATTGTCAACATTTTGAATACTAAAACAATATACTTGTTATAGAAAGGTAGTTGTTTATATCATTGTACTTCTTCTTGAATAAGCAAAAAGGTTGAGTTGTGGAACTTAAGTTGGAAGCTTGATTGAGAAGTTAAGATTAAGTTAGAATATGATTTGCTTCTTTCTTGAAATATTGTTGTTTAGATAACTAAGCATGTTGTAATCAGTTCATATTTGTGTTTGAAATATAATTAATTATATTGATTTAATTAGTTCTTACTTAAACATTACTTATTGAAGAACCTATGATCTTTATCTCTCCTTCTTGGTTTGTAATCTTTTGGAAATCTTTCTGTTAATCTTAATTTGTGATTTCGGAACTATTTCATTAACAACAAGGTTCCTTTTATGAAATAGTTAGATAAAAGCACATTGTTTTAATGTTATAGAGCTTATCATGCTCAGTTCATATGAACTGACTCGTGCTAACAATTTTGCAGATGGATTTCATAAAATATGAAAGGAGAAAGACATATAGAAAGTTACATCTATTTTACTAAATAAATTGTCTCTTTATTATGATGACTATGTAGCGACATTACTTGAAATGTAATTTTGTTAAGAAAAAGAAGATGTATTAAAGCTAGTTTTATATTGATGCAATGACATTTTGTAATCCTTGAAATATTTCTAAGTTCAGTGAGTGGATCAATCCCTTTTTGATAAATGAATTGCTTTGATGATTGTTGATTACTGATTTACTTATGAGACTTTCATTGGACATAAGTTGTGTTATATTACTAAGTAATATCATTCATGATGGGGGGAAATTTGGATATGCATGTGATATGGGATTACGAAACTTAATGGATCTTATAATATATAAGACTCTTGGATTAAGGATCTGCAATAATAGTTGATTTATTTCCAAGTGAAAGAGAACAACTAAGTTGATACTCTTTGGTAGATCCTTAAATAGTAAAAAGGGGATATGATTTGATGATATAAATGTGTATGAATTATTTATTATGCTAAAGCATATGTGATCTATTTTCATAGTTAGGACATTAGTCCTTGATAAGGAAAAATGATACTTTCCTGGTAATTAAACTAAGTGCTTAATTTGAGATCTTGTTAGGTGTTATGATTAAAAATATGAGGATGGGTGGCTATGTTTTCCTTAAGTAGATTTTTGTAAATTGAAATAGGAATGCTTAAAAAGGATAATAAAAGGATTTAGACATTTCAGATTTATGAAGTCTAAAGTAAAAGTTTCAATAAGCTTGTTACAAGCTAAAACTGAAGTAAAAAGATCTATTGATCACACTTTCATAACATTAAGTTCAATCATGACGACATATGAAATAGATAGATAAGATTAAGTTAAACATAAGCATGAATTCGGAATGGTTAGGAAAGACATATTTTATTTGCATACCTACCTCTTGTGTAATTTACACCTTGTAACCTTCTTGGGTTAAATTATGATTAAAGACCCTTAAAAGCATTGTTATCATTAAGCTATAAGATAATAATTAATTGGATTAATAAACTAATATAATCTTAAGTATGTTAGTCTAGTTGAGGGAAATTCAGTTGGATGTTGAAACATAGAAACTGTGACATAGTACCTTCTTAATGATAGGGGTCATTACAAGGATACTATGATGCAGCCTGTTATGCCTCAACACCCCACTTAGTTCGGTTAACTCGATTGACATAAGTGGAAGTCTGGATCATGGTCCACCCTAAACAAAGATAGAAACATGAGCTAGTGTTGAGGTCAACTCATGTTGACTTAGGGTGACTAGACACACCCAATCAACGTAAGTCGATTGAGTATGTCTATGTATCCTTAGTCACCATGAGTAGTCTTCCACACTAGTGCATGTTTCTACCCTTGTCTAGTGTGAAACCTTGAATCAGATTGGGATTGGACAGAAGTCAAGAAAGACCATTCTAGATAACAAAACAAGTGTGGTGAAGGACATATTCCTTTCAAGGAGTATGTTATATAGGAATGTAAACATGGTAAACATGTTTAAATTTTTTGGCCAAAAGTATCGCAAGTTGTTGGTTGTGTTGTCCTATGTCACCTAGTCTAAGATGCAGGATTTCAGATGAATATCGGTAACAGGTATTCAGATAGGATTCTTAGACAGAACACTTGGGTACCCCTAAAATGGTAAAGGAACCAAGTATACATAGTATACACATTATTAAGTTAACATGAGAGATCGGTTTAATACTGAGTCATGGAATGAGAGATCAGTGTCTCACCGAGTCATTTACAATTGCATATGGTTTTCTGTTATGAGATGGATTGTCAATGGAATGTGTGTTCTAAATTATATTAATTTAGAACAGAGATCATTATGTAAAAAAATTAAAAATCCTTGCTTCTAAAGTCTTAAAATGAGGATGTTATAGATCATCTCCAAGTAGGTTAACTACCAGATCTGATGAGGTATGGTGCCCATTTATTCTCCTATAAGAAAATTATCATAGGGTAATGGCCTTTGCAAGGTAATCATGCCTATTTTCAAACATTTAATGCATGTTGTTGTTGGTTAAAGGTGAAAATATGAATTTCTCTCTCTTTTCCCTCCTCTCTCTTTCCTATCTTCTATATATTGTAAAATGATTCCCATTTGTAAAGGTTGGACTCTCTTGGAATCCTAGAGCATCATTTCAAAGTGTTACACAAGTGTTCTTAAGTTGTATGAATTAGATTAGAATTTTGTAATGTGTTTACCCTTCTTCCTCCATTTTAATGATATGTTAATCTTCTTAAGGCAATAAAATTCATGTTTTGTGGCTATATTTTCCATAGTTGTTGTTTTATTGCAGTTTCTTACCTCTTCATTTAATTGCAGGTATGTTGTGTATGTTTCCCCACTTTGCAAGATTTATTTATATTGTGAATTGTGTGCAAATTGGAGTTTGAATTCTTCTCTAGACTATGGATCTTTAG
This sequence comes from Taxus chinensis, assembly GCA_019776745.2. Classification (NCBI taxonomy): domain Eukaryota; kingdom Viridiplantae; phylum Streptophyta; class Pinopsida; order Cupressales; family Taxaceae; genus Taxus; species Taxus chinensis. The sequence goes on along the minus strand of CM034153.1, from coordinate 715,873,852 downwards.
TTTTCCCTCTCCTCATTCATTTTATCTTGTTTTCCCTCATTTGAGATTATTTTTCTCCTTGTTCTTGGTGCTATCACCTCCCCTTAGTTTAGGATTTCATTTTTATGATTTTCCTTCTCTCCCTAGTCCCTTAGAATGATAGAGTAGAGTTAGATAACTACTTGTTTTCTTCTTAGGAGTAGTTTTAGTAATAGGAATAAGTAGATAAATTTGGCCTTCTCTAGAGGCCTGTCTCAAGAGAAAGAAACTTGGAGACAGTCCCATGTTGCCTCAAATTTTGAGTTTTCTATGATTCAGGGAAAGGTGTAATTTTGAGCTCCAACAATTTTGACACACCCAGTGGGACCATATAAGGCTTTAAAGAAAGGATTAAATATTATTAGGAATAAAGAGTAAAAAAACTAGATCTAGGAGGTTTACAAACTATCACACGTAGAGAGCATATTACCATTATTAGGTCAATGGTTTATGCATAAATTATGGAATATGGTGCTAGAAAAATAATTGGAGAAGGCACATAATCAAAATGTGAAATCAATAAAGATAGAGGGATTTGATAGATAAATATTATTTGATGCTTGTATAGATAGTTGGAACATTAATGACATATTGGTCAACACAGGCATAGAAGTTAATATACCCACCATGGATGTTTAGAATAAAATGGGGCAATCAACATTATATTCATTTCCACATGTATTGTTCATGGAAAATAAAACACATGCAATGTTTATAGGGGTATTAAATAATGACATCATTAGTCTAATGGGAGAGAAGTTCCATGGAGATTTTCAAGTAATACCGCTAGTATAATTAGATAATTTTCTAGTTCTACTAGGAAGACCTTAGTGTTATGTCAATAATGTTGATTTTTTATTTAAGAAAAGGTATGTAAATTTTGAGAGTGGAACCTAGAGTATTCTTTCTAATGGAACAAAAAAAATCACATCTTATGTGGAAAATGTGGAAGAATTCAAAGACTTAGAGTACATATACAACATATAAGCTATAGGGATGTATAATTATGAACCAACACTAGAAGGTGAAATCATGTGGGGTGATAACCAATCGGTGTCCAATATAACTAGTGTGGCATATGACAATCAGGTGCATGGTTCATATGAATTTTTAGGGCAAGAATGTGGAATGATTAGAAGCATGTAAAAATTTCCAATTATCAAATTGATTAAATATATTAGAAAAATTATTGGAAGGATAAGTAAGGAAAACACACAGAACTCACTAGCTTTCAATGGTAGTCAAAATGTACAGGATTTCATCAACAAAATAGAAGTTTATATGCAACCCAAAAAAGCGTAATTTAATTTTTTAATATACTTTTTGAAGGGAAATACCAAAATATGGTGGGATACACATAAATTGAATTTGAAAACTTGGTTGGGAGTAAAAAAAGATATGTGTGCTAGTTTTGAATGAACTAGTGCAATATGAAAATACCCCAACTACAATGGAGTTACTAGACCAGAAGAACATCTTCAAAAGTGTGTGGACTTATGGAGAACTACCAAAAAGGTTAAACTAAAGATATGGCCCCATGTATTCTACCCTAGATTATGGGTATGGGAACACACATGGTATGTTTCATGGGAGTTGTGCAAAGTTACAAGTTCTTGGAAAACACTAAAAAAGGGTTAAATAATAATTTTTCTTTTACCTCAATGATTTCTCGACTGAATTACGCCCTTCAATGTATCGAGGAAGAAATATTGGGGATGATTCCACCATGGAAGATAGGATTTTGGAATTACACAAGGAAAATGGGTTTACACTAACTAATAAATTTACATAAGAATTTTTGGATAGCATTCCAAGTGAAGAATGTGATGAAATATGTAAGAGGGAGAATTAGGTGTGAAAAGGTAAACAAAAAGTTATACAATAATGACAAGATGAAGAAAATAACTATCATATAAATGTGGATTTTTTGTATGGATTAAGAGAATTTCTAGACACGAACGAACCTAGCAGTTGACCACAAGATGACCCATTCAAATCCATATAATTCAATATAGGTAGTGATAATGAACCAAAAATGTACACAATAGGTGATTATTGGAATGAACAATAAATTAAAAAGTTTGTTGAACTACTAGGTGAGTATGAGGACATCTTCCTTAGAGGATACCATGAGATGAAGGGGTTACACCCATCTTTGGGAAAAATGAAAATAAAATTAATTGAAGGGACCAAACCAGTCAGAAAGGACCATACCATATGAACCCCAAATTATGAATACAAGTTAAGAAAGAGATTGAAAGCATGTTAGTCGCAAGGGTCATTATACTTATGTAGGAGTTGGAATTGGTGATTACAATGGTGATAATCATAAATAAATATGGGTGTACACTAATTTATATGGACTACTGCACTTTAAAATCTATGTGCATAATTGATCCATTTCTTACACCTTTCATTGAAGAAATTTTAGGAGTCACGGGAAGGGAAATATATGCCTTCACAGATGGATTTTTCGAATATCATCAGGTTAAAATTGTAGAGGAAGATAGGGTAAAGAAAACTTTTTCAACTGAATGGGGATCATTATCCTCTGCAGACATGTCATTTTGACTTTAAAATGCACCCACGTCTTTTTGTGCATCATTGTAGCTGTGTTTGAAGATTTCATACTAAAGTTCCTTTAAGTACACTTGGGCAATTGGATGCTCTATGGATTTATGCAATATCATTATGATAATTTGAGACTAATTTTTGAGTGCTACAAACATTTATATATTTCCCTCAATTTGAAGAAGTGTGTGTTCACAACACCATTTGGTACATTGTTAAGACATATAATTTGCAAGGATGGATTGTTTGCGGATCCAACTAAAATCATAGTAAAAATTTTTCTTTAGCTTCCACAAACATAGAAATAAGTCTACACTTTCTTAGGAAATTTTAGATATTATAGATAATTTATCAAAGAATTTACAAAAAGTGCAATGCCATTGGAAAAGATACTATGAATATCAGTATAATTTGAGTGGGGTACAGACCAACATAACACATTTGAGAAATTGAAGGAGAAATTAACACAAGATCCCATTTTACAATTCCCATATTAGAATACGCCATTCCATATGCATGTAGATGTTATTTATGGTGTTTTTGGTTAGGTTCTATAAATGCTAAAAATACCAAAAACTCAAATAAAGTGAGGTTTACCAATACTTACGCTGAAAAATGCAATGTTGGGATGATTGAGTACACAAAAAATGAAAAGAGTCTCCTCCTATTGCCAAGTGAAAAGACTTCTATATGGAGACATATAAACAAATAAATATTAGATAACAAATGGTAACGAGTTACTTGGTGAATGTTGATCCTAGTAATTTGAAGGACTTACTTGAAGCATGTCAACTCATTTGATACGATTAAGTGATTTGATAATTTGATAAGATAAATGGTACCAATGATTTAGAACTCAAGGGGGTGGAAAGATCATGTTCATCATTGTAAGTGGCCTAGGATATGGCGATAACAAGCTTAAAATACATGAAAGGGTCAAACCAAGTTTGTTTAACTACATCTTGTATCTCTTATATGATTTCAATATGATCTTCAATGTCTTTGATTTTTTGTGTGAGTTCGATGGCATAAAGACTGATCTTGTGTGAGATGCTGAACTGTTTCCACATAAAAGTATGTTATAAAATCAGGAGATCGTGTATGCTGGTGATGGGGTATAAAGGACCTGGAATAGTCATCTACATGACATACATCTTGCAAAAAATTGATTAGATCAAGTCAAATAATTTTAAATATGATATATGAGAAAAATGATTGAAAAATGATAGGGATCGATGACGATTTGAGAGAAAATGCTAACTTTGACAAAATATTGATAAAATAGATGATGATTGATACCAGACAGAAATGACAGTGACGAGATAAATTATAAGACCTCCAGGAACTTGTTAAATTATGAAAACATCGATGCAGATGTCTTTTTAGGGCTAATGAGAAGGAAAGTGGCTATAGATATGGATCGATGGTGATTCAGAATCAACAACCATCATTGTTTAAAACTACCAATATTCTAAAGGGTGGTTAAATGACTAAACAAGAGATGAAACTTGAAGGAGCTATGAAAGGTGGTGTAGATGAATGATTAAATATTATAATGAGTACAAAAACAAGCTTGATAAAGATAAAGAATGTTGTACTAACCTTGATCAATGTTTTGAAGGTGATAGAGCTCCCAAAAAAATTTAATGGTGATTTGATGAGTTTCCATAAGATTTTAAAAGCAGGGTGTTAGTGATCTCAGCATAATGATTTTATTCAAAAGTTTAGCAGTTTGTACTCAAATCAAGATTTTGAATAATTACGAAATGGAGGAAGAGGGTATCTAAAATAAAATGAAGGGGTCTACAACAATCGTTGGCGATCGCAGAGCACCATCAATTTTTCTAGAAAATTTATAAAAAATAAAGGAAGTATGGGAGATGGTTGAAAATACTTGTCATATGAGGTTTTAGGTTGTTTGGTAAATAGTGGGAGGTTATGGATTCATTTAGGAAGAGGTTAGGGGGTTGATATGGGTAGGGTAAATTAGGATAATTTTTTTTTAAGTGGTTAGGTGACAGTAAATGAGATTTACATGGGTAGTTTAGGGTTTACGGTGGTAGTTTATAAGGTACTTAGTATAAGGATAATATTGATAAGTATGATAATTTGTTTAATGTGTGTTGGATCACCTAGGGGTGAAAAGTGGTGTCTATATTCTCCCTTTTTGTTGAGTTTTATGTAGGCACAAGATGTGAGAAAAAGACTAGCATGAGGATGCCCTAGTTTTTTCATAAGGGTATTATTCCCCTTGAATCTAATGGCCAACTGCATTGGTCACTGGATTGAAGAGAGTCATACTATTTTTATATATTTTCTTTAAGATCCTCCAAGATTTTGGTTATAGTCTAAAATGACCATTTTGGAGGAGTTTGTAATGATAGTTGTAATCTTAGAAACCCTTGGTAGGGAACATTATACACTATCTTGAGGGAAACACTAATGTGTACCACCCATAGATGTATCCTTCGGGGAAGATTGCTACATAGAGAGGATCAAATGGGAGTGATTTTATGAGGATGTGTGAAACTATGAAGGGTCAACAACAGACATCTGTAGGGTGTGAAAAAATTGATGTATGATAAAAACAGAGTTTTGACAAAGTGTTTAGCATCATAGAAAATACATATAATATTTTAATGGTATCGTGGTGTGATAAGAGAGGTCTAGGTGACAAACGTAGATAAGATGTGCAAAAAGAGTCAAAATTGGTGGTGATTATGGATCGCCCAAGTCAATTGTGGCATATAAATGGCTCATTTTCAACTTGTCATTATGCGATTTGACAGCTTTGGTTAGTTATTTTTGAGTGATTTTGAGAGATGGAGGCAAGTTGTAGAGATAAGAAGAGGCAACATACTAGGAGAGGGGTAATTAGGTTTAAATTTTATTGTTTGTTTTGATTTTTGTATTTTATTTTATTTTTGTTCCTTTTTTGAAATTTGGGGCAGGAACACCTAATTGGTGTTGATTGTACAATCAGTGGTGATCAAGTAGATCATCGTTATTTGATTTAAGGAAAATGTCATCAATCTTAAATCAGTGGTGACCAGTTTTATTTTTGATGGAGTTTCTAAGTGATGATTATTTTGTGTGTTTTACAGATGAGAGATACCATTTATCTCTATGATAAGGTCTTAGAGATCTTGGAGAGGATCAAATTAGATGTTAAAGATGCTGAGTGGGCCCATTTCATGGTTGCTGGTTTAGGAGAATTACGCCACTACTGGAAAATTCCTCAAGATTTGAGTTTGATTGTGGATTTGATAAATAGATGGGAGTTGAGTACAAGGAACTTCTAGTTCATTATAGGTGAGATGACCATCACATTAGAGGATGCATACAAGATCATGTGATTTCCTATCTAGGGTGAGAAAATAGTACCTATCACTTGAGAGGCCCGTCATGAGACCATGAGATGGTTATATGGAGATGATGCCCCATGATATTGGATACACATTAGGGGGATTTAATATTGAGACCTATTATGATGCAGAGGTGTCAAATAACCAATTGATGTTAGTGGTGATGTTGGATATATCTTGCTATGCACTATCAAATTCATGGGTGGGAGGTTTCCATGGAAACTTGCGGGCATCGTATAATATATTATGGAGTACCAGGAAGTATATTCCTAGGGTTGTGCACTATTGTCTCATGTATACCATGATCTATGGATGTTTATGAGTGGGAGGATGTATGGATTGGATGTGGTATTCATATTAAACTATTGGGATTATGAGCATATTGTTATTTTGAGGCTATGATGCCTACCTTGGAGGGAAAGAGACCAATTAGAGTATATGGTTGGATTTATGAGGTGGGGATTTGATTGAATAATGGATGAAAGAGTGGAGAGAGACCATACACACTATTATAATTAACTACGAAGTATATCTATGGATGATGTAGTATGGAGGCCATATGTATGATTCTCTACATGGCCTAGGATAGATGTAGAGTTAGCAAGATTGAGGTGGGTACGATGGATTTGGGGTAGGAAGACATATATGATACAGGCAATATAGTTTTCTTGGGTACAAAGGCAATTCACGTTTCCATAGTAGATTCCATGTGAGATAATTTTTTATCAGTGGGATGATTTAGAGAGGGAATTTCCTATGCCAATACCAGATGAGGTGAGGCACGTTAAGGAGGCAGGGGAGCCAGAGGTGGTAGATGTATATGATGCTAGAGTGGTGGAGGGTTTTAGTGAGTAGTAGACACAACAGTGGGTCATTCAAGGAGATAGGGTGGGGAGGATGTAGAGGGGTGGAGAGGTAGAGGAGGAGGGTGATGGGAGGTGAGGATTTGGCCCAATTATAAGTATCATTCAATGTATTAAGGTTGGAGTGGGATAGGCTAGTAGTTGAGCATGACAACCACTCGTCAGGAGTGAGACATATTATAGCAGGAGAGAGATCATGCATGATTAGAGCATGAAAATTATAAACAACATCAGGATAGATATTGTTGGTAGTGGGAGGCATTGTGGGTGAAGTGAGTTGGTAAAATATGATACTAAATGAAGTTTGACATCAATTTTTGCTAATTAGTGTTTCCATTATGTTGCTAAGGTATGTTAGTTTCTCCATGATAAAAGGATAATATTTGTTGAAGGTCTTGAGTGTCCTCTTGAGTAGTCATAAAGAGAGACTACAAAATTTGAATGAGAATGTATTGAGTCATCTGCCAGTTGTCTAGTTGAAATTATAATCAAGTTATCTTTGTGTTCTAATGAATAATTCAATTGGGTCAAGGATGTGTGATTAGTCATTAAAACAGGGTCAAGTGTGAAAGTTTGTTGTCAAAGTTATTGAGTCTGTATGATGTAGTTTAAATCTCAGGAAAGTGTTGGTGGAAATAATTAGTTGTAGGGTATTCATGATTATTCAAAATTCATACTATGGAGTCAAGGTTGTTAAGAATGTTTGACCCTCATCCAAGTCAAGTTGTCAAGAATGTATAAAAACGGATCAAGGTGTCTTCTACAAGAGAGATGAAGCAACAAACATATGTATAGTATTATTTTATGTGCATACTCTTTTTTAGATCTCAGTATTAAAGAGGATAAAGGTGCCTCATCTAAGTGAATGAATGGATAAAGTTTGGTTATGAAGCTATATAATACCCCAATGCTTTCCTCTATGCTCAAAATATGAACTGTGGTTGTATTCATGTTAATAATGAAATCAATGTGATGGGTGAGAAAGTATGCCTATGGAATAACAACCATGGTTGGCAATTGTCCAAGTACATTATAATCTATAACAAAAAAAATGGATCGAGTCTTGATGGATTTATTCTTAAGAAGAAAGTTGTTAATAAAGATTAGCTAGATCATTTTTAGGGAAATAAAGAGAAAATGAGTATTTTGTGCAGGTCTAGGAGCATAAAAGAAGAGGGGTTGTGTTCTTGAATAGAGATTGGAAAAATAGGAGGATAATGGAAGACATCTGTATGGAAATTCAAGTATAAAATCTCTAAAAATATTGTATAATTAGGTTGGAGTAATTCGGCAGTCAGGCTTAAAGGGAGAAATGTAGTATTTTTTTGAGAGAAGAGGATGATATAATTTTATATCAAGACTTAGTGGAAGAAAACTCTTACAACCTCTAATATATAGTAGTAACAATTAGAAAAAGATGCAAGCTTTAAGGTGAAATAGATTGAGTAACCAAAAACTCGGTCAAAAGGAGAGGTTAAGGGACATTAGTCTTAAATGGTGTTTATGATGATTATGGAGACAATTTATGTGATCTTGAGCATGAGAATGGTTTAGAAAGTGCTGAAAAACATGAATGATGTCAAAGTATGGAGAGTATCAGTTCAGGGGGAGTTTGGTTTGGATAAAAAGAGGTCACTCAAGGTTGGTATAAGAGCTCAGAAAAGAACAAACATAGTTCCAAGGGGAGCTTGTAGACAAGTAAGTTTATCTTCTTATGCATAATTGTTTTCAATTTTCATTGTTTCATGTCAAGTGGCCAAGAAACCTTTTTCATAGATTTCAAAGGGGGAGAGAGTGCTGTTAGAATCCAGGAAGGATGACGTGAGCTTCTGGTTTGTGTTTTCAATCAAAGGTTTCTAAGAAATTTTACATCAATGATAAAGGGGGAGATTGTTGAAACTTGGTCATTGGTTTAGTGAGCATTCATGATGGTCTCAGTGTTTTGTAGGCTCTGTTTGTGAGGCAGGAGTCCATTAGAAGCATGGAAATGTTTGGTATTATTTGACCAGATGTTCTTTAGGTTAGATATGATGATATTATCATTATCAAGAACTCTTATAGTGAGTTTCAATTCATTTGGTTGAGGTCTCAGTTGAAACTGGCTTATGTAGATATGTTTATAGAGCCTAATGAGGTGTGACAGGTTGGTACAAAGTCATGAAAAGATCATGTGAGCATGGGAGAATCCTAGGAATGCTTTCAAGGGCATGTTTGAGCATCATAAAGTTGTATTTTATATCATGGAGGAAAATTTCACAAGTCCACCAAAGTTGGCTTTGAGAACTGAAATTGTAGGCTGAGGTAAATGAGATGGGTTTTAGATATACATGAAAACATATGGATAACCAACACATTAAATGTGTAGAGGGGTGTTTTTTAGTGCTTCAAGCCAAATTTCATCAAATTTTGAAATGGGGATTTAATGTTATTCATGTTTTTCTAAAACTGATCTCTTAAAGAATGCAAATTGAGCACCCTCGCTTATTAACATCCAAGAACATTTGTCGATCATTTTTCCAATAAATATTAGAATAATATTTTGAATATCACTTCGAAACTGAAATTTTACAAAATTTTTGGAGCAAATTGGTTGAGAAATAAAGAAGTTATGAACATTTTTCTAACAAGTTTTCTCTCTCTTCACATCTTCCTTTTAAAGCGAAAGATATAAAATGTATTAGTTGATCTCCAAATGGAATGGGCTTGATATGAAAACTCCTTAGAAATGTAATAGGACAATTTTAAGTCAGGATAGTGACATATTTTGATCTTGAGGTCAAAATTCTGATCTAGTGTGCTCTTGGTGTGAAAAATGATGATTGTACTATTAAAACTTGAAAGTGTACAAGTGGTCTCTCTTCAGTAGAAGACAATTCAAAGTTGGGCTCTTAGTTCTAGAAATTCTTGAAGTTTATCAAGTGTATATTCTTGAGAGTTCTCAGTCAAATGTTATGGTTACATTAAAAAGGACCTCTTAGTCCAGGTTAAGCTCACTTCAGTGCTTGAAGAAGAATATGGTATGGTTTGCATAAGGATAAGTTGGGAAATGAAAATAAATCATATTCTATAGGTAAAACTTGTTTTTTATGAAGCTTCATTCATGCTCTTTTGATGATATCTGAGATTTAAAACTCTGTTCTTTCAACTGTCTTGAAGAATTTAGTCTAGAATCTTGAGTTTTTGAGATGGAAATGCAATCTGTTCTTCACAAAAATCTCACTCAACTGGTTGGAAATAATTGATTTTTTTTCTCTTTAAGAGGCCAAACAATTCTTGATCAAGTGAGTAATGAAAAGCTGATAAGGAGCTCCAAATGTAAAACTATTTCTTGAGGCCCTCAAACCAAAATTTATAGTTCTTTTAAGCTTTTTTTTTCATGATCTTATGCACTATTGTGGAGTATGTAAAGTATCTATCTTTTAAAGTGGAAGGATGAGTGATGTTAATTCATTCCCTTGGTTGAGTTCAATCTCTTTTGTGCTTAAAACTAGATGTGTTATGTATTTCCTGAAATGAATATGGTTTATTATTATGTAATTTAGGTATTCTTATGTAACAAGAACATGTGAAGGTTACTGTACATACCCAAAATTGTAGGGTACAGTACCACCAGAACGATGTTACACATGCCCCAATGATGCTATAGGTATCCTTTGCAAGGTGTTCGGGATTTGGAAAAGCTCTCCAAGTGTACGTTAACATCCCATATGCCCCGCTTAGCCCTCTGCATGCCCTATTTTACTCTTTCCCTCTCTTTTCCTTTGCATTTTGGTCTCCAGTGATAAAAACCGTCGCCCAGGCAGGGTGGTGGTACTTCACATGTTTTCCAGCACACTTCTTTTAAAGTGACTCACGTTAATTTTTCAACTTTTACTAGTTTTCTCATCCGTTTTTGCTTGTATTTGTGATTTTGGTTCCCTGTAATAGTGTTTTCTCCATTGTTTATAGTAAAAGAGTTCTAGTTGGAGTTACATTTGGGTGAATGGGAATTATATAAATAGCTGGTTTGATTAAAAGCAAAAGGCCCCTCAAAACTACCTCTCATCCTCTCATTTCAATAGTTTAGTCTTTCAATTATTGTTTAGGAATTCAATAGTTTTCATTTGTTGCATGCATAGTTAGTCTTATTTTGATGTTTAGAAGCCACATGATCTTCTTGTTCTAGTGTCATTACTATTTCATACAATCAATTAAGGTAGGATAGTTTCATTTTTAGTCTAAAAGTCATTAGAGTTGTAGGTTTTTTTTTTTATTCGTTAAGAATGTTAGTTTCAGGTTCTGGATGTTTTGTGTTTCATGACTCACAATAAATCCCGCTAGGAATTGCATAAGCCAAGCTCTGTTATCTTGCGCTATCCCTCTCCTACTCGCATTGTATTCAGTCTACATCCAAAGATGCCATTGTTCCAATACCTACTCCCTGTTGATGCTAGCATTACCACGCCTTTTCTGGATTCATGTGAGCATGAAGGAATGAGGAGACCACACTGAGGGGACAAAGCCCACACACAATCTGATTCACCACTGTTCTACAAAATCCAGGTTCAAGCTATCAAAGTTCTAGTTAAAACATATCAAATAGAGTAGTGAATCATTTCATTTCAGTTAATCTCACTTTCGATATTGCCGAGGAAGCTGTGGGGATTGATAGTTTCTGAGAAACTATGATTCATTCCTCACTTCTGAGGTAAGATCGGGGGTCTTTCAAATAGATTAGATCAGTTATTTGGTTATTCAGAATAGATTCACAACTGCACATGTAGGTAGCTACACTCGGCTACTTTGTTTGTTTTAAATTTTTTTATTAGCTTAGTTGTTATTTTCTAGATATTAAATAATTGCTCTTTCAATTATATTAAATAGTCGTTATCTTAATTCTGTTAAATACTCTGTCAAAAATACAAAAATAGAGAATTTATATATGATGTGGATATACTTTACATAATTAGTTTACTTTGCTTTAGTTAGATTTATATTGTTTCTTTTGTATGACAATCATGGGAACTAGGAAGCCCAGAGAATACGTATTCGAGCTAATCGTGCCTCAACCCAATCTTGTTGCAGCAATAACTGACATAGACCAAAATCTCAGAATTCAGGTCTTTCGAACAACAACAGACCTACAAGAAATCAGCTCACAGTTAAGAGGATTAAACATAGAGGCCGAAAAGGCATACGACTACTAGATGTTAGGGATTAGGGATTGATTCTACACATGACCATAGGAGGCCCGCAACAACCATGAACCTATGGTTGTGATCCATAGGTCCCACAACCCAATGGGCCCACAGGTCAATAGGACGTTGATGCTGGTTTATGCACATTAGTATTCATATCCTTTCCACTTCCACCAATCATTATCGCACAACTATCCTCACTAGACATAGCAGTTAATCAAGCTAAGGAATTTTGGACTAGACTAGAGAATCACCCATAGAATCCACCATACATTCCATCATCAATTTTTCATGACCCTGTCAGGAGACATATACGAAGCACCCATAGGTTATCTTCCACGTTTCCCGTAACCTATAGATCAGATCATGCCAGAGCTCGATATTGATTGGAGCCTTCGAGCAGTCATCCTTGCCGAATGATCTATCATGCCAGGTTCAGGTTAGGAGGGCCTTCTTTGCCTTAGATTCACAGATTCCATTAGTGTGTGTCGAAGACATAAGATTGCCTAACTAGTTTGTCTGCGCCCCATGTATATTCCATGCCCACTGGCTGTCTTGGCATGAACTGGGGAGGTCAGGTGTGAGGAAGAGTTACTTGTAGATTCCCATGCTGGCTTGTCGCTTTTCCATTGTACAAAATTGGTGAACTCAACGTGAACTACACAACCATTTCACCCTATCTACCTCATTAGCCTTTCACATCAGCTTTACCACAAAAGTGGTGAACCTGACGTGAAAGGAATAGTTGACTTCATTTTCACCTTTCCCCTTTTAGTGTTTCATTTTCTTTTATCCATCTTCGCTTCTTCCCATTATTCTTCGGGTATTCATATACCCCCCGAATATGTCAGGATTCAATGCATATGATAGACCTCTCCTAGGTTTTGATACATACTACGATCAACTGAATAGATAGCCATCACCCTCGCTCTCAGCATGGGGTGAAAAACTATTCAATTAATTGGCTTTCAACACAAACTCTACCTCAAAGGACTAGATATAGTTCTTCTTTCCAAATAGAGGAGTTGGATCAGCTCACTCAAACACAACAACCAGAGCCTTCAGGATCGAATAACATGACACTCACTAGGGAATTTGGTTCATCTCCTCAGGTGTTGCTTAGACCGCAAATCAGTAGACAATCAAATCCATATTTGTTTTTAGATGATGAACATTTAGTACGTTATACTAGGAGTGAACAATGCTCTCTAAGTATTTATCCACCTATAGGAAGTTTGTAAACACAACCCGAGGTCTCTTTTCAAGAAAACACCTTCGTTCCTCCACCTATAGGAAATACCCTTGGTGAAACTTGGCAGGGCACCGATCAATTCATAGTTGGGTACCATATTCCTATACAACCTCAACAAACACCACTAAGGAAAAATACCATATCTTCACCAAACGAGGTCATCTCAGCCTTAGTTGAGAAAGTTAGAGGGTTGGAGCTTGCTCAAACAAGTCAAAATTTACAATTCATGCAGGCAGGAAATTCCAATCCTCCACATCATCCTAGCCAAGTAGACCTCCTCACAGGAACAGGCACATTGGGCATGCTTCCTTAGTATTCACAAAAAATGCCAACTAGAACTGTGTTCTCTAACGCCGCTCCAGTGGAAAATATGATACCTCCCAGTTTAGTACAAAACAATCCATTTCTGAACAATGTTCCTCCATATTTAAACATGTATTCCAAGTCACCACAAGGAGATATGTTCTCTTCTCCCGACATGTTCACTCAACCACAGGGATTTCCTTATGTCCCTACAAATGCATATGCTACACCATATCAACAAACCATCCCACCTCCCCCCCTCAGCAAACACCATCAATGGTCGAAACCTATGTGATAGGAACTTATTCAGAATATTTGAAAGAGCCCATAGAATTCAATGTATGAAGCGTCATGCTTCCGAGACCTCTTCCCGATTTTCCCAAGTACAAAGGGGAGGGAGATCTAAATGCACATATTAAGGCCTATGCCACAGCCATTTGAGAACTGCTCCCCTGGGATGGAGTTTTTGCTAAAATATCCCCCAAAACTTTGGAGGGAATTTCCCTCAATTGGTATTACAGAATACCTGAAGCCTCCATCCATTCATTTAAACAACTCGTTTCAGAGTTCATCAAGGCATTCGATATGAACAAATTTTTGAGAACATGAATAAGGGAATTCTTGAATATTAAGAAAGAACACAATGAATCTGTTGCTCATTTCATCCAAAGATGGCATACAGTCCTCTATTCTTCAACGAGTGCTCCAAACATGGATCAGATGGAATTATGTGATTTATTCCTTCATTCTCTCAGTAGAGATATAAAGGAAGAATTCTAAAAGTTCCCACTAAGAACTTATGATGAGGTGCTCGAGAGTACTCTCCGAATAGATCAAATTGTAATTGATAGCGGTTGCAAGGCATATGGAACAAATGGGAGGTTAATCATCCCCAACCAAAATACTACGACTTATCCTACTACCACAAACACCAATCAAGGACCTAAAATCCTTAACAAAAACCATGGGGTCACAACAGATGGAGTAACTGACCAATGAAAAAAGGCAAATGTTGTAAATACTCCACCACTAGTTAGCAATCAACAAAACAATAATTTTACCCCAACAATCAATGCGGTGGATTTTAATCATCCACAACAACAACAAAAACAATGGCAGATCCAGACACAGGGTCCAAGTTAAAACTCAACTAGATATCAAAACCAAAGGCAAAAAATGCAAAACTTTAATCTTAATAGTCAACGATTTAATCATAGTTTTGGACCACAACACATGCCAAACCAACAACCTAGGAATTACAATCCCAACTCGTATTGTGGTTTCCAAAAAATTCAAGGCCATGACACTAGGAATTGCCTTGACTACAATAAATTCATGCAACGTTTTCTAGAGGAACAAAGATAACTTTTCATAGATATGTTCTTAACAGATCCTGGATCACCTGCGCCAAATAATTTCACAGGGGCGTTCTCCCCTAAAAACGCACCCCTCAAGATCTTCAATGTGCCACTCCCAAATCAAAATAACAATAAATTAAATCCAAATGGGATGAACAAGGGTGTAATGATAGGAAACCATGAACATGAAGCCTCAACTTCACTAAATCCACTTGTCGCACCACAATTAGGAAATCAGCCATGAACCAAGATAGCCGGTTTAGTGGAATTAGACATTGAGCTACACATGGAAGCCATAACAAGGACAGGAGAGTATTCCTCTCATCCAAATCCAAGTTACCCACTAGAGCCAGATAACATTCAACAAACATTAGTAAAACCTGTAGGTGCCTACGATTTAATTAATGACCTGACAAAGACCTTCTCTCACATCTCCTTTTTGGACTTATTGAAGAACTCTCCTACCCATAGGGCTGCTCTTTTAGAAGAATTCGGTTTAGGTCATTTAATTAACATCACTCCTCCTCCCAAAACATAGGTAAACCATATAGACTTTGATATCCACCCTCCGGGGCAGCTTGATAGGGATACCGAGTTTATATTCGACATAAGCAAAATGCCAACAGACGTTGAAATTTCACGTAGAGGTGATCCAGCCTTACATTTACAAGTGTGGGTTTATAACAATTATGTTAAACATGCAATGGTTGATGATGGGGCAGTAGTTAACATAGTCCCCTTCTCTTTCCTTCAAAATCTAGGGTATGGAGAGACAAATTGTTCCACGAATCTAAATACACTAAGAGGCTATAATAGCCTTAAAGCCACTTTGAGTGGAACTATAATACTACCAGTCACCTTAGGACCCAAAACAATCCTCATTGAGTTTTATATTATAGATAAAGAAACCAACCATAATATGATCCTTGGCTGGCCATGGATACACCGAATGAAGGCAATCCCTTCTACGTTATTTCAGGAAATAAGATTCTTGCACTTAAGAAAGATATTCGTAGCAAAATGTGATCCGAAACCATTCGATATACACCTGGTAGACCTGAAGAAAAGGCCAGGCATTCACTCTGAGTTTGAACTCCCAACAAACCAACTTAACAAACCAATCAACTCAAAACCAGAAGAAAAATTAATACCTACAACAAAACTAGAGATTACGAACCTAGTCAAGAGCATCCTAGCCCTCAAGGATGAAGCCAACATTGTAGAAACAATGTCATTAGGGACTACTGTAAAAATTGTTGAGTTACTAGAACAAGATCTACCAATTTTCCTACCATTTGATTCCACAGGTATGGGATGTACCCTAGGAGTTGGTTCTCTTCCAGCAGAGGAACTCTACATGGTAGAAGTAACCGAAGCAGAAGAAATAGACGTAACGAATGTCCCAACATCCATCTTCCCAAATAAACATTGGACTCTCCACTTTGATGGAGCTAGATGTTGTTATGGGGCTGGGGTAGGTATGATCTTTACTTCTCCCGAGGGAAAGATCCTACCATTCGTCTTTAAATTAAATTTCGAATGTACAAACAATGGCATTGAGTACGAAGCCTTCCTCCTTGGCCTCATCATAGCTAAAAGGCTTGGTGTTAATGACATCAGAGTGTTAGGAGACTCTCAATTAGTAGCAAACCAAGTCTCTAAGGTGTATGAGACTAGAGCTGAACATTTACAGCTCTACAAAATAGCAGTATTAGATTTGAGCAAAGGATTTAACTTCATATCAATTGAAGTAATCTCGCAAGAACAAAACCTTCTTGCAGATTCGATAGTAACCTCGGCTTCACGTTTCACTCCAAAAAGTGAGTTGGAGGACACCCGTTTCATGGTATTCCTTTGTACTGAACCGTTATTAAAGAAAAATTCAACAAACCCTCTTCTAACCCACATAGCTAAGAATAAATCTACTATCTTAGGTCACGTTGATAGTGATAGAGCCACTCTTGATTATCTAAATGCCTATGCAGAGTTACATCTCACCCATCACATGGTAGATTTTTCCTTAATCCCACATTTGTCTTCTTACTTTGGAAATCCCATGGTAGAGCTTCCCTCACAAAAGGAACTCGACATATATGTGGTAGAGAATGGAGAGGATCTGGAACTACCTCTAGCCCTGCCTGAGTTTGAAGAAGGTAACGCTTCTTTGATAGAAGAAACCATTGATATAAGCATCAGAACGGAGGAAGAACCAAGGATATTGAAACTAGGATCTTCGTTAAATTTGGAAGAAATAGAAATACACACTCGAATCGTAAAAGAACATCAAAAGGCTTTTGCATTTAATTATAAAGAAATGACAGGAATTACACCGCACATTGTGGTACATAACCTCATCACCAAATCAGATGCAAAGCCAACTAAATAAAAATTGATACCAATGAAACCCAAGGTAGCTCTCATGGTGAAGGAAGAAGTAATGAAGCTTCTCTAGATAGGGTTCATCAAACCAGTCAATTGCTCTCAATGGGTATCTAATATCGTCCCCGTTCTAAAAAAGAATGGGAAGATACGCATCTGCATAGACTTCTGAGACATTAACAAGGTGTGCCCCAAGGATGACTTCCCATTACCATCCATTGACATCATCGTTGATGCAACAGCTAGATTTGAGCTTTTGTCTCTCATGGATGGGTTCTCAGGATACAATCAAATCAGAATATCTGAACAAGACCAAGCCAAAACCACGTTTATAACTCCTTGGGGAAATTATTGCTACGCTATTATGCCATTTGGTCTCAAGAACACTAGCGCTACATACCAGCAGGTAATGACATACATATTTCATGATATTATTCATAAAATCATGGAATCCTATGTAGACGACCTATTGGCCAAGGCCAGGAAGTGCTATGATCACCCGGAAGTGCTCCGCATCATTCTTTCACATTTGATCGAATACAGAGTCACACTAAACCCAAAAAAATGTGTATTTGGTGTGACAGGAGGGAAACTCCTAGGTTACATTATATCATCATGAGGGATCGATGTAGACCCAGCCAAAATCTAGGCTGTTCTTGAGATGATCCCATCATCAGACGACTCTGGCATTAGATCATTTCTTGGAAAGCTCAGTGCAATTCGGAGATTCATTCCAGACTTAAGTTTTGCTGTACATCCGATCAACAATTTGTTGAAAAAGGATTGCTGCATTATTTGGAAAAAGGAATGCCATGAGGCCTTCGAAGTAGTTAAATGATTCTTACTGTCTCCTCCCACATTAATGCCACCTAGACCAGATCATCCTTTAATCTTATATTCATGGGCTACGGATGTCTCGCTAGCCTGCATGTTGGCTCACGAAGACGATGATAAATGAGAACGTGCAGTCTATTTTATTAGCCAAATGTTGCTTGATTATGAAACATGTTATACGTAGGTAGAATGAGAATGCCTTACCATAGTCTTTGCAACCAAACGCTTAAGACATTACATGCTAAATCAAGAAACAAGGGTCATTGTAAAAAAACCATTTACGAACTTTCCCCACGCAAGGGTCTTTGTCTAAAAATGTTGGATGCTTTATAACCTTAATGGGTGAATTTGAATTAAATTTTGTAAACCAAAAGTCCATTAAGGGACAGATCATTGTAGATTGGTTAGCTAAATTGGCAAGGGAAATTTTACAGATAACCCTACCAAAATTTTGTTCCGTTCCCTCGTCAGGGACTCCTTACGTTCGGAACGTTGCAAAATCCCTTCCTGGGAAATCTGGTTTTCCGAACTTAGCCATTTTTGGTCTTTTTTGGTCGGGCACACATAATGTCTATGCAACATAAAGTGTTCATGCACCCCCTTTAAATCCTTTGGCGCACGGTTTGACGTGTCGACACACCTTTTGGTGTGCCTCACTATGTTGCGCCTTTCTTGCATGCGCCAAGGTGCATGCGCCTTCATGTCAACAATACTTTTGTTGCGCCGCATTTTGGTGCGCCAAGGGCACACGTATTTCCATGTTGACAACGCTTTTGGTGCGCCAAAGGCACACATAACTTCGTGTTGGCAGGTGTTTTGATGCGCCAAAGGGCGCATCCTTCCCATTGTCGACAGGCGTTTTGGTGCGCCACTTGAAAAAGTGGTTGGCACATTTATTACCACCTTGCCTATATATAGGCACATCTGCCCTGTCATTTTCATTAGTCAGAAAACACGTGATTATTCTCTTCCCTCTGTACCTGTCAGCGCGCCTGTCGTTATCGAATCACGTCGTGGACCCAGTTTCACACCTCTCACATTATATATTCCTGGTAAGAGGTCCCTGTTGCTCTTGTGTTTTGTATTTTGGTTTTTGGCTGCTTGTTTGTGAGGATTAGATTAAATAAATCTGTGAACCATGGAACCCTCCCCCTTGCTGTTTTTTCTATCCTTCCCCATGCACTTCCCCCTCTTTCCAGATCTGCTGGTAAAGAGGACTCTGTCTTGTAAAGAAATTGCTTGAAACTCTTTGTTTTAGCTTCTTCATCACCCAAGGAACCCTGCAAAAGAAGCTTAAAAGCATGTAAACCCCTCAGAGAAGGAATCAAGGCTTAAAAATAAGACTGTATTGTTTCCTCTTTTGGCGCATCCACCACCCCTGCAACATGATATACAGTCGCGCCAATGGCGCATCTACCATGCCTGTTGCATAAGGAACAGCTGCGCCCTCAAGGCGCACTTCCCTTGCTTGTTGCACCCGCTTTCCCTGTGCCCTACTTGGCACACCAAACTCATGTGTAGCATTACTGAAACTTGCGCCATTGGCGCACCTTGCATCCATGCAA
The DNA here is from genome assembly GCA_019776745.2 of Taxus chinensis. NCBI lineage: Eukaryota > Viridiplantae > Streptophyta > Pinopsida > Cupressales > Taxaceae > Taxus > Taxus chinensis. The sequence goes on along the minus strand of CM034153.1, from coordinate 715,854,167 downwards.
CACCAACTTTATTTGCGCCAAGTGCAAAACTGTTAACGGCGCAGGCGCATCCATTATTACAAACAACATCATGTCATGCAGACCTTCCATGCGCCGCACCAAGTTCCCCTGTGGTGCATGAAAAAATGATGTTACACGCATTAAACCTGCGCCCTTTGGCGCATCCTGTACCCGTGTAACATGAAAAATATCAGCGCCCGTTATAAAATGCATACATATGGCGCAGGCGCACTTCTGCTTGCAACAACAAAAAATGCAACCTGCAGTATTCATGCGCCCTGCGCCCTTTGGCACTGATTTATCCCTTGCAACACCCCTTTTCTGTGCGCCATATTATTTAGCCCTGTAACCTGCAGTATTCATGCGCCCTGCGCCCTGAGGCCTTAAAATCACTAACTCTTTCTTCTGTTAACGCTTTAATGGAAGATCAAACAACTAATATGACTTTCTTGCGTTGGGTTTCACTTCTTCTTCTTGCAGATCAGCAACTAAGTTCAGAGTTACATATGTCAACATCAAGCAAGAGACCTACCAAATCTAAGGGCAAAGCCAAGCTCACAGAGGAAGAAATGAAGTATAAATATCAGAGGGTCAGGATGCCCGAATCCCAGGCAGAGTGTGACCTGGATATCAGAGACTCAGAACTTGGTCACATTGATATGGAGGATTTCTGGGCCAGAACCCGGAAGGTCACAGGAAGTCCATGGATGGACAAACTGATGGGCAGTGGGTTGCATTTTGCTGGAGGGATCCCAGTTAGTGCCGTGAACAATGAGTTCATGATGGTAGTAGCCCGCTGCTACAACAAAGACACAAGATGTGTTCATAATGAGAAGGGCGAGGTCATAATCAACCTCACTGCCTGACACTTCGAAATAATGCTCGGCATTCCTCACCACCGGCACTTCGTGGCCGTAAGCCAGGAAGATTGCATCAAGGCTTGGGATGATAATGAGGATCAGTGTATGTAGTTGATGAATGAAGTATACCTGAAGAACAAAAAGGTGGTGACCCGATGGCCACAAGTCATTCATCGCAGTGACTTTTCAGAGGAACTCAGTGATACAATTACGTTCCTGAGCAGAGTATTTGGGCTTCCTGATGCCCACTACTTTCACAAGTGGATGCTGAGATACTTAGAGACGATGAACAAAAATGTGCCAGATCAACGCTTTGAGTGGGCGGAGATCATAAGCAGCACCATATCTGAGCAGCTCCAACAACTTACCACAATGGGGAGGTTCTATATGAACTCCTACGTAGTTTATGCCACGGCCTCAGAAAGGGATTATCCAGCTTTGATGCGGTGCGGGGTTTGGCCCCAAGTTAAAATATATGAATACTATCCAGAACTGAAGCTGGAAAATAGCATCCCCTAGTTTACAAAGATCAACGATGCCTTCTTCTACGGCATCATCTACCTTTTGAGGCCGAACATGACTCACGGTCGTACGACCAAGAGCATCGTCGCAGCCACAGAGAAATGGGGGGCCTTGTTCACTCAATTCCCCACCTTCACTTATCTGAGGGCAGTCAACTTCTTGGGGGAACCAACCAAACTGCCGAGATATGCCGGCCCCAAGTTGATCCTGTTGGAGCTGTCAAGACAACTTATCACCTACCACGAAAAGTGTCTCAAGAGAAAGAAGGGTGGAACTCCTTTCCCCCTCACAGTGGGCAGGTATACTTGTCTCTCTCACCATAAAGTGAAGGATATGTTTGCAGAACTGGAGCTGCTAAATCTAAAGCATAACTTCCCAGCAAGGCCCAATTTCGACCCAAGGAATTGTCTCCCTAGGGCCAAACTCGATCCGATCCACATCCCTCAGATCGAGGATATTTATATCGACCTATATCATGAGGTCGAGCTCAGGAGGAAGGATCATTCCCACTTGGCCTTGGCCGAAATCATCCAGTACGGTGTGGCCATCATCCCAAAAGGTTATCAAACTACTGATCAAGAAGTTGATCAGGTATATCTTGACACAAATGGGGACGATTGGCCTTTCACTGTGATTGACAGGAACAAAGCACCTCAGACCATAGAAGAAAGGGTCAAGGAAACTCTGCGAAGAACAGAGCATTGGTGCAGAATGAATGGTCTCATTTACCTCGGAGTTGATTTCACCACATCTCCGTTGGGCAACGCACCTTCCTGGGAAAAACAACTACCAAAGGGCAAGGGGAAAGGCAAAGAGGGTGAGTCAAGCTCCACCCAAGAGGAAGCTCCTGAAAGTCCTCCTTCCGCTTCACAAGAACGGGTTGTAATCCCAGAAAGCTTAGAAGAAGAAGCAGCGGAAGATGTTCCGATAGGCACATCCACTCAGGATGTTGCCATGACTGTAACTATTGAGGTCCCTTCTATCCCTTCTCCTTCTCCTCCTTCCCCTCCTCAAGTGACCCAAGTGACCATTCCTTTGGTCGTGTCCTCTCCCCCATCTTCTACTGTTCCCCCTTCTTCATCATCCATCTTCTCTTCTCTCGCGGAGCTGTCCCCCACCATTTCTTCCCTCATCTCTCAGCTCCCTTCCATTCCTATGTCTACCTCCCCTGCAGTATCCCTTCCTCCCGTGAGCACTTCCTCAGCTTCCCTCTCAATGCCGCCTCCAAGTGTCTCCATGTATTTTCCTTCTACTACTGCAGCTGCTCCCTTTTCTATTTCTGGTCCTTCTCCCATAAGTCCAGCCTGGATCTCCCAGCACCTGAGTCAACAAAAGAGGAAAGTTCCCATCGCACCGATGGACTTCTCCATCATCCCATCAAAAGGGGCCAAGAAGCAAAAGCCTATAACCCGCTTCTCTCAGAGTGCATCAGGGGAGAGAGTAATGGAGATTGCATACCCCAATCCTTTAAAGGATAAAAAGGATCTGTCTTCGGCAGATTACACAGTGACTCAAGTCACAATGGGGACATCTTCAGAAAGCCTACAAGGAGAGGCCCTATCTGCAGTTGATGCCCTTTGCAAAAAGCTCCAGGAAGCAAAGGAAGAGAAAAGGCTGCTAAAGGAGAAAAATAAACATCTTCTCCACGCCTTGCAGAAAATGGGCAGTGCGCCTCCTACAACTGTCACCGAAACTCCTGAGCCTCTGAGCCAGGATAAAATTAATGAATATGCCAAAATCGGCGAGCAGGGCATGGCAGTTTCCACCTGGAGGAGCCAAATCCTCAAGGAAAGCGAGGGAGTAATCGCTAAGTTCACCGGGTTATATCAGAATATCAATCAGACGAACAGAGAACTCCAGGTGATAGCAGGACCCATCTCCGAAGAGCTGGATCATGCCAGGATGTAGCACGAGACCTTTCAGAAAATGCTCGACTGTTCAGTCGAAGATCTGGTCAAGTTCGACGTCTTTGGACACCCCAGAGCCCTCAACAAAATCCTTTCTACTCTGGATTATCGGGTTGATCAGCTGGAGTTTGTCCTGGAGAAGATCGAAAAAGTAAAAGAGGAAGCCCTGGATGCAATGCATCAAATGGAGCAGATTGTCCTAAGAATGTCTCCAGGCTTGCTCACTCCTTCTTTCACCTTAAGAAAGGTTGAGGAAACTATTTAGATCTTCAAGGAGATCGTTTCATAGGGGCTGGGACCAGAGGTCACGTTCGACGCCAAATCCATCAACAACCTGCTGGCTTGTCGCGACTTCATTGGGTACCTGATAGAGGCAGAGAATGATTATTCCAAACTCCCAGAAAATCTCATAGATGAGCGGGAGACTTGCGAAGCTATCAACGATCGACACAAGGATCCTTCCCAGGATCAACTTCAACCCATGATTAGCAAATTCATGGAATACTGTGCCCAGTTCCACATCTCGTCGCCTGAGCAGCAAAAACAGGATACCCCCTTTCAGCCGCGGGACGACGACGAATAGTTTCCTTCTTCCCGACTTTCTCCTTGTAAATATCTAAAGTTTGTTGACACAAACGATGACATCATCCATGTTGCACCATGGGATGATGTCATCCACAAAGTTGTCAAAAAGTCAACAAATGACTTTGGATTCCTTTGTAAGATATTTTTGTAATTAAGTGGTTGGTTTGCTTTTGTCTTCTTTTCTTCTCTCCTTCTATATATACTTGAATACTTGTTGTATTCAGGGAGTGGATATTTTTTAGATGAAAAATAGAAGTGGGAAGAAAAGGCTTTGTACTTTTTGTAACAGAAGAAAATATTAATACAAATATTAAGACTTTGTGTTGAATATGTGTGTTATGGGCATCTGATCTTTCTTATGTCAGATCTATGCATTTATTCTGTTGGATCTATCTCTACTTTTTTGTCATTTATTCATCAGTATTTCTTTATTCGTTTATGCAAGTAGGTTTGGCTCTGTTTACTACCAATCCCAAAACATAAACCCTCTGACCTTTCTGCTTTGGAATTCATTTCTTTTCTCCCTTCGGACCTGATCTTTCTTCATCCTCTCTTTCATTCCTTTCTTTTCCCAGTTGGAAACACCCCTACTGGGATGAGATCCCAAACCCCCGAAGGTAGAATATTGTGAGACTTGCACAGATTCCTACCGGTAGAATAACAATAAACCAGTTTCGCTTTGCTGACTCAAAGAGGGGCTATGCCCTGCACACTGTTGGCTCGTTTATCCATAGATCTGCCCAAGAGATAGATTTTCAAACCAACAAGATTCACATACCGACACAAGCTCTACAACCAATCGCGACTCCATGTCCCTTTTCTACATAGGGCCTAGATTTGATAGGGAAATTCTCTCCCTCGTTAATGGATGGCCATAACTTCATAGTCATGGCCACCGAATATTTTACCAAATGGGTAGAGGTTATGCCTCTTACTACTGTACCAGGTGTCATGATCACCAAGTTCATTTTGAACCAAATTATCTACAGGTATGTTGTCCCGCAAGTCATTATCTCAGATAATGACACATCCTTTAAGAATGATGAGGTTCATGAGCTATATAGCAAGTTCAAAATAAACCATCACACAGCCTCTCTTTACTATCCTCAAGCCAACGGGCAGGCTAAAGCAACAAACAAGACATTGAAATCTATTCTCCTAAAGACGGTAAAAGAAAACAAATGAGATTGGCATTTAAAGTTATATCCAACCTTGTGGGCCCACCGAACCTCAATAAAAACACCAACAGGAGCAACTCCTTTCTCATTGGTATTCGGAGTAGAAGTAGTTCTCCCACTTGTGGTTGAAATACCTAGTCTCCGCATCTCATTACAAGGGATTCTTGATGAGGAAGCTTATAGAGAAGCACGCCTCTCCCAACTAGAAAGCCTAGATGAGGCCAGGTTAAATGCTAAATAGTGACATAGAGTCTATGTTGACCAGATGTACCAGCAGTATAACAAAAAGGTCTATGAATAAGAAATATATGAAGGAGATCTAGTTCTAATACTAGACAACCAGATCAATAAGAAAATCGGCGAAGGAAGAAAGTTCCGGCCCAAGTGGTTGGGCCCATATCAAGTTATAAAGGACTACGGAAATGGTGCGTATCTCTTGTGCACACTAGAAGGTGAGGAATTTGGTGAAACTGTCAATTCCTTGCACCTTAAACAGTTTTACACATGAAGCATCAGCGCTATTTGTATAATTATATTTACATTGCATCTTCATTTACATAGGTTCATTTTGTTCGCTTGTTTCATAAAATTTGGTGATCAAGGGACTTGTTCTTAAGAAATTCATTACAAACTTCTAATGGTATTGGTAGAAACATTCAAATCATACTTCTTCATTTTCATAACATCACCAACTGTTTCAGAATCATGTCATTAATTAAAGCTAGATACGACAAAGTCTTAACGGTAGCCATACCAAGGCCTTGCATGTTTGTTCTCACTTTGTTTGCTTCCTAGGATAGGTGTCTTGCCTATGGTCTGTTCTAGAAGCTTCATGGTGTCACATCTATCCCGTATATATGTCTCTTTAGAAATAAGAACATACTAACATTTTTCTCAAATAAATAAGTCGAATATAGATCAAACAGAAAATTTTACTTTTACACATTTCCTTGCCCTACCAACCTTCGGTGATGAAATTGCGTCTCTTACTAGTGACATAGGGTTGGGAAAGGATGGGAATTCCCCCTACTCACCTATACCTTATCCATGGTGATAAGCACATGCTTCCTACTAGTAGCATGGGGCAAGGTGTAGGGGGTCCTCTTGATAGTAAAACGTTGAAGGTCATAAGAAAAAGTTCAAATAAACCTTTGAAATATTGAGTCAAAAACAAATTATCAGATGTCCAAAATTCCAAGAGAGTTCAAATAAACCCTAAAAACCAGATTTTGTCAACCAAGTGGCCATCTACGGATCTAAGTCTAGATAAAATACAAAGCAAGTCACATTCTAAATTATGGAGTCACTTGAGTAGGGTAGGTTTGTATCGTCCTAATTTGGTACCACCAACTCTTTGTCTATCTCCCATCATTACCATTTCAACACACCTCATAGCTTGTGCCCTTTCTAGCTCTTGGTGGTGAGCCCTCGCATCTTACTAGTTGCGTGGAGTTAGGAGTGGGGTAAATGCATCTACTCATTGTACCAATTCGTCATCACATTTTGTCAAAACAAATATGAAGTACCAAAAAATTGATTATAGAAGCTAAAGTTCAAGGTCACAAGTTCATTTGCATCATCATACATCAACATCACAAAATACAAAAAGAAGGAAAGCATTTGTGTCATTTTTTCTCCATTGCATACATTCTGAAAAGCATATAAAAACAAGAATTCTAATAAGCATCTAATATACATGTGGAAATAAATCACAAAATCCTAGACACCAAGAGTCTGATCCAAACGAAAGTATATATATATAATCAAAGTTTTATGTACAATTCCATCATGCACTAGGCATGGTCAAAACACTCAATGAGCCCGGAAAATACAAAATGATCATATAAAAAATCTAACAAGAGTCGCTACAAAAAGAGCCAAGTGGCCTCTCAACCCCTATGAGATCCCCCCGAAGGTGCATGACCACATCTAGCACTTCGGCTATACCAGCGCTCTGAGTGCACTGAGGGCTCATGGTCCCGAACAGTAGCTTTAGCCTTGTTATGAGAGTAGCTCCTCATCAAGCACTCTGCAGTCCTATACCTGGCTAACTCAGTATGGAGGGAAGTCACCATCTTGGCCATGTGCCAGACAAGGGCAAAGACATCACTATGCCTACCAGCTGCTAAAGGCTCCCCCACATCCACTGACATCTCGGCGTGAGTCTTATCCATGGGGAGCATCAGGGTATCAGTACATACCCGGCGAATCAAGTCTCACCACTCATCATCAGTCTCTGTAAGAAAAGGAGAAGAAAAATTAGAAACAATCAAAATATAAAAACAAAAATGAACAAAAGGAGAGATAGCAACTAAGGCAATCCTAGCTAAAAAAAATATTAAAAGAAGAGTGATGACTCACTCAGATCTCCAGGCCTCCAAGAGGGATACCTAGGATCAGCACATGCCATAGATGTCACCGCTAACTGATGTCCTCCTCCTGTATTTGGGGCAACATAGCATCATGTTATGGACTTGTCCTCTCCACCTAAGTCCTGAGAAGGTAACTCCTCTGAGACTAGAGTCACCCTCTCCACACTCTTCTCTGCCATCTCGGCCTGTAGGATCTCCTGAGTGTCATGCCACTTGGGATCGCTATCCTCCTCTCCACCTGACTCACTGACCTCCATGTCCTCGGTCTCCTCCTCCATCTCTACCCCTGTGAAATCCTCAGACTCGGTGTCTATATCAATAGGGTCATCACCGCTAGGGGTAGGACTAGCGGAAATCTGAAGTAAAAGTGCCTGAGGAGCACCGACTCTCTCTCGGGCATGTACCCACTCGCCTAGTTGCAATAGGGACACAGGAGTAACAATAGTCCAACCCTGGCCTCTAGGACCTCCCCTAGCCTCCCAAACTGATCTGAACACTGGCACCACTAGGGGAAGCATATCAACGTAGGAAAGGCTGAACTACTGACGCACTCGATCAAAGGGGTGTGTCTCTACCTTCCTCGTCCTGTCCACAAGCTGCCCTATAGTAGAGCAGGAAATCAAAGTGAAGGTCTCCTCGCCCCATAACCCTGCCATGGCCTGATAAGGTGTGGCCTCCATGTCATCAGTAGTCAGGGAAGCAACTGGTTGGTGGGGTGCTTTAAGCACCGACATCTTTGTCCATCTAGCTGCCCTCACAGCTCCGGGATCCGCCACCTCTATGCCTCTCCCATAAGGGATGATACACTCATAGACCCAGCTCATAACCAAGGTCAGATGGCTCAAAGACTATCCCTGTAAGTGAACCACCCTTTACAAGTCGTGATAGGTGGTCCCAAGTATATCAGCTCCCCAGGCATAAATCTGACCATGTGCCTCAATCTGTGAAATAATAGGGGACCAGTAGTAGAGTAAGGTGTCCCCTCCCTTGTCCCCGATCAATCTCGAGGCAAGGATCCCCCATAATGGCCTGACGAATCAAAGGGACAGGCAAGCTAGGAATGGAACTAACCCTCACCCCCTTCTTTGAACCAGTGGAGACAACTGCATCTCCCATATATGTAGCCCCACTGAGCTATCTGAGCCCACAACCCCAATGTCTCAAGTGTAAGCCGTCTCCCGATGATCAGGACTCCCAAGATGCGGTAGACATCCTCTAGGGTAATAGTCCACTCACCCCTAACTCCTGGAAATCAGAAAGTGTTTCGATTAGCATCCCAATACGAAAGCATGTCACATAGTATGTGACTAGAAGGTGTGACATGAGGAACCCATGATATACGTAATATGCTAGCCCTCTGAAGAGTATCCTACTCATCCTGAGAAAGTGCATCCAACACTGCTGGAAGCCAGTCACACTCTCTCTTGGCTCCATTTGATATATTCCTCCTTCTTCTACATATACCCAAAAACACATAAAAAGGAGTAAGTTAGTACTTGAATCACATTGAAAAAATCATTAAATCAAACAGGAAGAATGGGAAGAAATGCAAAAACATGTCAAAAAAAAATTGTTTTATTTTTTTGGAAAGGACTGCTGCCCTAAGCAGGGCGGTGGTTCAGTGACCACCACTTTAAAGGGTGGCGGTCTTGTAACCGCCACCCTGCTCAGGGCAGCAGTCATGTCCCGCATTTCCAAACGGGCCACGTGCCTTAAAAAATGCTTAAAAACACAAAAAATGACCATTTTGACTAAAATGAGAGCCTACCCATTAGGCGTCCCTCCCTAAGAACACATTTAAAACTAGAAATTTCAAAAATTACCCCCCCATGGCGAAGATTTCATCATTTTTACATTTTAGGTATAAAAATGGTAAATCAAAAAACTAACCTAATCAGGGGCGGCGGTCCTTCATGCGTTTTCCAACGCACTTTTTTAATCACGACTTGCGTAATTTTTCAACTTTTACCAACTTTCCTCATCCGTTTTTGCTTGTATTTATGATTTTGGTTCCCTAGAATAGTGTTTTTTCATTGTTTATAGTAGAAGAGTCCTAGTTGGAGTTACCTTTGGGTGAATGGGAATTCTATAAATAGTTGGTTTGATTACAAGTAAATGGCCCCTCAAAATTACCCCTCATCTTCTCATTTCAATAATTTAGTCTTTCAGTTCTTGCTTAGGAATTCAATAGTTTTCATTTGTTACATGCATAGTTAGTCTTATTCTTCTATTTAGAAGCCACATGATCTTCTTTTTCTAGTGTTATTATTGTTTCGTACAATCAATTGAGGTAGGATAGTTTCATTTTCAGTCTGAAGCCATTCTAGAGTTGTAGGTTTTGTTCATCAAGAAGGATAGTTTCGGGTTCTCCGCAGATGTTTTGTGTTGTATGACTCACAATAAATCCCGCTAGGAATTGCATAAGCCTAGGCTCTATTCTCTTGCATTATCCCTCTCCTACTCTCATTGTATTCATTCTACATCCAAAGCTGGTCATTGTTCCAATACCTACTCCTGTTGATGCTAGCATTACATGCTTTTCTAGATTCACATGAGTACGAAGGAATGCGGATACCACACTGAGGGGACAAAGCCACACACTATTGGATTCCTCACTTTTATGCAAAATCCATGTTCAATCTTTCAAAGTTCTAGTTAAAATATACCAAATAGAGAAGTAAATTACTTCATTTCTATTATGTTCATTTTCGATATTTCCAGGGAAGCCATTAGCGGATCGATAGTTTCTGAGAAACTATGATTCGTTCCTCACTCTTGAGGTAGGATCAAAAATCTTTCAATTAAATTAGATCAGTTATTTAGTTATTTAGAATAGACTCACAACTGCACAGACAAGTAGCTATACTTAGCTACCTTGTTTTGTTTTTAATTCTGTTATTAGGTTAGTTTTCATTTTCTAGATATATTAAATAGTTGTTATCTTAATTCTGTTAAATATTCTGTCAAAAATACAAAATAGAGAATTCAAATATATGTTGTGGATATACTTTGCATAATTAGTTTACTTTGCCCTTAGTTAGATTTATATTGTTTCTTTTGTATGACAATCATGGGACCTAAGGAGCCCAGAGAATACGTATTCAAGCCAATCGTGCCTCAACCCAATCTTGTTGCAACAATAATTGACATAGACCAAAATCTCATAATTCGGGTCTTCCGAAAAACAATAGACCTACAAGAAATTAGTTCACAGTTAAGAGGATTAAACATAAAAGATGATAAAGTGCATACATTTTGGTCAAACCAGCCAAACTACATATTACCTTAATAAATATCTGCATGACTGTGGAAAGGCTTGAAAGAGAGCAAGTATTCAGTTGTGATCCTTTGGTCCCACAGCTAGACGCGGGAGACATCCTCATTGACATAGACACTAGCTTAAGAATTCAAGTTGCCAGAACACCTGTAAGGTACTCTGAGAAGATTGTGTAACTTTTAGTTCTAAACATAGAGGCAGAAAAGGCATACGACTACTGGATATTAGGGATTAGGGATTAATTCTTCACATGACCATAGGAGGCCCACAATGACCACGAACCTATGGTTGTGACCCATAGGTCCCACAACCCAATGGGCCCACAAGTCAATCAGACGTTGATGCTAATTTATGCACATTAGTATTTCAGATCCTCTCCCCTTCCACCAATCATTATCACACAACTATCCTCACTAGACATAGCAGCTAATCAAGCTAAGGATTTTTGGACCAGACCAGAGAATCACCCATAGAATCCACCATACATCCATCATCCTTTTTTCATGACCCTGTCGGAGGATATCTACAAAGCACCCACAGGTTATCTTCCACATTTCCCACAACCTATAGATTGGATCACGCAAGAGCTTGATATTGATTGGAGCCTTCAAGCATTCATCCTCACCGAAGGATCTATTACGCCAATTTAGGTTAGGAGGGCCTTCTTTGCCTTAGATTTGTAGATTCCATTTGTGCGTGTCAAAGACATAAGATTTCCTAACTAGTTTTTCTGCGCCCCACATATATTCCATCCCCACCGGCTGTCTTGGCACGACCTGGGGAGGTCGGGTGTGAGGAAGAGTTACTTGTAGATTCCCATGCTCGCTTGTCACTTTTCCATCATACAGTTACCTACCTTACAAACAAGTTTGAAAGGTTTAAAACCTCATGGAAGTGACTAATGTGCTTTCATAATTTGAGTAGGTTGTGCAAGATAATAACTCGGCATTCACCCTATTCTAAAAAGAAAGAGATTTCACATGAAAGAAGATATATACTTGAGTGCCAAAAATTTATGAAATTCCTCCATTAACACACCATCATTTCATATCTTCATGATAAATTTAAAGCTTTGAATTGATTTCCACTCATATTTATAGAAAGAAAATCCTTCTCGGGTGTGCATAGAATAGAGCTAGGGTTTAAAGAAGGAAACACTTCAAACTCATGATTGAACCAATGAAAATTACTAAAAATTTTATGAAACCTTTGTTATGAGGTCATGAATACATTTAAAAAGGAATTGATCTCTTTCATCATGAACCAAGAAAGAAATTCATGGCAGTTTCTTTGTAAACCATGCCTAGAGAGGTATAACGGGTTTTTTCATTCTAAAAACCTAATCAGTAATTAAAAATATATCTTCTTATTTGATTGAAATTCAAGAAGGAAAATGGATTCGAGAAATATTTGATCTTTTTTTAAAGGCACAATGTAACCTATTACTATGCAACACTTGCTGAAGGAACTTCCAAAGCTAAACTCAAAATAACAATCTTTAATACATGGTGCTATAACTTGAAATTTGGACCTGAGATGGTGTCACTTGATCAAACTTGTCTCTAGATAAGTCTTGAAAGGGTATTTTTAGCATGTCAAATGTTTTTATATGTGTTCCTTGATAGTTACAGTACTTCCTTGTTAGTTACTATTGGACCCCTAGAATATTGGCCAAGTATGAAGGCACATGGGCATGCATGGTCCCAGTTATGAAAAGGCGCACAAGGAAAAAGCGCGTGAGAGAAGAGGCTTAAGGAAGCACATAGCACACGTGATACATGAAAGAAGGCTCGAGGACTTATTCAATTTGAGCACCTAGGGTAGAACACACGAAAATCTGTGATCGGTTGCACATGTGGATAAGGTGTCAGACTTGGCGATGGGCTGGCCTAGGAAAGAGCATGCCTTGGATGGAATCTTCTAGAAGAACATCATGAGATAAAGTGGAAAGCCCAGGCCTGGAGAAGCATGCTCACATGGACCACATTTGACACTTGGCACCAGATCTGAGGATGCTGGAAGGTGAGTTGGCACTGCTAGGAGAATTATAAATACAAGTGCCTGCGGAGTAAAATATATACAAGTTTGAGATATAGCGGGTTAGAGAGAGTGGGAATTGGAATATAGATATAGAGAGTGAGCAGAAGCTCTACAGAGATGCTGTGAGGAAATGGATAATTACATCTAGGAGAGAATGTCTTGGGTATGGAGTTGTAATTTTTCTTTTAATAGCTTAGTTACACAAGTCCAGTGATATGCATGACTGTGGTCTACTCTCTGTGACACTCTGTAATGAATCAATGAATGTAATGAGGTTACCTGATATAATATATACATGAAATCAATGGTTCTAATGCATATTTTCTCTCTTATAAGTTCTCTTTCCTTTCATGCTATGAATGAATGCTTGTATAATTTTTCTGTCATAATGCATGTTCTGGATTCTGTTAAAACACTCAGTCTGAAGTGACTGCAAGGATCTAGAGGCCATTCTGAGCCCTATGATTCTTGTATGTCTTAAACTCTTACACTAATCATAGATGATGTTTCCCACTAAACTCACATAAAAGAGAGACTCAGTACCCACGTGTGCCTCAAGTGAGTGCTCAGCTTCTATTGGGTGATAGGTCATGTGCGCATGGGGTTCCTTCCTTTTGTGATGGGAGTAAAAATGACTACATCTTGGTTCCATTTCCGGGACCTCTTTTTGAAGTTGTAGTGGGATATAGCATACATCATGATCTATGTAGTGAGTGAATGACAGAGCGGTTAACATTGGAAAATGTTGAATCATGGTTCAAGAGCATGGAGGATGAATTTGCTCAGAGATTCAGCACTGGACCTGAGTTTAATGCATGTAGATGGGTAGAAGAGAACCTCTACCATGATCTGTACGAGACCTTCTTCTACTTTCCCAGTAGAACTATATGAATGGATTTCAGCCTATGCATCTAGATCAAGTTGGTGTTATGGATTGCATGTGTGGACCAAAGAAGACTACCAAAGGTTGCAGGATGCAGATCTGATGTGGACCCATGTTGTAGATCATTGGTGGAGAAAAGTACTGACTAGTTACACTCTGGAGTATGCCATTTCCATGTATTCTTGTCTGGAGGTTGCTGAGTTTGAATTTCTATGAGAACCTAGAGGAATGTTTCTACGTGCTATTCCTCTATCTATGAAGATATTGATGGTTACCATGAGTTTAGAGGCTTTCCCAATGGCCGGCTAAACCATTCTGAGTGCATTGGGTAAGGGAGCTTAGGTGGAGGAAGATGGCAGATATCACGACAGAGAAGGAGAGGGAAGAGAGATGGCTCAAGTATAGTGAAGCATGTGAAAGGGAGATTTCTAGATGACGTGAGGCTGCTAGTGTGATGGATCTATGGAGACAGACATGATGTGAGAAGGAGTTGAGGTTCACGCGGAGGACATAGAACCTGAGCAGTCTGTGTTACCCCATCTTGGCAAGTGCATGAGGGAGACCCCTTTGGCTTCTGGTGAGAGTTCGTCACATAGAGAAAGGAGAGTCATTGGCACATATCTGAACCCACCCAGTGACCAAGCCCTGGCGCTTGGTTTTCCCAAACCAGGAAGAAGTGTTATTAACCTAGTTGATATCAGTGGAAGAGACAGATCCATGCCTAAGAGATACAATTTTACAGTCCCTTCTTCTATGGTTGCACATATTCTAGTATTTGGAGGAGTCTTTAGACAAGGAGAAAGTGTACAAGCTTTTGGTCTCACATCAGGGAGTGGTGCGGGACACAGTAGTGGGAGTGGAGCACTATCACAGACCATCAACGTGCACAGTTCAGTGGGGACCATGGGGGTGCTTGGCACAGCTCCTACAGACCCTATTAGACCCAGTGGTTCTGGTGGATCTGGTGGCTCTGGAGGCACAGGACCCAGTGGACCTGGTGGATCAGGTGGTGGAGGAAACACTGGAGGGAACCAAGGCTCTGGCTCAGGAGGACAGGGACCCTAGCCACCACCTCAAGTATTCTTTGAAATGTCTCTGCATTTTCCAGATTACAGGGGCATTGAGGATGTTGTGGAACATGTTCACAAGTGTGAACTGCTATGGCGCGAAGGGTATCACAACCCTAGAACACCGGAAGGCTAGTCAATTTATAACCACATTGCAAGGGCACGCGCATAGCTGGTATAGGAAGTATGACCCTCATCAAACAGTGGTGGACTATACTACCTTAAAGAATGCATTCTTAGCAGAGTTCCACATTCCTGAGTTCAAGCAGAAGAGCATCAACGCTTTGAAGGAGATTCAGCAAGGAATGGCAGAGAGTGTGTGGGAGTATGATGTGCACTTTAAAACTCTCTTGTCTAAATTATCATATGATATTCATCCTTCTCAGCATGCACAGTGGTTTGTTGGAGGATTGATCACCCCTTTTAGAAGGGCCTTGTCTCATAAAACTTTTACAGACCCGCGCGAAGCATTGGAAGCTGCCCTGCGTGCCGAAGCTGTTGGTAGTATAGATACTGGCATTAGCCCATTCTTGGAGGCTCAGATTACTGCTATGGAAAAATAGTTGGAAAAATTATCTACAAACATCAGCCCATGAGACTCACAGTGGTTTGTGGTGCACAGATTGTGAAATAGAGGGACACATTAAGGATAATTTCCCCCAAAGGATGGTACACGCTGTGACAGTGGATTGTGAAATTTTTCATGGGGACCATGATGCAAGTAGATGTCCCTTGCTGCAGTGCACAATCAGGAAGAATGTATCTTGTTATTGAAAAATTTACACCTCTACAACCCATGATACTAAGGACTGTAGGCTCATTGATCAGATCCATGAGGCCATTGATCATGGGGTGCGCCAAACCAGTGTTTTCAGTGGTTCCAAGGATAATGATCAATGATTTCATTATGAGGAGCACATAGAAGGAGGTGCGTGGAAGAGGTTTTTGAGGAGGATTTTGTGGTCAAGGTAACCACAAAGGAGGAAGGAGTGAGTTCCCATGTGGAACATGTTTCAATTGTGGATCTACAGAACATTACAAGCATGAGTGCCTCGAACCTATTGCAGTGCTCATGGTGTGGAAAGAAGCATAAGTATGAGGAGTGCCTGAATTATTTGAGCACATGAATCAGAAGCACCGGAAGGACAAGGGCACTGTAATGGTTAGTATTAAGAAGGTAGACATACAGTGGATGCCCCGGGTAACACAGGATGAAGGTTTGGAGCCTGTCTTGGTAACAACAAGGGAAGAAGCCACACGTGTGAGAGGTACCAAGATAGAAAACCCTGGTTTCAAGAGAGGAGGTCATTCATGGAAAGTATCCAGACCCCGCACATCAAAAGGAGATATATCAGGACACCATGGATGTTATTCAAAGCTTACAAGGGGAGATCCAGTGTCTAAAGGAGCAATCTAGGAGGGAGGAACAAGGAAGGAGAGTCGAGGTGCAAAAGGATGACCTAGATGAGGTCAAGGAGGTGTGTAAAATGCTAAGGTAGGAGAATATAATTCCCTTGCTAGGATCCTGGTTGAGAGAGAAGGTACCACACACGCCAGAGAAGAGTGTGAGAGATAGGTCTTGCATGCGAACCTTCCCCCTCACAACCTCTGACTATGACAAGGAGATTACATTGAATGTAGTTGTAGATGGATGGCTCCTCAGCAATATCCTCATTGACACAGGTGCAGAGGTTAATGTTCTAACTTTGGATGCATGGCATCAGATGGGAAGACCTTGCATTACAGCCATCTTCGAATGTGTTGTATATGGAAAACAAGACTAAGGAAATGCCCATCGATGTCTTGAAGGATGCAGCTATTACTATCCAGGGAGCCAAGTTTACTGGGGACTTCGAAGTCTTGGCGCTCACCGAGGTGGACAATTTCCCAGCACTACTTGGGCACCCTTGGTGTTACAAGAACAATGCAGACCTTTGGTTCAACAAAGGGTACATCAACTTCGAGAACAAGGAGGAATGGGTCATTATACCCTGGTTGATGGGAATTCAACACCATATATTGAACCATTGGGAGAGGAAGTTCTGGACAAGATTTATGTGTGCTCAATCAGAGACCCTGAGATGATACACCCTACTAATGGGGTTATCCAGTTTGAAGATGCTCAGTCAGTGAGTGATACCACCAGTCTAGCATGTGACAATTGGTTACATGGAACTTACAAATTAATGGGATGGTAGTTGAGAGGGTCAGTGACCAAGGTGACTAAGGCACACATGGTTAGGTGCCTTGGAGGAAAAGAACTACCCAAGTATTTAGGAGGAGCCTTCCCTGAGATCTTTTTACGCAGGAGGTGGAAGCTCAGTGGAAGGATGAGAAGGAACGGAAGGGAGATGTTAAGTTATGTCTTGTTTGGCACAACAGCTCGGTGGTGGGCCACACATCAGGAGAGCCTTTTAGAGTGGCATGAGGTAAGAATTTCTCTCTCTGTCAAGTTTTCTAGGAGTAATGTACCCACCATCATCAAGGAGTACCATGGGAAGGAGCCCACCTCTTTCCATATCCAGGAGTGTGAATGGGTCTGGAGAGAAGGCATGGAAGCTTTTCCACCATCCCTCTGGGTGCACAAGTTGTATTCTACACTGTAGGGTTACGCGTGCGCATGGTACATTCATTTGGAGACACGCCGCCAGACAAGGAATTGGCAAGAGCTCATGGCTGACCTTATTCAAACATTTGAATATCAGAGTACCAAGCCATCGGTTGATAAGGCCTTGTAGGGTATCAAGCACCTTACCATGGGGGATAGTGCCAGGATGGAAGATAGGCTATTGGAATTACTAGGTGAACCAGGATTGGAGGTGCACGTTTTGAAGAAGAAGAGGAAGTAAAAGAGTTACAGCTTGAGCATGCATGTTTGGAAAAAGAGAAGGGAAAGTTGGTATATGTGATTGATGGAGAGGAATCGGAAAGCTTAGATGTTAGCCATTCTGTAGGACACGCGAGGTAGTGGACAATACAGATGCTCATGCACATGCCTACCATGAGCCTTTAAAGATGAAGAAAGTTAACATCGGTTCAGAAGAAGAACCTAAGGAAGCTATTATTGGGGATTACTGGACAGAGAAGGAAGTATCGAAGATCATTGATCTACTATCGTGAATTTGAGGATTTATTCCCGTGCAGGTACCATGAGCTCAAAGGCATTCACCAATCCTTGGGGGAGATGAAGATAAAACTGAAGGATGGTGCACACCCAGTTAGGAAAAGGCCCTACCGGATGAATCCCAACTTGCGCGTGAAGGTCAAGGAGGAGATAGAAAAAATGATAGCTTATGGGATCATTGAGGTAGTGGAAGAATCAGAGTGGATAAGTCTGATGGTAATCAACATCAAGAAGGATGGGTCCAGATTAGAATTTGTGTGGATTATAGGGAATTGAATGTAGTTTGTGTCATTGATCCATTTTCGACCCCCTTCACTAAATAAATTTTGGAAGGAGTCACTGGGCATGAAATCTATTCCTTTACGGATGGATTTTCAGGGTACCACCAAGTCCAGATTGCAAAGGAAGACCAGGAGAAGACAAATTTCACCACCGAGTGGGGAATTTTTGCATATACGGTCATGCCCTTTGGGTTGAAGAATGCACCAGTTGTCTTTTCATTAATAGTGGTGCAAGCATTCCCAGACTTCATCTATAAATTTCTTCAGGTCTATTTGGATGATTGGACAGTATATGGTCTAGTTAAAGACCATTGTGACAATTTGAGGTTAATGTTTGAGAGGTGTAGGCAGTTGAGGATATCCCTCAACATTAAGAAATGTGTGTTTGCTACACCCTTTGGGACTTTATTGGGGCATATCATATGTAAGGAGGGCTTGCTGGTAGATTCCACTAAGGTTGCAGTTATTGTGGGGTTAAGGGAGCCTACTAGCCAGAGCGCAGTGCGCGGATTCCTTGGGCATGCGGGCTATTACAGAAAATTCATTAAGGGATATGCCAAGATCACCGTGCCGTTAGAGGAGCTTCTTAGACATAAAAATTGCCTTCCATTGGGGAGAGGTGCATCAGAGGAAGTTTGATACATTAAAAGATAGGCTTATTACCTTGCCTATTTTACAGTTTCCCTCTTGGGACAAGCCCTTTCATGTTCATGTAGATGCCTCAGGGACCACCATTGGAGAAGTGCTTGTATAGCTAGGTGAAGGGATTTTTGATCATCCTCTTTGTTTTTCAAGCAAGAAGCTGACACCAGTAGAGTAAAATTATACCACAACCGAGCATGAGGCATTGTCAATGATCTACGTGATCTTCAAGTTTAGACAGTATCTGTTGGCAACACCCTTTGTGTTTTACACTGACCACATGACATTAAAGTATTTAGTGAACAAGCCTATTCTACAAGGATGCATATGTCGATGGGTGTTGTTGTTTCAAGATTTTGAATTCACCATTGTAGTGAAACCTAGAAAAAGAAACTATGGGCCTGATCATCTGTCAAGAATTGATTCAGGGGAGGATGCGTGGAGTATTGAGGAAGCAATGCCAGACGTGCAACTTACTTAGATTGTGGTGTGGGCCCTTGGATTTGGAAGAGATTGCAATATTTTTAAAGGAAGGTGTGGCGCCAGATGGAATGAAGACATTGGAAAAGAAGCAGTTGGCCATACACGTCGTGCCCTACATGTTAATCAGTGGAGACTTATACAAATTGGGATGTGATGAAGTTTTGTGCAGATGTGTCTTAGAGCATGAGCACCTGGCCATCATGGAGGAAGCACATAGATGAAGTACGGGTGGGCATTATGTAGGTGATGCCACCGTGTGCAAGATATTAATGGCAGGTTTTTGGTGGGAAACCTTGTACAAATATTGTAGAGACTATTGTAAAGCATGTGACCATTGTCAGCGCATTAACGAACCAAGAAAGAGAGATGAAATGCCTTTGTGCCCTATTCCTAGTGGGGATCCTTTTAAAAAGTGGGAAATAGACTTTGTAGGACCTATTGCACCAGTAGCACATAGGACTAGATCACGTTATGTCATCACTTGCATGAATTATCTCACAAGGTGGGCAGAGGTAGCCCTAACTAAAGACTGCACGGCAACAACAACAACAAGGTTCTTATGGGAGAACATTATCATGAGGTATGAATACCCTTTGAGTTTGACCAGTGATAGGGGTACACATTTCTTGAATGAGACTATCAGGATCATGTTATTAGAGTTCATGGTGGTGCATCACAAGACTACACCCTATCACCCACAAGAAAATGGAACCGCGGAAGCATTCAACAAGATACTAAGTCATACCTTGACTAAAATTTGTGATGTCAGAAGACAAGATTGGGATGAAAAAGTATCGGCAGTATTATGGGCTTACAGGATAACGTATAAAAGGCTAAATAAATCCACACCATTTCAATTCGTGTTTGGCATGGAAGCTATTTTACTGGTTGAATTTATGTTGCCTTCTCTGTGAATAGTGCGCACAGGAGGGTTAGCCGATGAACAAGCACTGGAAGAAAGAATCGATGAGCTAATGAAACTGGATGAGAGATGATCACTTGCCCGATGGAGCCAAACAATGGAGAAAGCAAAGCAAAAGGCTTGACATGATTGCCACATTAGAAACAAGAAGTTTGAGGTTGGGAAGATGGTGTTACTATATGATTCCAAGTTTCTGCACCATCCAGGAAAGTTGAAATTCCATTGGTTGGGTCCTTACACAATCTCGTACATCCTTGATTCGGGTGCATGTCAGTTACAAGCGCTGGATGGGATGAAATTTCTTGGACACTTCAATGGGAGTAGGCTAAAGCCCTACTATAAATAAGTCTTCTGGATGTTTGTAAATAAGGCAATTTTGCTAGTTAGTTTAGAAGTTTTCTTTATGATTTTTTCCCTTTCGCGTTGTTGTTTTGTTTTGCGCCTTGGGCACTGGTAACCTTATTGCTATTTTTAGAGAATTTGTGAGTGTGCAGAGGACCGCGCTTCACTTTAAGTGTGGGGTGGAGAAAAGTGAAGAAGTGCGTGATTAAAGTACCAAGGAAGTTGTGTTGAAAAGGCTTGTTGAGTAGCCAGGTTGAAAGAGGTATATAAAGAGGAAGATAGAAGAATGGTTGGTGTCAGGATAAAGCTACTTGTAGATCCCACAGAGGAGAAAGTGCATTTAAAGAAACATGAGGTAGGTAAGAGCAAGAATCAGGATAGAAGAAGTGCCTTCGGCGTGGGTTATGCAAGCACAAGAGTCTCCAGTCAGGTTGGATTGGTTACGCGCCAAAAGGTTGGAAGAGTTTTCACATAGTTTGGGCACGTAAGTTAAGGTGTTGAAGATGGGATTTTTTTTAAAAATCCGTATTAAATGAAAAAAGTATGGTGGTAGGTGAAGTAGCATTTAATGTTCAGAAAAGAGAAAAACTATAAGTAAAGGGTCGGGGCGCTCTCATTTTTACTTTGTGAAATAGAAGAGTTTGAGATATAAGCGAGTTCCATAAACTAGGGCTTTCAGATTCGATTGAGTGAAGGAAGATCTGTGAGAGTGAAGCAACTAGTTTGAGTTTACGAACCATAAGAGGTTACATGGGCATGGAAAGAATGAAGAGGCACTGTCTCGTGAAAATTTTCATCCCAGTTCGGGTTCAAAAAACTAGGGTATGGGTTCACAAGGGTTGTATCACAGATTTAAGATTGGAGGATTGGAAGAATTAAGATAGAGTAACAAGGAGAGAATAGGAGTGATAAAAATACCTCGACCATGGCACCCAAGAAAGGAAAGGGTAAAGCCAAGGCTAAACAACCAGAACTCGAGGTAGACACAAATGAAAAATAGTATGCAGAGATGCAATACCCAGATGGGGTGATGATGGGGAAGGAATAGGAATCCCACCTAAGAAGTGTACTTTTTATTGACTATAATCACCGCACAAACACAATAGAAAAGGAAATGGAGTTGGAATTAGTACGCCCCGCCAACAAACGAACACCTGAGGGTTTTCCTATATACGATGATGATGTTAAGGTTAAAATAGAGAAGGAAGGGCTGTTGCAAATCTATGAGTTTCCTTATTTTGGAAATATAGAGCCCTTGTACCAATGGTTGATGTTGCAGGTGCAAGAAGTTTACAAGAAAATAGAGTTTATCAAAGGCGCCATCCTTCTGAAGCACTCGGATTTAGTGTCACCCGCACATAAGTACTCGTCCCTCCTAGAGTGTTTAGAATATCTAACGCACATCCTCACCATGGAGAGATGACCCTTGGCCCTGGAATCTACAGAAGAAGTGGCCATGCGCTTGAAAGAGGAGGACAGGTTGAAGCTGGTAGCACTCGTTGCCGAGTACAACCAAGTACTCGCGGAGGTTAAGATCATTGCCCAATCTGCGAAAGCCGCATATGATACATGCATGGATAGGGATAAGGTGGCGAGCTCCTTGGTCACCACACTTGAAGCAGAACTAAAAGAGTTCCAAGAAAAGAACAAGGGGAACAGGGCGGAGAGGGACAAGGTTTTGGCCGAAGTAGAGAAGAAATTAAAGGCAATTGAGGCTTTAAGGAGCTCAATTAAGGCCCGACTAAAGGAACTATACCCCCATATTACTAGGATGGATAAAATCAAGGACATGGGAAAAGAGATGGAGTAGATTGTGGACATTTTGGGCACCCAGGGAGTTGGCCTGAGTTTTGATGAAGTGAGCACCCTTGTGGGCGACCTCTGCCAGAAGGCACAGGATGAGGTTGAAGTATGGAATAAGTTAGAAGTAGACCTTCGGAAGGATTTTCCTAGCTTGTTGAATTGATGTCCCCCCATCCTTCATTATTTCCCCGATTCTTTCATTCCTTATTCTTTTTGTAAAGTGTAAGACTATTCATTGGTTCCCTAGACAACAGACATCTTGGTCAAGTAAAGTGTTTCCAAGGATGGAGAACAGGCATAGTGTGGGGTGATGTTGAACCCTTGGAATATTGGCCAAGTATGAAGGTGCATAGGCACGTAGGGTCCCAGTTATGAAAAGGCACACAAGGCAAAAGTGTATGAGAGAGAAATTTAAGGAAGCACATAGCACGCACGATGTGCGAAAGGAGGTCCGCGACTTAGTCAATTTGAGTGCCCATGGAAGAACACATGAAAAGCATGATCGGTTGCACGTGGATAAGATGCAAGCCTGGCGATAGGCTAGCCCAAGAAGGAGCATGCCTTGGATGGAATATTCTAGAAGAACATCATGAGATAAAGTGGAAAGCTTAGGCCTAGAGAAGCATTCTCGCATGGACCACATTTGACACTTGGCACTAGATTTGAGGACGTTGGAAGGTGAGTTGGCAGTATAGGATAATTATAAATACAAGTGCCTATCAAGTAAAAGGAGGAGGAGAAGGAACTTGATATACAAGTTTGAGATATAGCGGGTTAGAGAGAGTGGGAATTGGTATATAGATCTAGAGAGTGAGCGGAGCTCTGCAGAGATGCTGTAAGGTCTCTATTAATGGATAATTACATTTAGAAGAGAATGTCTTGGGCATTAAGTTGTAATTTTTCTTTTGATAGCTTAGTTACACAAGTCCGGTGATATGCATGACTGCGGTCTGCTCTCTGTGACACTCTGCAATGAATCAATGAATGTAATGAGGTTACCGATATAATATATACATGAAATCAATGGTTCTAATGCATATTTTCTCTCTTATAATTTCTCTTTCCTTTCATGTTATGAATGAATTCTTGTATAATTCTTTCTGTCATAATGCATGTTCTGGATTCTATTAAAACACTCAGTCAGAAATGACTGCAAGGATCTAGAGGCCGTTCTGAGCCATATGGTTCTTATATGTCTTAAACTCTTACATCTAATCATAGATGATGTTTCCCACTAAACTCACATAAAAGATAGACTTGGTACCCGTGCGTGCCTTGGGTGAGCACTCAACTTTTGTTGGGTGATAGGCCGACGCGCATGGGGTTCCTTCCTTTTGTGATGGGAGTAAAAAGGACTACAATTAAAATATTGTATTGATCTTAAGGGTGACTAAGTAGTCAAAAATATAGGCTAGGTGTGAAGATACTTTGTGAGATTGAAATAGGAATGTGAAGTATCACTCTTCTTTGGTTAAGGAAGATGAATGAGTACAAGAGATGAGAAACTCAAGTGTAGAGAACTTGAAAAACAAAATTCCAAGGAAGACAATTCAAACCTATGGTTGTTTTTATGAATGAAGACAATAAATTATATAGTGCGCGGTAAAAAAAAGTAGTGAGAATTTATGAGAGATATGAATGATATATAATTAAGTTTTGAGTGATCAAGATAGATAAAGTATGAAGGTATATGTAGTATAGAATACATCGTAAGTTATTAAGAAGAATTTCACATGTATTTGAAAGTATTTTAAGATGAGAGAAAAGAAAATACATGAAAAGTACAGTGGTGAAGTAGTAGTTTTCTTGAAAATGAATGTCATGAAGTAAGATGTGAGTTTTGATTGTGATTTGGTTAGAAAGAGAGTAGGTATATATGAAAGTATTTGAGACTAAAACTTGTAGGACTATGCATCTTTTTTTAAAAATTGAGGTACATATGTTAATGAGAACAAATATATCTAGAGCTTGATGTTTCATGTACAACTTCTAGACTGTGAAACCTGAATGTAGCTAGTTGAAAAGAATATTAAGAAGGTGAATTCAAGTAAAATATAAGGTGTGAAAACTAAGAGAGACATTGAAAATTGAGAATCGGTTAAGAGAGAGTGAGAAGTATGATTTTGACAGTCAGGGTTATAGGAATATGAATGTGGTACCTTTCTAAAGGTAAAGAGAGATTAAGAAAGCAATCTATGCTAGCATACATAATAGGTATAGTCTTGATAAAAGGAAAACAAAATAAATAAATGGTAGATGAATGAAATTAATACTAGTACTGATACCTGTCAAGGATAAAAAGAAGTGAAAATGGAGGTTTGAAGAGTTACATGTTAAAGAAAATAGATATAGATAAGAGATGATACACCTAATATAGAAATCCCTAGAAGTGTGAAGGGTTTGAACATGTCTTAGTGTTTTAATTATGAAACAAAGAGACCTAAAGTGAACATCATGATTGAAACCTTACTGCACTAGGATCTTTATTTGTATGTTACTCTGAAGAAGAGGATGACCGATGGGTGTGAAATCAAGCTTGTGAAATTAACCTTGCATTTGATCAAGTGGTCTAAAAAGAGAAAAATATAGAGCAGAACAAGACAAGTGTGCTAATCTGGAGGTCATTATCAGTTGTGAGAGACAACAAACAAAGTGTGACCATAATTCAAGATCAATTCTAAGTAGAAGCTTAGTATTTGGGGAGTTGCATCTTCCTTGTGAGTTGAATCTCACTAAATTTAAGTAATATCTTGTTAAATTACATGAGGTTGAAGACTCCAGACTGAGTAGCAGCTCCAAATTGAGTTGAAGATCAATCCCAAAACTAATGTAACAAAAATAGGAAAATTTATTCCTAAGCATAGTTCATAGTTTTAGTGGGTTTTTTCCTATCTTGTGTTTCCCACATTAAATATGTCTCAATGTGTGATTTTTTTTTTCTTGTGATTGTTAATTTAGAATTGATGATGAAATTTGAATGTATCAATTTATGAGGTAAAAATATGAATAGACACTAGTTCACCCCCCTCTCAGTGTCCTAGTTACTAACAATCGGTATCAGAGTGTGGTCCTCATGAATCAAGCCTAACAACTTAGAGGTCATCCTGAAGACACAAGAATGGGTATATTAGAAGGATCAATGTTGGAAAAGAGGAATGAAATTTCTCAAGATCTTATAAATGAGTTAAAGGAAGAAATCAAGCTCAAGGAAATTAATCATGGTCAAGAACTAAATGAGATGGTTTCATTTGTTGAGAAAGTATTAAAGGATTTGAAGGAAAAATAAAATTATTGCCTTAAATTTAAAGAGGAGCTAAAGACCCTAAAGATTGAGTTGGTACAAGTTACTAACTATCTTGACAACTTACAAAGTAAACAAGGAAATTATAGTGAGGTAGATCAATAGACATGTCAGATAGTAATTCAAGCCGAGAGTGAAGAATGTGAAAAATTAAATGCAGATCTAAAAACCCTAAGAAAGGAACTAGAACAAGAAATGGAAAAAAATTACAAAATATGCTCAAAGAATAAGAAGAAGAACAATGAACACAAGAAGATCATTAGGCAGCCTAATGTAAGAATATTCTCAGGTAAGTTTCATGGATTTTGTTTTTCATGCAACATATTTGGACAGAGAGCTATAAATTTTAGGAGAAATGTAGATGAAGATCATCCATGGAGAGATTGCAGGTCTGATTATGAGGAGAACATAGTATGTTTCAATTGTAAAGAAAAGGGTCACATAGCCAAGTATTGTTTAGAAGAGCTAGTAAATCAGTTTTTGAACAAGAATCAAGTTGTGTGCCTCAATTATCACGGGAAAGGGAATTTTACCAAACATTTTCATGAACCACCTAGGTTTAGTTATAAGTTGAATACATTCCAGAGATAAAACAAAAGGACATACAGAGAAAATGTAAACTCTAAGAGTAAGATCAAGTCAGCCATGGTGGAGAGAGATATTGAAAAGAAGAAATAAATATGGGTATGCAAAGTCAAGGAGGAAAAATTGGAAGTTGAGATATCACAAGATGACAAGAAGATGACAAGGATAGGGGTTGAAGAAATACACCAACCTATCACAGTCTTAAGAGAAGTAAGTACAAGAAAGGTATCAACAGGTGATGTAAAAGGCAAGAAAAATGAAAACAATCCCAATGCAAAGAAAAGAGAATTTATTCCTCAAGCAGTGTTGGAACCAGTGTATGAGTTGAAGCATGTGTGATTGTTAGGTACTCAATTAGAAATTGATGTGGAGGTTACAATAAAGAATGCATATAAGGAGAAAAACAAGAGAACAAGGAAAAAGAAACAAAGAAATGAGTCATCAGGCTGTTTTGATGATTTTATCTTGTTCTAAGGTGACACGATGAGATGATATACATTCTCTAAGCTTATAGAAGGTATACGCCAACTAAAAGAAGGATGGTATGCTCTTCATTTGTCTACCAATCTTCCAATCAAGTTTTCTTCATAGTGACACTAAGTGATTTGGTTAAAGTTGATCCTGAAGGAAGGTTGACATCAGTTGTTGTTGATTAATGTTTCCATTAAGTTGTTAAGGTATGTCGGTTTCTCCATGATAAAAGGCTAGTGTTTGTTAAAGGTCTTGAGTGTCATCTTAAGTAGTCATAAAGAGAGAGTATATAATTTGAATGAGAATGTATTTAGTCATATGTTAGTTGTCTAGTTGAAATTAGAATCAAGTTATCTTTGTGTTCCAATGAACAATTTAATTGGTTTAAGGATGTATGATTAGTCTTTAACACAAGGTCAAGTGTCAAATTTATTGAGTCTGCATCATGTAGGTTAAATATCAGGAAAGCATGGGTGGAAATAATTAGTTACAAGGTCTTCATGATTATTTAAAAGTCATATTGTGGAGTTAAGGTTGCTAAGAATGTTTGACCCTCATCTAATTCAAGTTGTAAAGATTTGACAAGATTGTTTAAGTTGTCAAGAATGTATAAAAATGAATCAAGGTGTATTTTACAAGAGAGATGAAGTAAAAAACATATGTAGAGTATTAGTTTATGTGCATACGATTGTTGCAAATATTATCATTAAAGAGGATAAAGGTATCTAATTTGAGTGCATGAAGGGATTGTTGGTTATGGATCCTGATAGCGATGGGGGTTGCAAGGGGCGTAGTGCCCCCATAAGCCACATTTTATATGTATTTATGCATTATGAAATCTGGACTTGTCTTTCCTTATTAGGTCACAGATCTAATGGGTGGTTTTCTATGTTTCCTTAAAATGATAAAAACCCTAATATCTCTAAAGGGTCATTATGTATGAGGCTCATTATATCAGTGGCTGTACTGTGAGAGAGTTTTTTGCTGGACTGAATAAAAGGATTGGTTGTTTTTAATGGACGTAGCCCATTTTGGGTGAACCACATTAAAGCTAAGTCTCTATTTTATTGCATTATTTTCTGTTTTACGTTTTTCTACGCTATTAATTGCATGTTCCGTTTATCTGTACAACAAGTATAATCCTAACAAGGATCAAGTATGGTTATAAATCTATGTAATACCCTGGTGCTTTCCTCTATGCTCAAAATATGAACTATGGTTGTATTAATCTTACTAATACAATAAATATGATGGACAAGAATGTAATTTCACAAATAGGGATGGAAGCATGTATATTTTATTAATGTGAAATTAATCGACCATTACAATGGAGTTGCTGCAATATTTATACGTATTGGGCAGCAATCTACAAATAAATAAATATGTTTCACATGTGCAACAATATGCCCTGAATACATAATATTCCAAAATATCATACGGGAAGCACAAAATGAATAATGATATAATTGTTATAACAACATAACAATTATATCCGTGAATATAATAAGACAAATATGGTTTAATAAAACCATATAAAAAAAATAATTAAATAATTAATTATACAATACATTATTAATTATCCTAGCATTCCCCCCCCTTAATTTTGCATTGTCTCAAGGGATGAGGAGAGGAACTCTTTGAACAACTTGAACTTGTCCATGTGCAAGTGACTCCCTGAAGATATCTGCTCTTTGTTCAGCTATTGGACAAAATTGAAGCTAGATGTTGTGCTTCAACACATGCTCACGTATGAAATGAACTTGTACCTCAATGTGCTTTGTTATTTCATGAAACACTGGATTGCGAACAAGTTTGAGAACACCTTCATTATCAACATACATGGTGGTCAGTTTGTCCTGTGGTATTCCAAGTCCTTTTAGTATGTGACGTAGCCATATCACTTCATAGACAACTTCTCCTACAGAATGATACTCGAATTCTGTGGAAGAGTGAGAAACAAAGTGTTGTTTCTTGCTTCCCCATGATATTGGTCTTGATCCCATAAAGAACACAAATCTTGAAGTGGATTTTCTATCAGTCTATATGTTACGTGCATGATCTGAATCCGAATATCTAGTCAAGAAGAAGTTGTCATTCTTCTTGTATTCTAGACCAAGATCCACTGATCCTTTGAGATATCTCAAGATGCACCTTGCTGCTTTCCAATGACAAACTTTGGGTTCCTGCATGAACAGGGATAGATAGCTCACTGCAAAGCTGATATTTGGTCTAGTGTAGGTCAGGTAAATGAGACTCCCAATCAACTACTGATAGAGAGTGGCATTTACCTCAGGAGATGGATCTGAATGAGATAACTACAATTTGTTCTCCATAGGTGTAGTAATTGGTGTGCAATCTATCATCCTAAATTTCTCGAGCATTGTATTGGTATATTTCATCTGAGAAACAAAGATGTGATTCTCTTTCTACCATACTTCCAATCCAAGACAATAATGCATTAGCCCGAGATCTTTCATGTCGAATGATCGATTAAGATCTTTCTTCATTGCATCGATCATCCTCACTAAACTACAAGTGATGACTAGATCGTCGACATAGACAAAAATAATCACAATCTCCCCCCTTGCTTTTTTGAGGTAAAGATTGGGATCGTATGGATTTCTAACAAATCCATGTTGTACGAGATTCTCATCAATCTTGATGTACCATGCCTGGGGTTCCTGTTTGAGGCCATAAGAGATTTCCTGAGTCTGTATACCTTTGCTTATTGACCAGGTACAACATATCCCTCAGGTTGAGTCATATAGACTTTCTTGTAAATATCCATTCAGGAAGGCACTTTTTATGTCCATCTGATGGACTTTCCAGCCAAACTGATGTAGCTAGAGCAAAGATCATTCTGATTGTTTTGATCTTAGCTGTGGGAGACAAATGTCTCCTCGTAGTCAATGCCTTCTTTTTGTGCATACCCCTTTGCTACTATTCTAACTTTATACTTGTCCATTTTCCCAACTACTTTGTACTTTGTTTTAAATATCCATCTGCATCCAATGGGTTTCTTTCCTCATGGAAGATCGAAAAGCTGCCAAGTGTTATTTTTCATCACTGATTGATATTCAGAATCCATGGCATCTTTCCAAGCTTTTGACTATAGGGCTTATTGAACTGTAGAGGGCTCATTAGATTCAATTACTCTACTCATCAAAGAAAATTTAACTTCTTCTCTTGCTTTACTATGAGACTGTGGTCCAGGGGTGGATGTATCCGATGGAGCATCCATTCTTACATCTCGTAATGTGCTAGTACACCACTTGGGCATACGCTGAACTATTCCCATGGGTCGTGGTTCTATCTGATCAACACCATCATCCCCATCATCACTTTCATCATTCTGAGGGAACATCAGCTTCAATTTTTACAAGTGGTGAAAAATCTACATCTAGTGAGTCTGGAGGAGGAGTACTCTGCTTCCTTCTTCTCAAAAAACTCAACATCTCTGCTGGTGTAGACTTTTCTAGTCTTAGGATCCATCAATCTATACCCAATATTCTCTTCACTGTACCCAATGAAGACGAGTTTTTGTGACTTCATGTCCAATTTATTTCTGTTATACTTAGGTATGTGCATGCTTGCTTTGCACCCAAATACTCTAAGGTGTGCAATAGATGGTTTCCACTTGACCATGCTTCTTGTGGTGTTACTCCGTCAAGAGCAACTGCGGGCACTCTGTTTAACAAATACAATGTTGTCTTTGTTGCTTCTACCCAAAATGTCTTTGCAAGTCCAGAGTCATCAATCATGCATCGCACCATTTCCATGATAGTATGATTTCTTCTCTCAACAACACCATTCTGTTGTGGTGTGTGTGGAGGAGGCATTTATCGAAGAATCCCATGAGTTTGTAGGTAGTATTTGAACTTAGTCACTGGTGAATTCCCCCCCTCGATCTGAGTGGAGAGTTATGATGTGATGACCAGTTTCATTCTCAACTACTACTTTGAACTTCTTGAAGGTTTCAAAAGCTTCACTTTTCTCGGGAAGACAAAAAATCCACATTTTCCTTGAATAGTCATCAACACAAAGCATGAAGTACTGAAATCTAGAATGAACTTGGTTGCATTGGACCACAAAGATCGGTATGAACCAGATCAAGCTGACCATGAGCTTGATATGTACTCTTCTGGAATGAAGCTCTGTGTTTTTTCCTGCTAGACAGTGAGGACACTTGTTTGTATCCTTCTGAAGAGATGGTAGCCCATGTACCATATTGTGCCAATGGAGTGTCTTGAGATACTTGAAACTTACATGACCAAGTCTCTGATGCCACAACTATGTTGAGGTGGAGTTCTTAGCCACAAGTTCTTGATCATCTCTGTGAAAAAAATCAAGTTGGAACATGTGTCCCACATTGAAGGCTTTTGCAACTATTTTTGAGCCTCGTGATTTATCTCAAATTAAACATGTTTTCTTGCTGGAATGACTATCAAAGTCAATTTTTAGGTTGTGATCAAGGAGCTGACTGACTGAAAGAAAATTCTTTGTCAACCCAGGGACATATAAGACATCTGATAGTCTACAGTTGCATGAACCAAGGGGTAGAGAAATGTTCCCAATCCCCTGAACTGTATATGAAGAATCATCTCCTAATGAAACATGATTTTTTGATGGTGTGTCCCTCATTGAAGTAAACCATTCTCTATGGCCAATCATGTGTTGAGTGGCCACCGAAATCAACATACCAAACATCACTAGATGGCGTGGATGGTTCACTTGATTCGAGCAGTGAACAAGTAGTCTTCATTATCTGAATTTTCTTGTTGCTCAACAATATTTCCTTGCTGATGGGGTCTTCTTTTCCAGTTCCCCTTTTTCTTCCCTTGATTGTAGTTAGAATGTCCCTTGTGAGATTGTTGTGGAGGTCTAGAGTTTTTTTATGAACCTTTATTGTAAGTATTATACCAACAATCTTGTAAGTCATGTCCTCTTTTACAGATTGGACATTGCTTCTTCTGTTGTTTGTCCCTTGATACTGATTTTGATTTTGGGATTTTTGATAGGAATTAGGTTTTCCTTCACCTTTTCATTTCCATTTTTGATGTGAAGAAATTTCTTGCTCCTCTTCATCATCCTTATTATGTATGGTTTCCTCTTGTTGCAGTAGGTTTACCAATTTGTCAAAACTAACTGTTGTATCTGACACAGTTTAGTGTTGTTACAAAAAATGTGGTAAGAAGAAGGGAGTGCTCTCAGAACAATGGGAACGAGAGCATCATTTAAGACTGCACTTCTCCTAGGGCTAGAAGTGAAGCCCTCAACTCTAGCAACTCTTCTTAAGAAAGCTTCAATTTTCTCATTTTGTTTGAACTTTAGTGTGTGTAACTGACTCTGCAAATTCAGTATGACATTCTTGTTTCTGACCTCGTATACTATGCTCAACTTATCCCACACTTCTTTGGATGTTGTGGCATCATGAATGTGGGGTTTGTACATCATCAGACACTCCAAACAAGATGATGAGTTTGGATTTCTGATCTGCTCTATCAAATTGTCAGTTGTTGTGTTGTATCAATAGTTGATATGGTCAGAGTACTAGTCACAACAGGCCAGATCTCTTCAAACTCAAGTTGTGTCTTGATTTTTGTCTTCCATACAACATAGTTGTTTCCTCTGAGTAGTTGTGAATCTAGAAGAAAAATTTGGGGGCATTGGTGCCCATTTTGTAGAATCACTGACAGGGTTTGGCTCTTATCACTCGAGGTATAAGGTCTCCCAATCTATATACCAGGGTTCATTTTAAGAGACCTCTTGGAAAATCGAAGTTGGAGAATACCTGGCGAATATCCTCGGAACCGGTTTTCGCGGGAAGGCGAATTTTTTTGGGGGTTGTATGAAAAAAATTTCACCTGATTGTCAAGTGCTGCGACAGAAGGCTGCAGACGCGCGACGGGAGATTTTGCTGTCCGCACATCAAAAAAATGCATTGACGCGCGTCAATGCATTTTTTTTGATGTGCGACAGCAAAAATCTCCTGTCGCGCGTCTGCAGCCTCCGACCTCTGCTTTCTCATTGAAAAATCTCGGCGTCGCTCATCAACAAAACTCTTTGTCATTGAGGATGCTGACGCGCGGTCACAGAGGGTGCTGTCGCGCGTCACTGAGGGAGATGTCGCGCGTCACTGAGGGGGATGTCGCGCGTCAATGAGGGGGATGTCACGCGTCAATGAGGGGGATGTCGCGTGTCAATGAGGGGGATGTTGCGCGTCACTGAGGGAGATGTCGCGCGTCACTGAGGGAGATGTCGCGCGTCACTGAGGGGGATGTCGCGCGTCATTGAGGGGGATGTCGTGCGTCATTGAGGGGGATGTCGCGTGTCACTGAGGGGGGATGTCGCGCATCACTGAGGGAGATGTCGCGCGTCACTAAGGGGGGATGTCGCGCGTCATTGAGGGGGATGTCGCGCGTCACTGAGGGGGATGTCGCGCGTCACTGAGGGGGATGTCGCGTGTCACTGAGGGTGCTATCGCGCGTCACTAAGGATGCTGTCGCACGTCTGTAGCCTCTGCCCTTTTCTTCCTCATCGAAAAAATCTCCATGTCGCTCGTCAACAAAACTCTTTTTCATGCATCTACTATGCGTCAATATCTGCAGTATCTCCTTGTCTACAAACCCTCCTTGTCGCGCATCAATAACTTACCCCTCCTTGTCGCACGTCTATAATACAGGATATATCATATTATTGAAAAAATGTGAAGTAGAAGTGTTCTACCTGGCGAATAATCTAGGTTTATATAGGGGATATTTTTCAAGGGTAGGCGAAGCCGACCCCTAAAAAAAATTAAAGTGTAATTTTTAGGCGAACAGGTCACTGACCCGTGCCAAAAAATTCGCCTTTTCAAAATTTTCAAAAATGGAATATTCGCCATATTACGAATATTCGCCACTAAAATTTTCCCTGCTATATAGCATCAGTTTGATATACTAAACCTTTCTATATACGCACCCTTCTTATATACCCGATGGTACATGGAAGAAGCTTGCCCTTTCTATATACCCAACGATACGTGAAAGAGGTGTTAACATACGTGAAATAATTCAATATGTGGTACCAAGACAATACTAAGAGGGGTCTGTGTGATTATTGACACCAGCTCCAAGAAATATCCTCATACGCGTGCGTAACTTTGCTATATACTCAGATAATTTCTCAGTCCGGATTTATGTCATGCAATCATTCACATACAGATGGGATGGCTCATAGTGTGTGTACTGTGACCTTATTACTCCCCATCAAATTAAAGGTTCGATGCCCATATGACGTTGTTGCAGTTATATTAGGCGTTAAGTGCAATAGTAGTCATGATGGATTTACCTGTAAGCGCTTCCCAGAGGCACTGTATATACCGAATGGTGTGAATGAGATCTAGGATCTCGTGAGTGTTACAGAACCAATTTTTATTGATTTTTGAGTACAATATTCTACCAGTTTCTAAGCAGTTACAAAGTTTGTAGTTGACTATGACAACTTGCAAATTAGTAAAATATACTCAAACATGCAATTACATTCAAAAAATTTAGAAAAAATTGAATAGCAGGAAAATGTTTTTGTTTTGTGGGGCACTTGTGGCCTGTGGAGCCCAATACAACTTGATGAGCAAAAACCCATAAAAAATAGCTCAAAATGAAGTTTTTAGGTAGCCCTCCTTTGGCAAAAAGTGCTCAGAATGCAAAAATATGCAGAGTGGAGGAAATTTTTTTGACCTAAAATAAGGTTTTCTCGCTAAATTTAGTTAATTATAACTAAATTTGAATTTGATGCTAAAGGTAGAGGTTCCACTAAATTTCCCAGCCAAATTTGGTAGTGGGTGAGGGAGGGGGATTTGACCCCTTGACCTCTCTTGATGGGAAGTGTCTTACCAAAGCTATGCTAGCCACTTGGGCGGTTAAGCTAAACAAGTATGTGTAAAGAGCAACATTGTAATTAAACACTTCCAAACTATAAAACCGTACCTCTTCAAAAAAACCACGGTTTGGGAAAGGTGGTTTTGAACAAAAATTCTAGCAAAGAGGAAAAATGACAGGCAGTTTTGGTGAGAATGAAGGCGGTTTTGAGTGTGTATGGCACCTTAGATCAATTTTCTTCCTTCCTTTGAGCTTGTAATCTCTTACTTGGTGTATTTTATCCTCCTCAACCTTAATTGCAATGAATAAAGGCAGTTTTGATGAATTTGATGGCATTTTTGAGGAATTTGATTATGGTATTGCAGGGGATGGGGATGGGAAGTTACAGAGGCAACTCTATCTCTCCTTTGCTTACACAAGCTTCTCCAATGCTCCTCAAACTTTGTTGCTATCCTCCAATATCCTTCAAATTGCTCTGAAACCAAATGTAATTTCACAAATAGGGATGGAAGCCTATATATTTTATTAATGTGAAATTAATCAACCACTAGAATGGAGTGCTGTAATATTTATACACATTGGACAACAATATACAAACAAATAAATGTTGCATAGGTGCAACAATATGCCTGAATACATAAGCTTCCAAAATATCATATGAGAAGCACAAATGAATGATGATATAATTTTTATAACAACATAACAATTATATCCGTGAATATAATAAGACAAATATGGTTTAATAAAACCATATAAAAACAATAGTTAAATAATTAATTATACAATGCATAATTAATTATCCTAACAGAGAAAGTGTGACTATGGTGGAATAACAATCATGTGTGACAATTGGCCAAGTCTATTATAATCTACAACACAAAATGGCTGTCCTCTTGAGAGATCTATTCTTAAGAAGAAAGTTGTTGATAAAGATCAGTTAGATCATTTTTAGGGCAAGACAGAGAAAATGAGTCTTTTATCCAAGTGTAGGAGCATAAAAGAAGATAGGTTGTGTTCTTGAACAAAGAATGGAAAATTAAGAGGATAATGGTAGAACTTTGGATGGAAATTCAAGTATCAAATCTCTAAAAACAATGTATAATTAGGTTGGAGTGATTCATCAGTCAGGCGTAAAGGGAGAAATACAGTATTTTTGTGAGAGAAGAGGATGATAGAATTTTATATCAAGACTTAGTCAAAGAAAAATATTGTAGCCTCTAATACACAGTAGTAACAATTAGAAAAATATGAAATATTTGAGGTGAAATGGATCGAGTAACCAGAAACCCGGTCAAAAAGAGAAGTTAAGAGACATTAATCCTAAATGGTGTTCATGATAATTATGGAGGAAATTTATGTGATATTGAGCATGAGAATGGTTTAGAAAGTAATGCAAAACATGAACGAAGGAAAAGTAAGGAGAGTATCAGTATAGGGGGAGTTTGATTTGGTCAAGAATATGTCACTCAAGCTTCGAATAGGAGCTCAGAAAAGAACAAACATAGTTCCAGGGGGAGCTTGTAGACAGGTAAGTTTATTTTCTCATGCGTAATTGGTTTCAATTGTCATTATTTCATGTCAAGTGGCCAAGTTCCCTTTTTCATAGATGTGAAAGGGGGAGAGAGTGATGTCAGAAACCAGGAAGGATGATGTGAGCTATTGTGTTTATCATCAAAGGTTTTTGAGAAAGTTTCCATCAATGACAAAGGGGTGAGATTGTTGAACCCTAGTCATTGTCATTGGTGTTGTCCTTGATGTTAAGTTGCATTGATGGAAAATAAGTGAGTGGTGAAGTGAATCTTAGTTAGAGGCATGAGGTTTGATTAGTAGTTCCTTCTCAGTGGTTTAGTGAGCATTTAGGATGGTCTCAGTGTTCTGCAGGCTTTATTTGTGAGGTACGAGTCCATTAGAATCATGGACATGGTTGGTATTATTTTTGTAGATGTTATTCAAGTCAGATATGATGAGGTTATCATGAGAAAGAGATCTTAAAGTGAATTTCAGGTCATTTTGTGGAAGTCTCAGTTTAAAATTTCTTATTTAGATTTGTTTCTTGAGCTTGATGAGGTGTGACAGGTTGGTATATGTCATGAAAATATCATGTGATTATGGGATGAGTATAGGAATGTTTTATAGGTCATGTATGAGCATCAACAAGGTGCATTTTAGCTCTTGGAGGAAAAATTCACAAGTCCACCAAAGTTGGATTTGAGAACTGACAGTGAAGGTTTATTAAAATGAGATGGCTCTGACCTATATAGGAAAACCTATGGCTAACCAACATATGGAATGTGTAGAGGGGTGTCTTATAGTGTTTCATGCCAAATTTAATCAAATTTTTAAATAGGTATTTAAAGTTATTCATTTTTTTCTAAAACTGCTCTCTTAAAGAATGCAAATTGAGTACCCTAGCTTCTTAGCATCCAAGAATTTTTTTTTATCCTTATTCGAATGAATCATAAAATAAATTTTTGAAGAGAACTTTGAGAGTGAAAATTTTCAAAACGTTTGGAGAAAAATGGTTGAAAAAAAAAGAATTTATGAACGTTTTTCTGACAAGTTTTCTCTCTCTTCAGCTCTTCCTTTTAAAGAGAAAGGCATAAAATGTATTATTTGACCTCCAAATGGACTGGGCTTGTTACTAAAACTCTGCAAAAATGTATTAATCCAATTTTAAGTTAGGATAGTGACATATTTTATCTTCAGGTCAAAATTTTTATCCATTATGCTCTT
The DNA here is from genome assembly GCA_019776745.2 of Taxus chinensis. NCBI lineage: Eukaryota > Viridiplantae > Streptophyta > Pinopsida > Cupressales > Taxaceae > Taxus > Taxus chinensis. The sequence continues at coordinate 715,816,930 of CM034153.1, read as the reverse complement.
GGTGTGCAAAATGTTGATCATACTATTTAAACTTGAAGACTACAAGTGGTCTCTCTGTAGAAGAAGGAAATTCAAAGGTGGGATCTTAGTTTTGGAAATGCTTGAATTTTATCAAGTGTATATGCTTAAGAGTCCTAAGTCAAATGTTATGGTTACATTCAAAAGGACTCTCAGTCCAGGCTAAGCTTACTCTAGTGCTTGAAGAAGAATCTGGTAAACATGCATAAGGTTAAGTTGGGAAATGAAAATAAATCATATTCTAAAGGTCAAAGTTTTTTTGATGAAGCTTCATTCATGCTCTTGTGATGATCTCAAATATTTAAAACTCTTGTCTTTCAATTGCCCTGAAGAAGTCGGTCTAGAAGTCTGAGTTTGCGAGATATAATTGCAATATGTTCTTCACATAACTCTCACTCAAGTGGTTGGCAATAATTGATTAATTATCTCTTGAGTAGGCCATACAAGTCTTGATAAAGTGATTAGTGAAATTATTATAAAGATATCAAAATGTAAAATTGTTTCTTTAGGCCCTCAAACCAGAAATCATAGTTCTTTTAATCTTGTTTGTCATGATCTTATGCATTGTTATGGAGTGTGTAAATTATATATTTTTTAAAGTGTAAAGATTAGTGATGTTAATTCATTCCCTTGGTTTATTTCAATCTCTTCTATGATCAGAACTAGACCTGTTATGTATTTCCTGAAATGACTATGGTTTTTTATCATGCAATTTGGGTATTCTTGTGTAACAAGAAGAAGTAAAGGTTCCCTATCTTACAAAAAAGTTTGAAAGGTTTAAAACCTCATGATAGTGACCAAGGTGCTTGCATACTTTGATTAGGTTGTGTAAGAGAATAACTTAGCATCCACCCTATTCTAACAAGCAAGAGAAGATTTTTTCACTTGAAAGAAGATATCTACTTGAGTGCCACAAATTTATGATAAGTCCTCCATTAGCACACCCTCATTTTAGAGCTTCAGGCTAAATTTAAAGCTTTGAATTTATTTCCACTCATATTTATAGCAAGAAAGGCCTTCTTGGGCTTGCATAGAACAGAGCTAGGGTTTCAAGAAGGAAACTCTTCAAAATCATGATTGAACCAACAAATATTGTTATAAATTTGATGAAACCTATGTTATAAGGTCACAAATACATTTCAAAAGGAATCAATCTCTTTCATCATGAATCGAGAAAGAAATTCATGGCAGTTTCTTTGCAAACCATGCCAAGACAGGTATATGGGGTTTTTCCATTATAAAAACCTAATCAGTTATTAAAAATCTATATTCTTCTTTGATTTAACTTCAAGAAGGGTATATGGGGTTTTTCTATATTCTTGTTGATGTTTTTTAGCTGTTTTGTAGTAGCTATTTTGCTTTTGCTGGTTCCTTCCTTGACATATTTTTTTCTGTTGTTGGGCTTTTTTGAGCTGAAATCTTGTTGTTGAGCACTCTTGTATAAGGGTATAGTCCCTTTCAAAAAAATATTTGCCCATAATAAAAAAAAACTTGAAGAAGGAAAAATAAAGATGGAAAAGCTTCAAGCTTGTTTAAAAGGCACAGTGTAACCTATTACTATGCAACACTTGCTGAAGGAAATTCCAGAGCTAAAATCAGAATAATAAGCTTTAATGCATATTGCTATAACTTGGAATTTGGACTTGAGATGGTGTCACTTGATCAAACTTGTCTCTATATAAGTCTTGAAAGGGTCTTTTTAGCATGTCAAATATTTTTATATGTGTTCCTTAATAGTTACAGTGTTTCCTTGTTAGTTACAAGACTATATTGATCTTAAGGGCTAGGTGTGAAGAGTATTTGTGAGCTTGAAATAAGAACGTGAATATTCACTCTTATTTGTTAAGGAATATGAATGAGTCCAAGAGACATGAAACTTAAGTGCAGATAACTTGAATTTTATTTTTCCAAGGAAGACAATTCAAACCTATGGTTGTTTTTTCAAATGAAAAATTAGACAATAAAAGATATATAGAGTGTAGTAAAAAAAATTAGTCAGAATTTATGAGATATGTGAATGGTATATACTTAATTTTTAAGTGTTCAAAATAGAGAAAGTATGAAGGTATATGTAGTATAGAATACAAAGTGATCTATTAAGAAGCATTGCAAGTGTATTTTAAAGCATTTTAAGCTAAGAGAAAAGAAAAGACATGAAAAGTACAGTGGTGAAGTAGTAGTTTTCTTGAAAATTAATGTCATGAATTAAGATGTGAGTTTTGATTATGAGTTTCTTAGAAAGAGAGTAGGTATATATGAAAGTATTTAAGACTGAAACTTTTAGGACTATTCATCTTTGTGTAAAAATTGAGGTACAAATGTTAATGAGAACAAAGATATCTAGAGATTGATGTTGCATGTAAAACTTCTAGACTGTGAAACCTGAAGGTAGCTAGCTAAAAGAACATTAAGAAGGTGAAGTACAGTAAAATATAAGGTGTGAAAACTTAGAATCAATTAAGATAAAGTGAGACATATGATTTTGATAGTCAGGGTTACATGAATATGAATGTGGTACCTTTCTGAAGGTAGAGAGGGAGATCAAGAGAGAAATCTATGCTAGCAGACAAAGTAGGTACATTCTTGATAAAAGGAGAACACAATTAATAAATGGGAGTTGAAAGAAATTAATATTAGCACTTAAACTTGTTAAGGATAAGAAGAAGTAAAAATAGAGGTTGGAAGAGTTACATGTTGAAGACAACATTTATAGATAGGATATGATGCAACTAGTATAGAAATCCCTAGAATTTTCAAGGCTTTTAAGATGTCTTAGTGTTTGAATTATGAACCAAAAACAACTAAAGTGAATGTCATGATTGAAACCTTATTGCAGTAGGATATTTCTTTGTGTGTTAGTATGAAGAAGAGGATGATAGGTGCGTGTGAAATAAGGCTTGTGAAATGAACCTTGCATTTGATCAGGTAGTCAGAAAAGATAAATATTTAGAACAGAACAGTAGAAGTGTGCTAATTTGGAGGTCATTATCATTTGTGAGAGACAACAAGAATAGTGTGACCATAATTCAAGAACAATTCTAAGTAGCAACTTAACATTTGGGGAGTTGTAGATTCCTTATGAGTTGAAGATCAATAAATATTAGTAGTAACTGGTTAAATTATAGGAGGTTGAAGCCTCCAGAATGAGTATCATCTTGGTCAAAATTAGGAGTTGCAGCTCCAGATTGAGTTGAATCTCAATCATGAAACTACTGTAATAGAAATAAGACAAGTTAGTCCTAAACATAGTTCATAGTTTCAGTGGGTTTTTTCCCAGCTTGGGTTTCCCACATTAAATCTGTCTCAGTGTGTGATTTATTTTTGCTTCTTGTGATTGTTAATTTATAATTGATGATGAAAGTTGAATGTATCAATTTATGAGGTAAAAATATGAATAGGCACTGATTCACCCCCTTCTCAATGTCCTATTTTCTAACATAGTGGGTTCTCCTTTACATGGCTAATAGTCTTATGCCTGAGCTATATTTTACTGCACAAAATGATCAATACAAGAAGTTTACTTGTTGATGGGAAAGTTGATCAATGCGGGAAGATTTCCAAGGATGTTTTTGATATTTGATTTTTATATAAAGGTTGGTCAATGAAGGAAGCCTTTTTGTAATGATATGAGTATCCATCCTTCGAGGGAGTGGTCTACGATTTTTATTTTGAGAGATAATCATTCTTTGTGGTATCGGTATATATTTTTATTGACAGATGTCCTTTGAGGGATTAGTCTGTATTTTGATAGTATAATTAATAGACGTCCTTTGAGGGATCAATCTATACTTTTGATAGTGTGCATCCATATGTATTTTTTTGAATTTATTTTTAAGATGAAGGAAGGCCTATTAAACCATCCATGGAGGGGAAAATATGTGTGTTTAAACCACATATGTGACCCCTTAGCATGTTTTCATTTGGTAGATAAGGAAAAGATGGGAGTAATGATTGTATGGTTCTCACTTATGAAGAGGAACTTGTACACATGGAAAATGTGATGAATAAAAAAATGGTGTTCATCTTTAAAGTTGTGATTATGTTGGCGAGAAAATTTTTTGGGTGGAAAAACTTATGGTTTTCTTTCCAATGCTCTAGGAATCTAAGTCCATCTACTTAACCGGTGCAAATGTCGTATATGCATGCACGAGTAAAGGTGGATTTTCCTGGTGGCCTTGTGGCCGAGGATCCAATGGGGGCACTCCAATGACCCTGCGGAAAAGCTAGCAATCTCTTGCTAGGGAATAATTTTTCTGTAGAGAGGGAAAGGGGAGTGAGAAATGAGGTAGGAGAACTAATGTTGTAGGTAGAAAATTAGATTCTTGCACACACACTAGCCGGAAATGTTAACACATGCATTCATGAGAAGAAACAACCCTGCAAATGGCAACAAGATGAGAAAATATTGCAAACTCAAACTTTCTAAAATCTCCTCATCAAAGAGGCTACAAAATCCTTCTTGTATTGATGCTTAAACAAAAGTTGTACATAATGTGGGAACGGAAAAAATTTGAGAGTGGAGGAAAGTAGAAGAAAATGGATCTCTTTTTCTTTCTCTAAGTACAATGAACTCTTGAGTTTACAAGATCAATTTCCATCCCTTTGAAATGGGAATGGCATTATAACTTATAGAATGAGAGGTGACTTATCATCTACCCCCCCAATGGCTTTTCATATGTCCTTGTGTAAATTAAAACTTTTTGACTTCCTAGGAGAATATTAAGTCCCTTTTTATAACATAAAGGTGGCTTATTACATTAAGAACATTAGAACATATGAAAAAGTGCAACCACAACGTGAAATTATAATGTTGGAAAGTGAGAGAAAGAGAGAGAAGAAGAAGAGGAGATGTTGTTCCCGATGAAGTCCATTAGTCCTCATTGATGGAAAGCTCCAAATGCAGTGAAAATCGAATCTTTGAACTCCTTGGACACTGTGAAAATCCTTCAAAATAGCTCATGAACACTTGTAAAGTTGAGTGAATTATTCCATTGATGAATGCAACTCCTAGCCTATGTATGATATACTTGTGACCCGAACTATGTAGTGAGTGTAAAAAAAATTGTCCAGTACCGTGAGATGATCACCCCTCTATATCTCATTGTGCCAAACTTTCCCTTTGAGAACAACCTGCTATTAATAGTAAGTTTCCAGATGGAAGGCTTACTATTTTTAATGAGAGGTGACTTTTGCCTCTTCTTGACCATCGTGATGTGATGAACTCCCTCATTTGATCTTGTGCACACTGCCTTTGCTTTGACCACTTCTTAAGGTGACTTACTATTTTTAGTAAGAACCTATATAAAGGACTTACTATTTTTAGTAAGTGATCATTTTCACTGTTATCTTCTCTGGATAATCATTTTGGATTCTTGGAGGTCTTCAATGCACACCACCTTTTCCATAGCTGCTTTTGATGAAGAAGTATAAAAAATAGCACGCATATGTAGGAAAACCTACTATTTTTAGAAAGTGGATTTTCAGTGCTCGGTTTGTGATGGAGTCTATTTTTTTGGATTCGTCTTGTCTCCGTGTTCATGTCCTTTGAATTTCACATATTTTTTCCACTAGAATGCTGGGAAATAAAATTAGAAATTTTCACTTAGCAGTGCTTCGAGCACGGAGCTGCCATGGCAGCCATTAATGGAGCTTGAAATTTGTAAGTCTAGTTTTTGTCTCCGTTTGCAAAGAAAAAAACTCCATTGCGATAGGTTTTTCATTTAGAGCTCATGTGAAGGTTTTTAGCTCGTTTCCATTGCTGGAATAATGGGAAATCAGATAAATGTTAGTTGGTGCACGAAGTGAGGATTTTATTGGAACAAATAATTCATAGCACAATTTTACCTCCCATTTGTTACATCATGATTGTATTGGAAAATGTGGAAGTATGCAGAAGACAGAACCTCGATCCATCTTTTATCTTGTGAGATATGTAGATTTCTCGATCGGGTGACTTCATGGTTATCTGGAAAAAAACCTTCATTTTCTTCCCGTTATTCATTTCTTCAACACTTTTTTCTCTAATATTGTTGTGTTTTCATAGTGTGGAGAGTTTAGTTACCATGCAAGATCTGGTTTGAATTAGTAATGGAGGACCGAGTGTCTAGACAAGCAAGAACAAGGCCATGACATGATGAGAAGCTGTGAAGGAGAAATGAAGGGGAAGAAATGACTAAGTGCCGGCTTTGAATATTAAAAAAAATGATAATGCAAAGGTGGGGTGAATTTTTTCATGTCTGATGTCCTTGACCTTAGGGATGTGAGAGACATAAAATTCCATGGTGAGCAAGAGGATGACACGTGTCCTCAATCTGATGACAGGGGATTTGCTTGAAAAAACACTAGAAGCACTGGGGGCTGAAAGCCGGTCACGTGGATGACCAAAGAACTCCCCATAGGGGCTGGGTGCATTTTTCCATGTCTTTTGTCCCTAAAATCAGTGATATGAGGGAAATAAAATTCCATGGTGGTCATGGAGCTAACACATGTCTTCAATCCGACGATAGGTAATTTGAGCTCCAAAAATGCACCTAGAGGATGAACTATCAAGTTTGAAGGTCACATGAGGCTACCATAGGTCACATGGGGGCTCGGAGAATTTTTACAAGGTTGATATACCTGAAATTAGGGATGTTGGGGACATAAAATCTCGCCAGGCTCCTAGAACTGACACATGTTCTCTCAAAATTTGGCTGAGTCCCGAACATGCTCCAAGAGGGCAACTTGTGATGATGATATCTTGAGCTTGCGATGGAGTTTTTTGGAACCATTTTATATTAGCCTAACTGGAAATGGAATTTTTAATCCAATGGTGGGGGTCTCATGTCTTGATTCATCCATTTGATCCCTGAAAAATAGGATTTGTGAGTTGCTACTCCACCTATTCCTAAGAAAACCTACCTGCAGATCTAACACACCAAAGTGTTGTGAAAAATATGATTTCACCATCATGTAGGGATTGGAATCCTCTTTTCAGAGATGTTTATTTTTACTCCCAACTCCATCCAGAGCTCCCAGAATATTCTTCTGAAGCTCAACAATTGTTTTTAGGCTTTGTGTATTGCCTAGGCTTATGAACCCGTTTTTTATTTAGACTGCTCCAAGTCTTTCAAAACTTTCCCAAACCTTAAAAAATAATTTCCATGATGTTATAAGGTATTCAATTCACCTCCATGTTGAATTACTCTCTTCCGTTCTTCTCCATGGGGGTTGATCTAGTCTTGCGAAGGCCAGTTCTAGCCCTTCCCACAACTGTCTATAGCTTCCAAATGAACTCCTAAAATGACCTAGGGGGAATGAATGGAATTTCCTAAATCACCTAGGGGGATGAGATAACATTAATTGGGAGGTCACTTGGACTGACTGGACAAACCCGAGGTGTCTTGGAATGATGAGACTTGAAAAAATTAACAATGGGGTATAGTTTTTGTGCTCGGGAATTGTCAATTGCCCTGTTGCACTTTTGCACGACAACATATTATAACATACTGACGTAGGACCACATAATTCCAAATCATTATAGTGGTGAATGATGTTAGGTTAAATATTATTCACCTATATATTAATTATGTATTTGATATTAATGAATACATTTATTGTGTATATGGTTATATTTAATTATAAACCATATTATTGTTTTATTCAAAACATTATGGATGTTGTTCTATTGTGTTAAAAATATTATTGTTGTGCTTCCCCAGATGTAATATTCAAAGATACTGTATTTTAAATTTGTTGTTGCATTGTTTACAACTCCTCTTTTGTTTATATCCTATTGCCATCCAATATGTATAAATATTACAACCTGCATTCATATGTACCAGGTTGATTGATTGAGTTTAATATATCTTTATCAGGCTTCCACCCTTATTGCTCAATCTAGATTTGGTACAAGAGTGAGATTATGAAGCTCTATGGAAAGGTTGGAGAAGGTTGGATAGAGGAAGCATACAGTTCATGGAGGAGAAATTTGCACTCTACGGAGAGCCATTATTTTAGCTTCTGCAATTTCCCTGAAAACATCCCCTACATCTCTCATAACCTCCTGTGTGTTCTCTCTAGGTAACCAGTTAGGAAATTATTTTTTTCCTTAGTGCCCTCTTACACCAAGTAAAATTTACTCCCTGGAAGCTATTTTCTGGTTTATTCAAATCAAATAAAAAATAAAAAAATTGTATTTTATCCCCATTAGGGTTTTTTTTTCATTAGTTCTAGAGTGTAAGTATGTAGCTTCAACTGCTAAATACTACCAGACCACCTATATTTGAAGGCCTGTGTGTATATGGATTTCCTGCATCAAGACTGCTTAATCTCCACAAGACCTCTACATCCAAGCTCTCTCCACAGAACTAATTTGCATTGACCGATTCCGTGTATTGTTGCATTTAAACCGAGTCTGAAATCTGGGTTGGCGTTGAATTTTACTGAGTTATGAGTAGTGTGGCAACGTATGTTGTGATGGGTATATTTGGTTGAGCCCAACATCCAATTGACCAAGCTTTACAACCTTGGACGAGCTAAGACATTCGAGCGAGCCTTCCAATTGTTGAGCACCTACCAGAGTCCCCTGCAAACACACTCCACTGTCCAATGACCTGAGTAACCTGCATCCTCCGACCTCCTGCAGAAAACATCTAACAACAAAACGAAAAAAAAAGCAAGGGGTGGTGGAGATAACACAAAAGGAGGTTGGTTCATTTATTTCCACGCAAACCTACATTTTAATCAGTGGCACAAGCACATGTAGACCCTGCAACACAAGATAACAAACTGATGGCTAATAGTATACATCCAACAACAATGGATGAATAAAAAAATGACAACAATATCACAAAAGTAAAATAATTCAGTGTTGTGCCATAAAATACAAGACAAAGGTGGATTAAAAATTCATAAAATGCGAAGGAGGCATAATAAGAATGCAGAGGCGTAGCAAAACAAGGAGCTCCAGATCCATTTTTCGAGATTGGAGATCCCTAAATGTAATTCCATCGCCACAGCGACAGGTCACATGTGAGATGCATCTATCTTTTCTAAGTCGCCATTGAAACAAGGTAAGTCACTTTCCATCTTAAATGTATTAAATATAATATGCTTCATTTCATAGCACAAGCGTTCATAGGCAGCCTAGGCGATTAAGACCGGAACGACTTAGGGAAGCGGGAGGTGTGGGGTTTGAATCCCCATCCCCAACAAAAAAAAATTGTTTTTTAAAATCTTTGGAGGTGAATTTGAAAAAACCGCCATAGTTAGAGGTATATTTAGCCGGAAAACCACCTCTGCTAACAACTGTTAGTTACAGCTAAACCCACCTCTCCAAAGTATTTTAGTGAAAAAAACCCTAATTCAGGGTAAATTGTTGTTTTTCTCTTAATAGGCCTATTTTTTCATTCTCAGGCATTTTTTGCAAAAGGATGTCTATCCAGAAATTGCATTTTAAGCAATATTTTGCAATTTTTTGGCGTTAGTGGGTCATTATTGGACTCCAGAGGCCAACAGGGCCCGTACAAAACAAAAATATTTTTTTCTGCCATTCAATTTTTCCATATTTTTTAATGTAATCGCATGCTTTAGTATATTATACTAATTTATAGGTTGTCATAGTCAATCGTAAATATTATAAAGTACTTAGAAACTGGTAAAAAGATTGTAATAAAAAAACAATAAATAAAATTGGTTTTTAAACACTCACAAGATCCTAGATATCATTCGTAACATTCGGTATATATAGTGCTTGTAGGAAGTGCTTACAGGTAAATGTTGTCACGACTACTACTGCACTTAAGGCACCTAATATAGCTACAACAATGTCGTCTAGGCGTCGAACCCTTTAATTGAACGAGGAGTAACAAGGTCACAATGCACACACTACGAACCATCCCATCCGTCTATGAATGACTTCATGACATAATTCCAAATTGAGAAATTATTTGAGTATATAGCGAAGTTACACGCGCATATGAGGCTATTTCTTTAAGCCGGTGTCAATAATCCCACAGACCCCTTTTAGTATTGTCTTGGTACCACATATTAAGTTCTTTCATGTATGTTAACACGTATTTCATGTACCACTCGGGTATATAAAAAGGGTGAGATTCTTCCATGTACCATTGGGTTATATCAGAAGGGGTGTGTATATAAAAAAGTTTGGTATATCAGACTGATGATATATAGATTGGGAGACCTTATACTTGGTGTGATAAGAGCTAAACCATGTCAGTAATTTCTACAAAATGGGCACCAATTCCCCCAAATATTTTCTTCCGGATTCACAACTACTCAGAGGAAACAACTATGCTACATGGAAGAAAAAAATCAAGACACAGTCTTGAGTTTGAAGAGATATGGCCTATTGTGACTGGTACTATGACCAGATCAACTACTAATACAACACAACAACGACAATTTGATAGAGTAGATCTAGAAATCCAAACTCATCATCTTGTTTGGAGTGTCTGATGATGTGCAACCCCACATTCGTGATGCCAGAACAACCAAATAAGCGTGGGATAAGTTGAGCACAGTGTATGAGGTCAAAAACAAGAATGTTATTCTGAATTTGTAGAGTCAGTTACACACACTGAAGTTCAAACAAAATGAGAAAATCGAAGCTTTCTTAAGAAGAGTTGTAGAATTGAGAGATTCACTTCTAGCCCTAGGAGAAGTGGTCAAAGATGATGCTCTCGTTCCCATTGTTCTCAGAGAACTCCCTTCTTCATACCATATTTTTGTAACAACACTAAACTTGTCATATACGACAGTTAGTTTTGACAAATTGGTAAACCTACTGCAACAAGAGGAAGCAATGCACAATAAGGATGATGAAGAGGAGCACAGCACTTTCTTCACATCAAAAATGGAAAGGAAAAGGTAAAGGAAAACCTAATTCCTATCAAAAGTCCCAATATCAAAATTAGTATTAAGGGGATAGACAATCAGAAGAAATAATGTCCAATTTGTAAAAGAGGACATGACTTAAAATATTGTTGGTATAATACTTACAAGAAAGGTTCATCAAGCAAATTCTGGACCTCCACAAAAATCTCACAAGGGACATTTCAAACTAAAATCAAGGGTAGAAAAAGGGTAACTGGAAAAGAAGACCCCATCAGCAAGGAAATATTGTTGAGCAAGAAGAACATTCAGATAATGAAGACTTCTTGTATGACTGCTCGATCAAGTGAACCATCCACGTCATCTAGTGATGTTCTAGTATGTTGATTCAGGAGGCCACTCGACACATGACCAGCCACAGAGACTGGTTTACTTCAATGAGGGACACACCATCAAAAAATCATGTTTCTTTGGGAGATGATTCTTCATATACAGTTCAAGGGATTGGGAACATTTCTCTACCCCTTGGTTCACGCAACTGCATAGACTATCAGATGTCTTATATGTTCCTGGGTTGACAAATAATTTGCTTTCAGTCAGTCAACTCCTTGATCACAACCTAAAAATTGACTTTGATACTCATTCTGGCAAGAAAACATGTTTAATTCGAGATAAATCATGAGGCTCAAAAATAGTTACAAAAGCCTCCAATGTGGGACGCATGTTCCAGCTTGATTTTGTCCACAGAGATGATCAGACACTTGTGGATAAGAACTCTACCTCAACACAGTTGTGGCATCAGAGACTTGGTCATGTTAGTTTCAAGTATCTCAAGACACTACGCCGGTACGTAATATGGTACATGGGCTACCATCTCTTCAGAAGGATACAAACAAGTGTCCTCACTGTCCTAGAAGGAAAACAACATAGAGCATCATTCTAGAAGAGTACATATCAAGCTCATGGTAAGCTTGATCTGGTTAATACTGATCTTTGTAGTATCGATGCAACCGAGTCATTCTAGATTTCAGTACTTCATACTATGTGTTGACGACTATTCAAGGAAAATGTGGATTTTTTGTCTTCGCAAGAAAAGTGAAGCTTTTGAAACTTTCAAGAAGTTCAAAGTAGCTAGTTGAGAATGAAACTAGTCATCACATCAGAACTCTTTGCTCAGATCGAGGGGGGGAATTCACCAGTAATGAGTTCAAATACTACCTACAAACTCACGGGATTCATCGAAAAATGCCTCCTCCACACACACCACAACATAATGGTGTTGTTGAGAGAAGAAATTGTACTATCACTGAAATGGTGTGATGCATGATCAATGATTATTGGACTTGCAAAGACATTCTAGGTAGAAGCAACAAAGACAACAATGTATTTTTTGAACATAGTGCCCACATAGTTTCTCTTGAAGGAGTAACACCACAAGAAGCATGGTCAAAGCGGAAACCATCTATTGCACACCTTAGAGTATTTAGGTTCAAAGTAAGTATGCACATACCCAAGAAAACTAGAAATAAATTGGACATGAATTCACAGAAACTCATCTTCATTGAGTACCAGATGAAGAGACTCTTGGGTACAGATTGATGGATCTAAAGACTAGAAAAGTCTACACCAGTAGAGATGTTAATTTTTTAAGAAGAAGGAAGCAGAGTCTCCTCCTCCAGACTCACCAGATGTAGATTTTTCACTGAGTTCTAAAAATTTAAAGCTGATGTTCCCTTAGATGATGAAAGTGAGGATGGGGATGATGGTGTTGATCATGATATAACCACGACCCATGGGAATAGTTCAGAGTATGCCCAAGTGGTGTACTAGCACATTACGAGATGCAAGAATCGATGCTCCACCAGATACATCCACCCCTGGACCATGGACTCGTAGTAAAGCAAGAGAAGAAGTTAAATTTTCTTTGATGAGTAGAGTTATCAAGTCTGATGATCCCTCTACAGTCCAGGAAGCCCTACAATAAAAATCTTGGAAAGATGCCATGGACTCTGAATATCAATCAGTAATGAAAATAACACTTGGTAGCTTGTTGATCTTCCACAAGGGAAGAAACCCATTAGATGCAGATGGATATTCAAAACAAATTACAAAGTAGATGGGACAGTGGACAAGTATAAAGAAAGACTTTGTAGCAAAGAGGTATGCACAAAAAGAAGGCATTGACTATGAGGAGACATTTTCTCCCATAGCTAAGATTAAAACGATCAGGATGATCTTTGCTCTAGCTGTACAGTTTGGATGGAAATTCCATCAAATGGATGTAAAAAGTGCCTTCCTGAATGGAGATTTACAAGAAGAATTCTATATGACTCAACTTGATGGATATGTTGTACCTGGTTAAGAAGCAAAGGTATGTAGACTCAGAAATCTCTATATGGCCTCAAACAAGCACCCCGAGGCATGGTACATTAAAATTGATGAGCATATCATACAACATGGATTTGTTAGAAATCCATACGATCCCAATCTCTACCTCAAAAATCAAGGGGGGAGATTATGATTGTCATTTTCTATGTTCGACGATATAGTCATCATTGGCAGTTCAGTGAGGATGATCAATACAATGAAGAAATATCTTAATCAATCGTTCGACATGACCGATCTCAGGGCTAATGCATTATTTTCTTGGATTGGAAGTATGGTAGAAATAATAATCAAATTTTTATTTCTCAGATAAAATATAAGAAAAAAACACTTGATAAATTCAAAATGATGGATTTCACACCGATTTCTACACCTATGGAGATCAAATTGCAGTTATCTCATTTAGATCCATCTCTTCAGGTAAGTGTAACTCTCTATTAGAATTTGATTGGGAGTCTCATTTACCTGACCTACGCTAAACCAAATAGATCAGCTTTGTAGTGAGCTATCTATCTAAGTTCATGTAGGAACCCATAATTTTGTCATTGGAAAGTAGCAAAGGTGCATCTTGAGATACCTCAAAGGATCAATGCATCTTGGTCCAGAATACAAGAAGAAAGATAACTTCTTCTTGTCAGGATATTCAGACTCAAATCATGTAAGCAATAATGATGATAGAAAATCCACTTTAGGATTTTTTATTTTTTTATGGGGTCTAGGACCAATATGATGGTAAATCAAGAAACAATACTTTGTTTTCTCGTTCTTCCACAGAAGTCGAGTATCATTCTACAGGAGAAGTTGTCTGTGAAGCGATTTGGCTATGTCGCATACTAGAAGGACTTGGAATACCACAAGAAAATCCAACCACCATGTATGTTGATAATGAGGGTGTTCTCAAACTTGTTTGCAATATAGTTTTTCATGAGAGAAAAAAGCACATTGAGATATAGGTTCATTTCATACGCGAGCATGTATTAAAGCACAACATCCAATTTAAATTTTGTCCAAAAGCTGAACAATGAGCAGATATCTTCATTAAGTCACTTACACGTGAAAAGTTTGAGTTATTCAGAGAATTCCTCTTCTCATCCCTTGAGACAATGCACAATTAAGGAGGGGGAATGTTATGTTAAGTATTATTCACTTATATATTAATTATACATTTCATATTAATTAATATATTTATTATTTATACTGGTTATATTTAATTATAAACCATATTATTGTTTTTATTCAAACAATGCGGGTTTTGTTATATTGTTTTAACAATATTATTGTTGTGATTCCTTGGATGTATTATTGGAAGCTACTATATTTTAAATTGGTTGTTGCATTTTTACAACTCCTCATGTGTTTGTATTTAGCTATATAATACCTATAAGTATTGCAACTCATTCATATGTATTGGTTGATTGAGTTAAATATAATTTATTAGGATTCTGCCCCTATTGCTCAATCTAAAAATGATAGGTTGGTGACAGAATAAGATCTTTGGTGTGATTAATGTCATGAAGGTAGATGTGTTAACAATAGAAATTCCACAAGTGTAGGTCATTTAGAGGTTCATTTTAAGGTTTTCCACTGTGGGAAGCTAAGTGATAGGCTCTTGACCCATATTTATGAGTAATGACATATGTACCGATTCAGTTAGGGGAAAACTTTCTACGCTTAATCCTTCCTACACTAGTGACATTTTCATTCTCTTTGAAGAAAAGATCACCGGTTTTGAATTCATGCTATTTAACATGTTTTTTGTATGATCTTTTGATGCATTCTTGATAGACATGATGATGTTCAAGGGTTGTTAGGAGACATTCATCTAACAATTCAAGTTGGGTTAATCGTTCTTGATGATAGTCCTCATCAGAGATAAAATATCTAAGGGACATGCAGAGATATAGAATTTGAACTTAGAGGAGTATAACCATCTTGAATCCATAGAATAAAGATAAGGGTGAATCTCCTGTAGGAGTAAAAATTCTATTTCTATGGGGCCATAAAGAAAACTGAATTTTGAGATGCCAAGTTTCCTACTTGGTTGACGATTTTCATAAGGATTTTGTTGAGTGTTTAGTTAGAATATTATGCTTGTCCATTTTCTTGTGGATAGTAAGGAGATGAAAATATTAGTTTGATATTGAAAGTGTTGTATAATTTCTTCAATTCCTTCTTTTTGAAATAATTTCCATTATCTTTGACAAGCTTGTGAAGGATGCCAAAGTGACATCTGATATGTTGATAAATGAAATCAATGATTTATTTACTTTATTGGAGACCAGAAGAATAGCCTCCACCCATTTTGTAAATTATTTAGTAGCAGTGATGATATAATGATGTTGTTGTGAGGAACGAGGCTTGATGAGGCCAATGAGGTCAAGTCCCCAATGTCAGAAAGGATAAAAATCCTAAGAGGGATATTGGGCCTGACTGAGAATGTGAGTGAGGTTGGAATGTTGTTTAAATTTAACACATTTCTTGACCTATGCGCAACATTATTAATTAAGGGTAATCCAATTATAACCCATCCGTATGATGTGTTTAGAAATAGTCATATTGTTGAAGTTTCCACCACATATATCGTCATGGACTTCTTGGATAGCTTTAGTGGATTCGTTATATTTAAGGAATTAGAGCAGGAGGCCATCAAATCTTAGTTTATAGAGAACACTTGCTATGATGACATATCAGGTATCACATCAAAGAAAAGATATTTTATCCTTTTTAGATAGATCAGAGGGAATTTTATATTAAGAGAGATAGTCATAGGTTTGAGTGTATTAACGATCTATTTGATTTTATTTGATAAGGCTAATAGAGGTGAGTTCATTGGTGTGAGATGGTTGATCAAGTCTATGCAGAACAATGAACAATGTGGAATCATTGGTTGATAGTGGAATGAGTGATGCAAAAAGTTCCATGATGTCCATGAATTTATTGGAAGATCATGGAAATGTTTGGATTATGTATTAATCAAAGTCCTCTAAGAGGAATTCAACAATGTTTTTAATATTTTTATTAAATTTCATTCTTACATTGATGAATTCATTTGATTTGATTGATGACAAGTTGAGAGTCTCTATAGATCTCCAGGATTTGAACTCCAAGCATAACATCAGTTTGGAGACCCGTGATGAGAGCTTCCTATTCAGCCATGTTATTAGTGCATTCAAATTTTATTTTGAAGGATATAAGGATAAGGGTATACCAAGGAGGTATGATGATGATACTGACACCTTCCCCTACCAACCTTTGGAACCATGAAAGAAAAGTGTCATTTTAAGGGGAGTGTATTCTTGATCGATGGTGTTGTTAGATTCATCAAGAAATTTTTCATGTGGTGGATTATTACCAGGAAGGGGCATTTCTAAGATCTAGTAAGTGATGGATTTCCCCTTAATATATTTCTATGACATGAATTCTAGATCAAATTCAGTCATGAGCATGATCCAACGAGTAATACGGTCATTATGGTATGGTTTAGAATGCATGTATTTGAGGGGTTTGAAACTAGTAACGCCATAAGTCTTATGATTAAGGAGGTAATGACAAAGTTTGGAAATTACAAACTACAAGGCACAACAATTTTTTTTTACTTTAGGTAACATGTTTCATAGTCATGAAGCATGTGCCTTATGTAGTAGATAGCATGTTCCCTACCCTACTCATCTCAATGTGCTAGCATACCACTTAGGGCATGATCACTAGCAGATATGTATAGATAAAATGGATCCCCCTCATGTGGAGGTGTAAGCACGAGTGGTGAAAGAAGATATTTTTTGAGTTCCTCAAATTAATTTTGACAGTTATGATCCGATTTCAAATGGACATCCTTTTGGAGGAGATGATGGAAAGGATGAAAATGATCTAAAATATGGGTGATGAAGCAATAGAATAATTTAATTCTACCTTGGAGACTATAAATTTGTTTGATATTAGAGGGAGGATGCATCTCAATGATAGATTTTATTTTTCTAGGGTCTACCTCAATACCCTTGATGGTAATGATAAAATCCAAAAGCTTACCGATGAGGATGTCAAATACACACTTGGTGGGGTTAATGTGCAGAAATTATTGAATGAGATGGGTAATAATGACTTGAAGGATGGTGAGATGGTCTCTATGTTGTTTTGATTTACCTAATATGTCATCAATGTAGTCTTCTATGGTTTTGTGTATGATTTCATGGAAGATGTAAGTCATAGTGCGTTGATAGGTGGCCCCTACATTCTTAAGTCTAATGGGCATGATGTGGTAGTAGAAGGTCCCCCAAGGAGTAATGAAGGAGGTTTTATGTTGGTCTTCAGTCGCGATAAGGATTTTATTATAATTGGAGAATTCACCCATAAGAGATAGAATTTCATGGCCAATGGCGAGGTCAATAAGCTATTCGATGTTAGGAAGAGGGACTCCATCTTTAAGACAAGCGAGATTAAGATCTCACAAGTTTTTGTAAATGCATATATTTTTTAGATGATTTGGTCACATGTATGATATTAAAAACACATTGTGGATAGTCAATAGGTAACATGAAGTTAGCAGAAAGAAAAAATTGTAACTCTTCATTGATGAGTAGGGCTACGTGAAGATGCATCCTATGTAGTTTTTGTTTGATAGGATTAACGTTAGGGATTATGATGATGTTAGGGTCAACACATGACATGTCACTATATGACCATTTCAAGGCTTGAATTTTTTTGGAAAGGAAAGTAGGTTATCAATTTAATTCTTTTGAATCTAATGATTGACTAACCTTAATTATGTGAGGTTCTTGTGAAGTCCCTATGTTGACATCGATATTATATTTGTTAAGAAGTGTAGATGTGTTTGGTGGTATATTATTTTGAAGGTAATGATCCTTTGTCCCTATAAAGGATAAGATGGATTGGTCATCGTGGCATTGAATAATATCAATGGTAGGGGTGTGTTCCTCTACCATTTTCTATAATATTAGTAGAATGGTCTTAGTGTTGTTATTAGTCTGATAAGTGAGCATTCCTAAGGTGGTGGCATTGATTAAAATGTTTTTAGAAGGGATGGAAATGACATCATCTATTTTGATAGAGTGGTCATGTGAAGATTAATGTTAGGTATTAGACAAGTTATACAAAGGTTTTAACATAGCAAAGGAATATTTATTTCTCTGTATTATTACTCTATTGCAAATGAAGTTACATATCGAAATTTATAGGCAAGAAATAGCCTAGATTTAGGGAGTTAACATCCCATGATTTTGTCCTAGAATCATGTAATTTTTTTATCCCATAATAAAAATCCTTACAATATATTATAATATGTTACAAATAAATTGTAAGTGTACTAACAAGATATTAATTACCAATGTAAATTCTAACTCCTAACCTTCCCCCTTATTTTTTACATGGTTGAAAAACATTCCAACTTCTTTACATAGATTTCCACCTCTACATGCTCATGATCTTGGCACACAACTTGAACTGAAGGTAGAAGAAGGAATACATCAACTTCTTATCGACCAAGAACTGTCAGAAACACATATTACTGAACTATTATGGTAACATGTACAAGAACCATGTTTTTATCAATCAATCACTTTAGGGAACACATCTGACCTACTCAATGTGGAAACACAAGCAGGAACCATCTCCACGACCTTCAATGGTTTTACAAAGGTTTACCATAAACTTAGGTATAAACATGAACACATCTGATTGTTCAACCTCTTCAAGTATCAAGACATTGTATTTCACTGTGATATTTGTTCTTCACTATGTTATTAAATCAGGGAATTATGTAGGAATAACCACATATAATAGTGAACAAAAATAAACCTTTGTTCTTATTTCTCACACCACATTGAAAAGTTGAAAAAATTGAAATCCACACCACACAAATGAAAAATAAGTCACCATACTAGAAGTGTGGCCCCGTCATTGGCTACTGAGGAGAGGTCATTAATTAACCTCTATCCTTTTGTGCATCCTTCCTCTAGTGAATGATGTTACTAACTAAATATAATTATAACATGAATCTCATATGTTTTCACATTGCAATTTATTTTATCTCCCCCCTTAATGTGAAACACATTATTTTCTATACGTCAAGTAACACCGAAAATGCGTCCGTAAGGAAATTTTTTTTATTTTTCAAACTTTTACAATGACTTAACAATCTAATTTGATAACAAGATCACTAACACAAGATAATGACACTTGATGACTAAAACAATACTTTCAATGACATTAAAAATTTGACCATAACAATTATATGATGACACATGACTAACAAATAATATATACAATACAGTCAAATGACTATTAAAATGATATTTTATTTTATTTCATTTTATTTTATTTTTAACACAATAGCAAAATTTTTGATAGGAAATGAAGGACTTTACAAATAGACAACCTACAAAAAAAAACCAAAAACTATAACAATTACAATAGACATCTAAACCTAAGATGACATTTCTATATAGACTTGACTCATAAAGAACAAGACAAATTTTAATAACATCAATGAACCTTAAGATTTATTCGGAATCACTATACTAAAATAATAAAGACACAACTACTAAATAATGGAACAATAAACAAACTATTTGAAACATGAAAAAAATGACTTACTAATAAGGAGGAACTCAAGTGTGGAAAACTTGGCATGGATATCAACAATATGCAATATACCTAAGTAGCAAAGAAGTTATTCATACGACCTAAAAATCACAAATGAAGCCAACAACAGTGAGAAGATAGTCATTTCAAAAACTCAGCATAATATTTCTCAACACTATGAATCACAAACATGGAATGTGAATAAATTCACATCCTTAGAGTTGGATCATCGATGGGTCTAAGACTAATTTGATTCTATTGATAGAGCACAAATTTTTGAAGGAATGGATTATTACATTGCAATATTAATGTAGATAAAAACTTCACATTTCTACATGCATTCCTACATATATCTTCGACATGATTACATCCTCACAAAGATAAAAAATGAGAGACATGTCTATGAGGTAATAAATATACTCCACAATAATAATTAGAACTATATGTAATCCTGAGGCATCACCAATACCCGAATTGGAATTTGATCTTGAAGAGAAATATCTGCATGGATCTCTTTTTGACTTGATTAAATGAAGAGATACCGTGGCACAAAATTTATGCTCTTGTGTCTTGAGAAATGAAAAAACATTTTTAGCAGTCCCACATACTCGTAGTTCTAACAAGATATTGTTAATATGTATTCATCGGCACATGTCTAATCACCATTTGTCATTCACATGGTCTCATTTTTGGGACATTGACACATAATGGGTAATCATAAAATCAATAGGGGTGAATAATAATAAATCCCCCTTGCGAAAAAAGTAGACTTCCTTCAGACAAAGGAAAACATGCTACTCTAATACCAATGTTAGGTATTAGACAAGTTGTACACAGGTTTTGTTAGAGAAAAAGCAATATTGATTTCACTTTGCTACAAATGAATTTACATAGCCAAAGTTATAGGAAAGAGATAGCCTATATTTAGGGAGTTAACATCCAATGATTCTATCATAGAGTCATGCAGTTGTTTGAACCCGTAATAAAGATCCTTATAATATATTATAATATGTTACAAATAAATTGTAATTATACTAACAAGATATTAATTACCAATATAAATATTAATTCCTAACAATGAAGAGGATGACTCTGGTTCTGCTATGGCTCTAGATGCAGTGATCGCAGAGGTGTTTGAGGAAGTTTTGTTCAAACCTAGCCCATATTTATCATGAGGTTTGTGTGACTGGTCAAAGACCAAGTCATGTATACCCTATTTGTAACGTCCTAAATGAAAACCTTTCCATTCACAACAATGAAGATATATTTGTGTGAAGGATTATTTTTATAGGTATGTGAAATTAAATATAAACCTAGCCCATATTTATCATGAGGTTTGTGTGACTGGTCAATTACCAAGTCATGTATACCCTATCCGTAACGTCCTATACCAAAACCTTTCCAATCACAATAATGAAGATACATTTTTGAAAAGGATTAGTTGTATATGAATGTGAAATTAAATATAAATAGTTTAGCATGGTGTTGATTATCACAATGTGGGGAAGGATGATTTATCCCTCCATAAACAAGATTAGTTGTAAGATGAGGAGGGCCTAAGGAGATGATATCTCCAATTTTTGGTTTGTACATGGGTTTCTTTTCAGGTTTTTCCATATGTTTTTAGTGTAGAGAGTGAGTTAAGGGGCTAGAAGGCGATACTCCCCTAACGAGATACATTGCATAACATCTTTGAAGGATCTATAATCTGATAGCTTACATGCAGAGATGGAATAAATGGTATATGATTCATTATAGAATCTCGAGTTTGTCTTTGGAATGAGCATGTCATTATATAAATAAGTCGTTGTGACATGCTTTAGAAGGATTCAGGTTAGCTAAAATAGTAAAGTTTTTACCTTCATGTTCATATTTTAAACAATGATGTAAGGTGAATGAGATATAACTCATAACATGTATCCATGGATGACCTAACAACATGTTGTATTAAAAACTCTCCTTCTATAATATAGAAGAGTTTGTGAAGGCTCTTAACGTCAAATTTGATATGTAGGAAAATCATGCCTAAAGTAAGGTGGAAATGTCATTAAAGGTGCGTCATACTGCAAGTGACTGGGAGATGATGGTGTTAGGTAGATAAAGATAGTCAAAGGCATGATAATATATGATATTAATTCTAGCACCATTTTCAATCATAAATCTCTTGACGAGAGTATTGTCAATTTAGGCGGTGACAAAAGAGGGAGATCATGATCTTTGGGTTGTAAGGATTGTTGACATGTAGTGATTTAGGTGTTGTCGATGATATAAAATTCCATTAATGAAAAATATTATGATGGAAAAGTGTCATAGGAGGCTCACTAGGTGGATGAAATAGTTATTTAGATATGTTCATGATGTCATGAGATGTTTCAGTGAGAATTGCTTTTTCTAGCAAGCCCAATTAGGTGACCTAGCTTTCCTAGGTGATGGGTGCATGGTAATTATATCTTCTTGGTGGATTTAAAATCATGTTTTCAACATGAACATCATGTTTGGGTAGTAACTAAGAACTCACATGAGTTTCGGGAGGCATATACAAGCTGGGAGACCAAGATTCAGGTGTTCATTTTGGACCATGCATGGGTTCTAGGAGGCATACAAATGAGTTGTGGAGCTAAGTGAGATAATAGAAGCATGAAATTATTTAATACAAGCTATTCCAAGTATTTTAGGGCCTTTTGGAGAGGTTTTCATGGTGAGTTATAGTGTTATTTCATTTGACCCTAGCCTAGACAGTGCAAAACCCTTAGGGATAGCTATGTAAATGAGGTGGAATGTAAATATGGAGAGATATTTGTGACATGATGATGATTATAGATGTTATTAGGATGTGTTATAATTATTTGGGAAAAAAATCAAGTGTCCATGATGAGTTATATTGCAAGTTATGATAATTTTGGTGAAACATGGTAAAAAAGAAGGTCATTTCTAGCTTGAAGTGCACCTTCTGATGCTCACCCTAAATTATGTAATTTTCATTGAACCTTGTGAATTTCTTGGATTTTTATAAATTGAGTATAAAAATTTTCACAAAAATAATGACGTCAATTCATTATCACGTGTTTGTGAACGAATGTTAAGAAGGTAAACAATGTTTTGTGTGCTTAAAAATCTAGTTCAAAAGCGATAGGAGAGAAAATGATCATAAGTTCCTAGAATTGATTTCTAGTCCATTTATTTTAATTATATGATGTATAATACATATACATACCAACATAAATGTATGGTAGTGGTTGTGGTGATGAGTGTAGCCCACTCAAACAAGCATGTTTCTGAAGAAGTTCAGTTTGGGACAAGGTTGTCCAAAGGAGTTGCAAAAAAAAAATGAACATTTTTTTATCATGTAAGTTTTTATTGATTTCCATTATTATTTCAGGTCACAAGGATGCATAAATAATGTAAATTTGTGCCTTTGTTTGTGAAGACTAGTCAAAGGGTAGGTTTGAGGTAGTTTCAGGCAATTTACAGAGATGGGATTGTTTGAAGGCCTTCCACTTGGTATTAGGAAGGAGTTACAATATTTTTTGTATATTTTATTCATATATATTTCCAATGCTATAATTTTTTTCTCATGATGATGATATTTTTTGGGTCATCCAACTCATTTTTTGGTTAAGAAGGTTTTTTGCTTTTCATGACAGGGATGCTTTTGCTAAAAGATTGAGTTGATTAAAGCGTGAGATGGATGATTTTATATTTTATATCACTTAGAGAGTCAATATGGATGAAAATTTTTTCCTATTGAAGGCATTTGGATATCTTAAAAGTGGCAAAAAGGGTGAAAACTAGTTGAGTTTTCAAAATAGGTTTTTGGTAAGCATGATTTGGAGAAGACGAAAGTAGTTGTGGATTGAACACATGGATGTTTAATGGTCTCTAATATGCATTTATATGATTTTTAGGTCTTGAGGATTCCATAGAGTTTTAAAATTCTATAGTTGAGTTGATCTTGGGTGATATTAAGGCCCAAAGGTGAAGATAGGGTACTGGAAATGACTTTTTTGTGAAGGATATGAGCTAGTGGGCCAATGTTATGAAATATTTGATTGGTCCAAGAAACTTTTTAACAATTTTTTATTCTTATATGTTATATTACACATGTATTGTGAATTTGGGAGCATTAATAATCATGGTTTTGGTATGAGTGGATTTTTCTCATCCTAGTGATGGGGTTTTGAGTCTTTTTGGTGAAAGTATAAAGGTTTTTGGGCATGAATGTCCTATATGGGTCGTATGTGAATGTTTTAATGATTCATTTGGAATTTTTTTAAAGTTTACTTGGTATAAAAAAATGATGGAAACCGATTTGGTTTGAATTTTAATCAAGAATATCATATAAAAGTAATGATTTTGGGTGGTTTTTGGAGCTAGTTGTGCATATGTGAAAGTGTGAACTATGTGTGAGTAAATTATAGGTAAAAAAAGAATGTGTTAAGAGATAAAAAAGTGCATGAAAATTTTTATTAATGTATTCAAGAGTGTGCTCAAGGTTTTGAAGCATTGAGAATTGAAGAAAGTGAAGTATTGTGTAAGTTTGAGAAGCTAGGGTTTGAATAAGGGTTTGAAGGAGAGAGAGCTGAATTAGAAATATCAATTAGTTGTGGCATAAAAAATACACCATATATATTCATAAAAAATGTGATTGAGTTGGTTCTTAATCATCTTGGGGGGTTATAGCCTCTTTTTAGAGTTGGTGCTCCTTGTAGGTTTAGTGCTTTACTAAATTAGGGGTTGGTGTAACTTGTGAAAATTGATGATTTACTAAATAATTTTTTATTTGAGTAATATAATTATAAGTTATAGTGGTTTTTTCTTCCCCTTGAGGGTTTCCCACATATATCTTGTGTTATGGTGTTATTTCTCTTGTTCATGGTTGATTAAATGCATATTATATGATATTACGCACACATTAAAGGATGGGTAATTGATTAACTATTTAAGTGAGTAATATGAAATTGAAGTTAATTTTATAAGGACTTATTCAATCCCCCCTCCCCGTCTCACTATGTTTTTCTTCCAATAATTGGTATCAGAGCATGTCCTTTTGGAGAATTTTGATCACTTGAAAGGATATCCTTTAAAGCACAATAATGGCAAATCAACATAGTGGTTTCTCTACCAGCAAAGCACTATTATTTTATGGAAAAAAATCATGTTCCTTGGATTTTGAAGATGAAGACTCATATCATGTCTCTAGTGTTCGATATTTGGGAAGTTTGTGGAGAATGGCTATATTCCTCCTGCCAATCCACCAAATAGTATTGCAAATAAGAAGGCGTGTAATGACAATTCAAAGGCTTTTAATGTTATCATATGTAGCTTAAGAGAATATGATATGGGAAAAGTAATTCATTATAAGTTATCAAAAGAAGGATGGGAGAAACTTCAAGTTCTATATGAATGATACTCCAAGGTAAGAATTTATAAGATTCAAAACTTATAGAAATTGGTTTTGAGAGTCTTAAGATGAATAATTATGAGTTTTATTGCTGCATACATACTTATGGTTGACAAGGTTGTCAACTCCAACAAAGGGTTAGGAGAAGATATGAAGGAAGAAGTTGTTCTTCAAAATATTTTGAGATCCCTAACTCCTAGGTTTGATTCTAAAGTATTTGTCTATTGAAGAGGAAAAGGATTTTACTACCTTGAAGATGGATGAGTTACATGGGACTTTGATTACATATAAAATGAGGATTGGTGACTCTAAACTAGCCAAGAGAGAGGTGATTTCAAATATTAAATGAATACTAAATGCAATAAGTCCAAAGATGATGTTACTACTCCTGAAATTGATGATGAAGAAATCTATGCAATGATGGATAGAAGATTGAATGTTGGATTAAGTAATTGCAGAGGTAAACTTTCATTCATGTGTTTCAATTATGGTGAAGTAGTTCATTTTTCTTTTAAGTTTCCTCATAGTCATGAAAATGAAGGAGATGAAAATCATGAGGATGATCATAATAAGAAGAATCATAAGTTAAACAAAGGAAAGAAGAAATTTAAGATATTTATCTATAATAAGATGGGAAAAAGAAGATTTTATTCAAAATAAGATTATTGTTAGTGGTGTTTCAAATTTTGAGTTTGAATCTAATCATGAAGATGTTGGCAATGAGGTGGTTCTTCATTGTTAGGTGATTTCATATCAAGTTATTACAACTACTCTGATGAGGATGAAGAGGATGTCAAGTATGATCTTGAGGGCATCCAAAGTGAGTTGAAACATGCTGAAAAGGAGAACAAGAAGCTGAGTTTTCAGGTCAAATTGTATGAAAATAAAATTCATAACCTAAAATAAAAGTGTAAGTCTGAAACAAGCAAGCTAAATGATTCAATCATATTGTTAGAAGAAAAGGTAAAGTTTTTGTCTTAAGTTTGCAAGATAAGGAGATAATGTGCATGAATTTCAAAGAAGATATAGAATTCCTAAGTGAAAATTTTTTAGAGGTTGGCAAGAAAACTATGTCCTTTTAGAAGTTTAAGAAAAGTACCAATGATCTAGATGATCTTCTTGGAAAACAGAGATCAACATGTGATAGAGCTAGTTTGATTTTCAAAGAGGATTACAAAGGAAAGGAAATTAAGTAAGAGGACCTAGTTTCAAGAAAGGAAGTAGTTGAACCAAGAATTTAAGACTAAAATAAGGAGACACTCATCAAAGACAATGTGAAGAAAAAGTCAATTAGGTAGCCTAATCCCTCAACGTATGAAATATATTTCCATGTTCATTGTTATACTTGTAATGTATTTTTTCATAGGGTAAGAGAGTGTAGAAGGTATACTAGATATTATCATCTATGGAGAGATAGTAGGAGTGAGAAAGCTAAGAATGTGGTATTCTACAATTCCAATGAAGTAGGTCATTTTGTTAGTTTTTGTTTGAATGATCCACCTAGACCAGTTGAGTGCTAGAAAATGAAGATTTCAGTGGTGTGATTCAACTACAATGAGGTTGGTCATGTTGCCAGGGAATGTGACTATGTTTTCTCAAGGGAAAAAGTAGTTTTCAACGAAATAAGCTATAAGAGAGAAGCTTTCAAATGCCTAGGATGCATGGTAAAAATCAAGGAAGAATGTGGGAGCCTAGAAGGAGAAATGGTGTCTCATCAAGAGGAGGGTATTCATGAAAATAAAATATTGACTCAAATATCATATCTAAAACAAGGTGAAAAAGGAGATTCTTCGGTGTCCAAGAAGGTTTGGGACCTTTTTTAGGTCTTTCTTCTAGATCCTCCATGGTGTCATATGCATCTACTATGCTTCTTAGAGGTATATCAGTTCATATGAAGTATTGGAGTGAGGAGGAGTTGTCTAGGTTCGTGTTTATCTCCTTTATGATGTCAAGTTATGTTATTTCAAGTCCTTAAGAATGTGTTTATTGTTCTACATGGGTTCATCAAGTTATGTAAATGTCAAGGTCATTGTATTTTTATCACTTATAAGTGTATGAATGTGTTCTCAAGGTTTTATCTAATTTTTCATGATGTATTGTTGATTTATAATGAATTAGTGAGTGCAAGGGTCATGTTGGTGTCTCAAAAGAGGTCTATTATGTCATTAGATTAATGATAAAAGGCTTCTTATAGTTTAAGTCATTGAATAGTATTGTTGACAAGTATAGAAGTTTTTATTTCCCTAATAAGACATTTCTAAGTCTATTATTGGTCAATACTAGAAGGTTGTGTCATGTCAGATGTTTCATATCATATTTATACTCCTTGATGAATTCCTAATGAATGTTGAGTCTATCTGAATTAACAAATTTGTTTTGAGTATAAAGTGTGATTGATTCATGTCATGTAGTACTGTCAAGTGTTAAAGTTGTCTAGGACTAAGAATTGGTATAAATGCTATTATGCCATATGTCAAATGTATCAAAGGGTGTGTAGGCATCACAGAGAAGATTTGAATATGTGATGAGTCATCAAATATGATGACTTAATCATACCATCATGAGAAGGAGGTTTATTACAATATTCATAAGGGTTATCTTCAAGAAAGAGATGTGTTTTCTTTGCTCCATGACAATGTATGTTTACTCGGGACATTATAGGATGTTTCTATAGTGTTGATGATAAATTTTGAAAGATTGAAACAATAATTTGTGAATTTTGGGTGGTTTTCTACCTCGAATGGCTTCTAGCTGATCTCAAGTAGTGGTATGAAGAAACTTCAGTGGTTGAAGGAGAAAATTATTGAGTTGAAGGATAAAACTTGGAGAAAATATTCTAGATAGGGAGTATGTTGAAATTCAAAAGGTTTTGTACCTTGAAAAGGTCATAGTTTCACGGAATTTGTGACATTCTTCAGTATTGATAGTAAAGAGATATAGGAGACCTAATTAATAGAGGTGGAATAACAATCTAGGAATATTTTCTACAAGACCATTGTTAAAGGCTTATGAAGATGTCTAAGTGGGAAAATGGGTATCCATAACTGGTAAGTTTTCATCATAAAAGTGTGAGCATCAATGTTTAGGCGTGAAAATCCTATATAGTAGGGCTAGTAATTTGGGTATACAATATGAAGACATGTTCATGGTTTGAGAAGATGTCATCACATTTTAGTAAGCCCCTCAACAAATGAATAAGTTTCTAATATCTTTGTATGGGTCCTTGAAGATGTATAAGGTCAATTTGTGACGCGATTGGCTCATTGGAGCATCATGTACAATGTTTTATGATGAATGTCTAGCTGCATGCATATAGGTCATCACTTGGTGAGTTTTGAGAATTCATATTGCTTGTACATGAGTATACTAAATCTGAGATTGTGTCTTGATAAAGGGGAGATTGGTCTTCATGTGTCATGTCATTCAATTGTTAGATCACAATGAAGAAGGGTATGTGGAAATCCCTAACTGAGTCATAGAGGAGAAGAATGCTACAAGTATGAAAAGTTTACTACTGAGACTTAAAACTATTAAGATATTTTTCAATTGATCTAGAAGGTGTGAGCTCTCTAAAGGATGCCATAAGTGTGACTTAGTGATTGAATATTGTAAAAAAAAATCAAAAGATAGTGATAATAAGATCACAATGAAAATAGTAGCTACATGTTGTTGAGGTAGGATTTCTCTATCTATGATAAGTTTGAGTTCATAATCATGGTTAGAAAAAAAGGTTGAGTTGATAGTGTATGATTCTCTAATGTATCTAAATTTTCACAAGTGTAAAAACAATCAATGTGACCAATGATTGGTCAAGATGTGATTGAAACATATAGTGACAAGGTACATAGGTCTAATATGATCATCTATAACTATTAGTGTCACTATGGCACATGTAATAATGACTTGAATTCCTTAATGAAATGACATAAAAGTATACTCATCTCACAGGATGCAAGAAAAAAGTTCATAGATTATAAAATGAAGAAGGTAATTTTTAGGTTACAAAACTTTAGTTATAAGACATCAATAACGATGTTACAGTACCTCAAGAAGATTAGATATGAAGTTGTAGGTATGTAAGATGCTAATCAATCTAGGAGAGTTAGCTATGTATCTCAATAAGGTGATCCATGGTATCAAGTAGGCATGGTTGTTGACATGAATGAATATGTGACAGTGAATTTTTCTAGATCAAGTGGTGAACTTGACATATAGTATGTTAAGATATTTAAATGAGATTCTATAGGTCTATACCAGTATCTTCAAAGTTAGGGGTGTCATTCTCCACTCATAAACATAGTTTGAAGGTGATTATGCTAAAATGTAATATAATCGCCTAATCTAATGAAAGTTTGCATTAAATGAATGAATGATGAAATAATGAAATAATACCTAAGAAAAATAAGCTAGAAAATATGAAACCCTAATGTGAAAAGAGGGTTAGAAGAGCTTTAGTTGATTCTTAGAGGTTGATGGATTGTGTCGTTGTGGAGATTGGTTAAACAGAGATGGACACCCACCGCATAGAATCCCACAAAGTTGTAGATCTGAGTGATTTTGATAGACTCGAGCATCTGGAGAGGGATAAGGGAACCCATGGGTGTTATGGTCTTAGTTATGGGTGCCTTGGTATGCAAAAATGGTTAGAACTTGGTTCTGATATGGTCACTAGGTGTATGCACTTCTTCGTTTCTTGTCGTGTGTATGTCGTTGAACCTCATTGGATGTCGTTATAAACATGCAATGGATAAATCACCTACCAAACCCTAGACAAAGCATTAAAAACATAAAAATGAAAGATCCATATGAAGGGGCCAGACTATCCTTAGCTGTCAAAAAGACGGACTTATCACTGAGAATTACACTACATCTCAGACCCATTGTAGTTCTAGGTGTATGTTTGTGTGAAATTATTCCCTTGGTTTCTCTTGTGCCAGTCGCACGTGAAGTAGTGAGTAATTAAATATTTATAAAATGTTAATAATTTGTGCATGGAAATAATATAATCCCCTCATATGAAGTGTGGTGTAGATAAACCAACCTTTTTCCCCTTGTGATGCAGCTATAGATTCCTTTGATGGATACAACCTTAGGTAGAGATAATAGATGCTTAGTGCTTGATCCCTTATTATGATCAGATAAATTTATATTTATATGATTCCCTTTCTTGAATTTCATAATTAACCCCGAAAAGGCTAATTACTAGTAAGATAAGATGCTCAACTAGCTAGAGATGGCCCAAAAATTGTGACCAAAATACAAAGAGGACAAGGGCACTTGGAGGGTTTGGGGGCGTATGGAGTTGGCATCCTGGCTAGAGTTGCGTAAGAGTGTAAGACTGAAAGAAGAATCATAAAGCAAAGAAAGGTGGCCAAATACACGGGTTAGTTAGTACTTTTCTTACTTAAGAACCATATGAATAGTAGTATGTAATCAAGACTAGACAATGACTCAAATTACATGATTTTGTGTCTAAATTTTCCCCCACTTTATGTTGGTGAGTAGAATTCTTGGTAACATGAAGTAGATAGATATGTGTACCTGATATCCATGTAGATCAATGTAGAAAGCATGTCGAGGGAATAAAAAAAGTGTGCAGTGATAAAAATATGGATCGTGGAGACTAAAGATGCCAAAATGTAAAGAAGTGATGAAAATGAACCTAGGGCGGAAACACATGTGTAAATGCTGATGTGTTTGATGTACCTGTTGTTGATTTTGATGTGTGTAATGTTGTTTGTTGATGTCAACTACTTTCTTCCCATACAGGTGGACCTGTAAAAGAGAAGATGGTCAAGTAGTCAAATACACATGTATATGATAAAATTGTGTGTAAAGACGCATGTAAGTATGTAAAATAAAATGCTGAAAATGTGAAAAAGGAGCATGTGCACCTGATCCATGATGAGGAAAGAGTGTATAAAGGATCTTGTTGATGAAGTGCAAGTTTTTTGGGTGATCTCACACCACTGTCTGAAGAAATATAGGGATGAAAGTCTTATTTATCATCCAACCTTTAACCTCTTCCCGATACTATAGAAATATTTATACTATCTAGTTTTTTGGGTGATCCGACATCATGATAGAAGTAGTGTAGAGAGGAATGTTTAATGTTATCCTCTAACCTTTAATTGCTCCCTAGAATTAAAAAACTACTTCAAATTATGTGTACCAACACATGTGCCAAGGACAACCTGACATGTAGAAGTCATTGTGTATAATTTATATAGATTGTGTTGAACCCAATCATTATGTAACTGCCCCCGGTTATAGGTGCTCCAGGAAAGGCATCAATGTACTAAGGACCCAAGTCTTATTCTGATCCCTAAATTGTTTTGTACCAGTATTGTGTTGTGTTGTATACTATGTATAAACCATTGTATGAGGTAATGATTCACCCAAATTATTCTCCCCCTCTTTGGGGGTGCATGAGACGTCAAAGAAGGAGTATGTGGCCTAAAAGAGGACCGAAATTGAAATTTTTCCCTTCAGGGGGAATGGGATGTGCTTGGTATAAACCGAGGCACATGCAAACAAGTGGCTAGGAAATAATTTTTAGTACAAGCAAAGACAAATATGCATGTATAAGATGAAATTTAAGCTAGGAATACAATGTAGAAGAAAATAATGTAAACACCTAAGAAGAAAATGTACATCGTTAAATGTGGGTTGCAAACATGTGACACAACTCATGGTTTCACAAGACAAACAAGGCTAACAAAGCCAAAAGTATACAAGTGTGCATACAAGACAAAAGGAAAATTCTGCAAACAATGACATATAATGAAAAACAAGTACAAGCAATATAACAGATAGCCATGGTGGTAAATAGTATTACAAAACAAATGTTACATATAAAGCACCCATTAGCATCTTGGAAAGATAAAAAGTATGTAAAAGCATGTATAATCCTATGATGTAAAGTGATAAGTACAAAATGAAACAATAACATCTATAGTATACAAAAGTGGATACCCCTAGAATCTTTTATGGAACTAGTACTAGGTACTACGCTAAGCATCCATGTTGCATGTAATAGATCTATAGAATTTTTTATCACAACTAAAAAGAAAGTGAATTTGCATGTTTGTATGATAAAGATAATGACATACAGTATACTTATCTATCATTTCTAATAAAGTGTACATGTAAAAGCATAAGTAATCAAGAGTAAATGCAACCAATATATGCAGTATGATGTGGATGAGCCAAAATGAAATGCAAGTGTGAATGATAGGAGAAACGTGCCCCCCAAATGAATAGAATTGTATGCAATGAGGTTCATTTTGTCTATACCCCCTTAGCAGTCAAGAATGAACCGTAAACAAGAGTATGTCATCAGGAAATGGTTGAACTATGTGCTATGCATAACGTGAGGTGATGAATGTCTAATGATGATATGTGACCTAGAGACACGATGAGGTGTGAGATGTGTCATGATTTAGCCTAAAGTTTATATCACAACAAGATAATGGAAGAAGTGATGATTTATCCTAAATTGTATATCACTAAAGGATGCTAGGAGAATTGATGATGTAGCCTATGGTGTATATCACTAATTGATGCTAAAAAAAGAGATGATGTAGCCTATAGTGTGTATCACTAATGGATAAATTCTGCATTATATAAATATTGAATGATTAAATGTGTGAATGTGGTGAGGTCCATTTTATTCATAAATCATCAGCAATCAAGTATGGACCAAGGGACTAAATTACGTCATATGGTAGTGATTGAACATGTATAAGTAGATGAGTAAAAAAGTGTGATATGTAGACTATATGTGGTGAGGAGAAATTGTCGTGTGTAATGTGTGTTGGAGGAGGTATAATATATAATGCAAGATGCGTAGAGTAAATAAGATGTGTAGGTGTATAATGTAAGTCGTAAGATGCAATATATAGGATGTAGGATGTAAGTATGTAAGTTGTGTGAATATGTGCAATGTGTATATTCTATTGTGTAGTGTGTGAGGTTCATGTGTGTAGTATGCCCTCAATATTCAAGTGTGAACTGAAGCACAAGAGTGTGTCATCGGTAAATGTTGATGCTAACATATGTGAAGAGATCTATATAAAATTCAATGATGCACAAATAGGGGGAGATAACCGTGATGTCCCCCAAGTGTGTAGTAGTGAGTAAACTATCCAATGAAAGTAAAGGATGAAGGTAATCTACCTAATGATTGTGGTGACAAAAGCATGTGATCATACTCTAGGAGTGGTGGTATAATAGATAAACATTGTGTGGGTGAGTGAAGCCTATGTGCATGTGATGGATGAGTATATGATATATACCATTGTGTTATTTACCAAGTTTCATGTTCCTAATCAAACTAATGCACTAGCTACTAAAGAAACTAGTAAACTCAGAAATAATGGAGGTTTAGGTTACCTTGGATGTGTGATGTGGATGAAAGGCAGGATAAAGATAGATGATCGATTCTTGCTACAAATATGGTAAAACCTGTTAATAAGACCCACCGAAAGAAAAATGATTAGATGGGATATGCAGGGGTTTCTAGATGAAGTGGAAGTAAGAAGGGTTAACTTCCTTGGTGGATGTCAACCCTTGTTTGTTTAGATAAAGCGAGATAAAGGATGTAACAACATAATCATGGAGAAACAAAAGTATTAATGGATCTAGGGAAATGACAGAAATCGATCTAAATCTTATTAGATTGTAATAACTGTAAATTAATTGTTTCCTGGTCAAGGTTGATGGTGAGCTAGACTGTGCAGAGGTAGGTTGACAGTGACTTGGGAAAGAAAATATGGATTGTAAGTAAAATATGCATACCTGAAGGGTTTGATCATAAACTGGAGAGAGGTGTGGGTCTGTGTATGCTGTGAGTAATCTACAAGAAGGAACTAGGGGCAGAGAACTACAAAAAATGAGTAGAAAAAAGAATAAAGGAGGTTTGATTAATAAACAGGGCCTGGGTCGATGAAAACTAGGGTGAATCGATGGTGAGTGTAGTAGATTCAGATAGAGTCAAGGATGAATGGATGAAAAAGGAAACCTACAAACTAATAAGCTAAGAAAGGAGGTTACTGGAGAAGCTCTAAGTGTTGTTGTAATTGATCTGAACCTGTAAAATGTTAAACACAAGTAAACCCAAGATAATCCGATAAATATAAAGCAAAGTAACAAAATGACGATGAAAATTTCACGAAGGATGACCGTGAGTGATGAAAGAAAAATGAAAGGATGTCTAGAAGTTCTGTAAATTCATCAAGAATGCTCAGGTGCGAGGGAATGATTCTCAACTCGCAAGAAAGCTTGAAATTGCATGCATCTGATTGAAGAATAGAAAGAAAGGATCAGTTTTATAGGGTTGACGATGACTGGGCAGGGTCACCGCTGACCACGGGGAAAGTTTCCCCAACAGTCCATTTTTTAAATTTTGAGCTTGATTTTTCTTGCTTAAGGAATGGAAGGATGTTTTAAATCATGTAGATGGGCTAGGGATGAGATATGGGTAGTTAGGGCATAAAAATAGGTAGGATAAAAGCTAGAAATTCAAGGGGATTTATGTGTAGGATAAAAAGATCCTAATTAGAATGTTTTTTAGGGAAAGGTAAGATATGTATTGATTGATTAATTAATTAATGTGGCTTAATTAATTAATGGGACTTGGATGAGAATTTAAATAAAAGGGGATGCATTAAAATAAGTATGCGCACATGGGTGATTAATGGTATAGATACTGATTTTAGGTGTTTACATTTTGCCCCTTTTTGTTGAGTGGTTTGTGTCAGTAAACCATGAAACAAAAACTATGAGAGTTGAATGAAGGATAGAAAAGGATTAATGGTGTGATCCCCCTCAAATGGGGGATCAATGAAATCAAGGGAAATTGATGATGCATTTGAAAAAAGGTGGATGATGAAAGGCGGGTGGGTGAGAAAAGATGGGTAAAAGTATAACCAATGAAATATGCCCTAGGTAAAAAGGATTGCAATAATAATAAAAAACTATATCGGTGACTCTAATATCACATCGGTAGAGGAAAATTGTGGTCTCAACAAAGATGGGATACAACATTCTATGGGCCAGTGAGTGGGTGAAGATCAATGCAGTATGGATGCAAGCCACGTGACCAATGGGTCATAGGAAAACATAAAAGTATGTGCAACTAAATGTAAAATGTATGTGAAATCCTTCGTACACGAGGAATCACTTGAATAGGTATGCATCTATAAGAGACAAGGATGAAAAGTATGGTGCCCAGTGGGACACAAAAAAAATTTCGAGAAGGAAAAATGAAAAAATAAGTGATGAAATAGTATGCCCCAAAGGGGAAAGTATGGCCGCAAAGGAAACAAGAGAAATAAATAAGTAAAATCCCCCAAGAGGGGAAGTGTATGGTGCCCAATGGGACACGAAAAAAAAGGTCAAGAAGGAAAAATGAAAAAATAAGTGATGAAATAGTATGCCCCAAAGGGGGAAATTATGGCCACAAAGGAAACAAGAGAAATAAATAAGTAAAATCCCCCAAGAGGGGAAGTGTATGGCTGCAAAGGTAAAAAGGGAAAAGTATGCCCCAAGAGGGGAAGTGTATGGCCACAAAGGTGGACTTTGAATGAAAATATGGTGCCCTTAAGAAGGGCATGAATATGGCCACAAGCGTGGACTTGATATAATTACTATAATACCCAAAGGTGGAGATGAATATGGCCTCAAAGGAAGACTTCATGCGCAGATTAGATAGGAATAAAATTCCCAAAGCGAAACTATATAAGTTCCCAAATGTGGACTTAGAAATTATGTATGCCCAAAGGAGGAATATTTTGATTGTTGAATTAAAATTCCTGGAGGGAAAAATGAATATGGCCACAAATATGGACTTAAAGGTTAACATAGATGATGCCCTAAGAAAGAATGCAACAAAGAGGGGAAAATCCCAAAAATATTTACAGCCAAGGGGAGTCGACGACGACTGGGGCCAAATGACGGTGACCCAAGGGGTTTAACGGCAACCCAAATTCGGTGGCTATATAATCCTGGGGGTCGGTTGACGATGCTCATTTTCATGCACAAACTTGATGAGAGAGAGAGAGAGAGAGAGAATAGAGTGATTAAATAGAAAAATGATAAATGGAAGCTACCAGAGCTGCGAGGAAATGCCAAAGGGTCCAAAGGATAGTGAGTAATAAAACCCACACTGGTTTTTAATTAAATTTAATGTTTTATTTAATTTTTTGCATTTTTTTACAAAAAGTGGATGATGCAAAGGGCATTTAGCGATGACCTAGGAAGGTTGATGTCGACCTAGCTTGAAGGTGCATCAATCGAGCCCCAAAACACTTCGACCCAACTTGGGTCAGCATCGACTAGGGTTGGATTAGATAAATTAGGGTTTGACTAAATTTTATATTAAATTTTAATGTATTTTGAATATATTTTGGTTTAGGGATCTGATGTATGCATGATTTATTTGTGATTGCAAGCCAGGGAGACCCTTTACTTGAGAGACTGAGTGTCTGATTTGTATGAGAAGATCAGAGGAGATGTGAAAATTTTTAAGTGGGATCACTTTACAGTAGTGGGGTTGGGTAGATTCAAGCACTACCAAAGGATCCCATGGGATATGGGATTGATGATAACATTGGTGGAGAGATGGGATAGGCAAACATGTTCATTTTGGTTCAGGACAAGGGAGATGACCATCACCCTGAAAGATGTGTATCATATTTTATGATTGCCAATAAAGGGGGGGCATATAGTCCCCATCATAGGTGACAACAAATTAGCAATGTTAACGTAACTATTTTTAGGCGATGTGCCCCACATCATATTTTCTTCAGGGGATTTTTAATAGGAGTTGATATATGATGTTGGGGTGCCACATAGTCATTTTATTTGCTTACTAATGATGATAGTATCACGGTATGCTTTGTAAGAATCTAGTGGAGCTTAATTTCCATGGGCACTGGCTGGTGTGGTGGCAGACATAGTAGAGCACCAAACTATATTTTCATTCATGACTTCCCTATTGGCTCAAGTTTACCATGAGATATCCATGTATAGGGTAGATATGAGATCAAGATTGGATGTAGGCTTCTTTCTTCACTACTGGGCCTACGAGCGTATTGTGGTGATTAGGCCACCAGGGATTCCATGGGTCACAAGAAACCATATAAAGTTGTTTGTGAGATTTTTGTGATGGAGGGATGATCAGGACTTCGAGGATAGAAGTGAGAGGATGGTGGACTGGAATGTGGATTGGCTTGTGGAGTTTGATGTCAATCAAATTATATGGAGTTCATATCAAGGGTTCCCTGCATGGCCTAGGTCAGATGTGGAGTTGGACGGGATGATGAGGATGATGTGGATATATGGGAGACGGATGGAGATGATTGAGGTCATTCAGTTTGATAGAGTGTGATGACATTTTGGATTCATCCAGAAAATGCCTTGAGATCCTATTTTGTATAGGATGGAGGAGCTGGATAGAGATCTATCAAGTTATACTATGGAAGACCCTATGGAGGAGGAGGTCACACCATGGCATGATGATGATGATGATGATGTAGGAGTCAGAGTGGGATACTGTGATTGGCATAATGTAGTGTGGACATCTCGAGTTGATGAGGAGGGAGGAGAGGAGGAGGTAGAGGAGATGGAGATTGATGTTGAGGTGGATCCTGGAGGAGGAAAAGATGGTGGAGTGGTAGAGCCTAAATAGGTGGCACACTTGTGTGCTGACTTAGACCAGATGAGGGTGGAGAGATAACAAACATGTGTAGAGAAAGACACAACTCTACATGTGTCTATTCTCTCTCCACCCTCATTAGAGGTGGCACACTTGCATGCCGAGTTAGACCATATGAGGGTGGAGAGAGAACAAACACGTGTAGAGTAAGACACATCTCTACAACAATGAGATGTGGTTACACAAAAGAGAGACTGAGTTATTCAGGAAAGAGACCACTACCAATGATAGAGGGAGGCCTACAAGGCCCATTTTGGAGATTTGTCTATTATTTTGGTGATGTAATTGGTGAGTGATTATCAGGAAGCGCCATAAAGGTCGAGATAGGTTTCACCTCTTGGCATGATCTTCATGGATAGGTGTAGAGAAATGGATGTAGAGGCTAGATATTATGAGGGGATATTTTTTGATAAGATGTTGAAGACACTACGCTACTAGGAGCACCTACAGAGGATAATAGGAGGAGGAGCAAGGCCATCTAGGAGTACAGAAAGTGTAGCACACCTGCAGTGAGAGGAGGTAGGTCATGAGGGTGGTGGAGATCCATAGGGATCAGGTGTTATACCTGTACTTGGAGGAGAGCATTTGATAGCATCTCTACTTTAAGAGATGGCCCTTAGAGGCTGACTATGAAGTATTGATACCCCTTTTGATTTATGTGATGTGATGTGATGAACTTTATATGATGTGATGAATTTATATATGATGCTATGATGATGGCTTTAGAATAGATGTTATGATGATATGATGAGATGCATATTTTTTTATACTTGGGTGATGATGGTGAAATAAATGTATGATTAGATGGTTAATTTGGATGTGTATGTGTATGGATAAAATGATGATATAAATGTATTGTGTGTTATGATCATGTGTTTTTCATTTGAATTTGAATGTGTATGGTAAATGTGATGTGAATGGAAAATTAATTAGAAAATTGATGTGATTAATGATGAACACAAGTAAGAGTAAATGTGTTTCAGATAAATGGATAACATATAGGTGTTTTAGGTAAAGAAAGGTATGTTTTGCAATAAAACAAAGTAGGGATGAAAGATGGATGTGATAGGATCAAGGATATAACATAACACAATGATGAAAACCTATGGGTATGATTTCTGCTACATCACATCAAGGAACATGTGAGGAAAATATGCCCCTAATCACATTAGAGGTAAACAAAAAGAGTATCCAAGTAGCATAAGGCACATACAACCAAAATAGGGGTTAGAAAATAACCAACGATAGTTAGTAACTTCAAAGATCATAAAGGAATATGGACGAGACAATCTCAAAAACCTAATTTCAACACGACAAAGGAGTTTGAGATGTAGCTTGTATGTGGGAAGAGTGCTCTCCAAAAGTGTTTTTCCCTAAGACTATGCCCCAACTCTAGGAATGGGAAAGAGAAAACTGATCAATGCAGGAAGTTTGCTAGAATAAATCTAATCAATGCGGGAAACTTTCTTAGGATGCTAATAAAATGGAAGGTTGATCAATGTGGGAATCCTTCAATGTCATAAGGAGTAGACATCATTTGAGGGTATGGTCTACATAATATATAATATAATTGGCAGAAATAATATATGATATCCGTCTTTTGAGGGATTGGTCTATTCTTTTTATCTCTATTTTTTTACTTTTATTTGCATGCCTTTGATTTTTTGTTTTTGCATGAACAGTTGTCCTTCAAGGGATTAGTATGTTTTTAATAAATGTTATTTTGATAAGAGCATCAATGAATTTTGAATTTTTCATGGGGGAGAGATAGGAATGGCGAGGTAGACCACCTAGGAGGGGGATAATGAATTTACAACAAACACCACTGGCCCATTTGCATGGTTCCAATAGGTGAAAAATAGGGTGATGGATGTAGTGATCATGGAGTTCTCACCAAAGGGGGGAGAACCTATCCATAGGGGATATGCTATGGGTAGAGCCATGGTGCCCATATTTAATGTCACATCTAGGAAGTGATGGTAGACCACACAATTCCAAATCATCACAATGCAAGATGGAGGAATGATATAAGGATGTGACTAAGGTCACACTGGTAAAAGTGCTAACAGTAGAATGGTCACTTGTACAATGTGTTACATAGTTCTACTTCTGGTTTATCATTAAGGGAGGCTAGGAAATACACCTCCAACCCATACTTATGTGTGATAATGCATGGTCCAATCCAGTCAGGGGAAAACCTTCAGCATTGGCTCCTTTCTAGAGGAGTGACGTTCTAATAAAGTTGTAAGGCCATTGACATTAATGTCGTGTTAGGATAGGATGAGATAGACAAATGAAAATAAAACTATGCATGGTCCTTTGAGTATACGAGAAACATGTGTCTAAGACAAATAGATGGTCCCCCCTAGGGAGAGACAAATATGACTACACAATGGATTTAGGATGAAATGATGGAAAATATAAACCAAGGTTAGATGAGATGAGTTAAATAAATATTATGAAATATGTTCTATAATGGCAGATTTTAAATTAATACATGGTGCTCCGAAAGGGAGGCACATATATGGCCATAAAATTGGTCGCGGGAGGAGGAGATGAAGATTACAATTGGATGATCTGATCTAGATGAGAAAAGACGATGTCGAATATAAAGAGGAACTAATCTGTGAATAGAAAAATCCTAGAAAGAATTCCCCTTAGCACAGGGGGATAAACCGATGAAAATATGAAGAAAGATGCTAAAATATCAGTAATGAGGGGAAGATGCTCCCCCAGTGATGGATGGATAGGATGTCGATAGTAATAGATTTCTATGCCCTTAACCTATTGCTTGTATTAGGATATGAGTAGCCGACTTGTGTCTTACCATATCATTTTATTATATCATTTATACTTTCTCATGCTTAGTAGGTCGGCCTTGGTGATGGCTATAACATTTGAATAGTATATATAGGGGATTGTAGGTAGTAATTCATCATCATTGGAGCATTTGAGTATTATTGTATGGTTTGGAGGTTGCCCCCTCGAAGTGGCGAAGCTATTCTAATTGCATATTGAGATCATTATTCTAGAATATTATGTTATTTGGTGTTATATTTCTACTCATGATCTGAATTATACAATTAATTTGATTACAAGTGGTATTAGAACTGTGATCTAGGCCAAAAATTAGGGCAAAAAACCTTAATGTTTTGATTCCACTATATATTGCCAAAAAAGTGAATTGGTTTGAGATATTTTTACCAGAGTTACGAAACATTTCAAGTAAGGTTCCTTGAAAATTTCAGACTTTGTTGATGTATTTTGCAAAAGTTATTACAAATTTAGGGTTTTTCATAAAATCACTCCCTAGGGTGAAAATTGTGAAATTTTTTCAAATTCGTTAAATTTTCGAAAATAAAAACAAAATTTATGTGGGGTTTTTTCTTTAAGTTTTTTTATATTTGGCTGAATTCTTATCGAAATCCAAAACCCTAAAATTTGACCATGATCCCTACATCCTACTATTTTAGGGCATCATGGCAGGGCCTTCCACAAGAGGAAAAAATAATCCCATCACTCCAGGTAAAACACCAGGAAAGGATGAGATAGTAGTTGAGGAGTTGGAGACAGAAGATATAACTACAGATTCCTTAGGGTTAGGGTTTACTTCAATAAACCATAAAGTAATCCAACTTGAGTTTAACCTGAGAGACCTTGAATCTAGGGTGGCCAACAAAGAAGATGTGGATAGGATTGGAAATAGATTGGAGGATTTCATGTAAAAATTCAGTACGGATATGATGGGTAATCATACTTATGTCAATCAAGGTGGATCCTCAGGTCAGCATAATAGAAACATGACCCAGAGTGGATCTTCGAGTGTGAAAAATCCAAATACAAGCACTTTGCAGGCCGGTACTATGTTTCCAAAAGTGGAGATGCGAAAGTTTGATGGAAAGGATCCACTCAATTGGATCAACCAAATGGATAATTTATTTGAACTACATCAGATTCCATTAGGACAAAAGGTGACCATGGCATCTTTGTATCTCAAACCTGACCAATTCATATGGAATAAACGGTTATGTGCTCAAAGGCAGAAGAGTGGTCTTAATGTTACATGGACAGTATTCACTGAAGAGTTACAATTACACTATAGTTCTAGTGTGTTAGATAATTACTTCAACCAATTAGTAAAGTTGAGGCAGACAAGATCTGTTAAGGATTACATTCATCACTTCCAAAACCTTTCTCTAAAGGTGGAAAATATTACTGAAGAGAATTTGGATGACCTATTTCTTGGGGGTCTTAAGGATCACATTGAGCATGAGGTGTGTATGTTTAATCCTTATAAGGTTTCTGATTCGATGATTCTGGCAAGAAGGGCAGAGGGGAAAAAATTTTCAACTAGGAGACAACATTTCACTTTTACTAGAGATCGCAACACCTTGGCCCCAGCAATCCCTTAGCCAGTTAGATTGACACCTCAACAAATTGAAAAAAAAGAGAAAAAGGGTTATGTTTTAACTGTGACAGTAAATTTGGACCTGGACATAAATTTACTAAAAAGAAGTTATTCTACATTGATGGGCCTAGTGAAGATGAAGAGAATAATGAAGATGCAGAGTCAGAGGTCTTGGTTGAGCCAGAGGAGGAGTCAGGAGATCCTCAGCTAATGATCTCATGCCATGCAATTTTAGGTATTAGCACCCCTCAAACCCTAAAGGTGGTTGGATTCCTATAAAAATAAAGGGTCATAGTGTTGATTGATTCAAGAAGTACTCACAACTTTATCAATCATAAGTTAGCAGTGCGTCTAAACTATTTCATTTATCCAGCTCTTGAATGTCAAGTAATGATTACTGATGGAGATACTGTTACTTTTTCTGGAAAATGCCATAGCGTTAAGCTTTCCATGGGAGATTACATACTAAATAGTCCCATGTATTCCATTTCTATGAGAGGAGCAGACATTGTGTTAGGGGTTCAATGGCTTACCACTTTGGGAACCATTGAGATGAACTTCCAAGACTTGTTCATGTGATTTCACTTTGAAGGAAGAACTTTTGAGCTAAGAGGCTTAAGAGAAAAGTCTCCACAAATATTAATTTCTCATCAGATGCACAAAATGCTAAAAAAGGGTGCATAGGGATTTGTGGCACAACTCTTTTCATTGGAGGCTCATCATTCTAAGGACATTATACCATCAGATATGTAACCAGTGTTGGATGCACACTCTGTTGTATTTGAAAATATACCAAAGGGCTTACCTCCAAAGAGAGATCATGATCATGCTATTCAATTATTACTAGGAATTCAACCACCTAACATCAACCCTTATAGGTACCCATATGTGCAAAAGAGTGAAATCGAGAAGATTGTACAAGAGATGTTGGAAGCATGAATCATCCGCCATAGTCAAAGTGCTTATTCTTCTCTAGTAGTGATGGTACGAAAGAAAGATGACATGTGGCGCATGTGTCCTGATTATAGGGGACTTAATAAGTACACAATCAAAGATAAGTTTCCTATTCTTGTTATTGATTATTTGCTTGATGAGTTGTATGGTGTTGTTTATTTATAAAGCTTGATCTTCATTCGGGATACCACCAAATCAGAATCAAGGATGAGGATATTCATAAAACCACTTTTCGAACAAATGAAAGCCATTATGAATTCCTGGTAATTCCTTTTGGACTCACAAATGCACCTTCTACATTTCAAAGTTTGATGAATTCTATTTTTAAGTCATTCCTGTGGAAGTTTGTCTTAGTGTTTTTTGATGATATATTACTTTATAGAAAAACATGGGAGGAACTTTTACATCATGTAAATAATGTTTTGGAAACCCTTGAGCAACATCAACTTTATACAAAGCCCTCTAAGTGTTCTTTTGGACTCAAGGAGGTTGAATATTTGGGTCACATTGTCTCTCATGAAGGGGTTAAAGTGGATCCTAATAAGATCAAAACCATGATGGAGTGGAAGGTTCCAAAAACCCTAAAAAATCTACGAGGATTTTTGGGGCTTACAAGTTATTACCAAAGATTTGTAAGGCAATATGGAAGCATAGCTACACCTCTCACAACTTTATTAATGATGGATTCCTTCCATTGGAGTGAGGATGCTACCAAAGAATTCAAGAAACTAGAGGAGGCCATGTGCAACACTCTAGTCTTGGCTACTCCAGATTTTTCCAAAACATTCATTGTTGAATGTGATGCATCAGGGGTGGGTATGGGGGAAAATCTCATGTAAGAAGGCCATCCTATTGCCTTTTGAGCTGTCAATTCAAAGGTAAGAATCTTTCCAAGCCGACTTATGAGAAGGAAATGCTAGCCATACTTCATGCATTAAAGCAATGGAGACCATATCTCATAGGAAGACACTTTAAAGTGAAGACATATCATGATAGTCTGAAATACTTCTTGGAGCAGGATTTATCATCTGAAGAACAACAAAAATGGGT
Organism: Taxus chinensis; assembly: GCA_019776745.2. Classification (NCBI taxonomy): domain Eukaryota; kingdom Viridiplantae; phylum Streptophyta; class Pinopsida; order Cupressales; family Taxaceae; genus Taxus; species Taxus chinensis. Next base: position 715,772,566 of record CM034153.1, on the reverse strand, counting down.
CTCCAAGATGTTGGGATATGATTTTGAGATTATCTATAAGAAAGGGAAGGAGAATGTATTTGGGGATGCTCAATCACGGAAAGATGACTCAACTGCAGCCTTGTTATGTGCCATATCCTTATTACAGGAAGATTGGATAGATGAGGCAAGGTCTGAATGGAGAAATGACCCAATCACACAAAACCTCATTCATCATCTCTAGAATGATCCAAGCATGTCTAAAAAAATTTGTATTGAAAGGGGATGCTTTATGGTATAAAGATAGATTATACCTATGTAAGAACTCCACTCTTAAAAATAGGATTCTATCTGAGCTTCACTCTTCTCCAGTAGGGGGGCACTCTGCATTCTTGAAAACTTATCAACGAGTCAAACAATATTTCTTCTGGGAAGGGCTCAAAGGGGATGTCCAAAAATTTGTGGCAAAATGCATGGTTTTTCATCAAAATAAGGGTGAAACAGTTCATTTCCCAGGTCTTCTACAACCTCTATCTATTCCTATCTAGTGGTGGGAAGAGGTTTCCATGGAATTTATCACAGGATTTCCTAAATCTGAAGGAAAAAATGTCATCATGGTTGTGGTGGATAGATTCACCAAATATGCTCATTTTTGTGCCTTGGCACACCCATTTGCTGCAAGCACGGTAGCAACAACCTTCATGGAGATAGTTCAGAAGCTTCATGGGACACCGAAGATTATAGTAAGTGATCGAGACCCTATATTTACTAGTAATTTTTGGACTGATTTATTCTCATGTTTGGGTACTCATTTAGCTCGTAGCTCTTCTTATCATCCCCATTCTGATGGGAAAATAGAAGTTGTAAATAAGTGTTTGGAGGGATATCTTTGTTTCTTTACATCAGATAAATAAGCAAGATGGTTCCAATGGTTGCCACTTGCAGAATGGTGGTATAACCGTTCCTTCCATACTTCATCTAAAATGTCTCCTTTTTTGCCACTCTATGGGTACCATCCACCATCCATCACATCATCATTGAGAGGAAAACCATGGGTTAGAGTAGTATAAGAACACATTCAGTAGCAACAAGAGGTCCTCTCTAGTCTCAAGGAGAACTTGGTCATGGCAAAAAACTGCATGAAGCAATAGGATGATCAACATCGCACGGAAAGGCATTTTGAAGTCGATGATTGGATTTTTGTGTGGATACATCCATATAAGAAAATGTCTTTGAAACAACAACAAAAGGATAACAAAATTTCACCAAAGTATTATGGCCCCTATCAATTATTGCAGAATATTGGTACTGTAGCATACAGATAAGAACTTCCACAATCCACCGGAATACATCTAGTCTTTCATGTTTCTTTTCTAAAGAAAGTAATTGGATAGATAGTATTAGCCCAAACAGTGTTACCTGAGCTTGATGAGGAGGGGAGGGTCATCTTGGAACCTAAATGCATCCTTAAAACACACACTAAAAGATTGAGGACACGGGTTATTACTGAGTACCTGATCAAGTGGAAGAATATGGACAATGAAGATGCAACATGGGAAGATATGACATTCTTGCAGCAACACCCAGAGCTTCTCATCATTGGGGACAATGTTTCTTTGAAGGGTAAGGGCATGCTACGCCCTTAACCTATTGCTTGTATTAGGATATGAGTAGCCAACTTGTGGCTTACCATATCATTTTATCATATCATTTATACTTTCTCATGCTTAGTAGGCCGGCCTTGGTGATGGCCATAACATATGAATATTATATATAGGGGATTGTAGGTTTATTATATCATTTATACTTTCATCATCATTGGAGCATTTGATTATTATTGTATGGTTTGGAGGCTTCCCCCTCGAAGTGGAAAAGCTATTCTAATTGCATATTGAGATCATTATTTTGGAATATTATGTTATTTGGTGTTATATTTTTGCTCATGATCTGAATTATACAAGTAATTTCATTACATAGATCATAGAGGTGGTGTAGCAAGATAAACAATATCGATGAACAAGGGGGGACCCTTGTCAAGAAGAGTGATAGAAGATGATGTGGATGGGTAAAGAGACCCAAGAGGTTGAACGGATGGATATTTTATAAAAAAAGTCGGAAGGCCTATGGATGAATAAGTAGATGAAGAAGGAGACTTTTCAAGGAGGTCCTATCACTCAATAAGATCATGGATGATAGTTTGAAGGGCATTACAATGCTTAGTGTCATGACCTAGAGTATGATGATACACACAAATATAATGAGAATTAAACCACGATGGATTTGGATGCTTTGGATCAAAAGATCTAATGGGAGGAAGTGTGATGGCGTAATTCTAAAGTAGGTGTTGGAGGACCTCCACATATGATTTGATGTATGCACCAAGAGAGGTCATGTGAGATGGTGTAAATGTATATAATAAAGGTAGATTGCTCTAAGGTTTGGGTGGTCTAGAAGAAGATGGAATGGTGGATGATTTAGGCTTCGATTGATTGGTAGGTGGAGGCATTCTTAATGAAGGGCCTGGTCCTAGGATAGAATCAAATGGTTTGGATTCAAAATTTTTAATTGATCTTGATGCAAGAGGTGGTCCTAAGATAGAGGGATGCAGCCCCAAAATGGATTATGTATATGTGGTCTTGGTTGGAGGAATGTTGATCTTCTTGTGAGGCCATGAAAGTGGCCTTTGAGGCAAGCTACCAAGGGGTTTGGATTTGGACTGTGAGGAAGAAGAAATAACAATTATCTCTACTCTGGGGTCTAATGGATGCATGGTGGCTAATGGAGGAAGTAATTTATATATGAAATACTCTAAGGATGGTGAAGGTTAGCTAGATGTAGGGATGTATGGTTGTGTGGACAAGATAGGAGGGTCACTTATGATTGCTTCAAGATGGAGTGCTCTCCAATATTTTTCAAATGATGAAGGTGGTGTAGAAGAAGAGGGAGATAATGAAGATTTGGTCATTATGGTTGATGTGGTAGGTGTAGGAAAGACCACAGAAAGAGGAAACAGTATGGGTTCTAAGGATGGTATAATGGGAAAAGGTGGAATGGATGTGGATGGGGGAGTAGAATCTAATGGATCAGATGGGGAAGATGTTGGTATGGAATCAATAACAAGAGTAGGTGTGATATAGAAATAGAAAGGGGTGTATAGATGATACGATTGATGAGGTCTATGTGAGAGAGAGGTGATATAGATTTTGGATGGGTGGATGTAGAAATGGGGGTTGTGTGGAAAAAGTAGGAATGCTAGTTCGTTTGTCTCAGGTGTTTCAAGAGGCATTGTGGATGTGGATGTGGAATGAGAAGATGTGATTGGGGATGTAGATGTGAGAATGGTATATATTGGTGAATTAGGAGTAGAAGATTGTAATGAAATGAATGATGTGGGCATGGGCAAAGAAATATGAGATAAGGAGGTCAAAGTATACATGGGTGGATTTGTGGATGTGGCAGATATAATGGTAGTGATGGGTGTGCTTGGAAGAGATGTAGGTAATGATTTGGGTATGATAGGTGTGGATAAATAAGAGGGTGCAGTCAAGGCCAATGCAGATGTGGTGAGAGTGGGACTAGATTTAGATGAAAGAGAAGAAGTGGAGGTGAAGGAGGTAGGTAAGGTTATTGTGGGAATAATGGATGTGAGGATGGCCCTTGAAGGGGTGGTAGGCACAAAATATATGATAAGGGTAGATGATGAGGGAGGTGAAATAGATGTGGGGGAAGATGTCTGGTGTGTGGTGTTGATTGAAAATAGATTGCATTGATATGGCATACAAGGTGAAGATGAATTTGTTAGTGATGGATTAGGAAAGGGTTGTCGGAAGATAGCAAGTGGTGAAGATGGATTGGTTGGGGAGGTACATGATTTGGGGAAGTAGGAAAATGATAATACGATGGGGATTGGATGGGAAGATCTAATTTAGGAGGGAAAAGAATGCCACTAGGTTGGATAGGCATGGTGATTTCAGATGAAGCAGGGATGATAGAATATGATGGGGATGGAACGAGATCTACTGGTCAAAGTGGTCAAGAAGAAGAGGGTCTATAGTGAAGGTAGACATATATGTGGCTATAAGAAGGTCTAGAAGAAACCAATGGTTGGGATGGGGTCATGGTGGACTATTGAGGATTGTTCAAGGAAAATTTTGGTTTCATTGTTAAATAGAAAAATCACGAAAACAATTCCTTTTATGTTTTTATTATAAAAATGTGAAAAATAAAAGGGGATGGATAACGAAGGACCTTAGAGAAGACAAAATATGTCTAGTTTTAGGAAATTTATGGATAGGGAAGTTTGAGGCAGATTTCGTTTGGATGATCAAATCCCACTTAGTCTATAGGGAAAGGAAGTGTTTTGATGTGTCAATTTGATTTATGAGTTTTCGGTTGTGTTTGATAAATGTGAGATGTTGCAAGTTAACCCCTACTTAAACAATATGACTAAGCATAATGCATAAGAGAAAGGTTCTTTTTCAACCAAAACAAAGTGTGATTTTTTTATGAGGACACACACAGGAAAGGGAAATACGATGCAAAAAAGGAGAAAATAGGGAAAAGAAGAGGAATACCTGGATAATGCTTTTCCTATTTATCTGCACTCTTGAGTGATGAGTGATCCAAGTAGACGAACCCAACATGAACAAGAAATAAGGAAGGCATTACACTGTAGTATTAATAGAAGACAAAAGAAGGTGGAATATAGAAAAAATAATGAGGTCACCTAAATGGTGTCCCATCAGGCGTGCCAGGAATTTTTACTAAGTTTCTTATTCCTAATCAAACTAATGCACTAGCTACTCAAGAAATTAGAAAACTCATAAATGATGGAGAATTTAGGTTACCTCAGATGTGTAATTTGGATGAATGATGGGCACAAGATAGATGATGGATTCCTACTACAAATCTGGTAAAACCTACAAATAAGACCCACTAAAATAAAAATGATTAGATGGGATATGCGGGGGTTTCCTGATGAAGTGGACCCAAGAAGCATTAAATTCCTTGGCAGATGTCAATCTCCATTTGTTTGGATAAAGAGAGATTGTTAAGAAGATAAAATATAGTTCAAGTATGAAAACACATGAGGATTGGGTGTGTGGAAACATGGTGCATCGAAGGACGTGGAACTGTAACAGAACAACGCATGCCTAGGACAAGTGTACATAGGATTTAGCCACTTTGGCATACCTAGGCTATTTTTGGAGATAGAGTGTTGAGCACATGATGATGTGAAAACTTGCAGATCATGTAAGGCTATTTTGGGATGTGTAGCAATTTAAGCACCATGCATTGTTTTGATCTAATAATAGGATTTCTACCCGGAGTTAGCTATAGGGATTCTATTATTAGAACACTTACATGTTTTATATTCCCTTGTAAAGGTGCATGGCTATTATTATCATGTAGCCTATTTTTTAAGGTGCATGGGTGGTGAAGGGAAATTCCCCATCCCTATATATATGCATTGATTTTTAAGGTTTAGACAAAATTGATTATTGTAGAGTTATGCTGCGGATTTTCTAGTGTACATGAATATAGAGATTGTATCTTAATGTATGAAGATTTTGTCTTTTGCAATATTTAATAGAATGGATTATATTGGCTAGAAATTGGTGTTAGATGTGACTAAATAAGGTTCTTGCATGGTAAATCTCATTAGAGTCATTGTTTAGTCAATATTTCATATGGTTTAGTTCTAGATCTGGTTCATGTACTATGGTTTTCTTGATTAACTATTATAAATCTAGATATATACATATGCAACCATGTTAACATTCTAGACAAACAACTCTAAAGAGGGACCAGGTACCCTTGCATGCTTTGGGTGAGCACTCAGTTCCAACTGAGTGATGTGCCAATGCACCTTGGGTTATTTGTAATGAGTTCTAGGCTACATCATTGGTTCCATTGCCAAGACCTCTTTCCAAGCTATTTTTAAATATTTTATGTGATGAAGACATACTGATTGACCTTAGCCATTATTGAGGATTGGTTAGTAGATCTCGAAGAAGAGTATGCTCGCAGATTCAACAATATAACTGATTTTAATACACACACTTAGGTTGAGTATAATTTGTATGATGCATTGTATGAGACGTTCTTTGTTATCTTTCCTATAGATTGGTACGAGTGACTGGTTGCTTATGCATCTAAGAGGAATTAGAGGTTTCAAAAGCTTGTTTAGATGCAGGAAGAATTCCAGGCCTTGTATGATGCACATTTGATTTGGACACCCTCTGCGAATGTTTGGTTCTGTGGTGTTTTAAATAGCTATATTCTTGAGTATGCAGTTTTGACTTACTCTTTCCCAAAGGTTTCTAAATTCTAGTTTTTGCATGAACCCAGAGGATCATATTTTCCCCTATCCCACTCATGACCAAGATCTTGATTATAACCCTATATTTTGAACAGAATCTAATGAATAACTAAACCCCACCATGCATGGGGGTAGGAGCAGGTTTGGTAAGGATGGTGGACCTAGCAGTAAAAAGATAGAGGTAAGAAAGGTGGCTTAAGTTAAATGAGGCACATGAGAGGGATTTAGAGAAGCATCAGGAAGTTACATAATGGATGGCACTACGAAGAGAGATTTCTCGTGAAGGATTCAAAACTCACATGGAAGACGTGGAGCCAAAACATATAGATATACCCCATTTGGAAAATCATGGTAGGGAACCCTCTTCATCCTCACATGAGATCTCCGGTAGAGATGACATGGGCCATGGGCATCCATATGAATCTACCTAATGACCTATCCCATGCTCTTATTTTTTTATTTTCTACGACAGTCAATAAACAACAAGCTAGTGTGACCAGTAGAGTTGCAGTAGATAGAGTTAATTTGTAGTCAAGTTCAAGAGTTAATCAGGGAGATTATTCATCTATGGTGTAATCATCATCTACTTTATTTATAGGAAATATTTGAGGTATCTTTTATAGCATGTCATTGACACAGAACGTAGGCACACAAAACCTTGGCATCACATCTGGAAGTAGTACAAATTCACAGACCGTGGTCATTCAATTTAGCACAAATGTCATAATATAGGGTAGTGCATTTTCTGCTCCATTACCTATAGGAGGGGGTGGATCAGGAGGATCCAGTGTCTTGGGCATTGGAAGATCTAGAGGTAGTGGAAATACAGGAGGAAATATAGGTTCTGGGTCTTGTGGGTAAGGTCTGACCCAACCTCAGCAAATTTACATGGATATGTCTCTCCATCTCCTAAAGTATAAAAGGAATTGAAGATACAGTCGAGAACGTGCATATGTCTAAGATACTATGTTACACAAATGGGATTACATCTCTAGAGCACAAGGTAAGATAGTTTACAACTACGTTCCAGGGACACACACATAGCTGGTACATAAAGTTTGATCCTTCTCAAAATTATGTAGACTATATGGTGCTGCGATATGCTTTCTTAAAGTAATTTAATATTCCTTATTTTGAGTAGAAAAACATAAACGTGTTCAAATACATTAATCAGGGAACTACTGAAAGTGTTCAAGAATATGATGTTTGGTTTAAGACTCTCCTCTCTAAGTTATCGTATGACATCTACGCAAGTCAGCATGCACAGTGGTTTGTTTGGGGACTGATCATGCATTTTAGGAAGGATATTTCACACAAGACTTATACAGATCCATACAAGGAACTTGAGGAAGCCCTATGCGTTGAGGTGGTAGGAAGTGTGGACATAGCAGTGAGCCTGTTCTTGGAAGCATAGATATCAGTAATGGAGAAACAGTTGGAGAAATTATCTTCTAGTTCAGCACATGAGACTCGTACTGGGATTTGTTGTACAAATTGCAAAGTAGAGGGGTATACTAAGGATAGTTTCCCTCAGAAATCAATACCCTCCTTGTTACTAGATTATGAGATATGTCACTTAGACTACAGTTTAAGCCGGTGCCCATTAGTACAATGTGTGATAAGAAAGAATGTGTCCAGTCACTGTAATATTTACAAGTCCTCAACTCATGATACTGAAGATTACAGATTGATTTATCAAATCCATGATATCATTGATATTGGCACATGAAAGAATGGTGTTGTAAATAATTCCTAGGAAAATGGTGAGCATCATGACTATGATCACAGTGATGGATGTTCTGATGGCGGCCATGGTAGAGGTCTAGGTTACAGAGGAAGATTCAGAGGTCAAGGTCATGGAGGTGGAAGGAGTGAATTCCCTTGTGGTACTTGTTATACATGTGGATCTCCTCATAACTAGAGGTGTGAATGTCCACAGAATATTGTGTTTTTGTTTTGCAAAAAGAATCATAGTTATGAAGAATACCCAGACTTGTATGAACACTTAAGAAAGAAACACAAATAGGAAAACAAGGGTGTAGAAATGGTTAGAGTACATGGCATCATGGAAGACCAATGGATGCGAAAGCTATCACCAGATACTGATTTGGCACCCGTGAAGATTACTACATGCATTGAGGCAATGCTTGCTAGGGAAATTTTACAAAAGAAGTTGGCTATTACTAAGTGTGAGCTAGGTAAAATGCACTAATAACAAGGAAGTAAAATACTAAAAATAATACCGCCTCCTTCACATTCCGTAGAAAACATCATAATGGGCCAGCAAACATGGATGAGCCATGATTGCATGATACATAGGTGCTTTCCTCGAAATGGAGAAAGGCCTTTTCTACAACAATATCTACTTACTTTGAACTAATGGACAAAGGGATGATGGATTTGGGATGCTTCAAGATGAGGCTATTTTGGCATTAGGACAAGGTAGGAAGGATGTTCTTTGCTAAAAAAGGAAGCAAGAGTTTTAGATAGGGCATTAAAGCTTATTCTCCATGTGTTTAGAGGGGGGTAAGGCTATATTTATAGCCTGGGAATTGGATTAACTTAGGGGATTTAAGTAACCACTGTTTGAAAATGAGGGCATGATTAAATGAGTGGGGGATAAAAAGGAGTGGGTGAGAATTAAAATTGTATGTTTAATTTTCAAATGGGGGACATAGGGAATATTTTGCATGTGAGGAATATTGGGTTTAATTTAGTGGTTGAAATGGATTAATTAACTGACTATCATCGATTAATTCTATGGGTATTTTTGTGGGAAATGGAGTGGGGAAATTAATTTATTTGGAAAAAGGTGTAAATTTAGGGTGTCTACATTAAGGAGGAAGTCTTGCTTGCTAAGTATCTAGACCCTATGCCTTAGAAGTAGGTTTATCAAGAAACCATGGAGTAATTCAGAATTTACAGGGTGAGATGCAGTGTTTGAAGGAACAATCACAGAAATTGGAACAAAAGAAAGCAACTAATCTCCATTAGACATATGGTGATGATTTAAAAGAATTTTCTAAGATGTTGCACCAAGAGAACATTATTCCTTTGTTAGGGAGTTGGTTGAAGGGAGACACTCCATGCACTAGGACTGATCATGAGAGATAAATTCTGCATCCTCCTCTGGATATTTTGGAATATAACAAGGAGATTAGTCTAAATGTTGTTGTCAATGGTTGGCTTTTAAGAAACAGATTGATTGAAATAGGCATGGAAGTGAATGTACTCACTTTGGATACGTGGATTCATATGGGAAGACCTTCATTACAGCCACCTTCTAATGTGTTTTTCATCGAAAATTAGACTAAGGAAACTCCCATTGGAGTTTTAAAAGATGCATCCATTACTATACAGGGGGCTAAGTTCTTTGGGGATTTTGAGGTCTTAGCGCTTGTAGAAGCAGACAATTTTCCTGCATTACTTGGAAGCCCATGGTGTTATGCAAACAACAATGACATGTGCTTCAATAAGGGGTATATCAACTTTGAAAACAAAGAATAATGTGTCATCATACCTCCGACAGATGTGAAATCTATGATTTATGTACAACACTTAAGTAAAGAAGACTTGAATATAATTTATGTGCACACCATTCGAGACTCGAAAGTGCTTGATCCATCCAAATAAGGAGTTATCTAGTGGGATGATCCACATTCAATGAGTGATATTACAAGTTTTGTATGTTATAATTAAGTGCACGACACTTATGAAATGGTTGGGCATGAAGTACGAAGTGTACCTACACACATCAATAAGCCACATAGTATCAGGCGTTTGGGTAGCAACAAGGTACCAACGTATACAGGTGAAGAAAATACATAAATATTCATTCTTTCTATGAAAGTTCAATGGGAATTTCAAGTGAAAAATGGAACATGTTTGTATATACTTTACACAAGATGAAAACATGCTGGTGGGTGGTTCACATGGATAATATTTTGAAGTGGAGAGAAGTTGAGATTGCTTTATCTTCTCATTTTCTAAGAAGTAATGTGCTTACTCATATCTGTGCATTTCTTGGTAATGATCTTGTTTAGCACCACATTTAGCAATGTGAGAGACTCTAGATAGTGGGGAAGGAATCTTTACTACCTTCCTTGTGGGTGCTAAAGATTTATTTAAGCTTGTAAGGTTGCGCATGCATGGTATGTCTATGAAAATTTGAATAGGGTGACTAGAAATTGGTAGGAACTTACATAAGGTATGACTTAGATCTTTTATTACTTTTCTTCTAAATCTCTGGTGAATGAGGCATTGATGGTTATGAAGTGTTTAGATATGGGATATAGTGCAAAGATTGAATATTTACTTCAGGAGTTGTTAGGAGAATCATACCTGGTGGCACATTTTGAAAAGGAAGAATCAAATGATGAACTTAGGTGCATCTATTTATAAAGAGAAAAGGATAAGATGATATACATGGTTGATGATGAAAAGGTAGAGAACTTGGACATTGAGCACACAGAGAGTATGTGTGAAGTCTTGGATAGTGCATATGTGAAGGCACACGCCTATCAAGAGCCTATAAAGACTAAGAAAGTGAAAATTTGAACGGATGTTGACCCAAGGAAGCCATTATTAGAGATTACTATTCTGACTCTAAAGTTGCCAAAATAATTGAGATATTACATGAATTTTAGGATTTTTTATCTAGAGGTTATCATGAATTGAAAGGAATGTACGAATCATTGAGAGATATGAAGATAAAGTTGAGGGAAGGTGTGCACCCAGTTTGGAAGAGACCTTACAGGATGAATCCAAACTTATGTGTCAAGGTAAAAGAAGAAATTGACAAAAATGCTAATTTATGGAATGATTATGCTAATTGAGGAGTTAAAATGGGTGAGCCCTATGGTGATCAACATCAAGAAAGATGGTAGAATCATGATTTTCATAGATTATATGGAGTTAAATGTTCCATGTGTGATTGATACCTTTCCCACATTATTCACTGAGGAAATCTTGGAAGGAATTGCAGGACGCGAGATATACCCCTTCACTGATGGATTCTCTGGATATCATTAGGTAAGGATAGTTGAAGAATATCAAGAGAATAAAACTTTCACCACTGAGTGGGGAAGTTTTGCATACACGATTATGTCCTTTGGATTAAAGAATGCACCTACAGTATTTTTACACTTAGTGGTACAAGCGTTACATGATTTTATTCACAATTTCTTGCAAGTGTATTTGGATGATTGGACAGTCTATAGGCTAGTGAAAGATCATTTTGATAATCTAAGTTTGATGTTTGAGAGGTGCTGGAAGTTTAACATCTACTTGAACATTAAGAAGTGCATATTTTCCACACCCTTTAGAATTTTTTTGGGACATATCATCTGTAAAGAAGGCTTACTAGTGGATCCTGCTAAGGTAGTTGTTATTTTGGGCTTAGAAGAGCCTTCTAGTGAGATTGAGGTGTTGGGGCACACAGGCTATTATAAATGTTTTAGAAATGGATATGCCAAGATTGACGCACCCTGAGAATAATTACTTAAGGGAAAATGAAATTTCTATTGGGGTGAGGCACAACAATGCATGTTTGTCACATTGAAGGAAAGACTTACTATAGTGCCTATTTTTCACTTTCCTTCATGGTCTAAGCATTTTCACATTCATGTAGACACCTCTGACATGGCCATTGGTGCCATATTAGTTCATCATTGAGAAGGGATTGTTGATCATCCTATTTTCTTTGCTAGCAGAAAGTTGACTCCAATAGAATAGAATTATACAACGACAAAGCACAAGCCTTATCTATGATATATGCACTCCATAAGTTTCGATAGTATTTACTGGCTAGACCTTTCATTTTTTTATACAGATCACATGGTATTGAAGTACTTGGTGAACAAGCCCGTTTTGCATGGGCACATATGTCGTTGGGTACTATTGTTTCAGGAGTTCAATTTTATGGTGGTGGTTAAGCTAGATAAGAGAAATTCTTGTATAGACCATTTATTAAGGATTCAATCAGGAGAGGATGTGCAGAGCATTGAGGACACAATTCTAGATGCACATCTATTCAATTTGAAACATGTGCCATTGGACTTGGAGAATATTGTTGTCTTTTTACACAAAGGCATGACATCCAAGGGAATGAAGGCATTAGAAAAGAAACAACTTGTTATTCACACCGCACCTTACATGTTGATCAGTGGAGACTTATTAAATTTAGTTCATGACAAATTTTATACCGATGTGTTCTTGAGCATGAACACAAAACAATCATGGCAAAGGCTCATGGAAGTATTGCAAGTGGACACTATGTAGGGGACACACCCACACACAAGATTCTACTAGTTGGTCTATGGTGGGAAACATTGTACAAGGATTGTAAAGCATATTGTAAGGTTTGTGACCATTTTCAATGCTTTAGAAAGCTTGAGTGGCGAGATGAAATGCATTTGAGACCTATTACTACTGTAGAACCATTTGAGAAGCGGGAAATTGACTTTTTGGGCCTTATTTCCCCAGCCATACGTAGGATAGGATCACACTATATTATAAATTGTACAAATTATCTTACAAGGTGGGTAGAAGGGGAACCTACAAATGATTGCACAATAGCTACAGTAATAAGGTTTCTTTGGGAAAATATTATTAGCACGTATGGCTGCCCTTTAAGTTTGACAAGTGATAGGGGTACTCATTTCCTTAATGAGACTATCAGAATATTATTGGATGAATTCATGGCTGCACACCATAGGATAACCCCTTATTACCCTCAATTAAATGTAACTATTGAGGCATTCAAAAATATATCGAGCCATACTTTGACAAAAAATTGTGATGTTGGAAGGAGAGATTGGGATGACAAGGTTTCTGCGATACTTTGGGCATAAAGGACAACCTACAAGAGGTTGAATAAAGCAACACCCTTTCAGCTAGTGTTTGAAACATAGGTAATTCTCCCCATGGAATTCATATTACATTCTTTGTATATTGCACACACAAAGGAGTTTGGCTGATGAGTCAAGCATTAGGAATAATGTATTGAAAAATTGATGCAGCTGGATGAAAGGCACACCATAGCAAGATGGAGTGAGAAGAAAGAAAAATCTAGGCACAAAGGCATGGCATGATAGGAACATCAAGGATAAGAAGCTTGAGGTTGGGAAAATGGAACTTCTGTATGATTCAAAGTTTTTACACCATCCTGGAAATCTAAAAGTACATTGGTTGGGATCGTATGTAATCATTCATATACTTGATTCAGGCACTTGCCAGTTAGAGGCGTTGGATGGAACACAATTTCCCGGTTACTTCAATAGGAGTAGGCTAAAGCCCTACTATAAATAAGTATTCTTGGTGTTTCTAATAAGGTAGTATTACCACTTAGATTAGTTTTCCCCTAATGCATTTCCTTTATATGTGTTTCCTTCATCGTTGATATGCTTTGTCAATTTAGTTCAGTTTTGTGTGTAATAACTGCACTTGCGTACCCAAAGGTGATTACAATTTAAGTGTTTTTCATGCGCAGAGGACTGTACATACCCTTAGTGCGGGGTGGTTTACATACAGGGTTCATTACCAATTTGAATATAGTTGATTGTCATCTGAAGATGAGTATGCATAAGGAAACTTTTGTGCGGGTGCTTGTTGGAAGGGTACGGATAGAAAAAAGTTTTCTTCTAAATGAAGACCACATATGGAAAAATGGATGCACAGTATAATGTGAGGTAGCCTGCAGAATTGGGAAACTACTTGGAATAAGGTGCATTGGTGAAAGTACTTCGGTGCATGATGGGCACGTGGAAGGAGGTATGTGGCCAAGAATTAGAAAGGCATGCCAGATGGTTATTACTGTGACGTCGAAATGAGTAGTGTAGAATAGTTGACGAATGATGCATTAATGCTGGGATCGGTGGTAGGTGAAGGAGAAATAAATGTGGTAACTTTTAAAAATATATATAAGGAAGGGTTATGAGGCCATTGTTACCTTTGTGATTACGAATTATTGAGTGAGTTTTTTCTGAGTGAGATAGCTAAGATGGTTGTGAAGAGTGGAGAGTTACGAACTGGTTGGGTTAGTCAGATCTGCGCACATGAGGAACTATTACACTCCATTTGTTGAAGTGTTTGAGCAAGGTGAAGGCATGTGCAGGAAAGGAAATTGATGGCTAGGGTTTGAGTTCAAGCTAGGGCACAAGGAACCGAGTTTTAGAGATCGAGGGAGGTAAGAGAACACATATTTATTATTAAAATGACACCTGAGATAGCACTGAGAGAGGCCACGAGGGAGAAGAAGCAAAAGGAGGTCAAAGTTGAGACATAGAGGATGCTCCTGAAAATTGTTTCTTAGAAATGCAATACCCAGAGGAAGTGATCATGGGCCGTGATTGGGATTCCCATGTTTTTCAAAGTAAATTCAACAATTACAACCATATGACAAATGATAACAAGGAGGAGTTAGACACTTTGTTGAATAAAAATACAAACAAATGGATAGCAGATGACATGCCTATATACGTATATGCTGGGGAGAAACTCCTAAGAAAGGTAGGGGTTTTAATAGTTGTACAAAATTCCTTATTAAGGAAATCTAGAGAAGTTATACCAGTGGCTAATGAGTAGAGTCCATTAGGAATTTTTCTATTTTGTTGGGTGACGAATGAGAATCACCACACCCTTGATCGGACACTTTGAAGGGTTTGAAAAGTACAAACATAGAGGTGAGTAGTGACCTAACTGATAAAGCATCAATTGTAGTAACTAGCAAGGAGTTGGGTTATACAAAAGGTGGGCCTAGTATGGATATTTACAAGCTAAGGAAGTATCCCAGTCATACATGCGGCCTCACACTTGTTGACAAAATTGAATGACTAGGAGAGATGGTCACATGTGAACACTTTGTGGCTACATGTTGCAAAGAAAATGTCACAAGGGGAGACCTACAACTTGGCTAGATACATTACTAAGATGATCATTGAAGAGGCACGTATAGGTGAGAAAATTAGTCTTTGGTCCTATTCTATTGTTCCTTGTGTTTATGGAGATTGGAGTGCCTGATGGGCCGAAGAACAAAATATGGGAGTACCCTGCAGAAAATAAATCTCTCGTAGAGAGATTCGAAAAGTATATTTGTGAGGGGACCATGAGTGGCCCATTCAAACCAAGGGTAGAAATGTGGTATGCATGACTCTGTGTCATGTTTGAGGAAGAGTGGAGGATACCTAAGGAGTTTCCTGTAATGGTAGGAAATTTAGTATAGTTTGTAGTCTATCAACACTTTTTCATTACACATTTTGCGATGAAGGATGGGACATAGAGTCCTTGGTGTAAATTTCCCTATGCTTTCACCATACAGGTTCTTTCAGGTAGCTTCCACATAACTCTCAGGCACACGTAAGTTAATCTACAATGTTGATAAGGTGGACTATGACTACCACACTCTGTGGAAGACTTACGTCTATCCTGGGTAAGTCTTCTTATATTGAAAGATACATTTTGGATGACATAGCTATGAAGCCCTGTGAGTTTGGAAATAGGTGAAAGTGGAGAAGCATTGGTATACCTTCAGCTTAAGCCTAGGCTAGAGAATGGAAAATATGTAGAGAATGAGTTCAAACTGCCAAGCCCGCCTAAAGGGAAGCACACAGTTGGCACATTGGCAAATGAAAATCCTACTTCACCCATTTAGGACGAAGAAGAAGAATAAATTCATGAAGATAGTGGTGGGTTGGACCATAGGGGAAGAATACAGCCTATAGATGGAGAAAATGAAAGAGCACGAGGTGATGCCCCCATCACAGGAGAAAGAGGCTAAAGTGTTTGAGACAAACACAATGGAAGATCGATGTGGAGTAGACAGCCAAAGAGCCACAGTTCAAGAGAGTGTTCAGGAGGACAAGGGTTTCAGGGCATAGGGTCATCATAGCCATTGAGGAGGTCACCAAGGATTTCACTTGCTAGAAGGAAGATCCTGAGAAGAAGAAAATGTGCAAGCTAAAGCTTAAGGATGAAGAGGAGGATGAGTCCAGAGAAAGCATGCTCTAGGTACACCAGTGTAGCCTGAGGATGTAGAGGAGCCTCATGATGAGAATATGAGGAATGAGGAGGAGGGGGGCACTGAAACAAAAACAGAAGTAAAAAAGGGTGAAGGCCCAATTCTGGATTCAGGCGTGCTTGGGTTCTTAAGGGAAAAAGAACAAGGGAGGAAAAAGAAGGAAAAGACTATGTGACTCCCGTACAGTTGGATATGTGGATGATACCAATGGCAAGATCATATGTGCGTGCACTTCCAGAGTATTGTGGAAGCTAAGGACTTATATGGTTGGGAGTTGATGGATGCAGAGATGGTAAATGCACACACACGGAAGTAGTTGTCATGGTCAATGTAGAAACTCATATGGATGAGCCTGATTTTGACGTGTGCGAAGAATCATGCATCTCATGTAGAATGAAGAAACCACCTCAAATCTGAGCATGTAAATGTTAATCCAATTGTTATGTCAGATGAACAAGTGAGAAATGCCTTGGTATAGGTATCTATACAGAAGTTGTATTGCATAGGAACATAGATAAAGCAAAAATAATTAGGGCTTTGATGGATGACAACAAGGATAGGGATGTAGAAATAAAAAACCTCATAGAAGAGAAGGAAAAGGCCAAGGAAAAGACGGAAGCATTGATCAGTATGGCCAAGGAGATTGGTGATTATATTCTTAAGGTAAGGCCACATCTGGAATCTCAAGTTCCAGAAAAATTTCCATCTATAATGCACCATATACGCACACTTGTGAAACTGGTCATAGAGGAAGGGCCCATGCGTATGCCCGCACCAAAAGACCCTACTCGAGGAAGCAACAAGGGTAAAAGCCACCATTTCCTAAAAAAATGTAAGTTATGATTCATTGCTACAAGCCTTAAGAGATGAATTGAAGAAGGTAGATCAGGCCTTGAACATGTAGCACAGCACCGATGCAATCGTTAGGACGAGAACAATTACAGAAGATAATGAAGTCCTCAAAGTCACATGAAGACTGAGACACTTGGGCATGTGGAGAGACTTGATTTGGTGGAAGAGAAGTGAAAAGTTCTTACAAGTGCACAAGAACCACAGTGAAAATGGGCTGAAGGAGATAGGTAACAAGATTGCTAGGGAAGATGGACTATATGGAGGGCATGATTTCTAGTATGGAAAATATTTGTAGAATCTTATAGAACGAAAAAGAGAACATGACTCAAGATGAGCTAGATGCCATAGTCATAGATATCCTAGACAAAATAGGTGAGGCCTTCAGTGATTGGAAGGCATTAGAGGCAAAAGTTAAGAATGAGTATCTGAAATTAATATTGCCTGTTGTGGAGGAGAGTGCTGAATGATATCTCATTCTTTTGTTTGAAACTAATCTTCATTCTTTCATTCATTATTCTTTAGTTTGGAGAGATAAGTTAAGATTACCCATTGTCCAAGGGTGGAAATGCATTTAGTGTGAGGTAATGTTGAGCAGATAAAATATAGTTCAAGTATGAAATTGCATGAGGATTGGGCACGCAGACACATGACGCGTAGAAGGATGCCAAACTATAGTAGAACAACGCACGCCTAAGGACAAGTGCACACAGAACTTAACCACTTTGGAAAATCTGGGCTATTTTTGGAGATAGAGTGTTGAGCACGTGATGACGTGGAAACTTACAGATTCACGTAAGACTATTTTGGGATTTGCAATCAGTTTGAGTGACCATGCATAGTTTCAATATAATAATAGGATTTCTACTCGAGGAGTTAACTATAGGAAGTCTATTATTAGAACATTTACATGTTTTGTATTCCCTTGTAAAGTTGCATGGCTATTATTAGCATGTAGCCTATTTTTAAAGGTGAATGAGTGGTGAAGGGAAAGTCCTCATCCCTATATATATGTATTTATTTGCATGGTTTAGACAAGACCAATTATTGTAGAGTTATGTTGCAGATTTGCTAGCGCGCATGACTATGGAGACTGTATCTTGATGTATGAAGCTTCTGTGTTTTGCAATATTTAATATAATGGATCATATTGGTTGGATATTGGTGTTAGATGTGACTGAATATGGTTATTGCATGGTAAATCTCATTATAATCATTGTTTAGTCAATCTTTCATATGGTTTAGATCTACATCTGGTTTATGCACCGTGGATTATTTGGTTAATTGTTATAAATATGGATATATACATATGCAATCATGCTAACATTCTAGAAAAATAACTATAAAAAGGGACCTATTACCCTTGCATGCTTCGGGTGAGTGCTCAGTTCTAGATGAGTGATGTGCCAACGCGCCTTGGGTTATTTGCAGTGAATTCTAGGCTACATAAGAGATAAAGGATGTAAGAGTAAAAGCATGAAGAAACATAAGTATTAATGGATCTGGGGAAATGATAGAAATTGATCTAAAGCTTATTAGATTGTAATAATTGTAAATTAACATTTACGTGGTCTGGGTCGATGATGACCTTAACTATGTAGAGGTAGGTCGATGGTGACCTAGGAAAGAAAATCTAGAATTTAAGTACAATATGCAGTCATGGAGGGTCTAAATGTCAACTATAGAGTGGTATGGGTCTTTATATGCTCTGAGTAATCTAAAGGAAGGAACCAGGGGCAGAGAACTCTAGAAAATGACTAGAAACAAAAATAAGGGCACCTTAGTCTGAGTTCTAGGTGCCCTAGTCTGCAGAAATGGTCAGAACCTAGTTCTAATATGGTTTCTAGGTGTCTACACTTCTTCGTTTCTTGTCGTGTGTATGTTGTTGAACCTCGTTTTATGTCGATGTAAACTTGAAATGGATAAATCACCTGTAAAACCCCAAGTAAAGCATCAAAAAACCCATCAAAAAAAGAAGATGCATATGAAGGGGTCAAACTATCCTCAGTTGCCAAAATGAAGGACTTATCACTGAGCATTGCACTACATCTCAGACCCAATGTAGTTCTAGGTGTGTATGTGTGTGTAGAATTTTTCCTTAGGTTTATGTTGTAAAATTTTTCCCCTAGGAAAAAATGGACGATAAGATAATACCCTGAAACCAAAAATTCTTCCATAGAGATTTCAGGGTTATCAGTATAATTTCAAGCTTGGAGAGTCTTTTATGTTGTTCCAGAAGGTTTCAAATCTTCCAAAATTGCTCTTTCTTTTCCATGTCCTAGAGGTTTAAATTGGTCTCCAAATGAGGAAATTGATGATCTGTGGGCCCACTTTCATTCAACAAGGGCAAGAAAGTGATCAAATCGATAAATTATGTTTGATAAGCCTTATCAAGTTTCAATCACTCCTTGGTTTAAGAGAAAACCTAAGATAGTTGAAACCTGTCTCAACATTAGGCTTAGAGGGTAAATAAGCATGAATTACGTGATGAGCTAAGGTAACTCTATTATAAATGGAGTTAGTTGATGGCTCGAGTATGGTTGATTCTAGATAGGTGGAAGAGGATGGTTCGAACTTAGGGATTGCGCTCAGTCTGGATTCATGGAAGCTCACAGGGAAGTGCTAGACCAAGCTCATCAAGTCCACTTAGCTAGTGCAGGTTTTTAGCTCAGATCGAGTGCCTGATGTGGGAGTTAGAGCTCAAATTGGTTCATCTGCTAATGAAGGTCATTGAGGTCAAGCCAAGAGGTCATGATTTTTCTTGAACAAGTGACAGGCTCGGTAGGAAAGAAGTAGGGTTCTGCTCAATACACAGGTGATTTCAGAGCCGTGAGCAGAGGAGCTTGGTGACATCACTTGAAATGGATGTGCAAGGAATGTAAGATCGTCGTGAGAAGTGGTGCTATTGAGCCGAGGTAGGTAATGTACAAATCAAAACATTGGCATGAGAACATAGTTAAATGAAATCAGAAGACCTGCAAGAGCTCGAGGAAGATGCATCATCTCAAATAATTTCAAGATCTATGCACATAGTTGAGTCACCTGTGCATACACAAAAGAGATCTCGAGCTCAGAGGATGAGCTGTGGAACTAATCATCAATGCAAATAGGACTTCAAGAGGAATGTTTGGGTAGATGACTCAATACAGAGTTTGGTGAAATGATTCTTTTGCGGAGCAAGTTGATCTTAGGAATGAGGGATACCATTATCATTTTGGAGTAAGATCTTCAGAGTTTTAAAATAAATGGTTTCAAAACTTAGCAAGGAAAATTTCTAAATTGACAAGTCACAAATGTCTGAAATCAAATTGTTCCAAAGTCTGAAATTTGAAATGAGTCACGTTTTTGGAGTTTATGCTTCAGAGTTATTCATTTCGAAAATTCAGAGTTTTTTGAGCTCTAGGACAATTGGCGAGTTGGAAATCTTCGAAGCCCAAAATTCTGAAACTCCTAATTTTAGAGTTTTGGCATTTCAATATTTAGAAGTATGTGGTTTCGAAGTTTTAGGTTCAGAGAAATTGGAATTGGAGTTCAGGGATAGTTGGCGAGTCTTGTGGAGTTTGAGTTGAGTGTTGATTCATCAGGTGGGTCATCAGTGGCATTAAAGCATGATCGAGTGAGTCATTCACCATGATATGTGGAGTATTGTTGGTTGATCACCGAGAAATCAATGGATAAATCCTAGACCATGTAACTTAGTGTTTGTTCCATGTGGTTAGTGTTGTGGCAAATCAGCAGCACCTCTGGATGCTGATCAGGCTTCTAATTTGATCATTCTAAGCATCCAGTGTGATTGCACAACATTGAATCCTCTTCCCAAGTGTGGGACTTGCAAAATGGAAGAGGAATCTCCAGATTAGAGGCTGGTTCCTCAACTCCTCTGATCAGCTAATTCACTTGTATAATTGTAGCAGGTTTATACAAAGGCCATCAGGCAGAAACAAAGGCCAGTCAACCCCCACATGGAGCCTCTCATGAGAAAATAATTGAATAAGTTGATAGAATCAAGAATCATATTCCCTATCAAGCATTCTAGTTGGGTTGCCAACTTGGTTCCAGTTAGAAAGAAGAGTGGGGAAATCAGATTGTGTGTTGACTTTAGAGATTTGAATAGATCATCTCTCAAGGATCATTATCCACTTCCTTCTATGGAGCAAATTTTGCAAGTTGTTGGAACCGAGAGGTTCTCATTACTTGATGGCTATTCAGGGTATAATTAGATTATGGTGAAGAAAGAAGATCAGTTCAAGATAGCCTTCACAACCAAATGGGGGACTTATGCATATAGGAAAATGCCATTTGGGTTGTCCAATGCTGGAGCCACCTTCCAAAGAGCAATGGACATGGAGTTCAAAGGTTTGATTAACAACATAGTGCTGATATATCTTGATGATATCACTATTTTTTCAAAAAATGCAGCAGACCACCTCCTTCATTTGAGACAAGTGTTCCAAAGGTGCAGAAGATTTAGAGTATCTTTGAATCCTAAAAAGTGTGTTTTTCTAGCCCATGAAGGAAAACTCCTTGGCCACATTTTCTCCAAAGAAGGATTAGCAATTGATCCATAAAGAGTCGAAGCCATAAGAGCACTACCATGGCCAAGCCACAAGAAGGCCCTTCAAAGTTTCTTGGGAAGAATAAATTTTGTTCGGAGGTTTGTCCCAAATTTTGCAGCCCTTGTCAAACCTATCACCAAGATGCTAAAGAAAAGCATGGCTTTCAAATGGAAAGCAAAAGGAAAGGAAAGTTTTGAAGAAATCAAATAAGCCATCTCTCAAGCCCCAACTCTCATCAACCTGGATTTCTCCAAGGATTTCATCCTCTATGTGTTTGGAGGTGATGATACTATTTCTGTAATTTTGGTACAGTAGAATAAAGACAATGATGAGCAGCCAATTTGTTTCTTCAGCCAAAGCCTGGAGGACTATGAGGTGAGATATTATTTCATTGAGAAGCATGTTCTTGCAGTAATCAGGAGCTTGAAGAAATTCAAGCATCTAGTTTCAAAAAATAAGGTCCAATTGCTGGTTTCTCATGTGGGGGTTAAAGACTTCTCCTCAACAAAGACTTGAATGAAAAAAGGGCAGGTTGGATTACTCATGTCATAGAGTATGACATTGAGATCAAAGTCACCAAGTTGGTAAGAGGAAAAGGATTGTGTTAGTAGCTGATCTTGAGAAAACAAGAGGAATCATGCAACGAGAAGGAGGTTGTTTTGGCGTTACAAGACAGCCATGAGAAAAGTAGCACCCAAGAGGAAAATAATGATGTCCCCACTACTTGCTGGACCCAAGGTATAATGTGCTTCCTAAGCAAAATTATATGCCCTTTGGAGATGAACAAGACCCAAAGAAGACACTTCAGATTGCAGGTTGTCCCATACGCCCTTGTTGATGGTGTTTTGTTCAAGAGAGATGTGAATGGAGTGCTGCTGAGATGCATCAGTACAAATCAGATTCAAAGGATGTTGGAAGAGTTCCATGGTGGACCAGATGGTGGTCATTTTGCACCAAGAGTGACAGCTCTAAAGATCATGAGGGCTGGTTATTATTGGCCCAAGATTTACAGTTATTGCTACGCATGGATCAAGAGGTGCAAGAATTGTGCATTCTTCACAGGTAAAGAAAGACTAGCTGCCCTTCCATTGCATCCAATTTCAGTTGACCAGCCATTCATGCAATGGGGTTTGGACTTCATTGGAGTCATTAATCCCAATTCAATTTAAGGGCACAAATAGATTTTAAACAGCCACAGATTACTTCACTAAATGGACTGAAGCAGTAGCTCTCAAGGAGGCAAATGAATCTAGTATCCTAGACTTCTATGAGGGAATAACAACCAGGTTTGGCATACCAGCTACAATAGTATCAGAAAACGTATTGGCATTCATTAGATCCAAGGTGACTGAATGGGCTGTCAAGAATGGGATCTACCTAAGTACTTCATCAAACTATTACCCTTAGGGTAATGGCCAGGCTGAATCCACAAACAAGAACTTGTTGAGGATCATTAGGAGGACTCTTGATGAGAATCAGAGGTCTTGGCATACCAAATTGAAATCAGCCTTATGGGCTGATAGGATAAACTCCCAAGAGATCTATAGGTAACTCTCCATTCAAGCTTGTTTATGGAAGAGAGGGAATCTTGCCTATATCACTTGAGTTGCCAACATTGGAACTCATGAAACAGTTGGAGTTGTTGGAATTTGAGGCCATGGAGGTTAGATATGCAGAATTGATGGAGCTCCAAGAAATCAGAAATCAGGCATCCCAAGCAATGGAGAAGGATCAAGCTTTGATAAAGAAGACCTTTGATAGAAAGGCCAAGAAAAGATCCTTCTAAGTTGGAGATCTAGTGTTAAAATGGGATGCGGATAGAGAAAAACCGGGAAGGCATTCAAAATTTGATGCCATTTGGAGTGGCCCATACATGGTCACAAAGTGTAAGGAAAGAAATGCTTTCCAGTTGTCTTCATTGGATGGTGAAGAACTGCAGATTCCAGTCAATGGAATCCATCTGAAGCATTGCTACTGAAGGAAATGCTTCACCCTGTACATATTAGTTTAGGTTTTTTATTCCTCCAAGTGCTTGTGCACATTGTTTTGTTGTAGGTTAGTTTTTCTTTCCCTAAGTGCTTTGGCACAACTTGTTATTCCTGGGAATGTGTTGTAGGCCTTACTCCATCAGGTGATATTCCATCTCCCTCCTTGCAACATTCTAGTCAGTTGGGGTATCAAACAAAGAATCAGGTGACTCCATCCCTAATGGATTGCTTCAGGCAACTGGTAACTTCATCCAGCAGGCAGATGACCCCTCTGAGTCACCAAAATTGTTATCCCAAAATGTGCCCCCCTGCTCATTTTTTGGCTAACTCCTCTGGTTCTTCCCTCTATTGTGCCTCAGTCACAATATTTTTCTTTTTAGGCACTCAAAACCTTCTAGAAATGGCACCATTGGATAGAGCTCTTTCTCAGCTTTCTAGAAAGGTAAATTTTTCCTCCTAACTCCATGTATTTTTCAAGTTATGGCTTGGCGGAGTTTTTGTTGGAAATTTTCCCCTAGAAGGCCCCGCATCCAATCAGGATGTGCCACGTGTCAAGAAGTGGTGGGGGTCAGAGGTGAACTTGGTTTTTTACCAAGTGTTTTGGCAAAGGTTTCAAAAGGAAGAATTTTTCCCCGCGGGCCCGCCGACCAATCATTTGTTGCCACGTGCCTAGGGGAGAAATTTGGAAAAATCAACTAAGTGTTGGGGTAAGAAATTTTTTGAAGGATGCCCCCGTGTCCAATAGAAACATGCCACACGTCCAAGGAGGTTCAGACCGGCGGAGCGCGGGTGGAAATTGGGAATTTTTCCCAAAACATTGGCGCAAAAATTAAAATGCCTGTAGAGTCTCCACCAACTAATCACATGAGGACACGTGTCAAGGAGTGGCGTGGCACGGGGAATATTTGGAAAAGTTTCCCAAGGAGAAAATAATGCTCAAAATGTAATGAAAGATCAAGAAAAACAATGATAGATATATGAAAGGATTGAGGGATTTTAATCACAGAACATATATCAACATCTCAGATCCAATACAGTACATTACAATGATCCAGAGGCAAGAAAAGGTGCTGCTGTACATGGAAAGGTAAAATTTCTTCACAAATTCTGCCAAGGAGGAAGAAAAAGGAAGTTGCAGAGCTGAAAAAGTGTCTCCCCTTTGCAAAATGAACTCATCCTGGCTTTTACAGTGCAAACATGACCCCATGAGAGAGAAACGCGGGAAAACGTGCAAGGGGTTTCAACCATTGACCAAAATGCCATCAAAACAACATGGGCACCATGAAAGACCCATTCCCTGACATTTTTAACCATGCTAGGAGAGAATGTGAGCCATTCTTCATTAAAAAACGGTGGTTGAAACGTCATTTCTGTCCATGACCACATGCCGGAGGCATTTCTTGATTTTCTCTCTCCAAACTCAACCAAAATGCAAAAATGACCCCCGGAATCTTGTAGATAATTTTACCAGCTTTTGATTTATATAAAGAACGTGAAAAACCAAGCTCTGGATCGAAAGATATGGCGATTTGAAGTTTTAGGGCAAAACAGGGCCAAATCGGGTCGGTGGGAAATTTTTTGGAATTTTTACCTTTTTGGTCATTTGAATTTTTTTCAAAATTTCCCCGCGCCCCACTAGTCCAGGTGCCATGTGGAAAAATTTTATTGGGCGTGGGCCCCTTCCCACTCCATTTTTATTTTTTTTAACCTTTGGAAGATTTTCCAAAATTTCCCCACCGTGCCGACGAGCTGGGACACGTGTCACGCTTTGATTGGGAGCGGGCCCATTCTTTCAAATTTTCATGCGGGTTGCTTTGATATTTTTTTGCCCCACCTAGACATGTGGCAAGATTCTATTGGCTCACAATAAGGGGAGGTGGGTTTTTCCCTTCTGAATTTTTCCTTTATTTTCTCCTTGGGAAACTTTTCCAAATATTCCCCGCGCCTCGCCACTCCTTGACACGTGTCCTCGTGTGATTAGTTGGCGGAGACTTTGCAGGCATTTTAATTTTTGTGCACCAATGTTTTGGGAAAAATTCCCAATTTCCACCCGCGCTCCACCTATCTGAACCTCCTTGGACACATGACATGTTTCTATTGGCTGTCGGGGGCAATCCTTCAAAAAATTTCTATGCAACCAACACTTAGTCGATTTTTCCAACTTTCTCCACTAGGCACGTGGCAGCAAATGATTGGTCGGACGGGCCCACTGGGAAAAATTATTCATTTTGAAAATTTTTCCAAAACACTTGGTAAAAAACCAAGTTCTCCTCCGACCCCCCACCACTTCTTGACACGTGGCACGTCCTGATTGGCTGCGGGACTTTCTAGGGGAAAATTTCCCACAAAAACTCTGCCGAGCCATAACTTGAAAAATACATGGAGTTAGGAGGAAAACTTTACCTTTCTGGAAAGCTGAGAAAGAGCTCTATCCAATGGTGCCATTTCTAAAAGGTTTAGAGTTCCTAAAAAGCAAAATATTGTGACTGAGGTACAATAGAGGGAAGAACTAGAGGAGTTAGCCACAAAATGAGCAGGGGGGCACATTTTGGATAACAATTTTGGTCCGACTCAGAGGGGTCATTTGCCTGCTAGATGAAGTTACCAGTTGCCTGAAGCAATCCATTGGTCATGGAGTCACCTGATTCTTTGTTTGATACCCCAACTGACTAGAACGTTGCAAGGAGGGAGATGGAATATCACTTGATGGAGCAAGGCCTGCAACACATTCCCAGGAAGAGCAAGTTGTGCCAAAGCACTTAGGGAAAGAAAAACTAACCTACAAAAAAACAATGTGCACAAGCACTTAAAGGAATGAAAAACCTAAAATAATATGTATAGGGTGAAGCATTTCCTTCAGTAGCAATGCTTCAGATGGATTCCATTGACTGGAATCTACAGTTCTTCGCCATCCAATGAAGACAACTGGAAAGCATTGTTATCCTTACACTTTGTGACCATGTATGGGCCACTCCAAATGGCATCAAATTTTGAATGCCTTCCCGGTTTTTCTCTATCCGCATCCCATTTTAACACTAGATCTCCAACTTGGAAGGATCTGTTCTTGGCATTTCTATCAAAGGTCTTCTTTATCAAAGCCTGATCCTTCTCCATTGCTTGGGATACCTAATTTCTGATTTCTTGGAGCTCCATCAATTCTGCATATCTAACCTCCATGGCCTCAAATTACAACAACTCCAACTGGTTTCATGAGTTCCAATGTTGGCAACTCAAGTGATATAGGAAAGATTGCCTCTCTTTCATAAACAAGCTTGAATGGAGAGTTACCTGTAGATCTCTTGGGAGTTATCCTATCATCCCATAAGGCTGATTTCAATTTGGTATGCCAAGACCTCTGATTCTCATCAAGAGTCCTCCTACTGATCCTCAACAAGTTCTTGTTTGTGGATTCAGCCTGGCCATTACCCTGAGGGTAATAGTTTGATGAAGTACTTAGGTAGATCCCATTCTTGACAGCCCATTCAGTTCACCTTGGATCCAATGAATGCTAATGCGTTGTCTGATACTATTGTAGCTGGTATGCTAAACCTGGTTGTTATTCCCTCATAGAAGTCTAGGATACTAGATTCATTTTCCTCATTGAGAGCTACTGCTTCAGTCCATTTAGTGAAGTAATCTGTGGCTGTTAAAATCCATTTATGCCCTTGACATTGAATTGGGATTAATGAATCCAATGAAGTCCAAACCCCATTACATGAATGGCTGGTCAACTGAAATTGGATGCAATGGAAGGGCAGCTAGTCTTTCTTTACCTGTGAAGAATGCACAATTCTTGCACCTCTTGATCTATGCGTAGCAATAACTGAAAATATTGGGCCAATATTAACCAGCCCTCATGATCTTTAGAGCTATCACTCTTGGTGCAAAATTACCACCAGCTGGTCCACCATGGAACTCTTCCAACATCCTTTGAATCTAATTTGTACTGATGCATCTCAGCAACACTCCATTCACATCTCTCTTGAACAAAACACCATCAACAAGGGCGTATGGGACAGCCTGTAATCTGAAGTGTCTTCTTTGGGTCTTGTTCATCTCCGGAGGGCATAGACCCTATGCTTAGGAAGTGCATTATACCTTGGGTCTAGCAAGGAGTGGGGACATCATTATGTATCATCACCTCCAAACGCATAGAGGATGAAATCCTTGGAGAAATCCGGGTTGATGAGAGTTGGGGCTTGAGAGATGGTTTCTTTGATTGCTTCAAAAATTTCCTTGCCTTCTGCTATCCATTTTAAATCCATGCTTTTCTTTAACATCTTGGTGATAGGCCTGACAAGGGCTACAAAATTTGGGACAAACCTCTGAACAAAATTTATTCTCTCCTAGAAACTTTGAAGGGCCTTCTTGTGGCTTGGCAATGGCAGTGCTCTTATGGCTTCAACTCTTTCTGGATTAATTGCTAATCCTTCTTTGGAGACAATGTGGCCAAGGAGTTTTCCTTCATGGGCTAGAAAAACACACTTTTTAGGATTCAAGGATACTCCAAACCGTCTACACCTTGTGAACACTTGTCTCAAATGAAAGAGATGGTCTGCTGCATTTTTTGAAAAAATAGTGATATCATCAAGATATATCAGCACTATGTTGTTAATCAAACCCTTGAATGCCATGTCCATTGCCCTTTGGAAGGTAACTCCAGCATTAGACAGCCCAAATGGCATTTTCCTGTATGCATAATTTCCCCATTTGGTTGTAAAGGTTGTCTTGAACTGATCTTCTTCCTTCACCATAATCTGATTATACCCTGGATAGCCATCAAGTAGTGAAAACCTCTCGGAGCCAGCAACAACTTGTAAAATATGCTCCATGGAAGGAAGTGGATAATGATCCTTAAGAGATGCTCTATTCAAATCTCTAAATTCAACACACAATCTGATTTCCCCACTCTTCTTTTTGACCGGAACCAAATTGGCAACCCAACTAGAATGCTTGATAGGGAATATGATTCTTGATTCTATCAACTTATTCAATTCTTTTCTCATGAGAGGCTCCATGTGGGGGTTGACTGGCCTTTGTTTCTTCCTGATGGGATTAGTCTTTGGATCTAATTGAATGGTGTGTTGAGCTAACTCAGGATTGAAACCTTTCAAATCTTCATAGCTCTAAGAAAACACATCAGGGAATTCTTGACAAAGTTGTATGAACTCATACCTTTCTTGCTCAGTTGTCATCTTGCCAACTTAGAGTGATTTACCTTCTTCCATTGAGATGGACACTGAATCCTTTCCCTTCACTTGGATGTTTTCTTTCTTCTTCTGAAACTGATCATTAGGATTGAAAATGGACTCCAAAGTAATAAGCCCCTTTTGTAGTTTGTTGGTTCTCAGCTGCACCACTTGGTTACCATACTGCTGCTCTAATTTTTCCTGATTTTTGGCTAAGAATTCAGCCTCTTCTTGTAAGAAATGGATGATTTGCTGATCATTTTAAAATACTTGCCAACTTACATTGTTGTCCAGCACTGAAAAGTAAAATTTTGTGACTGAGGCACAAGAGAGGGAAGAATGAGAGGAGTTAGCCACAAAATGAGCAGGGGGCACATTTTGGATAACAATTTTGGTGACTCAGAGGGGTCATCTACTTGCTAGATAGAAGATTAGTGGCCTTTTATCAATCCATTGGGCATGGAGTCATAAGAAAGCCTGAAAACTGATCAGAACTTTGAAAAATTCCCTCTGACCCACTTGAATTCCACTGAACTTAGAGTTGTTCTCACCAAAATGCCACTAAAATGAACTGTGCAAGAGCAAAACCAGCAGCACCAAAACTATGTACAAAACTGAAAAATCATACATGCTCCAAATGGAACATGCAGAGTGTGCACAAGCACTTCTTTTACTGAAAGCAAACCTACCTACTCTACTCTAATGGAAACAAAGGTGAGCTAAACAAACCTTGCAACTGGTTGTGCAAAATAGCTTCCTTTCTTAAAAATTGGCAACCATGCAACTAATTTGGCATTGAACATGGCTGATTGGATGAGTGGAAAGTCAACAAGAAGCTGGTCTTCTACCCAAATCATCAAGGTATCAGTTGAAGGCAAATTCAATACCTCTTTTAGTTGTTCTGCATCTGGATTGAAGAGG
This sequence comes from Taxus chinensis, assembly GCA_019776745.2. Classification (NCBI taxonomy): domain Eukaryota; kingdom Viridiplantae; phylum Streptophyta; class Pinopsida; order Cupressales; family Taxaceae; genus Taxus; species Taxus chinensis. The sequence goes on along the minus strand of CM034153.1, from coordinate 715,742,768 downwards.
TATGACAGCTGATTCTTGGTTCTTTGTAACTCATCCTCATTCTTAGAAGCAAGCATGATTGGTTGTGACTTCTCCTTTGGCTCCAATAAAGCCAAATACCTGATTGGGCAAGGTATGGTCCTTTGAGTATGCCCATTTCCCTGATTTTCAACTCCAAGAATGGAGCTCTCTTGTAGACCCTCTTGAATGGATGGTGCAGAAGCAAAGGTAGAACCTTTTTTCCCTTTCTCTTCCTCTAATGAAGGACATGAAAGGTTAAAATCTTCCAATCTTGGTTCCAAAGAGCTACTATAAGATGTAGGATGCTGCAAATGGGTGCTCTCCTCCATGACAGTAGGCTCAGGTGTTTGTAACGTGGATGATGAAAGAGAGAATGGTAGGAACTCAACTGGTTCTTCTTCATCAAAACAGTCCTCCAAATCTGACAGATAAACTACCTCATTATTATCCTGCTGCAAATGCTCAACTTCCTTCACCGTATCCTCTTGATCTGTAACTTGATCATCGTGGTTTCTTTCATCCTCCAACATTGAGGTTAAGAGATCAAACTCTTCTTCAGCACTAGAACACGAGAGGGATGAAGTAGAAAGAAGAACTGAAGGTTCCCCTATAGCCTACCTTGTTTTCAAATCCCTTGGATCTGCACTTTTCTTCTTCACAGCTAGAATGTGCTCCTCTTCTTTCAAATTTGGAGCGGCTTCTCCCTCCTCTACTACTTGAAGGAAATATTTTCACTTGATAGAACTCTCCTTCTAGCATGAAGTTTGTCAATTCAAACTCTTCAATCTACTGCTCTAGAGGACAAGTTGGGACTGCAAGATCTTCTTCTGAGCTTTCTTCCTCTATGGCTGATTGTGCAACTTGAATTGAATCAGCATTCCCTTCAAATAGAGTGCCAACATGGACACTACTTTCTGAGCAAAATGACTGTTGATCTGCTTCTTCTTTTTGCTCTTCTTCTGCTGCCACAAAATCAGTCTTAACCACCACCTGTTCTCCAACTCCAACCTCTTCTGAAGGCTTAACCATCAAGGGGATCTTTTTCATCCCAAAAATTTAACAGCCCAACTCTTCAAACTTTGAATTTCTTTATCTTTTTTTGGATTTTCTTTTTGTTTTTGTTTTCCTTGACTGGAATTCTGATTTTTATCCTCCCAACATGGATTTGGGAATGTAAGAGGAGAAGTGGATTGTAACTCAATTGATTTGGAAATTTTTCGTGGTGGTGGAGGAGGTAGAAACTTTTGTTTATTTGAAGGAGAGGGTATTTCTATTAGCTCTTGTGGAGGGGATGACTGTTTGGAAGGAAAGGGGAAAGAAGAATCGAGATGTGGTGGAAGACTAGGGGATGGTGAAATGGAATTAACTCCTGGGGCAACATTGAATAGATCTAGAATTTGAAATTCCAAATGAGATGATGTTGCTTGAGTGATGGGGTGCGAAAAACCAAATGATGGTGTAGGACTTACCCATTGACAAGGTTTTTCAACACCAAGTTCATAGGCCTCTATTTCTACTGTCCATTGTGTAAGTTGGGGTAGTATCTCCATCATGAAGTCCAGCTTCTCCTGAGGGCTGAAGTGTCTTGGAAAAGGGCCTCCCCATGGACAAGGAGTCCTGCAAATAATTCTGAAAGCCTTCATTTGAGCTGCTGCTCTTGATTGCACCATCTTTGCCTCCATCTTTTGGATTTTTTCCACAAAATCTGCATCTTCCATTTGATTGTCTTCCATTGCGTGCGTACCCTTGTTCTTGATGTGCTTCACAACCAAATTGACTTTGGCACTGCTGCTTATATGGGTAGATATGCTGATTTTGAATTTGATCAAAATGTTGATTTGGAGGATTTGTAAAATATGTTGGAGGTGTGATATACTGTTGTTGTTGAAAATGTGAATTCCATGATGGAAATGAAGTCATGATTGCACAACTTCATGAAATGGAAAATGATGAAAGAGATGGAAAGAAGGATGGATGGAAATGGATGCAAACAGGTCTACAACTTAGAGAATGAGTTATTTACCAAATGGAGTCACTAGATGTGCTTTTGAATATGCCTCCAAAAGGATGAGTCTGTTAAGTTACACACTGAACTTGACAAATGTTAAAAATAGAATTTAAAACCTTGAAGGACTCGGAAGATCTAGTTCTTCAATTCGGTTATCGGGTCTTGTTGTGCAGATAATAATCCCTAAAAGGTATAGGTAAGACTCAGGTCATGCCAGGCAACTTACAAAACCTAAAATACACCATGTCGAAACTTGGGACAGGCTCAACACCTGGGAAAACCTGAAATATAGAAACCATGAAATTTTGAAAGTCAAAATATCAAAAATCTAAGAATACCCTTTTGAAGATTACCCCCAGATCTATCCACTGGTGAAATTTTGACTTGATTTGAGCAAGTTAAGTCCTTGAAAAAATGATTTCAAAGCTAAGCTTGGAAGGTGAAAATTTTAAAATTGTAAAACTTGTAATTTTTTAGTCCAAATTTCTTGAAAATTCCTTTGAATCTTGTGGCAATTACCTCTTGCTCCCACCGGGCGTGCCAAAATTGTTGTTGCAAATCAGCAACACCCCTGGATGTTGATCAGGCTTCTAATTTGATCATTCTAAGCATCCAGTGTGATTACACAACATTGAATCCTCTTCCCAAGTGTGGGACTTGCAAAATGGAAGAGGAATCTGTAGATTAGAGGTTGGTTCCTCAACTCCTCTGATCAAATAATTCACTTGTATAATTGCAGAGGTTTAAACTCCTAAATCTACTCTAAATTCCAAGGAGACAGAGATAGAGAATACAAAAAAAGAAAGAACTAATGCTAAAAGGTGATGCACCAAAGGAGTTGTAGACACCTGATGCTACATGAAATACATAATCCACAAGGAAAAAAAGCACAAAAACATGCACAAATTCTCAAAATGTAATGAAATATCAAGAAAACAATGATAGATATATGAAAGGATTGAGGTATTTTAATCACAGAACATATATCAACATCTCAGATCTAATATAGTACATTACAGTGATCCAGAGGCAAGAAAAGGTGCTGCATTACATGGAAAGGTAAAATTTCTTCACAAATTCTACCAAGGAGAAATAAAAAGGAAGTTGCAGAGCTGAAAAAGTGTCTCTCCCTTTGCAAAATGAACTCATCCTGGCTTTTACAGTGCAAACCACGACCCCTGGAGAGAGAAACACGGGAAAACATGCAAGGGGTTCAACCATTGACCAAAATGCCATCAAAACAGCATGGGAACCCTGAAAGACCCATTCCCTGACATTTTTAACCATGCTGGGAGATAATGCAAGCCATTCTTCATTAAAAACGGTGGTTGAAACGTCATTTCTATCCATGACCACGTGCCAGAGGCGTTTCTTGATTTTATCTCTCCAAACTCCACCAAAATGCAAAAAATTACCCTAGAATCTTGTAGATAATTTTACTAGCTTCCCATTGATATAAAGAATGTGAAAAACTGAACTCTGGATCGAAGGAATAGTGATTTGAAGTTCTAGGGAAAAACAGGGCCAAATTAGGTCGGTGGGAATTTTTTTTGAATTTTTACCTTTTCGGTCATTTGGGAAAATTTTCAAAATTTCCCCACGCCCCGCTAGTCTAGGTGCCACGTGGAAAATTTTTATTGGGCGCGGGCCCCTTCCCGCTCCATTTTTCTTTGTTTTAGCCTTTGGAAGATTTTCCAAAATTTCCCCACCATGCCGACGAGCTGGGACACGTGTCACGCTCTGATTGGGAGCGGGCCCATTCTTTCAAATTTTCATGTGGGTCGCTTTGATATTTTTGTCCTGGACACGTGTAAAAACCCCATTGGATGTGGGTTTGACCCTCCTAAATTTCCTTGCGGGCTTGCTCTGAATTTTTTGCCCCACCTGGACACGTGGCGAGATTCTATTGGCTCGCAATAAGGGGGGTGGGTTTTCCCTTCTGAATTTTCCTTTATTTTCTCCTTGGGAAAGTTTTCCAAATATTCCCCACGCCTCAACACTCCTTGACACTTGTCCTCATGTGATTAGTTGGCAAAGACTCCACAGGCATTTTAACTTTTGCGCCAATGTTTTGGGAAAAATTCCCAATTTCCACCCGCGCTCTGCCAGTCTGAACCTCCTTGGACACACGACATGTTTTTATTGGCCATGGGGGCCATCCTTCAAAAAAATTTCTTGCACCAACACTTAGTCGATTTTTCCAACTTTCTCCCCTAGGCACGTGGCAACAAATGATTGGTCGGCGGGCCCGCAGAAAAATTCTTCCTTTTGAAACCTTTACCAAAACACTTGGTAAAAAACCAAGTTCTCCTCCGACCCCCGCCACTTCTTTGGACATGTGGCACGTCCTGATTGGCTGCGGGCCTTCTAGGGGAAAATTTCCCACAAAAACTCCGCCAAGCCATAACTTGAAAAATACATGGAGTTAGGAGGAAAACTTTACCTTTCTGGAAAGCTGAGAAAGAGCTCTATCCAATGGTGCCATTTCTAGAAGGTTTTGAGTGCCTGAAAAGAAAAATTTTGTGACTGAGGCACAATAGAGGGAAGAACCAGATAATCCAAGTTGAGTAGGATTCACGGGAAAATGTTTCATTTCTTAGCTAAATGTGAAGGAGCTCGGCTTAGTTCAATGAATTCCTAGAACTTAGCAAGTGAAAAAGGTGCTCAAAATTCGTTGTGGCTGCACCAGTGCAGAAATTGTTTTGGTCTCGGTGATAGGGAGCTCATTTGAATAACGACTCACTGTGAATGGAGTGGAGTCAAAGATGGTTGGAGCTTGGTTACAGGAGCAAGATACTCGATACTCAGGGTGGTTGCAGTGGTGTAAATATGTTTTGGTTGTAGTGAGCTTGTAGGAAGGCTCGTGGAGTGGCGAGCTAACGGAGGAACTCAACGATGGTCGCATTAGTGGTGAGATGTTATGGGGAGCTTAGAGTATGTGGAGAGCTCATAAAAAATCAACATGTAATATCAAACGAAATTTAGTTGAAAGTCAAATCTTTTGAAGAACATGTGTCTAAACTTCGATGGAGTAGATCAAGCTATTTAGATATTTTAGGTGGTGGGGGTCTAGGAGATTATAGCTCGGTTGGTCTTAGGCACCTCAGTAAATAAGGAGAGAGCTCGGTGATGGTGGAGGCACTTCAGACTCATGGATCTCAATGGTCAACTTGGCATAGGACTCATTGGTGGATGCGGTGAAGAGCTCATTTTGGGGACTCGGTTGCATCGGTTAATGAAGGAGCCTCGTTTCAGAACGGAGCTCGTAAGTTCGGGGTTAGGAAGAAAGGTTGTTGAGTTAGGAATAATATGGTAGGCGGGTCCATGGTGTTTGAAGGGAGCTCGGTCGTTTCAGTTTAGGATCGCCAAGTCAGAGACGAGTGAGCTTGGAAGATAAGGAACTCAGAGTGGAATTCGGTGATTCATGGTGAGGAAAAGTTTGATGCAAGAAGAAGACATTTTACAGATTCTACAAAACTTGACTGAGTCATTTTAGGCTCCACGAGTTGGCATAGATAGGATCCCAGGTGGATCAATGATTGAGCAAGTTTTAGGGGTGTTCGAGTACACGGTGAGCTCATTTGAAGGCTCGGGTGGTTGCATGTGATGTGATGAGCTCACAGAACTCAGTTGAGCAAGGTGATCGATTCACACAGTCGACTAACTAGGAACGGATCGGTTAGAGCCGTATCAATTTGTAATTATAAGCGGAGCCCATGCAAGTGTACAACTCTAAGCTACTCGGTTTGAAGGATGAAACTAAGTTTAACAGTGAGCATGCGGAGAAGCTGTGTTTAACATGGTGGATAAAATGAGAGCTTGGACACATTAATACGAGTTAACGGTAGCTTGTGAGGGTAATAGCTCGGCCAGATTTGGGCTCCCAGAAAAAGAGCTTGTTCACAGTGAGAAACACAAAAGCAAGCTCATAGGAGACTGAGTTTGGTAATGAGCTCGGTGCCCAGTCAATACCTGGTGAGTCGGTGGTGTGTTAAAGGAGGAAAAGTAGAGGACCTCAACTCGGATGTGGTAAAGAATAATAACTCGGCTTCAACTTGATGAGTTGGCTCGGCGAGCAAACCACCAAGTTGGACTCGTTTTGACCTTTTCTTCATGACCCCTCCCTCTTCAAGGAAAACCAATCAAAAAGGGGTCCACCATTAATTTTTATATAATTAATATTTTTATTTAAATATTTTAAATAATAATATTTATTATTATTATTTAAAAGGATTATGTCAACGAACATTAATGATGCATGATGGATCCTTTTCAGGTGGGTTAACCGAATGTAATAAATGACACATCATGTACCTTCCATTTAAGGATGTAATTATGACATCTTCTCTCCTCTCAATCATAGTTTTCTTCTATAAATGTAAATTGGAAGTTCATTCCAAGAGGTTCCAACAAGTGGATTCCAACAGGTCATACAAGTTGGACAAGATAGACACTTTCCAAGCTTCCCTTCTTTTCACAAGCTGAGATGATGTGATTTGTAGGCTTTCAAGCCTTTCTTCTCAAATTTTAATGGTAGCATATGCCTTTTTCATTGATGTAATGGCACTGTGCAAGTGTTTGAAGTAATGAGAATTTTGCTTTGTGATCAGTTATATGTCCTTTTCATGATAATCTAGTTCTATTTTCCTCTCTCATGTTTTCAGGTGAACAGTGCAAGTTCAGGTTTCCATTGCAGGTTTGTGGAGTTTTGTGCAACGAACATTAATGATGCATGAATGGATCCTTTTCAGTGCATCACCACTTCTATTTTAGGTTTCATTTCCTTGCAGATTTCTTTCCCTAATCCCATGAAATGTTAGCATAGGACTAGTTAGCATTTTATCTTGCATTATAAGTAGTGTTGTGTTTAGTTTAGGAAGAGGAAGCTGGCCTTCTCCGAAGGTTCACCTTGAGCCCAAGTCACACAGCTTGAGAGGTGATCCCATGTTTCCCAATCACACCGAATGTCATGATTCATTTTCAGGCCATTCGGGGGGCGCAATGATTTGGTGACAATAGTTTCTTTTGTGCCAGTCGCAGATGAAGTAGCAAGAAAGTAACTAGATGTAGAATGTAAATAATGTGTGCATGGAAATAATAAACTCCCCTCCTATGAAGTGTGATGCAGATGAACCATCCCTTTTTCCCTTTTGATGGAGCTAGATGGATGTAAATTGAGCTATATATGCTTTTGATGGGTGCAACCTTAGGTGGAGATAGTATATGCTTAGTGCTTTGTCCTTTATTATGATCACATAACTTTATATTTATATGATTCCCTTACTTGAATTTCATAATTAACCCCAAAAAGGCTAACTACCAAAAAGATAATATGCTCAAATGAATAGAAAGGAACTAGAAAGTGTGACCAAAGTACAAAGAGGACATGGTCACCTAGAAGGGATGAGGATGCCCGGCCCTAGAATCCTGACTAGGTACTAGTGTCCAGAATGAAAAATTCTAAAAGGTGAAAAGATATACTAAGCAAGTAAGAGTGAAAGACTAGAATCATAATCATAAATCAAAGAAAGGTGGCTAAAGACATGGGTTAATTAGTACTTTTCTTATTTAGGAACCATATGAATATTAGTATGCAATCGAGACTAGATAATGACTCAAAGTGTAGGATTTTTTGTCTATAGAAGGATATTTAAGCAAGTTTGAGATCCTATTAAGGTTTGTGAAGAAAAATTGCTAGTGAATTGGCCTATGGAAAATATTATATGACCCACTGTGTACTACATCAAGAAACATTAGACCTTGAATACTGAGAAAAAGGTTTAGGACTGGGCCCAAGTTTTTGAATTGTTCTCAAGGCATGAAAACAAGGTATGTAGGCAAGTTTTTGTTTGTTTCTCTAGAAAATGGTGTCATAGAGCTAGAGGGAATCATAAGGAGGTGTGTTATTATGTATGTGGGTATTTATTATCATGTCAAATGTGGTCTTAAATATAGTAAAGATTTATATTAGGGAACTCTTCCCTATAGATGGTGTGAAGACATAATATACATGAAACTAGTCAAAAGTATGTTTTCTCAATGTAAGAAAAGGTGAAAGATGAGGTTATAACTTCAAAAATCATATTTTTGTCTCAAGAATGAGTTATGTACAAAGTCCAAAGTTTGTTACAATATGCTCAAAGGCTACAAGAGGTCAAAACAAGGTATGAGGTGATGAAATCATGTTCTTGAGCCTAAATAAGGAGGTTGTGTGTAACTAACACCTATGAAATAGGTAAGGACGATGTTTCTCAGCTTTATATCATCATTTTTGGCATGTATAGGTGTTGCATATGATTTTCCCAGGGGTATTTCAGTGGTTTTGTTATCCAAAATGAGCCCCCTACTTATTTTGGCTAACTTTCCTTCATTCTTTCCTTCCTTGTGCTTCAAATTCAATTTTTAAACATTTCAAGCACTCAAAGGATTCTAGAAATGGCTTCATTAGATAGGATTTTTCTTCCCCTTTCCAGAAAGGTAACATTTTCCTCCTAACTCCAAATATTTTGAAAGTTATGGCTCGGCGGATTTTTTAGGGGAAATTTTCCCTTGACATGCCCGCATCCAATGAGAAGATGCCATGTGGCGGCAGAGGTCAGGCCGGTGGAGCAAAGTTAAAAAAATTTCCAAAGTGGGCAAAGGGAGTAAAGGAAAAAACCGGCCCGTAGGCCTGCGGAGGAGGATGGAGAAAAGTTTAGAAGGCCCGTGGACCAACCGGAGGATGCCACGTGTCCTGTCAGCAGTGGGAATTGGGGGCATGGAGTAAATTTTGGTTTTTTTCCAAAATTGCAAAAGACACAAAGGAAAATGTCGAAGCGCAAACCCGCGGGTGAACTAGGAAGTGACACATGGCATAGGAGCGCCGGAGCGCGGGGAAATTTTGGGAAATTTTCCCAATGAAAAATCAAAGTGAGAAAGGTGAGGTTTGAGCCCATGTTTCCATCAGCTAATGGGAAAGTGACATGTGGTAGCAAAGCGGCGGGGTGCGGGGAATGTTTTGGAAATTTTCCCAAATTCAAAAAATGAAAAATTTTCAAGTTTCGGCCCGCCAACCTGAATTTTTCCCTAAAATTTCCATTTTTTCCCTAAATATTCAGAGGGGCATAACTTTCGATCTCGAGCTCGGATTTTCACGTTCTTTATATCATTGGAAATATGTTGAAATCCTCTACACGATGGAATCTTCAATTTTGATTTTTGATGGAGATTTGTGGGATAAAAATGGAAAAACATATCTGGCATGCAAAAAACATAGAAAATGACTCCAACCACCAAAATTAATGAAGTATGGGCCTCTGTTTTGCTCTGTAAAGCAATGTAATTTGAAGTATTGGATTTTTTATGGAAACCCATCATTTTTTAGGCCCATTAGATGAATCTTGTTAGTGGTTGAAGTCCCAAATCAATTTTCCCACGTTTTCTCCTTTCTTCCATTCTGTTCGATGGTTAAATGCCAGATTTGGCTCATTTGTAAAGGTTGTTCATCATTCTTCTCTACCTCTCCCTTCGTTTCTTCCCCAGGGTCAAAAATGGAGTTTGAACCTCCTCCCTTGCTTTTTAATGGAGTTTTTTCCTCTTACCAGTAAAATGATGTTTTGTGCAAACTTCTGGAGCAATAAAAAACATGTTTTATGATGCATTTGTCCATCCTTTCTCATTTTGCTTATCTTCTTATTGCCTCTCTTCATTGCAAGTATTTGTGCATGTTTGAATGTTCATTGCAGGTTTTGGAGCTATGTTCATGGAGTTTTGGAACATTTTTTGTGTGAAATTTATCCTTGGTTTTGTGATGCACTTGTCCATCCTTTTCATTGCTCGCCTCTTCTTATTCCATGGCAGTTTTGATAGATGTTCAACATTTTTCTTCTCTAGTGTATCACCATTTTATTGTAGGCTCTGTTTTTCCCTCTTTTCTCTCTCTTTGTCTCCTTGGCATAGATAGATTAGGATTAGATTAGCTTGCATGTACTAGAATAGCTTGTGGCAAGTAGTTTAGGAAGAGGAACCAACCTTCTCTGGAGAGCTTTCCCCATTTGCAAAGGTCCCACACTTTGAGAATGCTCAATGTTGTGCAATCACACCAAATGACATTGCCTTAGAAAAGCATATCCATATGTCATTTTGGGGGTGCTGTGAATTTGCAGTAACAGGTTTAATACTTAGAAAGAAGGCCAAATCATATTTTGGTGGAATACAACTAAATAGTGAGCTAGTTTGAATTTTTTTGTTGATGTTTCCATCCTAGAGATGACCCTATGAATATGAGGAAGGTGAATATCATGCATGGTTAGTTATGATTTTTCATTAATGTAAAAGGGGTGAAATTCAAGAGGTTTTCTATCAATGACAAAGGGGGAGATTGTCTGCATGTTGTGATTTAGGTTTTTTCATTGATGTAAAAACCCATTAATGAAAAAGAAGATGATGGTGAAGTGTCATAGGAAGATTTTTATGTGGATGATATAGTGTTTCATATATGTTCATGATGTTATGATATGTTTCAGTGAGAATTGTTTGTTCTAGTAAGCCAAATCAAGTGAATCCTAGGTGATGGTGCATGGTGCTCAGAGATTCTCGGTGGCTTGAGAATCATGTTGGCAACATGGAGATAATTTCTAGGGAGTGTCTAGGAAATCACATGAGTTTTAGGATGAAGATACCTGTTGGAGATCATGATTCAGGTGCTCATTTGGACCATATATCAGTGCTAGGAGGCATGAGGATGAGTTTTGGAGCTAAGTGAGATCATTAAATTTTGTAAGGATTTTGTACAATCTATTCCAATTATTTTAGGGCATTTTGGAGATGTTTCATGGTGAGTTACAGTGTTATTTCAGTTAACCCTAGCCTAAACATTGCAAAACCCTAAGGTCTAGTTATGTAAATGAGATGGGATGGAAATATGGAGAGATAATTGTGATACGGTGATGATTTGAGATGTTAGTAGGATGTATCATGATGTTATAGGAAATATTTCAAGTTTCCATGGTTATTATTTTGTAAGTTATGATAGTTTTGGTGAAACATGGACAAGAAGAAGGTCATTTCTATCTTGAATTGCACCTTTTGATGCTCACCCTGAATTATGTGCTTTGCATGGTACCATTTAGATTACAAGGATGTTTCTACATTTAGTGTAGAATGTTTCATGTAAATAATTAGGTCATTTCATCTTCACATTTTATGAACGGATGTTAATAAGGTAAACAACTTTTTGTGTGCTTGAAAACCTAGCTCAAAATAGGTAGGAGAGAAAATGCTCATAAGTTTCCAGAATTTATTGCTAGTTCATGGACATTGATTGGATGATGTATAGGAATCATCCAGGTTTCTAGAAAGGTATGGTATTGGTTGTGGTGATGAGTGGACCCCACTCAAACAGGCATGTTTATGAAGAAGTTCAGTTTGAGACAGTGTTGTCTAAAGGAGTTTAAAAATAAATGGACATTGTTTTTAGAATGTGATTTTTTATTGATTTTTGTGATTATTTTAGGCCATGAGGATGCATAAAAATGGCAAAGTGTGCCCTATTTGTGAAGACTGGTCAAAGGGTAGTTTTGAGGCAGTTTCAGGAAGTTTGCATAGATGAGATTGGTTGAAGGCCTTCCACTTATAGTTGGAAGGAATTAAAATATGTTATAGAATAGAGATTAAAATATATTTCCAGTCTTATAATTTTTGTCTCGTGATGATATTTGATTATTAATCTAGGTCATTTTGTGAGGAAGAAGGTTTCTTACTTTTCAGGATAAGATTGATTTTTCTGAAAGATTAAGTTGATTGAAGCATGAGATGGATGATTTTATACTTTCTATCACTTAGAGAGTCAAGAGGGATGAAAATTATTCCTATTGAAGGCATTTGGAGCTCTTAAAATTGGCAAAAGGGTGCAAACTAGTTGAGTTTTCAAAACAGGTTTCTAGTAAGCATGATTTAGAGAAGATGAAAGTAACTGTGTATTGAACACATGGATGTTTAATGGTCTCTAACATGCATGTATATAATTTTCAGGTCTTGATGATTCCATATATTTATCATGTGCAATATATGAGTTTATCTTGGGTGATCTTGAGGCCCAAAGGTGAAGACAGGGTGCTAGAAACAACTATTTTGTGAAGGATATGAGCCATTGGGCCTATGTTATGAAATATTTTATTGATCCAAGAAAATGTGTGACCATGGTTTATTCTTATATGTTATATTACACATTTATGGTGAATTTGGGAGCTTGAATATTCATGGTTTTTGTATGAGTGGATTTTTCATCCTAGTGATGGGGTTTTGAGTCTTTTTGGTGCAAGTATGAAGGTTCTGGGCATGAACGACCTATATGGGTCATATGTGAATGTTTTAATGATTCATTTGGGATTTTTTTAAAGTTTCCTTGGTACAAAAAATGAGGGAAACTGACTTGGTTTTAATTTGAATCAATAAGAGCATATAAAAATAATGCTTTTGAGTGGTTTTTGGACCTAGTTGTGCATATGTGAAAAGTGTGACCTGTGTGTGAGTGAATTATAGGTAAAAATACATGTGTTGAGATATTATAGAGTGAATTATAGGTTGAGGGATTCCCACAAGAGTGTGTGAAAGGGTTTGAAGCATTGAGAAGTGAAGTATTGTGCAAGTTTGAGAAGTTAGGGTTTGAACAAGGGTTTGAAGGAGAGCAAGCTAAACCAAGAATCTCAATCATTTGTGGAAGAAACAAGAAATCAAATTTATTCATCAAAATGTGATTGAGTTGTGTTTTATCATCTTGGGGGTTGTAGCCTCTTTGTGGAATTGGTACTTCACAAAACTAAGGGTTAGTGCTCCTTGTAGGGTTGGTGCTCGTTGTGAAGTTAGTGATTCACTAAATACTTTTGATTTGAGTAATTTAATCATAATTTTCAGTGGGTTTTATTCCCCTTGACGGTTTCCCACATATATATTGTGTTATGGTGTTTCTTCTCTTGTTCATGGTTGATTGAATGTATGTTATATGATATTGCGCACATATTAAAGGATGGATAATTAACTAATGGTTTAAGTGAGTAATCTGAAATAAAAAATTTACAAGGACTGATTCACCCCCCCTCTGTCCATTGTGCTTCTAATAATGATGGGATTTAACAATCGTAAAAAATAATAGTGGTAGACATTTTGAGGGTGCCAACAAGATTTGTGAATGGTTGAGAATCGTCTGATGGCACTGATATAGATTGAATGGCTTCAATCATCGATTTTCAATGTTGCGGAGAAGTTTGGACAAGGTTGTAAAGGGACATCTTTGTAGGAACTTGATGGATTTATTTGATGATGGTATTTTTTACAGAGGTGGTGTATTATGTGTGTGAAACTGTAAGGATGGAGACGTTAGCCTTAGCTGTTGATGATTTAGACTATTCAAGGGTAAGTGAAATAGAGACCATATGCATATTTTTATTTAAAGCCTTAGGGTATTGTGTGTGGGCTCTAGTAGTTATAAAAAAAACATAAATTTGATTGAATAGGGTCTTAATATAATATTCCTTGCCCTTATTAGATATAGATGTGGTGTTGGATGATTACTTGGACATTGTGGATTTAGGGGTCAGATGAGTCTTTTTTATTTGATTAGGATATTTTAGATCTACAGGGAGAATACCTTTTATAGCAAGGATTTGAATAATAGCATGGAGGGATTTATAGTCCTCTGTAAAATGTCCTCAAGTGCGATGATAGGCATATAATTATTTGAAGTTGTACCAAGAGGGTTCCCACCCTTGGGATCTAGATGGCTTAATGGGTGGTTATGTTATGATGGAAATTTGGATTAGTTTTTCAAGGGTTATAGTATAGTACCCTATCGAAGCTATTTGAGATAATGATGAAGGAACAAGTATTTTGTTTGATGATTTGGGGTTTGGGCTTGATGAGGTAATTTTTTGTGTGACACATTTAGCTATCAATCAAGGAAAAAATTTAGATTCTGTAATAGTGTTGGTCTAAAAATCTGTCGGGTGGGTAGATCTATGGATAGACAGACCAACAGTGTGTAGGGCATAGCCCCTCTTTGAGACAGCAAAGTGAAATTGGTTTATTGCTATCCTACCAGCAGGAACCTATGCAAGTCCTATAGTATTTTGCCTTCAAGGGGGGTTTGGGATTTCATCCCAGTGGAGTTAGTTCCGACGAAGAACAGAAAGGAATGAAGGAAGGAATGGAAGAAAGATGAATCTGAAGGGAGAAAAGAAATGGATTCCAAAGTAGAAAGGTCAGAGGGTTTATGTTTTGGGCCGGTAGTAAACAGAGCCAAACTTACTCACATAAACAAATAAAGCAATACTGATAAACAAAATGACAAAATTAGATATGAGTCTAACATAATAGACACACAGATCTGACGTAAGAAATTTCTCATGCATATAACACATGAATTAAGCACAAAGTCTCAATATTTGTATTAATGTTTTCTTCTGTTACAAGAAAACCCAAATTCTTTCTCTCCTCACTTCTATTTTTCATACAAGATTGTTCCTCTCTGAATACTACAAGTATCCAAGTATTTATAGAAGGAGAAGGAGAAAGAAGACAAAAAGGAGCCAACAACCTATTTACAAAATATCTAAAAGTCAAATGTTGACTTTGGGGCAATTTTGTAGATGAAAACATCCCATGGTGCAACATGGATGATGTCATCGCGTGTGCCAACATACTTTTACAAAAATGGGATTTATCCTAGAAGGAGGAAGCCTATTCATCATCATCCCTTTGCTCGAATGGAGTGTCTTGTTTCTGCTCTGGAGAGGTGATATGATACTGAGCTCGATACTCCATAAACTTGCTGAACATCTTCTGAAGTTGATCATGATCGGGACCCTTTGTGTGGTCTCTGATGACTTCACAAGTTTCTCATTCATCTCTTAGCCTATCAGGGAGCTTGAAGTATTCATTGCCTACCTTAATCAAGTACCCAACAAAATCACGGCAAGACAGAAGGTTGTTAATAGATTCTCGGTCAAAAGTGACCTCTGGCGTCAAACCTTGTGATGCAATTCCCTTGAAAATCTGAATAGTATTGTTTACTTTTCTTAAGGTGAACAATGCATTAAGCAAACCTAGAGACATCCTCAAGACGATCTTCTCCATTTGATGTTTCGTGTCTAGGGCTTCCTCCTTGATTTTGTCTATCTTTTCTAGGGAAAACTCCATTTGATCAACCCGATAGTCTAAAGAGACAAGCGCTTTGTTGTGTGCTCGTTGGTTATCAATGACACCGAATTTTAACAAGTCATCGGTCAGGCAGTCAATCATTTTCTAGAATGTCTCATGTTGTAACCTAGCATGGTCCCACTCTTCAAACACAGGTCCTGCTATTTCCTGGAGTTCATTGTTTTCCTTATCTATACTTTGGTAGAGGCCTGTGAACTTTGTGATTACTTCCTCACTATCTTTGAGGATCTGCTCTCTCTAGGAGGACACTGCTGCACCTTGTTTTCCAATCTTGGCGTATTCATTTATCTTCTCCTGACTAAGGACTTCAAGAGTTTCAGTGGCAACTATAGGAGGTGCATTTCCCATTATTTGCAGAGCTTGGAGAAGATGTTCATTTTGTTCCTTTAACATTCTCCTCTTCTCTTTTTCTTCTTGTAGTTTCTTACAAAGGGCATCCACGGCTGACAAGGCCTCTCCTTGTAGGCTCTTTGATGATGTTCCCATTGTGACATAGGTCACTGTAAAATTTGTAGGAGATAGATCTTCTTTCTTCTTTATGGGATCCGAGTAGGCTATCTCCATAACCCTTTCACCTGAAACACTTTTTGAAAAGTGAGTTATCACTTTTTGCTTCTTTGGTCCTTTAGCCAGGATGATGGAGAAGTCCATGGGTGCAATGGGGAATTTCCTCTTGTGTTGTCTTAGGTGGTCTGAGATTTAGCTTGGACTAATGGGAGTGGGATCAGAGGACAAAGAAGAAACAGGGGTAGAAGGAAGAACAACTGTAGTGGACATGGGGAAGTGTGTCGAAACACTTGGTGGCAGCATGGAGAAAGGGGATGACACACCAACGCTCATGGGATTAGGAGTCACTACAAGAGAGGAGGCCATGGGGGTGGAAGGGATCTGCGAGATGAGGGAAGAAATGATGGGGGACAGATCTGCAAGGAAAGAAAAGATGGAGAAAGAGGGAGGGCTAAAGGAAGAAGATAGAGGAGAAGACAAAACCAAAGGAGCAGTTGTTTGAGTGACATGAGGAGGGGAAGGAGGAGCGAGAGAGGGAATGGTTGGTACTTTGCCAGTTGTAGTTGTGACAACATCCTGATTGGATGTGTCCATTGGAGCACTTACCACTTCTTCTTTTCCTGGGGACACTAAGTCCACAACTTGCTCTTCTGTGGTAGTAGGAGGGCTTTCACGAGCTTTCTCTTGAGCAGTGCTTGCCTCTCCCACTTTATCTTTTCCTTTGCCTTTAGGAAATTGTTTTTTCTTGGTGGGTGCATTTCCCAAGGGAGATGTGATAAAATCTACCCCAAGATAGATGATACCATTTTTCTTACACCAATGCTTAGTGCGTTGCAGAGTAGGTTGAACTCTTTCTTGGATGGTCTGGGGTAGTTTGTTCCTATCAATATTTGCAAATGACCAATCATCCCCTTCCCTGTCTAGGTAAACCCGATCAATTTCCTGATCAGTTTCTAGGAAATCCTTTGGGATGATGGCTACGCCATATTGAATGATCTCTACTAGGGCCAGCCGGGAGTGATCCTTTCACCTGAGTTTGAATTCATGATTTAAGTCGATGTAGATATCCTCAATCTGAGGGACATGGATAGGATCAATCTTTGCCCCTGGAAGGAAACCACAAGGATCAAAGTTTGGCCTTGCCAAGAAATTATGATGAGCAATTCAAGCTCTGCATACATCTCCCAAGCTTTACTTTATGAGAGGCACATGTACCTACCTGCTGTGAGGGGGAATGGAGTTCCTCCCTTCTTCCTCTTCATACACTTCTCGTGATATGTGATAAGCTGCCTTGACAACTCCAGAAGGATTAGTTTAGGCCCCGCATATCTCAGTAATCTTGTGGGTTATCCCAAGAAGTTGGCAGCTCTGAGATAGGTGAAGGTGGGGAATTACGTAAACAACGCTCCCCACTTCCTTGTGGCAGTGATCAC
Source organism: Taxus chinensis (assembly GCA_019776745.2). Taxonomy (NCBI): domain Eukaryota; kingdom Viridiplantae; phylum Streptophyta; class Pinopsida; order Cupressales; family Taxaceae; genus Taxus; species Taxus chinensis. The sequence continues at coordinate 715,725,626 of CM034153.1, read as the reverse complement.
GCTTTTGCTTGTCTGACCATGAGTCATGTTTGGCCTCAAGAGGTAGATGATGCCATAGAAGAAGACATCATTAATCTTGTTGAAATGAGCTATTTTGTTCTCGAGCCTAAGCTCTGGATAGTATTCGTATATTTTGACCTGGGGCCATACCCCATACTGATTCAACCCTAGGTAGTCTCTCTCTGGGGCAGCTGCATATACTACATAGGATTTCATATAGAAACTCCCAGTCGTTGAAATTCATTGAAGTTGTTCCGAGATTGTATCACTGATAATTTCGGCCCAACCAAAATGTTGATCAAGCACATTTTTATTCATTGTTTCCAAATACCTGAGCATCCACTTGTGAAAGTAATGGGCGTCAGGTAGCCCATGTACTCTACTTAGGAAGGTGATTGTGTCACTCAGCTCTTCTGAAAAATCCCTGTGATGAATGACTTGGGGCCACCTGCTCACCCCTTTTTTATTCTTGAGGTATACCTCGTTCATCATCTGCATGCACTTGTCCTCATTATTGGTCCAAGTCTTCATGTAGTCTTCTTGACTTACTGCCACAAAATGCCTGTGGTGGGGGATCCCCAAGATAGTTTCAAAGTGTCAGGATGTTAGGTTGATTATCACCTTACCCTCCTCCTTTTCGACACATCTTATGTCCTTGTTGTAACAATGACCCACCAACATGACGAATTCATTATTAATTGTGCTCACTGGGAGCCCTGTAGCGAAGTGCAGACCACTCTCAACCAATTTATCCATCCACGGGATGCCTGTGAATTTCTTGGTTCTGGCCCAAAAGTCTTCCATGTGGCCCAAAAGTCATCTATGTCTATATTCCCAAGTTCTGAATCTCTGATATCGAGAACACACTCTGCAAGTGAGTCAGGCATCCTGACCTTTTGGTATCTATACTTCATTTCCTACTCCGTCAACTTGGCTTTGCCTTTGGACTTGGTTGGATTCTTATTCGATGAAGACATAAGTGCACTTGAGGATTGTTTTTGCTCTGTAAGAAGAATCAAAGAGTTCCAACATAGAAGGGTCATGTTAGCCATCAAGTTGTCCATAAAAGCTTTGCAGAATGAAAAATTACCAACTTATGAGCCTCTAGGCGCAAGGCACATCCTTACTGTAGGCTGTAGGGGTTTTTAAAAGCAAGGCACAATTTTAGGGAGTGTTGCATGGGAGAAAGCAGTGCCAAAAGGGGAGCGGGGTGCGGAAAGGTTACACACAACATTCATATGTTGATGTCAAGGAATATGCACTTACGCCATAGGAAGCGCATTAACTGGGCGTAGTTTTGTTTGGTGTAGCAAGGTCTCAGGGTGTGCCATTGGCACAGATGTGGCAGATGCTGCATGAGGGTGATGTGCACCAAGCGCATTTACAGAAGGTGCAACACATAGGTCAAAGTGTGTCAAGGGGTTTGGTTGGCACGGCGTGGAAAGGGTTTGCACAACATGCAGTGTTGTTGATGTTGCTTTGGCGCCAGCGCTTGTGCCTTAGAAATTTTACAGTTTATAAGGCGCGAGAAGGGCTTATGCTGCATGGTCCTTTAATGCACCAATGACACAACTGTTTTTTGTGTAACATGAGTTTCCAATGCACCATAGTGAAAATAGTTTCACTATGTGAGGCAATTTCTCTTTTTCTTGATTTTTACTCTTTTGGATCAGATTTTGATGTCCAGGAGGGAAAAACTAGCAAGGCAAGGAGTGAAGAACAAATGGGCGTGAGTTATTTTTTAGGCCGAGCCTCCCAGATTTGTAGATCTGGAAGAAAAGGAAAAGGAGAGTTTGCAGGTGGGTACTTAGGCTTGTAAATGGCGTTATCCTTTCCTTCTAAATTCATTTTTATTATTCAACAATCCTAATACCTAGCCCAACACCCATAAAAACAACAACAAGGATGGTAGAAACCACTTTCCCGGTATAAATAACGAAGAAGGGATGAGGTGGGGTCCATGATCATGACAAATGGCATGCGTGGGATGATGAGAGTAATTGACAGTCACAGAGGAATAACTTTTCACGTTTTTTCAATTGTGAAAATGACAAGTCGGGTGCACCTATATATAGAAAAATATGCATTTATTGCACCACCAACTTTTTCCTTTGGCGCACTTTACAGAGTGTCGACATGGGGAAGGTTGTGCCATGGTGCAATATTTAATATGTCGACATCATGTTACATGCGCCTAAGGAACACTCAAAAAGGTGTTAACATGCTTGCAGATGCACCAGGCACACTTAAAGAGGGAACATCATTTAATGATGTTGCAATAAGCATGAGTGCACCTAGGGACCAAAGCGGTGCAATTTTGAGAGTGTTGACACTACATTACTTGCGCCCAGTCAAAAGGTTTGAAAATGGCTAAGTTCTTTGAAACTTGATTTTCCAAAAGGGAGTTTTAGGCCATTTAGAACATTAATAGACCTTATCAGGGGACCGAAACGGAATTTTGGTATGGTTACCTACAAAATTGCCCTTGTTAATTTTACAGGATAACAAATAGTGACTGTGAATTTAGATAAATTATGAGGCCCCAAGATGGAAGGAAAGGATTTGTATTTTTTGATGAGTTTGTTTGACGAATCTGTATTATAGTTCATGTCTTTCTAGATAAGTAACTTTTGGGTTTTATAGTATCTTTATTGAGGTTTTGCATATGATGCTAAGTGATGTGGTCATAAAATGATATTTTTGTGATTTTACAGGATGGGTTTCTTTTTTGACACTTCTAAAGAGGTCACAGGTGGATTTGGAGAAGATGTGGTAGAGGTGGAATGATCTGCGGTCTTGTCGTCATTCAAACTAGAGGGGTTGGATGATTTAGTTGGTGCTTCCATAGTAGAAACACTAGGTGTTGGAGGTTTAGGTGGAGATATTTAATAGTGTTAATGGTGTGATGAGATTTCACAACATTGGATTGAGGTTGACTAGTGGAAGGGGCATGATTTGGAAAGGGTTGTTTAAAGATGTCCAAGTCTTTGGATTGTCAAGTTGGAAGTCACCTCAGTCAATTAGATCTTGAAGGAAGTTTCTAAAAAAATGATAATTTTCAATGTCATAGCCTCTGAATTGATTTTATTTACAATAGTATTTATCTCAATACCATGATGGTTTTGAAATGAATGTGTCGATGGGGTGGATAGGAGGAATTTTGAATACATGCAGCTAGGAGTTTATCAAATATTGTGTTATAGGATTCATTGATGGGTTTAAAATTATGTTACATTCATAATTCAAATGATATTTAGATGTGGCTTTTAATATGAATAAATTTGTTGAACCTTTGGATTTATCGTTACTTGAAGAATGTTTGAATGAAGACTCAGGCTTAGGCTTCTTTGATCTAGGTTTAACTTTACCATCTTCAAGAGAACACAACTATAGCTTACATGCCATGGTAAAGGATTTGTGAAATGTTATGAAATATTATATCTAAAGTTTTGATGATATATGTTTAGCACACGATATGTTTTCATGTGTTTTGCAAAGGTAAAATTCACTTGAAAATAGGAAAACTATAACCTTGTGTCAAAAACTTTCATTTTAAACCTTACCTGATACCCTTTCAGGTAAATCCGGTCGACACTAAAATTTTCCTCCGTAATTTCTATTTCACTAATGTATGTATTAGGAATAGGATGTTGTTAAGTATAATTAGTAGTGGCGTTCGATAGAAGATAACGACACTACCGGTATGACACTGCTAATAATGTATAGTACGGTAACAGTCAAAGTACAATAGGAATGTTGTGGTAAAAAATAAATATTTGTCATAAGTGACTCGGTAATGTTAAAATGTCAAAGTTAGGGTAAGTAGACAAGTAGGGTCTACATGATAAGGAATTAGAAATTTTATATTGGTAATAAGGACAAGGAGTGATGTCATAAATATTTTATGTATTTTATTTGTAAAAAGTCTAAAAAGGTGGAACCCATGTGAAATGATAAGGTTTATCTTATCTTAAAAGATAAGCCTACATGCAAAGATAAGAGTTAAGGTATGGAATATGATTCATCAGAGTATATTTTTTATCATATCTTAGAGATAAGATGGATAAGCCTGAAAGTTCTATAAATAGAGATGTCACCACCCTCATTTAGCATAGAAAAAAGTAGAGAGAAATATTGTAGGAGAAAGTGTGTGAAGGAAGCCATCATTTAGAAGGTGTGTTAAATAAGCCATTAATAAGTGTAATTGTGAAGTTTCTCCCATAGTTATTATTGGAAGGCAAGTGGATTTGGTAACACTTGAAGTACTTCATATGTGAGATTGTAACAATTTCATGTTGATAATATAATTTACACTTATATTTCAGATTCGTCATCATTCCTTTGTATCATGGTCTATGGTATTCTTGTGTTATGTTTGTTATTGTGTTTCCAGATTACTACCACCAAACTAAAATTTGTGCATTAGTCAATAATCATAGCACAAGGAGTTCCTGGTAGAGAATTATCATAGTGCCATATTGGTGATGACGTTTTAGTTCCGTTGCTGGGACCATTCCTCGTTGGTGGATTTTCTGGAGAGATATTCCCACTTAGTTAGAAATCATTTGGAGGGTAACCTTGTTTTTACCGTGCATAGTAGTTACCATGGTAAAATCAATTTTTACCATGAATAGTATGCACCACAATAAATTTACTTTTTACCGTGAATAGTATTTACCGTAGTAACTTCACTTTTTACCATGAATAGTGTTTACCACAGTTAAGTCATTTTTTACCATAGTAAGTCAAGTTTTACCATAGTTTACCATGGTCATTCCTATTTTACTGTATAAAGGTGTATAGTCACTTTCTATTATAGTGATTCTAATTATTTGTGTATATAAGTCTTGTTGATTGTACCTGTGGGTTGGTATTTCACTGTGGTTACTTTTGAAAATGGGGAAGATTCCTATTTTTCATCCTAATCTAATGAATATGCTTCCTCTTTCATTTAAGATTTTAAAAGATCTTGCATTTTTAATGGCCTCATAAGAAGGGGACAATGGACTGATTTTTTTCTTACCTTTTTGGATGGTTCAGCCCTTAGGTGGTTTGAAACACTAGGTGATAATGTGAAAAACTCATGGGATTTATTAACTAAAATCTTTCTTGAAGAATTTGGGGAATAGTAGAAATATGTATATCTCATGATTGAGGTCACAAATCTATCCCATGGAGAGAAGGAGAAGATAATGGATTATCATGCTCGTGTTCTAGAGCTAAGGAGGAAGCTCGATGCCCAGATCTGGAAGGAAAGATTAGAGGATGGGTTAATGAATGGCATGGATAATCTCCTCTATAAGCACTTCATTCTTGGGATGAATCCAAAGATCAAACAATGAGTGAAGTATGACTGCCCAGCGACCCTCGAACAAGCAAAGGAGATTGCAAGAAGGAAAGAAGAAAGCATGGAATAAGAGTCCAAAGAAATTGTTGCTAAGCTAGACCCTACACCAACACCTTTGGTTTATAATCCACAACCACTCTCGGTGAGCACAAATCTTTATCCTAGTACATCTACTGAGTATGAATATCTGATCAGAAAGATGGGCCAGTTAACTATTAATCTTCTTCAAGGAAAAGAATTTAGTTCTCAGGGAGGAGATAGAGGTTCAAAAAGAAATATATCTAAAGTTGTATGTTATGGTTGTCATAAAAAGGGTCATTATAAGTAGAATTGTCTAGATAGAGCTTCTACATCTGGTACAAGAGATAATGATAAAGGAAAAGCACCTGTGAATTCTTTTGATGTAGTAGATAGGAGCATAAATAATGAAGCAGATGTGTTTGTAACAAAAATAAATAAAGAAAAAGATAACCAAGATGGAAATGATGCTAAGAAGATGAAAGGAGAGACTAGTAAGAAACATAGGAGAAGAAAGTTGGGTGTGCAATTTTTTTTGATTTCACAGGGGCAAGGACCATACTCCATCTTAGAAGATCTATCCAAAAGGCCTGAAAATATTACATATGGTCAACTTCTAGCTATTTCTTCTGAGAAGAGGCGGAAGCTGCGAAGTGGAATCAATGCTCAACAAAGGAAGGAGGTTGAGATCCCTATTTTGGAAGCAGAGGAAGATCCCTATGCTTCACAAGATGAGGTATTATGTAATGGTATTTCAATTCATGATGTCTTAGTAGATGGAGGTACTATATTTAATGTAATGACTCGAGTCTATAATGAATATGTTGGGTTTAAAAATTGTTAGCCCCTCAACACTTATGTTAAGATCATTAAATAAGGGAAAAACTAAACCAGAAGGTGTTATTTCAAATGTGGAAATATATGTCATGGGTGTTGTATGTGTGGTAGACTTCTCAGGTGATGAAGAATGATATTGTTGCATACCCAATGTTGTTGGGAAGGCCATGGACTAAGGAGAGTTCATGCAAGAAACTACTATAATGAAGGCTTCATGACACTTGGACGTGGCAGAGAGAGGGTGAAGATAAACCCCTCATCATCATAAGGTAGAACCTATGGATTCAAATGATGGAACTGATGATTGGACATCCTTCTCTAGTACCATTGAAGTGGACACTGAATGAGGTTGATGTTTTCATGGATATCCTTCCAGTCACACTGAATTATGAACCCATGAAATTATCTGAAGAATAAATTGATGATCGTCTCAGAAAAATAAAGATTCGGTGATGCTGTGATGGAGAGTGAGAAGGAATCCTACCTCCAGCTCTTTCGAAGGTACATACACTTATTCACTTTTGATTACAAGTAACTTCTGTCAAGTAAGTTGGGTAGAACATTCTATTGAGTTGGTAAATGGTGTTAAGCCCATAAAGCAAATTGCCATATAGAATGAATCCTAATTTCTCCAAGACTTTAAAAGAACAAATAGATAAGTTGTTTGATGCAGGATTTATATTTGTTGTGGAGAATTCAGAATGGGTTTCTCCCATTGTGATCTTAATAAAAAATAATGGCAAGCTACAAATTTGTGTTGATTACAGAAAGCTCAACAAGGAAACAAAGAAAGATCATTACCCTCTTCCATTCTCAGATCAGGTCTTGGATGAAGTAATTGGCCAGGAGTGCTATAGTTTTTTTTATGGATATAGCAAATACAACCAATTTTGTATAGCAGAGAAATATCAGCTGAAGACCATGTTCACTACTCCTTGGGAAACATTTGCTTATAGAGTTATGTCTTTTGGGTTGTGTAATGTTCCAGCAATGTTCCAGCGCTTGATGAATAGGGTGTTTGAACCTTACATTGGAAGATTCATTAGATTATTTCTAGACGATTTTTGCATCTATGGGAGCAAGAATAGACCACCTACACCAGATGGAGACAACATTTCAAATGTTAGATGAAACACAAGCCTCATTAAACCCTACAAAGTGTGTCTTTGGATGTTCTAAAGGTGTTTTGTTAGGGCATGTTGTATCTAGAAATGGTATTGGTATTGATCCTCATGAAGTTTCAAAAATCAAAGAGTTGCTATCTCCTATGAAAAGAAGTAAGTTGAGATCATTTTTTGGCCATGTGGGTTACTACAGAAGGTTCATCAAGAATTTCTCAAAGAATGCACAACCACTAACCTAGTTCTTGAAGAAGGATGTTACTTATGAACCAAGAAAAGAAGGTGCATGAAGCTTTTGAAAAACTGAAGGAAGTTTTGGTGTCTTCACCTATTTTAAAGAATCTAGATTGGAGCAAGCCATTCTTTGTGTATACTGATGCCTCAAATACAACACTAGAAAGTAATATGAGTGAAAAGGATGAAAATGGGAATGATCATCCATTTTACTTTGGGAGAAGACAAATGAGCAGTGCTGAGGTAAATTATACTATAACAGAAAAAGAGGCTTTAGCTATCATTTTTGTCTATAAAGAAGTTTAAGAAATTACTTGTTAGGGAAGAAATTTATAGTTGTAATATATCATCAGGCTCTAAAATATATTGTAAATAAGTCTAACCCATCAGGAGGATAGTAAGATGGATAATTTTTCTACAACAATTTGAATTTGATATTATAGATAGGCCAGGAAAGAAGCATGTCAATACAGATGCACTCTCTCGAGCCTATGATGGTTTAGATTCATCTTGTGATGATGATGATTTCTAAGATGTAGCATTGTTATCCCTTGACACAATCCCTAGTGAATACATAGATATTTGGAATTATCTAAATTAATTCAAGTTTCCTAATGGTTCCAATGCAAAGACTGAATATGAAGATTACTCAAGTCAGTCATCCATATTCTATTCTATATGGAGTATTATTTCGAATAAGACCTGATGGACAGTACAAGAGGGCATTTCTATGTGATCAAGGGAAGGAGCTAATAGAAGAATTACACAATGGTACATGTGGAGGACACTTCTCTACAAAACTTACAACAAGAAGGATCTTGGATACAGGTTATCACTGGTCCACTCTTTTTAGAGATTGTTATAATTATTGCAAGACATGTGATATTTTTCAAACACATGGGAATTGTAAGACTTCATCGGCTCCATTATGCCCTATTCTTCCACTTGGTCCCTTTGAAAAGTGGGGAATAGATATTGTAGGTCTACTTCCAACTACCCCATGCCAAAATAAGTATATTGTAGTTGCCACAGATTATTTAACCAAGTGGGTTGAAGCTAGGCCATTGAAAAAAACTTCCATAGATGAAATGACAAGGTTCATGTATGAACACATTATCACCAAATTTGGTTGTCCATTAGAAATTGTAACAGATCAAGGAATCCACTTCATTAATGAGGTTGTAGAAGCCGTAGTCAACAAGTTTTCTATTAATCACAGGAAGGAAACAACTTACAAGCCAAGCACAAATGGACAGGTGGAGCGAACAAATTATGTGTTGTGTCAAATTATAGAAAAAGATGTAGCCTTGCAGGTACCTAAGTGGGATAAAAGGATTCATGCAACATTGTGGGCATATAGAGCAACATCAACGTCAACAACAAGATACTCCCCATTTCGGTTGGCTTATGGCATTGATCCAGTTCTTTCTATTGAGTTTGATATTCCCACTGTGAGAATTATGAAAAATGAAAGGATGGATGAAAGTGATTGGGTAAAGGAAAGGTATTGGTCCATCTTCATTTTCTAGAGGAAATGAGAGAAATAGCAAATGATACAAGATATAAGAAGAAAATGAAGCAAAAGGAGTACTTTGATCAAGAAGATCCTTTGGTCTCCATTTCAGGTGAATGACTTGGTCCTAGTATATGATTCTCAATACAAAAAGAGGGAGGCATAGAAAACTTCTTCCAAAATGGATAGGGCCCTACAGTATAATAGTTGTGCATGAAAATGGTACATATCGACTGGAAGAATTAGATGGTACTCCCATTACGAAATGGTTCAACCACAACAAGTTAAATATTTTCCAGGCACCATAATAGTCTACTCCGAGGATGAAGTAGAAGCTAGGAAGGGGGAAGATGTCAACACTAAAATTTTCCTCCGTAATTTCTATTTCACTAATGTATGTATTAGGAATATGATGTTGTTAAGTATAATTAGTAGTGACGTTCAATAAAAGATAACAGTGCACTTCCAGTACGACACTGCCAATAATGTATAGTACCGTAACAGTCAAAGTACAAAAGGAATGTTGTGGTAAAAAGTAAATATTTATTGTAAGTGGTTCAGTAATGTTAAAATGTAAAATTTAGGGTAAGTAGAGAAGTAGGGTCTACATGATTAGGAATTAGAAATATTATATTGGTAATAAGGACAAGGAGTGATGTCATAAATATTTTGTGTATTTTATTTGTAAAAAGTCTAAAAAGGTGGAACCCATGTGAAATGATAAGGTTTATCTTATCTTAAAAGATAAGCCTACATGTAAAGATAAGATTTAAGGTATGGAATATGATTTATCAGAGTAGATTTTTTATCATATCTTAGAGATAAGGTGGATAAGCCTGAAAGTTCTATAAATAGAGAGGCCACCCCCCTCATTTAGCATAGAAGGAAGTAGTGAAAAATATTGTATGAGAAAGTGTGTGAAGGAAACCATCATTTAGAAGGTGTGTTAAAGAAGCCATTAAGAGGTGTAATTGTGAAGTTTCTCCCATAGTTATTGTTGAAAGGCAAGTGGAGTTGGTAACACTTGAAGTACCTCATGGGTGAGATTGTAACAATTTCATGTTGATAATATAATTTACACCTATACTTCAGATTTTTTCAGCATTCCTTTTTATCAGTCTTTGGTATCTTATGTTTTGTCTATTATTGTGTTTCCAAATTACTACCACCAAACTAAAAGTTGTGCATTAGTAAATAATCATAGCACGAGGAGTTCCCAGCGGAGAATTATCATAGTGTTAGATTAGTGATGACAATCCATCCTTTATTACAATAATATCCCCATCTATGCAATTTCTATGTCTATGTTCTTAGAATTTTTTGTGTTAAAAAGAGGAAAACCAGTTCACAGGATTTTTTCAAGATAGTGTATTTCAAGGTAGATCTTTCGATAAGCTTGGGAATGGTTATTTTTAGCCTCTCTAAGGTGGGTGCACACTCTAGAGAGCTCATTTCAAGTATTAAATTCAATAGGTAGATATATTCATTAGAAAATATCTTTGTGCAAGTGATTTAGGAATATTTCGGGAATATTCGGAGGTTTAGGAGCAAGTTTAGCAAAAGCTGGTTTTGGAGGTCAAAGGAGCTTGCATCGTAAAAAAATGTGCCTAAGATTTAAGATATGATCCTGGGGGCTCTAAAATTATTTTTATTTCAAAAAATATATCAACATAAATCTTATTCAATTCCCTACATGGTGGTAGTCTCAGACGTTTCACAACACCCATGCATTTCTTTCCAAAACTCATTCTTTGCAGGCACAACTAGCAGTCCTGATAAAAAAACTCCATTTTTAGGAGGTTTGAAGAATGATAATGCATTTTTACCCATTCCATTGTTCTTAAAATTATGTTTCCATAGAAAATAATATAAGGAAGTTCCAAAAATGACCTTCGGGAGCTCTGGAAACATCATTTTCAAGTTCCTCTCTAAGGTACAAGCTTCGTCCTTAGTCAAAATTTTGAATGCCGCGTGGAATCCTGAGCCTGAGGTACACTTTTTTGTACCATTATTTCCTTTCCAATGTGAAAAGGGGGAAATAAAAATTTTCCCACCCCCCACCTTAAGCCTCATGGAACTACCGCATGACCATGTGAGGCTCTAATAAGCAACTTTGGTCATTTTTCTAGCCCTCGCTCCAAGGCACGCATGTTGGAAACTTGTCACCCAAGCATGGACAAAAACTTTTTATCCCCTTCATCCCTTTCCAAGGGGATAAGGGAGGTATTGAAAATTTCCCCCCTTCGTTTGAGCCCATGGACGCTTCACATGACCTCGGAGACCTCCGTTAAGCACTTTTTTCCAACTTTTGAGCTCCCTCTCCTTACTCCACATGCATGCCAAGTGTCACCCTAGGGATGAGGAGAAATTTTGTATCCCCTTTATCTCTTTCCAAGGGGGAAATGGGGACATAAAAATGCACCCCCCACATTTCTCTCCCCAGGTTCCTCATGTGCCCAAAAACTAACTCTCGGGTGCCCAAACTAAGATCTTTTCGCAAACCTCTTAGCATGTGCATGTGCAACACCTATCATCATAGGGCGGAGGTGAAATTTTGTGACCCCTTAATACCTTTACAAGGGTAAAATGTGGAAAAAATGTGCCCCCCTTCCTCATGCCTATTTAAACATGGAGTTAGTCATTTTTTTCTCCCCCCACTTTTTTTCCATTTTCACCCAGAACTCTAGTGAATTTTTTCCAAAATATTTTCCATGCATTATTTATCTTGAATTCCTTCATTCATCCCTCCATGATCACAACAAAATATTTCTCATAAAAGGTGCAAATTTTTAAAGCTATAAACTCAGACTTATTCCATATTGACTCAATTTCCCTCGAAGAAGAAATCTTCGTATCTTGAAAACTAAAAATTTGAGCTAAAAAATTGTACAGGAGATTGTGCGACAAAACCTAACCAGTGGATGTGATTTCATCAAAAAATAAGGTTAGGAAAGACACTTTCCAAAAATAGTAAGTCTCTACATGAGCACTTATTATAAATATGAAACCTTCATAGAATGTAAATTTTTCAAAGGTAGCGTGTATAGAGAACATCTAGAGGAATGAGAAAAGCGATCGAAGGTGAAAAATTCAAAAAAGGTGAAAAATCACAATTTACTAAAAATAGTAAACTCCCATTTCAAACACAAATAAGTGTCAGTATCAACCATGAATTTCAATTTCGTAAGCCTCAAACCAGTATCAAATCTCTCTTATAATTATTAAAATGTGGGAAATAGTGATGTCACCCACATGGACCTTGAAGATCTCAATGATCGAATGCTTGGAGGACCGAGAGAGCGGGTAGAGGAAATTGTTTTCACAAGTAGTTTCTACACGGTAGGTGGCCACCTAGTTTCAGTGTAGAGTATTGAATTGGTTTTGGCATGCTCTCACCATAGCGAACTAGAAACCAAAACCATTTGAGTGGATGATGGCTCAGCCTTAGTAGTGCTTGCTCCCAAATCCATTTCTCATTCGAATCAGATTCTCACTTGGATTAATATGTATGTCATCTCAAAGGAGGTTGCAGTGAGTGAATGGGTGAAAATAGATTCTTACATGTAAGGTCTTATGTTGGGATTGTGGTTAAAGTAAGGAATAAAACCTTCATGTGTGTCAAACTCTCTCTCATGGAGTGAGTTTCATGAAGGCTACTCGGACATGATCACCCTCCTCACCTAAGTGAAGAGAAGAAACCATGAGGGACTTCCAAGATTGGATGGATCTATTCATGCTCACAATCATTGAAGTGAAGTGAAGAATTGATTGGGGGCATATCATCAATGAAAACTTTCACAACTAGTTGCTCTAGGTACCAATCTCAAAGAATTTCATAATGACTTCATATTGGGTCTACGCTCTAGCGAACTTGAGACCATTTAAGGGGTTAAAACTTGCTCATAAAATCTCTCCCAAGGCCCTAGAATTTGATAAATATCCTCAGTTGATCTTAAAGGAGAGTAATCAAATCTTCATAAGGGTGAATGACACTTTCACCAAGTTCGTCATCAGGAAACTCGAGGGGAATCTTCACTCAAAGATTTCTCCAAAAGAAAATTCTTTGATCAATAAGTATGGATCATATTTCACACAACTTTCCCCTTTCTCATACATCTGAGTTTCTAGTTATGATATTTCTCCCCTTAGGTTACCTCGGTAGCTCAACAATAAGGTCATATTATTCAAACTTTGTAGACAACTTTCCCATGTTCATAGCAAGCTCAAGAACTCAAAAATAAAGAATGTATCATTTCCCATCTCACTTGGAATCTTCACTTGTAAGTGTGTCAGTGATGCATCACATCTAGAAGTTGAATTCACTCCATTAAGTTTATATTCATATACTACGAGGGAAATCTTTGATATCATAAGTGATCTTGACACTTTCCATCTTCCAAAATCATATCATGTACCACAAATTGAATATTTTTGGGTGAATTGCATAGTTTAATTTCATGTCAAGGAAAAATACCATATGAAGATGACACTCAGAAAAATGAGGAAAGTCAAGTTCAGCTAGTACAAGGAGGGGCTACAATATAATGGCAGGGACCTATATGATCCGGAATATAGATCAGTGAAGGCTTCACCTCTCCCAAAGGTAACATGGAGTGTCCACGAGATGAGAGATATAAGTGATCAGAATGAGGTGGTAATTAGAAAATGAAAATAATGGTTCATGAAGAAGAAGGTTACCTTCATCACATCGAGAAGTTTCCCCACCCTTCAAAGAAAATCTTCACACCATTCTACATCAAATGTCGTGGAGAATACGTTGGGCTTGGTCCATTCTAGAGAGAGTTCAAAGCACAAATCAGTGGAGTCAAAGGCCCCCTACAAGAGATTTCATAAGAAAGTCAGATCAACAGAGGATCCTGTAGTAGAAGTAGAACTTGAATAGAATGAGCCAGTTCACATCTCAACTTTTCAACATCCTTAGAGTTTCCCAATTTCCACCGCCACTCCCACCCCTCTTACATAAGATGCACCATCTCACCCTGAGTAGGATACAATGGTAGCATCAATTTCTGATCTCGAGAGAAATGAGATATTTCCATACATGAAGGAAAATATCATAAAAGAAGCTCGTACAGTCTAGTAGGTGATAGTCCCTAAACTTTCAACGATATTAGCATTGGCCAAAGGGAATAAGAAAAACATTTCTCAAGGAACTACGTGATTTTTTAGTGGTGCCACGGGAAATTAGTATGTAGAATTAGTGAGGCCGAAGGTAATAAAGTCTATCAAAGAAATAAAATTGGCCGATTATGAAATGAACACCATTCCCCTAGGCCCATCCACTCATGAGGTATATTTACACAAATTCTAGGATCCTTCCACTCACATCCTTGCAAGGAGCTAGGAGTATAAGGTGAAAATTGATGAGTTGGAAGACCAAGTGAAAACACTCTCCTAATATGTGCAAACCTTCATGGATGTGAATGATTCATCATCGCTCCTAATTGAAGAAGTTAACCCAATCATTAGCTTAGACTTAGATTCCATCTGAAATATGTATGGCTTCACCATGTAAGGAGAAACAAATGACAAATGAATGAGCATGATCATAGAGAATAGAAAAGTATTACTTCCAGAGATGATCTCATTGTACAGGTACATGCGTGCCGATGCCGATAGGACCCAGATGACAAGGGAAGGATTGGAAAAGGAAAAAGAACATTGGGACCAAGTTCATCCCTTGGTGATGGATATAGTAGAATCTCACTCCCAAACATTGGTGATCATAAAAGTATCCAATTCTCCATCCAAGGACTTTTTGCATGTGTGGGCGAGAACCCTTGCCTCTCGATACAAAATGTTAAATCAGGCCATTGATGAATTAGACTTAAATGAAGAGCATGCCTTCAAGATGTAAGACAATGTCAAAATTAGAACAAAAAATCTTGGAGTGCCCACCATTGATGAGAGAACTTCCACAAATGAGTTGTTGAGGCTATTCGAGGAGTATCTCCATAAAAAGACTGGGGACCCATTTTCTTTCAACAAAGATACACTCGAGTCTCTATTTGAGATCAGATCCACAATGTCAAAAATTATAGAGAAACATCAGTCATGGTTTTCCAAGAGCAATGATATATCAGATGGTTGGCTCGATTCCCTTATCTGTGTTTGCATTCCTCAAGAGGAGTAAGTAGCACCTGAGGCATCCCAATATATTAAAGAGTTCAAGGGAGTGGAAATCTTTCTAGTGGAGCTCAAAAAATATGAATAAGGCGATGAGGTAGAATCAATAAAGCGTGCATCTTCATCATCATATTCATCTCTCGTTCTCTCTCTTTCACTCTCTTCTATTCCCCGTTCCCCTCTCCTCCATGTTTTATTCCTTCATTGGGGGTTGCACTTTTTCATTTCGTCTTATTCTTATTTTGTCTTATTCATTTAAATGTGACTTTAGTTTGTAATGTAATAAGTCACCCTCAATTAATAAAAGGGGACTTAATTCTATTCCTAGGAATATGAAAAGTCACATGTTGTGAGGGATAAATGAAATTTCATGTGGGTGGGTAGGTGAAGAGTCTTTCTCAAATCTATAAATTGTAATGGAACCCACATTATTAAGGGTTGTCAATTTTGTATGCTCAAGGAGATATTACTACTTGAAGTGAGGCAAAAGAGATGGAAAAATTTCTTGTATTCTCCTCCTCTATACTCTTATATTTCTCACTATGTACAAATTTTCCAAAACATCAACAAAGAAGAAAGGAATTTCTTGCCTTTTTTGATGAGAGAATTACTGAAAAATTGTGTTCCTAATTATACCTTGTCTTGTGGCTAGTAACAAATTATTTCTATTTCTATATATATGTGTGTTGAAGTACTTTGATTACTATCTACGGGAATCTAATTTTCTACCTGAGATATTAATCCCCCCTTTCTTTTTCCCACTCCCTTTCCTACCTTCTAAACAAAATTCCTCCATTGCAAGCAATTGCATTATTTTTCCACAAGTTCAGTGGAGTTTTCCTGTTGGATCTTTGACCTTTAGGCCACCTAAGAATTTTAATTTCATTCACATGTAATAAAAGGAGTTGCACCATTCAAGAAGAGGGACCTAGAGTCTTAAAACGTTGGCAAAAACCCTTAATTCATCCACCTGACAATATTCTCACCAACAGGATCGAATAAACAACTTGATCAACTCATTTTTTGGGATTAAATTGGATAATTATTTGATGATCCCATATGAACGAGAGACAAATTCTACACAAATATTTTCTTCAAACTATTTAATAGTGTATAGATCTATAATGGATATCTTATGGGTGATGCTGGTGGAAAAGTGTTCTAAGAAAACATGTGTGAGATATGCAAAGGAGAAGAGGTAATACCGCAGGATACTATTATACCAATAAATTGTGGGTCATGCTAAGGACATAGGAAATGTCCTCAACATAATTTCTTGATCATGTGTGATGAGGATAGCATGTGTGGAGGAAATTTTAGATGTGTTGTTAAGGGGTCCTCCTTACTATAGAATTTAATGAACTTAGGGATTTCTTAGTGTGGGAGATAGGATTTTAAAGGTAGTGATGGATGAATAGGTTCGTTACATATTTTTGTATACAATAGGGTGTTTTTAGGACCCATGGTGGTGGCTTCAATACTGGATATAATGTTCATTAATTCTTGTAAAGGATATTTTTGTATTGAATGTTGGCACTAAATGATGACGAGCTAGGTTGATTATGGACATGTGGGTTTTCCTGATGGTATAAAAGATAGGGTAACGAGACATTGTGCTAAAGGGGAACATTCATGGGAATGTTGTAGGTATGTTGTGAAACCAAAGGTTGTGATGGTTAGATATACTAATAGGGGATATGAATAGATGTGTTGATAAGGGGTTGAGACGACTATGATATGTACTAAGATGGAATGGTGTTATAATGTGATACAAGGGAAATATATGCCTATTGCGAAAGGGGGTAAGTGTTAGCAATGGAACTAGTATTAATGAGAGGTATAGATGTGGGGATAAACAAGACTAAAGTTTAGATGCAGGACGTGGGTTGTTGTGAAGGGATAATAGGGGTTGTGTTATGAATGGAAACTAAGCTTATAAGATACAGAGTAGAAGAGTTGGAGACTACTGAACTAGATGTAGCAGGAGATGTGTTATTTTTTTTTTTTTGTGAAGACGAAAAAACTTGACGAAGGATCTTATGATGAGGATGGTTTTTTGATTAGATGTGTCTTGGGATGAGATAGTATTAAGGTCAAAACTGATGACATGGACTAATGAAGTAGGGATTGATGCTTACAATCCACCAACAATGGAGTAGGGATGAATTCATTAGATTATTAACTCTTGATTAGGGTCGACAGGTTGGGAAGTGTTGAAAGTGATAGTAATGATACGAGGTCATTGTTTAGGTGTTGGTTTTTGTAGAAAGTCACTTCATGAAGAAAGGTAAGTGTTAAGGTCCACTGGGTAAGAATAAAAAAATTTGTAAAAAAATGGATCACCACTATTTAAGAAGTGGGGGCTAGGTTGATTTGGGATTTCTGATGTGGTTGATTCAGAAATAGGAGAATGTGGATGTTCTTGATTTGTTGTTGAAATTGATCGAAATTGGTCAATTATGCCTAAATTTTTTTGAATACGGGTCTCCATAGAGTCTAGGGATTGTTGATGAGGGTTTGACATATTGTCGGTGTTTAATAAATGAGATTATTTGGTTAAAACTATTGACTAAACAAACAATCAGTGAAGGAAAATAAAATTGGTTGATTAAAATCCACTGCAAGCAAGTCACACAAGGAATTTTGTTTATCTTGATTAATTTAAGAAAGGTGTGAAATGTGAAAAATGGCTAAACAAGTACTAAGAGAAGGTTCTCTAACACTATTTTTAGGTAATTTTAAGGATGGATTCCTCAATATACCCTAAGGTACATGAATCCCATATATGATTTGGTGTTTATACAAGGCATGGTATTTAGCTGATATACTGAAACAATAAGGGTGTTGGGTGTTTAACTGATATACCACCCACTAGATCAGTTATACTAAGCCAGAACACTCAGTCAGCTTATCCTCTTGGTGTTGAAATCCTAGTAAATCCCCCTGGGATGGATTTGTTTAAATGTGAATTAAACTTTATGTGGTTTGGCTATGTGAGAAGAGAGTTTTGTGAATGCAAAGCCTTGAAATCCTAATTAAACTATGTGAGAAGGTAGATATGATTTTTTTTAAGATCCAAAGGAAATTTTTTGGTTTGATAAGAAAAATACACACAAAATTCAATTCTAAAAGAAAATGATGAAAGAAAAGAGCGTAAATGTGATCACTTTTTTTCTTTTTAATTTTTTAATTTTTAATGTTTTAAGCACACTTTTTTAATGGCAATAAGAGTTAGACAATATTGACAATAGAATAAATAAATAGATACAAAATATAAAACAAAAAGGGACTAAAGTGGTCCCACAAATCATGGCAAGATGTTTATGGTATTTTTTAATTAGGTGTTGTAAATGCTAAAAAAACCAAAAACTCAAATAAATCAAGGTTTACTAATACCTCTAGTGACAAACACAATGTCAGGATGATTGGGTACACAGACAATGAAATAGGATCCTCATATCACCAAGTGAGAAGACTTGTATACAGAGATAGCTAAACAACAAAATATTATATAACAAATGATAACGAGTTGCTAAAAAAATGTTGATCCCAGGAATCTGAAGGACTTCCTTCAAGGGTGTCTATTCATTTGTTACAATTAAGTGATTGATAATGATAAGATAAATAATAAAAATGATTTAGAACTCAAGGGGGGATGAAAATATTTTGTTCAATGTTGTAAGTGGCTCGGGATAGGGTGATAGAAATCTCAAAATCTAGGAAATAGTCAAATTAATCTTATTCCGTTGCATCCTGTATCTCTCATTTGATTTCAAACTAATCTTCAATGTCTTCGATTTCTTGTGTGAGTGCAATGGTGTACAGACTGATCTCATGTGAGATATTGAATGGTTCCCACAAAAAATGTTATTAGATGATTAGGAGATCATATATGTTGGTGATGGGGTGTGAATGACCTGGAACAATAATCTACATGACTAAACTAGAAATTAATTAAACCTCTGAAAATGGGAGGGTTTAAGGACCTCTTCACATAGATGATGATGAAGGTGGTACGTGCGCAAAAAATTAGATCTTCCTCACTGTGAATCAATGACCTAAACAGTAAAAAATACTAAACACAAAAAAAATTAGTGATAAATATGATGGGATGCCCGACAAAGTCAGTTCCGAGAAGCAAAAGATTCATATAAGGGGTGTCATCCCATGTGATAAAAGATATAGATAATTGATACTGAATGAAAGTTAAAATGATTATAGAAACAAAAATCTAATAATCCAAGATCTACTGAACTGTAAGATACTATAATGATATTTGATAATGAAAATTCTAGAAAATAAATCCAAACTAGAGCGAGTCTATGGTGACCCGAGATTAGACAAGGCGGTTGACAATGACCATAACAGAACTAATCCCAAAATGTGGAGAAGTAGGGACAGATATTGATCATAAGATGTGAGGGCAGATGAAATAATGCTAAAATGGTAAATGGAATGTTGGTAAAATGGTCAGGATACAAATGGGTGAGTGGGATGTAGAATAAGGTAGATAAGATGCCACATAAAGTGGATTAAGAAGATGTGGGGTATGGGTCAACGAAGACTAGAGCCAAGTGGCAGCAATTAGAGTAGAAGGGGGGTATAGGCTAAAGGGTAAGGTGGATAAATGATGGATAACATCAAGGCTAAGCAGAAATCCCAGAAGACCCAAAAACCTACAATACAAAGAAGAGCATGCATGAAGGATGTATCCAAATATTTTTCAGTATGATCCAAGATTCAACAATGGTATGTGGAAGTAAAACCCAAGTGATTCAACTGATGGAAAAATGTCCAAAGATGATGCAGAAAGGAAAAATCACAGAGCACATGAGAGATTCGATATTTTCTATCCCTTTGTGAGGTGGTTGAGGGTGGTTAAATAAGGCGGGATTGGTTCGTCGACAACCCAGGTCAGTTTTCGGCTAATGAAACGAGAATTCTACTAAGAAATATTAGGATCATAATGGGGTGGCAAGAATAGGATAATAAACAGGTGGAAATGGGAATGTAATGGATAATTGGTTATATTTAGCCTTACACACCTTTATAGGGGAATTTAATGGGTAAGGCCATCTTAGGGGGGAGTAAATGGGTAGGAAGAATATTAGGAAGGGTTTAAATGAGGTATAGTGATGAGAGGTATTACATTAGGGGTTTATTGATAGGATTATGATAATTAAGGGATTAATGGTAGATTAAGGAATAATTGGGTTTTTAAAATATAAATATAAATGGGGATAATAAAAATAATAAATAGATAGGAGAATGGTACATAAGACGGGATATGGGGGAAAATAGGATTTTAGGAGGGGATGTGGGGTTGTTCGAGAGAAAGGTGAGAAAATTGGAGCACTAGGAAAAGATGGGGGTTGTACGTAATGTGAAGGCATGAGAGTGCAAAAAAAAAGTGTCTACATTCTACCCCTTTTTGTTGAGGGGTTTGTGATAACAAATTGTGACACAAAAATTAAAAGATAATTTATGGGAAAAAGGATTTATAAGGTTCTCCCCTCAAACTAGGGATTAGTGACATGAAAGGGAACTGATCACTAATTTGAAAGAGATAGAAGGGAGGGTGGGAAAGGATGGGGGAAAAGTGTAGATGAGGAATAATGTCGTAATGGAAGAAGGATTAAAAATATGGCAGTGATTTTTCAGAGTCACTTTGGAAGAGAACTAGGTATGGCGTCAATAGAGACAACAAAAATTTCCTACATACCTATGATTTATAGAAAATCATTGTGAGATGGAGGGGATCCAATGAGAATCCACTCAAATAGATGTGTAAGTCTTGGGACTAAAAGGTCAACAGAGGACACAATGCACAAAAAATGTAAGGATGATAAGGTGAACTCCCTCAGATATGAGGAGGCGAGTGAATATGCATCTGGAAAATATGGGGATGGAGAATAGAATGGTGCCTTAACGAGGAATATAAAAATGGCCAAAAGGCAAGATGATATCAAAAAGCTAGAAATCACTAAAAATAACATGTTATGGGTGACACACCAAAAAAAGGGAAGGTAGGATAATTAAATGATGGAAAAAAGGTGAGGATGAGGAAAAGAGGTGAAAACTATGGTTAAGTTGATGGCAACCAGGGCGGGTTGACGACAACCAAGAAAAAGAAGTGAAAACCCTAGGGGGGTCAGTGGCGACCAAGGTCAAATGGGCTATATAATCCAATGAGCCAGATGATTGGGCTCATTTTCACATAACCAAGTGACGATCGAGATCTTTGAGCTTAAAAGAGAGATAGATTAATTGAGAGAAATAGAGTTCATGTGAGCTGGAAGGAAGTGCTTAAGGGTTCACAGGATGCTACGTGCCTAAACCATGCCTTGTTTTCACGATTTTTTTGGTGTTTTTTGTTTAATTTTTTTAATTTTTTAACTTGGTTCCAGAGGAATTCGGCCACAATTGGACATGTTCGTCATCGACCACACATAAAAATGTGTCAACCCTAACCTAAATATGTTGACCCAAGGTGGGTCAAAATTGATTAGGGATGGGAAGATAGATTTTTTATTGATTTTGATTTTTGACAAGATTTGGATGATGAAGATTCTGATGGTTACATGTTTCATTAGTTTTGTAGGCTCGAGAGACCTTATACTTGAGGGATATAGTACCATCCCTATATGATCAGGTTAGGGGTGATATAGCCCAGGCTGAGGCATATCACTTAACGACAATGAGATTGGGTGGATTCTGATACTACCAGGAGATTCCACTGGATGTTGGTTTGATGATTGTACTGGTGGATTAATGGGATGTGTGTACATTAACATTTTAGTTTAGGATGAGTGAGATAGCAATCACCCTGGAGGATGTTTATAGGATTCTAATATTACCAATATAGGGGAACATGTAGTTCCGATTACATTAGATAGCAGATTGGAGATTTTTACGTGGATTTTTGGAATTGATGCCCCAAATATCACATATTCTTCTAGGGCATTTTCATATGAGATGATATCTAATTATGTGGTTCCTCATATCTGATTAATTTGTTTAGTGATGATGGGCATATATTGTTATGCACTACCAGACTCAGGGGGGTGCAAGGTTCCCATGGACACTGGTAGGGGTTCTGGCAGAGATAGTAGATCACATGATAGTGTTTTCTTTTAGAACAACATTACTAACATTGGTATACCATGAGTTGTTTATGTACACAAAGAGGAGGAGGACAAAAATAGATGTGGGGTTTCTAATAAATTGTTGGGCATACTAGCATATAGTAGTCGTTAGGTTGTCCGAGTTTTCATGGGTGACAGGTGACCACATTCATTTGAAGGTTTGGTTTCTGAGGCGGAGATCTGAATAGGCCTCATGATGACAGGGGAGTGAGAGATGTTGATTGGTATGGTGATATATTTACAGAGCTAGAGACATAATAGGTGAGGTGGAAACTATATCGCGAATTACCTGCATAGAAAGGAGTTGATATAGAGTTATTTGGCATTAGGAGGACAAGATGGGTGCAGGTTTTTTTGGATTGAGATGTTCAAGGGTGCACAGTTTGATAGGGTTTGGTGACAGTTTGGTGTGGTACAGATAGTTCCATGAGATCTGATTTTATATAGGTGAGATGAGGGTGAGAGGGATTTATCAAGTATAGATATGGTAGATCCCTTGGAGGAGGTAGGATAACCTTGGGATGATGATGATGATGATGATGATGATGTCAAAGTGGGGATAAGCTATGTAGAATATATGATCGGGACATGAGCGGATCGAATGGAAGCTGAGGGGCCATTGGAGGAGAAGAGGAGGATGAGGAGATGTCGATAGCGAAGGAGGATGCAGGTGGTGTAACATAGCTAGTACCATCTAGGAGCATGGTGAGCATGGCATAACAACTGTGAGGGGAAGGCCATGAGGGCGGTGATGAGGCACTAGGATTGATTCAAGCACATTCCCTAGGAGGGTAGGATTTGATAATATCTTATGTAAAATTTACTTATTTTAATGATGTATCGGTTTTGAGATAGGACCCTTAGAGGCCTATGACATACAATGTATTGATGTATTTTTGGATTTGTGATGATATATATATATATATATATATATATATATATATATATCTGTGTGTGTGTGTGTGATTATTTTGATTTTGATTTTTCATGTTTCATATGTGTGGTTTATGGATGTAATGAATATGATTATAGATTTAGATGTGCATTATTATGATTATGTTGACATGGGTTAATTTTGGATGATTATGAGTTATTCTTGGATATAGATGTAATGTGATTATGATGAGTATGATTATTGATGATGATAATGTTTAAAATATGGATTTATTATGTTTGGAAAATTTTAGAATAGAATATGAATGTGATAAGATGTGATAGATTTCTTTATATGTGATGAATTACGAAACATGGTAGACATAAATGGTATGGGATGTAGTGAGATAGAATATAAAATGTAAATGGTGAGATGAAAATGAGTTATGATAAAAGTATGGTGAATTAATATATGGTTTGGACATGGATAGATAGCTAGAGGTAGGAAGAATGAGGGGTTCTAATGACACTAAATAGGGAATGGAAAATAGAGGTTTAGAAAGGGATGTGACTCAATAGGTGGTGACCAACAAACATGTGAAGGAAACTACTCCATAGAGAAGGGTGTAAGGGGAAATAATGATCCAAACTAGACTAGAAGAATAACAAGAACTATAATCAAATAAAGTGATGCACTTGCAATCAAAGGAAAGTTTTAACATAGAACCAATGATGGCGAGTTACTCTCAAGATCAAGAAAGGAGAGGTGGAAGGAGAAGCTTATAGAAAAACTATCAATATGAAAAAGTGTCAAGATATAACATGCATGAGGGAAACATGATCTCCTTGGGTGGTAACCCTAGGATTATGGCCAGCTATAATCACACAAACTAATCGACGCGAGAGTTTTTCTTGTGGTGGGAAAGTTGATCGATGTAGGAATATTTCTTAGGATTCTTTTTACACATGAAATGTTGATCAATGTGGGAAGATTTTTACTACCATAATACAATGAGGTAGACATCCTTTGAGGGAGTGGTCTACATTTTTTTGAGATGGCATGATAAATGGTAGTTTTCCTTCGAGGGATTAGCATATATTTTTATATAACTTGATTTATATGAACAGTTGTCCTTCGAGGGAGCAATTTGTTTATAGGAAAAGATGAGTATACTTGATTTTTAATAGTAAACAGAAGCTAGGGATAACCAAGTAAACCACTTTTTGAGGGGAAAATAAATATGCGTAAGCTATACTTGAATGGTCTTGTCATAGTTCTAGGAGGAAAATAAGAGGGAAACAGAAGTAACAATAGTGGAGTTCTCACCAAGAGGGAAGAACTTATCCATAAGGAACATACTATGAGCAGAGCCGTAATGCCTATATTTAAGGTCATACACAAGATAGTGATAGTGGACCACATAAATATAGATCATTATAGTGATAGATGGAAGAGGTAACCGATGGGAAAAGGAGATCACTAAGGTAACTAGGATCACATTGGTATATATGATAACAACAGAAAGGTCACAAGTGAAAAGTGTTGAGAGGTTCTAGCTCAATTTTACCATCAACAGAAGTTAAATGATAATCATTAAACCCATACTTATGCATAATAATGTATGGTCCAATCCAATTAGGAGAAAACTTTCCACATTAAATCCTTTCTAAAGTAGTGATTTTTTAAGCACATTTAATTTGATTTTTTTAAGCATGTTTAATTTGATCTTGATAGACTTGATGATGTTGAAGGGAAACCAAGTGACGTTCATCTAACAACTCAAGTTGTGTTAGACATTCATGATAATAGTCTTCGTCTGAAATAAAGACATGGAGGGAAATGTAGAAGGAAGGAATTTAAACTTCTAGAGGGAAGAGGGATTTGGAGCCGTAGATGATAGGGAAAGGAGTAACACCTATTGGGGTGTATATATTAGTCTAGTAGGCCCAAAGGATGAAAGGAATGTGAAGGTTCCAGTCACGACCCAACTTATCAATAGTTTTAGCAAGAGTTTTACGAAGGATCTTGTTGGAGGCTTTGGCCTGGTTGTTAACCTAGGGATAGTAGGGAGAAGATAATCTAAGTTTAATATCAAAGGATTCATAGAGCTTCTTGAGGTATTTATTTTTGAAGGAATTTTTGTTGTTTGTGATTAGCTTATGATGAACACGAAAGTGGCACATGATGTGTTATTAAATGAAGTTGATTATTTGATTAGCTTTGGTTGATGTGAGTGGAATAGATTCCACCCACTTGGTTAATTATTTAGTAGTGGTGATGATACAATGATGGCACTACGAAGAGCACAGATTGATAGTGCCAATGAGGTGGGTTGCAGAGTCTGGCTAGGGATATGGATAAGATTAGAATTCTGCTAACAATTAACACACTTTTTAACATACTCATAGTAGTATTGGTTAAGGGTTAGGCCAGTAATATCCCAAGTGAAGGACACACTTAGTGACAGTTAAGCCAATAAATTTTTCACCATATATGTCATCATGGACCTCTTGAATATCATGAGTAGATTCTAAATACTTAAGGCAGCATACGAGAATGCCATCAAACCCACATTTGTAAAGTATTTTTCCAAGGAAAAAAAAATGGGTTACACGTTGAAGGAAGGATCTCATACCATTCTTAGAAATATCGGAGGGGATCTTGGATTGGGATAAGTATTTGAATATCTTAGACTACCAAAGATAAAATTTATTGGTATCGATGTGATTGACATGGGGAATCTCATGGACATAAGATGGTTGATCAAGACATTGAACAATAATAAAGATTTTAGGCTCTCCCATTGTCTATGGGATAAACGATGCAAGGGAATCCATCATGTCAGAAAAGTGATTGGATGATCATGGGATGGATTGGATGGTATATGAATTGAATGATTCAAGGAGAAAGATGATGACATTCATATTTTTTTAAAGAATGTCATTTTTACATTAATAGGTGTCTATAACTTGATTGATGATGAGCTAGGAATCTCCATAGATATCAAGAATTTCAATTCCAAGTATGAAGGTAGTTTGAAGGCCCAAGATGAGAGCTTCATACTCAGTAATATTTTTGGTGCATTAGAAATCAAGTTTATAAGAGAGGGGAATAGGGGTGCCCCAAGGAGGAATAATGATGACACCAGTGCCTCCCCCTTGTTTACATTTAGATCCATCAAATAAGAGTTTCATTTTGAGAGGAGAGTATTCATATTGGAAGTGGAAGATAGATTCATTGGTAAATTTTTCATGGGGAAGATGATCGTCCGGGAGAGGGGGCCTAAACAAGTTTATCAGCAATAGCCTGGCCCTTGATGGATTTTTGAGAGATGAAATCTAGGTCAAACTCTATCATGATCATGATCCATCAAGTGATTCAGTCAGTGTGATAAGGTTTGGAATGCATGGTCTTAAGAATGTGGAAGCTAGAAACAATGAAGGTTTTATGGTAAAGAAGGTAATGAAAAAGTTTAGAAGTAGAAAAGAAGATGGAACAACACTACTTTTTAGCTTCAATGTAGTGGGTTTCATAGTCAAGAAGGGTACAACAGATATAATAAACAACCTTCTCCCTTCCTTTCTTGTCATGGTGTGCTAACATGGAACCTAGAGTTTGATCGAAGGAAAAGATATAGAGATAGAAAATATCTCCCTCGTGTGGAGGTGTTGAGCACAGGTGGAGAAAGAAGATATTGTTTAAGATCATCAAAGGATTTCTAATAGTTGGCATCCCAATTGAATTGGACGTCTTTACGAAGAACATGGTGAGAGGGCTGGAAATGATCAGAGAGTTGTGAAATGAAATGACATATCAATTAGAGTCGTCCTTGAAGAATGTGAAGTTGCTTGAGGTTAAAAGGGGGAGGCGTCTCTAGGATGGCCTAAATTTTTTTGGGATCATCTTTAATACCCATGATAGAGATGATGAATCCAAGGATTTTACCAATTAATACTCCAAATAGACACTTGGTAGGACTAATACGAAAAAGAAAGCAGATGAGGCAATTGAAAAGGATTTCAAGAACAAAAATATGGTCGCGACGATGCTTGGATTTACCCAAGAGGTCATCAATATAGTCTTCCACAGTTTTTATAGATGAGTTCATAGAAGATATAGTTCATCGCACATTGGTAAGTGGCACTAGAATTTTTTAAACCAAAAGGCATGATGCGATAACATAAATTCCCCCAAGGGGTGATGAAGGAAGTCTTATGATGGTCTTTTGGGGCGATATGGATCTAATTGTAACCAAGAAAACAATCCATGAGAGAGAGCTTCTCATGGCTAGCCATGAGGTCAATGAGATGATCGATGTTGGGAAGGGGAAATTCATCCAGGGGTATTTGAATCTCATAAATCGGTATAGATGTGGAGATTTCTAGAATATTTGGTGATAGGTATGATATTCGAGACACATTTTGGATAATCAATAGGTTGGATAAAGTTAGCAGAGAGAAGACATTATAGATCTTCTTTGAAAATAAGGGAAACACGGGGATACATGTGACGTAACTTATGTTTGACAGGTTTGGCGTCAGGGACGATGACGATGCTATGGATGATGATAAAAGGATTGAGACTAGACATGCATGAGTGTGACCATGCAAAGGCTTGGATATGTTTTGACCAGAAGGAGGTAAAGGCTTTGAGCTCTTAAGGATCAAGATATTGGCTAACCTTAAGGATTCGGGGCTCTTGGGGATACCCTATGTTTATTTTTATAATGGATTCATTGAGGATGGTTGAAGTATCAGGAGGACCCCATGTAAGCAATAATGGATTTTTCATCACTACATTAGAGGATGGAAATGGTAGGGGAATCCTCCCTTATCATCTTAGAATTCCTAAGAGGAAATGATCGGGTTTCATTTTCAACCTGATAAGTGATTGGTCCAAGAGAAATGGTGGAGACTTTAAAAAATTAGGGGGATAGATCCAGTATCATCTGGGTCTATGAGATAGTCAGATGGAGAAAAGGGAGGTGACTCAATGATGATGTGGGAAGAAGTAGAAGTGCATGGAGGAGGAGTGGAGGGATATTTCTATCCCAATCTTAATTTCTCATCTGGTTCATGGGATTAATTAAGGACAAGATCATGAATACCTTTTTCATAATGTCCTAAATTATATCCTTTCCATGCATAGTGATAAAGGTAAGTATGAATAATGGATTTACTATATTGGAATCTGAAACCATTAGTGTATGATTTTGTGTGAGGGTGATCTTCAAAATGAGAAGAAGGTTGATCAAAGACACCTTAGACCATATTGGTTTTGAGAAAAAAAAGGGACCGAATGAGATGACATCCCCAACATTGGACTAGTACATAGGGGCCTTGTCAGGGTGACAAAGGAAATTTATGGAATAAAGGGAATTAAGAGCGAGGAGTTGATACTCCCCCAAGGTAAGGAATTGCATCACATCATCAAAATATCCATCATGGGGTAACTTAGATGCATGCACAAAAGAGCTGATGGATGCTTCAGAAGAAGGATATGGCTTAAGGACAAGCACATCATTTGTTCGATAAGTCATGTGACATGATTTAAAGGGAGGGTAATCAGCATGGAGAGTATGAATCTTCCCTTCATGTTCATATTTAATACAATTGTGGAGAGTAGATGGGATGCAATGCATGGCGTGAATCCAAGGGCATATAAAAAATACATTATACTAAAAATCCCCTTCTAAAGTGTAGAAGCTCTCATGAAGAATTTTATGGCCAACATGGAGGGGAAGGATAAGTGTTCCCAAATTAGGGGTGATAACGTCATTTAAGGCATGAAGAACAATAGGGGACTTGGTGACAATGTTGTCAGGGATCTTAAGCTGATTGAATGTGTGGGAAGAAATTATGTTGATATTAGAACCATTATCAATCATGGATCAGTGGATGAAGGTGTCATTGATACGAACCATGATGAAGAGAGGAAGATCATGGTCTTCAGGAAGAATGTCAGGGATTTTAGAATCCTTAAAGGATATTTTAGTGGAAGCTACAAGAGATCTAACAATATCCACGAGGGGTTAAGGCTCATCAGATGATATAGGGATGCGCTGGAAAACTTCAATAAGATAATGTTTATGGTTGGGGGAGCTTTAGATGAGCTCATAAAGATAAATCTAAATAGGAGCTTGGTGCAACTAATTTACGATGATCTACTCGATAGAAATAGGATTAGGAGTAGCTAGGTTAGACACCTTAGCCTTAGAAGAAAAGGGGGGTAGAGGTAATGGATGAGGGGAAGGCTCACTGGGAGGAGCAACAATGAAGACTTTAGATTTGTATGAGGTGGATGGTTTGGTCTCGTAAGGGCGAGACCTATTGGTAATATGAATAAGATCTATGTAAAGAGGTGGGTTCCCTTTAGAAGATAGAGAATCCAGGGGTGGAATAAAAGTAAAGACGGACATATAATTCTTGGACTTGGTCAGAAGGTCAGATTTGGATGAGAATGGGCTAGGGGATGAAAGAGTGTCTTATTCTTCAACAAGGAGATCATATTATTCCATAAGACTATCAACAAGAGCACTAAGGGCTTTACAATTCGTTGTAGTGTGTCTTGGAACATGATCGTAGGAAAAAATAACATTAGGATCAAACCAGATGGTTTTTTTCCCATGTGGGTCAAAGAGTTTGAAAGGTGGAAGGGTGAGCATGAATGCATAGATAAGACATTGAAACACCTCGGCATGATATTTTATGGGAATTTTGGAGCATGAAATCTTAGGGATTTGGTACGGGCTTCATTTAGAAGAACTGGATGGGGGTAGAAGAGGGGTATTTTTCTTATGAGGTTGGATAGGAATTCTAGCCCTATATTTTAACATGGGAGGAATGGTGTGTATTGATTGAGATTGAAATAGTTTTGATGATGACTAAAAAGATGAATAAATAGGCAATTCAGATTTAGTAGGATTAGATTATTTAGATGTAGTTTTAGAGGGATGGGTGGTAGATTTGGATCTTGATAGAGAGATGGTGGGTGGTTTGGATGAAGGTTTGTGTCCTTAAAGTGAAGGAGGGATCCCCAAGATAGATGTTTGGACACTAGGTGGTTGAGATCGAGGAGATTTAGGAGGGGTCAACTCAAGTTTCTTATGTGGATGGGTAAGTGATTGTTAGATAGGTGCACCAAGATTATTAGGTTTACGTTGTGGGTATTTACTCTTGATAGGGATGATAATAATATCGACATGGGGATATTTTGAGAGGAAAATAATGGGGAGTTTAATATTGGTGATATAATGGACTCACTAGGAGATGAGGGGGAAGTATATGTGATAGGAGAGGATGTAGAGGGGAGGGGTAGAATATGGACATCATATCTATGAGTGTCTAAGGAAGGTGTGAAGGTAGAGGGTGGAGAACGATCAGATGGATGCACAAGGGTGGATGTCGATGGGATTTTTTAGATAAGGGTAGATGTAGTACAGTTGTAGGAAGGTGTAGAGGAAGAAGTGGGTGATGGGTCTGGTGTAGAAGTAGGCATAGGAAAAAGAGAATAAGGTATGATGGATGCAAGAAGAGTAGGCTCAAATGTGGTAGATGTGGGGATGATATATATATATATATATATATATATATATATATATATATACAATGGGCTTAGAGATAGATGTAGATGAGGCTGATGAATCGATCAAAGAGAATGATGTAGGGACTATGTTTATGGTACTAATGGTATGAGATTTAGGTGCTCGAGATATAGAAAGGGATACTTGGCTAGTAGGTGGGTGATTGGGAAAAGGTTGTTTAAATATTTCAAGTAGTTGATTGGGATGGGCATTAGAATTACTCACTTGAAGGTCACCTTGGTTGATAAGTCGGTGAACAAGGTCCTTAAAGGTACAACACTTATTGATGTCATGCCTGCATAGACTTGATGATGTTTTTAATAGGTGTCCTCGCGATACCAAGCGGGCTTGGGTTATGATTTTTCTAAAGGTCAGATTGGAAGGAGTTAGATGATATTGGAAACTATAAGCTTATAAAAAGTGGAACTATAAGACTCCCCGAGGGGGGTATAGTTTAGGGTAGGATAAGGATCTCATTATTGCAGCCTATATTTTACCCACAAAAGCCCAAGGTGTGTTGGCACATCACTCAGCTTGAACTGAGTGCTCACCCAAAGCGTGCAAGGGTATCAAGTCCCTCTTTGATGTCAGCTTGTACAAGGAGTTAGCATGATTATGCACATATTCTAGATCCATCAAAGATAATTAAGTATAAGAAGGTGCATAAACTAGATCTAGATATTAACCATATGAAAGAACAATTAAACAAGAACCAAGATAAACTTTACCATGCAATATCCATTCAAAGATGCATCTACAATCAATATCTAGCCAAAAATATCGATTATATTAATTGTTGTAAAACACATAAGCTTCTTACATACATAACCAAGTCATCATAGTCATGCACACCCATAAACTCGCAGCATAACTTTATAAAACATAGAAATATCTAAACCGTGTAAATCAATACATATTTATAGGGGTGGGGAATTTCCCTTCACCTCCCATGCACCTTTCAAAAATAGGCCACATGCTAATAATAATGATGCACCTTTACATAATAGATACGAGAGTATGTAAGTGTTACACATATTTCACCCCCGGGTGAAATAGTGGATCGAATCACGACCCCACTTGAAGAAACTTGAGAAAAACTCATCTAGATCCTACAAATTGGTTGTAAGAAGATTCAACAATGGAGTGGCAGAGGCCAAGAAAGATCAAAGGACCCTGTATAGAAAGAAAACGACTTTGTCAGGCCATTTCTACATCTTAAATCCATCCTCCAAGTTACAGGTAGGTAGAACTATAAAATAGCAAGGTCAGACAATAACGATCAATGCTACAAAGAAGCCAAAAGAAGGAAGAACGATAAAGATTCAAAGTCCTCATGCTCGAATTGGTTCAGGAAAAGGGCAAAAAATGACTAAGTATGGAGGAAGAAGCGGAAAGGACCACGTGCCTTAACGACGATGTTTCAAGGGTGAATCCAAAAGGAGAAGTCCAAACTTGCACCAGGCTTCCACGTGTCCAAAGTCTCCAAAAGTTTTGGGGCATTGAAAAGTCTTCAGCTGAGAGTGAAGTGTGCCAAGTGTCAGCTTGGTGCAAATTCACAAAGGGAACCTAGGGAAAAGACTCAAACTTGTGCCAGCCCTCCACGTAGCCAAGGGTCAAACAGGGTCAAATGGTGGGCTTCGAAATTTGTTAAGTATAGAAGTGCAAGAAGAGAGTGCCGCGTGTCAGCCTGGCGCATTTCCAAGAGTTAGTCCTGGGTGAAAACCCAAATGAGCGTGAGGCTGTCATGTAGCTCAAAATCTAAAAAGTAAGGACCGTTGAACAATCGAAAAAAGTAGTAGAGGCAGACAAGTGTCAGCCTGATGCTCCTCTAAAGGAAAACTTTGGGTTGGATTTGCAAACATGTGCGGTGCCTCCACGTGTCCTCAAAGGGGGGCAGAGTTAGTTGAATTTTCAAAGCATTAACAGGCTGACAGAGGCTACCAAGTGTTTCAAGTACACTATTTCAAGGAGAAAATGGAAAAGAGATTCCAGAGCAAGCACCAGAGTGAAGTGTGTCCCAGGGGAAAGCGGGGAGTCAGGGAAAAGGTTAGTTTTTTTCCCTTTGCCTCAAAAGGGGTAAAAGTTCTAAAAAGACCCGCGACTCCACCCAAGAGGGAAAAAGTCAACATATAGACCTGAGTCAAAGCCAAGGTGGGGCATCGGGGAGAAAAGTGAAAATTTTCCTTTTGTCCAAAAGGCATAAAGGTAAAAATGGAAACACGTTTCCTAGCCAACCAAAAGGAGCCACGTGTCCAGATGGAGTTTTGGGGCTGCGGAGGTTTTTGAGTTTTTGCATTTTTTGTGAAAAGGGCCAAAAGGTAAATTGTGGGCCGTGGACCCAAATTTTTATCCCAATCTGGGTGCCACGTATCCCAATTAAAAGAGGGACCCATTCTCAAGTTGTTTTCTTGCCTATTTGTATAGAATCAATGCAAAACTTCAAAAGGGCATATCTTTCGACTCAGGGCTCGAGAGATTGTGAATCTGATATCATTGGAAAGATATCGACCTCGTCTACACCATGGGAGTTTGAAAATTTAATTTTTGAGAGGGTAGGTGGAAGAAAAATGGAGAAACAGTCTTTGAGCTTTCAATGTAGGATCATCAGTCTCAACAACCAGATCAGATTCAATCTATTTCTGCCATTTCCTCTTCCTTCAAGGTGTCGGATCAAGGATCGATGCAGTAAAGATGGATTCAAGGGAAGATTTCAGCATAAAACATTAACAACGATGGTTGAGATTTGACCCGCATTTTCCCACTTCTCTCTCCCTTTTTATTCTCTCAGATCGGTTCTATAAATGCGAGGATAGGATTCATTGTAAAGGGTTAGATATTATTAGTTTTACAGGCTCCGCTTCTCCTTCTAGTAAAGGATTTTTGGGGTTCAGGCCTTCCTTTAAATTTGTATTACGTTTCTACCTTTTGGCTATTCTGTAATGAACTGTATCAATCTATTAGAGAAATAAAATATGTTTGTGATCGATCTCAGATCCTTCTTGTTTCTTTTGCTTCTATCTGATCTATCGTTACAGATATGGTTGTCTGTGTTTGTTTTTTGTATGAATTTTATTAGTTTGTGTCAAAGGCAAACTTAGTATTCGTCATTCCTTTGGTGCATCACTTGGTAGTTTAGTTATTTCTCATTTTTGTACTCTTGTATCCCTATCTCCTTGGAAAGTCTTAGACTAGGTATAGATATAGATCCTCTGCAAATCCTCACGCATGCACCTAAATAGAGGAATAAGGAACCAACCTTTAATCTGGAGAGCTTTTCCAATTTGCAAGGTCCCACACCTTAGGAAAAGTTCCATGTTATGCAATCACACCAGATGATTGTGCCTTAGAAAATCAGATCTTTAGAAATCATTTGGGGTGCTATGATTTTGCACTAACAGTTTTGGCACACCCGGTGGGAGCAAGAAGTCTTTATCTTATTACAATAGGAATTGATGTACACTTGTTGTGATTATGTCTTCTAAGAAGCCTTAAAATTGTACATTTGGTGACTCCAAAAGAAACAAATCTACCGGTTTCAACAGCCCAAGCTTGGGAGATTCATGAATCTCACCCTGTCTAGACCAAGGAAAGAAGGTATATTTGAATACTTGCGTCTATCCCCAAGTAGAAAAAGGAGAGGAAGAAGATTTTAGAGGTCTCCATCTCCACCAATTAGGGCTTTATCAACACCTCCTCCCAGTAGACCGTTCATTCAACCAAGAGGAGTGCTCAGACTGATCCGAATGGCTCAGCCAAATCCTTATGTTAACTTCACTGGCAGTAGTCCACTCACCTCTATTGCACAAAAACTAGTTCCGATTACACCATTAAAGAGCATCCCACATTTCATTGGGTAAAATCAAACTTCTCCTGGCGACCATGTCCAAGATATTACAAATGTTTACACGATCCAAAAAATCCATAAGATGGACATTGCAGTCAAATTACTCACCTCTTCATTCAAAGGGAAAGCTTCACAATGGTTTAGGAGTCTCCCGACAGGCTCTATCCAGAATTGGAATCAGCTACGCACAGCTCTTCACAATCAGTTTGGAGAGAAAGGTGATAACTTGTCTTTATTGGAACAACTAACAACAATCAAGAGATCCCCGAACGATCAGCTGACAGACTTCAACCTCAGATTCCAGCGGACCTGGGATAGGATTCCAACAACAGTAAAGCCCACTAATGAATTTGCCTTCTTATACTTTCTTAGGGCTTTAAATTTTTATATTTCTCTGATGATTTAGTCAATGGGAGGCACTACATTACCTACATCATATAGCCTCTCGATAGGGGCTGAGAACCATTTGATTCAAGCTGGGAAAATCACTCCTAGGCCATCCATGCCTCTGTAACCTGAGTTAGGAAGCCCAGATACTATCCAAGTGCCTACATTAGCTCCTATACCCACCTCCAGGAGTCAGAGCTTAGCCGAAGCTTCCACTTCATCACATAATACTGATAAAGAGTTTCAAGAAGTGGTAATGAAGCAATTTCAAAACTTTGGGAATGAGCTAGTAACCATCAAAAGACAAGCTCAGATTTTCAAGCTATACTAGCCCCAAGCTCAATATCAAGTTAGACCCCAGTATTAGCAGAATAGGCCACCACATCAAACCGTAAATCAGAGCTAGGACTAAGGATAGCCACAAACTGCTAGGACTTTCAGGTCTTATGATCCAAATATAGCATCAACATCAAAGGTTTTGGTCCTTGCACATAACAATATGGCACAAGAATATGACTGGTGTTTTCCATGTAGTTAGCCACATAACCAATCCATGTGTTTTAATGGTGCTCTAAATCATACTCTAATGGTGCAAACTAGTATGCTACCATAAGAATCTGGCCAAGAGGGAGATTAATAGTAAGGAGTCCAGTAAAGTGAACCTCAAGGAGAGATTATGCTTTTCAATTGGCAGGCTGAAGACTTCTATGGGATGAATCAGTCCCCTGCTCAAGATGTGGCTACCAATACATGGTCCAAAAATAGAAGTCTTGGGGAAGGCCAACCACTGAACTCAGGTGACCCTCAACCTTCCACCACTCCACAAGGTCTTGGTGTTCCAAAAGAAACTCCCAACATGCAGAACTAATCCAAGTCACCTTCCAAACCAAGTTAGGCATCGGCTATAACAACCCATGTGTAAGAAAGAAATGTGTCTGGGAAGGGGCAGAAAAAGGATATCTCATTCAATATTATTGAGCAAATGAAGAAGAAAAGTGTGAACATATCACTATGGGAGTCATTGGCCATTCCAGGGTAGAGAGATTTGTTGTAAAATGCCATGCAAAATTGGTCAAGTTAAAGTCAACCTCCTAACCAGTAAGAGAGAGTGCTTTCCAATGCAGTTCAACCTGAGAGGAACCAGGGAGAACAACAAGGTAAGAACTTGAGGCCTCCTCCATTCTATGTCTCATTTATTATTGGAGATAAATTAGTGCACAATCATATGATTGACTCTAGGGCTAGTAGTTCTGTGATGCCCAACCAAATAGTTGATCAGTTGGGTCTCAAATATGAAGTCATCTCTAGAGGAGTAGTTCAATTAGATGGGACAACAGTGACCACTGTAGGAATCATCCAAGACCTAAGCCTCACTCTACACGCCTGCCCCAATGTAACTATCTTGCAAAATGTGTCCATCATAGATTTTCCACCACATTTTGCTTTGTGTCTGTCTAGGGACTTCACTTCCAAAATTAGAGGCTACCTATTTGTTGATTGGTCACATATGCTCTTTAAGACAAGGTATGGAGTGAAGGCTACAATAAGATCTAAACATATTGCTGATTATCATATTGAACCCTATGTGCCTAGCCCAATCAACGCCAACTGCTCAACTTTTGATCAAGAGGACCTCCTAAGCACTTCTGAAGCAAATACCAAGGTGGGATGTATCCCAAACTTGACTCTTGATGATTGGGCAAAAAAAAGCCATGCTTTTGACCCCTATAGGGAAATGGAAGAATTTGAGCTAGGCATCGACTGCCTACGTGAAGAGAACCAGCCTCTGCCTGACCTAATCAAGCCAAAATACAAGGATGACAATGAGGTGTGGCAATTGTTCTTTGATGGTTCAAGGAGTAGATAAGGAGCTGGAGGAGGAGCCATGATTATGTCCCCCAGAGGTATGAGATATTATTCAGCCTTCATATTCTAGTTCACATGCTCAAATAACACTGCTGAATATGAGGCTTTAGTCCAAGGTCTTCAGTGGGCAAGGAAGCTGGGAATCAAGAACTTGCAAGTATTCGGTGATAGTGAGCTGGTTGCTAATCAAGTAAGAGGACTAAATGCTGTTAAAAATGACATGCTCAAGAACTATAAGAGTAGGGTATGGGATCTCATGGAAGATTTCAAGGCTTTCAACATTGTGTCCATACCCAGAAAAGAGAATGAAGCTGCTGATAGACTTGCAGTAGTTGGAGCAACATTTGATGTGGTGGACAACATCAAGAGAGACAAAGAACAACCACATATCCATGTGGTTGTGAGGCCATCAGTGCCAAATAATAATACATGCTGGCAGGTGTTTGAGAATGATCAGCAGATCATCAATTTTTTGTAAGAAGAGGCTGAATTCTTGGCCCATAATTAAAACAAACTAGAGCAGCAATATGGGAACCAGATAGTACAACTTGCATACAAACAAGCTTCCCAAAGGATTAGTGACCCTGGAATCCATTTTCAATCCTAATGATCAGTTTAGAAAAGAAAATACTAACATGTAGGATAAGGGAAAGGATTCAAAGTCAATCCCAGTTAGAGAAGGCAAAACACTTCAAATTTCCAAGGTGGCCACCGAGCGGGAAAGGTATGAATTTATACAACTTTGCCAAGAGTTCCCTGACATGTTTGCTTGGAGTTATGAAGACCTAAGGGGTTTTAATCCAAAACTAGCACAACACATAATTGAATTGGACCCAGCTACTTAGCTGTATCAAGCAGAAGCAGAGACCAGTCAACCCACATATTGAGCCTCTGATGAAAAGGGAGCTGAACAAACTAATAGAGGTAATAATCATATCTCCAATTAAACACTCTAGTTGGGTTGCAAATCTGGTCCTAGTCAGAAAGAAAAATGGAGAAATCAGGCTGTGTGTTGACTTAAGGGATTTGAACAGAGCCTCCCTCAAAGATTACTACCCACTCCCTTTAATGGAACAGATTTTGCAAGTAGTGTCTGGGTCAGAGAGATTTTCTCTCTTAGATGGCTATTCGAGATACAATCAGATCATGGTGAAAGAAGATGATCAATTCAAAACTACTTTCACCACCAAATGGGGCACCTATGCATATAAAAAAATGCCATTTGGACTGTCCAATCCTAGTTCTACTTTCCAAAGAGCCATGGATATGGCATTTAAAGGGATAATCAACCAGATAGTGTTGATATATCTGGATGATATCACTGTGTTATCTAAGAACGTGGTAGACCACCTTTTCCATCTAAGGCAGGTGTTTCAAAGATGCAGAAGATTTGGGGTGTCTTTGAACCCCAAAAAATGCATATTCTTGGCCCATGAGGGAAAGCTTTTGGGCCACATTGTGTCTAAGGAGGGTCTGGAAATTGATCCAGAAAGGGTTGAAGCAATAAAAGCACTGCCATTTCCAAGTCACAAGAAGGCTCTTCAAAGCTTCTTGGGGAAGATCAACTTTGTTCGAAGGTTTGTCCCAAACTTTCCTGCTCTGGTTAAGCCAATAAAACTGATGCTGAAGAAGAGCTTAGCATTCAGATGGACATCTAAAGGAAAGACAAGCTTTGAAGCTATCAAAGAGGCCATATCATAGGCCAAAAATCTTGTAAATCTAGATTTTTCCAAGGACTTCATATTGTATGCCTTTGGCGGAAATGACACTATCTCTGCAATCTTGGTTCAACAGAACAAAGAAAAATCAGAATAACCAATTGCTTTCTTCAGTAATAGTCTAGAAGACTATGAGGTGAGGTATTCCTTCATTGAGAAGCAAGTCCTGGCGGTGATCAGAGGACTGAAGAAGTTTAAGCATTTGGTGTCAAACAACAAAATCCAATTATTGGTCTCCCATGCAAGAGTCAAAGAATTCCTCCTGAGAAAGGACCTGAATGAGAAACGTGCAGGGTGGATTACTCATGTCATGGAATATGACATTGAGATTAAGGTCACGAAGATGGTCCATGGGAGGGGCTTGTGTGAGCAGCTAGCCTCTTCTCTACAAGATGAAATAAACAGTGAGAAGGAGGTTGTTCTGATTCTACAACATGATCAAGAAAAAGAAATAAATGATGTACCTACTCCTTGTTGGACCCAAGACATGGTGCATTTCCTTCAAACCGGCCTATGCCCTCATGGCATGAATAAATAAAAAAGAAGGCATTTCAGGTTACAGGCCATTCCATATGTTCTTATTGATGGTGTCTTGTTTAAAAGAGACATCAATGTTATTCTGCTGAGATGCATTGGGACAGATCAAGTGGAGAGAGTGCTACAAGAATTTCATGTTGAAGTAGCTGGAGGCCATTTTGCCCCAAGAGTGACAACACTCAAAATCATGAAAGTAGGATATTATTGGCCCAGAGTGTTTAGTGACTCTTATACATGGATTAAAAGATGCAAGAATTGTGCTTTATTCAAAGGGAATGAGAAGATAGACAACATTTCCATTGCACCCAATCTCGGTCAACCAACCTTTTATGCAGTGGGGATTGGACTTCATTGGATTCGTCAATCCAAACTCAAGCCAGGGTCACAAATGGATCCTAATAGCCACAGAATATTTTACCAAATGGACCGAGGCAGTGGCACTCATGGAGGCAAATGAGTCTAGTATCCTAGATTTCTATGAAGGAATAGCAACCAGATTTGGAGTGTCAGCCACCATCATATCAGATAATGCATTAGCATTTATAGGTTCCAAGATCACAGGATGGGCTGTCAAGAATGGGACTTATTTGAGCACCTCATCAAATTATTACCCTCAGGGTAATGGCCAGGCTGAGTCTACAAACAAGAATCTGTTAAAGATCATCAAGAGAACTCTGGATGAGAATCAAAGGACTTGGCACACAAAGCTGAAAACAACCTTATGGGTTGATAGAATAACACCCAAGAGATCCACAGGTAGCTCTCCATTCAAGCTTGTCTATGGGAAAGAGGCAGTGTTTCCTATATCACTTGAGTTACCAGCATTGGAGCTTGTGAAGCAACTAGAGATGTCTGAGTTTGCACCAATGGAGGTCAGGTACGCGAAGCTGATAAAATTAGAAGAATCCAGAGAGAGTGCTCTCCAAGCATTGGAGAGGAGTTAGGCTTCAATCAAGAAGTTATTCAAGACAAGAAATAAAAATCAAGGACTTTCTAGGAAGGAGACCTAGTTTTGAAGTGGGACGTAGATCGAGAAAAACCAAGGAGACATTCTAAGTTTGATGCCATCTGGAGTGGTCCTTATATGATAATAAGATGCAAAACTAGCAATGCTTTCCAGTTGTCCTCATTGGAGGGTGAAGTGTTGTAGATCCCAGTGAACGTGATCTATCTCAAGCACTGCTACTAAAAGGGAAGTCCCACTCTGTACATATTAGTTTAGTTTCTCTTTCCTCTAAGTGCTTCTGTACATTGTCTTGTTGTAGCATAGATTGCTTTCCTCTTAAGTTCTTTGCATGCTCTGTATGTTCCATTTCGAGCATGTATGATTTCAATTTTGTACATAGTTGTGGTGTTGTTTTGTTTCTCTTGTACAGTTCATTCAGAAAAACAGATGAGGCCCTGTTTTAAAACAATTTTCTACTCTCAGAAATATTCATTTTGAGATTTTCTTATGAAATTTGAGAGCACAGGCAGTCGTGCCATGAACTAGAGGCATAAATAATATTATCCTGTTATTCTTGACTCCACGCCCAACAGATACGACAAGGAAACTGATCTCTTCATCCAGTAGGTAGATGTCCCCACAAGTCGCCAAATTGTTACCCATATTTCACCCCTGGGTGAAATAGTGGATTGAATCATGACCCCGCTTGAAGGAACCTGAAGAAAACTCATCCAGATCCTGCAAATTCAGGTTGTAAGAAGATTCAATAATGGAGTGGCGGAGGCCAAGAAAGATCAAAGGACCCTGTACAGAAAGAAAATGACTCTGTTGGGCTATTTCTACATCTTAAATCCATCCTACAAGTTACAGGTAGGCAGAACTATAAAATAACAGGGTCAGAAAATAAGGATCAATGCTACAAAGAAGGAAGAAGAAGGAAAAATGACAAAGATTTGAAGTCCTTAGGCTTGAATTGGTTCAGGAAAAGGGCAAAAAATGACTAAGTATGGAGGAAGAAGTGGAAAGGACCACATGCCTTAATGGTGTTGTTTCAAGGGTGAATCCAAAAGGAGAAGTCCAAACTTGCACCATGCATCCAAAGTCCCCAAAAGTTGCTGATCATTGAAAAGTATTCGACTGAGAGCGAAGCATGCCAAGTGTCAGCTTGGTGTAAATTTACAAAGGGAACCCAAGGTGGAGAGTCAAACTTGCGCCAGCCCTCCACGTAGCCAAGGGTCAAACAAGGTCAAAAGGAGGGCTTCGAAATTGGTTAAGTATAGAAGTGCAAGCGGAGAGTGCCGTGTGTCAGCCTGGCGCATTTCCAAGAGTCAGTACCCGGATGGAAACCCAAATGAGCATGAGGCTACCACGTAGCTCAAAATCTAAAAAGTAAGGACCGTTGAACATTCCACAAAGTAACGGAGGTAGACAAGTGTCAACCCGATGCTCCTCCAAAGGAAAAATTTGGGTTGGATTTGCAAACATGCGCGGTGCCTCCATGTGTCCTCAAAGGGGGCAGAGTTAGTTGAATTTTCAATGCATTAAACAGGCCGTTCGAGGCTATCAAGTGTCTTAAGTACACTGTTTCAAGGGGAAAATGGAAAATAGATTCCCGAGCAAGCACTAGAGTGATGTGTGTCCCAGGGGAAAGTGGGGAGTTGGGGAAAAGGTTAGTTTTTCACCCTTTGCCTCAAAAGGGGTAAAAGTTATAAAAAGACCTGTGACTCCACCTAAGAGGGAAAAAGTCAACATACAGACCCGAGTCAAAGCCAAGGTGGGGCGTCGAGGAGAAAAGTGAAAATTTTCCTTTTGTCTAAAAGGCATAAAGGTAAAAATGGAAACACGTTTCCCAGCCAACCAAAAGGAGCCATGTGTCCAGATGGAGTTTCGGCGTTGCGGGGGTTTTTGAGTTTTTACATTTTTTGTACAAAGGGCCAAAAAGGTAAATTATGGGCCGTGGACCCAAATTTTTATCCCAATCTGGCTGCTACGTATCCCAATCAAAAGAGGGACCCATTTTCAAGTTGTTTTCCCACCTATTTATACAGAATCAATGCAAAACTTCAAAAGGGCATATCTTTCGACTCAGGGCTCGAGAGATTACGAATTTGATATTGCTAGAAAGATCTCGACCTCATCTACACCATGGGAGTCTACAAATTTAATTTTTGAGAGGGTAGGTGGAATAAAAATGGAGAAACGTCTTCAAGCTTTCAATGCAGGATCATCAGTCTCAACAAATAGATCGGATTCGATCTATTTCCGTCGTTTCCTCTTCCTTCAAGGTGCTGAATTGAGGATCGATGCAATAAAGATGGATATGGGGGCAAGATTTCAGCAAAAAACATTAACAACGGTGGTTGAGCTTTAGACCACATTTTTCTGCTTCTCTCTCCCTTTTATCCTCTCATATCGGTTCTATAAATATGAGGACAAGATTCATTGTAAAGGGTTAGATATTCTTAGTTTTGTAGGCTCCCTTCTCCTTCTAGCAAAGGATTTGTGGGGTTTAGGCCTTCCTCTAAAATTGTATTACGTTTCTAGCTTTCAGCTATTCTGTAATGAACTGTATCAATCTATTATAGCAATAAAATACATTTGTGATCAATCTTAGATCCTTCTTGTTTCTTTTTCTTCTATTTGATCTCTCGTTACAGATATGGTTGTCCGTGTTTGTTTATTGTATGCATTTTATTGGTTTGTGTCAAAGGAAAACTAAGTATTCATCATTCCTTTGGTGCATCACTTGATAGTTTAGTTATTTCTCATTTATGTACTCT
Source organism: Taxus chinensis (assembly GCA_019776745.2). NCBI lineage: Eukaryota > Viridiplantae > Streptophyta > Pinopsida > Cupressales > Taxaceae > Taxus > Taxus chinensis. The sequence goes on along the minus strand of CM034153.1, from coordinate 715,682,730 downwards.
TTTATCCCTATCTCCTTGGAAAGTCTTAGACTAGGTATAAATATAGATCCTCTGTAAATCCTCACATATGCACCTAAATAGAGGAATAAGGAACCGGCCTTTAATATGGAGAGATTTTCCAATTTGCAAGGTCCCACACCTTAGGAAAAGTTCTATGTTATGCAATCACACCAGATGATTGTGCCTTAGAAAATCAGATCTTTAGAAATCATCTGGGGGTGCTATGATTTCGCACTAACATCAAGCTCACTAATAATGAATCATCTAATAATACAACTACAGTATAATCCTATTATTATCTCCAAAACTATGCATGATGCTTGATATTCTACTCATCCAAAATAGCCTTTATGTGCTCCCTAAGTCTTCTTCAAAACGTGCACTACACTCCATGTCTATACTTAGCCCCAAACTATAAAATGGATAAGTCCTTATTTGAACCTTCCTTGGGTACGCACTATTTTTCTATACTCCTGTGCACTTGGTGTCCATGCACCCAATCATTTTATGCTTTCATAATTAGGTTGTTTTCTATCAACCCAACATTACCCTAGACTAATTTCATTGTCATCCTCAAAAATGGGAAATCCCAAATTATCTCTCCAAGAATAAAGAATAATGAATGAAAGAATAAAAGAATAACTATACCACAAGAATGAGGAAATACTTAGGAACCCTCTACATCTACCTAAAGAATCAACTTTAGATATTCTCCTTTTATCTGTGCCTCCAACTCACTCTAGTCCCTCAGTGTTTTACTAGTTTCATCAGGAATGTCTGTAACCATGGCTTCTAGCTCATTGAAATTCATGTTTCCACTTTCATTCTATAATATTCTAACAACATGTCTATGCAAAAGCTCTACTACAACTTGTGAGGTTGTGGGTGCTTGGCATATCTATGTAGATTTGAATAGAGATACTTGAAATTGACAAGAATTGACTGCAAGTATGATGCAAACCTTTGACTATTTTTCCACTAAACCTCTGGTGAATGAGGTGTTAAAGGTTATGAAGTGCTTGAATATGGGAGATAGTGCAAAGGCTAAGGAACTTATTCAAGAGTTACTAGGTGAGTTAGACCTGGTGGTTCACTTTAAGGAAGAAGAGATAGATGTAGAATAGTTTGGGTGTGTCTACCTAGAAAAAGAAAAAGGAAAAATGGTCTATGTCATTGATGATGAAGAGGTGGAGAATGTAGATGTTGAGCATATTGAGGGTATGTACAAGGTCTTAAATAATGTAGATGAGAAGGTGCACGCCTGCCATGATCCTATGAAAACAAAAAAGGTAAACATTAGAACATATGTTGAACCTAAGGACGCTATCATTGGAGATTAATTGTCTGACTCTGAGGTTGCTAAGACATATGAGCTATTGTGTGAATTCCAGGACCTGTTCCTTAGGGGCTATCATGAATTTAAAGGGGTAGATGAATCTTTGGGTGAGATGAGAATTAAGCTAAAGGAAGGTGCGTGCCCAGTTAGGAAGAGGCCTTTTAGGATGAATCCTAACCTACGCATCAAGGTGAAAGAAGAAATTGACAAGATGCTGAATTCTGGAATAATTGAGCCCATTAAGGAGTCAGAATGGGTTATCCCTATAGCTATCAATATAAAGAAAGATGGAAAATTTATAATTTGTGTGGATTATAGGTAGTTAAATGCTGCATGTGTAATTTATCCCTTTCCCACACCATTTACTGAAGAAATCTTGGAAGGCGTTGCAGGGCGCGAGATATACTCCTTCACTAATGGATTTTCTTGATATCATGAGGTAAGGGTAGCTAAAGAGGATCAAGAGAAGACAACTTTCACCACTAACTGGGGAAATTTTGCATACATGGTTATTCCCTTTGTGTTAAAGAATGCGCCTGCAGTATTTTCGTGCATTTTTGTATAGGCATTCCAGGACTTTATACATAAGTTCTTGCAAGTTTATCTAGATGACTAGATAGTTTATGGGCTCATGAAGGATAACTGTGATAACGTAAGGATTATTTTTGAGAGATGTCAGAAATTATCATCTCCTTAAACATCAAGAAGTGCGTGTTCAGTACATCTTTTGGGACTTTTCTAGGGAAAATAATTTGTAAGGAAGGATTATTAGTAGATCCTATTAAGGTTATTGTCATTTTGGGCCTGGAGGAACATACTAGCTAGGGTGAGGTGCATGGATTCTTGGGGCACACAGGATATTACAGGAATTTCATCAAAGGCTATGCCAAGGTCTTCGCACCTTTGGAGGATTTTTTGAAGGGTGAAGGAAAGTTCTATTGGGGTGAAGTGCAACAACGTGCATTTGAGACATTGAAGGAAAGGCTTACTAGAACACCTATTATGTGCTTTCATTCATGGACTAATCCCTTTCATGTGCATGTGGATACCTCTAGCATGGACATTAGTGCAGTATTATCCCATTCTAGAGAAGGGATTGTTGATCATCCTATTTGCTTTGCAAGTAGGAAGTTAACTCCAGTAGAACAGAATTACACTACTACAGAGCGTGAGGCATTTTCCATGATCTACGCATTTTATAAGTTTTGAAAGTACTTGTTGGAAACACCTTTTATATCCTATACAAACCACATGGTATTAAAGTACTTCGTAAACAAGTCCATCTTGCAAGGGTGCATATGTCATTGGATTTTGTTATTTTTGGAATTTTACTTCATAGTTGTGGTAAAGCCAAGAAAGATTAATTATGGACCAGATCACTTATCAAGGATTAAAATAGGTCAGGATGCGTAGAGCATTGAAGACACAATTCCAAATGCACAACTATTCAAATTGAACCACACACCCTCTAGCTTAGAAGAAATTATTGTCTTTTTGAGAACTGGTGTAGCACCTGAAGGGATGAAGGCTTTAGAGAAGAAACAAATTTTTATTCGCACCACACCTTATATTATGATCAGTGGAGACTTATAAAAACTAGGTTGTGATGAGGTTTTGTGATGGTGTGTACTTGAGCATGAGTGGGAAGAAATTATGGAGGAGACTCATGGCAATATTACAGGTGGACATTATACAGGAGACACCACTTCATGTAAGATTCTATTAGTTGGTCTATGGTGGGAAACGTTATACAAGGATTGAAAAGAATATTATAAGGCATGTGACCATTATTAGCACCTTGGAAAACTTGGGCATAGAGATGAAATGCCTTTGAGACCCATTACTAGCACATAACCTTTTGAAAAGTGGGAAATTGACTTTGTGGGTCCTATTTCTTCACCTATGCATGCAGGACTAGATCATGTTATATTATAACTTGTACAAATTATCTTACAAGGTGGAAAGAAGTATCACCTATAAAGGATTACATGACAACTACAACAACAAGGTTTCTATGGGAAAATATTATTAGCAGGTATGGATGCCCACTGAGTTTGGCAAGTGATAAGGGTACTCATTTTATTAATGAGACCATCAGGATATTGCTCGCATAATTTATGGTTACACACCATAAATACAAAACCCTATCAACCTCAGGAAAATGGAACTGTTGAGGCTTTCAATAATATATTGAGCCATACTTTGAATAAAATTTGTGATGTTTGGAGAAAAGACTGGGATGATAAAGTTTTTGTTGTAATTTGGTTATATAGGAAAACCTACAAGAGGTTAAATAGCCACACCATTTAATTTTGTGTTTGGTGTGGATGTTTTTCTACCAGTGGAATTTGTGTTACCTTCTTTGCGTATTGCATGATGAGGCCATAAATTGGCCATATATTACCATTAATTTATCCTTCCAAGTGACCTTTGAAAGTGGATTTAAATGTAATCTAAGAACTTATAGTTTTCTTAAGATAGAATATAGGATATATATCTTGTTCATTATTTATAAATATTTTTTTTATCTATTTTGTTGACTAATCCTATTGATTATTTGGGAAAAGATGCAAAGTCTTGTGTATGCAAGCCATAAAGGAAAGATAATGCTAGTTTTGGGAAAAAGTGGAATTGATCATGAATGGTATATTTAAACTCAAATATTATTTCATATTAAGATTACTCTCAAAAAATTATGCAAGTTCAAAAAAAGAATCATCTCAATCCCAGATTGCATGCAAAAGTTATAGTTGTTTTAGTTAGCTTTGGAACCATTGGAGTTAGCTCCAGAACCTCCAACGTTAGCTCCAGAACCTATAATGTTAGCTTCAGAACCATTGGATTTATCTATAGAACCTATATCAAAAAAGTAACATTAGCTCCGGAACCATTGGAGTTAGCTCCAGAACCTGCATCAATAGAGTAACGTTAGCTTCGAAACCTACATCAACGGAATGAATTTTTTTGAGGAATCGTTAAAAAATTAGAGAATCCAATGGGAAATATGAGAGATGTTTTTTTTCATAGATTTTTTTAACAAAAACCTCATTCATATTTTATATAGGTTTTACCAATGAAGAGAAATCTAACTTTCAGTGAGCTGCAGTCCGAAGAAAAGTGTATCAGTAGAGAACTAAAAGTTCCATAAACAGAAATTAAAAAGTCAAATGGAAAATATGAGAGAGGTTTTTGTTCATAGAAATGTGTTTAACAAAAACCTCATTCATATTTTCTATAGGTTTTACCAATGAATAACAATCTAACTTTTAGTGAGTTGTAGTCTAAGGAAAACTATATCAGAGAAGCACTAAAAGTTTCATAAACAGAAGCAAAAAAGTCAAATGGAAAATGTGAGAGAGGTTTTTGTTTATAGAAATGTGTTTAACAAAAACATCAATCAAATTTACTACAAGTTTTACCAATGAAGATAAATATAACTTTTAGTGAACTGTAGTCTGAGAAAAAAATGTATCAGGCAAGCATCAAAAGTTCCACAATAAAAAACAACAAAGTCAAATGGAAAATACGAGAAAGGTATTTAGTCAAAATCATATTTTGAGTAAAAAACCTCCTTCCAATAATGTATGAGGATAAAATCATTGTGATTCTTATTACCGAAAATCAAGGAGAAGATTTGTGAACAAATCTTCCTAAAATAAGTGAGATAAGACTTTGACTCCAATAATATCTCTCTCTCCATATTTTATGGAGATGGAGATCTTAGTTGTTAGGATTAGAATAAAGATAAGACCAGATTGTATCTCCCAAAATAAGGAGTTGGTTGGATGCATAAATTACAAATGCAACCTTCCACACTCAGATATGTAATTCTTTTCTCCCAAGAAATAAAGATTTGATCTTTCCTCTCAAATATTTTGTAGTTTTAAAATCTTGGAAGTATGATTTAAATCCTCTTCTAAGGAATGAGTTAGCCACTCATTTCAAGGAACATGGATCTATGTATTTATATTTATGTTTATTCATTTTTCTGTAATCCATTATGTTGTATTGTTTTTATCTTTGTATTGTGAAAATCCAGTCTGTTGTGAACCTGGAGGTGTTTTGTTTAATTATGTTTATTTTCAATTCAGCAATTTCAATTTATGTAAGTGTGTTTTTATTTCCTACAAGTTTGATTTCCTTCATATAAGTGTTATTTATTTCATGCAAATTTTATTTCTGCAAGTGTGCCTTTATTTTTGCAAGTGTGGTTTATTTTATGCAAGTTTGGTTTGTGTTTAAAGGAGTTGTTTTCCAAAGATATTCTTCTCTTAATGCATACACCAGCCCTGGATTGACATTATTAATGGCGAGGATTGATGAACCTCATCATTGTGCATGACAGGAGGTTTGGCTAATGAGAAAGCACTTTAAAATTGCATTGAAAAACTAATGCAGTTGGATGAAAGGCGCACTATAGCACGATGGAGTCAGAAGAAAGAAAATGCTAGGAAGAAGGCATCGCATGACAGAAATATTAAGGATAAGAATATCGAATTTGGATAGATGGTTCTCCTATATAACTCAATTTTTTTTGTGCCACCCCTGGAAAGCTTAAGGTGCATTGGTTGGAACCATATGTTATAACTTATATACTTGATTCAAGTGCTTGTCACTTAGAGGCACAAGATGTAACATGGTTTCTCGGTTACTTCAACGGGAGTAGGTTGAAGCCCTACTATAAATAAGTCTTCTTGGTGTTTGTAATAAGGTAGTATTTCCACTTAGCTTAGACTTCCTTAATGCAATTCATTTATATGTGTTTTCTTCATCGTTTTTATTCTTTGTCAATTTAGTTCCATTTTTTTTGTAATAAGTGTGTTTGCGCGCCAGAAGCTGATTATTATCTTAGTGTTTGCATGCATAGAGGGTTGCACATACCTTTAGTGTGGGGTGGAGTATATATAGGGTAGATGGACCAAGCTTGAATTTTATTTAAATATGGATATGCCTAAAGATATTTTTTGTAGGTGCTTAAAGTAATGGTGCAGATTGAGGAAGATTTCTCATGAATGAAGACCACATATTGATGGATGCACAGTGTAACATGAGGTAGGTTGTAGTTGTAAAAACTACTTAGTGAAACACACAATGGTGAAGTACTTCAGTGTATGGATGTGCATGAAAGGAGGTATGTGGAAGAGGAGTAGTAGGTGCGTTGAAAGGTTATGATTGTGGTGCAGAGAAATCAGGGTGGAAAATTTAAGAAATTTCTAATTAATGCAAAGTATAGTGGTAGCTGGCAAGCAATAAATGTGGAATTTTTAAAAATATATATATAAGGTGGTTTTGTGAAGTCATTTTCACCCTTATGATCAATAGCAGTCAAGCGAGTTGTTGACGAACAAGGTAATGAACAAGATGTGAAGTGCGGAGAGCTATAAACCAGTTGAATTTGTCAAATTTATGCACCAAGGTGATTGTTACTGCATTTGGAGAAGTATTTGAGAAAAGAAGAGGTGTGCAAGGAATAACATTGACAGTTAAGGTTTAGATTTTAGCTAGGGCACGTGGTTTTGAGATAGGGTAGGTGAAGTTGAGTTGCAAAGCTCAAAGAAGTTAAAAGAACACACCTTTATAGTTGAAATGGTACCAAAAAGAGCACTTGGAGCGGAGATAAGGGGGAATAAGCAAAATGAAGTTGAAATTGAAGTTGAAGACGCTCCTGAGAGAAAGTTTTTTGAAATATAATTCCCAAAAGGGGTTTACATGGTTGTGATTTGGACTCACACTGTTGGACCCTAAATATTGGCTAAGTACCAAGATGCGTGTGCACAAGATCAATAAATATAATGGTGCTCAGGGAAAAACATGTAGGAAGAAGTTTTAAGAAGATTTTACCTAAAACCAGGGTGCGTGGGGGAGGTAGAACAAGGGTTTAAAGGACTTAGCCATATTTAGCATCATGCAGTCACTTGAGGAAAAATGTGAGGACTTGACTAGGCTTGATAAGTGGATAAGGTACAAGTCTAGAACCTTTGAGGCCAAGAAAATGATATTCGATAGGGAATATTTCTAAAGCCATCATTATAGTTAGAGGAAGGTTTTGTAAAGAGGATAAGCATTCACCAATGGAGCACCACATTAACACTTGGCATGCCGATCTGTTCAAGAGATAAGTCATGGTGGTGGACACTAATCCTATTTAAAAATTGCTTGGGACAAGAACAAAGGAGAGATAAGAGAGAGGGATATGAGAAGGTAGTGTGAGGGGGCTAGAAGGTATGGGAGTGCTAAGAGAAGGAGGGTAACGAGGTGCTGCAGAAATGTTAGCAAATGTTAAGGATTTAGAGCTCATGATGATAGGGTTTAGATTTCTTGGTGCTAGAGGGTTGTAAGGGATATCATTAAGCATATGTATGGGTACTGGGGTCTGTAACAAGGGATATAATTGGGAAAGCATAGTTAGGATCTTTGATCAAATAGGTTTACATGAGTTGGAGCTTTGTCACTTGATGTATATGATCTGAGATGACCCTTTTGAATGTAGTATGGCTACCAGAAACTCTTTCAAATCAATATACATGGATCTATTATGTACATCTTACTTATAGGTGTAACTCTTCACGTTATTTGTCTTTTCATGACTCGGATCTTACTCCTTGTGCTTCATATAATGTTTATTTAGCTTTTGTGATGCATTGATGTGTAGATCTATTAGTTATATCTTATGCCTTTTAAGTAGATGCATGTACTCTATTTATACAAATAATCATCTATTTATGGAAGAAATATCTTACAAATCTCACATAAAAGAGGGGTTCGGCACCCACGCGTGCCTCGAGTGAGCGCCCAACATATGTTGGGTGATAGGTCAACATGTTTGAGGTTAAAAAGAGGTATTAAGGGTAAAATAATGACTACATCTTGGTTCCATTGTCAAGACCTATTTTGAAGCTATTGTGAGATAAATGTGTAATGATGGATTGTTTGACCTTGGATAGTATCGAAGCATGGCTCAAAAACATGGAGGATGAGTTTTCTCAAATATTTAACACTTGACATGAGTTTGATACACATAAATGGGTGGATGATCACCTGTATCATGAGTTATATGAGACCTTTCTCTGTTATTTCCTAGTAGAGTTATATGAATGGATATCAACATATACATCAAGGTCAAGTTGGTACTAAAGACCTTGTGTTTGGACCTAGGAGGAATATTAGTGGTTGCATGATGCTGATCTGACATGGACCCGTGTTGTTGATCACTGGTGGAGAAGAGTGTTGACTAGTTATACCTTGTAATATGCTATTTCTACCTAATCTTTCCTAAAGATTGATGAGTTTGAGTTCTTGAGGGAGCCTAGAGGATCATTTTTATGTGTTATTCCACTATCTATCAAGATCTTGGCCATTAATTTGAGTTTGGAATCCTTTCCTTTGGCTGGCTAAACTCCTGTTAGGAACAGGGTGCAGAAGCTGACATGGTAGAGGATGACGGACCTTGCGGTAGAAATGAAGAGAGAGGAGAGGTCACTCAAGTATAATGAATCTTGGGAGAGGGAGTTGTTAAGACAATGTGAACCTATAAGAGTGATGTATTTATGGAGGTAGACATTATGGGATGGATTTGAGTTTTGTCCATAGGACATGGAACTTGAGTAGTTTGAGCTACATAATCTTGGCAAGCACAGAAGAGAAATCCCCTCAGCTTCTGGAAAGAGCTCTTCATATGAATAAATAAGGAGACTAGTAGGTGCACATCTTAACCCAAATGGTGATCAGACCCATGTGCTTCATTTTATAGTTTCTGAGATAAGTTTTGATAATCCAATTGGTATCAGTATTGGTAGTTGAGCGATACCTAAGAGGTATAATTTTTCATTTGGTACATCTATGGCTGCATAGTCATTTCCTATGTTTAGGGGAATTTTTCTGGCACAACATTTGGGCAAGGTGTGGGATCACAAGGTTTGATATATCACATCTAGGAGTTGCATGGGAAACACATATGGGAGTAGTTCAGTATCACATACTGTCGGCGCACAATTTAGCATAATGGTAGATTTGTAGGGCGTAGTTGCATTAGGCCCCTTACCTATGATAGGAGGAGGATATGGTGGATCTTGAGGAGTTAGCACTAGTGGATCTAGTGGGTCTAGTGGTGGAGGAAACATCAAAGGGAATCTAGGTCCTAGATCTAGCAGACAAGATCCACAACACCATCAATAGGTGTTTTATGAGATTTCAGTCCTCTTACCTAATTACAAGGGTGTTGAGGATTCCAAAGAACATGTACACAAGTGCAAGTTACTATGGTGCATGAAGGGAATCAATGCCCCAAAGTGGAAGGCAAGTCAGTTTGCAACTACGTTACAAGGATGCGCGCATAGCTAGTACATGAAGTATGACCCACGTAAGACAGTGGTGGATTACATTACGTTACGTAATGCATTTTTGGTGGAGTTCCACATACCTGAGTTTGAATAGACAAGCATCAACACATTGAAGGAGATTGAGAAAGAAATGGTGGAGAGTGTGCAGGGGTATGATGCACATTTCAAGACTCTCCTATCCAAGTTATCTTATGAAATTCACCCTTCGTAGCATACCTAGTGGTTTGTCGGAGGACTGATTACACCATTAAAGAGGGTGATTTCACATAAGGCTTTCACAGATCCACGTGAGGCCTTGGAGGTTACCTTGCATGCTGAGGTAGTAGGAAGCATTGATACTAGAGTTAGTCTATTCCTAGAAGCCCAAATTGCTGTAATGACAAAGAAACTAGAGAAATTATTTGTGAACTGGTCTCATGAGATTCATAGTAGGTTATGGTGTAGATATTTTGAGGTATAAGGGCATACTAAAGAAATTTTTCCTCAGAGATCGGTATACACAATGATGGTAGACTGTGAGATTTTCCATGGAGATCATGATGCAAGTAGGTGTCAGCTATTGCAGTGCATGATCCGTAAGAATGTGTCTCTCTATTGCAAAATGTGCACCTCTACTACTCATGACACCAAGGATTATAGATTGATTGACCAAATACATGATGCCATTGATACTAGTGTGTACCATACCAGTGTTGTAAATAGCTCTAAGGATGATGGTTGTCATTATGAAGGGTGCAAGGATGGAGGAGGTCAAGGTAGAGGCTCTTGAAGAGGATTCAGAGGCCATGGAAATCATGAGGGTGGAAGGAGTGAATTCCCTAATGGAACCTTCTATAATTGTAAATTCACATAATACTACAAGTGCGAGTGTCCCAAATTGTTGTAATTCTCTTAGTGTGGGAAAAAACACAAGTATGAGGAATGCCTGAAATCATTTGAATACATGATTCAGAAGTAGTAGAAGGATAATAGTGCTAGGATGGTGAGCGTAAAGTGTGTTGATCAACAATGGATGTTAAGAATGGTGTGTGAGTCATAGTTAGAACCTGTACTGGTGACAATGCAAGTTGAGACTGCGAGTGCCAAAGAGATACCAAAGTAGAGACCATTGATTACAAGAGAAGAAGTGGTACATGGGAAATATTTGGACCCTACGCATCAAAATAAATTCTATCAAGATATCATGGACGTAATCAGATGTCTTCAAGGGTAAATTCAGTGTCTAAAAGAGCAATCAAGGAAGTTAGAGTAAAAGAAAGGCGTTTAGGTCCCTTAGGTAGATATAGATTATGTTAGAGAGGTGTGTAAAATGTTGTGCCAAGAGAATATCATCCCTCTATAAGGAGAATGGTTGAGATATAAAGTACCAAGAGTTAGAGGAGAGCATGTGAAGCAAGTTTTGCATGCTAATATACCTCACCACAACCTTGACTATGATAAGGAGATTACCTTGAATGTAGTTCTTGATGGATGGATCCTAAGTAATATTTTGATTGACACAGGATGCGAAAGTTAATGTTCTCACCCTGGATGCATGGAATCAAATGGGAAGGCCCCCATTACATCCATCTTCAAATGTATAGTATATGGCTAATAAGATAAAGGAAATGCCCATTGGTTTTTTAAAGGATGTTGTTATCACTATCCAAGGGGTGAAATTCAATGGAGACTTCAAAGTCTTAGCATTTGCTGGGCCGGAAAAATTTCTAGCATTACTTGGGTGTCCCTGGTGCTATAAGAACAATGTTGACTTGCATTTCAATAAGGGCTATATAATTTTTGAGAACAAGGAGGAACGTGTTCTCATTCCTTTAACGGATGGGAAGTCAGTACCCTATACTGAGCCCTTGGGAGAAGAAGACCTAGACATAATCTATGTGCGCACTATCAGGGACCTTGAGGTTGTACAACCAATAAAAGAAGGCGTTATTTAATGGGAAGATGCTCAATCTATAAGTGATACAACTAGTGTGACATGTGACAATTGGGTGCAAGGGACATATGAGTTAGTTGGGAGGTAATTAAGAGGCTCTGTGACTAGAGTAACAAAGTCACATTCACTCAGGCACCTGGGAGGAAAAATGTTTCTAAGTTACACTGGGGGAGCCAACCCTAATGTTTTCTAGAGAGAAATGGAGACCCAGTGGAGATGTGAGGTCAAAAGGAGAAGTATGCTTAGCTATACCATGCTCAGGACCACAACAAATTGGTGGGCGACTCATCGTGATAGACTTTTAGAGTGGCACAAGGTGAGATTCGCATTCTCTATTAGGCTTCTCTAAAGAAATGCACCTACTATTATATGATATTATCATAGGAAGGAACCCGCCTCATTTCATGTCTAGGCATGTGAGAAGGCTTGAACAGAAGGCATGGAAGCATTTCCTCCAATGGGTGCATAAGCTATAATCCACCTTACAAGGTTACTTGTGCGCATGGTACATTAACTTAGAGCTATGACGTCAAATAGGAAGCTGGCAGGATTTTACGGCTAATCTCCTTCAAGCTTTCAAGTATCAAAGTACTAAACCATTAGTGAATGAGGCATTGTAGGTTGTTAATTACCTAACTATGGGAGATAGTGCCATGGCAGAGGATAGAGTACTGTATTTTTTGTGTGAACCTGGATTAGAAGTGTGTTACGATGAGGAAGAATCAGAGGAGGTACAACTTGAGCGCACATGCATTGAAAAAGAGAAAGGAAATTTGGTCTACGTAATAGATGGTGAAGAGGCGGAAAACTTAGATGTTAACCATACTGTAGGTATGCGCAAGTTTATGGATAGTGTTGATGAGAAATCACACACCTACCATGAACCTCTGAGAATTAAAAAAGGTTAACATTGGCTAGGAAGGAAAAATCTAAGGAAATTACTATTTGAGATTACTAAACAAAAAGGGAAGTTTCGAAGATTATTGATCTATTGTGCAAATTTCAGGATTTGTTTCCATGCAGGTACCATGAGATTAAAGGAGTTCACCACTCCTCAAAAGAAATAAAGATCAAGTTAAAGGAAGGTGCGTGCCCAATTCGGAAGAAACCTTGTCGAATGAATTTGAATCTGCATGTCAAATTAAAGGAGGAGATTGACAAGATGATCGTATCAGGCATCATTGAGGATGTTGAGGAATCAAAGTGGATAATTTTAATGGTCATAAAAATTAAGAAGGATAAGGATTTACATTGATTACATGCATTTGAATGCGGTATGTGTCACTGACCCTTTCAAACCCCCTTCACTGAGGAGAGCCTAGAAGGAGTAGCCGAGTAAGAAATCTATTCTTTCATATATGGATTCTCAAGATATAATTAGGTTAGAATTGTAAAGGAGGAACAAGAAAAGACAACCTTCACCATTGAGTGGGGAAATGTTTTCTATACGGTCATGCCTTTTGGATTGAAGAATGTGACTGTTGTGTTTTCACGCATTGTGGTTTAAGTGTTTTAGGACTTCATCCACAAGTTTTTTCAAGTCTACTTGGATGATTGGATGATGTATGGATTAGTGAAGGACCATTTTGAAAATCTGAGGTTCATGTTTGAGAGATGCAGAAAATTGAGTATATCTCTCAACATTAAGAAATGTGTCTTCGCTACTCCATTTGGCACTTTGTTGGGACATATCATATGTAAAGAAGGCTTGCTGGTGGATCCTATGAAATTTGTCGTTATTATGGCATTGGGGGAGCCTAACAGCCAAAGTGTTGTGCATAGATTCCAAAGCCATATGCGGTATTACCGAAAATTTATTAAGGGGTATGCCAAGATCGCCACGCCGTTGGAGGATTTGCTAAAGCACAAAATTACATTTCATTGGGGAGAGGCACATCAAATGGTGTTTGGCACATTAAAGAATAGGCTTATCACTTAACCCATATTACACTTTCCCTCTTGGGATAAGCCATTCCATGTACATGTTGATGCTTCAAGGATGGCGATTGGAGAAATCTTAGCACAACCTAGAGAGGGAATTCTCGAGCATCCCTTTTGATTTTCTAGTAGGAAGCTAACCCCAGTAGAACATAATTGTACTAATATGGAGCACGAGGCATTATTGATGATCTACGCATTGCACAAAGTTAGGTATTATTTGCTATCGATGCCTTTTATCTTTTACATAGACAACATGGCATTAAAGTACTTAGGAAACAAGCATGTATTGTAAGGGCGGATATACAAGTGGGTCCTATTGTTCTAGGAGTTTTATTTTATGAAAACTGGGTAAGAGTAATTTAGGGCTTGACCATTTATCAAGGATTCACTCAGGAGAGGATACGCAAAGCATCGAATATACAATTCCAGTGGTGTAACTATTTATATTGCAGTGCGCACCTTCCTACTTAGAGGATATTGGTGTGTTTCCCAAAATGGGTGTGGCACCGGAGGGAATGAGAACTTTGGAAAGGAAGCAGTTAGCCATACGTGTCACACACTACATGTTAATTAGTGGAGACTTCTACAAGCTAGGATGTGATTAGGTTGTACGTCAGTGCGTGCTTGAGCATGAGCGCATTACAATCATCAAAGAGGATCATGGTGGAATTACAGGGGGACACTATGCACAAATTCATGTGATATCATTACATGCACAGATTACCTTACAAGGTGGGTAGAAGTGGTGCCTATAAGGGATTGCACAACAGAAACAATAACTAGGTTCTTGTAGGAAAATATAATCATTATGTATGGATGCCCACTGAGCTTAAAAAGTGATAGGGGTACTCATTTCTTAAATGATACAGTTAGAATCTTATTGGCAGAATTCATGGTGGACCATCACAAGACTACTCCTTATCACCCACAAACTAATGGGACTACTGAGGTATTTAACAAAAATATGAATCATACACGTTAAACAAGATTTTTGATGTGGGAAGAAAGGATTGGGATGACAAAGTTTATACTATGTTATGGTCATATCAGACTACTTATAAGAGACTGAACAAGGCCACACATTTTCAATTGCTGTTTGGCATGGAACCTATGTTACATTTTGAATTCATGTTACCATCATTACATATAGCACACGCGGGAGGTTTAAATGATGAACAAGTGCTTGAGGAGAGGTAGACTATTGCTTGTTGGAGTCAGAAAATAGAAAAATCCAGGCACAAGGCATGACATGATAGACACATCAAAAACAAATAGTTTGAGGTTTCGGAGATGGTTCTCTTGTATGATTCCAAGTTTATGTGACATCCTGGGAAATTCAAAGTCCACTGGTTGGGCCCGTACATTATATCATGTGTACTTGATTCAGGCACTTGTCAATTACAAGCGCTGGATGGAACACAGTTTCCATGACATTTCAATGGGAGTAGGTTGAATCCCTAATATAAATAAGTCTTCTTTGTGTTTATAAATAAGGCAGTATTGCCAATTAGCCTAGGATTTGCTTTGATGCAGATTCCTTTCTTTGTGTTTCCCTTTCTTCTTGTTTTGTTTTATGCGCATTTATGGGCTGGTATTTATTTATTATTTCAAAAAAAATCTATGTGTAAAGGACCGCACATCCATTTTTTTGTGGTGTGGAGTGATGTGACAAGTGTTAGAAGATATGGTTGTTGATGGCCCAGGTTGAAAAATCAAAAACATGTGGATTGGAAGATCGTGTGTAGAATAGGTGAACATGAGGGAAGGATGGTTTCAAAAGGATTTATTAAAACCACGTACAGGAATGAAAAGCATAGGAACAACATGAGGTAGGTGATGTCAAAAAATAGGATTAGGACACAGTGGAATAATTCCTTTTGCACTATAAGCGTGCATGTAAGGATATGTGGTTAGTAAGGGGTTTTTGCGCACCTAAAGGTTACCAAAAATTTTCGCGTAGGATTGATCGCGGAGAAAAAGTGTTGAAGTTCGGGGTTGGAAAAATCAACCTTTATTGTAAAAGTACATCGATAGGTGGCATGGAATTTATTGCGGAGAAGAGAAAAATTTATAAATAGGATATTGGGGTGCGTTATTTTCTACCTTGCATTTTAAGTTATAAAAGAGCTCTTGCAAACTAGGGCATCCTCGAGAAGAAGTTCTGAGAAATTTTTTGAATATTTTCATGCATAGCTAGTTTGATCAATGAACTAGAGTGGAAAGAAGTACACAGGCATAAGTTGAGAAGGTTGTGCGGAAGGATCCCACAAGTGTTGCATCGTCTTGTGGAAATAGGGTTTTTTAGGTTAGGGTTGCATAGCTAGGGAATGGGGTTCAAAGTAAATTTCACAAAGGAGTGGAGCCGCAAAGTTGAGAAGAGCCAGGACTAGGAGAGAGGAAGAAGTTTTAAGGACCCGATGAAGGAATGACACTAAGGAAAGTAGAAAATATTTTCACTGAAGAAGGGCAAGGGAAAGGGAAAATAAGCCATTTCTACCAATTTTAATGAAGAATGGTACATAGAAATGTATTACGTAGACATCGTATTACTTGGTAAGGAATGGGTGTCTCATGTCAGAAAGATGGCTATAAGTGATTACAACCATCGAACAAGTACCACAGAAAATGATATGACACTATAACTGGTTCACCCTACAGAGAAGAGGACACTAGATGGAATGCCTATCTATGATGATGAGGTGAAGGTGAAAATGGAGAAGGTTGGGTGTTTGCAACTCTATGAGTTGCCCTATTTTTGCAAGATTGAGTGATTATACCAATGGTTGATGTCATGTGTGCAAGACGACCACTTATATTTTGCAAGTTAGAGGATGTGCATAACCCCCCAGCTGATTTCTAAGTTCACCGGCCTTATCTGCAAAGGATAATTATTACACGATGATTTGGGAGACAAAGAAGCCATTAATAAGACTGTTGAAGCCTATGACTACAAGAAGGGTTCACGCTACTTTGAAATTTTTGTAATTATCGATGCTGTGATGAGGATGGCCATGCACTTGGTCACAAAGCTGAATGGGCAACAAAGATGGACACATATCAACAAGGCCTGGTTGAATGTATGCCACAAGATCTCAGAGGGGGCCATATATAACCTCTTAGATTTTATTGCAGAGGATATTATAAATTTCATGCATGATGGAGAGAAGATCATGTTTCGTAATGTGCTCCTCACCATTTTATTTTTAGATATTGGAGTGCTCGATGGGATGGATAAGTTTGTTTGGAAATACCCAGATGAGAACCCCTCCCCTACAAAAAAATTTGAACAATATGCTTATGACACCATGATGGCTGCTCATAAGATGCACCCAAAAAATTGGTATAACTAGATGTGCGACATATTCAGGTCTGAATGGAGAATACTCGAGTAGTCACCTTCATCAGTACAAGGAGAGGTTAAGTTCACCATATACCAACATTTTTGTATCAGCAAATTTACTATGATAGATGGCACCAAGAGTCCCTAGTGTATGTTTTCTTTCTCCTTCATGGCACAATAATTCCAAGATGGGGTCAATCGATTCAAAGAGGTGAAGAAACTCAGGTTTGATCTAAGCTGTAGTGGATCAAGACTACCCCAAGAAGCACACCTATATGGATAAGTATGTTTCCCATGATGTGCACATGTTAAAATCGGTAACATTGTAGGCTACAGGGAGGACAACAATGAGGGTGTATTTTCGCCAAAGGACTAGGTATGAAAAATGTGCTTATGTTGAAGATGATGTCCCCATTTCTGAGGACCCCACCATGAGAAAAAAGGTTGTGCCAAGGAAAAAAGAAAGAGGGGGGATCCTAAGAAAAATGTTTTGAGCATGCAAATAGTACAGACAGTAGAGGCACATGAGTCAGGTGTGAGCACAAGTACTTACGTCTTCCAGAAGAGGTCTCCCATTAGAAAAGAGTCACTGCAGAAGGAAGAATAACTTAAAGTGTTGATGTTGTAACTCGTGATGTTGAAATTCCTCTTCTTCTTCTCGGAGGAGACAAGGATAACTAATTATCCTAATAATTTCCTTCTCATATCGAAGAAGATCTTGTATGAATTCTTCGCATATGTTAACACACTGAGATATGAAATCTAAAGATATAGAGTCATCAAGTACTTTGATTCACACGGGCGTGCCAAAAATTGTTGTCACATAGATCATGCACATGTTGAATCTCTTAGTGATTCCATGCAATTTTATAACATCCCCAAGGTGTGGGACCTTTCACCTTGGGATGAACCTCTGGAGAAGGCCAAATTCCTTTGAGACTTGGAGTGCTTGATTTAAGATCAATATGCAAGGCTAAAACATTTGAAAATAACTCTAATCTACTCAACTTAGGGGCTTAAAGTCAGAGATAAAAAAAAGAGAGATAAGGTGATGCACCAATTATATTCAACAGATATACCCACTTAAATGTACAATCATCTTCTCACAACAATATATTATAAGCACATGTTCTACAAATCTATCTCCACCCATGCCTATAAATAATAAAGCAACTTTGTAACAGAAAGGAAATAGCTTTTCCATTATTGATATTCAAAGTAACTATATCACTTTTCACATGAATTTAAATAAGATAACTAGAATAAAGGCAAATTCACCAATGACATCAAGGAATTAAACATTCACAAGTTACAAATTGATCAATGACCAACACAATAAACTGGACTTTTCACTTCAAAATATTGTTCTAAATATAACTGAAAGGCTCAAAGTATATGAAGCACTCTTCCAAGCTGGAAGAGTAACTTTTAAAATGATCTAAAATGTCTACATAAACTTAATTCATTTAACTATTTATAAGTTCCAGAAGTTGATCCATTATAGTTGAACCTTAACTAACAAGTTACTAAAAATAGAGTTTAATAAGTTCAAGGGAACAGGCCCCCATAAAAATAGTAAATTTTTTGCTAAGGTTTGAATAAGTCAACCTTGTAACTTTGAATAATTCAGAGCTTAGAACCATCCCAATCATGGCCACCTGGCTTATCTTGGACCTATAACATCTTTCTCTTATTTGGTTTTCCGTTGATCTTCTTCCCGCATAGCCATCCGGTGTTTGTAATTAATAAAACATTTGATGATTCCATGTACCTCCTTCTCCTTTGGCACGCATGCATAATGATTTACTATATATGTTGTATCAATATCCCTCACAAATTTGGATGGAAACCTTTTCAACATATTCACTACTTTCTTCAGCTGACTTATGAAATTATGGCACGAGACTAACCTATAAATTGAATTGATATTGAAATTTTTAGTCACTTCATCATCGTTCTTCACCAAATCTTTAAAATTTGATTTAATTTGGTCAACTGGAAGAGCATCAATATTCTTATTTAAAAACTTGCAATCTAAATTATCAAATTCTTCTAAAACATCATTTAGACCATCCATTATTTCCACACATTTATCATCAAACTTCTTTATCAAATCCTGTAATACCTGAGATCTAAATTCCGTAGCTTTTTGAAACTCATACAATTTATAAGTATCATCAATTACCCCTTCTTGGAGGAGTAAATCTGGGTCCACATCTCTGATCTCTCCCCATGTAGATAAATTCATATTCAAATTATTATTATCCTCAGAGAGGACTTCATCTATCCTACAAATAGAAGTTCTTTCGGTTTATAAATCATTATAACAATTCAATAGCTATTTTGATCAAAGGATTATCTTCGTGAAGCATGCATTCTATCCATCCATCTATTGATCTTCCCTTCTAACCTATCTTCTCAATTTCATGATATGAAATATAATCTAAAACGAAAGAAAATGTCAGAGTAGTTATAGTTGAAGGATCAATAGTTGGAGTGCATTGTGAAACTTTCCTTAAAAGGGAAATAATTTGTTCAACTTTTGATTTCAATTCATCTTTGGAAGCTTTATATTTTTCATACTTCTCCAAAAAAAAATCTAAGGGCCATTTGAACATCTTTTTTGGAACCTTCATGTGTTGCCTTTACTAGTGAAAACCTAGAAATCTAATAATTTGTTGTTGTAATGGTTTCTTTAGTTTTCCCATCAATGGGAGTAGCTACCTCTATGAACCTTTATCTTGACTGGTTTATTGATAAATTTTAGATGATCCTTGGTTGTTTAAATTGTCTCTTCAGATTAGGTTCCATCATGCTCAAATCTATCACATCTACAAGATGAACTTTTTTCTTCTACTTTGGGGTTTGGCAATATAGCCATTCAGGTATAGTAGATGCAGATGAAAGTGGCATGGCTGGTTTGGACGTTAGAGTATTAGATAAAACAATGGCACTGGTAATATTAGTTAACAATGAAATGAAGGTGGTTATGATAGATGGGGTGGAGGTGAGAATAGCCTTGGGAGTGGATGCAACAAGACTGGAAGTGGAAATGGAAGGAAATGAAAGTTGTTGAGGAAATGGAGTGGAAATTGGAGACCCAATCATTTCCCCTACTAAGAGGACAGGAAGGGATGAAAAAACTTGAGCCATGGATGAGAATGGAAAAGAGAAGATGAGTGGAGGAGTAGTGGATAATGATGGGGAAAGTGGAGCTAAAGATACTGACAATGGTAGTGAAGGAGGGGGTGGAAAATCTTGTGACACAACTAGAGATTCACTAACTTTAACAACTTCTGATACTCATGTTACAGAGAACACAACCTTGGCAATGGGAACTTTTTAAAGAGAGGAGCTCCCAAAAAAATGAGATCTTCCTTGGAGTTATATTGGCCTTTTTGGTAGACATCTTACCTTTCGTGGGTGTAGGGAGACTCAGTGTTGGTTAGGATTTTATTCTTATAGATTGATCTAACCCTTTGGGTTAAATTCCAAAGGTAACCAACCAATCATATGTCCTTTGTATAATGGGCCCTGCCCTTTCCTTAGTATTGCAATGTTCTTCTTGGTACCAATCGATCCATGGAAAAGTTTTATTAGCAATATTATTGTTCATGTAAATCAGATCCAATACTTCATCATCTTCCTTCATTCCTTTCGGAATATCTACAATACTAAATTGTTTGACTTCATCCAAGGTCAAACTCTCTTATTCTTGTTGTTTGATAATAATCTCATCCCGATAATGAATCCAAATATCCTCTAACTGAGGAACGTGAGAACTATCCAAACCTGTTTCACTGAACTTACCCCAATAATCAAAGTTAGTTATGGGATGGAAAGTTCACAAGGTAACTTCATACATCTCTCAATCCAAATTCTTTGACTTGTAAATACTGGCACAGGTATACCTTCCTATTGAAATAGGAAACTGGACTGCCACCTTATGTCATTTATTTTTAATTTTATGGTAATCCAACAATTTTCAAACCAATTCTAGCAAGATCCATTTATTAGTAGGAAATCATGGTAATTTTCTAAGAGAACCTAAAAACCTGGAATCCTGATGTATGTGAATGTTGGGAATTAAAGATAGATGGCTCCCCATTCTCTTACCTCTTTAAAAGCTTCATTAGAAATCCTCTGATTATACAATTTTTTATCAAAATGATAAAGGACAACAAAAAAGGCATCATTGACCCTACGGAAATGTTTTTTTTCCTTCTTCCATTATAATTTGAGGATAAAATTGATAAATCTATGACACACTCCTAACACCTTTTGTATTCAAACCATTGAATTCTCTGATGGCATCTACAATATAAACATGGAAGTAAGTCATGAAGAAGTTTTTATAAGTCAAGACATTGCTCAACTGAAAACAAATTGAGTTGTTGATATGTTCCCCCCATAGTATGAACTCTTTATTCTTATTGATAGTAGCAATACAAAGGAACATCCATTCTTGAAACTCCTTTGCCAAAGCAAGACCCAAAAATCTACTCAACAATACAATAAGATCATTTACTTCCTGGATGAAGTCTGAGCAGAACAATGTTTTAGGAATCTTGATAACATTCTTTGCGAAGTAACTCTTCATTATGACCTGTGTACGTAGTTTAGTTCTTTATCCCAATGTTCAAATGTGGCTTTTAGTGAAATTGAAGCATATCCTTCAACATCTGGAAGTTTAAATAAATCTTCAAAGAAATCGGCATCCATCCTGATCACAACCTTGTCGTCATCATTCTTTATCGATTCAGAATCCTTATCAAAATGAATTTTTACAGAAAAGACAAAATTAGGGTAATATATGGATGAAGGAAAACCCACAGCAAGAGTGATTCCACTATTGAATATGTCCTTCATCCAAGGTTTCTTATTAGGGGCCTTCAATCTTTCCCAGAAATGTGGCATATCCACTTGTCTGAGATAAGTATCTCCAATATTCCCCAAATCTGAAGATAGGCATGAGTGAAGAGAAACTCCTAAGAATGTGTACTTCATTTTTTCCTTTCCCTTCATTGAAGAAGTTGACATGAATTTGGAATTTAGAATTCAATGTATCTTTGAAAATTTTTATAAGAAACCTTAAAGGTTTTGAAATACTGAAGTTTGAAAGTCTGAAAATACCAACTCCAAAGTTCAAACCTCTGATAGTCTTAAAAATACATAGTTCTAAAACCCTAACCACCAAAACTCTGAAGACCTCGAAATTCCAAAACTCTAACCTCTGAACCTCTGAAACTCCAAACATACAAAAGTTCGAAGAGTGAACCTTCAAAAACCGTAAAGCAACGCAAACTCCAAAATTGTTATAAGGCACAATTTCAAAATAGCGAGAGTTAAATATTTTTGGGATCTGAAAGGAACTTGGTACACAATCATTGGGTTTGAGGATACTAGATGCCTACATGAATTGAAGCTTAAAGTGTTGAGAAAATAATTGGATGACATGTTTAAAGATGAACAGTGGATGATAGGAGCTTTCATTCCAAAAAAGAAAAGAAGAACTGATAAAAAAATAAACAAACAAGAAAAACCATGATTAATCATAAACCAAAAAGAAGAAATAACCTTAAAAGTGATTCCTTGAAATTACAAAATGATACGGTAAAATCAAGATGTCAGAGAAAAAAACCAAGTGAAAATGATAGGTAAAATTTTGAGTTTAAATAGGGAACCCTGGAATTAATGCTCAGAATCCCACACGTGTGGGGGGTGTTGGAAATTAAATGTTTGTAGAAGGTTGAAATTACAAACCCCAAAACTCTAAAAAATATGACTTCCAAAACTCTAACCTCCAAAACTCCAAAGACCTCATAGTTCCAAAACTCTGACCTTTGAACCTCTGAAACTATGAAAGGCCGAAGTTATAAAATTTTGGAACTTCGGGGTTTCATAATTTGGAACCTCAAGAAAAAAATATCCATGATGGCAACAGGAGACTCTGAAACCCAAACATCTGAAGTTCCAAAATTTCATAACTTTGGAGTTTCAGAGTTCAAAGACCGGCATAAAAAAAAATGAAAATGTCAAGGAGAACTCCGACACCCGAAAGTATGAAGTTCCGAAATTTCAAAACTTCGGAGTTTCAGAGTTCGGAACTCTAAACAAAAAATTTGTTTTGAAATTGACAGAAAACTCTGAAATAAGAATAATTCTAAAGTATGAAAAACTTTGAAATTTTGAAAACACCTTTAGGCAAGAAAATTCTTCTACAGGTTCAAGGAATTTGACATTTTTTTGAAAACATCTTCCTGTAGAGGTAATTTTAAAGTTTAACATTTTTGGCGACATCCAGGGAATTTTTTCCTACTAAGCCTTAAGCCAGTGGCCTTATACAACCCATTGGGCAAAAGATTCCTAAAAATAAAATATATTCAAAGCACACACCAAACGAAAAGAAACAGAAAAGCAAACAACACAATGTTCGAAGCACTTTGGAGGAAATAACAAAACATATAATATACAACTACAAAAACTATTGTTAAAAGAAAGCTTTGAAATGAATTCCATTCACATGAATGGGAAATTCTTATCCATTGAGTCTTGATAAGAAAAATGAGTTTTCTTCTTTATAACTTGTGATAATATATGTTCCACTCCAGAGGGAGTCAAATTTAACATGCATACCCAGCTTGGCTCTATCAGCATCCCATTTGAGAACCAAATATCCTTCATGGAACTCTTTGTTAGGTGCCTTTTTGTTGAAAGATATTTCAACTTGAGATTTATGTTGTTCTAGGGTCTTCATTTCCTTGTTCCTTGTTTCTTCTAGCTTCATTAGTTTGGAGTACCTGACTGTCATTAATTCATTTTCCATGAGTTCTAGTTTATGTGCTAATTCCAAAGAAGGCGATTCTAGAGATAGTGGGGGATTTTCCTCCCTTCCATATACTAGCATAAACGGTGAATTTCCAATAGCCCTTTTGGGTGTGATCTGGTCCACTCATAAGGCAGTTTTAAGCTAAGTGTGTCAAGTTCTTCTATTGGTTTCCATTGTACGCTTAATGATCCATATGAGATTTTTGTTACTAGACTCAGCTAATCCATTTCCTTGTGGGTACTAATTTGATGAAGTTTTTAGATAAACCCCATTTTTGACAGCCCATTCAGTTAATTTAAAACTAAGAAATTCCATTGTATTGTCTAAAATTAGTATAAATTGAACACATAAACTTGTCATTATTCCTTCTAGAAAATCAATAACGGCCTTTTCATTTCCTTCTTTCAGTGCCACAGCTTCCATCCAATGAGTGAAATAGTCTATTGTAGTGAGAACCCATTTATTTCCATCACTAGATGGAAGATTAAGAATTTTGATGAAATCTAATCCCCACTGGACAAAAGGTTGGTCAACTTTAATTGGGTGAAGAGGAAGGGCTGCCAATCTCTGTTTTTCTATGAAAAAAGTACATTTCTTACATTTTTTACCCAAAAATGAGTATCCTTGAATAAATCTAGCCAATATTAACCGGCCCTCATGATCATTACCATAGTAGTCTTTGTAGAGTAATTCCTTCTAAACAAACCATTGTGAAATTCTTGTAAAATTTTGTTTGTCTGCTCTGGTCCTATACATCGAAGTAGAACACCATTTAAATCTCTACGAAAGAGAACATTATCCACCAAATCATAAGGAATGGATTGAAGATGGAAGCTTTGTCTTTGATTCTTATCCATGTTAGTAGGATATACTCCTAACAAGAGAAAAAATTTCACCTTTGACAACCAATCAACCTGGTCATTTTCGTTAGGTTCATTCAGGAGCATTGTATCTTTTTCAACCTTTTTCTCCAAATTTGTAGCCAACTATTAACATAGACATTTACCCCTAATAATATTAGTTACCTTAATGTGTACATCGTATTCCATAACTTTAGTAACCCATCTGGCACGTTTTTCATTCATTTCTTTATTTAGCAAAAAGTATTTAACTTCGGGATGAGACACCATCAAATGAATCTGGTTATTGGATAACATATATTTGAACTTATTCAAAGCCCAAATAACATAAAATACTTTTTTTTTATCAACAAACGAATACTTTATCTCATAATATTTTAGGGATTGGCTAAAGAAAGCACTTTGTTGTTCCATTGATTCTTTATTTTACTAAGTGAGAATTCCATAAACACTTTCCTTACCAGCAAATGCATAGAGAATGAAATCCCTATCAAATTTTGGATTTACTAATGTGGGAGCTTGAGAAATTGTTGTCTTAATGGCTTCAAAATCTCTCTTTCCCTTCCTTTTTCCATGAGAAAAGCATATTTTTCTTCAACATGGTTGTTATTGGTTTAGCCAAAGCCGTAAATTGAGGTATAAATCTCCGTACAAAATTTATTGTGCCAAGAAAACTCTGGAGTCCCTTTTTATGACTTGGGAGGGATAAAGACATAATCGAACAAATCCTAGTTGGATTGATTGATAGTCCTCCTATTGAAACAACATGCCCCAACAACTTCCCATCATGCACTGCAAAAATACATTTCATTGGGTTGAGTGAAACCCCAAATTCCCTACACCTTCGGAAAACCTTCATAAGATGCGTGATGTGGTCTTCTACATGCTTAGAGTATATTGTTATATCATCAAGGTAAACCAAGATGATATCATTGATAAGTCCCTTAAATGTCATATTCATGTCTCTTTGGAAAGTAGCACCAGCATTGGATAAACCGAATGGCATTTTATTATAGGTATACATACCCCACTTAGTAGTGAATGTTGTCTTGAACTGATCAAATTATTTAATCAAGATCTGATTATTTCCAAAATATTCATCGAGCAGTGAAAATATTCTTCACTCTTGCTACTGTTTGGAGAATTTGTTCCATTGATGAAATAGGATAATGATCTTTCAACGAGGCATGGTTTAAATCCCTAAAATCTATGCATAGCTGAATTTCTTCATTCTTCTTCCTTACAAGGACTAGATTGGCTACCCAAGATGAATGCTTGATAGGAAAAATTATATAGGCTTCAATGAGTTTGGTTAGCTCCTTTCTCATTAATGGATAAATTTTGGGATTAATTGGCCTCTGTTTTTGATGAAGTGGTTTGGCGTGAGGATCCAATTCGATGGTATCTTGTGCTAGACCTAGATCAAAACCATGTAGGTATTTTTAGCTCCATGAAAAAATTTCATGATACTCTTGACAAATTTTGATGAAAGCTTCTTTTTCTTCGAGAGTGTATAATTTTCTGATCCTCAAAAAATTTTCGTTTGCTACCTTGGCTTCCTCAAATCTTATTCTTTAACCACCATGTTAGAGTTTTTCCTTTTGGCTTGATTGTTTGAATTGAAGATGGATTCCAAAGTAACTAATCCTTTTAGTAGCTTGATGCATTTCAATTATATGATTTTATCACCATATGCTTCTTGCAAATTTTCTTGACCTTTCGTAGCAAAATCTTCCTCCTCTTGTAGAAATAGAATAATTGTTTTTGTCACTATCAAACACTTGCCAGCTACCCACATTATTAGGGATTGTAGGTTAAACCACCATTTCATTGGATTACCACTATTCTTTCGTGATATCAACAAGTATGTCATATTATGAGCCAATTTTAGCAAGCTTATCAGCATCTTGAATTTTTTATTTCTAGGAACCACATGGATCCAAAAATCTTCCAGAATATTTAATCAAATCCCATACTCGGTTCTTGTATGATCTTAAAAGATCATTTTTGGATGCACTGCATGTTGTCACTTAAGGAACTACTAACTCACTATCTCTAAAAATAATCAGGGCTTTCAAGCCCTTCTTTTGAGCTATTTGAATTCCTTACACATGGGCCCCATATTCTGCAACATTTTTAGTGCAATTGAATTGCAAAAAAAAAGATGAGAATTATTTATCTCCCTCTAGGGAAATTATCATAAAACCAACACCAAATCCATTCTTACTCCTTGAGCCATCGAAGAACAATTTACACGTTCCTTCATAATTGTTTTGTATTTTGAAAAGTTATGGTATGATCGTCCCTTCTTCATGAATGCAATATGTACCCAATCATGTCTCTTCTAAAAACAATAAACCAACTTCTTCTTCTTCTGTTAATGCTTTAGCATAGGGTCCATACTGATTATCTACACTTACCTCATCCAACACAATATCAAGGACTTCTTCCACAAGAGTGGTTGGTTCATGATTAGTAATGTCTTCCTCTCGATCATGGATGGCATAATTCCCATTTATAGGACTAGCAGTATAGGGATCCACATGATTATGACAAATTGGTTATGCCCTTATAATCACTTTAGTTACCTATCGAGTCCTAAGGATCATATGTAACCAATCAGCTGATAGGTAATCACCCATCTTGGTAGTGAAATCTCGTGATAGGAAAATGGTGAAGAGAGGAGGAAGATCAATGACCGATATGTCTTGTGTGAATGAAAAACTGGGACATGCATGGACTATAAGCTATAGTCCTTTAATAACTCCAATAGTATCAACTATTGTACCATCCAATTGAACAAATCCTCTAGATACTGATGTATATTGTATTCCTAACATGTCTACAATTTTCTTGGGTATAACTGAGCTATTGGCACCAAAATCTATCATACAATTATGTACCAAATGATCTCCAATGATCAAAGAAATATAGAATTGTGGTGGTTTGTTTTCCTTAGGAATACGTTTCCCTTCTAGTTCACACAAACTCATAGTATTTGCTTCTCCATGACCCAATGATCCATCGGTTTATACCAAAATTGTTCAAATCCTCTCATAACAAGTTTCTTTGAGAAGGAATTGAGAGTACGTCCCATGATGTAGCCTAGAATTTACTAGATAAATCCCTAGATGCGCTGACACATCACTCAGCCTAGACTGAGCTCTCACCCAAAGCGCGCAAAGGTACCAGGTCCCTCTTTAGGGTTGATGTAATAGGATATTAGCATGATGAAGGAAGAAACACATAGATTCATAACTAATCTATCATTCTACATTGTATGCTACATTCAGATCTATGACAAAACAAGTGTTAAATAGTAATCATGATTGAATCAATAACATACACTACTCGATTACACATAGTAATGACACTTAGATTCAGCCAATATATTCCATCTATTAATAACATAGAAGCTCCTTACAATAATGTCAAATGATACCAATGCACGTATGGACATGCTACAGTAATTCAGTCATATGCATATATCTCTATACCTTCATACATCCATCAAATAAACTCACACTCTCTCTCTTATAATTATGTACCTCACATTATATATATAGGGTGGGGAATTTCCCTTCACCACTTATCTATTCCAGAAATAGGTTGCATGCTATTAATAGCCACACATGAAAGTGTGCTATCTATAGGCCTCTTATAGTTAACTAAAGTTTCAATCCCATTCATATCTCGTCTCCATGCAAAATGCTTTGATCTGATCCTCCAAAAATATACAATGCATGGCGCGCACGTCTCTGCATCGTTGGTGTGCTCCACATGCCATCTTCTAAAAATAGGTCGTCATGCTAAAAATTGGCTAAGTCTTAAATGCTGAACTTTCCTTCCGCGCATGGGTCCTTTCTGTCCTTCCATGCCCTTGATTCTGGAATTCTCTCCTGCGCAAACTCCTTGTGTGTTCTCTAACAAGTATTCTTTGATCAACATTAACCCAGACTAATCTCATTATTGTCTGAACAATGGGTATTCCTCCAAAAATTGAAGTAAGGAACATAATAATGGAAATAATAAGAATGAAAGAATGTTTACAAATAAATAATTTTTATGAGACAAGCTCCTCCGTATCACTTTGCAGTATCAATTCTAGATACTCCTTTAATTCAACATCCAAAACTTTCCATTTAGTGAGTGCTTGTTCTGATTTTTCTAGGATGTCCACAACAATGGATTCCAATTCATCCCTCACAATCTCTCCCTTATTCTGTAGAACCAACACAATAGTAGACATTGATGTCATTCTTCCTTCTAAAAGATCCATATTCTTCTTTCCTTTTGTTGTTGCTGCATATGCCTTCTTGGGTGCCATTTTTTTCCCTTTTACAAATGTCTCCTCTTTAAGTCCACAACTTTGTGAATCAAACCCTAGCTCAATTCAATCATGCCCTAGGTGGAAACTTCATGCCCTAACTCTCCTCTTCCTCCTTTCTTCTCTCAAACCCTTCACCATCCGGGGAAGCAAGCTTCTTTTCACACAGATTTGTTTATCACGCTTGGTTTCAAACCCTTCACACCTTAACCTAATCACTCGGATCTTCGCAATTGGCCTCTTTCCTAAAATTCTCTTAGTCATAATTATAAAAATGAATCTACATCCCATCCTTATATAATTTTTTCAATTTTTCAATTTTTGATGCATTTATTTCTCCTTCACCTACCAAATATCCTCTCATTTACTGACCAGATTCATTCTTTCCATGCGGTACATCTTCTCGCCCCAGCTATAACCTTCTAGAAAGCCTTCTTACCCTCTTGTCACAAACTTCTCTTGAGCACGTGCCCTTTCCCCTGAGTACCTCATCACTGTAGCTTCTCCCCGGTAGTTGTCATGGCCTCCGTTTGACTCGTGTTATATTGTCCTTTCATTCATCTCCATCCTTGGTCACTTGTGAGAAGCAATCTTCTTTTGACTTAAAGTGTACCTATAGTAGCTTATTCCTTTCACCTTTCAATTCCTACAGTATTTTTATTGGATAAATAAAACCACCCCACACTAAAGGTATGTGCAGTCCTTTGTGCATAAACATTCTTCACATAGTAATGAGCTTCATGCGCGTAAGCGTGCACTTCACACAAGAACAACAATTACATTGACAAAGCATAGAGACAATGAAGGAAATAAATTAAGAAAATATAGAAGGGAAACCTAATCTAAATGGAAATACTGTCTTATTACAAACACTAAGAAGTCTTATTTATAGTAGGGCTTCAGCCTACTCCCGTTAAAGTAACTGGGTATCCATGTTCCATCAAGTGCTTCTAACTGAAAAAGCACCTATGTTTCAAGTATGTGAGTGATGATATATGGCCCCAACCAATGTACTTTGAGATTTCCTGAATGGCACAAGAACTTAGAGTCATAAAAAAGTACCATTTGTCCAATCTCAAACTTCTGTATCCCTTTTGTTTCTGTCATGCCATGCCTTCTCCCTGGCCTTTTCCTACTTCTGACTCCATCGTGTTATGGCTCATCACTCATCTAGTTGAATCATCTTCTTGATACACTCTTATAAATCCTATTCATTAGCTAGACCTCCAGCACACGTAATGTAAAAAGAAGGTAACATAAATTCAATAGGGAGAGCGGCTTCCACGCCTAAACACTAGCTAAAATGGTGTGGCTTTGTTAAATCACTTATAAGTTGTTCGATATGCCCAAAGAACAACTGACACTTTGTCATCCCAATCCTTTCTTCCAACATCACAAATTTTTGTCAAAGTCTAGATCAAAATCTTGTTGAAAGCATCAACAGTTCCATTTTCCTGAGGATGGTAGGCTGTATTTTTATGGTGTGCAACCATAACACTCATCTAATAGGACCCTGATTGTCTCATTCAAAAAGTGTGTACCCCTATCATTTGTCGAGCTTAAAGGACATCCATATCTTGTAAGAACATTATCCCATAGAAACCTAGCCACTGTAGCTGTTGTACAGTCCTTTGTAGGTGTTTCTTTTGCCCATTGTGTGAGATAATTTGTGCAATTAATGATATAACGCATGATCTAGTCTTGTGCGTGGCTGGCGAAATAGGTCCTACAAAGTCAATGGCCCATTTCTCAAATAGTTATGGACTATTAATTGGTCTCAAAGGCATCTCATCTCTTTTCCTTGGTTTTCCTAAGTCACTGACAATGATCACATGCACCTTACAATATTCTTTACAGGATTTATACAATGTCTCCCACCATAATCCAACAAGTAGGATCTTCCAGGCAATCGCATCGCCTGCATAATGGCCTCCTACAAAACCACCATGAGGCTTCTTCCATAATATCCTTGTGCTCATGCTCTAATACACAATGGCGTAATACTTCATCTCTTGCCTAACTTGTAGAGGTCACCAATAATTAACATAAATAGTGTCGCATGCGTATAGCAAGTTATTTATTTTCTAATGCCTTCATTCCTTCTAGTAGCTATACCAGTCCACAGAAAGACAACAATGTCTTCTAATTTTGATGGCACGCGTTGTAACCTATATAATTGTGCATCTGGCATGGTTTTTTCAATTGTCTATACTTCCTCTCATGAGTTGATTCTAGATAGATGGTCTGGTCTAGAAATTGCTTTTCCCAGGCTTCACCACAACTGTGAAATCAAACTCTTGAAATAAGAGTACCCATATACATATGTGCCCCTGTAAGACGAGACTTGTTTACCAAGTAATTTAATGCCATGTGATCTGTATAAAACACAAATGGTGTTGCTAACAAGTACTGTCAAAATTTTTGCAATGCATAGATCATAGACAAAGCTTCACGCTCTGTAGTTGTATAATTTTGTTTAGCAAGAGTCAAATTCCTACTAGCAAAAAAAATTGGATGATTGACAACACCTTCTCTGGGCTGAGCTAACACAGTGCCAATGGCCATGCTAGAGGTCCATCCACATGCACATGCAACATGGTTTATCCCACGAGGGAAAGCGTAGAATGGGCGCAGTAGTAAGTATTTATTTTAATATCTCAAATGCATGTTGTTGCGGTTCTCCCCAATAAAATGTACCTTTCCCCTTTAGTAACTCTTCCAAGGGGGCAAAAATTTTGGCATACCCTTTGATGAATTTTTTATAATATCCTATATGACCTAAAAATCTACGCACACATTACTTTGAATGGTAGGGGCTTCCAGGCCTAAAATGACTGCAACCTTAGTTGGATCAATGAGCAAACCTTCCTTGCAAATTATATGTCCTAACAATATTCCAAATGGTGTGGCAAATATGCACTTCTTGATGTTCAAAGAAATACTCAACTATCTGCACCGTTTAAACATTAAGCGCAGATTTTCAAAATGATCTTTCACAAGCCCATATACTGTCCAATCATCTAGGTAAACCTGTAATAAGTTGTGAATAAAATATTTGAATTCCTGAACAACTATGCGCGAGAATACAACAGGCACATTTTTCAATCCAAAAGGCATCACAATATAGGAAAAACTACCCCATTCAGTAATAAATGTTGTCTTTTCTTGATCCTCCTGAGCAATCCTAACTTGATGATACCCAGAAAACCCATTTGTAAAGGAGTATATCTCGCACCCTGCAACACCTTCTAGTATTTCCTCAGTGAATAATGCATCAGGAATGGATCAGTGAAACATGTAGCATTCAACTCCCTGTAGTCTACACATATTCTAATTCGTCCATCCTTCTTGATACTGATCACCATTGGGCTAACCCATTTTGACTCATCAAGAGGTTTGATAATTCGATATTTCAACATTTTATCAATTTCTTCTTTTACCTTTTCACATAAATTAGGATTCATTTTGTAAGGCCTCTTTCTAACTAGAGCATGCACCATCTTTAAGCTTTATCTTTATTTCCCCAAGTGATTTATGCACGCCTTTAAGTTCATGATATCCTAATGGGAATAAGTCCTGATAATCCCTAAGTAACTCAATGATCTTTCCTACCTCCAAGTTTCACCAATAGTCTCTAATTACGGCTTCCTTAGGCTCATCCTCCGAACCTATATTCACCTTCTTTGTCTTCATGGGTTCGTGATAGGCACACGTATCCTTGTCTGCACTGTCCAAGACCTCTCTGCACCCCCTTGTGAATGTTCAATATCTAGGTTCTCAACTTCCTCATCATCTACGATGTAAACCATCTTTCCCTTCTCTTTCTAAAGGCAAGCGCATTCAAGTAGTATGGAGTCCAATTCTTCTTTCTTCTCAAAATGCACTCCAGACTCTGTCTCACCAAATAATTCCGGAATATGCTCTTATGCTTTTGCACTATCTCCCATGGTTAAGTGCTTGATAAATTTTAATGCCTCTTCTATAAGCAGGTTGAGAAGAAAAATAGTCAAAGGTCTGGATCATCCCCGTAGTCAATTTTTTCTAGTTTCCAGTCTCTCGATGTAGTTATGCATATACATACCAAACACATGCGTTCATCCTTGTAAGTGTAGAGTACAATCTATGCACCTAGAGTGAAAGTGGTAATGCTTCCTGTCCTACTGTCCAGAGTCTCTCACACTGCTGAATGTGATGCTGAACAGGTTGATCACCATGATAAGTGTAGATCTGCATAGGTGCATTGTTCCTTACAAACCTAATAGATAAGGTGATTCTAATATTTTCCCATTCTTTAATATTATCTCTGTGGACTACCCACTAGCGCGCTACTGTCTCCACGTGTAAGGAATATACTAACATAGCTCTTCTCTTAATTTTTTCTGTCTACTGTGTTTCCATGGCTTTCAAAAATGCAAGAATATCTTCTACCCCTGTATACCAAGTTACTATGTTCTACCTATCCGTCAGACCAAATGAAGTCCATTCTTGCACGCAACTACGCTTTTTACTTCGCGCCCTACTAATTCATATGTACCATGAGCCCAATTGTCACAATCAATACTCATAGTATCACTAATGGAATGAGAATCCTCCCACTGTAGGATGGCTTCTTTTGATGGATCATTGACCTGTGGGTCCTAAACAACACATACATAAATTTGGTTTGAGTCCTCCTCACTTAGAGGCTTCAACATATGGCGTAGAATTCCCATCTATCAACAGTATCACAACCCTTTCCTCCTTGTTCTCAAAGCTGATATACCCCTTATTGAATCTCAAGTCAGTATTATTCACATAACACCAAGGGCATCCAAGCAAGGCTAGAAAATTATCCGCTTCTGCAAGTGTTAATACCTCAAAATCCCTAGTGAACTTGGCCCCTTGTATGGTTATATATGCATCCTTTAAAACTCCTATGGGAGTAGCCTTAGTCTGGTTTTTCCATAAACAACACATTAGATGATGGTTGTAATTGAGGCCTTCCCATTTGTACCCATGCATCTAATGTAAGAACATTTACTTCTATGCACATGTATCAATAAATATGTTGCTCAACATCCACCCATCCACAACAAAATTTAGAGTAATTTCCTTGTCATAATCAATGCTATCAGGGTAAATATTTGTATGCAAGATCTACCGTCTGGTTTCAAAACTTATGCATGGAGTGTTCCCCTTTAACCAACTTCCTAATAGTGGGATAATGTTCTCCTGGCACAACATTCTGCACACTTCTCGCAAATCATTGATATCAGTTTGGACTATCTCTGATGCTTTCTTCTACTCCTTTAAGTATTGTATCTCACCTTGAAGATTCCTTATCACTTCCATGGTATCCTGGTAAACCTACCTTCTGATGAGCAGGATCTAGGTACCTTGCATGAAAAACCTCCTCCTTGGTGATCATAGGATTCTGGTGCAATGCTTCTCTTGTGTGTGATACTTCATCGCATGTAGTAATATTCACTATCAATGCCTTAGGTCCTTCTACTATCTTGGGAATCCACTGATCTTCTACCATGCATTGGATTCTAACCATCCTAGACACCTTTTTTTTCTTTCTTATGCTGCTTACTCAAATGCTCATATAAGTCTGGGCACTCTTCATAGCTATGGTTCTTCTCTGCAGAAAGAACATGCAATATTATGAGGAAATTTATGCCTATAGTGGTTAGGATATCCGCACGTATAACATGTTCCATGAGGGAACTCACCTCTTCCTCCACCATGGCCTCGTCCTCCATATCCACCATGATATCCATGTCCCCTTCCACATCCTCCTTCAAAAGTGCCTCTCATTCCTATCATAGTCATGTTGGATTATGATCCAGATCCTGGTGCTCATTCTTACCCTTAGAATTATCTGTTACAATTTGTCTATTGTACCCTAATGTCCATAGCATCCTAAATCTTACCAATCAACCGATAATCCTCAGTATCATGGGTCGTGGACCTGACAAATATTACAAAAGAAAGATACATTCTTCCTTATCGCGCGCTGTAACAAAGGATAGTGACTAGCATCATGATTCAAATGATAGATCTCACAATTCTAATAGTAATGAGGGTATAGATCTACAAGGGTAAACTATCCTTGGTGTGACCTTCCACTTCACAATCTGTACACCAAATTCCTGAGCGCATTTCATGGGCTGAATTTGCTGATAGCTTCTCTAACTACTTTTCCATAGCTGCATATCCATGCCTCTAAGAATGGACTAATGCCAGTGTCAATGCTCCCAAACTACCTCAACACGTAAACCTACTTCCAGTGCTTCACGCGGATCAGTGTATGTCTTATGTAACAACACCCTTCTAAATGGTGTAATCAATCCTCTAATGAACCATTGTGCATGCTGGATATCATGAATATCATAAGATAGCTTAGATAGAAGTGTCTTAAAATGATCATCATACTCACATACACTCTCAGTAGTGCCTTGCTTGATATCCTTGAGCGCACTAATACTCTTCTATGAAAACTCAGGGGATATGGAACTCTTTCAAGAAAGCATTTTTCAATGTTGCATAATCCATGCAATTTTTATCAGGGTCAAACTTCGTATACTAGCTATGTGCACGTCCCTATAATGTATTCAAAAATTGACTTGCCTTACACTCAGCAGCTGTGATCCCCTTAGTGCACCACAAGATTTCAAACATATGCACATGTTCGCTAGCATCCTCTATACCTATATACTCTGAGAGATGAAGAGAAATCTCCATATAAATATTTTTTGGTTGTTACAGACCTTGACCACCTAATCTAGAACCTCCTGTGTTCCCTCTTCCTCCAGAACCACCATATCCACCAAAACTAGAACCACCTATACCTCTTGATCCTCCACCTGTAGTGGGAATATGACCGGTAGATGTACTCCCCTGTGCTCCGATAGTATTACTATACTGAACCCCTATTGTTTGTGAGGTAGTTCCACTTCCAGAGGTGAATCCAAAATTCTGCACGCTCACATTATGAGCAGATGATACACCTATTGATGTTCCTCCAAATATCATTGATGTCATATGTCATGCTATATATGTACTCACTCCCTGACTTACTCTTGCTCTCTTTCTTCCCAAAATAGCTTTCTGGTTGCTTGTTGTACTAGATATTGGAAAACCAAGCACAGGGGCTAGGTCACTAGGTGGATGAAGATGTGTGCATGCGGTCCAGGTAGTCTCTGCTGGCGTAGTTTTGTGTGAGGCCGAGGGGGGATCTCTGTCATATTTTCCAAGATGGGGGAGTTCCTGATGCTCTAGCATCACATCTTCTACCTGAGTTGAAAAATCCTTCATGATCCATCTCTCTCCTCAATGCCATACTTTCTGTAATGTAATGTTGCTTATCTATCTCCCTCTTGCATGCCTCATTAAACTTAATCTACCTTTCCTTTCTCTACCTCTCTTCCGGTAGGTCTGTCAACTTTCACCAAACATTTTCCTTCCCTCGCGCATGGTGAAGTTTAGTTAGCCATTGGTTTACTCTCCAGGTTCAAAGTTACCATCAAGATCTTGATCGCCAGTGGGATACCTCATAAATATACTCCTCTTGGATACCGGAAAAACTGGAATTCAGCTACCTCTGGGAAGATTTTATCAAAATTGAATATTCCAAAATATAACTGTTTAGAACACCATGAAACCACGTATCCACAACGTGAGTCTAGATCAAATCAGCATCATAAAGGGCCTGAAATTCTTCATGCATCTAGACAAGTGTGCAATACCTCCAATTTCACTGAGATGCATAAGCAGTAAGCCACTCATATAATTCTACTGTAAAGATGGAAAATAA
This sequence comes from Taxus chinensis, assembly GCA_019776745.2. Classification (NCBI taxonomy): domain Eukaryota; kingdom Viridiplantae; phylum Streptophyta; class Pinopsida; order Cupressales; family Taxaceae; genus Taxus; species Taxus chinensis. The sequence goes on along the minus strand of CM034153.1, from coordinate 715,646,027 downwards.
TCTCTCATATAAGTTGTCATATAGATTCTGTTCTACCCAAGTACGTGTGTTAAACTCATATCCACAGCTGAACCATCGTGCATATTCTTCCTCCAGATTTTATATCCATTCCTCAATACTTTCTAGAGTTAACCGGTATGTCTTCATTGTGAACCATCCTGAAAACAATTGAAAAAGAGGTCCCGGCAATGGAACCAATGATGCAGCCTAGAATTTACCAGATAACTCCCTAGATGTGCTAACACATCACTCATCCCAGACTTAGCACTCACCTGAAGCACGTAAAGGTACCAGGTTCCTCTTTAGGATTTTTGTAATAGGATGTTAGCGTGATGAAGGAAGAAACACATAGATTCATAACTAATCTATCATTCTACATTATATGCTACATTTAGTCTATGACATAACAAGCGTTAAACAATAATCATGATTGAATCAATAAAATACACTACTCGATTACACACATGAATGACACTTAGATTCAGCCAATATCTTCCATCTATTAATAACACAGAAGCTCCTTACAATAATGTCAAACGATACCAATGTGTGTATGGACCTGTTATAGTAATTTAGTCATGTGCTATCTATAGGCCTCTTATAGTTAACTAAAGTTTCAATCCTATTCTTAGCTTATCTCCATGAAAAATACTTTGATCTGATCCTGTAAAAATAGATAATGCATGACACACACATCTCTACATCATTGGTGTGTTCCACATGCCATCTTCTAAAAATAGGTCATCATGCTCAAAATCTGCTAAGTCCTGAATGTTGGACTTGCCTTCCACGTGCGGGTCCTTTCTATCCTTCCGCGCCCTTGATCCTGGCCTTCTCTCCCGCGTGGCCTCCTTGTGTGTTCTCTAACAAGTATTCTCTTATCAACATCCCACATAGTAACATTCAAGTGGTTCTTCTTCATTTTTTCTACAAAATTGAAGGGAATTTTTTCTACTTTGCTGACATTTCTTTGAGCATCATCTTTTGAAAATTTCTTATTAGGTACCGTGATGCCTAAAGACCCTTCTTTCCTTACAGCTTGGCTAACATGTGTTTCTGGTAGTTTCTTTCCCACATCTCTATCAACAATTTCTTGTGGATGAGGTGGTGAAGTGGATGCTTGATCAATTTTGGAAGGTTGATATTCCATTTTTCTCTTTTTGGAACGAGTGTTTACCACCAATGATGAGGAATCTGTATTTAACCCACAAAAATCTTCTTCTTGCCAATTTAGCAAAGTGGTTTCTTCAAGTGCATGTGGTTGATCTGCTATGTCCTGTGTAGATGAATTTTCTATTAGATTTTGAGGGGAAGATACACTTTGAACCATAAGGGCCTGACTAAGAACTCCATTGGGGTAAATATTTTGATTGTGAGATTGAGAACAGGGATAACACCATTCATAATCATGAACTAGATTATTCTGGATGGGAACAATAGATTTAGAAGAACTATTAGTAAGAGAATTCCTAAAATTCAGGGGTCTGACATTCACAACTTGACCTACAATTTTGTTTTGAGGTTGATTGTTCCCTTGAAAAGGAGGAGGGTTAGCCTGATATTGCTGATTTTGTGGCTGGTATGAATGATTATATTGAAATTGTTTCCTTTTGAGTGCAACAATCTCATTCCCAAAAGTTTATAGTAGTGACTTGACTTCAAATAAATCATTTGAAGGGGTGGGGGTAGAATGAACTAGTTGCTTAGAAGCTGCTGAAATAGGAGAAATGGTAGGTTGGGTATTGTAAGATCTGGAGACAATGACATTGGCGATCATGGAGCTATATTTCCATCATGAATCAAGGAATTCTCTACTCTTGTGGAAACTTCATAGGCATCAGGTAATATAGTCCCTCCCATGGAATGGATCATAAATTATACATCGTTGTTGAAGGATCGTAAATAGTATAGGAATGCATTATTTTTAGAAGGCTTTATGAGTTTCAGAATCCTATTCCAAGTCATTTGGAATCAAAATTTGAAATCACTCATATATTCTTGGGAAGCTCTCTTTGTGGTAGTGATTTGTTTCAAGAGTGATAGGTGATTTCTCTTGTCTTCAAACTATTTTTAGAGCTTCTCCCCCAACTTGTCCCAAGTTGTAGTAGTTCCAGCCTCTAACCCACGAAACCACTGAAGTGATTTTCCCTTGAAGGAAGTAGCCAAGATTCTGACCACAACGTTGTCTTCTGTAACATTATGTACTGCACAAATGTTGGCCACATCAAGAATATGTTCCACAGGAGTGATATGAGTTTCCCCTGTGTAAAAGTGTAAACTTTTGAGTGTAGTAGTAGGTATAGGATCCCATTGGGATAATAGAAGAGGGCTGCCCACATTGAATGTAGGAAATACTTGGTTCCTAACCATTCTACCAAGAGGCTGATTTTTCCTAGGTGGAGGGAACCTTCCATAAGGAGTATTTTAATCACCTCTCTATGTTGATGCACCAATTATATTCAACAGGTATACCCACTTAAATGTAGAATCAACTTCTCACAACAATATATTATAAGCACATGTTCTACAAATCTATCTCCACCCATGCCTATAAATAAAAATGCAACTTTGTAATAGAAAGGAAATAGCTTTTCCACAACTGATATTCAAAGTAACTATATTTATTAGTTGATACCAATAATACATAAAAAATAATATGTGGTTCATGTCACATAGAAAGGCATGATATGCAACATCTAGTCACTATTGTGCAAGAGAGGGATAATATAATCTCTATAATAAATACTCACACACATGAAAATGGGATGGTATATGCTATCAGAGGCATCATTTTTCTACCTAACCATCCTGTTCCTTCTTGGCTACATCGATTGAATGACGTATCTTAATATCATTGAGAGCAAAAAAGGTCAGAATTTAATGGGAAAGTTCTCACAATCTATGGAACATGAGAATGTATCATTTGAACTACATATGGGCATCAAGCCCTTATAAAAATTACTCTCCCAATTTCTCCCAATTATGATAGTTTTCTCATGGTGTCAGTGAACACAATGTGGAAAAAATCCTCAATATTCCTCAATGTTAGGGTGTTGACGATAAATTTTTGTAATCAACACCTCATGAAACTAAATCAAAAGTTCCCACACATTAGGGTGGGATAGTAGAAACTATCAAAGGAATCATTTTTATAGCCAACCATCTCAATCCTTAGATACATAGGTCAGGTGATGTCTCTTAAGAGCCTTGAGAGCAAAAAAGGGTCAAAATTTGATAGGAAATTTCTCACAATTCGTGGCACTTGAGAATGTCTCGACTAAGCAAGAAGATGGACATATGGACCATCTAACAAATTTTCTCCTAGTTTCTTCCAAATCCTGACAGTTTTGTCATGTTCGTAGCAAATGTAACGCTATAAAAGTCTCAATTTTCCTCAATGTTTGGGTGTCGACAAAGATATTTTGTAATCGACACCTCATGGAACTGAACCACAAGTTTCCACATATCCTGGTGGTATGGTAAACACTATTATAGGTATCATTTCTCTGCCCAACCATCCCAGTCCTTCCCAACTACATCATTCGGGTGATGTCTCTTAAAAGCCTTGAGAGTAAACAAGGGTAAAAATTTTACTGGAAGGTTATCAAAATATTTGGCACTTTGTAATGTCTCTTCTAAACTTATAGTTGGTAATCTAGATCATATAAAAAATATTCTCATGGTTTCTCCCAAGTTCTGATAGTTTTCTCATAGTTGTAGCGAACATAATGTTGTAAAATTCCTGAATTTACCTCGGTGTTATGGTGTCAATGACGATATTATATAATCAACACCTCATAACACCTAATTGATAGTTCCCACACATTGGGGTGGGCTGGTATATGATTTCAAAGACATATTTTTGCTACCCAACCATCCTGGTCCTTCATGACTACATTAATTGGGTGATGTCTCTAAAGATCACTGAGAGTAAAAAATGGTCAACCTTTGATGGAAAATTTAACACAATATGTGACACATAGGAAAGTATCATCTAAACATACATATGGACATCTGTCCCATCTATAAAATCATCTTCTGGTTTCTCCCATGTCTCGAAAGTTTTCTCACAGTTACAACTAACACAATGTTGCAAAAGTCAATTTTCCTTAGTGTTTGTTCACTAAAATATGCACTTATTACTATTACATTATGCCTCTAGTATGTTATTATATACATGATTTATAAGTTTGGAAACTAGGCACTGGTGACACCTCTTTGGTCATTTTATTTCTTTGTTTGACTCTTCTTACATCTATTGTTCATATCTTTTACTTTGTTTCCATTTGCTTTTGCAGGACAATACCACTCAGGAAAGACACTAACGCCCAAGCACTAATGTCCTTCTGGGCACTTTTGTCTATTTTCTTGTTTTCTTCTTTGTCGGTTTTTTTTTGTCTTGGGTGTTTTCTTATTTTATTTTCATGGCCTAGGTCAGCTTTTGGTGTCACTATGTACCAACATTCAAACAAAGAAGTCATATATAAACACAATCTACTAACTATTCTAAGGGGGAAATTGGGATATCATTTTCATATCCACCACATAAAAAGAATAACACAAGGGACTACATTTTGGGATGCATTGTTCACTACATAGGGGAGGATATTTTGAATTCCATATCAAACATTATTGTTTTGGGAAAAATTATTTGTAGCCCACTATTCTTTGTGCGACTAATACTAGGTCATCCTAACTCAAGGGACAAGATTTAAATAACACACCATAAGATTTCAATTTTACTCTCTCATTTGCATTTTTCATTCAATATAATGTGTGATTGAGTCTTGTGAAGGTAGCTAGGGTTTTTTTTGAAGGTACATGAGTAAAAGAGAAGGAGTACGGTGAACTTGATGTGACCTACAACGAGTTAAGAATGAAAATAAGCACACAAAAAAGAACCATATACAAATATGTCCCTAGAACACTAGTGCTCAGAACATATGCCAGTGCCTAGGTGACTGTGTCCTCTCAAATGCACTCCTGTCCCTGAGGTATTCACATGCCATTTTTAGAATCAGATCTTACACAACTCAGAATACACCTATTTAGATCATTCACCTACCTAAAATTATTCTAGACCTACGGTGACAAGCTGAGTCATTCTCAAAACCCTACTTATCACTTGTGATTTTATTTCCTTTACTTGATCTTGGTTGTTTACTGTTATATATATATTTAATCAATAATGTCTTTATCTTAGATATAATTTATTTAAATCATTTCGTGAACCCATTTATTGATCGAACCATAGTTTTCTCTAGGCTCCTTTATTTTTGTATACTATTCACGACCTACCAAAATATGTGAAATCAAACTAGATAAGTATGACTCCATTCCTATGACTGGTACTTAGCCTTATTTCAACAATGGTGAAGATGAAGCCAATTTCTATCGCAAGTTTTATATTACCCCTATTTACAATCTAGATGTACCTTGTGTGTTTACCAACCTTTATAACCTTGACCTTGGTGTTATATTATTACCCTTTGTAGAGGAGATAAGTGATTATGAGTGTGCCCGAATGTGTACAAGTGAAATTGCATAAATGAGAAAAGTATAAACAAAAAATCTAAGTAAAAACCCTTCTCAACAAACTCCTTTCCACCTCAGATTGGGAAAATTATGTGGATGGGCCCAAAGATAGTTTATAATGTAGGTGCTCCAACATGGTAGAGATTCATTTCATGACTGATCCAAAAGTTTAGCTTTGTATTTCACCAGAATGGAGAAGAGGGAAGGATTATGTATATATGGATAATATATTCATATGAGAATTACGAGGGGGCTAAGTGAGAGGATTTCAATACAAATCACAAAAGAGAAGAATGAAAGCTCACTTAGCTCCTTTTTTTGGAGGAAGGGTAAAGGCTCTATTTATAATTTTCTAGGTGGTATTAATTAAGAAAACTTAATTAATTGTGATTTGTATAAAAGTCGTGTGCTTTGAAAATGAAAAATTGATTCGAATTTTTAATTATAAAGTGGGAGACATGAAAGGTGGATGTGAAGACAAGGATAATTGATTCAAATATTTAATTTGAAAGTGGAGGACATGAAAGGTGGATGCAAAGACTTGGAGAATTTATTTGAATATTTAATTCAAAATTAGAGGACATGGAAGGTGGATGTGAAGAATTGGATAATTGATTCAAATATTTAATTTAAAAGTGGAGGACATGGAAGGTGGATGTGAAGACATGGATACTTGAAGACTTATATTGTTTGATCTCTATCTCATATTTTCGAGAGATCTATCGTATCTTCCATCCTCACTAGATCTCTCAAGGGGGAATCATCATACCCACCTTTAACCACCATATCCATGATATGTTTTTAGAGCATACCATCATCAATAACCTTATATTATCACAAGCAAGAGTTGTGTTTTATTTTTTCTTAGAGAACGATCTTTTCTTCCCCCAATAACTTCTCAAATGTTACTGTAGACATCTAAAATGTCGACATAATTAATTTCGATTAATTTTTACCACAAATATCCTAACATCATCATCTAATTAATCTCTTTCCTATAAAATACCACATATACCCTTTATCATAATTGATTTCATCATTTATCTAGTATCCCATCATTATCTCATCATTTATCCCTTTAATTCATCATTATATCCCATTATCCCACCTTAATCCTTATTATCATTTTATAGGAATTTAATATTCCTACACCTACCTACCCATCTACTCTACACCTACCCTACACCTACCCTCTCCATGTAATCACATCCCTAATTATCTTTCAACCTAATCGAATCCTAAACTAATCATATCCTCTACATCTACATATAGAGGCTTCTATTTCTAGAAGCCCCTCTAAACTTCCTCCACTCTACATTGAATTTTAAATTGAATGGAGGATTCTCACAAAATATAGAATTATCCATTCTAGAATCCTCCAATCCTCTCCATAATCCTAAACCATTGATCCTCATCCCACTTGTTTAAATCCTCACCATCCATTCTCCCAACCACAAACTATAAATTTAGCTCTCCTCCATGAGAGAAAGAAGGAAGAATCTATTACAAATCTCTTCCATTTTATTTTATCCTTTATAAATAATCCACAACTTTCAATCAATTCAATCCACTCTATAATCCAATCCATCATCCATTAATCCAAACAAATCAAGGGGAGGTGTTGCCCAAGTATCTCCACAAAATCTAATAATCAATACAATCCGTGAGTAAATCCAACACAACAAAGGAGGAGCATTACATATTTTTGGTAAGTGCATGTACTGATTCTCTCCCCCTTTCCATCTCTTGCTCAATCTAAGGTAGTGTTTTACAAGATTATATTAAGAATCAATTTGTTTTTGGTTTCTTGCTCACATTTACATCTAATCTCTCTTTTGCATCTACATTTTTGGAACCCACCTTGGGGCTTACCCCCCACTTCTTTATTGTTTTCAATCCTATATCATCCCTAAAACAAGCTGTCAAAGTTCAAATTTTTTTCATTTTTTTTACACCTTCAAATTTTGAATTTTCACCTTCATCTTCCATTTTCAGCGTGAATTAGTGCCCCTGCCCTATGTTTTGGTGCCTATGCTTCATAGTTTGGCACCTTTTCCCTTAATTGGCACCTTTTCTCTACTTTAACACCTATGCTACATAGTTTGAAACCTATGATTTGACGTCTATGCTACATATTTTAGTGCATATGCTTTGTGTTGTAGTGCTTTTGTTTTGTCTTCCTTCCCAAAGCCATAACTTTTGATCCCGAATTTGAAACGACTCAGTTTTTTCCGAAAAAGATATCAAAAATATCTATGCAATGAAAGTGTTAATTGAGAATTTAATAGGATAATTTATTCATGGTTTTCATTTTCCTAAATATTTTCGTTTTAACTACACACTAAGATATATTTTTCTTGCTCCAAACTACTAACACTTTGTGCGTAGTTTCCTATGCTTACCAAAGATAAAAATCAGTCTAAAACTACTAACCCTTTATTTTTTAGCATGATAAGTAAAAACATTTGGGTTTATAAATAAAATTACTAATATTTGTGTTGTAGGGCCTCCTCTTGAAGACCCAATCACATAATTTTTATCGTTAATTTTTATTATCTTACATTTATCATGTTTCTTGTGTGTTTTGTATCATTACTTGTTTATCTCAAAGGAAAAATCATGTATGCTCTCCTCTCACGTTCTAGGATGGTCTAGAGGATCAAAAGAGGCTAGCCTTCCCCTTTTATTTTATAGGGGAAACATGACGTGGAAGTAATATCCATGCACTTTCTATAGTCCTATAGGTCTCATGACCGTGGAATTCACCTCCACACACATAGACACACCGCGTGTTCCGACAGGGTATATAAATCCTTGGAGAGATGTCATTATGAGATAAGTGCTTGCTTGTTTTAAGAGTGGCATGAAGTGAGGGGATTCCATGTCCCAACACCCAAGCCTTATAAAACATCATTATAACACAAATTTGGGCCCCACATACTACAAGGTATATCGGGGACTCCCCTAGTAAGCTCGTATATCCTAGCCTGGGTAACCTTTTTGGTTTCATATCAAGATATAGTGCAAGGAGGCTACACTCCCAAAGATTAATAACTATCCGACTCCAAATTGACACATAGGTAGAGATCCAATTGTAGCACCATAATCGGTGTGTGGTATTGAAAGTGAGATATAACTTGATTGTAATCTGACTTGACTAGTTAGGGTGTGTATTGCATGCATTTTGCTTTCTTGTGAACACCCTTTAACCAACCTATCACCTTAAAATTTTAATCAATCAAACATAATCATAATCAAACATCCTTAATCAAAAAATCCCAATCCAAATCCCATCACCATCCTTAATCAACCAACCTAATCCAAATGTAATCCCCTGCACATCCTATCAAACCATGGAATTTTATCCTCAATCTCCATCCCCTCCAAACCAACATCTAAACCCCTACCCTTTTGTAAATCCATCAAAAAATTTATCTCATCATCCCCCACCCATCAAATTCAACCATATCACTTTGATCATGAAATCCCACACACTATCCAACACCTTACTAAAAAAAATTCAAATATCACATCATACCTCAATAAATCCCCTCCTCTCCATCCAAATCAACCATCCCATGTTGACCCTAACATCCTAAAAACCATCCAACAACTCAATCAAAAAATATCTGATCGTAAAGCATGTTTCAACCAATCACCTCCTAAAGCATCATCTCCCAACCAACCCCATCCACAATTTCCCCTTTCCAAGATCCCTACCCCTCAACCCATTAACTTCCTCTTTGAGGAACCTGAATCATATCAATCCACACCCTGACCTAATCAACATAAAACACTATCCCACAAGCTAGTTACATTGACTTTGACAACCTCACTAACTTTGACCTATACCAAGAGGACCTCCTTTATGTCCTTACTAATCTAGAAACTAATCCCAAGCCCACACGACTATCCCAAATTCCAACCTCCAAATCCCCTATCAATCATCATGACCTACACCTTCTTCCCATAAAAAATCATGTAGATAATCCATCACCATCCAAAATCCCAACTCAGAAAACCAGTCATCGTAAAACCTATAATCGTATCCCATTCAAATATCCATAACAATCCCAACAACTTAACCCAAAATTATTATCACCCACATCTCATCTTAGTCATCCATACTTGTCATATTCATCATCCCAATCCAATCTTAGGACTTTCTCATAAATAATACCACATCCCCTAATCCACCATGAAATTAAGGCTCTAAGCCTATTTCATGCCCTCCATCACCTATGCCCAATCCTGTCAAAACTATCTTATCCACCATGACTCCTAAATCACCCTCATTCCTTTCTACCCCCAATCCTAAACCATCTAATGTGGTCCCTACACCACCCTCATCCTCTTCATCCACACCTAATCCTATCTTAACCACTTCATCACCTAAACCTAACACTATCCTATCCTCTAATTATAGACAAAAAATCATGCACTTTAGGAATTATTTAATCCCGGTTTCATACTACTATTCATATGGTTTTTGAGTGAAGAAAGTACTAATTAACCCGTGTCCTTTGGCCATTTTTATTTGTTTGTTGTTCACTGTCGACCTCCCACATATACTTGCCCATTCAATTTTTTCATTTGGCATCGTTTTATCTCTTATTGGGGCGCCCAAGCCAATATTGGGGGACCCTAGTCCCATTTGGAGGAACCTGATCCTTTTTACACTTTCCTGCCACTTTTTGGGCACTTTGTAGCCATTTGAGCTATCTTTTTAGTGGTCAACCTTTTCTAGGTTAATTATGAAATTGGAACAAGAGAACCATATAAATATAAAGTTATGAGACCATAATGAGGGACCGAGCACTAAGCACTACTATCATCACCTAAGGTTACATCCATAAATGGATCCATTTTCATCCATCCATCTCCATCACAAGGCACAAGGTTGGTTCATCTGCATCACACTGCATAGGAGGGAAGTTTATTCTATTCCATCCACCATTTTATTACATTTCTACACATATTTATTACTCGTTACTTTCACAAAGTGCAACTAGCACAAGAGCACCTAGGGCATGATTGCACACATACATAGAACTACATCAGGTATGAGATGTAGTGCAATGCTCAGTTGGTAAGTCCACCATTATGACGGCTGAGGACAGTCTGAACCCTTCATATGCATCTTTCTTTTTTAGGGGTTTGATACTTGTCTGGGGGTTTTACATGTCTTTCATTCATCATTGATTATTAGTGACATAAAGTACAGTTCAGAAACATCAACGTGACAGGAAGCGAAGGCAGACAGTCATTCAACGAAACCTTAGAGGAAGGTTGCAGATATTTTTCACAAACCAATGTGCCAAATCCTTAAACCAAAACACCCCAAGCACCCTAGTCCTTCTTCAGGTTTCCCAGTCCAGCCTAGTGCTTTAGATCTATGTTTTCTAGAGCTTTTGTGTGTTCACTCCTGCATTCTGTTTATCTGGTCTTCACTGCGACACAATTCCAAATAGTCATCGAATCATCTAAGATCTATCTAACCCTTTTTACACTTTAGGCTTTCATATTTTCATAGCTTAGATTGCTTGGGTAAGTTTCTTTATGTATTTATATGTTATTTACTGTTGTTCTTAATATTAGATTAACTTGGAATAATTCCACATTTTAGTTCATCATTTTGGTGAACCTGAACGGTTTCACGCTTAGGATCCTCATTTTTCCTCTATCATGGCTCCTACAATTATTCAAGTTTCTTTTTCTAACTTACTTAAAATTCATCCCAATTGTCAGGTTGTTTTTAAACATACCTAGACACCATATATCGTCCTAAATATACGCCGCTATATGAAATAAGTCCTATATTTAATTTTTATATGAAAACCCTAGTCCTAGTGTTCCTTCATCTAATTAACCCCTATTGGAATCAATTCAATCCTTACATTATTTTTTTCAAGACAAGTTTACGACAATGGAATCCATGATCACATCTCTCAAATCTAAAATCCAATAGCTTATGGATGCTTCTCATACTATGTCTACTACATGTTCTCATATTAGTGAGCCTCCTGTCATACCATTTCCAGATCCTCTTATCCTTGATCACAACACTAAGCAACATGAACTACTTATTGAGCTCCTTAGTCACCAATATATCACTTTACCACCTACTCAGTACTATCCTCCTTATTGGCTAGCCAAATATCAAAGTCATCCATATTGTAATTATCATCGAATCAATGAGCATAATGACAATGATTGATACACTTTACAATGAAAAATCAAACATCTTGAGCATCAAGGGTTTATCTCATTCACTACACAACATAATGTGATATCATCCTTTCAAATTATTACATCTCAATGGGCTCCTAAATCTCCTCCTTCTACATCTAATGAGCATCATACTATAACTTATGAGGTACCTTATTTGGTCAATCAAGATCCACCTATTCAATCGACTCAACCTAATCTTAAGGATGGCCCCACTTCTCTTCCACTCAAGCTATCTATGACATTACCAAGTCATAACAAGCTATCACTTCTCAAGGTGTTCTCTCCATCACATCCTCATATTAAGTCGTCTATCGTATTATCAAGTCAATCTAAGCAACTTCCGTTAAAACTCAATGCAATTTTTCCTCCTCTCAAGTATTCTACAACATCCTCAATACCACATAAGCTCTAACCAAGCACTTTATTCAAATCAACTTATTCTCCTACTAGTGATTACGACACATCTCAAATTCCACCATTATCACATGGTCCTACCATTAATTTTTCCCAACAAGTTTCCACGGCTTCATGCAATCTTGATCTTTGGTAGGTGACTCTTTTCACCTCATTACTCAATGATACACTCTTGTACTTTGGTTCACACTTGATTATTGAGGGCAACATACTACACTTGAACCCCATACACTGCACAATAGGTACTACACATTGTGTTGCTTCACACATCTCACATCATATGTCTTACATCTTACATCAGACACTCTACATTTAGTTTATATCATTCCGACATTTGTGCACCTACACATCATACATCATATTAGTCGTTATCATACATGGTGTGCACCTTACACTATTAGTCTATTTACACATCTTGCATTACATTATATACATTGCATATTGAAACATTTTTCTCATCACGTGGTCATTTAATCATCACACATCCTACATCTTCTTCTATGTGTTTCACTCACTACCCTATGATGCAATCTAGTTCCTCGGTCCATACTCGACTGTGGAGATTTACAAATCAAATGGACCTTATCATACACACACACTCATCATTCAACCTTCTATCATACAATATTACTAGGTTAGTGGCATATGGTATAGGCTAAATGTTCACCTATTCCTTCATCTTGTAGTGGTACACACTTTAGGCTACATCACCACTCCATCTATTCATCCTATAGTGATATAAACTTTAGGATAAAACATCACTCTTTCGATCATCTTATCGTCATATATGCTTCAGCTATAGGGTCATGCACACATCATTTCTAGGCCACATATTATCAACACTACATATACACACACATCACATCGCAAGACACACAACACATAATTTGACCATTTCGCGATGATGCACTCTCATTTTTGGTTCATTCTTGACTATTTTGGGGGAATACTAAATGGAAATCACTGCATACACTTCTATTCACTCAGGGGGCACATGGATCCTATCATTCATCTTGCAATCCATTCCATCCATCCTAAACATGTTACATATATTCGTTGCTTTTACTCTCATTTATATTTATTTGTTCATGTTTTCTTATTACACATGCTAGATATATATCTTATATGCCATTATCTTTACCATACACATATGTGTGTTCATGTCCTTTTCTAGTTGTGATCACAGATACAAGTCTCCTACACATAGCATGAATGCTCGTATCCTACCACTCCTACAACAGTCACTGAAGGCATCCACAGTTGTCTCTTACATGTGTTATTATTTCATTTTGTACTTAACAATTTACATCACTTTCTTATATGCACTTTTGACATATGGGTTATCTTTCTAACATGCTAATGGGTGCTTCATGTGCAACATTTGTTTGCAAGATTATTTTCTTCCATGGTGATCTATTTGTTTGTTTGTTTGTTATTGTTTCTCTCTTGTTTTCTATTATATGCAGGCCTTTCCATTTTTTTGGTGTGTAAACTTGTTTTTTTAATGCGACCATTGCAGCCTTGAGTGTCTTGCGATATTATGAGTGATGTTCCATGTTTGCAACCCACTTTGGCAATGTATGATTGTCTTCTTGCATGTTTACTTGTTTTATTGCTTATACATTGTTTACGTAACTTACACATGTTCTCTATATGCATACTTGTTCGTACTAACACTTGTTTCTATCGACTTGTTTACATGTGCATTGGTTTGTATCAAGTGCATTCCCTTCCCCTTGTAGGGAATAGTTTACACAATGGGTCCTATTTTAGGGCTACATTCTCCTATTAGCAACATCACATACACCCCCAAAGAGGGGGGTATCATTTAGCGTTTTACACACTATTCAACACTTTCTATTGGTATAGTTCAATTCATTTTGCATCCTTAACATTGTGGGTTATAAAATGATTAGGTTTAGAGCAATCTATGAACCTTGTACGCAAATTTTTTTACAGGGTATATTATCCTTAGCATTCTAGAGAGCAGTTACAGGTTGGAGGATACAATGGATTTCCTCCCTACACTACTTCATCTAGTGGTGTCGGATCACCAAAAAAAACTAGGTAGTACAAATATCTCTTCACACATCTTCAAGGAAACAATTATAGGTTATAGAATAATGTAACTTTCTCCATGCACTTCTTTGGCCAGGGTGGCATGAGATTTCCCAAAAAAATCGCAATACATGATATCCTCTCTACACCCTTTTCTCTCACCACGGATCAGGTGCATATGTTCCTTTTACTTTTTCATACTTCCATTTATAGTATTTTTACTATATACATATAGTTTTTACATATACATTTGTATTTGACTACTTGATCATCTTCTCCTTTGTAGGTCTGTACGTATGAGAAGCAAGAAATAAAAAATAACAAACTACAACAAAGGCGTCAATAAATAACAACAACAACATCATTCGGTAGGTTGTACCTCATACTAGCATGTAGGTACATTACAAACATCGACAACTACACATGTGTTTCCACCCTAGATTCACTCTCATTACTTTTTTTTCTCCTTTGCATCTTTAGTTTCCACGCTCTATCTTTTTGTCACTCCACACTTTGTCTAGTCCTTTGGCATAATTTCTACATCACTCTACATGGACATCAGGTACACATATCTATCTACTTTATGTTACCGAGCATTCCGCTCACCAAATCCAAAACCTCAAAAATCCAATAACAATCCTCTCCCCACCCCATCTCCTACCCAATCTAATGAGGCTCCTATGACACCTTCATCTAATTCATCCCCTAAATCAACCAAATCTAATGTGGTTCCTACACCACACCCATCTCCCAAATATCCTTCATCCCCAACATCACCCAATTATAATGTGACCCCCATATCACACCCATACCCTTCATCTAAATATACCCCATCCCCTTCATCTACATTTACTAATCCCAAACAATTTACTCCTAAGACAAAACCATCTACCTCAAAACCACATACTCCAACCAATCCAAAATCAACCAAATCTACTTTGGCCTCCAAGCCCAAACCATCCACTTGACCCCCAGGCCTAATCCATCCCCTTCATCTTTTAAGCCACAAAAATATAATCCAACTCATAAATCCAAATCAGCAAAAACATCTCATACTCCACCCAATCCTGCACCTTTACTTCCTTCTCCCCCAAAACCATTTAACCCAAACCACTTCACTCCTTTAGGAGAATCCTTGACCAACATCTTCCATTGTCTTAAAACATTCAACATGATCATTTATCCCCTAATCAAATCATACGATAAAAAAACTTCCAAAACCATCTAGGTATCGGGAACACTATTATTGTGACTTTCATCACACCCATGGACATTCGACCAATCGTTGTATGCAATTTAGGGCTTATGTCCAAAACCTCATTCATCAAGGGATTCTTATCCTTGTACTTCTTTATCCACTACCTTTCCATCCCAATACTCTCCCTAACCATTTTCCACTAACCATATTCCACTCGACATCCAAATATCATCAGCCACCCAAATCTCATCAACATCCCTCACTGACCAAAAACCAAAACAAATCTCACCTCCCATCCTTTATCAAGTTCGACCTCTTAGCATATGATAAAAATACAACCACCCAATCTCATGATGACCACATGTCATCATAATTCCCATCCAATTCATATCATAAAGCCAAAAATATGTTTGCTAATATGAAACATTGAGGCAAAGGCTTAGGCATCCATGAATAAGGCATTCAGGAACCCATCTCCCTTCATCAAAATCTAGGTCGTTTAGGATTAGGGTATAAAACTAACAATAAAAACATCCCTCCCACTACTCCATCACAACCCATTTATACCAATCCTCTTGTTTCTCCTACCATCTTGACCACTCAACCCAATCAAAAATCATTTAATCCCCCTACAAATACCAAACACCTAAAAATGGATTGAGCACATAATTTGTCGCATGTGCACAGATGTTATTTCCATCTCACCCATCATCCTTCCATATAACATCTACATCCATTTTCATCTAAACATACATTAATATCCTATTCCAATCCATTAATTTGAACACTTGATAATCTTTCTCACACATGTTTTAAGACAATATTACCTACTACAATAGTGTGACCTTGGTCTATCATTACCTCTAACATTCAAGCACAATTTTCCTCCTAGAGATCCACACAATTTAACATACTTAATCAACTTGTAGTGAATACCCTTGGGTGTTTCTTTTGACACTTTATCTAATGTCATCTCCACACTAATTTCCATCCCCCATCAAGACACTAGTGATTCTTAACCCCTCAAGAGTTCTCAAGAGACTAGAACCTCTTTATGAAAAAAACTCCAAAATATCAAAAAGAAACAAAATCATACCAAAATTAAAAATATAAAATAAAATCCACCTCAAGAACGTCTATAGGGGCATTTCCAACATCTCTACTGGGGCTATGGAAGCCTGGCTAGTAGTAGAGAAATGTTGTGATAAGAATCAGACGCATCTCCATTAGGGCTATGGATGCCTAGCTGACAGTGAAGCAATACATGAATTAACCTTTTGTTCACCCTCTCTCCACCTATTTGACTTAATCACTACCTATACATTGGATAGTTTTTCTTCACATACTACCCATTGAATATTCACTTCAAGCGGTAATTAACCATCACAATCACACACACTTTGATCTCGCAGAGACATGGGGCTCACATGTTGTGAGGAATCATTTAGACCTTGGTCACACTTATGTTTTAGTCCAACTCTTACCTTACAACATGTGTCGTTGGGCTCATCTTTTGTTCATAACTGATGTTATTTTCCTTCCATCCATCACATCGACATCCTTCTTCCCTTAGGATCAAACATCCATGGGTAGACGATGATCCTTTCCTTTTCATCCAATCCTTCTCATGCCCCTTTTCAACTGTCATCATCATGACTGCGGGCAACCTTACTATCATCCATTTTAGATACCCCTCACTTCCCATACTACCCTACACCTAGAGGAAAATTGATCCCATCCATCCATCCACACAAGCCACCCTACTTTACACTTGGGGGCACCTTTGAACCTCGCAATGGGCCCTGATGGAGCATCACTCATTAATCTTAGGTTCATATCCTTCTAGTGATGTTGCGATCACTTCAAGTTTATCTTATGGAGCCTATACTCAGTATATCACATCCATTGAGTCACTTTTGCATAGTCGTCACCTTCTCTCTCATTAGAGTCCATATATTCATTTGATATTATATGTAGACACCAAATATATGCACTTGGGTACATTTATATGTCTTAAAGTATACTAATGTATACATGATTCCTAAACAAAAAACTAGTGGATGACAACTACTTTTAGCATTTTGATTTCTTTATCTCTTATACTTTACTAATTTTACACATCTTACAACTCTTTCGGTACTTGAATGATTTATATTTTAATGGTCTCAGATACTAGTGTAGACACCCTAAATTAAACACTTGTTTCCATCTTATCCCAATACACATCCTAGTTCATCCCTTTGCGACTGATTAATTAAATTGATTAACCATGCGCTTACACACCCTTAGATTAATTAAATTAATCCTTAGTACCCCTTTATCTATTTAATTATTATTATTTTTAAAAATGATTAATTAATTAGTGTGCACATTAGAACATCCACTTGGACTCCACTTCCTCATCCTAGTAAACTCCACATGGACTCCACTTCACTAGTCCAGTCAACTGCACTTAAAGAATCCTAGAAAGGTGGAGGAAATTCAATTGCACGTACAACCACCTTTCTGGATACAAATTCTACAATTAAGTTCATTTACTTCCCCTAAATGACATTTATTCTTCCTGCAACTGTTCGGTCCCCTCAAGTGTTATTTTTTAGCATATGCAATCAATTAGTTCAACCGACTTCCAATAAACTTAGTCTCTATAAAATGCAGGCTCATCCTCTTACAAATCCTCTTTGATTTACAACACAATTACTTTCTCAATTTGGCTCCCCAATATCTGCATATTGGAAGATCCATCCAAGATTAAAACCTCTACTCCTAGAAATCTACATCCCCATTTTAGAGGTCATTCAAGAGAACTCACAATCAATTTCTAACAAGGTTACACAAGATTTAAAAGTTTCACACAACCTTACATTGAGGTTTGCATTGGAAGGCTACATGAAGGTTTACATTGTTTAATTATCTTCAATTTTTAGATAGTTTTTCACTGCTTTCATTTGGCATGCCAAAAATTAGATTTTATATAAAAAATATAATCAAAAACAAAAAAAATTAAACCCCCCACCAGCTCGGCCGAGCTGACTGGTTCCCCTCACTGTTCACCTTGACCCCTAAACCTACCCATTCCGCCATTCCTAAGACCCAATCCCAACTCAACACCTCTCTAAATCCCCTAACTCCTAGACTACCCACCCCTTGACCTAGATCCATCCCCTCGATCCCTCCACATCATCCCAAGCCCTGATCCCTCTCCCCCAACCCTTCCACGTCGACTCAAGCTCATGCGACCTGGAATCCACTCCACCTCAACCTACGCATAGTCTCCCTCATCGATTTACATGCAGACCCTGTCGAATTAAACTGAAACCTCATCTGCATGCTCACCTAACCACGAGCCCTAACCCCCTACCGAACCCTGCAAAACCACCCTCCCATTGTCAACTGCCTCCATTTTTTCATCGTTGCAATGTCATACAACACAACACCAACCATACAGAGCCACCAACCAAGTTTTTAAAATCCTGAAGGTCGTATCCTACATATATGTTAGGTTTAGGTTAAGTTTTTCACTTAGCTTCCATTCAGTTAGTGTTTATATTTTCATTTAACCTTTATATTATAAAATCTTCACTTTAGTGTAGAGCTTTTTTTAAGGGTTTAGTGTTTTATTTTTCTTGCTATTATTCAATAGTCATGTGACTAGATTAAATTTCCTTAGTTTTTTAATTAATTCATTAGCTTATATTAATTTACTTAGCTATTTTAATTTACTTTGGCCCTTTTACTCCTAATTCGTTACTTGTAATTAATTCATTTGTTTAATTACATTTCATCTTTTTTAATAAACGTTAGGATCTTTTTTTCATCATTTTTACTAAAGTAGGCTAATTGTGAAACTTGTACATATAGGTTTATTGGACGTTTTTGTCCAATTTTAGTCGTTTTATCCTTTTCATCATTTTTCAAAATACACTAACACTTTGTGGTTGTAATTTTTGCTTGTACTTTCCATTTTCATTTTTTTGTTTTAGTCTCACAACACTTCACGCATATGATCATCTCTCGCACTTATTACAAGCAATATTGAGATTCAGAAACATGATTGTGTTACTTTTTCATTGTTTTGTCTTCGTTTTCCTCAAAAAATTACTAACAATTGTTTTAAAGACCATATTTCGAAGACCACTCAAAATAAATAACTGCAGGTTGCCTCGATCATGAGATCAGCAAAACTACTAATACATTGTGTGCAGGTAATATTTTTAGTTAAGATAAAAAGGAACACTACACATTATATTTATAGGTTCGGTTGACAAGAGTATTACCCAACCACCGTAACTATGGAAAGTGATTTGGCATAAGCCATAAAACTCACTTGAGGAATACCACAAGAACCCCAAAGTAATCAACATATTGAGGGAAGTGGCTGATGAAATAGCTACCCCATCCCAACTGACTAGTGCACCTTGTGAGATTAGAGTAATGGATATCCTTAGTGATGACCCTAGTGTGATTCATTTGAGAAATATCTTTTCTCATTGTTTCAAAGGGGTTAAAGTAAATCTGACAACTAGCAATAGCATCACGCTTTCTCGAGTACATTGCTGACACTTAGTTGAGTGTGTTGGTGTCCATTTTGATCCTCTATTATTTTTCCCTAATTTTCCTCACTCTACATCTCCTGAAACGTTTTCTACAGTTTTAATGGGTGAAATGAAGTTTCTTCCTCTGTTCCCATGCCTTAGTCCATTTTAAAATCATTTTTCATGTCTCATTTGTGAAGAAACACCCAAGTTTGCCATATTTTGTGCCCTAATTTTTCCAAATTCATGGGCCTTGGTCATTTTTTCCATTTTTTTCGGCATGTGGAGCTCGAATTTGTTTGTTTCATGTGTATTTTCCCTCAAATATCTATCCCCATGGTCGAAACTTGCACTAAATCAATTTCCCCTTGTTTTTTGAGGAAAAAAATCCCTCACCCACGAAGAAAAAATTGAATTCGGGCATCTCTGGTAAATTCTACATTTTTTGACGGTCGTACGGGTGTCATTTGCCTGTCAAAATTAAGCTCAAAATTCTCCTCCTATGCGGTCGCTTCTAGTTGGACAAGGATCGACGGGTTTTCTATAAAACTTAACATTTTTTGGCCTTTGGAAAATTTCACAATTTTCCCCCGCAACCCCGCAGGTCCCAGAGGAGGGACACGTGTCATGTTCTTGTGCCAGGGCAGAAGGGAAGGCTGGTGGAAGACTTAGGCAAATTTTTCCTTTCTTGGCGAGGGGAAAAAGGTTGTAGAAGGGCCCATAGGTCCACAATGGAGTGAGGGATGGGCAGGTGGCAGGCGTAGAGGAGAGTGTAGGCCGTTGGAGGAAGAAAGAATTTTTTTCCTTTTGGTAGAAAAAGCTAAGGTGAAATTTTGGAGTGCAGCCCCGTGGCCAATCACAGGTGGACGCGTGTCCATGAGAAGTTAGAATGGGGGGGAAGATTTCTTGGTGACTTTGAAGTTTTAACTTTAAAAGGATCAAAGTAAAAACTTGGGCCGAAGTTTTGCAACCAATCCAGGCGTGACACGTGGACAATTTTGAAAGTCAAAGGAGGAGTGGGCCGATGGAAAACTTAATGATTTTTTAGCTTTGTTTTCTAAAGTTAAAAAATGGGATGCATCTCCGCTCCCATCAGCAATGGACACGTGGCAGGCAGAGAGGGTCGGTGGGCCAGCAGAGGAAAAAGGGAATTTTTTCCCTTTTGTAAAAAGACTCAGTGTGGAAATTTGAAGCGCTGGCCCGTGAACGAACCACAAGGGGACATGTGGCAGGGAGGAATCAGAGGTGTGGGCCCATGGGGCAAAAATTGAAAATTTTCCAATTTTCCAAAAAAGGTCAAAATGCGCAGAATTGAAGCGCGATCCCAATGGGACCAACCATGTGCCACTTGTCATCACCAAAATTCAAGGGCGGAGGGGCGGAGAAAAAAGTTAAATTTTTCCATTTTTTCAAAAATGTTAAAAAGTCAAAAGGTGAACCCGAATTCATTCCCAATCATATTTTGACACGTGGAGGGCCTAGATTGAAGGAGAAAGAGCAGGTCAAGGGTAACTGTACATTTTCATTTTTGGCTTCCATTTTTGCTCCAGGAAGCTTGAAGATGCGAATTTTGCATCATTTTTAATCAAATTTTTGATGAATTCGTGTCCTTTGTGCCTGCAAAGATCAATGCAAGTGGTTTTAGGGATTAATTTGTAGATTTGAGGTGTTTTTGAAACAAAGTTTTTCCCTAATCCGTCCAAACATGTGAAATGTCAAATTTGAAAGTTGTAGAGGTAGTTTTAAAAGGTGAAAAGGTGAAATGATGAAAGGAAAGGCATCTCCATGCCTTGATGATAAAAAATGTGCCTCCAGGAAGGATAGTGATCTGAATATTTGTAATGATTCAGTCTTTTTAAAACACCTGGCAACTCTCGTTGCAAATTTGTTAAATGTCATTTTCATTTAATCATGAGAAATTGTTGTAAAAAACTTGATCCCTTGGCATATGCTTTTCTTGGGAAAGCAGGATCCAATGTGGCAAGAGATATATAATGCATTTATGAGAAATGAAAATGGTTAAAGAAAATTAGAATTTCACGAGAAAATATAGTAAGAAGCCCATTCTCTGAGAAACCACCTGAGAACCATTTCTAATTCCTTTTGCATCAGATTTGCATCATGTTGAGTTGGTTTCAGTTGTAAAGCCATCAACAAGCTCTGAGATTGTTCTTATAACATTCCCCTGCTGATAGATTTGATCATTTTTGGATTATTTTGTGTTGTCTCTTGGCAAAATTTACATGCACTTATGTTCCAAAATGTTTTTAATTTGTGTTTCTTGCTCCTGTTGCAGTCTTGTGTTTGAAAACTCTTTTGATCATACATGGTCTCATTTCTTGTTGATAGTTTAGTGGCATCTGCAATCTCACATTCAGAAGAGCTTTCATCTGATAAAGAGATAAACAAATTTAAAATCACCTTACCTTCCTTGAATTTGGAGATTGTTATAAACCTTTGGGTGCACCTTAGGTCATCATAAAATAGAGATTTCTGGATGCTTTGTTGGTTCATCTGCTTCAAGATTTTATGGCAGGTTATCAAAGATTGTGTGGAAGAGTGCAGATCTAGGCCTCCATTTGGTGCACATATCCTGGTTGAAGGAGTATCTCAACCCTTTTGAAGCATTCTGATGTGTGGATCTTATAAATTCCTTGCAAAGGTCCTCAAATAATTTGGAAAATTCTAGTTAGTCTTGTTTAAAATCTCCCACCAAAAAATTCATTCAGAATAACTAATCCCACCCCATACTACCCCTACATTACACTGTGTATAGCAAAAAAAATACAATCCATTTACAAAAATGCACAAAGCAAATCAAGATCATATAATGTCTCTAGTAGCCTCAACCTTGTCTTGAAAGCATTTCCATCATTTAGTAGTGACAACTCTGTTGAGTTTGAATAATGGCAAATTGATCATGTTTTCCCAAGGCCATCTCCATACAATATGCATAGTATAAGGATATCCCCACCTCCTTCACAAAACAAAGGCTGCAATATAGGTTCTCTTACCTTGGTTGAAAGGCACAACCTAAAATAGTGAGGATTAGATCAAAATCCTTTCAAGGTGCTACCCACTTCTTCAAAGCTTGAGTCCTAACAAGTTAGATAAATTGCTTCCCCGGCTACAAATGACATATAAATCATTTATCTGCCTCTGAGTGTCTTGTAAAATCCATGATGCTACTCAAGTTGTGAAGGATATTAAATATGGGTACCAACAAAGTGAACCACCTAGGAATTCGCACCTTGTCCAATCCAATCTAAGGTAGACGCCAATTGTCACTACATCATTTTTCATTTTTTCTTAGTGTTACAAACTTTTGTTTCAATATTTTCATCTGCATTTTCTCTCTCATCCACCTTGTCACTTTGTAAACATGTCTAAGTCTTTGGTTGTAGACATCCATATCTAAACTTGAGTACTTTTATCCTTTTCATCTAAGTCTTGATATCGTGATACTCACTTTATCATAGTCAAGAACCCTCTTGATCACATTGATATTTCATTTTCATAAGTCTTAAATTTTGGCACTTAACTCTTGTTGAACTCTAAGCATTCCATCTTACATCGTCATATTTCACATTCACTTTTTTGAATTGATGAAATCTTCTATATCTCTCTTCCATCATCTTACGTCGTCGCACTTCGCAATTACTTTGTTGCATTGTTAACATGCTCATCATTTTTTAACTTGTCTCTTTAAATCATTCACTTTTATTTAATTTGAGATCCTTAGTCAATCATTTTCCCTTTATCTCTTATCTCCACTTTTGTGAGATTTAGATATTTTCCTCATTACTTCACTTCTTGTGATGATATTCGCTTTTTCATTCTTTTAGTGCTCTCATTTATTTTTTGTGTCTTTTCTTTTAACACACACCTTGTTAAAAGTTGAGAAAAATCATCACATTTCCTAATCCTATTCCCTTAACACATTTTTGTTAAATAGTTGAGCATCTTTCATCATGTTTAAGTGTCCTCTTATTGTACTCATTTTGTATCAAGTTGAGAAAACTCACTTCTTTCACCTTTTCCCTCTCTATAATCACTTTGTAAAGGGTCGCAAAGCCTTTCAAAAATATTCATCTTTATTAGCACTCATTTTACTAAGTTTCCTCTAAATTAACATTTTAATCCCTTCCACGTTAACATCACTGATTTTGTTAGGTGTTGCTAATTCCACCTTTTTCATTCTTCTTAACACTCATCTGGTTAAGAGTTAACTTTTCACACCCTCTTTTCGTCTCTCTTATCACTCATTTTGTTAAGAGTTGATCACTTTCACCTTGTTAAGTCTTGTCTCCCTTAACATTCATTTTGTTAAGTGCAGAATATGTTTAAATTTTCTCCCCCTTTTTCATTCCTCTTAACACCCATCTTGTTAAGAGTTACCTTTTTACATCTTTTCGTCACTCTTATCACTCATTTTGTTAAGATTTGATCGCATTCACCTTGTTAAGTCTTGTCTCCCTTAACATTCATTTTGTTAAGTTTCGAGCATGTTTAAATTTTTTCCCCTTGTTCATTCCTAATAACACCCATCTTGTTAAGAGTTACCTTTTCACATATTTTCGTCACCCTTATCACCCATTTTGTTAAGAGTTGGTCGTGTTCACCTTGTTAAGTCTCCTCTCCCTTAACATTAAATTTTATTACAGAGTAGAGCACACATAACCCCTTTTAGTCCCATAACTTTAATTTTCTTAAGAGTCAAGCAATCAATTAACCCTTTTCACCTCTTTCCTCTTAGAACTCATTTTTCTAGATTCAAGCTCTCTCATATTTTCCCCTCTTCCATCTTAGCATTCACTTTGCTAAGGGTTGAGTTTTATATCTTACCTCTTATTTTGCATCCCCTCTTTTAAAAATGTTGGGAACACGACATCATGATTATAATCCCTTTCGATGGGAGGAAATAAATCATTTCCATATCATCTCTAATGTAGGAGAAAAAGACCCACTTAAAAATCTTTCCATAGACGCCACTTTGTGACAAAAAAAGATCAATTCCTTCTTTTCCTCCTCGTGTTGGGAGAAATATTTCCCTCGGACTTCGATGAGGATGAATTGAAATCCTTAAAAGGACAACCTAAATCCCCTAAGGGTCCACCACTTGAGTCAAAAAAACATGATGACAAATAACCAAGTAAAAAAAATGCCAATAATAAAGGCAAATCTAATCTTTGTCCTCTAATCTCAACCAAGCCTTGCTTGATCAAATTGATGCAATGGCAAAAAAATTGGATCTCCTATCCTCTATAGTCATTAACAACAATACCAAAGGTATCGAACACATAAAGAAAAGTGACGACACCTTAAAATCTTATTCTAAAACCAATAACAAGAACAACAATCATATGAATAATAAATCACCATTTATCCTACAAACTAATTCACCATTTTCTCAAGAGTGGAAGATGATGAAAGATACTATTTTAGGCATGCAAAAACAACATAAACAATTGAACTTTGATGAATTGTGTCCATACCCTTTCGACATGGACATATTAAACATACCTTTCTACATGAGTCAACTTTCTACTAGAAAAATAGATAGCATTATCTATAATACCTTCTCCAGGCTAAGACAACATCATGCCAATGGCCATGCTAGAAGCGTCCACAGGTACATGAAATGGTTGATCCCATGAGGGAAAGCGTAGAATAGGCATTGTAGTAATTTTTCCTTTAATGTCTCGAATCTACATTGATGTGGTTCCCCCCAATAGAATGTCTCTTTTCCTTTTAGTAACTCCTCCAATGGTGTGGCAACCTTAGCATACCCTTTAATAATTTTTCTATAATACCCAGTGTGACCTAAGAATCTATGCATCTCACTTTTACTGGTAGGCTCTTCCAGTCTAATAATGACTGTAACCTTAGCTAGATCAACCAACAAACCTTCCTTGTAGATGATGTGCCCTAACAGTGTGCCAAATGGTGTAGTAAAGACACCTTTCTTGATGTTCAAAGAGATGATTAACTATCAACATATTTCAAACATTAAGCATAAATTGTCACAATGATCCTTAACAAGTCCATACACCATCCAGTCATCTAAATAAACTTGCAAGAAGTTATGAATAAAATCCTTGAATGCTTGGACAACTATGCATGAGAATATATCAAGTACATTTTTTAGAACAAAAGGCATCACAATAAAAGAAAAACTTCCCCATTTAGTGGTAAAATTAGTCTTTTCCTGATCCTCTTGTGAAATCCTAACCTGATGATACACAGAGAATCCATATGTAAAGGAATAGATCTCGCACCCTGTAACACATTATAATATTTCCTCTGTGAATGGTATAGCGAAAGGATCAGTCACCTATGCAACATTCAGCTACCTATAGTCCACACAAATCCTAATCCAACCATCTTTCTTTATACTGATCACCATTGGGCTAACCCGTTCTAATTCATCTAGGGGCTTGATGATTCCAGACTTCAACATTTTGTTAATTTCTTTCTTTACCTTTTTGCACAAGTTGGGGTTCATCCAATAGGGTCTCTTCCTGACCGAATGCATACCTTCCTTAAGCTTTATCTTCATTTCTCCTAATGATTCATGTACGCCTTTTAGTTCATGGTATCCCCTAGGAAATAAGTCTTGATAATCTTATAGTAACTCAATGATTTTTTCCACTTCAGATTCAGACCAATAATCCCCAATTTTCACCTCCGTAGGCTCAGCATACGACCCAATATTCACTTTCTTTATTTTCATAGGTTCATGATAGGCACGCATTGTCTTATTTGCATTGTCCAAAACCTTGCGCCTACCTGTTGAATGATCTACATCCAAATTTTCTACTTCGTCATCATCCACTAAATAGACCATCTTTCCTTTTTCTTTCTTAAAGCAAGCGCACTTAAGTAGTGTGGCATATGTCTTTATTTCTTCAGCAAAATGCACTCCTGAGTCATTTCCATCAAATAAATCCTAAATTATTTCTTCCTTCTTTGCATTATCTCCCATGGTTAACCACTTTATAACCCTTAATGCCTCTTCTACTAGAGGTTTAGTAGAGAAGTACTCAAAAGTCTCGATCATTCTTGCAATCAATCCTACTAATTTCCAGTCTCTCTATGGAGTTCCGCATATACATACCAAACATGTGCACAACCTTGTAAAGTGGAATAAAATTTGTGCACCCAAAGTGAAGGTGATAAATCTTCCTACCCCTCTATCTAGAGTCTCTCACACTACTGAATGTGGTGCTTAATAGGTTTATTACCATGATAAGTGCAGATTTGAGTAGGTGCATTGCTCTTGGAAAATTGAGTGAAAAAGAAATCCTAATTTCATTCCATCCTACAAGATTATCCATGTGAACTACCCACCAACGTGTTATTATCCCATGTAGGGTATATGCTAGCATATTCTATCTCTCCAACTGGTCTATCCATTGTTCCTCCACGGTGCACAAAAATATTGTAGGATTTTCTTCTCTAGTTTATCAAGATACCAAGTTGTTTCTTATTATCCTGATACAACAAGGTCTATTATTTAGCACAAATGTGTTTCTTACTTTGCACCCTACCAACTCATAGGTACCATGACTTTTCACATGAATTTAAATAAGATAAATGGAATAAAGGAAGATTAACCAATCACATCAAGGAATTAAACATTCACAAGTTATAAACTGATCAATGACCAACACAATACACCAAACTTTTCACGGAAAAATATTGTTCTGAATATAGTTGAAAGATCAAAGTATATGAAGCACTCTTCCAAGCTAGAAGAGTAACTTTTCAAATGATCTAAAAGGTCTACATAAACTTAATGAATTTAAATATTTATAAGTTCCAGAGGTTGAGCCATTACATCTGAACCTTAACTAACAAGTTACAAGAAATAGAGTTTAATAAGTTCAAGGGAATAGGCTCCTATAAAAATAGTAAATTTGTTGCTAAGGTTTGACTAAGTCAACCCTATAAATTTGACTTATTCATATCTTGGAATCATCCCAATCATAGCTACCTGGCTTAGCTTGGACCTGCAACATCTTTCTCTTGTTTGGTTTTCCCCAAATCTTCTTCCCGTATTGCCATCTGGTGTTTGTAATCAATGAAAAATTTGATGATTCCTTGTACCTCCTTCTCCTTTGGTCTGCATGCATAATGATTTACCATGTTCTATTGTATCAATCTACCTTACATAACTTTGGCTATAAACCTTTATCAACTTATTCACTACTTTCTTCCGCTGACTTATGAAATTTTGGCACGAGACTGAACCTATAAATTGAATTGATATTGAAATTGTTAGTCACTTCATCATTCTTCCTCACCAAATATTTGAAATTTGATTTAATTTGTTCAATTGGAAAAGAAACAATTTTCTCATTGAAAAAATTGCTATTCTGATATTGTCGAATTCTTCATGAAATATCATTTAGACCATCCATTATTTCCACACGTTTATCATTGAATTTCTTGATCAAATCCTGCAATACCTGGGATTTAAATTCCGTAGCTTTTTTAAACTCAAACAATTTATAAGTATCATCAATTACCCCTTCTTGGATGATTAAATATGGGTCCATAACTCTAATCTCTCCTCATGTAGATCAAATTCAGATTCCAATTATTATTATCCTCATAGATGATTTCATCTATCCTATGAGAATAGAAGTTCTTTCAGTTTGTAAATCACTATATTATTCAACAGATTGTTTTGATCAAAGGATTAGCTTCTTGAATCATGCATTACTATCCATTTGTATACCAATATTCCTTTCTAACCTATATTCTCAATTTCATGATATGAAATACCTTCTAAAATTGATGAAACTATCAGAGAAGTTGTAGTTGAAGGAACAATAGTTGCAGTGGGTTGCGTTGCTTTCCGTTAAAAGGTACAGTAAGTTGTTCAACCTTTAAATTCAATTCATTTTTAGAAGCTTTACCTTTTTCATACTTTTTCAACAAATTTACAAGGGCCATTTTAACATCGTGTTTGGCAGCCATCATGTGTTTCCTTTCCTATTAAAAACCTATAAATCTAATAATCTGTTGTCGTAATGGTTTCTTTAGTTTTCCCTTCAACAGTTGTAGCTACCTCCATGACCCTTTCTTCTGACTGGTTTATTGATAAATTATAGATGATCCTTGACCATTTGGTCATGTCTCTTCGGAGTAGGTTCCAACATGCTCATATGTATCACAACTATAAAAGAAATCTTTTTCTTTTTCTTTGGGGTTTGGTGATATAGCCATTCAACTATTGTAGATGCAGATGAAATTGGAATGGTTGGTTTTTCATCTTGGAGCACTAGATAAAACAATGACATTGGTAATATCAATTTACAATTAAATGGAGGTGGTTGTGATAGATGGGTTGGAGGTGAGAATATCCTCGGGAGTAGATGCAACAAGAATGGAAGTGGAAATGGAAGGAAATGAAAGTTGCTAAGAAAATGGAGTGGAAACTGGAGACCCAATCATTTCCCTTACTAAGATGACAGGAAGGGATGAAAACACTTGAGCCATGGATGGGGATGGAAAAGTAGAGATGAGTGGAGGAGTAGT
The DNA here is from genome assembly GCA_019776745.2 of Taxus chinensis. Classification (NCBI taxonomy): domain Eukaryota; kingdom Viridiplantae; phylum Streptophyta; class Pinopsida; order Cupressales; family Taxaceae; genus Taxus; species Taxus chinensis. The sequence goes on along the minus strand of CM034153.1, from coordinate 715,616,510 downwards.
GGATAATGATGGGGAAAGTGGAGCTTAAGATACTAACAATGGTAGTGAAGGAGGGGGTGGAAAATCTTGTGACACAACTTGAGAATCACTAACTTCAACAACTTGTGTTACAAATGACACAACCTTAGTAATGGGAAATTTTGAAAGAGAGGAACTCCTAATAACAAATGATATCTTCCTTGGAGTTATATTGGCCTTTTCGGTAAACATCTTACCTTTTGTGGGTGTAAGGAGACTCATTGTTGGTTGGGCTTCTATTCTTATAGATTTATCTAACCCTTTGGGTTAAATTCCCAATGTAGCCAACCAATCATATGTCCTTTGTAGAATGGGCCCTACCCTTTCCTTAGTATTGCAATTTTCTTCTTGGTACAAATCAATCCATGGCAAAGGTTGATTAGCAACATTATTGTTCATATAAATCAGATCCAATACTTCATCATCGTCCTCCATTCCTTTCGAAATATCTACAATACTAAATTGTTTTGACTTCATTCAAGGTCAAACTATCATATTCCTATTGTCTTATAATAATCTCATCTCGATAGTGAATCCAAATATCCTCCAACTGAGGAACGTGAGAACTATCCAATCTTGTTTCACTGAACTTACCCCAGTAATCAAAGTTAGTTATGGGAAGGAAATTTCGCAAGGTAACTTGGGACATCTCTCAATTGACATTATTTTCCTTGTAAATACTGGCACAGGTATACCTTCCTACTGAAATAGGAAACTGGACTCCTTCCTTATGTCATTTATTTTTAATTTTATGGTAATCCAACAATTATCGAACCAATTCTAGCGAGATCAATTTATTGGTAGGAAATCATTGTAATTTGCTAGGCACGCCTAAAAAACCTAGAATCTTAATGTATGTGAATGTCAAGAATTGAAGATAGATGGCTCCCCATTCTCTTACCTCTTTAAAAGCTTCATCAGAAATCCTCTGATTATACAATTTTTTATCAAAATGATAATGGAGGACAACAAAAAAGGCATCATTAACCCTACGGAAATGTTTGTTTCCTTCTTCAATTGTAATTTGAGGATAAAATTGATAAATCTGTGACACACTCCTAACACCTTTTGTATTCAAACCATTGAATTCTACCATGGTAGCTGTAGCATAAATGAGGAAGGAAGTCATGAAGAAGTTTTTAAAAGTCAAGACATTGCTCAACTGAAAACAAATTGAGCCACTAATATTTTCCCCCCATTGTATGAACTCTTTATTCTTCTTGATAGTAGCAATAAAAAGGAACATCCATTCCTAAAACTCATTTGCCAAAGTGAGACCAGAAAATCTAAAAAACAACGCAATAAGGTCATTTACTTCCTAGATGAAGTTTGAGCGGAACAATGTTTTAGGAAGCTTGATGACATTCTTGGCCAAGTAACTCTTCATTATGACCTTTGTAAATAATTTAGTTTCTTTATCCCAATGTTTAACTATGAATTTTTGTGATATTGTTGCATATCCTTCAACATCTGGAAGTTTAAATAAATCTTCAAATAAATTGGCATCCAGTCTGATTACGACCTTGTCGTCATCATCCTTTATCAATTCAGAATCCTTATAAAATGAGCTGCTATGGCCAAGAAAAACTTAGGGCAATGCATGGATGAAGGAAAACCCATAAAAAGAGTGAGTCCACTATCTAATATGTTCTTCATCTAAGGTTTATTACTAGGGGCCTTTAATCTTTCATAGAAATCTGGCATATCCACTTGTCCAAGATCAATATCTCCAATATTCCCCAAATCTGAAGATAGGCATCAGTGAGGAGAAACTCCTAAGAATGTGTACTTCATTTTTTCCTTTTCCTTTGATGAGGAAGTTGACATGAATTTGGAATTTGGAATCTGATTTATCTTTGAAATTTTTAAAAGAAACCTTAAAGGTTCTGAAATACTAAATTTCGAAAGTTTGAAAATAACAACTCCGAAAAAGATTCAACTCCAAAGTTCAAACCTTCAATAGTCCAAAAACTACACAGTTCTAAAACCTCGACCTCCAAAAATTTGAAGACCTTGCAGTTCCAAAACTCTGACCTCCGAACCTATGAAACTCCAAAAGACTGAAGAATGAACTTCTGAAAACCCGAAAGAAACACGAACTCTGAAATTTTTGTAAGGCACAATTTCAAAAGAGAGAGTCAAATATTTTGGATATCTGAAAGTAACTTATTGCACAATCCTTGGGTTTTATGGTACTTGATGCTTGTAAGAATTTAAACTTGTAGTGTTGATAAAATAATCAGATGACATGGTTATAGACGAACATTGGATGATAGGAGCTTTCATGCCAAGTAAGAAATGAAGAACTGATAAAAAATAAATAAGAAAAAACCCTTATTAATCATAAACCAAAAAGAAGAAATAACCCTAAAAATTACCTTGAAAGGGATGCCTTGAAAGTACAAAATGATGTGGTAAAATTAGGGTGTCATAAAAAAAAAAGTGAAAATGACAGGTAAAATTTTGAGTTTATATAGGGAACCCTAGAATTAATGCTCAGAAGATGAAAATTGTGCGGGTTATTTGAAATTATATGTTTGTGGAAGGTCTGAAATTGTAAACCTCAAAACTCTTAAAATATGACTTCTGAAACTCTAAAGACTTCAAAATTCTAAATATTTGAACTCCGAACCTCCGAAACTCTAAAACGCTGAAGTTCCAAAATTTTAAAACTTTGGGGTTTTGGACTTCAGAACCTCGGGAACGAAAAATATCCATGAAGGCAACATGAGACTATGAAACCTGAACGTCCAAAGTTTCGAAATTTCAAAACTTTAGAGTTTCAGAGTTTAGAGACTGGCAACAAAAAAAATTAAAATTTCAAGGAGAACTCCGAAACCTAAAATTCTGAAGTTTTAAAATTTTAGAACTTCAGAGTTTCAGAGTTCGGAACTCTAAACAAAACAAAAATTGCAATTGACAGAAAAATCTGAAATAAGAATAATTCTGAAGTTTGAAGAAAACTTCAAAATTTTGAAAACACCTTTAAGAAAGAAAATTCTTCTACAGGTTCATGGAACTTGACAATTTTCTGAACACACGTTCATGTAGAGGTAATTTTAAATTCTAATATCGCAAATGGTCAAATTCACGTATGAAAAATGTGCTGATAGAGACAGGGTAGCAAGCATATTGGTTGCTACACATGAGGCCGATCTAAAAGAATTTCAAGAAAAGAACAAAGGAAATAAGTTGGAGCACAATAAGATCCTGGATGAGGTTGAGAAGAAGTCAAAAGCAATCAACACCTTGTAGGGTTCGATTAAGAATAGGCTAAAGGAACTCTACCCCCAAGCCACTCGTAGGATGGATGCGCTAGGCGATCTTAGCAAGAAGTTGGAAAGCATTGTAGATACGCTGAAATATAAGAATGGTGAACTAATTTTTGATGAAGTAAGCGCATTAGTGGGTGACCTACTTTAACAGGCGTAGGGATAATTAGATGCCTGAGAAAATATTGAGGCATCCTTAAAGAAGGAGTTCCCACTCCTCATGCGGTAGTATCATATTCTTCCATTTTTCCATTCTTTGAAGGAGAAAAATGTTTCCAAGGATGGAGAACACACATAGTATGGGGTGATGTTGGACTCTAAATATTAGCTAAGTACAAATATGCATACACACAGGATCAATAAATAGAATGGCACTCAAGGAAAAACATGCAGAAAAGAGGGTTTAAGAAGAGTTTAAGTGAAACTAGGGTTAATGCGGGAGGCAGAATAGGGGTTTTAAGGACTTAACCATATTTGGCATCATGGATTCACTTGAGGAAAAACATGAGGACCCAACTAGGTGTGATAAGTGCATAAGGTGCCATCCTGGAACTTTGGAGGCCAAGAAAAGGATATTCTAGGTAGGGAATATTCCTAGAGGCATCATTACAGTTAGTAGAAGGTTTTGCAAAGAGGATAAGCATTCGCCAATGGAAGACCACATTGACACTTAGCACATGATTTGGTCAAGAGATAAGTCATGGCGGTGAATGCTAATCCTATTTAAATAAGTGATTGGGACAAGAACAAAGGAGAGAGAAGAGAGAGGGAGAGAAGGTAGTGTTAAGGTGCTAGAAGGTATGAGAGTGTTGAGAAAATGAGGGTAATGAGGTGCTAAAGAAATGTTAGGAAATGCTAAGGGTTTGGAGCTCATGATGCTAGGGTTTAGAGATCTTGGTGCTAGAGGGTTATAAGGGATATCATTAAGCATATGTATGGGTACTGTGGTCTGTAACAAGGGCTATAATGGGGAAAGCATAGTTAGAATCTTGGATTAGATAGGTTTGCAGGAGTTAGAGCTCATGATTAGATCATTGATGTGTAGATCTATTAGTTATATCTTCTTCCTTTTAAGTAGATGAATGTACAATGTTTCTATTAATAATCCTCCATTTATGGTAGAAATCTCTTGCAAAAATCACATAAAGGAGGGGCTAGGTGCCCGCGTGCACCTCGGGTGAATGCCCAACGTATGTTGGTTGATATGTCACCATATTTTGGGTTAGAAAGAGATATTGAGGGTAAAATAATGACTACACACATGTTCATTCGGTGCAAGGTGATTGATTACAAACATAGAACGAAGGATAAGAAGGATGACCTGGATAAGTTACTAGTTTTGAAGACAAATAAGATAACAGTGGATGACATGGCCATGTACGATGACACTGGTGAAAATCATTTGGAAAAGGTAAGGGTTTTACAGTTGTATGAACTCCCTTATTTTAGGAAACAAGAAAAACATTATACTAGTGGTTAATGAGTAGATTCCATGAAGACTTATTCTATTTTGTCGGGAAATGGATGAGGATCATCGCACCCTTGATTGGGATTTTGACTGGACTTAGGATTTTGGGAACTGAAGTGAGTACCAAGCTCACTGATAAATAGGCAATAATGGAAACAAGGAAGGTGCTCAAGTGAGGGCACAAAATGGATATTGATAAACTACATGAGTATCCAGTGGTCCTAGAAATGGAACCAAAATGTAGCCTAGATTTTACCCACAAAATCCCAAGGCACGCTGGTACATCACTCAGCCTAAACTAAGTGCTCACCAGAAGCTTGCAAGGGTACCAAGTCCCTCTTTTATATCAACTTGTTCAAGGATTTATCATGATTATGAATATATTCCAGATCCATCAAAGATAATTAAGTATAACAAAGTGGATAAACCAGATCTAGATCTTAACCATATGCAAGAACAATTAAACAAGAACTAAGATAAAATTTAACATGCAAGATCCACTCACAGATGTGTATATAATCAATATCTAGCCACAAATATCCATTATATTAATTGTTGTAAGGCACAGAAGCTTCTTACATACATATCCAATTCATCATAGTCATGTGTGCCCATAAAATTGCATCATAACCCTACAAAACATAGAACTTTCTAAACAATGTAAATCAATACATATTTATAAGGGTTGGGACTTGACCTTCACCACCCATGCATCTTTCAAAAAATTCCACATGCTAATAATAGCCATGCACCTTTACATAATAAATACGAGAGCATGCAAGCTCACTAATAATAGATCATATAATAATACAATTGCAGTATAATCCTTGTTTCACCTCATTCTAGAGTGTTTCTTTGAATATTGATGAAACAGATAAGGGTAAAGGGCTAAGAGGAATACCTGTTAAAATGATAGTTGAAGGTTATTGCATGCATATGACTTCTTGATCCACATCTGATCATGAGAGATTCCTTTTGGCTAGGAGGAACTACCTGAAATAGAAAACAAGACCACCAAATAAAAGTTAAACAGTATATGCAGTGGACTGCCTAGCGTATGCTAGATCCGGGAAGTGTGATACTCCCTAGACGGTCGTCAATCCACTGTTTAAAACAACTCAATGTTAACAATAAAGAAAATCCTACTGTAGTTAAAATGATTTAGGTATCTCATTCAACTACAATAAGAAAATTCATTCACAACAGGCTAAGCTATGCTTGAATCTGAAGGTCAAGATCTCTGTCAGATTACTGGAACTTGTCAGGGTCTGGTTCTAGGCTGTTTTGGGTATTTGGTAGAGGTTTTAAGCTCTGTTCTTGGTCTAAGGGTAAAAACACTGAGACCGATGTTGGTCTAGTATGACCAGTGTCAATTTAGGTTAACTGGCAATGGTTGTGGGTAACCGGTGTCGGTATGGTTGGGGTACAAGAAACTTAATAAAAACTTGGTGGGGTGACAAATTTGAGGCTAAATGGAAATGGAAAGGGCAATGCCAAGGTCTGCGTGGGTCTTAGGTGTGCTCAGGGATAGTTATCAGTAGGGTATGGGTAGTTTAATGGTATGGGTGAAATATTGATCAAGTTTGTATGAAGGCAAATGATGGGTGAATGGGAATGTAAGTAGAAACTAATAACAAAAGTAAAAGAGTCTACTAAAATGATAATGGACAAGTGTTGGTTAACAAAACACTTACTATTGTACGAGTTTGATGTCTGGTTAGTAATGGAAGTTGGTCAGATGGATGGAGCTTTGGTGTGGTGATGGCGCTTCCCCGGATGCTCCTGTGAATGCAAGTGGCTCTGTGATTGCTTCTGGTGTTGGCTGTAGATGCTCTGATGCATGTACGAATGATGGTTCTGCTTGCATGCATCTATGGTTTCATCTCTTTTTTCTCATAAATGTGCCAACCTAGAAATAAGGTTGTTTTGGGGATTAAATGGTAACTGACAATGGTTACGGGTTGACTGGTGGTAGTTTAGGGTAACCGGTGTCGGTTAGGGCGGGATTTCCAAGGTTTACTAAACTGAGCAGATCCTCTTGATTTTCTTGGATCTCGTTCATTTTCTTCCATGGATTAGAATGGAAGATTCCTTTCTAATGGGCGGGAATGTGGTTAGAGGGAATGTAGGCTTTGATTTTTAGGGTTTAGGTAGGTCTTAGTTAGTTATGGCAACATACTAAGAATAGGTCTTAGGGTGAGGTGGCTAGATGAGGTGTATAGGTGAGGTGGATGGTGGGATTATCTAATTAGGATATTTTAAATAATAGATATTATGAGATCATGAATTAATTTAATTAAATTAATTAAATTAATATTAGAGTGGGGTGAAAGGGGCCATGGTTAGGTGAGTGTGTTTGAGTTGGTTATTTTGTCGAGGGACCAAGGGGAGTGTGACCCAATTTTGGTGTCTACATTTTTCCCCTTTTTGTTGCATAGCTTGTATTGGTAAGCGACGCTAACAAAAATAAGATGTGGTTGCCCCATGTGTGGGTGAAGGTGATCCCCCTCAAACCAGGAACTAATGAGGCAGAAGGTAGAATCGGTGAGTGGTTTGATAAAAGGTGAATGTGATGAAGAGAAAGGTGGACAATGGGGGTAAAAAGGGGAAATGGTCTAATTAGGTAATCCAGGTAATGGGTCAGGGTCAAAGGTAGTAACTAGTCAAATGCATGCACACATATAAACTGCAACATGGTACCAAGTTGAAGAGCAGGAAAACTCTACATTGTCTAAGGTTGATAGGTTTATCCAAACAAGGTTGAGGTGATTCCAGTATCCAAGGTATAGGATATGGTCTAGGAAACACGATGCAGGTCAGGTGCAGGAACGTTTAGGTATGTTCCAGTACACCAAGGGTTGGGTTAGGATAAATGGTCACAACAAGAGGCAAGGTAAGGTCAGTATGTCTATCAACACAGGTAACAGTGCCACAAGGTATAGCAAGCACATGAGGTCATAGGTCACTAGCAATGTTCCAGGTCTAAGTAACTAGGTCACGACACAGGTAGGGCCGAGGTATGGGCATGAATAATGAGTCCCCAAATGAGGACGAGGTGAAATAGTAAAGGATGAGGTCAGGAGGATAAAGTGAGGTGTCCATGTCAGGTGTGGGTAAGGTAGAAAGGATTCAGGTCAAAATTGGGGGTAGGGGGTACGAAAAATACTAATAAGTATAACCGATGACGGTTTGAATGAAGCGATGCCAGTCACAATGGACCAACCACGGTAAGCTAGGGAACAAGAAGTTTTTAGGAAGAAGTTTCCTGATGTATTTATTCATTTTTTATATATACCAGCCTGCGTGCCGAAGAGAGTGAGGATCTGTAAGAGTTTTTGTATATATTTGATCATATACCGGCCTGTGCCAAAGATAGTGAAACTGTATATGAGATTTTTGAGAGATTTGTTATATATTATTTGATATCAGTCTATATTGTATGGATACACAAATTTATATGATGAGATGGATGATTCGGTGATGATGTATCTGTGTTGATAGATTTTTTTGTGTTATTCATAGATGGATTCATGATAGGTGTGTTAGGCATGGTGGAGTCAGGTCATTAGCATGGATTGAGTCAGGTCATAGGCATGGTTGAGTCAGGTCAGAGGCATGGATGGAGTTAGGTCATAGGTAGGGTTGAGTCAGGTCATAGGCATGGATGGAGTTAGGTCATAGGCATGGTTGAGTCAGGTCATAAACATGATGGAGTTAGGTCATAAGCATGGCTAAGTCGGGTCATAGGCATGGATGGAGTTAGGTCATAGGCATGGTTGAGTCAGGTCATAGGCATGGATGGAGTTAGGTTGGTTTATAGATGGTTGAGTTGAAATGGGTTGAGTATGTAATTCATTAATTTGTGTAATTAATGATGATATAAGTCACGTTGAGATGTGTTGATAGTAACATGCACGATAATGGTAAAGAAAAGGTAGACATAATGAATGTATGAATGAGGATGGTAAAGATGTGAAGTAATTATTGTTGGTTTGATTTTAATTTCCAATTATTGATATAAAAAGGAAACTAACTAGGGTAGAATGTGATTTTAGGAAAAGGAAAGGGGAATTGGTTAGGGTAAAGAGTGGCCGAGATAACCTCCAAGGGCCCCATGCCCTCGAGAGTGCTGCCTACATAGTCCTGGTGAAAATGGACCTCAGGCCTGATGTAGTTCTCCCATAAGCTAGGGAAAAATGCAAGGAGGTATGAGAATGAGTTGTAGTTTATAGGCATGATTGAGTCTAGGTTTTGGTTTAGGTGTGGTTGAATTGTGGGAAAATAGGTATGGGTTATATTAAGTTGATTATGGTGAAAGAGGAAAATTTCCTAGAGATAAGCATCAAGGGGCTAGTCCTGTATGAGATGATCAATCACGTAATGAAGAAGTTAAAAGATAAGAGGAGGCAAGAGAGCCACCTGATTGGAAAGGATCATAATAGTTGGATCATACCTTAGATAGGCTAGTGAACGTAAGACCCTGAAGACATTGCATGATTGATTATTCTAAAGGTGAAGAGTAGTCACATGATCACCAAATGTCATGGTTCTAGTAGGTCCCTTGAGGTGGTAGGGAATGAAAATGTGAATGGTGAGAGGGTGAAAAGTGGTTAGTTTATATGGTATTTGGTAGCATGCCTTTTGGCAAGAGATCCAAGATCACAATGAACAAGTCCATGACAAAATTTTTTCTGTTTGACTTGTATTTGGGATAGACTGATCGAGGTGGGAAGTCTATATGGGATGAGGAAATTAACTCCTTGAGGTCTTCGCAAGTTGATCGATGCGGGAAGCTTCAGATTCTTCTTTTTTTTTAAGCAGGCTTTACATAGTTTCCTTCGAGGGAGCAATCTATTTATAGTAGAGATGTAGAGAGAAAGATGTCCTTTTGAGGGAGTCATATCTTTTATTAGAAGTTTGACTCAAGGAGTTGGATCCCATGTAAGGATTTTACATCATGGACAAGACTAAGGTGAAGAATTAGATTCTTGTTTAGAAAGCAAGGTGAAATGACCATGGGATCTCATCTGAAAGCAGACAAAAAGTATCCATGAGAATCATGCCATGTGCAGTGCCATGGTACACATATTTAAGAGAAGATAAAAGAGTGATGGGTATGCACATGATTCTTGTTTAATCATTGGGGGTGGCATAGTGAAAGGAGGGAAGTGAAAAGCACTCAAGGGATGAGCATGAAAAGAGGCAGAAGGTGAGGTAGGACTGAAAGTCAACAGTAGAATGGTCGAAGATGCAAGGCATTAAGGGGCTCAGGTTCGGGTTTACCATCGAGTGAAGATAAATGATAAGCACCTGATCCATAAGTATGAGTCACGATGTATGGTCCAAGCCAATTAGGAAAAAATTTTCCCCATTTACTTTTTTCTGCTTTGGTTACATGTTGATTTTCTTTCAGGACAAGGTCACCGACTTGGAAGGCTCGTTCATGGACACGTTTTTCATAGGCACATTTGATATATTTTTGGTAAACTTAAAGATGGTCAAGAGCATTAAGATGACATTCATCTAATAACTCAAGTTGTGCTAAATGGTCCTGGCGAAAGTCATCATCGTTGAGCATGTCATGAAGAGAAATACAAAGTGATGGAATCTGGACTTCGAGAGGTAGAACAACCTCTGTACCGTAGACCAGAGAAAAAGGTGTGGCAGCAGTGGAAGTGTGAATACTAGTACAGGTATGCCCACAGGGTGAAAGGAATGTGCATATGCCAGTCCTTCCCAGTATCGTTAACCACTTTCATGAGAATTTTGTTTAAGGTTTTATTAGTGGATTTGGCTTGGCCATTGGTTTGTGGGTAATAAGGTGACAAGAAACTGAGCTTAATACCGAAGGTGACACAAAGTTTTTGCAAGGTTTTATTTTTGAATTGTTTTCTATTATCAATGATGAGGCAGTGAGGAACACCAAAGTGAAAAATGATGTGATGATTGATGAACTCACATATTTTCTCAGCTTTCATGGAGATGAGAGGTATGGCTTCAACCCATTTGGTGTAATATTTGGTAGCAGTGATGATCCATTGATGTCGCTGGGAAGAATGGGGATTGATTTCTCCAATAAGATCCAAACCCCATTGAGAGAAGGGCCAAAGGTCACAGGTGACTGTAGAGCATGACTGGGTGTATGATGAAGATTGGCATGTTGTTGGAATTTTACACAACGCTTAACATAATCACAACAATCATGGTTAAGGGTCGGCCAGTAATAGCCTAGGCAAAGAATACGCTTAGCAACAGCAAGGCCACTGAAGTGACCTCCACATATGCCATCATGAACTTCCTTAATGGTATAAGGAATTTTAGAACTCGTAAGGCATCATAAGAGAATACCATCAAAGCCACGCTTATAGAGGAGGCCACCCATGATGACGTAGCGAGATACCTTTTTAAGAAAGGCACGTTGTCCATTACGAGTGAGGTCGGGAGGCAAGATGGAGAGGGAAAGATAGTCTAAGTATTGTTTATACCAAAGGTCACTCGGGTCAGGAGCAACAGTTCCGATAGAGTAAACTTCACGAGGTAAGTAAGAGGGTGATTGGAGTCTTTGTACAGTGAAAAATATTTTAGAATCAGTAGGTGAAGTGGGTATCTGGGAAGCCAAGCAGGCCATGGTATCTACAAATTTGTTGGTTGAACGTGGGATGGTTTGAAGGGTGTAACGGTCGAAGGTGGTCAAAAGTATGTCCACATGATGTTTATACTTTTGAAGTATCTCATTACGACACTGGTATATACCATTGACTTGGTTTATGACCAATTGAGAATCACCAAATATGTTGATTGATTTAACATCTAAGGCATAGGCAACTCGAGAGACCTAATACGAGTGCTTCGTATTCAGAAATATTGTTTGTACAATCAAAATTGAGTTTGAAAGATAAAGGCATGGGTTCACCATCAAGTGGAATGAGGATAACACCAGCCCCACCTCCATGCTGACACTTGGAACCATTGAAGAAGAGTGTCATTTGGTAAGCGAGGTTCATCCAGGGAAAGGGTAGTAATTGACTCATCTAGAAAGTCAAAGTTAGAGGGTTGGTCCCCAAAAATAGGTGCGTCAGCCAATTGGTCAGTGATAGCTTGGCCCTTGATGGACTTTTGATGGGTGAATTCGAGGTCAAGGTCAGCCAGAAGCATGAGCCAGTGTGCAACTCGTTGATTTTGGTAAGGTTTGGCACATGAAGTGTAAGGGGTCGGTGTTGGTCACAACATAGGTTTTTTGGTTGAGTAGGTAATGGAAGAAGTTTTGTGGCAACAAAACTAAGGCTAAGAAAAGTTTTTTGGCATGGGTGTATCAGGTTTTGTAGTCCAAAAGAGTATGGCTTATGTAATAAACCATTTGCTCCCTGTGTTGTTCATCGCGATGAGTGAGCATGGCCCCCAAGGAGTGATCGGTAGTAGAGATGTATAGGTAGAAGGGTTGATCATCTTTAGGTGGAATGAGTACGGGTGGTTGGAGAAGGTATTGTTTTAAGGCTTCAAAAGATTTATGGTAGTCATCATCCCATTTAAAGGAGACATCCTTCTTGAGAAGATGATGAAAGGGTTGACACCGATCCGACAATTGTGAAATGAAATGGTGAATAGACTGCAACTTACCTTGCAGGCTACGGAGTTGCCTAAGATTAGTGGGTGGAGGCATTTCAAGAATGGCCTTGACTTTAGTAGGGTCAACCTCTATTCCACGTAAGGAGATGATAAATCCTAGGAGTTTTCCTAAGAGAACCGTGAAGACACACTTCTTGGGCTGAAGGTGAACACAATATTTAATGAGGTGGTCAAAGATGGTTTTTAGGATGGCGAGGTGCTCAGAGTGGTGTTTGGATTTGGAAAGGAGGTCGTCCATGTAATCTTCCAATATACGATGCATGATGTCATGGAAGATGTAAGTCATAGCCCACTGATATGTGGCACCAATGTTTTTAAGGCCAAAAGGCATGACTCGATAGTAGAAGGTCCCCCAAGGGGTGATGAATGTGGTTTTGTGTTGATCCTCTGGGGAAAGAAATATTTGGTTATAACCCGAGAAGCCATCCATGAGTGATAGCATCTCATGACCAGTGGTAAGGTCAACCAGTTGGTCAATACCAGGCAGAGGAAAGTCATCTTTCAGGCAAGCTAGGTTGAGGTCATAGAAATATGTGCAAATGCAGAGTCCCCTGTCACCTTAGTGACAGGGACAATGTTAGAAATCCATCAAGGATAATCAATGGGTAAGATGAAGGAAATGGAAAGAAGGTGCTGAAGTTCTTCTTTGACCAGAAGAGCAATGTGAGGGTGCATTTTCCTTAGCTTTTTTTTTATGGGTTTGGCCTCAGGAATGGTTACGATATTGTGGACCACTATGGTGGGGTCAATACCGGGCATATCTACATAAGACCAAGTGAAAGCGTGGTTATGGTTTTTGAGAAAAGAAGTGATGGCTTCCTGTTCAGCAACATCTAAAGATTGTCCGATCTTTAGAATGTGTGGGTCATCCTGAGTATGAATGTTGATCTCGATAGTCGATTCATTTAACATGGTTTGTGTCTCAGATGGTAATGACTGATGAATATATGAGTCTTCTACACCAAGGTAGGTGAGTATAGATTCATCATCCTGACATTGAACGACATTAATCGAAGGTGTATCATCATCGATCATTTCAGGATACAGGAAGGGCAGAGATGAGGGAGCCTCACCCTCACATTGATAAGTCAGAGGCCCCAAGGAAATGGTGTTTATGAAAAAAAAATTTAGGAGGAATGGATTCCAGATCCATCGACTCCATCGGTGAAGGTGGTGAAGAAGATGGAGCGGGTGAAGAAGGTGGAGAAGGGCGGATGTCCTCAATGAGTTCAATGCGGGCCTTCTTGGTAGGTGGTTCAGCAAAGCCGATACCACTATGGTCATTATGTTTGTGGGTAGTACATGGAATAATAGTATGGCGGCCTTGCTCATAAAATCCAAAACCAAAACCCTTCCACGCACATCGGTGTAGGAAGGTGTGGGTGAAATGGTGATTGGTGAGTGACTGGAGATCAACAGAAAATGGGTGGGTTTGTGATGGTGGTTTAGGTGTATAAGTGGCAGTATCAAGTCCCCCATAGGTGAGATTGGTACAAAGGTGGGGAGGACCATAAAGGAGGTGCTCCCCTATGTGGTGATCATAGTGAGGGTGTTGGTGAAGACTTTCATACTCTTGTGGAGTAAGGAATGTGTTGACACTATATAGGTGATACTCCCCCAAGAGTGAGGCATTGAAAAATGTCTTCTAAGGGATCAGTGGTTGATATGTGGGTAGCTGGGATGGATGACATGTTAGAGGCTGACTCAGAGGTGGAGCTAGCTGATTGGGAGGCTGACGGTTCGGCCATGGAGGTTGTGGCAGTGGTAGGAATGGAGGATGTAGGTGCGGGTGAGGTAGCGGTGGTACTGGTGAGTGGAGGTGTAGGTGAAGAGGCAGTGGTCATGGAGGTAGACACTTTAATGGGTATAAGCATGTCATTGGGTCAGTAAAGCATGTTGCAAGTTTTGAAAGGTGATGGGTCAGCTGGAATGGTATAGGTGTGTCCTTCATGCTCAAACTTCACACAACGATGCAAAGTGGAAGGAACACAACCCATAACACGAATCCAGGGTCTACCAAGCAACAGATTATATTGGAATTCCCCCTCTAAGACGTAAAATAACTCTAGAATAGTACGGGGGCCCACGTGGACATGGAGGATGATGGTGCCAAGTGTGGAAGTGATAGCTTCATTGAATGAACACAACATGACAGGATGTTTATGCATGCAATTATCAGGTATGCACATTTGGTCAAATGCATGGGAGGAGATGATATTAATGCTAGCACCCCCATCGATCATAACACATCGTACATGGATATTATCGATATGGACAGAGATGAAAAGAGTTGGATCTGGGTCATCGGTTTGGTGCGGTGTGATCTCTTCATCCGAGAAGCTGAGTGTGGCTACTTGGTGAGTAGGTGAAGGTGTAGAAGAAGATGATAATTTGGTGAGAGAGGCTACATGATGGGGTGTAATAATGGAGGCTACGGGTGTAGGATCATTGGGTAAGACCTCAATAGATTGAAGGACCTCCATGAGAGCTTGACGATGGGATTCTGAGGTTTGGATGAGGTCATATAGGGACATTTTGAGGGGGGATTGGTGTAATTGTTTGAGCATCATGCGATGTGTAACCCCATTAGAAATAGGATATGTGGGGCCACAGATAGTGACTTTAGGTGTGGGTGAAGATGGTATGTTGGGTATAGGGTTGGTTGGTGGGTCGGTTGCCTTTTCCTTGCCTTTTTCCTTCTGAGCATGGGTAGCAACATGGATCATGTTGATTTGAGGTGGGGAGGTAGGTGAAGTAGGTGAGCCATGAAAGGTATAGCGACAAGAAGGGAAAAAGCCAAGTGGCGGGAAGGAACCTTGTGAGATGATTTGGGCACACTGACATTTGGGTGGAGGTTTGGTGAGTTCTCTGATGCAAACCATGTTAATTTTGAATCTTGGGGGTGGCTCTAAGAGTTGTGGAGGTGAGGTCTTGGTCGCTGAGTAGGTAATGAGGGAAGAACTGTGGAAATGGGTGCTGGTGAAATGGGGTCCTCATCAAGAAGGTCATCATCATCAAAATTTTCTTTCGGAGGACACAATTGGATCAAAGTGGTTTTCAAAGCCTTGTAGTTCTCTACATCATGCCCTAGAACATGATGGTAGGTGTAAAATTTTGGTTTGTCATCAAACCCCTTTGGTTTGGGTTTGAGTGGGTCATAAGGTCTGAGAGGCGGTAATGTGATGACAGAAGTTTCAAGGAGGTTAGTTAAGATTTTGGCATAGGATCCGCTAGTGGATCACAATGAGAAGTGAAGGTGGGTTTGGGTGTAGGTGCAGCTGACTGTATAGGAAGGGTCTTTGCAAGAGGGGGAGTGGGTCGAGCTACGGTTTTAGGTGCTGGTGTGGTCTTAGGTGTTGGTCATGTCTGCTTGGGTAGGGGCATGGTAGATGAACCAATGATAGAGTGTGTGGTTGGTTTGACTACCTTATTGGAGGGTAGCAGATTTTTGTCTTTAGGTTGCACCTTCTTGGGTAAAGGTGATATGGGCACATGAGATCTAGAGGGAAAAGTGGATGGTGGAAGAGGGTGAGTTACCCACGGGGATAACTGAGGTGCTGTGAAGGTAGATGGCGTGGGTCATGCAGGAGGTATGAGGGAAAGAGACTGAAGTGTCATGGGTAGTGAAGAATTTATCGATGGTATTGATGGTATGGGTGGTAAAAATGTTACAGGTGTGGGCGGAAGTCATGTGGGTGCTTGGGTATGTTAGAGGTTTGCGATGGAGGAATGGGCTACTGCATTTTTAGTTTACTGGTGGGTGAAGGTTTCTTAGCCAGGCTAGAAGGGTGAGGTCCTAAGATGGATGGAAGGGGTGAAGGTGATGAAAGTGTGATCGGTGAGGTTGGGGTATGAGATCTAGGGGATTGGTTCTTCTGTTTGGGGGTCGGATTAAGTTTGGTGTTAGCTTTGGAGGATGTAGCTAAATCTAATTTGATGGGCAGATGAGTAAGGTTGGCCATTGGGATGACCCCTAAGGTAGTAATAGGTTTAGGTAGGGAAGATGATGTAGGTGTAGGTTTGGATGCAGAAGCATGTTGAGTTATGGGTAGAGGTGTGAGTTGAGCCATGAGTGGTATCATGGGGGAATTTGTGATAGTTGTGGTTTTGTTTGGTTCGATCAGCCGAAATATTTTTGGATAGATAGTGGAAGTGTCAGCGAGTGACATATGCATTTGTGTTGAGACAAGAAGTAGAAGACACCCCCAAAGTAAGGCTCTATCCACATAATCTAGGCAGTTGGCTAAGTGTGAGAATGGCACTGCAGTGGGTGAGGTTGATGAGGATCTAATGGAAATTCCCATAAAATGTGTCTTAGAAATGGGGAATTTTCTAGCTTCAGCTTCTGTGGGTAAGAGAGCCAAAAGTAAGTCTGAAGGATCTTGGGTAACTGATGGAGAATGGTCACCTAGAGGCAAAGGAATTTCTACTGGATCTTTGATAGGTGGAGGAGATGATGGGTGCTCTTTTGTGGGTGGAGAGATACACAAGCATCTTCCATGGGTCAAGGGGTACCGTGGGGTGATGACTCTCTAGGTGGAGAAGCCAAAGGTGAAATGGTCTCGATGTTAATAGAAGGCTCTCTCACAGGTGAGGGAGGAGATGAAGGGTGTTCCTCTGTGGGTGGAGAAATAGGTGAAGTGGGTTCAAGTGTAGGTGGAGGATTTCGGGCTAGGATTTCCTCTATGGAAGGAATATGAGGTAATTGGGAAGCAACTGGTGCATCACTGAAAATAGCATGGACCTCACGGGTATGGCTATCATGAGTTGAGGTCTCTCTGGTTTGATCAGAAGAAGGGGCATGATTAGGAAATGGTTTCTTGAAGATGTGTAGGTTTTTATTGGCAGGTGCATTAGGATTATCCAAGGTTAACTCACCTTTCTCGAGCATTTCTAGACAATGTTCTTGAAAGTGATGCAATTGCCATCACTATGACCCTTTACTCGATGATAGTTGTAGAAGTCATGCTCTTTGTACCACATGGGTGTGGGGCAAGTAGGATCAAAACCAGTGTGTGGTTTTATGAGAGGAAGAGTGATGGCCCTAGCTTTAATGATATTTTCTAAGACAGAAGAATAAGGCTCCCCAATTGGGGTGTATTTCCATTGTTCTCGTCTGAATTGAAAAGTTTGGACGGGTGAGAGATTAGATGAGGGGTTAGCCTGATTTGAGGGATGAGCTGGGCTGGCCTTGAGTACCACTGTGTTAGCAGTTCCCTTGGTTTTTGAATAATTGTTCTGTGGTTTCGAAGAAGAAGAGGTATCATTTGACTTAAATTCCGAATTCTTATTGCGTAGTTGAATTTTCTTTTCTTCGATGGCCTAAATATCTAGCTTTTGTGCCATGGTGAATGCCTCATCAAAGGTTTAGAAATTCTGCACCTGTAGGGTTGGTGAGATATGTCTAGCACAAGCCCATGTGAAGAGCTCTATGAGTTCAGTTTGTGGTAATTGGAACATGAGTTGATTGATCAGGCCATGCCAATGAGTGACAAAATCTATGATAGATTCATCATCATATTGACGCGTAGAGTAGAGGTCAGTCATGGTAACCTTCTTAACAACATTGATGGAGAAGTGATCCAAGAAGGCTTGGGCTACCTGATTAAATGAGAAGATAGAATGTCTAGGCAACCCACTATACCAGTCTAATGTGGGCCCGGTCAGAGACATGGGAAAGGTCCTCAGGAGCAAAGCATCATCATGGGAAATAAGATAACACCCATGTTTGAAAGACCACAAATGTTGTTGCGGGTCCTCTTTATTGTTGAAGTGGTTAAATTTAGGCATTTCCCAATGTACGAGATATGGAAGAATAGGAATGGATGGGTGGATGGGCTCATTACAAATCTCATCATAGGTGAGAGAGTTACATGTGCCAGAAACTGATGCCTCCAATGTCTGCATCTTGTCCATCATTAACTTGATTAGGTCGTTGGTAGGTTGTGATGGCTGGGTACCTCCTATAGTGTACGAGGGCTAGTGTTGGACATATGACGGAGGTGGCATTCCAGTATATGGCAATGCCGTATAGGTGGATTGAGAAGGAGGGAGTGAAATAGGGGGTACATACCCAGAATGAATGATAGATGAAATGAGAGGTTGTTGATAGTACATATATGGAGGTGGAAGGGTAGTGGTGACCCTAGTAGCAATGGGGGCTAAGGACTATGGAATAGAAAGGACAATGTTTTGAAAAAAGGTAGGGGTCACCGACACCAGGGGTGGTTGAGTAGCTATGGGTATATGTGAGACAATAGGCATGGATGAGGTTACGTTCTGGGTGGTTGGCAAAGGTATAGTGGATGTAGCGGGTATAATAGATGTGGCAGACACGGTGGTCATAGTAGGTATAAGGCCTAGCTGCGAAACAATTGGGGGCAAGGTAGATGCGGGCAGTGCAGAGCTAGCAGAGGCTGGAGTAGAAGTAGGAGCAAGTGTTCAGGAGGATAGATACGGGCATGCCGTATATCAATTGACCTGAGGCATCTCGAGTGGATGAGTGGGAAAGATAGAACTGTAAGGCAACAGGGTTCTGGTCAAGGAGTCATGCAAACTCCTCGTCCCCTGTGGCAATAGTGATAGGTTGGGTAGGATCCATGGGTGATAAAATAGAAGGTGGTGAAGGGCTAGGTGGGAGTGGGTGACAACTAGCATGGAATATAAGGGCATTTTCCTGGCTACGCGTCAACACCATGTAGACAAGTAGTGACATGGTAGGACTTCTTTCTGTAAATGACACAGAAATACAACGAAGATAGGAAAAATAGGTGGTGGTAGGTGGATTTGGTATAAAATGTCAGCTAAAAATTTGAACAGGCTAACCGATGCTGGTTAGGGTAAACCGATGCCGGTCACAGGTAACCACGGTCGGTCACTGTGGAAAATGGATAGTTTTTCAAGACAAGGAAAAAGGCTAACAATCTGCTAAGTAGATAAGATGGTGATGAATTTTTTCAGGACAGTGAATATGATGAGAGTGACAGAGACTCTGAACATCAAAGAAGGTGAAGAAGGTGTCCTTTTGGGTAGGTTAACCAAAAGAATAGTAAACTGATGTTGGTTATGTAAAAATGATGATGGTCAAAGGGTAACTGAACGAAAGTCACTGGACCGACACCGGTTACTGTGAATTTGAAATAGAGATGAAGAAAAGGTGGTTGTGAGTTAAAATCAGATGCAAAATAAGACCCAAAATTCTGAGAATGATAAAAATAGGGTCCAGGCACACTCAGATGAAGCTGGAATACACCAACTATGATGAGGAGCATGCAAGGAGAAATGAAAAGATGAAGAACATGTCCTCTCACCTCAAAACGCAAGCCAAGCAGAAACACTAAGAAAAATACGATCCTAAAAGTGCTTTTTTCTATTATGTTTGTTCATCTTATGCTATTAAGGACTGACTCATGAACTTTAGAATAGAATTTTTGGTGAGGAAGGCTTCCTACGAAGAAAGATATCTAAAGGGAGAGGTTTCATGTATGTTATGGTGGGGGTGGGTCATCTTCTGAAGTATGACTCGACAGAAGTAGTGAGCTAGGGAGTACCTTCCAATCCTCTAATCAGTGTGATTGTTGACAGGCATTCCTAGGAAAGATGTCATTTAAGAATGTGTATATTTTTGAATTTGTGCAGTTTGGTAAGACACAGAGAGAGAGAAGATGTGCTTTCTATGATTCATTTGTCAACCATCAGTTTGGAATGACTTCCAGCATATAGGTTGCTCTCAGTTAATGTGAGCTAATGTAGAAAAGTAGAATGAACTGAAATGATTCTTAAACCCAAATCGAAATATTGAATTCGATGACACAAAAGGATGAATAGGAGAAGGGATGCTCTTTCACTAATGCGATACCAATGAAAGGAAAGAAATTTTCATTTTAAAGCACCAAAATATGATTTCTCTTAGACAATAGAAGAAGAGAAGATTCCAAGGGGAGAAATTTTAATGTGAGAACCTTTTAGAAAGGAAACAAACATGTTACTTTTCACCTAGAAATGAAGAAATGCAAAGAACCCTGAATGGGTCCCACCGGGCATGCCAAAATGTTTCACCTCATTCTAGAGCATTTCTTTGAATATTGACAAAACAGATAAGGGTAAAGGGCTAGGAGGAATACCTGTTAAAATGCTAGTTGAAGGTTGTTGCATGCGTATGACTTCTTGATCCACAGCTAATCATGAGAGTTTCCTTTTGGCAAGGAGGAACTACCTAAAATAGAAAACAAGACCACCAAATAAAATTTAAACAGTATATGCAGTGGACTGCCTAAAGTATGCTAGATCGGGAAGTGTGATACTCCCTAGACGGTTGTCAATCCACTATTTAAAACAACTCAATGTTAATAATAAAGGAAATCCTAATATAGTTAAAATGATTTAGGTATCTCATTTGACTACAATAAGAAAATGAATTCAAACTAGGCTAAGATATGCTTGAATCTGAAGGTCAAGAACTCTGTCAGATTACTAGAACTAGTCAGGGTCTGGTTCTAGGTTGTTTTGGGTATTTGGTAGAGGTTTTAAGTGATGTTCTTGGTCTGAGGGTAAAAACATAGAGACCGATGTCGGTCTAGTATGAACGGTGTCAGTTTAGGTTAACCAATGATGGTTGTGGGTAACGGTTTTGGTATGGTCAGGGCTATAGGAAACTTAATAAAAACTTGGTGAGGTGATAGATCTGAGGCTAAATGAAAATGGAAAGGGCAATGGCGAGGTCCGTGTGGGTCTTAGGTGTGCTCAGGGATAGTTATCAGTAGGGTGTGGGTAGTTTAATGGTATGGGTGAAAGATTGATCAAGTTTGTATGAAGGCAAAATGATGGGTGAATGGGAATGCAAGTAGAAACTAATAACATAAGTAAAAGAGTCTACTAAAATGACAATGGACAAGTGCTAGTTAACAAAACACTTACTGTTGTACGAGTTTGATGTCTGGTTGGCAAAGGTAGTTGTTTATATGGATGGAGCTTTGGTGTGGTGATGGCACTTTCCCGGATTCTCTCGTGAATGCAAGTGGCTCTATGATTACTTCTGGTTTTGGCTATAGATGCTCTGATGCATGTACGAATGCTGGTTCCACTTACATGCAACTTTGGTTTCGTCTCTTTTTTTTCTCAGAAAATGTGCCAACCCAAAAATAAGGTTGTTTTGGGGATTAAATGATGGTTCTGGGTTGACTAGCATGGTTTAGGGTGACCGGCAGTGGTTTAGGGTAACCGGCATTGGTTAGGGTGGGATTTCCTAGGTTTACTAAACTGAGCAGATCCTCTTGATTTTCTTAGATATCATTTGTTTTCTTCCATGGATTAGAATGGAAGCTTCCTTTCTAACAGGTAGGAATGTGGTTAGAGGGAATGTAGGCTTTGATTTTTAGGGTTTAGGTAGGTCTTAGTTAGTTATGGCAACATACTAAGAATAGGTCTTAGTGTGAGGTGGCTAGATGAGGTGTATAGGTGAGGTGGATGGTGGGCATTATCCAATTAGGATATTTTAAATAATAGATATTATGAGATCATGAATTAATTTAATTAAATTAATATTAGAGTGGGGTGAAAGGGGCCATTGTTATGTGAGTGTATTTGAGTTGGTTATTTTGTCAAGGGACCAAGGGGAGTGTGACCCAATTTTTGTGTCTAAAATCCTATTATTAGCTCCAAAACTATGCATGGCGCTTAATCTTTTACTCATCCAAAATAGCCTTTGTGTGTTCCCTAAGTCTTCTTCAAAACATGCACTGCATGCCATGTCTATACTTAGCCCCAAACTATAAATTGGCTAAGTCCTGATTCGAATGTTCCTTGGGTGCGCCTTGTTTTTCTATACTTCCACGCACTCCTACATGCCCTATGTTTGCACGCCTAATCCTTCTGCGCTTTCATACTTAGATTTTTTTCCATCAGCCCAACAGTGTCGATGGCTCGGTATGGGAGATAGAAGTAGAAGAGGACTTAACGAAAATATTAGTTTCTACACTCTTGTATTCATCTTGATGAGAAGAAGAGGAAAATTTGGTTAATTCCATTTTAGGTTTATTAGATATGAGTTTAACATGGCCTTCCTCAAGGGCACATAGTTCTAACTTAAGAGCCATGGTAAAATCTTATTCAAAGCTTTGAAAGGATTTAATCTGAAGGGTGGAAGAAATTTTATTAGTGCAACATCAAGAAAATAGCTCAATAAGATCAATCTGGAGATGGTTGATGATGGCATGCCACCTTACGTGAAATCTGAAATGGATTCGTCCTCAAATTGTTTAATGGCATATAGATCAGTGATAGTGATTTTGCGAGAAATTTTGATTGAGAAATTTTCTAGGAAGAGTTAGGAAAGTTTCATAAAGGATAAAAGGGAGTGTTGGGGGATGCCATTGTACCATTCCAATGTGGGGCCTGATAATGACATTGGGAAAGTTATAAGCATGAGGTCCTGATCGTGAGCTATGAGAAAGCATACATGTCTGAAGGCTTAGAGGTGTTATTGAGGATCCTCTTTGTTATTGAATTTAGAGAACCTAGGAAGTTCCCAGTGAGGAGGATAAGGCTTGACTGGGATGGAAGGGTGGATGGGCTCATTACAAAAAAAATCTGTGAATGATCTTTTGGGACCCAAAGTAGCGGCTTCTGAATTGGTCAGTCTACTCATCAATGTTTACATGGGATCATTAGAAATATGTGGAAGAGATGCCTAAGGAATATTTTTTTAGATGTAGGAAGTTTGTGAGGTAGATTAAGGCTAGGCTTGATGATGTAGAGGATATGGAGGATCCTGAGGAGGTAGTTGATAACGAAGAGGATAAGTGATAGGTTGAGATTAGACATGTTTAGAGATGGGATACTGAAAGGGGATGTAAGTAGAAGGATAATATTGGTGAAATTTTTTATGTATGGCAAGGTGTTTGGATTGAAGGTGAGTGAGATGAGAAGGTTGGGATGCATGGATGGATTGATGACAAAACATGGGTTGAAATCTAGTATGAGGAGGATGCTGATGTGTTTGAGTAAATTATGAAGGGATTGGTTGTGAAGAGATGAAATTAGCATGAACCTAGGATGTAGGGATGGAGACATAGTTCTGAAGGGGGTGCTTGATCGTAAGAGGAATAAAAATGGGTTTAGAAAGAGTTTGAGTGAGGACATCAATGACCACAATAGATGAGGATATGATAGGCATAGAGGAAACATGGATGGTAATGATATGAGGTAAACTAGATGAGATGGGGACCAAAAATTGAGTAGATTGATGTGTTGATGATACGAAGGAGGAAGGTTCATGCTGTGACATGGAAAACTCATTCATTTTTTAGGGGAAAAGATGGCAAGCTGAGATATTAGAACATGGGTAGATTCAGGCTAAGAATGGTAGGCATAGATATGTTAGAGAAGAGGCCCATCAATGGGAAGGAGTAGATTTACGAGTGAAGTAATCATGGAGGGTGAAAGGGTTAGAATTTAGGATTTATTAGAACTCCACACATCCGCAGGAGATAAAAAGGGGTCTGAAGGATTCAATAGAAGTGTCTAATGGGGGAGTAGCTAGTCTGGAAGGGATCGAATGGTGATAGAGGAAGGGATTAGTCTCAACGTGAGAATGAGAATGAACCATCAATGGCTCACTAGAAGATATGGTAGAATTCATGAGATGGGTAACAATAGAGGAATAGACAACATGAGGGAATGACCTCTGCATGAAAAGAGAGGTATAGGAAGGAATGTTGGATGAAGAATCTTGTTCCATTTCTGATTAGTGATTGAGTAAGAATGGTCATGAAATAAGAAAGCAAGACCAATGTTGATTAATTACTACAATAAGCAACACACACAACACAGTTTTGTTTAATCTTGATTATTTATAAGAAGTGTGAAAAGAAAACAAAGGGGCTCAGAGGGAACCTATGAAGTGGCCGATCTAATTCTATTTTCAAGACATTTAGGGATGGAGTCCTCAATATACCCAAAGGTACGTGAGGCCCAATTATGTGATAAAATTTATAATACGGCCAGTACATCGCAATGGATTTCCTATTGGGTGATGAAATCCCAATAGTTCCACTTGGAAGGAATGTTTAGATTTGTAAACTAATGTGTGATGTTTGGATGTGTGTGGAGAAGATTGGATTCAAGATATTAACCCCTAGTTATACTATGTGAGTAAGAAAAACAATAAGGGTGTTCTTTTTAAGAGTTGAAAATGAAGTGTGGAAATTTAATGAGGACAAACAGTTAGAGTATGTGATGTGGGAAAGAAAAGGAAGGAATGGGGAGAAAAAACAAGGAATGCCTGGTGTCTACTTTTCCTTTTTATCTAATCTTCAAGATGAGAAACGAGAAAAAGAGAGTCCGAGAAACCCACACTCTGACACAAGTAAGCAAAAGAAAACTCTTACCTGCAAGGTTAGTAGATAAGGGATATGGAAGAAAGTGTGAAACGAGAGAAATGAAAATGCAAGAGACCTTCCCAAAGAAGATTTGGTCCCACCAAGTGTGCCAAAAGTTTTGTCAATATTTTTTGCTTCCTACTTTAGATTAGTGAAGACTAAACTAGAAATCAAGAAACCCTCAAAAAATGGGAGGGTTTAGGGACCTCCTGTTGTGGATGATGATGAAGGTGGTATGGGCACATAAAATTAGATCTTCATTGTTGTAAATTGACAACTTGCACATCAACAAAGACTAAACACAAAAAAAGGATTAGTGATAAATATGGTGGTTTGCTTGATGAAGTTAGTTTGGAGAAGCAAAATATTCCTAGAAGGGGTTTCATCCCATGTGATAATAGTTATAGATAATTGATACTGAATGAAAGTGGAAATGACTACAAAAAAATAAATTTGATAATTCAAGATCTAATGAACTGGGATATACTAAAATGATATCATATAATGACAATTCTATAATATAAATCCAAAGTAGAGTGGGTCAATGGTGACCCAAGAGTAGACAGGGCATTCGACGATGACCAAAGTAGGATTGGTCCCAAAGTGTGGAGAAGTAGGGATAAATACCGATCCTAAGATGTTATGACAGATGGCAGAACAATGAAAGGGTAGATGGAATGTTTGTAAAATGGCTAGGATATAAAATGGTAAGTGGGATGTAGAACAAGGTAGATAGGATGCCAAACAAATTATAATCAGAAGATGTCCGATATGGGTCGATGGTGACCGAAGTAGAAGGGGGTATAGGCTAAGGGGTGAGGTTGATTAACGAGTTTGAGATCAATGATGGATGGAAGAAAGGATAAGAAAAAATCCCATAAGACTTGTAAACCTATAAAGCAAAGAAGAGCATGCACAAAGGATGTATCTAAATGTTTTTCAGTATGCTCTAAGATTCAAAAATGGTATTTAGAAGTACAAATAAGTGATTCAAATTATGGAAAGAGCTCCAAAGATGATGTAGGAGGTAATATTTACATAGCACACGAGATATTTGAGATTTTCTAGCCCTTTCTGAGGGGGGTTATGGTGGTTAAATAAGGTAGGGTTGGGTGACAGTCAGATTGCAAATCATTTGGCAAAGAACTCAACATTTCATTCAAGAAAAAAACACATTCAATTGAGGTATCACTTCATACGACATGTATTAGAGCATGGGCAGTTGAATCTAGAAAAGATTCATATGAGTGATAACCCTGTGGATGTGCTAAGAAATCCATTAGCAAAGGAGAATTTGGAGCTACACTCCACTTCTGTTGGTCTTTGAGTTTGAGACTTGAAGAGGAAGAAACAAAGCTAAGGAAGGATCCAAGAATGACATTGTATAGGTATGGTGCAATAATTAATCTCCAAGTGGGTGATTGTTGAGTTGTGGAGCTCAATTACTTAGGATTAGCATGCAATATGAAACTTGCTAGAAAACACAGTAACTGACATCGATTATGGAGGGACTGGCATCAATCAGGAAAGGAGGAATGGACATCGGTTAGGGCTAACCAGCGTCGGTTACCTGTGTGTGGGTGTTTAATTAACTCATAGGAATTATATCTATTTTTAGTATTAAAATAGTTCTATTGATTGTAATTTCATGGCTAAGTGCCCTAATTTTGTAAATGCCTATATAAGCATTAAAGCTAGGGTTTAAAAGTAAGAATTAAAAAAAGCATGCAAAATTTGATGATTATTGTGAGAATAATTGTGAGAGAGATAATTATTGGAGAAGAAGCAAAAGCTTGAGTGAAAGAAAGTATTATACATCTGAGAGGTGTGGAAGATTTTAAATCTTCATTGTATATCTTTTCAAAGCTTTGGGTAATAGATTGGCTTGTTTCTTGGTGGACGTAGCCCACACTGGGTGAACCACATTAAATCTGGTGTTGATTTATATCTCTTATTTTGTATAATTTGTCTAGTAGAATATCCACTTTCATTACATGTATGTTTAGATCTGATATATTATTTATACAACCTTGTGCTAACCCCAACAACTGGTATCAGAGATTTATTTGAGGGTTTTGAGTGTTGAAATATTTACTCACAGAGGGTTTTCTTATTTAATGGGAGCTACAACAATGGTAGAAGAAAACAAATACAAGGTTGAGAAGTTCGACGGCCCAAATTATCAATTATGGAAGATGCAGATTGAGGATTATCTGTATCAAAGATATTTGTAGTTACCATTGGATGATAATTCTATACCTATGAAGATGACTGATGAAGAATGGAATATTCTTGAGAGAAAGGATTTGGGATCTATAAGATTGATCTTGGCAGCATTCATGGCTTCCAATATTATAGAAGTGACTTCTACGATAGGGTTAATGAAATCTCTTGCTAATTTATATGAAAAACCTAGTGCTTCAAATAAATTTTATTTGATGAAGAAAATATTTAGTTCTAAGATGCATGAAGGTGGATCTACATCTAATCATTTGAATAATTTCAGATCTATTGTAAATCAATTAAAACTAGTTGATATATTGTTTGATGATGAAGTGAAAGAAATTTTATTCTCATGTTCTTTTCCTGATAGTTGGGATAACTTGGTAATGGTTGTTAGTAATACAACATTTGCTAATAGTATTTTGAATTTTGATGATGTGGTTAGTATAATATTGAATGAAGAAATTCACAAGAAGAGTACAGAGGAATCATCATCTGGGAATGCTTTGAATGTATAAAGCAGGAGCAGACAAAAGGAGAGATCCAAGAGTAAGAGTAATGGGAAATCAAATTCAAGGGATAGCAGATCTAAAACCAGAGGTAAGGGAATTACCTGTTGGAAATGTGGAAATAAAGGACATGCAAAGAAATATTTTTGGTCAAAGGATAAAGATAACCAACAACCAGAAAAAGGTAAATAATAAAATCTTGTTGCAACAGAGGTAATGCAAGATGCTCTTATTCTTTCTTTAGATAATACAATTGAATCATGGGTTTTAGATTCAGGAGCTTCTTTCCATGTAACCCCTAATAAGGGTTATTTCAGACATTATGTTTAGGGTGATTTTGGGCATGTTAATTTGGGTGATGATGAACCTTACAGTATCACTGGTAAAGGGTAAGTTCATCTAAAATTACATACTGGAAATACGTGGGTATTGAAAGATGTGAGGCATGTGCCAAGCCTCAAGAGGAATCTTATTTCTACAGGGAAACTAGGTGAATCTGGTTGCATGGTTACATTCATAGTAGAATCTTGAAAAGTTACCAAGGGTGCTTTTTTGAGGCAGAGTATGTTGCAGTTATAGAGGCTAGCAAGGAGATGATATGGATGAGTAGGTTCATGAAAGAGTTGGGAAAGGAGCAAGATGAATTAAAATTGTTCAGTGATAGTCAGAGTGCAATTCATTTTTCAAATAACTAGTGTTTCATTCAAGAACAAAACACATTCAGTTGAGGTATCACTTCATACGACAGGTATTAGAGGATGGGCAGTTGAATCTAGAAAAGATTCATACGAGTGAGAACCCTACGGATATGGTAACAAAGCCATTAGCAAAGGAGAAGTTTGAGCTACACTCCACTTCTATTGGTCTTCAAGTTTGAGACTTGAAGAGGAAGAAAAAAGCTAAGGATCCAAGAATGACGTTGTACAGGTATGATGCAATAATTAATCTCCAAGTGGGAGATTATTGAGTTGTGGAGCTCAATTACTTCAGATTAGTATGCAATATGAAACTTGCTGGAAAACATAGTAACTGAAATTGGTTATGGAGGGACCAACATCAGTCAGGAAAGGAGGAACTGACATTAGTTAGGGCTAACCGGCGTCATTTACCTGTGAGTGGGTGTTTTAATTAACTCACAGGAATTAGATCTATTTTTAGTATTAAAGTAAAACTATTGATTATAATTACATGGCTAAGTGCCCTAAGTTTGTATACACCTATATAAGCATTAAATCTAGGGTTTAGAAGTAAGAATTATGAATAACATGCGAAATCTGATGATTATTGTGAGAATAATTGTGAGAGAGAATTCTTGGAGAAGAAGCAAAAGCTTGAGTGAAAGAAAGTACAATACATCTGAGAGGTGTGGAAGATTGCAAATATTCATTGTATATATTTTCAAAGCTTTGGATAATAGATTGGCTTATTTCTTGGTGGACGTAGCCCACACTGGGTGAACCACGTTAAATATGGTGTTGATTTATATCTCTTATTTTGTATAATTCTTTTGGTAGAATATCCAATTTCATTGTAAGTATGTTTAGATATGATATATTATTTATACAACCTTGTGCTAAACCCAATAGGATAATGGTATGTAATATGGGATATGGGGAAAATAGGATTTTAGGAGGGGATGTGGGATTGTTCAAGAAAAGGGTGAGAAAGGGGGAGCGGTAGGCGAAGGTGAGGGGTGTACATAATGTGAAGGCATGAGAGTGCAGAAAACAAGTGTCTACACATACATCTTGAAAGCATTTGATTAGATCAAGTCAAATAGTTGAGAATATGATATACACTAAGAATGACTGAAAAAGGACAGGGATCAATGGAGATTTGGGATCGACAGTGATCTGAGAGAAAATTCTAACTTTGAAAAAATACTGATATACATGTAATGATTGATACCAAACATATATGGCGGTGTTGAGATAAAATATAAGGCCTCCAAGAATCAATGAGATTCTAAAAACAAGGATCCAGATGTGTTTCTAGGGATAATGAGAAGGAAAGAGGCTATGTCTATTGATTAACGACAATCAGGGATTGAAGATGGTCACTATTTAAAACTTCAACTATTCTAAAGGTCAGCTAAATGAGTAAACGAGAAACAAAAATTGAAGGAGATATGAAAGGTGGTCCAGATGATTAATTAAAGATTATAATGAGTAAAGAAACAAGCTTGATAAAGATAAATAATGATTTACTAAACTTGATAAATTTTCTAAAGGTGATAGATCTCCCAAAAAGGGTGACTGGTGATCTAATGAGGCTCCATAGGATTTTGATAGCAATTTATTGGTGATGTCAAGTGCAATGATGTTATTCACAAGGGTGGTAGTTTTTCCTCGAATCCATATTTTGATTGACTATAAAATGTAGGAAGAGGTTAGATAAATATAATCGATGACATCCGCAATGATCATCAGAAATCATGAATTATTGTCAATTTTTCCAGAGAAGTTATAAACAAACAAATGAAAGATGGAAAATAGTTGAAACCGCTTTCCATATGAGGTTTTAGGTTGTTTAGGAAAATTTGGGAGGTTAGGGATTTGGGTAGGAAAATTTTAGGGAGTTGAGTTGGGTAGGGTAAATTAGACTAGGCTTGTTTTAGGTGGGTAGGAGAGGGTAAATGAGATTTATGCTAGTAGTTTAGGATTTATGATGGTAGTTTATAATGTACTTAGGATAAGGATAATATTGATAACTGTGTTAATGTGTCTAATGTGTGTTGGGCCACCTAGGGGTTAAAAAGTAGTATCTTTAGACGCATCAAGAACTGTTATTGGAGCAATATTGGTGTAAACAGAAGAAGGGACTTTAGACCATCCTATTTTTTTCAAGTTAGAAATTGACGTGCAAAGAAATAAATTATACAACTATAGAAAGAGAAGGCATATCAAAGGTTTATGTAATTCAAAAATTTAGACCTTATCTTTTGGAAACTCCATTTTTGTTATTTACAAATCACATGGCTCTCAAAAATTTGGTGAATAAATCAGTCTTACATCGGAGGATATATAGATGGATTATAGTTGTCCAAGAGCTCCAATTTTTGGTGGTTGTAAAACTACATAAAATAAAGTAAGAAATGATCGTTTGTCACACATAAATACCAAAGAGAGGGAAAAACCAAAAGAATAAGGAATACAAGACACACAATTTTTACAAATACAAAGTAATTTTTGAGGAATTGGAAGAGGAAACTTATTTTTTACAATATAAAGTCACGCTAGAGAACTATACAATGAGTCAAAGGAAGAATTTATTTTTCAAAGACATGACATATCAATTAATAGGAGAAAAACTTTACAAAATGGGGTGTGATGAGATCTTATGGCAATGTTTCATGGATCATAAAAGGGAATATTTTCTCCACGAAGTACATGAAGGGATTACAGGAGGCCACTATGTCGGTTGAAGCAACCGCGTAGAAGATTATTAATGAAGGGATCTAATGGCAAAGCTTTTTTAAATATTTTAAGGCATATGCCAAGGCATGCAGCCAACGCCAATCATTTGGAAAAGTGAGAAAAGGTGAAGAAATGCCAATAATACCCAAAAATACATAAGAACCATTTACCAAATGGGAAATTAAATTTTGGGTCTAATCAATCTTGATGCACGAATAACCAAAGCATGATATATAATTACAACAACAAACTATCTAAAAAAATGGGTATAGATTGTGCCAATAAAATATTACACAGAAGTGACCATAACTCTAGGTTCTTATGGGAAAACATCATTATCCGATTTGGATGTCTATTGAGCTTAACAAGTGATCATTGGATGCACTTTTTTATTGATACTAGAATATACGAGAATATTTGAAAAGTGGATGTTAGCTTTATAAGGAGCTATTGGGAAAGGAAGTGTGTAAAAGAAAGGAAGTGCACAAGGGAAAGTGATGCAGCCCAAGAATGTAAACTACCTATTGCAATTAAAGGCATGAAGGAAAAAAAAAAAAAAAGTCCACGACACATACTTAATATTCACTAAATATCAAGCAGGAAAAAGAGAGCTAAAGATAGCTATCAGTAACTAGGAATTAATGATTGTTATGGGAGAAATAAAATATCACGCATGTGGAGAGTAAATGAAAGGAGAATTTACTACCTATGGAAAGGGGTATAATTAGGAGGGGTAATTCATATTAATTACCTTACAGTGAAAAATGAGAGATCTAGAGAAAAATAATGAGAAATTTTGAAATAGTTATTCAACACTCAAAATTACTGAGATACCAACCACCATTGACAAATACTATATATTTTTCAATGATAAACAAGGTACACATGGGGAGATAGAATAACAGACAAAAAACTTTCCCTCAACTACCATTAATTTGGAGGTCAAGTTTCCCCATTAGGACGAAAAACTTTGGGGCAATCAACCACCCTAAGGTGAACCAAAGTGGTTACCGAACTAAGTGGAAAATGGAAGTACCATAGTGGAACAAGGCACAAGAGAAAGGGGTCACGTGCAAGGATCAATGACTTCAGGCTCTATAAGTATGTCTTGTTAAATATCTAGAAGTGAATAAGAAGGCACAATAATCAAGGGAGACATAAGTGGCGAGGAAGAAGTGGTTATTAGAAGGAAAGTACCAACAGAGGAAATCAAGAAAAAGTTCTTCCACGCCAAATAAGGGTAAGAATTATATGGTTGTTGTTAAAAAGGTTAAAAAGGACCATAGTTATAGCATGTTAACCATTAGCATCGAAATGAAATACCCAGAGGAAGCTAGAAGAATTGGGAAATGGAAGAATCATCTAACACTAAAAAAACAAATCAGATTGCAACCATCTTGCAAGCATGAGACTGGATGGAACAATAGAAAAGGAAATGGTGTGCACTATAGGCCAAAAGGACAACTTGAGGTAAATTACATCTATGATAATAGAATCAAGAAGACACTGTTAGAAAAAATTGGAGTACTCATTACTATGAAACCCTCCTTTCTTCAACAAGCCCATCAAAATTTACCAACACCTTATCTCACGCATTAGAGAGGGGTAATTCTACTTTGTAAGTATGTAGATGAGGATCTCGTACATCACCTGATTAGAAAATCAACATAGAATTGAAAAACAAAGGTTAATATTTAGTGAAAGCCCTTGAGAATGATGTAGAAGTAAACAGGGTTGGTGACCTTCTCCGTTATAAGAAGGGGGAAATTTTGTGTTTTTCAGATGAATTAAATGACCCTGGAACAAGAGTCGTGACAGTGACTACTTACCTCTAAATTTGTATGGGAAAGATGGTGGACCATGAGATAAACAAGAGATACTTATGCATCACACATGTAAAATGGTGTCAAGGGATCAATCTAAAATTTTTCCCAATTCATGAGCGCATAGATCATAATTGAAGTATGCATAGATTAGGGCAGGAAAAAGTAGGAATCAAATTTTGAAGGGGAAAAATCCTATTGTTAACAGTAGTTTCAATCAAATTAGCATGTTCTATAAGGAGATGGGGAACCAACATGGACATTCCCATTAGAGGATCCATCTCCAGCTGATCATGTATGCAAAAATAATTTTTGGCACCCACAACACTCAATTATGCATATAAGGATATGCAGTTTATAACTTAGTTGAGACATTTGTGCAATGCATCTGAGAAATATTAGAATAATCTTGTGCTACACTGACTGCCAAAGGGGTTGAGTTAGTGAGGCAGATTTTTCCATCACAATGAATTATTATTTGGTGAGAATTAAGAATACAGATGAAATTTGGTCCTAGTGGGAAAAAATTCCATGTTCCTTTACAGCCAACTTTTTTGTAAGATTCATCCACCAGATCAAGGAGGCCAAAAGAATTAAGATTGATGAGCAAAGAATTAATGAGGAAATTCATGCACTGCACAATAGTTACAAAAACCTAATATATATTCCCATGAGGAGAGACAGGTGGTGAATATATTAAATCTTACTACATGGGATACCGTCGTAGTAAATAAAGAAGTGCAAAAACTATTTTTCTATCTGCACCCAAAGAAAAATGAATCCAACAAAGAAGCATAAGAAGAACAAGAAGATCCAAATGAGGAAATAACTATTCCTAAGCATGAACTATGGATTTCATGGGAGAAGATAGAGTGTGTTAAAATGTTACAAAAATAAAAAAGAGAGTGGACGTGCATAAGCAAGGTAACCCAAAAAGAAGAGGAGATTGAAATCGAGGTAAGAACCTATCTCAGCACAAGAGGATGATAAGAAGTAGGATATAAATTATCTCAGTGGCATGGTACACATTAGGCCCCAACCAATATACTATGTTTCCAAAGGATAGGGGATTTCAACGTTGAGGTTCTAATTCATAACTCTCCAATCCAAGCTATCGTGAAAGGTGGGCCAAATGAAAATCCAGAGTGAACAGATGTAGGTGCAAGAGAAACATCTTATCATTGGTCACCCCCGAAACTGATTTAGGTTGAAGATAATCCTGAGGAGACTAAAAATATTGAAAATACTGGAGGAATTTTTAGGGAAAAATTTGGCCATGGAGGTTATGAAGAAGTAGAGAAACCTCAACCAAGTATAATCAAGAGACCAATCCAGGAGCCAAAGTTTGACACAGATGATGACGATGA
The DNA here is from genome assembly GCA_019776745.2 of Taxus chinensis. Taxonomy (NCBI): domain Eukaryota; kingdom Viridiplantae; phylum Streptophyta; class Pinopsida; order Cupressales; family Taxaceae; genus Taxus; species Taxus chinensis. Next base: position 715,582,411 of record CM034153.1, on the reverse strand, counting down.
GGACCTTAAACTCTATCCAAACCTAGTGAAAAGGTCAATGTGGGAATAATATTAGGGGGAGAAAGTTAAGAATTATTCCAATGGGATTGCCTCGAAAGCACCTTGGATACAAAGTTCTTAAAAAGGCATTATCATTTTCTTTAGATGCTTGTACAGAGGAGCCACTAATTGAGCTACCAATCCATAACATACACACAGTTCCTACCGAGGAAGGGGATCATGTCCTCCTTGCTAAAACCTATAGCATGTTAGAAACTCAAGAAGGGGTGAATTGTTAAATATTGTTGAGGAGGAAGTCCAAAAAAACCTGTAAGACAATAATGACGCAAGGATATATAGGGTTTGATCATAAAAACTAAAGGTAGAGCTCACATAGGAAAAGAGTAAGTTGTGTGAGTTACAACATGAAATCAAGGGCCTCGTGAGAAGTATGAGTCTATGGATTCCAAATCCAAATCATTAGGGGAGCGGATAATAAGTAATGACCCCAAACTGACAAAATACAACCCGCTCAATCCAGGTGAAAAGATTTATGGATTGGAGAAATTAATAAATCCATTATTCAAAAAGATTTGAAAAAGAAAGAGAAAGGGAAAATGAAAAAAGGTGACATTGAGAATAGGGGTCATTCGCACTAGGAAACTTGAGGCATGTGAAAATAGATCCATGAATTTGGAAGAAAAATCCAAGAGAAGATGAAAAATTTGACTAAATGGATACTTTATAAGCGAAACCACAGTAAAATAAACATTTGCATAAAAGAGGAGGTCAACAAACTAACAAGCCATAAAGGCCCAACTAAAAGGTGACACTCTAGACAAAGTCTAACATGGAAAACCTGATGGAGGAATGTGAAAGGGTTAGTGAAGATGTTGCATACGAGAGGAAAGAAAGGGTGAAGAAGAGGTTGGCAGGAACTAAGGAAGCTCACAAATTATGATGAAATCGATATATGAACTGCACATGAAAGGAGTTATATTTAAAAAGTTGACAATTTTCTGTACAACGATAAACACCAAAATGAAAGGCACTATAATTTTTAGTAAATTAACCACACAGTTGGACTAATTAGAATAAGTTATTCATGAAGACAATTAATAACTAGAAGGCACATGAATATTCATTAAGAGTCAAGGTGCTAGAGTTTATTTGAAGATATCTAATAAGCATGTTACCTGAGGATGGACAACAGATTTATTATGGGGTGATGTTGGGCTCATAGTTTTGTATTCTTTCTTCTTTAAGTCCTAAAAGGACTAAACATTATTTATTCATGATCCACTATTCTTTGGAAGGACCTTTGGAACTTTGTAGATGATGTGTGTTGTAGAGAAGTAGGATGGAAGTATACAAAAAGAAGAGAAGAGTGAGGGTGAAAGAAATCAAAATAAGGGAAAAAACATGAGAAAAGAATTAAAGGCTGCATAAGGGAAGGGTTGATTTAACAAAAATGGAATTTATTCGTTAACCCTAATATTTCAGAGTCATATATGATAAATAAATTATAAATTTCATATATGACACAAGCAATAACCTAGATAAAATTGAAATCCTAAGTACAAGAGAGAGTTAAGGACTTAGTTTATTTATACCAATGTCAGGATTGTGTGGACTAGAGAAACTAAGAAACATGAAGGGTAGACTATCACTATTATGCACAATAAATTTTGGAGTTGTTAGATGAGCCTAGGCTAGGGTGCTTAGACTAGGTCAGGGGAACCTAGGAACTAGAGTTTTCTTCTGGGCGCTTGTGTCTGCGCAAGAGCTATGAACTTGAATTTTATAGTGTCACAAGGTTGTCCTTGTTAGTCATTATTGGTCACCTATATGTCACTAGATGATTTTCGAGTTCTCCTCTAGCCTGTAAAACCTTTAAACTACATCAAATATTTAAAATAAAGGATGCAAAAAAGAGGATTCATACTGACCCCAGCATTCACCCAACTGAGTGAGCTTACAACTGAGAACTACATTACATCTTAGAATCCATGGAGATCTTGTGCATGTTGTGATATAATCATTCCATAGGAATCCCTTGTACAAGTGAGCTTCATAGCAGACGATAGTGAGATGTGTCAATGTAAATAGATGTGTGAATGGAAAACATGAACTTCCCTTCGGATGTAACCTTAGGTGATGATAATAGATGCCTAAATCTTGGTCCTTTATTATGGTCACGTAGCTTTGTATTTATGTGATTTATTTGGTTGAATTTCATAATTGACAACTGGAAGGGCCAACCCATAAGAAATTAAGATGCCCAAAAGATAAAAGAGACCCAAAAGAAGTGAGTAAGATAAAAAAAGAGTTAGGGGCACCCAAAAGGATAAGGGCACCTAGACCCTGGTGTCCGAAGCCATATGTTAGGCCCTTAAATTGACTAAGTCCTAAGGAAAAAGTCAACACATGTGGGAGGCAGTAAAGAAGGAAGGCTCTTAGGAAAAAGTGCGTAAGGGAAAGGTGCGTGGGAGAAGAGGTTGGTGTGCGCAGGAGTAGGAAGGTTTAGGGACTCAACCATATTTTGAAGGATTTGTCACAAGAGAAACACGTGAAAATCTCGAGTAGGTGTGCTAAATGGATAAGGTGTTAGCCTAGAGCCTTGGAAATTAAGAAAAGAATATTCCACGTAAAGGGATATTCCCATGATGATTATTACAGGTAGTGGAGGCATTTGTAGGCTGGCATGGGAATTCGACCCATGGAGGACCACACTTCCACTTAGCATGCGATCTGTTCATGAAGGAAACCAAGGTGGTGCATCTAGATCTTATTTAAAGGAGTACTTGAGTCTAAAATAAGAGAGGAAGAGAGTAACAACAAAGTGTTGAGGAAATGAATGGTTAAAGAGGGTTTTAAGTAGTAACAAGGTGTTGCAGAAATGATTACAAGAAGGGTTTTAAGCATATTAGGCATGGATTTGGGTATGAACAAGGGTTTTAATGGGTAGAATAGCTAATAACTCTCTCTCTCTCTCTCTCTCTCTCTCTCTCTCTCTCTCTCTTCAAAGTAATTTTGTATGGTTTAAGATAATATCCCTTCATGTATTTAGTCTATATGACCCTTATGATGTAATGGAGCCACTGTAAAAAAATTTAAATCAATATATGTGTGTGATTCTGGTTATTCATGTTCTTAAGTGTAAACCCTTATGTTCTTCATATTATTCTAAGTTAGATATAGTTTCACTATGCTTATTTACAATGTTCATTCCCATTTATGATGCATCTATGCATGGATCTGTTATCTATATCTTTTATTTTTGCAGTGAATGTTTATGTTTTCATTCTTGTAACTCATTCTCCATCAATGGTTGATCATTCTCACGAATCTCACATAAAGGAGGGGCTCGGAACCCACATGCATCTCGGGTGAGCACTCATCGCACATTCAGTGATAGGCTGGCGTGGTTGGGGTAGAAAGAAGGTATATGAAGAAATGGATACATTTTGTTTCCATTGTTGGGACCTCTTTTCGAAGTTATGAGAATGGGGTGTGATGGTGGAGTTCTTGAACTTAGATAGCATCAAATCCTAAATTAAAAGCACAGAGGATGATTTTTCTCATAGGTTCAGTATTAGATCTGAGTTTGATGCACAAAAATGGGTGGAGGATAACTTGTATCATGAACTCTATGAGAAATTCTTCTGTTATTTCCAAGTAGAGTTTTATGAATGGCTCTCATCATATGCATCAAGGAAAATTTGGTGCTATAGACCTCAAGTTTGGACCTAAGAGGAATATCAGCGGTTACATGATTCCCATCTAACCTGGACCCGTGTTGTTGATCACTGGTGGAGTAGAGTGTTGACTAGTTATACCTTGGAATGCATTATTTCTACGTATTATTTCCCATAGATTGCTAAGTTTGAGTTCTTAAGGGATCCTAGAGGATTGTTCTTGCATGTTATTCCACTGGATATCAAGATCCTGGTCATTAATTTGGGTTTATAAGCCTTTCCCATAGTTGGATAAACTCCTACTAGGCACGGGGCATGGAAGCTAGCGTGGTAGAGGATGACGAACCTTATGACAGAAATGGGGAGAGAGGAGAGGTGGCTCAAGTATAATGAAGCTTAGAAGAGGGAGTTGGCAAGACAATGTGAAGTTTCAGGAGTGATGGATTTATAAAGATAGATGTTACGGGAAGGATTTGAGGTTTGCATGGAGGACGTGGAACCTGAGCAGTCTGAGCTACCCCATCTTGGAAAGCATGGAAGACAAACCCCCTCGACTTATGGAGAGAGATTTTCATATGAAGAAATGAGGAGGGTCATAGAAGCGCATCTTAGCCCACATGACGATCAGATGCTTGTGCTTTGTTTTCCAATTCTTGAGATAAGTTTTGATAATCTATTTGGTATCAGTATTAGTAGTCAAGAGACACCTAGGAGGTATAATTTTTCATTTGGTACATCTATGGTTGTACAATAATTTCCTATATTTGGAGATATCCTGTCTGGTATGAAATTTTTGCAAGGTTTGGGTTCACAAGGTTTGAGTATCGCATCTAGAATTGGCATGAGAAACACATCTGGGAGTGGTTTGGTATCACAAAATTTTAGCACGTAGTTTAGCACAATGGTGGGGCCACAGGGCACAACTACATTAGGCCCCTTACCTACGACAGGAGGAGGATCTGATGCATCTAGAGGAGTTTTCACTAGTGGATGTATTGGGTCTGGTGGTGGAGGCAACACCAGAGGGAATCTAGGATCTAGATCTAGTGGGAAAGGGCCTCAACAACCTCAGCAGGTATTTTTTGAGATGTCTTTCCATTTACCTGATTACAAGGGTGTGGAAGATGTTGTAGATAATTTCCACAAATGTAATTTGTTATAGTGTGCGAAGGGTATCACTACCCCAGAATGGAAGGCCAGTAATTTTTCAACCACATTGCAATGGCACACACATAGCTGGTACCATAGATATGATCCACACCAGACAGTGGTGGATTACAATGTGTTTTGTAATGCCTTTTTGGCAGAGTTCCACATACCTAAGTTTGAACAGAAAAGCATCAATGTGTTAAATGAGATTCAATAAGGAATTGCAGAGTGTGCAGGAGTATGATGCACATTTCAATACTCTCCTATCCAAGTTGTCTTATGACATTCACCCTTCGCAGCATGCTAAGTTGTTTTATAGGACTGATCACACCATTCAGGAGGGCACTTTCACACAATAATTTCACATAGCTATGCATGAAAATTGGAGGATGCATTACACACTGAGGAAGTAGGAAGCATTGATACAGGAGTTAATCTATTCCTATAAGCCCAAATTTCTGCAATGGAAAAGTAGCTGGAGAAATTACCTACGAAATCAGCTCATTAGAGTCGCAGTGGGTTATGGTTTACAGATTGTGAAGTAGATGGTCATAAGAAGGATGGGCAGATTTGTGTAAATCACAGGGATTTGAATGCAATGTGTTTCATTGATCCTTTTCCAACCTCATTCACTAAGGAGATCCTGGAAGGAGTAGCCAGGTGTGAGATCTATTCTTTCATAGATAGATTCTCAGGATATCATCAAGTTATAATTACAAAGGAGGACCTTGAAAAGATAACTTTCGCCACTGAATGAGGAATTGTTTCCTATATGTTCATGTCATTTGGACTGAAGAACATTCCTATTATTTTTTCACGCATTGTGGTTTAGACCTTTTAGGACTTCATCCACAAGTGTAGACACCTAAAATTGGTTACCCAATTTAGTGTCCCCTGGGTTCGTTCATCCTCTCGGGTAACCCGAGGCACCTTTATATCACCACTTCTCCCTTAGGGTATTAATTAAATATTTAATTTAAAGGCCTATCCTAAGTTTTCTCCACCCCATTATATTTCACCCATGGTTAATTAAACATTAACCATGTAATTCTATCTTTTACATTTATTCCAACTACTTATTCACCCCATATCAATTTCCTAACCTCCCGTGCTCATTATTATCCATCCATCCCACCTATTTACTCCTCTCCTAAAACATGTGCAGTGGGATTTTACCCGTATTTGAGTTGGAGGGATACATTTCTTATCCCCATAACTCATTTTTTTGCCTCTTTGGGAAGTCTGTTCCCTAATCGGCGCTGACTAATCTTCGGTCGATTCTCGATTTTTAGAAACGCCGATTTTTCTGAGCCGGCGACCGATTTTATTTCAGTCGGTGCCAATTTTTCAGAATGACGTCAATTTTATCTCGGTTGGCATCGATTATAAATTTATGAACCTGAGATCCTCTCTGGTTAGATTCAGGAGCTGGTTGCCTAGAGATTACTTTATCTGAGTGATTAAAGAGATTATCAGAGAGAGAGAGAGTGAGTTTTGTGTAGTTTAATCCCTGAGAGGTGTACTGTTACTCTGTCTGTGTGTCTACAGCTCTTGCGGGTCTCCACAGCTCCCTTGGTCATCATCAATCATCAATCAAGTGCATTTTCTAGGTATTCCCCTTTGTTAAGTTTCTGTAATTTCCTTTCTGATCAATCTTCATTTTTTGTTATCTCTAGCCTTTCGGTTGAATCTGATTAGTCTTTAATCAACGCCGGTTTATCCAAATCGGCACTATCAGACCTTTCTTCGGTTGCTGAGTTAGAATCCATCAATTTCTACCTCAGATCCCCTTTTTCCATCTTTAATCTCTATTTTCTGATCAATCTTCAGTAATCTGGTCTTACATTCTAATCTGTTTTATCTTAGTTTTCTTTCTTCTTTTACTTTCTGGCCTTCTGTCTGCCTGTGTGTCCAATCGACGCCGATCACTTGGCGCCGATTCCTGATCGATGAAACAATGACCCAATTCCATCTCAATCGATGCCGAATCACTATCTGATTCCATCTCAATCGACGCTGACCCAAACAATCGACGCCGATCATTGTCTGATCGACACCGACCAGTCTGCAGAAAAGTATAAAATTCAGGTAACACAATTTCAGCTTTGTTTTTACAGTTTCCTGCTTTCTTTCAGTTTTGATGCTACTTTTTACATTCTTGTCTGCAAATTTTTTATCAGAAAACCTAAATATTTTCTTACATATTTTATCATGTATGTCTTTACTCTTGATTGAAAACGTGAACTGACATCCGCCGAGGAAGCTCATTACTTCCCGGACCCGCTTTCCAGGTAGTTCACCCATATATCTTTTAACGTCATCTTTTTCTGCCAAGGATTTGTGCATCACAGGTTTCTTGGATCTACTTTGTAGAATTGCTCGTGTGCACCCGTCTTGTCTCCATCGGCATTCTTTCCATCTACGTCTCCGGATCTTATCCAATCTATTAGGTATCGATTTCATTTGAGTTTTTCAGGTTTTTGTGTTTAGTTTGGTGCATTAACTTGGACAGGTAACAAGCGCGGAAATTCTTGATCTACATTCTGGCACGCCCGGTGGGACCCTACCAAAGTCCCCTATTGGTAAGTTCATTTATTTTCCAGTTTTGAGCTTTTGTTCTTTTTCTTCACTGATTTTCATCAGTTTTCCTTAAGCATTTCCTTTCTTCATTTTGGTCTTGATTCTTTCATTTATAATTTGCAAAGTCAAAGTTCTTTCTTTCTTGCAAATCTAGATCCCAATTTCTATTTCTAAGATTAGTAAATCTTTCATTTGATTTCAAAGATTGCACTTTTTGATTTATCTCTTTGTGCAAAATTGTCATTTCCTTGAAAGTTTTCTAGTTTCTTAAATAGAAATTTCTCTTCTACTAGTATCTAGTTATCTGGATATATCTTTCTGGATTTGTTTGTGTGTTTGCTTAACCTTGTCTTGCGGAGTGCTTTGCTTGTTCACGGGATTGTTCGAGGGGAAGAGCTCAACAACGCACTTTTTGAAGTCCACACACCTTGGAGAGCTAAATCTACAGGTATTTCTCTTTTACGGTGTTTTCTCCTTTTTAAGAACTTAAAAAGAACTTGTTTGTTTGTTTTTATCACACTCAAACACTTTGGTTTTGGTGTTTAAAAAGAATTAATCGCATTGGGAAAGAATTTGTTTGACTTGTCTTCATTGAAATCAAACACTTCATTTTAGTGCTTAAAAAAAACTTTTTCTTTGTCATTTCTGTTGTATGTTCTTCATCTAGTTTTCTAAATAGGTTGGAAAATTGATCAAAATCGGTAGTGACACTATTTGATTTTTATTTTTCACCCTTGCACACAAAGCCAAAATCACTAGGTATAAAGCATTTAAACAAAAACTCCTTCCCTGGCCTCACCTACTTGGAAGTGACATCCAAGAGGAAGAGCCTACGCGGTACTCGGGCCACGCTATAAATTCACAGAAGTTCTGGTATATATTGGCAAAGCACCCGACTCCCTTATCGCAGCGGTGTGTGAAGTGTGAGGGTAGGCCCCTATATCAAGCCACGTACTAGTCTTTTACTGAAGTGCCTTTAGGACTCCTCACCAAAACATTCCCCAAACCATCCTTAGTTTGGCCAATTGAGTAGTCCCTGTTCTAAAAAAAACCTTCCCAAACATTTTCTTTCTTAAAAGGCATGAAAATTTAAAAGAGATAATCACCTACACTGCTTGAATTGTCTATGCATTAGTTAGATCAATCTCTTTTCTATTCTTTTTGCTTGTTTATGACGGTCATCACCCGGTCACAATCTAGAAAAATGGCTCAACTGGCCTCTTCTTCATCCAAGACCACCACTAATGTGGATGTTTCGGCACCCCTTGGGTCTTCTTCGGGACCAATGTTAGTTGGTTCCCCATCTTGGTCATATAATCCTTTCTATCATCCTAAAGTGATCCCATCACGACCAACTTCCCCCATTCCTTCAGAGGTGTCATCTGCTTCTGATATAGAGTATGTTCCTCACGGAGATCCTGAATTTCAGGCACTCCTTGACCACAACCCGGTAGCCCTTATGGACTACTTAGTGCATAAGTCTACTCAAATATCTGATCAGGGACCACCAATCCAGCAAGTTTACGATTATTCTCATGAGCCATCCCAGGATTTTATAGAGCAGTTAGCATGCTTTTTCTCACCTCGAACCATGAAAGAAGGTGGCACATCTATGCCTCCTTTTTCTCTTCCACCAACCATGTCAACTGGTTCTCAAATGACCCTGCCTATCCCCGGTAGTATCGTGGCTACCTCGGCTACCCCACAACCTACTTTCGAGAGGCCCTCTTCTTCAGCTATGATGAGTGCGTCCACATTCCCACAAATTGTTGTTAATTCTTCTATGTCATCTATCGCGTCTCAGGGTCAGTACCTCTCTGTGAATCAACCCCCTCCTACAATTCAGTCGGTTCCTCCTTCTCATCCTCTAGCTGGTCTTTCTTCTAATGCTCCAACGATAGTGACCTTTACCCATCCTTTGGCGTCGGCACCCCTAATAACCAATCCGGCAGTCAAAAGCTTCATTCAGAGTTTGTTTCCCACCATATCAAATCAAATCAACACCCACATTCCTCAATCCATTCCGATTCAGTCAGAAAGTGTAGGAACCCACCAATCACAGGCTCTGTCTTTCATTCAACCACCTTTCTCTCAACCACTTGTCATCCCACAGCCTATTTATACGTAGGCTCCTTCACAACAAATACCTCACCAGGCGTCACCCAGAATGCCTGGTTATTCCTCTTATCATCCTGTTAATCAGCAGATGAATCCCCCATTAACGCCTCAACAAAACATACCATTTTCTTCTTATATGGGACATTCTAACATGCCCCCTCCTCAATCTGACATGTCGTCCAACTTCTTTTTAAGAAAATCACAGACCTAGAAGCCTCCACCAAAGGGGCTCACCCATCATACTCTTTTGAAGAAGTATGTAATGAACTGATTCATCCATCAGTGGCTTTTAAGCCTTATCCTCCCCAATGGGAACTTCCTAAGTTCTCAAAATTTCATAGTTAGGAGGATCCTCAACAACACCTGTGAGCATTCAAGCATGCTTGCTACCTTATAGTCCAGGATCAGGAGCTTATGCTCCGTACCTTTCCTATGTCTTTAGCAGGGCCCACTTTAGACTGGTACAATAACATACCCCAACACTCTCTATTTTCTTTCTCTCAATTAGCTCAGATGTTTGTTGAAAACTTCTCAATAAACATCACACATAAGATCTCAATTACAGATCTTTATAACATTCATCAATTTGATGACGAGTCTATTGCAGACTTTGTCACTCATTGGAGAGGAATAATAAATCAGTTATCCTTCTCCCTTCCTCAATCTCAACAAATCGAGTTGTTTACTCGATCTTGCGCTAATCATATTTCTTCCACTTTAAGGATTCAAACCTTTCATACATTTGAAGAAGCCTTTACAATGGCACGAAAACTTGAGTCTCGTGCCATTGAACAAGGGAAGCTAAAACTTCGTTCTAAGTCTAAACCAGATTTTTCTCAGTTTACAAAATCAAACCCTTCTTCTTCTAACAAAGACAAGAATCAGGGGTCCACTAATGCTATCATATTAAAAACATCATGATCTGATAACACTTCTAATCAAACACCTCAGAGAGACTCTTCATCTTCTCAAAAAGGACCCTCCACCCATCTCAGTCTTTTACTTCATTGGGGAATCATATGCTTCTATCTTAGAAAAAATGTTGGAAGTTCACATGATCAAACTTCCCCCTATTAGAAATTTTGATGAGAGCCAAGAATGACCATTCTGGTATAGGGAAAATGACTTTTGTCATTATCATAGAAGCAAAGGCCATGACATTAAATGATGTCAGACCTTCAAAAATCTCGTCCAAAAATTCATTGATAAAGGTGAGCTCATTCTGGATAACCCAAATGCTCCCCCAAATCAAGCGCTTGATGTTTTTAAACAACCTTTTCCAAATCATTCCCCGAACAATGACGCTTTAGGGTCTCAAAAACCAAACACTCATACTATCAGCTTCATTTCTACTAATGGTTCTTCTTCTAATTCTGAATCATCCACAAATGTGTCGACTGAATTAGAACTCTCCTCCGCTCCTTCAAATTCTGAGATTCTGCCATCCTTAGATGGCCCATCTTCGAGTCTTCCTTTATTATAAATAGATTCGTCTCCCTCTACCTCACCATCTGATCTTCCACCTATACCTGAGACAGTGTCATCTTCATCTGTCTCATCATCAGATATTCTTTCGGTGCTTGAGTCATTTACATCCCTTCAAATTTCTACTATGAATACTTCTACTTCTGTCACTCCCATTTTTTCTGTAACCATGCCTTTGGTTAATGTACCCATAGTTGTACCAACTTCTATGCCTTCGGAAGCATCTTCGATCTTGACTCTTCCTGTCACTTTTCCTACAGTAGTTACACCCACGATTACTACATCTAAAGTACCTTCCTCACAAGAGACTGCTTCTTCATTACCTATCTCTTCCACCATCAGTGCTTCCTTGCCTATTAAGGAAACATCTAAAGAGATAGCATCGACACCTATACTTCCAACTCCTAGACTTAGACATAAACAATTGGAGTTTAAGCCTAACGTTACATCATCGAGTATCATCTCCTTTACTTCCTCCAAAATGGTTACAATCACCTTATGTGGTCAAAGTTGTCACCATCCCTAAAAAGGGAAAACCAATATTTCAGATCATCAAAACTCTTGGTGCTTTCCCTCAAAAATCCCTCTCTACGCCTCATAAAAGATTGGAGTTATCCACTGAAAAGGCGTCTTCTTCTACAACACCATCTTCACCAATGCCTCGTAAAGTGGATTTACCTACTGGAAAGGCATCACCTTATTTTATCAGAACCATCATCTTCATCACCAAAAACCAAGGCACCCTTTGTGCCTCCTATCAAATCTATTTTGGGAGCTCCTCCCCCATCTAAATCAGTCTTATCTAAATTATCGTTTGTTACAGTCCAAGCAACCTTCTTCATCTCAGAAGACTAAAACACTTGTCATGTCTTCGTCATCTTCAAAATCTATCTTAGGAGCTCCTCCTCCACCAAAATCAATCTTGCCTCACTTGCTTCCATCTCAAGCACCTAAGGCTACTTCTCCCAATGTCTAGAAAAGTAAAACAGTCCCTAAAAAGACTATCAAACCGGATATGCAGGTTCTTTTACCTCAGCAGTCTGTTAAGGCTAAAGAGGTGCCTTCGTCACCTCTGTCCTCATCTTCGTCTACTGGATTCTATACTGAAATCCATTCGCCAACTTATCCAATCTTCATCTATATCTCTTCCTCCAATCAAACCCTATAATCCCAAAGGAGTAAAACCTTCATGGTTCAACTCTGATTTGATTTGTGCTTACCATCGCACTCCAGGTCATGACATTGAGGGATGTAAAGCCCTTCAATCTATCATTAACATCCTCTTGGAAGAAAGTGATCTTCTGCTGGAAGAAGAGGAGGAACAAGTGTCTCCTATCATCCCAACTACATCTGAGCCTGAACGGTCTACTCAGGCCTCTAATTCTATTAATTCCACTCTGGATGATCTTCCACCTTCTCAAATTGACACAATTTGTATTGCCACTAGAGCACAATAGTATGATAATCCATCATCTTCTACAGCCTCTCGACCACAGGTCATCATTTTTGTAGCCCCCGAAGGAGTTCCTCCTTCCTCATCAGCCCTGAGACCTCATGTCTCTATTCGTGCTTCACCTCAGGCTTAGATTCCCATGTCAGTTGAGGAGAGTGTTATGAAACAACTCACCCATGCTTCAGTCAAAATGTCTCTTTTTGACTTCATTCAATCATCTCCCCAGCATCGCCAGGCTCTGATTGATAATCTATGTCGTATTACAGTGAATTCAGATGAGCCCCAGCCTTTCAAGATGGTTTTTGGATTGAATAGACCATTAACCACCATTTCCTTTGAGGATTCTGAAATTCCTCCCCTTTCTTCTGAGGATTTAGAGGCTCCTCTCTTTATCACAGTTCAAATCAATAACACTACATTAAAATGCACGATGATCGATAGTGGTGCTGCAATCAATGTCATTTCCTCCCACACATTCGAGAAACTTAAGTTACCAAAGAACGTAGTGTCACCACCACCTTTCACCCTTCGATCATTTAACAATCAGTCTGGCGGTTACTTTAGGAACCGCGGTCCTACCCATTCAGGTAGGCAAGAAATTACTTCATGAGATTTTTTACATTATTGAAGGGAAATTCCACTACAATATGATCCTCAGACGCTCCTGGATCCATACAATGCACTGCATCCCATCAACCCTCCATCGATGCATAAAATATCAGTATGAGGACAAAATCTATACTCATCCAGGAGATCCTTTTCCTTCCGCACAATGTGACATGACCACAGGGTCTGCCCCTCCAAAGGAGAACACTTTTTCTCCTAACAAGGCTTCATTCTCTTCCATACCTGTAATAAAACTACCAGATTTACAAAATCTGGAAGAAACGTTGTAGCATTTTTCGTTAGGAGAGCTTCCTCTTCTCTCTTTTGATGCCCATCTCAAACCTAATGAATATGGTAGGCCAAACAAACAACCTGAATATCAACCAGGTATTGGTTGCATCGTCACCATTGGTCTACCCAATCAATAGACTAACTTCATCTACAGTGGTCTTGATACACCTCACTATCATCCGGAATCTCCTCCTAGGGCCAAACCCTATTTGGTAGGGTTTGATTGTCTACAAAATCCCGCGTTCACAAAAAATTATCTATATCGATGCGCGTGGAAAGGCTTTGGCCTGGGAAAGTATGAACAGGGTGTACGTGACCTCGCGTCCATTCCAACTCTTAAACCACATCAAAAATTTGGTTTAGGGTTTAAACCTCTCTCGAAAGCCACCGTCACCATTCTCAATGAGCCTCTTTCCATTGAGGAACCATCTTCTCCCGTCAGGTCAGAAGCATCACTTGATGTGGATGACACCATTTCCATCCCACCTAACTTTTTTTTTAGTCAATACCATTTCCTTAGGTCCACTGACCTATAAGACTAATGGAAAATCCACTTCCATACCATTAGTCTTCCCTGAAATAGTTGGAGACGACTCTCCCACTATCAATACTATCCACTGTGTGGATGATGATTCTGTCCTTACCTATCTAGGGGCATAGAGGATTCTTATCTTCCTAAAACCATTCCTTTTGACATGTCTATGCTTCTCAATGAAGCCACTGTTGACCTTAATATAGGGACTTCTGAAGACCCTCGCATCATTAAGGTCGGCCAATCTCTTAACCCACAGGAGTTAGGAGACTTCACCACCTTTCTTTCCCACCATCGCCAAGCATTTGCTTGGTCATATGAAGATATGCCAGGCCTCGATCCTAATATCATGGTCCACAATATCATTACTCTTCCAGACATCAAACCAGTTAAACAAAAACTACGTAAGATGCATCCTCGTGTAGCCCTCCTCGTTAAAGAAGAGTTGCAGCTCTTGCTTTCCGCCAACTTCATCCAACCCATTGACTATCCACAATGGGTTTCAAATGTAGTACCAGTAACCAAAGCTACTGGGAAAATTTGAATTTGCACCGACTTTTGTGATCTTAATCTCACTTGCCTAAAAGATGATTTTCCTCTACCTAATATTGACCAACTCATGGATTTAACTACAGGTCACGAGATGCTTTCTCTGATGGATGGTTTCTCTAGGTATAATCAAATTCTCATCGCACTAGAGGACCAGCATAAGACTTCCTTCATAACTCCTTGGGGGAATTTTTGTTATCGCGTCATGCCCTTCGGTCTTAAGAATGCAAGAGCGACTTATCAATGTGCAATGACCTACATCTTCCATGACCTCTTACACAAAACTGTAGAAGATTACGTTGATGACCTCCTCGGTAAGTCCAAACACCATCAGGATCATCTTTTCATTCTTGCACCTCTCTTTGAGAGACTCATTCATTTTTTTCTTCACCTAAATCCATCTAAATGCATGTTTGGTGTTCTCACTGGTAAACTCTTAGGCTTTATCATTTCTATTAGGGGCATTGAAGTCAATCCCACAAAAATAAAGGCTATCCTCAAGATGCCTCCCCCTTCCAACATAAAGCAGCTCCGTGGTCTCCAAGGATGCCTTCAATCAGTGCATCATTTTATCTCACAGCTTTCAGACTGTTGTCAACCTTTTCATCATCTTCTCCATAAAAATGTTCATTTTGAATGGGATGAGCATTGCCAAAAGGCCTTTGATGATCTCAAAGCTTATCTTCTTTCTCCACCTGTGCTTACACCTCCACGTGAGGGGGAGCCATTCTATCTTTATATTTCTGTGACTGACCATGCTCTGGGAGCCATGATCTCACATCGGGATGCTAATGGTAAAGAACAGGTCATCTATTATATCATTCACACTCTTCATGAGTATGAAACACGTTATTCCAAAGCTGAAAAATTGTGTTGTGCTCTCTTCTTCGCAACTTCTAAACTTCGTCATTACCTTCTTAATCACAAAACCTACATTGTTATAAGTGTTAATCCACTCAAGACAATGCATGTGAAACCTTATCACAGTGATCGTATCACTCGTTGGCGCATGCTCATGAAAGAGTTTGACCTCGAGTTCATCTCACAGAAATCTATCAAGGGTTAGGTCATTGTGGATCAATTAGCTAATACTCCTCTTCCAGACACCCAAGTCCCCCTTGCTCAATTCCCAGATGAGTACATTCAATAAATCAATTTTGGTTTGTCTCCATTTAAAGTCAAACTCTTCTTTGATGGGTCTAAGTGTCAGCAAGGGGGAGTTGCAGGTTTTTTCATGATTCCTCCTTGTGGTGCACCTATCCCTATTGCACACAAGCTTAACTTTGAATGTACCAATAATATGGCCAAATATGAAGCTCTCATTTTAGGTCTTCAAAATGCCATTAATCTCAGTGCTCACCATATCGACATCTTTGGTGACTCTGAACTCATTGTTAATCAAGTCACTGGTGTCTATCAGTGCAAAAATGATATCCTTAAAAAATATCGTGATATCATTCTCTTTCAGCTTCAATCTTTCGATAAATTTACTATCCAAGCCATTCCTCACACTGCAAACCAATTTACAGATATGATGGCTTCTTTAGCCTCACTTATTCCTCCATTCACTGAAGACTCGCGACTTTATGTGGTTGTTCAATGTTTAGACCAACCATCTTATCTCAGGCAGTTGATTTCAATCAACACTGTCACAACCAACACTCAAGATGAGTGGTATCAGCACATTTTTGATTATTTATCCTATGTTTAGTGCTTCCTCCAGATCTGACTTCCAATGGCATAAGATATTTTATCCAACGCGCTAATCACTATACTATTCTGGGTGGAATCCTCTACAAATGTGGCTTTGATGGTATTTTTATTCGGTGCCTCAAAACCCCCAAATCATCTAAAGCCATTCAGGAGGTCCACGACGGTATCTGTGGTGGAAACTTTGGTGGTTTGGCTGTAGCTAAGCATATCCTATGTTTAGGTTATTACTGGCCTTCTCTTAATCAAGACTGCTTCGACTATGTCAAGAAATGTGTCAAGTGTCAACAACACGCTAATCTCACACATATCCCTAGTTAGGCCTTGCAACCCGCAGTGGATTTATGGCCTTTTTCACAATGGGGTCTTGATCTTGTTGGTCTCATCAATCCACACTCTTTACAGTGACATCACTCCATCATCACTACCACATAATCCTTCACTAAATGGGTGGAGGCTTTTCCTCTTTCATCAACTAAAGCCAAACCTGTCATTGATTTTATCTATCAACACATCATCTGTCACTTTGGTGTTCCTCACAAACTCATCATAGATAATGGCAAGTCTTTCAAAAAAAAATATTTACAAAACCTTTGCGACACTTTCAATATTAAACTCATCTTTTCTTCTCCATACTATCCACAATCTAACGGCCAAGCTGAGGCTTCTAATAAAACTTTGCGTAATATCCTCGCAAAGGTAACTAGTCAAGCTGGTAGGGATTGGCACTTACACATCCCTTTTTCTCTCTGGGCTTATCGGACTAGCATTCATACCCCTACTGGCACTACTCCTTTCTCTCTCATCTATGGGTCTGAGGCTATCCTTCCTTTGGAAGTCCAAATTCCCTCTCTTCGTGTCTCTCTCAGAGAGTTTGTCTCTGATGAAGACTATCAGTCAGAATCATCTAGCACAGCTTGAGTTATTAGATGAACGTCATCTCAATGCCCTTGAGCATCATCAAGTCTATCTTGAGCATGTGTCAAGCATGCTTATAACAAGCATTTGCAGCAGCATGACTTCCAAGTTGGTGATCTTGTTCTTAAAGAAAACCAAAATGTCACTACTCTGGAATGGAGTCAACGTGGTAAGTTTGCTCCTAACTGGATGGGACCGTACATTATCACTCATAAGTATGGGTCTGGGGCTTATCGCCTATCTTCCATGGATGGTATACCTAAAATGGAGCCTCTTAATGCTTTGCATCTAAGGCCCTTCTACTGTTAAAATCTATCTTACACGATCTTAGTCACAAAACAGATCTTTCATCCATCTGTAACCAGTCATGCATTTCGTAGTGATTCGGAACTATGTGGTTCTCTGCGTTATGCCTTTTATACCTTAAATATGAGTACAACAGCTCTACTCATGGCATTTTCCTTACAGGTTTGTTCCTTCTCATGGTAGGAATACCTTAATCACTACTTCATCCACCCTAGGTGTTCATCTTGATCAAAACAACTTGGGGCATGAGTACGTGCTTATATACATTTTCTTCCCCTCTATCTAATCCATCTGGTCTAAACTCGGCTTCTTCCAAAGCTCAAAAAAAAAAAAGAGAGATGATATCCTAGTCCCAAAAGATAGATTGATCCCTTGAAGGACAGCTATCCATGCCTTATCAAATAAAATAAAAAATATAGACCATTCCTCGAAGGATGGCTATCATCAAAATCAAAATACAAACCGCTCCCTTGAAGGACGGTTGTTTGTTTTATGGAATTTTCAGCCTTTTCAGTAACAAACTTCCTTTATTGGCCAGTTTGTTCACTTTTTAGCATCTCTGAAAGACTTCCCGTATCAATCAGTCTTTCTATATCTAGCAAACTTCCCACATCGATCAGTTTGATTTTCTATCAAAAGGAAAAAAATCATGAAGCGTTTTCTTTTCTATCAAAAAAATCATGAAGCTATGATATGAGACCTTTTCAATCATATGGAGATCTTGTTTTCCCCATATGGGCACGTATTTAATCCTTCATGTGTTCTGATGAGATATATACTTATCTCTCATCCTTATCTACCTCCTAGATCTGGTTTGTGACTAACTAGTGTCAGGTTTGTTTTATCCGCGTCTATGGCCTTGTGTGCATCGTATTTTGATTTACCATCAAGGTCTCTATTTATGGTCAGTTAGGGGCCTAACTCATCATTCTTTTTCCTATCTAGGTGTAGTGCTTTTTATTTCTAAAGGATAATATCATTACATCACTTTCTTTCACATAGGACATTTCCCATGATTATTTGTTGTTCATCTAGTTAAATTGACATTTAACATGTTAATTTACTCAATCAAATCTATCATCTATCTGTGCTCATCTTATCTACTTCATCTATAATGTCTTTAAAAAAAAGCATGAATTAAAAACACATGTGAATCCATCTATCTATCTCATTTAATTGAATTAACATCTTAAACATGTTTATTTAATCAACCATTTATCCATGACAAATCAATCAAATCACATCATCTATCATCTATAACATTCATCTATATCATTCAAAATTACATAACACCCATCCCTATCTATCGAAATTAAATGCATGAGTATAATCACATAACACAAAATGATGAATATATATACATATATCTATCTGTACAAAAGAATGTATGGCTTCCAATCAAGCCGTATACATCATATCCACAAAAAAACTACCTTCAACTCGAGGCTACATCAGTATATATCTACAAAATATCACATCTATATGGTAAAGTCAGATAGGTGGAAGACATTATCTCCTCCTCCCTCCTCAGGTCTGGGCTGTCTCTCCTGACCACCTCCTATAGAGCTGGAGATGCCCACTGTCATGGCCCTACCACCTCCTCGATCTCCTCTGGTGCTCACACCCTTCGAGGCATCGCCAGCAGTAGCTGTTGCATGTCCTCCTCCTCCTCACTCCATACCGAGGCACATTCCGGGGCATGCTGTGTCAGGGCATCCTCATAATATCTCACCTCGGCAAGGAGAGCCTGATAGGTACTCAGACTCACCATCCCAGGTGCTCATAATGGTGTTGCTGCTAGTGGTGGTCCTCCTGCTACCGTACCCTCTGCTCCTGACTCTGAGGTGGTGCATGTATCACCATATTTGGCCCTGAGGGCCTCCTTGTGCCTGTGATAGTGATCTCTCTGCTGGATCGCTATATCCCACTCCTGACGAAGTAGTGTCTCTCTCCTGTATCAGGCTTGTCCCTCTCCTCTGTCAAAGCCCTAATCTCCTCGAGGGTAGCCTGGTGTGTATGTGTCAAGGAAGCATGCTCTCCCTCAAGTCACTCTAGTGCTGTTACTAGATCCTCCTCACCTATCTCTGTAACTGGCTAGGAGATGTCGTGGCAGCTCCATGTGGTACCATGCCTCGTAGCCCTCATCTACTCCTACATCATCATCATCATCTATGGGAGGTGGTGCCTCCCTGAGCGGATCTACGGGAATCAGTATAGGTAGATCTATCTCTCTGTTATCCCATCTGTATGGTGTGTATATGGTCAGGATGATCTGAACCAAACCAAACTGCCTCATCACCCGTATAAACAGGACTCACTCTAAGAGCTCTGGCCGACGGCCCCTGACTACCCTACTACGTCTCAGCTCCACCAGATGGGCGTCCTATCTAGCCCATATCGGATAGACCCTGTAGGGTCTCCATATCACATGTGCTGGTGTCAGAGTCCTGAATCTCTCTAAGTACCACTCTATAGATCTCCTTGTATCTCCTAGGGCCATGTCTTCCCACCATCATCAGAATCCATACTCAAGGACTCCCCCTACTCCTAGCATCCATGGAAGCCCAGATGGCCTGATCACTGATATATGCTCATATGCCCAGCAATGGAGCACAAAACTCACATCTATCCTAGTCTGCCTCCCTGTGGTATACATCCACAACTCATGATATATCTGTGCTAGTAAGGCATCAGTAAATGCAAACACCTGCATGAACTCTAGAATGTCACAAACACAGTCAAGAAGGAGTAATGGGAACCGTCCACCTCTGAAATCTGGTAATGCATAGTATGAGATAGCCATCTAGGATCAGGGCTATCAATCTACTCCGAGAGTCATCCTATCAGTACTGTGAGGTTATCCTCACAGCCCCAGACACTATCTCTGCATCATCGGCCCTGTCCCCATATAATCATACCAGGGCCCTCCTCTGCTGCTCTCGTGGGGTGATCTCTATCAAGTCCCCTATAATCAGTAACCTGAGGATCCTATAGATGTCCTCATGGGTGATGGTCATCTCACCCATCTGAAACCAAAATGTGTAGGTTCTAGCTATCCCACCGCTGCACCAATGCTCACATGAGCTCCACATCTCGGGGTACCCACCTATAATAATGGAAACCCCCTAGTCTGGATAACTCTAGATGACGCCACTCAGCATCTGTCACATCTGGCAGTATGGTCTCTAGTAGCTCAGGAATAACATCCCGCATGTGTAGGACCTCTCGTGCCTACATGATATCAAACATTGTCATTAGTTTCATATTTATCAAAATCCACATCATTAAATTTTCATCAAAATCTTTCTCAAAAATAAAAAATGTCACTTTTTTCCAATCGGCACCGACTCATGCTAATCAGTGCCATTTACTTGACGGTCAATGCCGATTGTGTTTTAATCGGTGCCAATCACTTCCTAATCAGCAGTGATTTTTTCAATCGACGCCGATTACGAGGTAGAGCGCCAAAAAATCCCTCTTGCCTCCTACTACAAAAAACCATGAAAAAAATAATAAAACACTAAATGTATGAAGCTCAGGAAGGTTCACTTACCCCTGGTTGTGTCCTCTTCCTCTTCTGACCACTTCTGGAGGCTTCCATGTTGCTCAAATTCAATTTTTGACTTTTTCTAAATCAATTGTCGCAGTGCAAATGAATCGTTACTATTCACCTTTTCTATACTTATAGGTTTTCAGAGCGGTCGACGCTGATTATTTTGATCGGCGCCAATTTTTGTGGTCGACATCGATTAGGGGTAATCGACACCGATTGGATCCAATTGGCATCGATCAAGGATATTTCGATATTTTCATCCCCTAGTCCCACCAGGACATGCTTCATCCTCATCTGTTCTCATGTCTTACGCATGTGTCACCCGTAACACATTGCCGCCATCTTTACATCTTTCTTTTCGGTCCTTGTACTTGGTCACCTTGCATAGCCTCATGTGCATCTCGCTCGTGGCTCAGCTTTGCTTGTTATTCCCCACCTAGGGCATTTTCATCATTATATATTTTGCATGTGCCACCCATAGCACACCTGTTCTGCCTCATTTAGTAGCAGTTCTATTACAAAGTCCACTATAGTGGCCATATGTTGATTTCTGTGGTGGCTATCTTCTCAAGGTTGTCACTTCATCCTTCTTGTCTAAGATTTGATGCTTGGCTTGTTTATTTGATCATTGTTATGACCTTATTTTTCACCTTTCGGCGCATATTTTTGGTGTTATCACCCATTCCGAGTTCTTCCCTGTACATGGGTAACTCACGTTTTTTGCAACCTAAAGATAGTGGGTCTGTAGGCACTAACATCATCTCATTTGAAGGCCATCTAGTTGTCCCTGCCAATGTGTCATTCTTTAGTTGTTGCTATATTGTAGTCACCTTTAACTCACCAGTCTGTAGCCACTTACATCATCTCATATGAAGACCATCTAGTCTGCCCTAAAAATGTGAGTTCCTTAGGTCACTGCCTTTTTTGTTTTTTACGTGCGTCAAAAATGATCAAATCTACCCCAGACATCTCGCTAGGGAATTTTTCTTTCTCATCTAAATTTTTCAAACTCAGGATCCGTTGGATTTTTTGGGGCCATCCCATCCCTAGTTTGAGGGGGGATCACATAGTATCTGTTCTTCCTTTCTTCCAATTCCTTGTTTTTGTCTCGCAGCTTTATTTATCACAAGTTGCTCGACAAAAACGGGGCAAATGTAGACACCTAAAATTGGTTACCCAATTTAGTGTCCCCTGGGTTCGTTCATCCTCTCGGGTAACCCAGGACACCTTTATATCACCACTTCTCCCTTAGGGTATTACTTAAATATTTAATTTAAGGGCCTATCCTAAGTTTTCTCCACCCCATTATATTTCACCCATGGTTAATTAAACATTAACCATGTAATTCTATCTTCTACATTTATTTCACTTCTAATTATTTACCCCATATCAATTTCCAACCTCTCGTGTTATTATTATCCATCTATCCCACCTATTTCTCCTCTCATGGAACCGTGTAGTGGGATTCTTCCCATATTTGAGTAGGAAGGATACGTTTATTATCCCCACAATTCATTTTTGCCACTTTGGGATTCTGTTCCGTGATCAGTGCCGACCGTTTCTCGATGGGCGCCAATTTTTCTGAACAACACCGATTTTATCTCGGTCGGTGCTAATTATAAATTTACAACTTGAGATCCTCTCTAGTTAGATTTAGGAGCTATTTTCCTAGAGATTACTTTCATCTAAGTGATTAAAGAGATTATCAGAGGAAGAGAGTGAGTTTTGTGTAGTTTAATCCCTAAGAGGTGCATTGTTACTCTGTTCGTGGATCTACAGCTCTTGCGGGTCTCCACAACTACCCTAGTCATCAATCATCAATCAAGCATTTTTCAGGTATTCTTCTTTGTTGGTTTCTGTAGTCTCCTTTCGATCAACACCGATCTAACCCGGTCAAATCTGATTAGTCTTTAATCAACGCTGGTTTTATCCAAATCGGCACTAATTGGTAGAATCCATCAATTTCTACCTCAGATCCTCTTTTTCCATCTTCAATCTCTATTTTCTGATCAATCTTTAGTAATCTAGTCTTACATCCAATCCATTTTGCTTAGTTTGCTTTCTTCTTTTACTTTCTATCCTTTTATCTACTTGTGTGTCCAATCGACACCAATCACTGCCCGATCGATGTTGACCCGAACCAATCGACGTCGATCACTATCTGATCGACGCCGACCAAAACAAACAATGTCGATCACTATCTGATCGATGCCGATCAGTCTGTAAAAAGATACAGAATTCAGGTAACACAATTTCAGCTTTATTTTTACAGTCTCCTATTTTCTTTCAGTTTCTGCTACGGTTTTTACATTCTGTCTACTATTTTTAATCAGAAAACCTAAATATTTTCTTACATATTTTATCATGTATGTCTTTACTCTTGATTGAAAACGTGAACTAACATCCGCCGAGGAAGCTCATTGCTTCCCAAACCCACTTTCCGGGTAGTTCACCCATATATCGTCTAACGTCATATTTTTCTGCCAAGGATTTGTGCATCACAAGTTTCTTGGATCTACTTTTCCAGATTGTTTGTGTGCACCTGTCTTGTCTCCATCAGTATTCTCTCCATCTACGTCTACGGATCTTATCCAATCTATTAGGTATCGATTTCATTTGAGTTTTTCAGGGTTTTTTTGTTTAGTTTGGTGCATTAACTTAGACAGGTAACAAGCGTGGAAATTCTTGATCTACAACAATTTTTTGCAAGTCTACTTGGATGATTGGACGGTGTATGAATTAGTGAAGGACCATTGTGACAATCTGAGGTTGATGTTTGAGAGATGTACATAGTTAAGTATATCTCTCAACATTAAGAATTGTGACTTTTCTACTCCATTTGGCACCCTATTGGGACATATCATATGTAAAGAAGGCTTACTGGTGGATCCTAAAAAATTTCTCATTATTGTGGGATTGGGGAGCCTACCAGCCAGAGCACGATGCGCAGATTCCATGGGCATATGGGGTATTACCAGAAATTTATTAAGAGGTATACCAAGAATGACACACCATTGGAGGAGTTATTAAAGCACAAAAGTACATTTCATTGGGGAGAGGCACAACAGATGGCATTTGACACATTGAAGAATAGGATTCTCACTGCACCCATATGACACTTTCCCTCTTATGATAAGTCATTCCATGTACATTTTGATGCTTCAGGGATGAAAATTGGAGCAATCTTAGCACAACCTGGAGAGGGAATTATTAACCATCCCTTGGGATTTTCTAGTAGGAAGATAACCCCAGCAGAACATAATCATACTACCATGGAATGCAAGGCATTGTCGATGATCAACGCGCTGCACAAATTTAGGAAGTATTTGCTAGAGATGCATTTTATCTTTTATATAGACTACAGGGCATTAAATTACTTGGTAAACAAGCCTATATTGTAAGGGTACATATGCAAGTGGGTCCTATTATTTCAAGACTTTGAGTTTACAATTGTTGTAAAACTAGGTAAGAGTAATTTGGGGCTTGACCATTTATCAAGGATTAAATCAGGAGAGGACACACAGAGCATTAAGGATACAATGCCAGATGCACAACTATACAGATTGCAACATGCACCCTCTAACTTGGAAGATATTGTTGTGTTTCTCAAAATGAGTGTGGCACCTGAGGGATTGAATACTTTGGAAAGGAAGTAATTAGCCATACACGTTGCACCCCTACATGTTATTTAGTTGAGACTTATACAATCTAGGCTACGACGAGGTATTGCATTGGTGTGTGCTTGAGCATGAGTGCACTGCAATCATGAAAGAGGATCATGGTGGAATTACAGGAGGAAACTATGTGGCTAATGTGACTGCGCACAATATCCTCTTAGTTAGCCTTTGGTTGGAGACAGTTTACAAGGATTGTATTGAATATTGCAAGGCCTATGATCATTTTCAGCATCTTGGTAAGCCAGGAAAAAGGGATGAAATGCCATTAAGACCAATAGCTAGTGTTGAACCATTCGAGAAATGGGAAATTGATTTTGTAGGCCCTATATCATTGCTTTCCTCAATTATCTAACATGGTGGGAAAAGGTAGCACCTACGAGGAATTACATAGTGGTCATAATAGCAAGATTCCTATGGGAAAATATAATCAACAGGTATGGGTTCCTTCTAAGTTTGACTACTGACTAGGATACTCATTGTTTTAATGAGGCAGTTAGGATTTTATTGGCAAAATTCATGGTGGCTCATCACAAGACTACTCCTTATCACCCTCAAGCTAATGGGACTATTAAGGCATTTAACAAGATATTGAGTCATACACTTACCAAGATATGTGATGTTGGGAGGAAGGATTGGGATGACAAAGTCTTAGTCATGTTATGGGAATATAGAACAACTTACAAGAGATTAAACAAAGCCACACCATTTCAATTGGTGTTTGGTGCCAAAGTTGTTTTATCGGTAGATTTAATGTTACCCTCTCTATGTATTACACACACAGGAGGATTGGCCGATGAACAAGGATTACAAGAGCACATTGACAATTTAATGCAGTTAGATGAAATATGATCCCTTGTTAGATGGAGTCAGAAGACTGACAAGGTGAGATAAAATGCCTGACATAATCATCACATAAAGAATAAACAATTTGAGGTTGGGTAGATGGTTTTACTTTATGATTCTAAGTTCTTGCGCCATCCTGGGAAGCTCAAGGTCCATTGGTTGGGACCATATTATATTACCCATATACTTTATTCATGCGTTTGTGAGTTACAGGAACTGGATGAAACGTGACTTCCCAGGTATTTCAATGGAAGTAGGTTGAATCCCTACTATAAATAAGGCTTCTGGGTGTTTGTAAATAAGGTAGTATTGCCAGTTAGCTTAGGATTTCCCTTAATGCATTCTCCTTTCTTTGTGTTTTCCTTTCTCATTGCTTTGTTCCTTTCAGTTTGATTCGGGCATGTTTGTGCATCGGTGGCTAATTACATCATCAAGGTGTTATGTGCAGAGGAGTGCGCATCTTTTTAGTGTGGGGGTGGAACATAAAAGGGAAGCACGTAGGACATGGTAAGAGTTGGAAAAATTTCCTGGAGCAATGTTGATGTGGTGGCCTAGGTTGTGAAGTCAAAGGGTCATGGGATCAAGGTGATCATTAGAGGAGATTGGTGTCAAAAGGCTTTGAGAAACCACATACAAGGGTAAAAGGCACAGGAGCAACATGAGGTAGGAAACGAAAAGAAATTGGTCCAAGACATAGAGGAAGATTTATTTCGGTGCAGGAGAAAGTGCGAAGATTTATATGGTGGAGGAAGTTGCACACCAGAAGATTACCGAATATTTCACATAGGTTTGCGCATGGAGGAAATGCGCTAGATAGAATGCACGGAAGGATGGCATTGAAAAAATATGACTTTAATGTGTTTGTACATTGATACATGGCATCAGGGTTTGTGCAAAAATAGCAAAAAGCTATAAATAGAAGGTCAAAGTGAAGTATTCTTTTACCTTTCGTTTTAAGTTATCGAATAAGTTGCGAACAGTAGTGTGTAGAGTTGAAGAAATCAAAGGACTTGTGAACCAGTGTGGAGGTGTTGTCACCCATTCTGAAATGGTGTAAATTTTCAAAACTTTTTAAAAACTTGGGTTTGATGTCTATGTTGTGAAGAAATCACCGTGAAGGTTGGAAGAATGTAAAATTTTATGTAGAAACTCACACTGAGCTATTTCCTTAGCTCACTAAGCAATGCAATAAACTGATCTGGTGAAGGGACTCTGGTGAGTTGTTTGCAGACTAAGCTCTACATTAAAGGGCTGAGCTATTATAATGTGCACTGAGTCATTTGGATGCAAATTGAGTTACATAGTTGGCCTATGTCATTCCTTCATGAGACCAAATTTCCTTGTAAATAATGGAGTAAGCTAGTATGCATTGCAGGGTTGCACTACAGAAAGCTACTCTTGAGAACAATAGAGCTTTTATGCAAATAGTCTGAGTTTTCTTCTAGGCTTGAAGTGCAGTACATTGGGCTAGCCAACATTTCATTGGCTTCATAATAACGAATGTTGAGCTGTGGTAAGGAACATCAAGTTGTACATTTAAAAAACCGAGTCACTCCAATGATATAAAAGGAAAAACCGAGTTCATGTACCAAACTGGCCACATCATGCATTGAACTATGTATATGTAACCAAGCTCTGTATGACAGGAATCCATGGTGAGCAATCTTGTGAATGGAATCCATTAGGACATTTTTGAGCTTCTCATATCAACTCAAAGCCAGAAATAAGCAATCAATAATAGTGGAAAAGACATCATAAGGACGGGCTCTTCGAAGCTCACAACAATGATCAAGTCACTAGAATTTTGCAGAGAACCCAAAATTCGTAATGCCAAAACTTGAAACTGCTGAGCTATCTTGTTTCAAATCAAGTTTGGGTGTGGGCTCAGCAAGTTGATTTGATGAAGGGAGGCTCACCAAATGCTCTCTCCACATTCACCTAAGGAGAATTTTTTGTTCTTCAAATGGGTCAAGCTCTATGAAATGGTAGGCAAATAGAAGGTGAGCTCGTAAGAGGAAACAACGAGCTATTTTGACCCACCTAGGCTATGTGTATTTCACATCATTCGAAGTGCCATGATTCGTGGGAGAAAGGCCAAGCCCATTAATTTATGAACCAATTCGTATTACAAGGGTTCTATCAAATGTACGATGGTGAATTGAAGGCCCATTCAACCATGGAAAATACATCTAAAGTGAATCGTGTGTAGTGATTAAATCAAACTTGGTTCAAGAGAAATGGTTCGAGCCACGAAAGATCTATTATATCAAAGTCAAAAGTGTAATAATGGAGACAATGTTGAAAGAGGTGAGTCCCAACTAAGGCTCATCATAGCTGCACTAATGATCAAGTGTGGGGAGGCCAAGTTAGGACTTCCAGAATTGGGTGACGTGAAATGAGTAAATATGGAAATCGAGATCGATATGTGGTTCTCAGGTTACAGAGGAGGCATGGCCGAGTCATTTTGAAATAAATATGCTAGCAGTAAAAGAGCCTGAGGTCAGAATAAGAGATGTAAGACCTACCTCGGTACAATGACAAATAGTGTGAATTGAGTTCCCTAGATAGTCACAACAAGCTCGAGAGTAAGCTATAATGAAAGGTTTGGACTAAGCTAAATAAAATAATGAAGATTGGAGGTCTAGGGACCAGCATATTGATGAAGCAAGTTTAGGAGATGGAGGACTTAACACATTCAGTGAATCCTGGTGAGTTCACCATGGGAGACGTGTGGCCAAAGTGGGTAGATTTGTACCAAAGGGCCCAGAATTTTTGGGCCTTGTATGCACGCAAAATCCATAATTCCCACAAGTAAGACCAATGCGGTAATAATGGGTTTTGAGGGCCCAAGTGGTCCTTGGGACATTCGTGCGAGAAAATCCTAAAACACCTGACAGTGCTTCGCGGGTATGACGGGAATAAATGGCCCAAGTGGCCCATGGTCCGCATGGGACATGAGTGTATTGCAAACCCAAAACACCCGCATGACATTATGTAGGGTAATTGAATGGAAGGCCCATGATATTGGGGCATCAAGCAGGTTGGAAGAACATGGTGAATCAAAGGTCATCTGAGCTAAATTAATGCGACACAATGCATATCAATTTCACCTAACACAACATGAGGCACCGTGCTAGAGGATCAGCTCGATTGGGATGGATATGGGTAGAAATCTCATGTAATGTTAAAACACGTGAATAAGTGTGTAGCGGACATAGACAAGCTCGATGCAAATAAGTGAGTTGCAATCTTGTTATCCTGTAAAATTGACAAGGGAAATTTTGCAGGTAACCATACCAAATTTTTGTTTTGGTTCCCCCTTGAGGTCCCTTAGCGTTCGGAATGGCATAAAATCCCTTTCCAAAAGAATCTAGTTTTTCAAACTTAGTCATTTGGTCCTTTTTTGGTTGGGCACAATTTTTATTCACGCAACATCAAATGAAACTGCACCCCCTCCTTTCCTTTGGCACATCCTTTGGAGTGTCGACATTCCAAATGTTGTGCCTTCCCATGATGTGCTTTTCAAACCTCTGCTAAGGCGTATGCGCCATCTTGTCGACATTCAAAATGGTGCACCCCTGAATGGTGCGCCAAAGCGCTAAAAAAGCAATGTTGACAGTCCCAAATTTGTGCCTAGCGCATAATTTTTTTCATGCTGACATCTGCCTAGGTGCACCTTACAAAAATTTGGTGGCGCATTTATTACACCTTTTGCTATATATAGGTGCATCTAACCTGTCATTTTCACGATTGAAAAAATGTGAAAAATTTAATTCCTCTGCACCTGTCAGCGCTCCTGTCAGCCCCGTGTGTCACTTTTCGTCGTATTCGTGGACCCCACATCGTTTCCTCCATCTTATATATTCCTGGTAAGTGGTCCTTGCTCTTCTTGTGTTGTTGTTGTGGAGTTTTTTTGTTTGTTTTTGAGAGGTTGTTATTATTAAAAACAAAGAAAAGGAACCTAAGAAGTAATACAACCCCTGCCCATTTTACAAATCGACCCACCTTTAAAACCGGTCTTTCCCTACTTCCAGATCTGCTAAAACCTGGGAGGCCTTGTCTCAAAATGAATCCCTGACCCTCTTTTCCCTCTTTTCCCCTCACTGTCAAAATCTGTGTTGGAAGAGTTAAAGCCACAAAAGCCTGCCAAAAGAGGGAAGTTTCTAAAAGTTATCAAAACCACAATTTTTCTTTGACACAAAACGCCATCGATTGTTACACTAAACATAGTCATGCAAAAGAGGTGCACTGTCCCTACCTGCAACATGCATCTTTCCTGTGCCTTATAAAAACCTAAAACCTAACACAGGTGCAAGCGCAACTCCACCTACACCTACATTTGACTGTCATGCAGAACTTTCCCGCACTACGCCAAAAGCTAAAACATGGGCGCACCTTAACTCAATGATGCACCCTTTGAACCTGTACCCTTTGGCACATCATAACATTTTGCAACATGTATCATATCTGCGCTAAAGGCGCACCCTGAATCCTTGTAACACCAAAATAATGTGTGCCATATTCAAACGCTTCATATGGTGCAGGCACACATCCTATGACACCAACACCTAAATTTTATGTGTAGTCTTTCCATGCCCTATGCTCCTTTTGGCGTTGTTTTCTTCCATACAACACTCTCTAGAAGTGCACCTTGCTTTTTTGACCCTGTAGCCTGCAATAGAATTGTGCCTTGAACCCAGAGGCTTGTGAATTGATAACTTTTCATTCTGTAAAGCTTTGATGGATGATTTAATAGCTAACATGGCTCTTCTATGATGGAATTCCTTGATTCTTCTTGCAGATCAGTAGTTGAACTCAGATTTGCACATGTCTTCATCAAGTAAGAAGCCAACCAAGTCTAAGGGTAAGGCCAAACTCACAGAAAAATAAATGAATTACAAATACCAAAGGGTCACGATGCCTGAATCCCTTGTAGAGTGTGACCTGGACATCAGGGATTCAAAACTTGGTCATATAGATATGGAGGACTTCTAGGCCAGAACCAAGAAGGTCACAAGAAGTCCATGGATGGAAAAATTGGTCAGCAGTGGTT
This sequence comes from Taxus chinensis, assembly GCA_019776745.2. Lineage (NCBI taxonomy): Eukaryota > Viridiplantae > Streptophyta > Pinopsida > Cupressales > Taxaceae > Taxus > Taxus chinensis. Next base: position 715,551,911 of record CM034153.1, on the reverse strand, counting down.
TACATTTTGTTGCAGGAATTCCCATAAGCGCAGTAAACAACGATTTCATGATGGTGGTGGGCCATTGTTATAGTAAGGACACTAGATGTGTCGAAAATGAGAAGGGTAAGGTAATAATCAACCTCACTGATCGGCACTTCGAAATCATGTTGGGTATCCCCCACCACCGGAATTTTGTGGAAATAATCCAAGAAGACTGCATAAAAGCATGGAATGAAAATCAAGACAAATGCATGCAGCTTATGAATGACGTATATCTGAAAAACAAGAAGGTGATAACCAGGTGGCCGCAAGTTATTCATCGCAGTGACTTCTCAGAAGAGCTGAGTGACACCATCACCTTCCTGAGTAGGTTTTTTGGGCTTCCTGATGCCCATTGCTTTCACAAACGGATGCTCAGATATCTGGAAATAATGAGCAAAAATGTTCCTGATCAACATTTTGAATGGGCGGAGATTATGAGCAGCACCATCTCCGAGTAGCTTCAACAACTCTCAACAATGGGGAGGTTCTACATGAACTCCTATGTGGTATACGTTGTTGCCTCTGAAAGAGACTACCTAGCACTGAACCGATGTAGGGTATGGCCCCAAGTGAGAATATATGAATATTATCTAGAATTGAGACTGGAAAAGAACATCGCATAATTCAGAAAAATCAACGATGCCTTCTTCTATGGCATCATCTACCTCTTGAGGCCCAATATGACTCACGACCGGATGACCAAGAGCATAGTTACTACCACAGAGAAGTGGGGGGCGTTATTTATGCAATTCCCCACTTTCACCTATCTCAGAGCCACCAACTTCTTAGGGAAGCCCACCAAGTTACCGAGGTATGCGGGACCCAAGTTGATCCTATTGGAGCTATCTAGATAGCTTATCACATACCACAAGAAGTGTCTAAAAAGAAATAAGGGTAGAACTCCTTTCCCCCTCACAGTGGGTAGGTACACCTTCACTTCTCATAGCAAAGCCCAGGAAATGTTTGTGGAGCTGGAGTTGCTCAACTTGAAACACAATTTCCCGGCAAGGCCAACCTTTGATCCTCACAATTGCCTTCCAAGGGAAAATCTTGATCTGATTCACGTCCCATAGATCGAGGATATCTACATTGATCTGTATCACGAGGTCGAGCTCAGACGAAAGGATCACTCTGACCTGGCCCTGGCAGAGATCATCCAATATGGTGTGGTCATTATCTCAAAAGGTTTCCAAGAAGACTGATCAAGAAGTTGATCAGGTCTATCTAGATACGGATGGGGAAAATTGGCCATTTACTGAGATTGATAGAACAAAGGCACCTCAGACTATTACAGGAAAGGGTTAAAGGCACTTTGCAACACACAGAGAATTGGTGCAAGAAGAATGGTCTCATTTACCTTGGGGTAGACTTCACCACGTATCCTTTGGGCGATGCACCTGCTAAACCAAAGCACTTGCCAAAGGGAAAAGGGAAAGACAAAGAGGGAGAATCAAGCACTACTCAGGAGTAAGCTCCTGAGAGTCTTCCTTCTGCCACTGAGGAACAGGTAGTAAGCCTGGTATCCCCTGAAAAAGAAGAGGCGGTAAGTGTTCCGATGGGCACATCCACTCAAGATGTTGCCACTACTGTAACTAGTGAAGTTCCCACCATCCCATCTCCCACTCCTCCTTCCCCTCCTCACATCTCTCAAGTAACCACTCCTTTGATTGTGTCTTCTCCCCCATATTCTACTATTCCCCCTTCCTCTTCCTTCATCTTCTCTTCCCTCATGAATCTGTCCCCCAACATTTCTTCCCTCATCTCTTACATCCCTTCCACCCCCATGGTTTCCTCTCCTACAGTGACTCCTACCCCTGTGAGTGTTGGAGGTTCAGCTTCTCTATCAATGCCGCCGCCAAGTGTCTCGACACATTTCCCCATAGTCACTGTAGTCACTCCTTCTTCTACCCCCATTTTCCCTCCTTCCTATGGTCACACTCCCTTAAGTCCAGAATGGATCTCCAAGCACCTGAGCCAGCACAAGAGGAAAGTCCCCATTGCACCTATGGACTTCTCCATCATTCCAACAAAAGGAGCTAAGAATAAAAATCCTATAACCCGCTTCTCTCATAGCACTTCATGTGAAAGGGTTCTAGAGATCGCATACCCTGATCCCACAAAGGATAAAAAATATTTGTCTCCTACAGATTATACAGTGACATAGGTCACAATGGGAACATCCTCAGAAATCCTGTAGGGAGAGGCCTTATCTGCAGTGGATGCCCTTTGTAAAAATCTTCAGGAAGTAAAGGAAGAGAAGAGGATACTAAAAGAATAGAACAAACATCTTCTCTAAGCCCTGCAGAAAATGGGCAGTGCACCTCCTGTAGCTACCACCGAAACTCCTGAGGCCCTTAGTTAAGAAAGGATAAATGAGTATGCCAAGATTGGTGAGCAAGGTATGGCAGTATCTACCTGGAGATACCAGATCCTCAAGGATAGTGAGGAAGTAATTATAAAGTTCACAGAGCTATATCAAAATATTGATCATGCTAACAAGGAACTCCAGGTGATTGCAGGACCTATCTCCGAAGAGTTGGACCATGCCAGGTTACAACATGAGACATTCCAGAAGATGCTCAACTGCCCAGTCGATGACTTAGTAAAATTCGACATCTTCGATCACCCAAGAGCACCCAAAAAAGTCCTTGCTACTTTGGACTATCGGGTTGACCAGATGGAATTTGTCTTGGAGAAAATTGATAAAATCAAGGAGGAAGCCTTAGATGTAATGCATCAAATGGAACATATCATCCTAAGGATGTCTCCAGGCTTGCTCACCCCATCATACGCCTTGAGGAAGGTAGATGAAACTATTCAGCTCTTCAAGGAGATCGCATCACAAGGTTTAGGGTCAGATGCTACTTTTGATATAGAATCTATCAATAACCTCCTGGCCTACCGCGATTTTGTTGGATACCTGATGGAGGCAGGTAATGAATACTTCAAGCTCCCAGAGAGACTCAGAGATGAACGGGAGACTTGCGAGGTTATCGGTGATCACACCAAGGGTCCCACTCAGGATCAACTTCAATCGATGATTAGCAAGTTCATGGAGTATCACGCTCAATTTCACATTTCCTCTCCTAAGCAGAAGCAGGATACTCCTTTCCAGCCATGGTACAATGACGAATAGGCTCCTTCCTCTCAGGATTGTTCCCATTTTTGTAAATTATTTAAAATTATGTTGGCACAAATGATGACATCATCCATGTTGCACCATGAGATGTTGTCATCCACCAAATTTCCCCAAAGTCAACAGTTGAATTTTAGATATTTTATAGATATTTGTAAATAGTTGTTGGTTCCTTTTTGCCTTCTTTCTCCTTCTCCTTCTATATATACTTGGATACTTGTTGTATTCAAGGGTGAACATTTTTTAGATGAAAAATAGAAGTGAGAAGAAAAGACTTTGTACTTTTTGTAACAAAAAATATTAATACAGAAATTAAGACTTTGTGCTCAATGAATGTATTATGTGCATCAGATCTTTCTTAAGTTAGATCTGTGTTGCTTTTCTGTTAGATCTATCTCTACTTTTTTATCATTTTCTCATCAGTATTACTTTGTTCGTTTATGCAAATAGGTTTGGCTCTGTTTACTACCAACCCAAAACATAAACCCTCTGACCTTTCTGCTTTGGAATTCATTTTTTTTCTCCCTTCGGAGCTATCCCATCTCCGTCCTTCCCTTCATTCCTTTCTATTCACAGTTGGAAATATCCCTACTGGGACGAGATCCCAAACCCCTGAAGCTAGAATACTGTAGGACTTGCACAGATTCCTACTAGTAGAATAGCAATAAACCAGTTTCACTTTGCTGTCTCAAAGAGGGGCTATGCCCTGCACACTATTGGCTCATCTATCCATAGATCTTCCCTCCCGATAGATTTTTGGACCAACAAATCTAAGATTGCGAGTTGTATCATTCATTTCCTTATTCACAAGGGGTCTCATGATGTCATTCCTGATAATATGGGCGTGAGATATCATTATGTTAGAGAAAATTTGTATTTCCATCCCACAAAGCATGTAGTAAAATTATATACAAGGTGAAGATATGTGATTCATTGCAAACTAGGGCTTTCACTTGGTTAAATGAATTATAATGTGTTGCCTAGATATTTTCATGGCTTCTCGAGTTGATCCAAGATTAGTTTATGTAAAAGCACCAAATGAATGGTTTCATAAAACATGGAGGGCATATTTGGTGATTGAATGAATAGTGCTCAAAGTTTCTCCTTCACAATTGGAAATTGGTGACAATGACTTGATAGTGCTGGTTTGGAGCAATGAGGATTTCAATCTTTTCCTAAAGTATTTATCTACCAGCATTGATGATATTAGTAGTAAAATAACCTATAATCTTACTGTTTATGATAATCCATAATAGATGCATCAAGTCAGTTGAATGGTAGGTAAGATGTTGCATTTCCTCAAGATAATGTAGGAAATGGTGTGGGGGGTGAAATGTGAAGTTACTAAAAACTCACCTTAATACTCAAATTTTGATGATAGCATTCAAAAATCTTTAGTGGTTAGTAATTATAAGGGAATAATTCATCATCTGAGAACTCTCATAATTTCACCACTTTCAACATTACATAGATCAGGTGTTAACAGGAACAACATGTCAAAGGAGAATGAATGGAGAAACATAATCTGGTGATATGAACTTGGAAAATCTGGATGGCATAGGAAAATTCTGTAAAAGGGTATTAATTAATTCAATGTGAATTAATTAAGAATGCCAATTTTGTGCAAACTATTATCAAAGTATTTAATTAATTTTTTCATCAAATTGAATAAAATATTGTAATTTTGTAACCCAAGTTGAGTCAACTTGAGGTTCGGGATGGGTTAATGATAGGCCATGTTAAAAGTAGTTTTATAACTACTTCTTATAGCATATTGCCTATATAAGGCTGCATTGTATGAATAAATATGGGGAATCTATCTATCTCTCACTTTTTCATTCCATGTTCTGGGAGAGGCTTTTCTATCTACATATGTGGTTGTAATTTGGTGTACACAAATCAATATAATGCTTTTTATATTGTTGTGTTAATAATTTCCAATTAGAAAATCTATTAAACTGCTTGTGAATGAATTTTTAATGTTGTTGATCCTTCATAATATGAATGATTCCTAGATGAATCAAACTTTGCACCAATCATCGAATTACATGGACTTTATGCCATATCAACATACCCAGAGGGAGATGAAGACTTTTTGCTTCTCATATTTTACACTCGTTGTATTCCTTTCTATCTGATAGGGAATTTCTCCTTTTTTGCATCTCTCTGCTTACAATCTACACGTCTTCTTTCACATTCATTATTCATTTCCCTCTGTATATTCCATTTCTCGATTTTTTTGCCCTTTTGTGCTTTACAGTTAAAAGCATCGAGAAAAATACAAAAATCATATCATACGAGGGAAATTCCCCTCTCACAAAGCAAAGGAAATTCCATCTTGTCAAAAGGTGAAATTCTCTAACTATTGGTGGTTTTTTGTGCACTTCCATTAGGTATTTTTTAGTGACATAAAATTCAACCAATAGTTTTTTGCGACTCCGCTAGAAAATGTCACGTTCATTCTCTTGATCTAAAAACCTTCCTAGGAAAGAAGGAGAAATGAAAAACACTTGCTAGCCCACACCGATGAGTGACAGTGATCGAGTTGATGATGGAGATCTCCCCATTCAAAATTTTCAAGCTCCAGTCAGTCCATAAAAGGACCACTTTCTGTAGAACTTCTACGGAAGTATGAATTTAAGATTGATTTCAAAAACATTATTGCAGCCTGTCGAAGAAAAGCAAGTAAGAAAGATATTTCCTGATTGTGCTAATATTCCATATGCCAAAAATAAATTCACTATTACACCTATGTCATCACCAAAAAATAAACTAACAATGCAAGAAAGGAAGGATAGATTGAAACAAATTGATGCATGTGATGACCCAGTGATTGAATATAAAAAAGGTGCTACAAAAGGCAAGAAGATGAAAATAGCCCATGCAGATGATAAAAGTTCCATACATTTGATGAGAGAATTTCAAATTCAATATAGGAAGTTGCAGGCACGTGAGGAGGCAAAGCAAATTCAAGAACAATCATTCAATGAATATAAGACACTTTGTAGCGAAGAGGATAACATTCAAACTCTAGAAGTTACTCATGATGATTCTCCATATTACAAGGTATTTATTCATCAATGTTATCTCAATTCCACTAATGAATGCCTTCTTATTGCTCTGCCAAATGCATGCCAATTTTATATTCCCTCAAATGATGAAGAAGACAAACAACTTGAGGTTTCATTTCAACATGATTTTCAATTCTTAGAAGATATCTCTTCCACCGGGGTTGAATGTCCTTAGTTTGAAAAGATTGATCCTATGTTTGTGGAATTTGGGGTCCATCATGAAAATAGAGACAAAGCTGATTTTTCTCCTATGTTGGAAGACAGTGAAACCTGAGTCATTGATGATAATCCTCTTGTTTCAAGTTCTTTCAACAACAAACAAGTGTTTGATTATAGAGAAAAGAAAGGTAATGAACTTAACAATTCTCTTGTTATATTTTCTAATGAAATCAGCATATTGAAACCTTTTTGCAGTCCTTCTGAATAGATAGAAAATGGAAATTCATGTCTGGAATCTTTTCTTCATAACTATGATTATGACAGTCATGTTTTAGCACATTCCTTGGAATATGGGCAAGATGAAGAAAATGATGTTAATGATCAATTTTTACCTAGTCTAATAGTCTTAAAATTCCCTGCTGATCATGAAGACAAATTAGTAATGCACCTTGTTCTTAGGAGTCAAAATATTCCAGAATCAGAAAGCAAGGATACTGGTTTTGTAAAAATAGCATGTGTATTTTCTAGGGGAAATGTAGAAATTACACAAATTGGAGGAAATAATAATGATAAATCATTCAGTACATCCTTCCCAATTCCTCTTGAGAATTATCACAAGGAACATTTTGTGGAAGTACATGGGTTTCAAGATCTATGTCATGATAATTGCTAAAATCCTCACGCATATCTGATTAGCAATTCATTGAAGTAGGAAGTTGATTCTATAAGGATTGGAAATTCTCATGGATCCAATTGTCATAATTCAATGGTGTATGGAAATCAGTATGGAAGCAACCAAGTGTCATACGAGATTTTGTATGACACTATTCTTCCACCTTCTTATTATCAGAAGAAGAGGAGCTTCATGAAAACATTTATCTCTTCACAGGAACTGGATAATTTTACTTTGGAGTATCACTAGGTGGATGGTCTACTTGTTTCAATTTTCCTTTTCAAGCCACACAATGCTTCTTGGATATTTTGGTATAATCAAATGATCATTTTAATTCCTCAGGTGCCTCATAATTTCAACATGTTGTTTCACAAAGGTACCTACTTCTCTCAACCTATTTCGGGAGTTATGTAGATTTTGTAAAGTATCTTTCCTCTCCTCTGTAAATATCCTTGTTCTTTTCTATACATACTTTCCCAGTTTTGGCTTGTTTCCTTTCTTATTCCTTTATATGTATATGTGTGCATTGGTGCAGTTATGTATAGAGAGGAGGTCTCCCTGTATTAAGCCTTGGCCTAATGGATAAGGCATTGGTCTATCTATGAAACCTTGAGATTTAGGACTTTGTTTTATGTCTTGTTTTTGTAGTGCCCAATCCAAGTCATGTCCCCTGAAAGAGCCAGTTGTTTTCACCCATTCCAGAATGGTGAAATTTTTTGAAATTTTTAAAAAAAATGGGTTTGATGCCTATGTTGTGAAGAAATCACCATGAAGGTTGGAAGAATGGAAATTTTTATGCAAAAAATCACACCGATTTATTTTCTTAGCTCACTAAGCAATGCAATAAATTGATCTGGTGAAGGGACTACGACGATTTGTTTGCAGACTGAGATCTAAATTAAGGGTTGAGATTTTATAATGTGCATTGAGTCATTTGGATGCAAATAGAGTTACATGGTTGTCCTATGTCATTCCTTTATGAGACCAAACTACCTTGTAAATAATGGAGTAAGCTAGTATACATTGCAGGGTTGCATTACGGAAAATTACTCTTGAGATCAACTGAGCTTTTATGCAAATAGGACGAGTTATATTCTAGGATTGAAGTGTGGTGCATTAGGCTAGCAAAAAATTCATTGGCTTCATAATAATGAATGTTGAGCTATGATAAGGAACATCAAGTTGTGCATTTAAAAAAATGAGTCACTCTAATGATATAAGATGAAAAACTAAGTTCATGTACCAAACTAGCCACATCATGCACTGAACTATGTATATGTAACCAAGATCTGTATGGTAGGAATCCATGGTGAAAAATCTTGTGAATGGAATCCATTAGGACATTGTCAAGCTTCTCATATCAACTCGAAGATAGCAACGAGTAATCAATAATAGTGGAGAATATGTCATAACCATGAGCTCTTCGAAGCTCACAACAATGATAAAGTCACTATAATTTTGTAGAGAACTCAAAATTCTTAACACCAAAACTTGAAACCTCTGAACTATTTTGTTTCAAATCAATTTTGGGTGTGGGCTTAACAAGTTGATTTTATGAAGGGAGGCTCACCAAATGTTCTCTACACATTCGGAAAAGGAGCAATTTTTGTTCTTCAAATGGGTCAAGCTCTATGAAATGGTAACTGAATAGAAGGTGAGCTTGCAGGAGGAAACAACGATATGTTTTGACAGACCTAGGCTATGTGTATTTCACATCATCCAAGTGCCATGATTCATGGGAGAAAGACTGAGCCCATTCATTTATGAACCAATTCGTATTACAAGGGTTCTATTGAATGTGTGATGGTGAATTGAATGCCCATTCAACCATGAAAAAATACATCTAAAGTGACTTGTGCGTAGTGATTAAATCAAACTTGGTTCACGAGCAATGGCTCAAGGCATGAGAGAGATACTATATCAAATTCACAAGTGCAATAATGGAGAAAATATTGCAAGAGGTGAGTCCCAACTCTGGCTCATCATAGTTGTAGTAATGATCAAGTATGGAGAGGCCAAGTTAGGACTACAAGAACTGAGCAACATGAAATGAGTAAACACAGAAAGGGAGCTCAATATGTGGTACTTAGGTTATAGAGGATGCATGGTCGATTCATTTTCAAAGAAATATACCAGCAGCGAAATAACATGAGGTGAGAATAAGAGATGCAAGCCCTAGCTCGATACAATGACAAATAGTGTGAATCGAGTTTCCAAGATAGTCACAACAAGCTCGAGAGTAAGCTATAATGAAAGGTCTAGATTGAGCTAAATAAAATAATGAAGATTGGAGGTCCGAGGGCCAGCATATTGATGAAGCAATTTTAGGAAATTGAGGACTTATCACATTCAGTGAAGCCTGGTGATTTCACCACGGGAGACCTACGGCTGAAGTGGGAAGATTTTTCCCAGAGTGCCCAATAGTTTTGGGCCTCGTATGCACGCATAAGCCATAATACCAGTAGGTAAGACCAATGTAGTAATAACAGGTTTTGAGGGCCCAACTGGTCCATGGAACATTCATGCGGGAAAATCCCGAAACACATGACATAGTGTTTTGCGGGTGTGACGGGAATAAATGGCCCAAGTGGCCCATGGTTCGCATGGGACATAAGTGTATTGCAAACCCAAAATTCCCACATGACATTATGTAGGGTAATTTAATGGAAGGACCATGATATTGGGGAATTGAATGGGTTGGAAGAACATGGTGAATCGAAGGTCAACCGAGCTAAATTAATGTGACACAATGCATATCAATGTCACCCAACACAACATGCAGGCACCATGCTAGAGGATCAACTCAACCGGGATGGATATGGGTAGAAAGCTCATGTAATGTTGAACACGTGAATAAGTGTGTAGCGTACATGGAAAATCTTGATGCAAAGGAATGAGTTGTAATCCAATATTTTGGGTTGTATCATTCATTTCCTTATTCACAAGGGGTCTCATGATGTCATTCCTGACAATATGGGCATGAGATATCATTATGTTAGAGAATATTTGTATTTCCATCCCACAAAGCACATAGTAAAATTATATTGTACAAGGCGAAGATATGTGATTCATTGCAAAGTGGAGATTTCACTTGGTTAAATAAATGATGATGTGTTGCCTGGATATTTTCATGGCTTCTTGGGTTGATCCCAGATTAGTTTCTACAAAATCACCAAATGAATGGTTTCATAAAAAATGGAGGGCATATTTAGTGATTGAATGAATAGTGCTCATAGTTTCTCCTTCACAATTGGAAATTATTGACAATGACTTGATAGTAATGGTTTGGAGCAATGAGGATTTCAATCTTTTCCTAAAATATCTATCTACCAACATTGATGATATTAGCAGTAAAATAATCAAAAATCTTACAGTTGATGATAATCCATAATAGATGCATCAATTCAGTTGAATGGTAGGTAAGATGTTTCATTTCCTCAAGCTAATGTAGGAAATGGTACGGGGGTGAAATGTGAAGCTGCTAAAAACTCTCCTTAATACTCAGATTTTGATGAAAGCATTTAGAAAGCTTTAGTGGTTAGTAATTATAAGGGAATAATTCATCATCTGAGAACTCTCATAATTTCTCCACTTTCAGCATTACATAGATCGGGTGTTAACACGAACATCGAGTCAAAGGAGAATGAATAGGGAAATATAATCTGGTGATATGAACCTAGAAAATATGGATGGCATAGGAAAATTTTGTAAAAGGGTATTGATTAATTCAATGTGAATTAATTAAGAATGCCAATTTTATGCAAACTATGATTAAAGTAATTAATTAATTTTTTCATAAAATTAAATAAAATATTGTAATTTGTAACCCAAGTTGAGTCAACTTGAGGTTGGAGATGGGTTAATGATAGGCCAGGTTGAAAGTAGTTTTATAATTACTTCTTGGTGCATAGTGCCTATATAAGGCTGCATTGTATGGATAAATAGGGGGAATCTATTTATCTCTCACTTTTTCATTCCATGTTCTAGGAGAGGCTTTTCTATCTGCATATGTGGCTGTAATTTTTTGTACAAAAATCAATACAATGTTTTTTATATTGTTGTGTTAATAATTTCCAATTATAAAATATTTTAAACTACTTGTGATTGAATTATTAATGTTGTTGATACTTCATAATATGAATGATGCCTAGGTTAATCAAACTTTGCACCGATCATTGAAGTAGATGGACTTTGTTCCATATCAACATATCCTGAGGGAGATGAAGAATTTGTGCTTCTCAAATTTTACACTTCCTTTCTATCTGTAGGGAAGTTATCCTTTTGTGCATCTATCTGCTTGTAATCTTCACTTCTTCTTTCACATTCATTCTTGCTTTACGGTTAGAAGCATCAAAAAAATACAAAAATCATATCATACAAGGGAACTTCCCCTCTCACAAAGTAGAGGATATTCCATTATGTCAAAAGGTGAAATTATCTAACTGTTGTTGGTTTTTTATGCACTTTCATTAGGTATTTTTAGTGATAGAAAATTCAACCAACATGAGGAAAAGTGAACAGGCGTACACGAAAGAGTTTGTTTGTGCATTCCTGGGGGTGGATATGATGTCTTGTGGAAAGGAAGTGCTCCATATTAGGGTTTATAAGCTAGGGCATGAGTTTTTGTGGAAATTTTGAAGAAGTATAGCCAAGGGTTTGAGTACTAATAGATCTTGACGCAAGGAAGAAAATATAGATGAATGAGGAAGATAAAAATGAAAACAAGGAAAGGAGCTAACACTTCACTGAAAAAGGTCAGTTGAAAGGGAAAAGGAAAACCGACCGTTTATGCAAGTTTCAACAAAAAATGGTATGCAGAGATGTAGCACACAGATGGTGTACTGCTAGGGAAAGAGTGGGTGTCCCATACAAGGAAGATGGTCATGAATGATTACAATCATCACACAAGCACCACAGAAAAGGAGATGACCCTAAGTTGGTTCACCCACAGGAAAAGAGGATGTCAGATGGGAAACTTGTCTATGATGATGAAGTAAAAGTGAAGTTATAAAAGGTTGGGCTTCTACAGATTGATGAGTTTCCCTATTTTGGAAAACTGGAGTGACTATACCAATGGTTAATGTCACATGTACATGAGGACTAATTCTATTTCGCAAGAAGGTAGATGTGCATAACCCCACAGTTGATTTATAAGTTAACTAGCCTAATCTACAAGGGAGATTCGTTTGGATGAAGACTTGTGTGACAAGGAGGCCATCAAGAAAATAGTTGAGGCATATTATTACAAGAAGGGTTTATGGTACTTTGACATCACTGCAAATACCAACTTTGTTATGAGGATGGCCACATGCTTGGCGACAAAGTTGAATGGGTAGGAGATATCGATGCAGATAAACTAAAGTTGGTTGAATGTCTACCACAAGATCTCGAAGGGAACCATTTACAATCTCTCATCTTTCATTGTGGAGGATATTATTGATGTCACGTGTGGTGGGGAGAAGATCATGTTCGGTAATTTCCTCCTTACCATTGTCTTTTCAGAGATTAGAGTGGCCGATGGGCCAGATTTTTTTTTTGGGAGTACTCAAATGAGAACCCCTCTCCCACGAAGAGGTTTGAAGCTTATACTTGTGGCACCATGATGACCACTCACAAGGCGTGCTTGGAGAAATGGTATAAACTAATGCAGGATGCATTTGGAGCTTAATGGAGGATACTAGAACAGCTACCTACACTAATGGATGGAGATGTTGAATTCACCATATACCAACACTTTCGTATTGGTAGGTTTACCTTGACAGATGGAAACAAATGTCCTTGGTGTAAGTTACCATTATCCTTCACAGCACAGTTTTTTCAAGGTGCAGTAAATAGGGTTAAGGAGGTGAAGAAGCTGAGATTTGATATAAGTGTTATAGATCAAGATCACCACAAGATGTGTTGGATCTTGGTGTATCCAAAAAATCACACCTCTGTAAAAACATATGTATCTCATGATGTACACATGGTAAAATTGGTGACATTGCCTATTGTAGGTAGGACCGGAGGCAAGGGTGTATGTGTGGCTAAGGCCCAAGTTTGAGAAGGGCCTTTATGTTGAGGATGATGTCTCAATCCCTGAGGACCCCGTCGGGGGGAAGAATAAGGTAGTAATTAAGAAGAGAGAATGAGAAGAGACTCCTACAGAGAAGGCACCAAGTGTACATACAGTGCAAACCGTAGGGGTACAAACGTCAGGCATGGGTAAAAGCACCTACATTTGACGGAAGAAGTCTCCTATCAGGAAGGAGTCTCAAGAGAAAGAAGAGTCACCTGAGAAGGAGTCCCCTATGTTGGAGTCTCCAGTGAAGAAAAATCAAAGGGTGACGTAAGGTTTAGACTTCAAGAATACATAGAGCATCAAGGATGATGATTCTGAGGAGATGAAAATGAAGGAGACAATGAAGACTACGAGGATGCTCAAAATCCTCCTTTGTACAATGTACATGAGTTTGGTGAAGAAGGGGATGAGGAGGGAACCCATTCCAAAGGAGTAAGTGAGGAGGTAAACATGTGTGATTAGAAGACCCTGACCCTAACCAAGGAGAACATAAATAACATTGTAGAGAGGGAGGTGGTGGGTATTATCCAACAATTTGTGGAGCATAAAGTAGAACGGAGCACCAAAGAAGTGCTAAAGGAAATTGAAGAGAGCATAAGTGTAGGAAATGAGTATGGGAGCATGGGTGGAGACCCCAACTTAGCAGTAAGCTTCCCAATGGTAGCACGCACAGGTGGGAAGGGCACAATAGTGGTGCAGGAACATGCTATGACTTATATTAATGATCCAAGCAATGTACTACACATGTACTTCCAAAGTACATTGCCCACAGACCAACTCCTCACTTGGTCTTCTTGTGATGAAGAGGGTGCATACCCGCACATGAGGAAAATGCTATGCTGGGATTTTGAGTCCCACGTTGATGAGCTCGAGGTCGAGCTAAATCATGATGTATTGATGAAGACACCAGATACCAAGGGAATAAACCCTCTTTTAAATTCCCAACAACTGTCAAATGAGAAATTTTTCAACACACTCAACAAAGTATCAGTGGAGGTGGAAGCAAGACTCTTCAGTATAAATGATAGAATAAGGGTATTAGAGGAAGAGCTTGAGAAAAAGATTAAGGGGATCATTGAGAGGGACAGGGAGATAAAATAGAAGCAATTGATAAGTGCGTAGTTAAGGCATGAACTGAGGGATGAAAATGTGAAGGTGCATAAAATCCACAAAAAAATAGAGGCCATTTCAGATGCCATTATATTGAAGCACCCAAAACTAGCCCATCCTGAGAACACGTATGATTCAACCATGCATTTCTTAGAAGACTTAGTGTGCATACTCATCATGGAACGACAACCACTTGCATTATAATCAGTGGAAGAAGTAATGGAGCACCAGAAGAAGGAAAATAAGTTGAAGATTGTGGAGATACTAACTCAGTACTCCGAGCTCCTTGCCTTAGTGAAGACTGCGGCACAAATGACAGAAGTTGTATATGAAAATGGTGACAACATGGACAAAGTAGCAAACACATTTAGTTGTCCAGTCATGAAGCGGATCTGAAATAATTTCAAGAGAAAAATAAGGGCAATAGGGCAGAAAAGGGACATGATCTTGGCTGAGGTAGAGAATAAATTAGAGGCAATTGAAACCTTAATGGTTTCAATTAAAAATAAACTGAAAGAGTTATACCCCCAAGTCACTCGCATGATGGACACGTGCTAGGAGACCTTAGAAAATAGATGGAAAGCATTGAAGATATGTTAAAGGCTAAGGGGGATGAGATGAATTTTGACAAGGTTAGCATGATGGTGGGTAACTAACTTCAACAGGCGCAGAATGAGTTGGATGCTGGGGTAAATATTAAAGCCCCCATGAAGAAAGATTTCCCACTTCTCATGCAGCAGTAGCATGATTCTTCCATTCTTTATTTAATCACAGATTATTTCATTTTCCTCTATTCTTTATTCTTTGGTGGAAGGGCAGAGTGTTTCTGAGGGCGGAAAACAGTGTGTAGTGTGGGGTAATTTTGGACACTGAAATTAACTAAGTCCCAAGGAAGAAGTCAGTGCACAAGCAGGAGGCAGTAAAGAATGAAGGAACTGCTAAGGGAAAAGCGTACAAGGGAAAGGTGCGTGAGAGAAGAAGTTAGACACACGTGGGAGTAGGGAGGTTTGGGGACTTAGCCATACTTTTGAAGAAGATTGTCGCAGGAGAAACACATGAAAATACAAAGTAGGTGTGACAAATGGATAAGGTACCATCCTGGAGCCTTGGAGGTGAAGAAAAAAATATTCCATGTAAAGGAATATTCCCATGATGATCATTACATGTAGGGGATGCGTTTACAAGCTGGCATAGGCATTCGACCTTGGAGAACCACACTTCCACTTGGCATGCGATCTATTCATGAAGGAAACCAAGGTGGTACATCCATATCCTATTTAAAGGAGTGCTTGGGTCCGAAATAAGAGAGAAGATCAATAAAAAAGTGTTGGGGAAATGGAGAGTTGAAGGAGGCATCAAACTGTTGTTAGAATGCTAGTAGGGTTAGAGAGGGTATCAATTAATAACAAGGTGCTACAAAAATGCTTGCAAGAATGGTTTTAATCATATTAGGCATGGATTTGGGTATGAACAAGGGTTTTGATGGGAAAGCATAACTATGAACTCTCTCTGTCTCTCTCTTCAAAGTATTTTTTGTAGGGTTTAAGATAATATCCCTTGATGTATTCGGTCTGTATGATCCTTATGATGTAATGTGGCTCCACTGTGGATGTTTATAAATTGATATACATGAAGATCAGTTCATGGATATATTCATGTTCTTATGGGTATAACCCTTATATTATTCATGTTATTATAAGTTAGATCTAGTTTCATTATGCTTATGTACAATGTTCATTCCCATTTATGATGCATCTGTGCATAGATATGTTATCTATATCTGATGTTTTTGAGTGAATATATATATTTCCATTATTGCAACTCATTCTCCATCAATGGTGGAACACTCTCGCAAGATCTCACATAAAGGAGGGTCTCGACACCCGTGCACGCACCTTGGGTGAGCGTCCAACTGCATGCTGGGTGATATGCCGACGCTCTTGGGGTAGAAATAAGGTATATAAAGAAATGACTACACCCCCACTTTATATTTTTTAAGTGAATAATCGATAACATAAAGTAGGTTACAAGATGCATACCTTGTGATCCAAAAATAAGAGTTTGTGGAAAAATAAAGAGGCCAAAGATCGCGTTCGATTACTAGTTTTGCTGCATAGGAATGATATGAATGCAAGTAAAGCTGTGAAGACCTAGGAAAGGAAACTAGGGGTGAACATGATTTTGCATCTACATTTGTGCCCAGTTGTATGTTGATGCTTGTATTTTCGATAACATAAAGTTGATAAGAGATACGTACTTGATAACCATGTAGAGTGTGATGGCGATATCATGCCAAAAAGACAAGTGAAAGCGTGAAGTCATAAAAATGAAGCATGGAAGCTAGGAAAGAGTAAGTGACCCTATGGGTGAAGTATGTTGTGTTGTATCATGGTGTACCTATAATTTTGATTGCAAAGTATGCATTATTATTATTACCTATGTAAGAAGTAAACCTGTAAAAGTAGTAGTAAAGGAAAGTAGTGCAAATATGATGTATATCAAGAGTTTTGTAAAGGTAGTATAAATGAAAGTCTTGTAATTGTTCCATGAAGAGTGAAAAGGTCATAAAATGTCCTGGGTGATCTCACGCTAGATAGAATGAGTTTTTTAGGGAAATCTCATGCCAAGTGTGAGTTTTTTGGGTGATCTCATGCCAAGTGCAAACTCTTTAGGGCAATCTCACTGCTACAAAGAGAAGAGTGTTGGGGAGAGATATATAATTTTACTTTCCTTTCATGACTATGCTCGATAAACACCAAATTGCAGATGACACCATCCTAAGTTTTTCCTGTTGTTCCTTTTTTTTTGATTGTTGCAAGTTAGTTCTAAATTATTCCTATTGTAGTAAAATGAAGGATATATTATGGATTTTGCTTAACTAGAGGCATTGTGCCTGTAATTGTGATAACTGATTCTACAGACTATCTCTGAACTGGTGCTGATATGAGCAAAGTGACTGTATCTGTGCTCTTAGGACATTATGTTCACCTAGGGGAGGACACAAATGAACCCAAGTGCACTACTGTGTATAGTCTAGGTTCTAGTTTCTATACTGTTGTTTTAGGGACCCAAGGCATATTTTCGGGTCATTTCTATGACTATGTTCTATGTTTCTCTTCATGTTGAATGTGTACCATCTTGTACTGTTTGCTCTGTTGCTACTATAGGGGTGATTTATTCACCCAATGTATACCCCCCTTGTTTTTGGTGCATACTACGATATTTAGGAGAAATGAGGCCTAAAGGAGAGGACCTAATGCTGATATGAAGTGGATACCTATAGGGGGTAGGGGATGTGTTTGGTAGAAACCAAGAAACATGCAAATAAAGTGGGCTAGATATACTAGTGTTAGTATGTAAAATAGAAAAAATGTCATGGAAGAATCAAGTGTGAAGAATCAAGTATGCAAGATAGACAGTGAAAAATGGGTTTCAAACATGGGATATTACTCATAATGTCATAAGAAAATTATGGCCGAAGTGGCCAAAAGCACACAAGCAGTAATTAAAAAAGACATATGCATAGTCAACAAACAATGGAAAAAAAAATATCAGACAACCATGGTGGAAAATAGTTACTGCAAAGCAAATGTTGCACATGAAGCACCCATTACAATGTTAGGGAGATAAAGAGTATGTCAAAGCATTTATAGATCAATGTTAAATAGTGTTCTATAAAAGATATGAAATAGTATAAAATGAAACAATAACACATGTGATGTGTAAGCGTAGAAATGTAGATGCTACCAAGAGCCTTGGTGGGATTGGTAAGAGGTACAGTGTCAAGAATCATTGTTACATGTAAATATCTATAGAAATTCTGCATTCACAACTAAAGGACAAGTGAATTGCTATGTGTATATAGAAAATATAATGACATACTAGATATATAGCTAACATAGTAAGCAAAGTGCAACCAAGATATGCAATATGCAGTGAATGAGTGAGATGGAGTGATATGCAAAGTGAATGTGATAGGTGCAACATGCCCCCCAGAAAATGTGTATGAGTCTAAGATGAGGTTCATTTATAAAATACCCCTCAAAAATCAAGAATTAACCATAGAACAAGAGTTCATCATCAGAAAATAGTTTGATAATGTTTGCTACAAAGATAGATCATGAAATGTGTAGCATAAAGAGTGTGAAGGAGGGGATGTTAATTTCATATTTAGACCCTCAGCATTCGAGTATAAACCATGGAACTAGACTACCTCATAGGGTAGTGATGATGTGTGAGAATTAAATGCTAAAAAGATGAATTGTGGAGCATGGAGCATGAAATTTGTAGTGTGTGAGGTTCATGGATGTAGTATAACCTTAACAGTCAAGTGTGAACCTTATCAAAATATTGTGTCATATGGTAATAATGATACAAAGTGTATCAAGTTGTGTAAGATGGATGCTTAGAAATGGGAAGTATGAAGTGCAAAGTATAATAGTAGGAATGAGTGACATCTGAGAATGCTAGGAGGGGGGAAATGAGCGTGATGCCCCCCAAGTGTGTAATATATGTAGATTTATAGCTGTGTTTAAAATGAGTCCAAGCCATCAATGTAAGGATTATTTTTCCTGATGAAAGTGATTGGACATTGAAGTAGACTGTGAATAGGGACCTTGATTAGTGGACATCAAAAGATGCCTTCTAGAGGTTTTTTGTCTTGCTTAGTGAGTGGTTGTTTATTTTGGATTGGTAACACGGAAAAAATAATTGATAGGAGAAGAGGGTGGACTAATTTTGGTTTCTTAGTTTGACTTGGTAATGCCATAAATGACTTGAGTGGAGGAGTTAAACTGGTTTTGAGAGGAAGGTGCTTAGGAGGATCTTGACTTAAATTAGTAATGAAAGTATGATGTTCATGAGACATAGATGAATCAGATTTAGGAACCTGTTGGTTCCTTAAACTTCCACCAATGTCTTAGATATATAGGAACTAAGTCGCTTGAGTCAACAATGGGATTGTCTCCAAGTTTTGGGGCCTTGCACACTTGAGACATACCTTCAGGAAGGCCAGTTCCACTACCTATTTCTACTGCTACTGCTACTCTTAATACTGAAATTGAAACCTAATCTAACAATGCTAAGGGACTAGTGATAGAAGGATAACAAAAATGGAAAACTAAAACTAAGGGAGGTGATAGCACCAGAAAAGTGGGATGAACACTATCTATTTTGAGTGAAAACAAAGGATAAATCATAAGGGGAGGCTAGACACATGTAGCACAAGCTGGAATGCATTTACCCACTCAATTTCATGAAACATAGTAAGAAAATGGAGCTGCAAGGTATTTAAAGTGACACAGGAAGCACACAATGTAAAAAGGGAGGCAAGAAAGAATAATAAAAAAACGTCATGACAGAGAATATCCATAAAATGATGCTTCTATTACTTCCAAGGATGCACAACCTATTACAATGGTGTATAAGGTTGATATCCACATGCAAGAGCCAGGTCTAGAGGTCTACAACTCAAAATACAAAGATGGAGAACCCTTAGCAAATGATATAAGATCCAAAATGTCCAACTATTTACAATGAGCAATGCTCTTACATTTATAGATGAATCAGTGAGAGAAGAATAGGAGAAAGAGGGAAAACTCGGATTTGAATCACAACCACCAATAGAAAGCATTCAATTCCTACAAATCCACCTACAAATCTTTCAAATGTGTTTCTCCAAGTCTATTTGGTGTGTAGGAGAAGCAAGGAGGGAAAATCAGATCAAATCTGGGTGGTTGGAGCAATCAAATATATTCATTAATGACCAAAAATATGTTTTCCTATTTTTCACCTACTAAATCCTACTAAAATTTGAATTTGGATGATCTAAAGTGTAGCCCACATCAGTAGCTTTCAAATGAGACTAGGCATGCATGTGTCAAAGCCTTGTATCAGAAGTTACGGTTGTTAGAAGTTATCAGCACAAACTAAACATGTAAGACATGTGGTGCATCCTAACTTGACTGAAAAGACCGGCCAACTGTGCATCTATTTTTCTGTTTATGCCACATGTCACATTTTGGTTTGTTATAAGGATTTGGCACCTAGTTATTGCACTTTTATTGGTTGTGTGTAGTGTTAGAATTCGAGGATTCTAATAAATATGAATTTAATCAACTTAAATATTAGATAATGTTACAATAAATATTTAAATAAACATTACATCATAACATAAGTAAATAAAGAAATACTTACAAGAAATAAATAACACATGTGACACAGTATTTATAGTGGAAAACCCCAAAAGGGTAAAAACTACTTTGAAAATAACCTTTTACTTCAGAGAACTTATTTTACATCCAGTAAGATCACCTCCTCCTTAAAACCCTATTTACCAAGGGTAAAACCAAATCACTTGATTTTCACACCTTTGATATATTTCCTGAATATATCAAATGAGGGTTAAAAGTCCTTTTTATTTAAGGTGATCGGGTATGTCTCCCGACCCACCTTTTCAACCTAAATGGTTGACACATATACCTAGATGAGTGTATTTAATAAATATAAACATAAATTATTCACATTATTAAATAATTACCTAATGTATATTACCTAGGTATGAATATTTAATAATAGAAAAGTATTTCATATTATTAAATATTTGACCTATATAATAGTGATGGACCCATATTAATTAATGGGTGGGCCAGACCCACTTAATAATTATGGTCCAACACTCCCCCTTAATGTTAAGTGGGATAACACATGCCAATATATTACCTTCATGTGGTACACTAAAGGATTTACCATCCTTAAACAATAAAGGTTTTAGACTAGCATATCGGGTGAAGGAATTATAAAACCTTCATCATACTCGAGTTACATTTTTGTACAAAAGGATTTGGACTCCAAAAGATCATACCATGATCAATGGCTAAGTATAATTTGTGAGTTTTACATGTTCTCACAAGTTCTCATGAAAATGTTATTGAACCCAAGTATATAGGAGTCCTTTTAAAACTAAGGACCTCATTAATAATATGTTTGCACTGGATGTTTACCAGCAAACTCAATAGCACTAAATATTTTACTGAAGACCACCTTTAAGGTCTTTCTACACTTCTATTCTAAAAAGGAATCCAAGGAGGTATACATGCCCGAAGGTCTTTTTATACTTGCCCGAAGGTATTTTTTTCCTGAAGGTCTTTTACACTTTCCTGAAGATATTTTTACACATACCAAGTTGCATTTGGAGGTGACATTGTGATGTACACTTCCCCTCAATGGCAACTTTGAAAATCCAAGTTTTTCAAAAAAGTGACAAAATTTTGCAGTACTCAGGGGCTTTATGAAGGTGTCAACAAGTTGCTCTTTAGTCGACATGAACTTGAGATCTATGTCACCACTTGGAACCTTATCACGGATGAAGACTATATGAATCTCAATTGTGTTTTATTCTTTTATGTTGTACTTGGATTATGTGTAAGAGCTATGGTTACTCTGAGTTGTTACAAGAATAAAGGAACATTACCTGTGGATCCTTTATCTTTATCTCATCTAACAACCTGTTCATCCATAGAGCCTCTTTTGCATATCTTCCACTGCACTTCTATACTCAACTTCATGTTAAAGAGATAGAAATCAGTTGGTTTCTCTATTTAGTGAATGAAGTAATGTCACCTACACCAAATTTAAACACATAACCAGAAGCAGATTTTATATCCAATACATCACCAACATTATTAGAATCACAAAATAAATACAAGCTAACATTTTTATTCTTAGAATAATGTAACCCATAATTAATTATTCCCTTAATGTATATAAGAATTCTCTTTGCAAGATTTCAATTATCTTTATAATGTTCCTACATAAACCTTGAAGAAATTTTTATTGTATAGGAAAGATTTGGTTTGGTTATAGTTAGATAAATCAAGCTACCAACTAACTACCTATATAAATTAGTATCAACTTTTTCACATGTAGGCTTAGGATCAAGTTTTCAGTCCAAATTCCATCGAAGCAGAAATTGGTTTACAATCAATCATGTTAAACTTTTTCAATACATTGGTTTTATATTGTTCTTAAGAAAAAAAAATAGAATACTTATCTTGAAAAACATCCATGCCAATAAAATGATGTAAGAAACCTAAATCGGTCATTTCAAATTACTATTTCAATTTTTCTCTTAATTCTACAAATTAAAGTAGGACTATCACCAGTCATAAGAAAATCATCAACATATATTACAAATAATGATAATATGTGATTCTTCTTGCTTAATGAATAGATCATTGTCAGAAGAAGAATTTGTAAAATCCTAACTGTTTAACGAAGGAATTAATTTTCACATACCAAGATCTTTAGGAGCTTGTTTTAAACCATAAAAGAATTTTTTCAACTTACAAACATAGTTTGCTTTACTATTTTATTCAAGTCCTTTAGGTTCAGACATGTAAAGTTTTTATTTTAAATCACCATTCAAAAAGGTCATTTTTCACATCCATTTGGTGGATTTCTCACCCAAACTGAGTGGATCAATAAGCAAACAAGGCCCTAATAGTACTCATTTTAGCTACAGGATAAAATGTTCTCAACATAATCAATACCAATTTTCTGAGTGAAACCTCTAGCAACAAGTCTAGTTTTATTTTTGTCAATACTACCATCAATGTTATATTTTAGTTTGTATAACCAACTAAACCCTATAATACTTATTTTTTCAGGAGGAGGAACCAAATTCCAAGTTTGATTTTGAATTAGTGCATTATATTAATCCTGCATTGCATTGATCCACTTCTCATCTTGAGAATCTTCTTTAAATGTTTGTTGGCTCAGGTTCATATAAGGTCATTAATGCAAGGTATGTATGATGGCTTATGGTCATTTTCCTAAGGTCGATAGGATTAGAAATTCTCTAACACAGATTAAGTCCATTTTGGTTTCTTAGCTAGGGAGATAAGGGATTTAGAAACATCCCTATCAGTATCAAGACAAGAAACATCATCATGACCATATATTATATTTTCACTATCAGAATCAAAACCATCATTAGAAATATTGGTAGAGTTAGGAACATCTTTACCATTATCAGATGAACAAATTTTTTTTTCCAACACAACCATATTATGGTTTTCAGTTACTTCCCTTTTTATAGGGTCATAAATCCTTAGAACTGCAGTGTTAATACCATATCCAATGGAAACAAAAGAGAAAGATAGTCATATCAAATTTATTTATTTTATTTTTAGGAATGTATAAAGAATCAGGACTACCAAAAGCTTTTAAATGAGAGATATCAGATTTTTTATTCGACCATTTTATCTTAAGGGAGTTGAAAGGTGAATAGATTTGGTAAGAAGCTTATTTAGAATGTACACTATTGTGTTCATTGCTTTTGGCCATAGAAAATTTGGGAAGACCAATAGAATGAAGCATAGTGTGAGCCATATCTAAAATGGTCCTATTTTTTTGTTTTGCAACACCATTAGATTAGGGAGAATGGGGAGAAGTTAATTCCCTTTTTAATATGATAATCAATAGTAGAAATTTTCAAATGTCTTGCTTTTATTAAGGGCAAATAGTTTTGAAGGGACTATTACCCTGTATACTAAAGGGCTCTTAAAGCTAGATAGTACAGGTGAGAGAATTTTCCCATAGATGGGAAAAAAATCCATTTAAAGAGGGCTGAATAGCCAAATATGATTTATTTTTAAGTGAAGAATATGATCCAAATCATTACAATGATCCAAAAAGAAACAGAAGAGATCAAAAAGTAACCAAAAGAGAAACAACATATAGAACTCCGCCAAAAAGCAGCACCAAAACCGCCAGATAACAGCAACTTCGCAGCCAAAAAATAGCATTACAGCAACCCGTTACTTGATAGCCCGGTCAATCTTGGTCTTGATAGCCTGCAGCGACATGAAGAAGGCAATGGCAGTGGCCTGAGAGGAGTCTTTCATGTCCGCCTGAGCAATTGCAATATCCCTTTTCTCTTTAGGGCCCCAAATGTCCTCATTAACCCCACTTAAACTACAGACACTATGAACATGTTGTTCAATGAAATTATAAATGCTTTTGAGGGCAGACAATATTTAGTCATTGTGACTTTTAGCATTCCCCATTCTGCCATCTAAGGACTATAACTCTTGAAGACTTCAGCAATAACCCCCTCTTCCTCATCACTTTGAAGAATCCCTTTTCCCTTAGCTCTTTCCATATTTTTTATAGTCCCTTTGAGCTCTTGTATCTCCTTTTCTAATCTATCCACTATGTCCATCAATTCCTCCTCCTTGGGCTCCTCCACTGGTTTACTAATATGCAGGAGGTTTTCAGCAAGTTCCAGGTCTTTGTGGCTCCTAAGGGTTGGGAAGCAGGGATTTTATCTTTGATGCTCTTGTTTTTCTTGCTGGAAGAAGCAGCTTCAATCTTTCTTTTCAGCAGGGGGAGTGGAAATGGTGCGAACAGGTGGAGGTATGGAGGAAGGAGGTGGGGTAGGATTCACGGGGGGGAAGCTAGAATAGTGGCGATGGATCAGGAGAATAAGTCCCTGGTGTAAAGGGACAGCCCTAGAGTGGCTCTAAACTTCCCTAATATATTTCTCCAGCGAGTTTATCAAATAGTGAGGAAAGTTGATGATGATATTTCTACGAAAGTGATTTAGAAATATCAAATGTTTTTGAGGTATAGTCACAAATCTTCCTTCAAGAATTACATACCTAACCACCATCCTAGAAAGCTCAGGAAAAGGCTCAGGAATCGACGCCACCTTGATGCCAGCAGTCACAAATTCTAGATTCTCCCCCTCGTCCAGGAATTTCTTGGTCTCCACCTCCCTGTCCACCTTCTTATTGAAGAATTTGGTGCTCTCCAAGCTGAGGCCCGTGATCTGGGCAATGAGCTCTTCCATGATTTCAATCTCCATATTACTGTATTTGACAATCCTATTCTTCCATCCCTGGGTGAATCTAATAGAAATGTCTTGGTCGAAGCCTTGAATCATTTCAATTAAATTAGATAGACCCCCAATTTGCAGGTAATTCCAAAGCTCCGTATTCTCTTTCCACGCAGGATTGTGGGTCAATTCAATTTTGCAAGGTGGACCCCCCATGTTTCCTCTGCTCCTTTTCCTATTCTCAACAGTAAAAAATCTACCACTGTGCGGGACAGGCCAAGCTTTGATGTTGGTATTTGAATCTTTCCTTTCCATAAAAGCAGGTTTAATTATTATGCCATACTTGTCATTATTGCCCCGCTCCTCGGCTTTCCTCCTATGCCAAGAAATGATGACAGTCCATCCCACACAGATCATGTCAATCATCCATATCTTATGTGATGACATCATAATGTACTTGATGATCCGCACATTAGCGTCCAAATTACAGCCATTAGTGTTGATTTTCACTGCCATGTAAATCAATGATTATGGCTTTATTGATTTGAGCGGGTAGAACGTCCCCCCTAAGCCAAGTTTGAAAGGAATTAGTAACACCGTCGTTAGCCAAACTGTCAGCGACCCTATTTCCTTCCCGATAGGTGTGGGTGATTTGAACATTTTCAAAGCTCTTGCATATATCAATAGCTTCCCCAATAAAATCCCTGATAGACCAGCTGGGGTGTTACTTTTTATTTAAAAGATTGATGATATTCAGAGAATCACCTTCAATTATAATATTCTAAATATTACAATCTCTGGTAAGTCTTATACCCTAAAGAGCTGTCAGGGCTTCGGAATAATGATTAGTCTGCCTACCCATTCTCCCAGAAAAAATAGCAACAAAATAGCCTCTTTGATCTCTGATGACTCCCCCTCCTCCAGAGTCTCCCGGATTGCCTTTTGAGGCCCCATCAAAATTTAACTTGTGCCAATCAGTGGGAGGCTTAATCCATTGGACTGTGTTTCTATCAAAAATTTTCAAATGTTTTGCTAACATATTCACTCCCATTATCTGTTCTAAGTCTCTTAATTTTATAATTTGAAGAGTTTTTAATAGATGCTTTAAATTCCTTAAATTTCCCTAGTACATCATATTTATTTTTAAGAAAATATAACCAAATCATCCTAGTGAAATCATCAATGAAAGTCACAGCATATAAAGAACCATTTAATGAAGCTACTTCAAGAGGTCCTCTAACATCACTATGAATAAGTTCTAGTGGGGAAGACGAACTCTCTTCAAGATGTGAGTGAAAAGATTTAACACTTTGTTTAGAGTGTAAACACCCTTCACACGCATCATGAGAAGAAGAAAACACAAGAAAATATTTCACAAAATTATATCGAGCCATTTCATATAAACTTCTATAGTTAACATGTCCTAGTCTTTCATGTCATAGTTTTGAATTATTCAAACTTTAAGAAACAAAACAGGATGCAGAATGGAAATCATCAAAAATATACAGACCATTTCTTTGAATTCCTTTAGCTATTATATTATCATTACTATCCTTGATATACCAAGTATCTTTCAAAATTTGAATAGCCAAACCCTCATGAGTTAATTGAGAACATGATAAAAGGTTCTTTTTGAGCTTAGGAACAAATAAAACATTATTCAACACACCATTAGCAAATTTTATTTTCCCTTTCTCTATTGCTTCTAAAGATGAATTATCACCAATATACACACGTTCATTGATTTTCACAACATCAAATAAAGAATTTGAAACACCAGTCATATGATTTGATGCACCTGAATCTAAAATCCATTCAGAATTAGAGGAAGAATACAACACAACATATAATGCAATCATTTTAGGAATATCATTAAAGCTATCCTTTTTCCTTAAATTGTATTTTGAAAAAATAATTTATTTTTTATTTTTATGGATAGGTTTCTTAGTTTTGTAATCTTCCTTTTTAGGTCCAAATTTACCACATTTGTGACATTTACCACTAAAGCTAACACATAATTGATCAGAAGAAAAAAAATTCTTATCAACAAAAGAAGGTTTAGATCTAATTTTTTTTATCTAAGAAGGCCTTGTGAGGTTTGAACTTTGAATTATGAGCAAGAAATGCCTGAGAGGCATTCTCCTTAGAGTCAAAGTTCATCATCACTCGCTCTTCCTGTATCAAAAGTGAACTCAAGGTATTTAAATAAGGTAGATCATTTTCATTTTGATATTTAGAGTTCAAAATAGAAATAAAATTCCTAAATCTTTCATGTATATTTAACTGAACAATAAAGTAGATTAATTTTTCACCAATTAAATCACAATTTCATCCATCTAATTGTGTTGTAATATTTTTAATTTTGGCTAAGAAATTAACTACTTTTTCATCTCCTTTCATAGGAGTTGTAAGTAATTCTAAAACTAATTTAATAATCTTAGATAAACATGTACCTTCATGCATGGATTCTAGTTGTGTCCATACCTCTTTCGGATGTTCAATATCACCAATGTGTATAAGATATTCATCATTCACATTGCGTAGAATCATGGAAACAACCTCATGCATTCGTTGTGAGAATCTATTCATGTTATCTACAGTTGCTTGACGACCGGTGGGAGTAACCTTAGATCCTAGAAACAATTGTCCAGAGTTTCCTCGCCATAATTTTTGATTTGACCCTGATCTTCCAAATGTTGTAGTTGGTCTCCATTCAAGGATTTGGGTTTTGTCAAGGCAAAAATAGTTGGATGTCATTGTTTTCCTGAACCTATAAAACACACCCCATTATAATATACTATGTACCATAGAGTTAAATACATTTTTATCAAAAAAAGCAACACTTTTAATAGAAATAGATCTAAATTTTAGATATCTACATAAAATATTTAATCTTAACCAATTTTGTCATTACAATGTATATTAATTAACCTCCTATGATCGAAATAATAACCCGCAATATAAAGGGCTTTGCATTATTCCCCAGACATATACATATACATATATAAGTGAAGAAGAAACCCTTAAGAATGTAAAATAACTTCAAATTTTTAGAAAAAAAAAAATATAGACAAAGATATGGCCAACTTAAATTTGACGTCTAAATGACCGTCATACTGCCTTATGTTTGGTCTATCATGACAGTCATTTGACCATCAAATTTAATGGAGTCAAAACTTGCTGTGTATTTCCAGAATTTATTTTTCTATATAAAATTAAGGAGGTTATATTTTAATACATTATATTAACCTATTATAATTTATAATGTACAGGTTTAGACAGATTTTGACTTATAAATTATAAACAACTATATAATTTTTTTGAGAATAGTTTACATAATATAAACTATACATGGTTTTTATTCTAAAGTAAATTTTTATTTAAAGAATATAGTCATAAAAACTATAAACTTTTTTTTAAATCAAGCCCATTAGAGGGGGGGTCCAAAGGACACGGGCATATTATTTCATGAAAAAAAATAAGGTAAAAATAGTAAGAGACATTTTTACCATGTGCAAGGTAGATTATCGAATTACATGAGAGTACAAATTAGACCTAAAGATTTACAGAG
This sequence comes from Taxus chinensis, assembly GCA_019776745.2. Taxonomy (NCBI): domain Eukaryota; kingdom Viridiplantae; phylum Streptophyta; class Pinopsida; order Cupressales; family Taxaceae; genus Taxus; species Taxus chinensis. The sequence goes on along the minus strand of CM034153.1, from coordinate 715,523,269 downwards.
GGGACAACATAATTTCACCCGGCCAATGGAAATAATTTGAAATCCCTATTTTCATAAAACTTTGTTTCCTCTCTTTATTTACCATTGACGAAATACAACCTCCACACATTTAAAACTATAGAGAAAAATAAATATGCTATATATTAATTTACCCCTACCTGTATGTGATTTTTCACACACATGTAAGAAGTTTCCAAATTTTCCACCTGTGCACAGTCACATTAATTCCTCACAAAACATTCAAATACCTTTAGATTGCAAAAAATTGGGGAGAAGGGGGCCCGATGATTTTTAAATGCCCTTCTAGGTTGGTTGAAAAAACCCATATAAATTAAATAAATAAAATATAAATAGATTAGATCTTAATTTATTTAATTTATCTATCCGGGTTGGTAAGCAACAACATACTGGTACAAATGGAGGCACCCAGTAAGGAGGACAATACAGTTGATCCCCTCATCAATTGGTAATTTACGAGGCTCTGTTACAATGTTAGAATTTGAGGATGGCAAACAATTACGGATTTGCCAATATCAACTAAATCTAGATATTGCTCTCATAACATAAGCAAATGGTGCAATATCTTATACTATTTGTGATCAAAGTGACACGTGATCTACAACAATGGCTACATAGCGTGAAAACCCCAAAAGGGTACCAAGTCCTCACTTGTAAAATAACTTTTTACTTCAGAGAACTTATTTTAAATCCAGTGAGATAACTACAAATAGATGAATAAGAGAGCAACTGACTACAGAGTAAAACTTCTAACTCACTTGTACTTCTTCATCGACCTTTGACTAGATTTCCTGAAGCTATATTGGAAGTGAAAACCAAAAGTCCGTTAAGTTCTCGTATGTAGGTGAATCAGGTGGAAGTGTGGTCGGCTGGTGAAAGAGTTAAACCTAGATGGTTGATGCATATACACGATTGTTGAGCTCTTTTATGTAGGTGATAAACATAAATGCAATCAGATTATTCAAATACTTAGCAAATGTTGTATTACCTAAAGCTAATGCATCTTTGATAATAGACACGATTATTTCATGTTATCCAATATTTAACCTATATAATAGCTTACTGGACCCATGTTCGCACTTAGGAGTTGCCCATGACCACTGAATCATTATTGTTCCAACATGCTAGCACATTCATATTTTGATGGATGATCACCTATCACATGAAGTGTGCATTATATTATCTAGGCATAATATAACATGCACACGATTATACGAGCAGTGGTGTGGGATGATTTATTTTAACAACTCATGCTAATATTGAATATATGCGTTAGTTATGTGTTTGTATAAACTGATTATTGTGAAAAACGTATGACAAGTGGTTTTAACCACTCACGTATAATAGCTGTGTGAGCAAAGTTTTTGGGGACTCTTGTTGAATTTGTTAAAGTCAATCTAGCCAATGTATGTAAAGTAGATTCACGAGGCGCTATGGGTGGATGTATGTAAGCTGTTGTCTAAGATGGAATAATGTTAAGAATTATTATTGTGTGTGCGAATTTGTGTTTTACATTTGGAACAAAGAGTCTACCAAATTTCACATCATCTGTTTCGAAGAAGAGGATTTACCTTCCCAAGGGTGTTAATTAGATACATACTGCTTATACATCCAAGGGGATGTGCTATGGAACAAATGAGGTAAAATCGTGTGACCTATAATGATAGATCCTTATCAGCACATAAATGGATATGTAAGTTGTCCACATTTCTTCAGGGGAGTTAGGTCTTAGGACCACAAATCTCACTTAGATTTGAAACACAAAGGAGAGGATTCAACATGTAGCCACTCCGTAAGCACTAGGTCAAATGAACATTGGAACTAACGATAATGGCCAAAAACATGGTCCTACATCATTCGAAGTCATGCCTTACAACACAGCAATTACAGTCTACTCATTGGGTCCAGCCTTAGATTCACGATGATAGTTGTAAGTATGGATTACTTTGACCCCTTTCCAAGCCAACTATGGAGGATATCAATGAGTTGATGTCAAGTTGATCTAAATGATGAGTGAGTGACTTCAGGAAGAATATCTTGTTTCTAAGCTATTGAAATCAAACTTGGAGGCACAAGAAGTGTAAGACATGGGGTCTCATATGACTATTGTATAATTTGCATTGCCTTCACTCGTAATAAATAGCCTTTGAGGTTTTAGAGGTTTAGTGTCTTAGTGGAGCTTATACTTGTCAGGTCATTATTGGAGATATAATAATTGTTACCATAGCTTGAATCATGTCTTGAAATAAACAAGACATATCTTGAGTTTACACTAACATAGGTCTGACCTTGGATTCTGTAGGAGTCCCCAACTTTAGTCTACTTAGGGTCTTCGGAGAGACAATATCTCTCTTGCAACTCTACCTGAGCAGGCAACATCTCTACGATGAGGATACGTAGTTTTACTAGGGCCTCTAGGAGGGTAACTGCTGCCAATTGGGATGCCTTTGCAAAGGTAAGTATCCCTAACCCTAACTCATTCATTTACGTTGATTGATTGATTATGTTGATTTATCATGTATTATAGAATAGTGTAACGACACCAATGAGGTCTACCTTCGTGTTTGGAATCCCCAACTTTGATCTAACTTAGGTCTTCTACCTATCTCTCTTGTGATTTATCCATGAGACCTCCCTCACGAGGTCACATATGACAAGCTTAGAGAGGGTTAATGCACCGATCTGACACATGCTTTAACAAAGCTAAATCCATAATCTAACTTCTTTCTTTTATGTTGAGTCGATTAAATGACTTAGCTGATTTATGTCATGAATTATATGACTAGTTTAGCATATCTAGAGAAACTGAGATACATTATTGTAATATTACAACACAAGTTTCCTGACCTGATAAGGCATTACAAGAGCTTAGTTTAGGATTAGCATGGACTTTTTTTTTTGGACTAAGTTAGGTAGCTCTTGGGTAACACTTAGTATCCTAGTAGGTGACCTCATGTCCCATAAGAGCTTGGAGCATAGGTTTTTTGGAACCCTATACCCTTTTGATAATGGTCATTGTTGATCTCCTGTCTCTTCATAGGATTATTATGCCCCTAGGCACTATCTTGTAGCTTGCAAATAGATAGTTGGCCTACAAAACCCCCCAAGTCTTCTATTTAATATCCTAATCTATATTATTGCAAGATGAGGAGTCAGACTGAACCTGATGGTCATATTGACCAAGTGAGATTAGCCACTGAACATTGCACTACATCTCAAACTCCATGTAGTTGTTGTGCATGTGTCAAATACAATTGATCAACAAGATGAACACACATTGTGCAAGTGCTCTTGATTCCAAGCGATAGCTAGATGTGCCAATTTTAAATTTCATATGCATGGATTCAAAAATGAACTGCCCAGCCTAAGCATATCTCCTAGGACAACTTTTCCCTTAAGTGACAACCCACAACTTAGTCACTTTGATTCTAGCAATATAAGCATACCTTCGGAAAAAAAAAAAAAGTGATGATAATAAGAAGCCTAATTATGAAGGAATGAATAGTTACAATGGTAACATATAGTCTTTGGCTCCATTGGGGTATATGATTCCTCCTTGCTATTACATTGGTGTTTTTGACTTTTAGAAGGATGACCCATAATAAATGGGGGAATCCCAACAAGATATAAGAGACCTAAAAGAAACGAGTAAGCTAAATAAGGGTAAGTTGATCTTTTTTCATTCTATAGTTTTTATGGTGCTTTGTTGTATGGCATCCTATTTGGGATGGAACTTTTGAATAGAAGAAAGCAAAATATAAGCAAGCCAAGTATCATTCTTGCTAGATTACACTTTTGTCCGTCTCTAATTACTTTGGAAGAAGATCAAGATTCAAATAGAAGAGGCTAAACATAGCCATCAAGGACGAGGTTTATTGCTTAGAAATCAAATGAATCGTAATCACTACCTTTTAGGACCAAGAAATTTACCCAAGTGTGTGAGTTGAAGATTTACCAAGGGGAACAGCTAAAAACTTGATAGGTTGTTTCAACCATCTAAGTTGAAGCAGTTGCATAGTTCTGCATCTCTTGTATCTCTATCAGTGCTTCAGAAGTGTTCTTAAATGTTTTTTGAGTAATTAATGGTATAGACCTCAATGTTCGTCAATTTGGCTCACTTGCATGCCAGTTTTGTAGATCATTAGATAGAATGGGAATTTGAATAATGATAAACAAAGATATCTTGGTTGCATTGTCACCATGCCACAGCAGGGGTAAGAAAATTTGAAATGGCTATTTTTAGCCTCTCATCTGTTTTGTTAAAAGTTAATCTCACAGTTTTAAAAACATGAGCAGATATTATTAGCATATTGAAAGACTATTTCTAGGGCAAGTCCCTGCTAGCATTAGAACCCATGAGAGATACATTCAAAATAGAACCATTGAGCAAACTGTGAATAAAATCATGTCAGCTTAATACCAAACATAGGTTTGATGTCTATAGGTTCACTATAATGCCATGAATGTGATTAGTGCAACTGTTAATATAATAGATTTGGTTTACATTGTATTTTGTTCAATATTAATGGATTTGCAAAACCATTGTCTATGTCATAAACTACTTCAAAGAAATTGGAGATCTATTTATTCATTAACAACTTCAATCATAAAATCCTTGATGAAGAATTTGAGACTCATAAAAATCATTAGGTGATTGCATCCTCAGATTTTCCCTTCGATCTGAGAGGCCAATGTGAAGGGTATGAGACAGCTTGTGTGTATTGGTTATAGTAACCACATGTGCATAGTATCAAGTAAAAGTATCAACTAGATTTTTTTTAACATTGATTACAAACTACTTTTAACTCATTTTTAACCCAATGACCTTGATTCTAGAACTGAATTATTATTATCAAAAATATCCCAAGATTATCCAATCTCTTATAAAAATGTATCGAATGAATTTAAAACGTACAAAAAAAGAGGTTCAAATGAAGGAACCTATTGTAGAAATATTATAACTTCCAACATTAAAGTGGCGACTATAATAATCACTCCATTAACAATATTTCTCAACACATATTAAAGGAGGTTGTTCAATGATGAAGTGGTGATGGAAGCTCAGAGCTAGGGATTGTAAAATGTTATTGTAGGACTATAACTGCTACAAAAATAAACCTTGTTTAAGTGCACAAATAGATATGGATGTTCATCCCTCTTCTAATAATACGCCATAGGAGGTTGACCCACCATCAACAACGAATTTCTAAACATACAACAAAAATGACCTCCATATAGAAGGTAAGGCTTTTGAATTTCATCTTCCTCATGAGTTTTCTAAAAACATTTCTGGCATTTTCCTAATGTATAGTTGTTCTTTTTTTCCTTAGAGGTATTCCTCTCGAGAGTGAATTCTACAAATGGACATGACAAGTTTGGGAGGAAACTAGAGAGTGAAAATTGAATTTGTAAGGGGGTCATGTAGAGGACATGTCCTTTATTCTCTTTACCTCCTCTATTTTCCCATGTAGGCCTCTAATATGACACATGGGTTATTTGTGGGCAGGTGAAAGGAACTATAAGAATATTGTTCCAAGACGCGATCTCATATGATGATAGCACATCACATTATATTTGCAAAATAGAAGAGCTAAAATACCATATATGGAAATCCATCATAATCCATAATGATCAATACGTTACAATAGAATGACTTGAATTATTCAATAAGAAAGATGTACATATAAGAGGAGGGAAGTGCAACTACTACCTATATCAGTGGTGAAGAACTCCCACTAACTGATACTAATAGTTAAGTTAACTCCAAAAGACTAGTAAGATAACTCCACATAACTGAGAAGCTAACTCAACACAACTAGAAAAATAACTCCACACAAATATTACACCTAAGCAAGATAACCCAACAAGTGTGGGGCTAACACAAGTGTAAGATTTATCTTGATAAATAAATAAAAGGATAAATAATAACCCACACTAATAGCAAGTCTATTTTTATTTAGGGTTGGAAACTCAAATTTCAACCTGAAGGATCATCTCGATCACAATACCCCATGTGGGCTGAATTCCCCTTTCTTAACTTAGCTGTTATACCATTTCTACATGAGATTTCAAGTTAGTTGGGAAAAGTCCTTTACTGTAAAAGAGACAAAGATAAATCCTCAAGTCTTCAAGATCATCCTAGAGTTTTCATTGAAATCGACCTCTTTCAGCTAGTCCCCCATTTCATTTTAGTTATTTGGTCCAAGGTTTTATCATCTTCAATATGTTGTGTATCTAAACAAACCTAATACACGCTTCTACTACCATGAAGATGGACACTTAATTTGTGAATAACCCAAACACAATCTTAGGGGAAAAAAAAGTTTGGATAAAATTGATGCTAAGAAGGTTGCCATATCGATCTCGGTTCCACCTAAAACACCATATCTTCCCTTGAGTGACCTTAGTTCTAATACTCTTACCCATAGCCTAAAAATGGATGACACAACTTGTTTTTGCTATCTCAACTCCTGATTTTGTTCCAGAAACTCAAGTAAATGACATCCATTTTTCCTGAAAATTGGAAGGTGGTTGGTAAGAGATCCAAATCTTCCTCATGAGGTAGAAAATTAACTTGAACTCCTAATGCATTTCTTAATCCTAATGTTGGGGATTATCACAAGGTGTTTAAAGCCTCTAAGGATGGTAGAATGAAATATAGATAAAGAAAAAGAGCTTTAATGACTCCATCTCCTTTCACTCTACCTAAATTTAATTCTAATAATTTTTATTATTCTTATTAGTGATGATGTTGAGCAGTCTCCTGAAGATGTTCAATAAAGATCTCTTTATTCTCATGGAATGTTCGGGGGCTCACTCTCCCTGAATAGAAATTATATATCGAAAGGGTGTTGCATGAGAAATATTTTGAGGTTATCTTCCTTCAAGTGGTTAAAGTTAGTGCTTGGGCTTTATTATTCAACCTTCATTGCATTCTTAAGTGCTTCTTGCCTATTTTTACTTCTCATGAGGAAGAAAGAGGTGGTGCAATTATGCTTCTCTCCCCCTCCCTTTCTTCTCAGATCATTACCATAGGTGAACCATAGGTGTTTTTGGGCCACAATGTGTTAGAGAGTGAATCATTGGTTTCTACTTAATATATGCTCCAAATACCTTAGTAGAACATTTCACTTTTTGGAATTGGATGTGTTTAAATATGCACACGCTTAGATGGATCTTATGGGGTGATTTTAACATGGTTGAACATAATAGAAACTGAAGTTGGGGCCCACTCTTCCCCTCTCACTTTTGAGGAATTTTCAGCCTAGCTTCACTATCGTAACACCCTAGGAGTCTTTGATTCTCTTTTTAGTGCCCCAATGCACGATCAAAACAACCGGTTCATGTGATCCAATAATCGAGGTGGTTATCAAAGGAGGCTCAACAAAATTGACCAATTCTATCAATAAGTGTATTCACTTCACTCTATCCCTTACATTTCAACAATCGATGACATTTTTCTCTTTGATCATTTCCCCCATCTCTTGCACCTTCAACTTGGGATCCTTCCTCTCTTCCATGCACTCATCTTCCCTTCAAACTTTATATTTCCCATATTTCTTCCCCGTAATGCATTGTTCATATTTGATCCATAGGATCCTAGCTAAGAAACGACAACCTATAATCTTCCTTAGAATCGGTTACAAGTATTTGTATTGCATAGAGGAAAATTAGATCTTTCCTGGTGGTATCTTTTTTTTACATAAAACAGAGCACGTATGAAGAAGTTATGTCCCACTGGATTTTTTTGGCCAAATGGTAAAAATGTGGACTATGCACAAGTGACATGGATGCATGCACATCTAAGTAGACCAATGAAATTGTGACACATTGCACAATGGGTATGAAGGAAAAATTTTGTTTATAACTCTGGTCTTTGACACTCAATTACAGAGAGGTGGGCCCCACTTTTTTACTAGATGGGTGCCCTCAGCCAAGTTTGACACACTCGATTGTGGAGGGGTGTCCTGGCCTCCAATTATTCATATTAACATTACAGAGCTTCTATGTATATATGCTCTTAATTGTATTGACAAGATACATGTGGGATTATTTATATTGCATTGTAAATACTTTACATTGGTGGCTCGGTGGACACCCCAACTCAGTGAGCCGAGATAACTTGACTGAATGAGTTGACCTACCCACTGACCTCACCTCTTTATCTCCTAACTTCCATAGCTCACCATTATCCTCTACACAATCGACCTTATCTCTCCAGCATAACACTTACCCTCCATGCACTCAAATTATCACACAGGAGAATTGATTGCAACCGTCAACCAACAAAATGGCTCTCAAGTCAATTAACAATGTCCACGGCTTACCTTTTAAATTGCTCATAGACCTGCCATGTGTTGCATGTGAGATACATGCCCACAATGGGAAATGTGAAGCACATGGAGAGGGGATCGAACCTTGATCACTGGAGTATAAATCTAAGGGCCTAACCAATATGACATGGTGGTCAAACAATATATAAAGAGACATAGAGCTATGTGAATGGTAATTGGAAGGGACTGTGTATTTTTTAAAGGCTTATTGTGAGAGTTTGGAGAAGAATTTGGGGAAACTTTCAAAAGTGACTAGGGGTATTTTTGCAGGAGGAACACAGTGGGAATGTCAAAATCATAAAAAAAAATTGTAAGTGTTATTTTATTATGATTTTAATATATCGGTCCCTTTTTTTTTTATTTGGAGATGTAGGCCATAAGTGTTAAACTCTATTATCACGTATGGTGTCGAAATTCTTGTCAAATTGTCTTGGTTATTTCTCTAATTAGCACAGTGCTTGCAATTTATTTAAGTTTTATTAAAAATAAAAAATTCATATTATAGATTTTAATCTGGAAAATCATTTTTTAAAAGAAAATAGTGTGAATGGTTTTTGCTATTTTCTTGTGATTTTGGATCAATATTTATGTCATGTGGGATATACAACCCTATCCTAATGCATCTACAAGTTGGATTCTATGGTGGGAAGTAGCAACTGACAAAACAATTAATTTTCTTTATGGTTATGGAAATCTTGTGGCAAAAGAGAGGTGTAAAATAGAAAACCAATACAAACACAAGCTTACCCAACGACATTTTTCTCTTGAGGAGCATCCCCCATGACAAAACACTCTAATTATTATTGTTACAAAAAGTAAATATGATCTCAAGAAGTTTGAAAGTTATAGGGGCCAAGGTGCTAGAATGCAAGCTCACATATTTTCGATTCAACATGGTGACTTCAACTCTAAATAATTTTTCAAATATTTTTACTATAAAAAAAAAGATTTGAACACATTCCACACATTATTACAGAAGATGGGGTGGAATTTCACTCACTTGATGATATTAAAGGATATTTTTTTAACATTATAGTAAGTTGTTTAAGGAGGAACATGATATTGAACAATATGAATGTTTTCTAAAAGAATTTATGTGTGGATGGATCCCCTTACAAGGTAAATCAGGCTACTAGTCACCTCCTTGTGCAACAACTTAATATAATAATCTTGAAACAACAATTTGGGCAATGAAGATTGAGAAGAAACCCCTAATTTAGATGGGCTCCCAATTGAATTTTTCCAAGCCCTCTGACCCACCCTCGAAATGGAAATGTTTAATGTTTACAAAGAAGAGGAGGTCAATGGGTCCTTGGGGGTTATCATTAACCATGGCTTGATCAAAATTATTCCTAAACCTGGAAATAAGAATCAAATATGTGGTTGACACCCCCATCACTCTTCTCAATTTTTTTCTTACAAAATAATTACAAAGGCTATTGCTATGAAATTTAAAGTGATTGGCCAATATATTCTTTTGCCTAGGGAAAATTGGTTTTTTATAAGGTAGGTATATTGTGGATAATATGCTTTATGCATTGGAAACTACCCCAATGGGCTAAAGATTCAAATTAGGATGCACTATTGGTAAATATTAACAAAGCATATGACCAAATACGATGGCGGTTTATACTCAAATGTCTCGAGTGGTTGGGTTTCGACCCCCACTTCAAATAATGTATTAAAAATGATTTTTTGTTGAAGCACATGCCCAAGACATGGTCAACTACAGCCTCACATTGTCCTTTTTACTTTTAACGTTCAATTATAAAAGGATTCCCCCTTACCCATTTCTTGTATGTGGTGGGTTTTTGAGGGCCCTTGTTTATATGCTCCTACGATATCACCGTCAAGGAGACCTAACAGGAATTACTCTCCCTTAGGGATCTTATGCTCTTAACTCTCATTTTTTTTGTGGCTCTCTCCTCTTTTCTAGAAAAATTATGAACAAGAGATAGTTAATGCTCAGGAAATACTTGATATTTATTACGACATATCTGGTTTCAAAGCTGTGCAGCCATAGAAACAAAGGTGATATTCATTATAAGTGACCTAAATCTAGCTTTGACTCCCCCAACTTGGAACATCCTCCTCTATGGGAAGGATACCCATTATTTGGGTATTTCATTTGGTATTCATCTCTCTCCTTGAGATATGTGGGACTAGGTGCTCACTAAAATTAAAAAAAAAAGGTTGAAAATTGGTCATGTAAATTCCTCTCTATTATTGCCAAGTTGTTGGTCATTAATTGAATTTTTTTTGGCCAGGTCATGTGTATTATTCCTCTTATTGGTTCCCTTCCAAAATTTCTTATGGAAAATTTCATGTAAATTTTCTAGATATTTCTTTAGAAAAAACAATAAATTGGAAGAAAAGGATGACAACAATCTCTTTGCAACTCTACACTCAACCTAAATCTGTAGGTGGAATTGGAATTATTGATCCACTTCAACAAGGGAAATGTCTTGCTGAAAAATGGGTGGTGGGAACCACTAAAGGTATTGAGCCTTGGAAGATCCTTGTGAGGGAATGGATATGAAAATATTTCAATAAGGATTCCTGGATTATTACCCTCATGGGAAGATAAACTCATAAATGCACAATTTTTAGATATCGTTAGCTCTCTTCCTCTTCGGTTGTAACTAGATAGCTTGGCAAGTTATGTCTCTATTTCTTTAATAGAATCATCAATCTCTTCGGCATGGATTAATTATTTGTAAGGAAAATATTATAGTGCTCTCCTTATTAATAAGTGCATATATTGTAATATTATTAATATGAATTACATTGTAACTCATTATTAATAATATAGGTTTTGTTATATTGTTTCAACAATATATTTTTTGTTTATACCCATAATGATATTAACGGGTTGTTTGGTTGTGTGACTTCCTGGTTTTGTAGGAGGTCAATTTTCTATTTCCATGGCTATTTATTAGCCTTAGTATTGATTGTAATTTATGTTGATTATAATATCAAACTATTATTTCCTATGTGACAATATTGTTGTACCAATATTTGGTATCGGAGCGTGCTTGGCATGGGTACCCTCGGCGCAGTAGTGAGCTAAAGGAGACTAATTTGACTGCATACAATTGAAATTCATATACTCATGCATGAAAGGACGTCGGGCTACTCTAAAGGTGGATAGATGTGTTTAAAATCTCACATACCATGCTCTAATCCAACACCGAAGCAAGATGTGAAGTCAACAAATGATTAAATTATGGCCTGGTCGATATTATTAGCACTTTACAGGATTGATCAACATGTATCACTCGAAGAGGAGAAGGACTATCATTCTGCAAGAGGCACATTCATGAATTCCATTATGTTGATCTCTTTGTATTTTTCATTAGATTTTTTGTCTCCATCAAAAATTTCCTTTCAGGACAACGTGATCATCTTCAACTTGAACTACAAATCAGAAAGCAGTCCATCTTTGTGGAAGGAAAGAGTGAATACAAAACACCATATTCGATCTCCCCTAATTTGAAGAGATTAATATTTTATTTATGTATGCGGTAGATTAAATAGCATCAGATTAATGATGATGGCACTGAGTTTCACTTGTCTAGAAGCTATTATCTAATTTACAAATCGAGAATGAGCAGATGTTATGGCTGGAGCATGAAAACTCGTGGTCAGTTTTAGCAGAATTCCTTAATAATAAAATTTTGGTCTGAGCGATCTGTATTCTAAATCTTATCATTCCAAAGATCTGCTAGCTTATATTGGTGAGTTGGTTAACTGTCAAGTTTTGATATATTTCCTTTATTAAAATCAAGTATCTCTACCACTATAAAGATTTTATTATTGTCTGGTTCAAGTTTCCTGATTTTTTTGGAATTTTCAAAATGGAAAAGATAAATGTAATTTGAAAGATTTGATGGTAAAGACTTCCACACGTGGCAAGTATGAACCCAATTACAATTGATTGATAAAGACTTATGGGACATTTTCGAAGGAAAAATTAAAAAATCGAATGATGCAAATGAAGCAAGAAAAAAATGGGGAAAGTAAGGATCAGAAAGTAATAGCAATTATTGGCCTTGGTCTTTTCAATGCATATTTGCATCATATTGATCTAAACCAAGTCATCTAATAACATTTGGGTGACATTGAACAAGTTATTTTGATCTCAAGTAGGTAGTGCAGCAATGGTGCTAAAGCAAAAAAAAAATTGGGCTAAAGATGGGAGAAAATGACAATATGGTTCAACATATCAGTAAGTTTTTGATCCATTTTAAATCAATTAGCAGGAATAAAAGAAAAGGTAGATGGAGATGATGCTAAAGAAATATTACAAAATATTTTGCCAAAAGAATATTCAAGTATTGTTTTTACTCTTAGTAAGATCAATCCTAGCTTGGAAAATTTAATTTCCTCATTGTTTGATGAGGAAGAAAAATCAAAAGGTTTGTACCATAACAAGAAATTGTCATGGTTGCAAACAATAAATCATCACTCCAGAAAGGTTAAAAAAAAGTTTGTATTGTCAAAGAAACATCTTTTTTTGTCTTTACTGTAAACAACCAAGACATGGTTTTGTGAATTGTAAGAAAAGAGCTCAAGATCTCTTAGATGATAAGTTGGAACCAAAGGCTTTGGCTACTGAAGAAGATTGGGATGATTATTATAATCCTGCAAGTGAAAATGAACCTATTAATTACTCTAGTGATGAAGATTATTTGTATTGAGCATATATCCTTGCATTAGAGGATGGAGGCAACGAAGGCAGGAGGACAATCAATGTCCTCAAGTTTGTCACTACCTCAGAGGCCACAAATTGCTCTAGTGACATCTTTTTGTCTTGTGTGATGAATAAGAACATATGAGCATCCTTGTTCCTGTGTGTAGTACAGTGCTTGTGTGTCCCCTGTGATGATAATGATTTCTACCATTGATATTATTGTAGGAAGTGTTCTTGATCAGACTGATTTGATGGTTGATGTGAATTGGGTTGAACGGTCTCAATTCATGTATTCATCTAATAGGTTGAACGGTCCCTGGATGATGTAGTTCCCACAGTCGATGTTGAGGATCGAGACCATGTGCAGGCTACGGAGCGGCATGCTGCTTGGTTGAAGATGGTGTTTTCCCTATGTTCGCACTAAGGGGGGGAATGTAAGGAAAATATTATAGTGCTCTCATTATTAATAAGTGCATATATTGTAATATTATTAATATGAGTTACATTATAACTCATTATTAATAATATAGATTTGTTATATTATTTCAACAATATATTTTTGTTATACCCGTAATGATATTAACAGGTTGTTTGGTCGTGTGACTTCCTAGTTTGTAGGAGGTCGGTTTTCTATTTCCATCGCTATTTATTAGCCTTAGTATTGATTGTAATTTATGTTGAATATAATATCAAACTATTATTTCCTGTGTGACAATATTATTGAACCAATAGTATTGCCTCATACAATCTCTGGTGGAATCAAATTATCAATTCTAATGATCTTCTGCTTGTAGTCTAACCTGAATTCAAAGCCAAATCCTTTGTAAAGAAAGGCATATATATGATTTAGGACATTTAGGATAAGAATAATGGCAATCGTCTCCCTTGGAAATTGTTGTGTCAAAATTTTACCTTGCCCACCAAACTTAATCTATTTACTCTTCAATTTTATAGTTGATCCTGCTTGAGGTTCTCCTTAAAATCACAGATAATATTGATGTCCCGATTAACTCCCCTAGTTATTTGGAAAACTTATATTTTATTCTGACTTTGATGATCCTATTTTCAGATTGCATGCACTCTGGTGGTTCCCTTGGCAGATTTTTCTTGGCTAAAGTTCCTCGTGCACCTTCCTACGCTTCCATTTGTTATGTTCTCCTTCTTCCTTTTCCATCTTCTTTTATCTTCTTAAATATTCCCTCTATGTACATTCCTTGTGCACTCATTTTCATTCCTAGCTCGTCATGCACTCTTGGCGTGCACATCTGTAGACTTTCCTTCCAATTTGGCTAAGCCCCTGACACGTCTTCTCGTGTGATTCCATTAAGCCTTTGTGCCTACACACTTCACGTTTCATTTCCCTTCTATCATCATGTTCCCTTATTTGAATGCTCACACCCTTCTCATTTACTCGTCTCCCATGAGTATGCATCCATTTCTTCTCCATGCATTACATTTGTGCCCCCCTCTTATACCTTCACGTGCTTGCCTTTTTTAGCTTCACACCTTTTCTTTTTGTACCTTGCGCATTCTTCTGCACTAGCTATTGTGCCACGTGGTAGCCTATCTGACTTTAGTGTACAACATGCAAACAATTGAAGCACACCAGCAGGGTGTCGAATCTTTGCAATGAACCAGTGTGTGACACATGGTATAAAAGATAAAACTAATGAACAGTTGGTCAAATCATTCAGTCAATCAATGTGTGCCATATGCCGCGTGTTTAGTTTGTACTATAGATCTTCTAACATCCATAATTCTTACTACAATGCTCATATTCACGCACATCTGGGCTCGTTTTAAATTTACTGACGTGGACTACACGTTAGAATTTTTAAAATCAGAATTGGGTAGGATTCAGTAGGTGGAAAACAAGGAGACATCTCTCAATTCGTTAATGCATAGATCTAATCGATCCAACCACCCATATTTATGTAGATTTAGTCTCCTTCCTTATTCTACATGCCAAACATACATAGGGAAATGCATCTGATTGCATACAGGTGCATTTGCAGGAATTTAATGCTTGTTGTTGGTGATTACAAGTTTGAATTTGAGTTCCCTCTCTTTTTCCTTCTCTTTTCTCCTTCCTCTATAAATGTAAGTGCATTGATCTTTGAAATGGATCCCTCTTTTTTGTAACGACACCATGCCAAAATGATGGCTAACTTCCCACAAGTTTTAGACCTTGAGCTTGGTCTCTGAAATGTATTGTATTCATGCCTCCTATCATGAATGTAAACGATGGTACATATTTTAAGAAATAAAATCAGGTTTTTGGCACTTTTTTTGCCCTTTTCTCATTTCTATTGTGTCTTGCCTCTATGTTTCTGTTCTTTGGTGTGTTGTTCAAATTTCTCACTTGCAGGTTCTAGTTTTCTTATGTTTTAAGTGCATGGAAGTTGTCTGTGTGGTTCTTATCTATGGTGTGTTCATGTCCTCCCTCTCTCTCCCACACCTTCTCAATTTCTTACCCCTCATGGAGAGTGATAGACCCTCTTTCTGGCACTATCACCTTCCCTTAGCTTAGTATTTCCCTTGTGCATCTCCTTATCACCATGGTCCCTTGGAATCATAGAGTAGCGTAGATAGCTTCATTTCCAGTATTAGGAGTAATGTTAGCAGTAGAAATAGATAGAGGAATCAACATTATCCAAAGGTATGTCTCAAGTGCACAGGGTCCCACAACTTAGAGATAGTCCCATTGTTTCTTCAATGAATCATTTTAACCTAATCTAAGATGGGTACGAGTGTGAGCTCCAATAGTTTTTGGCATGCCTAATGGGATCAGTTTGAAGAGCTATACATCTTCGTCTCAGTAATTTTTGTATATTATTGTTGAGATCCAACCTTAGGAGCCATCCTTCAATACATCTAGAAACTCCACTAATTCAAATCCACCCATTACATCATTCACAGACCAGTCTTCTCCTCCCTTCATTCATTTTCCTTCTTCCATCATTCAACCTTCCTCTTTTGAATTTTTGCAATCATGACTTCTTTCCCTTCGTCAAATTCCTATTTATAGCAGTAGATATATTTCCCTCCATCACCATAGTTTCAAAATCATCTTCCAAATTAGTTTTATGAGCCCCATCATCTGTAATATGCATATAACCCACCCCTCACTAATCCATATGGTTATTTTTGTAACCAAAATGTTTAAGAAGAAAAATTTTATGCAGATGATGGCGGAAACTCCATGATAGATGCTGATTTTGAGAGGAAGGCTCTAGAGGTGGAGATGGACATGTCACATCTAAGGATCAAATGTTCAATAAAGGCAACTAGAGTTGGCTTCAATGTCTGTTTTTCCATTGGTTGGCCCTATTCAAGGCTGGTTTAGCACCCAAATGAAGTTGCAGTTTATTTCTGAGATATTGCCTCATATTACAAAATGGGTTGAAGAAGTGGAGGCTCACGAATATAGTGTGAAGCAACCATATCAATGGGGAAACCATGTACTACCATCATACAACCCTCCCATTACTTCACCCAACCTATATCATCTCGTCCCATTATCCATGTTCCTAGATTTTCATGTGATTCTCTCACTAAGAATTTCATTGCTTCACCTTCTTCCCTTCCATCCCACATTCATTTATCTCCCATCGTTTCCCCCCGTGCATGCTTCCACTCCTCCTACCCAAGCACCTTTTGCACTCTTCCTCTCATCTTATCCCATGTCCCCTTTGTCTTACCATGTTAAAAATGAAAAAACCCCTTACCTATGTGTCATCCCCAACCAATTTCATCATGTTCAATGACTTCATAATAGCTGAAGAATGGTGTGACTCTGATTAGGAAGATTAGATCATCAGGGCACATGTTTCAGAAGAATATCAGATAGTCTTGGGAAGGGGCGCAGTTTTGAAGGAGACATAATTGTTTGTAGAGGTAGAACTACACGTAATCAAGCCTACAAATAGTCACTTTTAGTAGGAAATTCTACATGAGAATTCCATATGTGTGATTGAGCCTCAAAGAAATGGGAAAAAACACAAGGATCAAACCATGCCCAATAAGATATTTTGGCTAGTCTAGAGCCAAGGACAGAGTTTTCCACCTATCATGCTCACTTTAGATCATGAGGTTAGAAACTTCAATGCGCTAAAGGTCAGCAACAGTTCCTCCCCAAATCCAAGCGAAAACCTACTTAAGGAGGTATATATATATTGATTTTTGATACTTTGAACAAGGGTAAAAGACCATCTACAAGATAATTTTTTTACTCTTGCAAGTGACCATATTTAGCACCAAATCAGTTATATGGTCGCAATTTCTAAGGAAGGGAAGATACTTCTCCCTACCTATTGTAGGTTTTACTTGATTGCCCCTCTCTTCTAGTTATAATAGGTTATTTTAGGTTTATTTTTAATAAAAAAAAGTGCTTGAGCACACTCTACATTTTTTCCTCTTGGAACATGTATGATTTTCATCTTTTGTACATAGTTGTTGCTCAGTGCGCCCTCTTTGATGATGTTTCCTTTATTGTTGCATGCTTTGTGTGCACCCTTATGTTGCCTAGGATGACAACCCCAATATTTAGAGAGGGTGCAGTTCTAACAATCCATGCATAGTTTTTCACTCTTGGTATCTAATTCAGAACATCTTCACGCGAGAGTAGCAACACTTTAGTCCAGAGTTCAGATAGTGCTTCAAGTGACTTAAGGGGTGTTCTTCAAGTTACAGATCAGGTCTTAAAGTTTCCAAACTAACTCCATTTCTAATGGATGCTTCTAAGGCTACTTGTCTCTTCACCTAAGCAGGAAGATGGCCCCCGAAAGTTGCCAAATTGTTGTCCCAAATAACTCCCCTAGTTATTTGGATAACTTATATTTTTTTCTAACTCTGATGATCCTATTTTTAGGTTACACACACTTTGGTGATTTCCTTGGCAGATTTTTCTTGGAAGAATTTCCTCGTGCACCTTCCTACTCTTCCATTTTCTATGTGCTCCTTCCTTTCCCATCTTCTTCCATCTTCCCTCTATGCGCACTCCTTGCGCACCACATCTTTCATTCCCCATCTCATCGCACACTCTTGGCGTGCACATCTATATAATTTCCTTCCAGTTTGGCTAAGTCCCTGACAAATCTTCTTACATGCTTTCATTAATCCCTTACACTTGTGTGTTGCGTATTTCCTTCCTTCCTAGCTTGATCCGTACCTTTTCCCTTTTGGTCATCACACACCCTCATTTGAATGGTCGTGTTCTACTTGTTTACTCATCTCCTATGAGTATGCATCCATTTCTTCTACATGTGTTACATTTGCACCCCACTCTTCTACCTTTGCGTGCTTTCCTTTTACAGTCTCTCACCTTTTCCTTTCATGCCTTGTGCATTCTTCCGTGCCAGTTATTCTTCCATGTGGCAACCTATCAGACTTGAGCATGTAACACATAACCAATCAAAGCATGCCAATAGGTCACTGGATCCTTTCAATGAACTAGTGTGTGACACCTGGTAGAAAAGAAAAACCTAATTAATAGTTGGTTGACTCATTCATTCAATCAGCACGCGCCACATGTCTTGCATGTTTAGTTTGTACTGTAGATCTTCTAACAATCATAACTCTTACTATAATACTCAGATTCACATGCACCTGGGCTCGTTTGAAAGCTGTTGATGTGGACTACACGTTAGACTTTTTAAAATCAGATTTGGGTGGGATTCAGTAGGTGGAAAATAAGAAGATGTATCTCAACTCATTAATGCATAGATCTAATTGATCCAACCACCCAGATTTCTATAGATTTGGTTTTCTTCATTATTCTACATGCCAAACATACATAAGGAAGTGCATCTGATTGCATACAAGTGGATTTGTAGGAATTTAATGTTTGTTTTTGGTGGTTGTAAGTTTGAATCCAAGTTCCCTCTCTTTATCCTTCTCTTTTCTCCTTCCTCTATAAATTTAAGAGCATTTCTCTTTGAAATGGATCCCTCTTTGTTGTAACGTCACCATGCCAAAATGATGGTAGACTTCCCACAAGTTTTAGACCTTGGGATTGGTCTCTGTAATGTATTTTATTCCTACCTCCTGTCATGGATGTAAACAATAAAATCAGTTTTTGTGGCACTTATTTCTGCCCTTTTCTCATTTCTGTTGTGTCTTGCCTCTTTGTTTGCATTTTTTGGTGTGTTGTTCATATTTCCCACTTGCAGATTCCATTTTTATTGTGTTGTCGATGCGTAGAAGTTGTTTGTATGGTTCTTATCTAAGGTGCGCGCATGTCTGCCCTCTCTCCCATGCCTTCTCACTTTCTTTCCCCTCATGGAGAGTGATCTACCTTCTTTTTGACACTATTTCCTCCCCTTAACTTAGCATTTCACTTGTGCATCTCCTTATCGCCATGGTCCCTTGGAATCATAGAGTAGTGTAGATGGCTTCATTTCCAATAATAGGAGTAGTGTTAGCAGTAGAAATAGGTAGAGGAACCAGCCTTCTCTAGAGGTCTCTCTCAAGTGCAAAAGGTCCCACAACTTAGAGACAGACCCATTTTTGCTTCAACGACTCAGTTCAACCTGATCTAAGATGGGTGCAAGTGTGAGCTCCAACACTTTCTAGCACGCCCGGTGGGACCAGTTTAAAGAGCTATACATCTTCATCTCAGCAAGTTTTGTGTAATATTTTTGAGAACCAACCTTAGGAGGCATCCTTCAATACATCTAGCAACTCCACTAATTCAAATCCACCCATTATATCATTTGCGGACCCATCTCATCCTCCCTTCATTAATTTTCCTTATTTCATCATTCCACCTTCCTCTTTTGAATTTGTGCAATGAAGACTTCTTTCCCTTCTTAGAATTACCATTTGTAGTAGTAGATATATTTCCCTCCATCACCACATTTTCAAAATCCTCCTCCAAATCAATTTTATGAGCCTCATCATCTATAATATCTATATAACCCACCCCTCATTGATCCATATGGTTATTTTTGTAACCAAAATGTTTATGAAGAAAATTTTTATGCAGATGATGGCAGAAACTCCATAAAAAATGTTGATTTTGAGAGGAATGCTCTAGAGGTGGAGATGGACATGTCGCAACTCATGATCAAATGCTCAAATAATATATATCTAGAGTTAGCTTAAAGGTCCCTTGTCCATGGGTTGGCCCTGTTCTAGGCTAGTTTAGCGCGTAGTAGAAGCTACAGTTTATTTCTGAGATGTTGCCTCAGATTACATAATGGGATTAATAAGTGGAGGCTCACAAGTATAGTGTGAAGTAACCTTGTCAATGGGGAAACCCTGTACTACCATCATACAGCCCTCCCATTCCTTCCCCCAACCTATATCATCTCATCCCGGTGTCCATGTTCCTATATTTTTGTGCGATGCTCCTATTAAGAATTCCATTTCTTCACCTTCTTCCCTTCCATCCCACCTTCATTTATCTTCCATCATTTCCCCCATGCATGCTTCCACTCCTCCTGTGAAGAGGCCATAATAGGTCTCGTTAATGTACAATAAATTATCTTATTTTACTCTCCTTTTTATCAAAGTTTGACTACATTTTGTGACTTTTGTTTGATCTAATATAAGTTACGATGTAATTTTCCATCTTTTGTTTATTGTAGTTCTAACATTTAAAAACTCTATAATTCCTAACAAAGTTCTTTGGAAATTTGGTTTTGTAATAAAACAGGTCATAATCAGTTGGAAGAACAAAGTATGAAGCGGTCAGCATGTTTTTGGAAGCATTGGTTTCAATACGACTCAATTCCGGAACTTCCAGACTTAGTTCTGGAACTCCATTATGTAGTTACGAGCTCTATCACTTAGTTCCAAAACTTTCAGAATTAGTTTTGGAACTCCTGCATATAGCTCCAGAACCCTCACAGTTAGATCTGGAATGATTTCCTTTAGTTCTGGAACTTCGCTAAAATTCCAGAACCAATGAGAATTTGTTTATTCCAACAATGTCAAGTGATTTAGCAATCAATGATCCTTTCAATCAGGAGCATATTAGAAGATTTATGATTCTTCATACTCGCAGATCCAAGGATAACTATCATACAGTAGTAAGTCCAGCCATGATCCAATTCAGCATCTATTTTGGGCATGATTCAATTCTATCTAAATCAGTAGGACACCTATGTCTGTAAATGCACCTGTGGAAGAAGTATATATATGCAAACCTGTAAATAGATAGGGATGGAGAGATAAATATATACATAGATAAATGCACATAGAGATAGAAAGGTATAATACGTTTTTGCAATGTAGAACATTTTATCAATAAAATAGCCATTTCTGTTTTGAGAGTATATTAAGTTGTTAAATCCTATTTCAAGGTGGAGCAAGGGCCCACTCTTCCAAGAACTAGGATATTTATTTTATTAGCATTTATATTTCCAGAGAAAATAGTATAGATCTATTAATTCTGTAAATTCTTTTAATTACTCAAGTTAAAATATGTCGTATACTTGTTCTTGCATGTGTTATAGATTAGATTATTATTTCTTTGCAATCATCTTTCAGCATTCTCAATTGTGTGTTTATTTCCAAAGAAAGTGTGTTTATTTCTATAACATGTTTTTTACTTACAACAATCTATTCCATTCTGCAAATGTGTGTTTATTTCTGGCAATTTATTTCTGTAGAGAGTGTTTACTTCCAGCAAGTTTTCATAGTTTGATTTCAATAAGGTTTTGGCCAAGAAATCCTCAAGACATTGAGAAAATCCCCCAGAAAATATATATAAATATATATATATAATACCTACACTCAATTACTGGATCACTAAGATTTCTTGTTGCATATAGCTTCAGACACCACCCCTGGTTTGAATATGACATCAATAAAGAGTTGATTAAATGAAGGGAATAATGACACCCATCATTTTTGGTGCCATTTTCGGGGACACAATAGTTATAATTCTCTAATTAGGTGTCAACAAGAGCAACAATCATACATCTAGTAATTGCAGGATCTTCCTTACGTCATCATAAAATTTATGAGTAGACCAAGAGACTCTAAGGGTCGATTCCTCCCAAAAATATTTAAACAAGAATCATCATCTTCTCAATCAAATAAGGAAGTTGATCAAGAATTAGAAGCACCATTGTCCCCTGTTAGGCACCAAGCAGAATTTCCACCTTTGGAATTCTTAGATCAATCACCAAAAGGAAGTAGAACCTTTAGAAAAAATATCATATCCCAAGACCCGTTTAGAGAAAGTTTTGATTCACAATTGAGTAGTCAACCTCCTACTCCTGACTTTTCACCTTCCCCAAAACAAATCACATACCATATTGATTGGGAGAAAAGTCTAGAAGGTACTACAGAAATGGCACGAGAAGCTGAAAGAGAACCTGATAGACCTTCACTTATCCAATTCAATTGGATGATGATGATACACCTATGAAAAATATTTCACCTGCACATTTACCCATGTTTAGAGGGATGTCATCTGAAGACCCTGACCAATTTCTATTTGAATTTAAAGTACTGTGTCAAACTTATGATTACAAAATAGATAATCAAAAACTCAAGTTGTTTCCATCTACCCTGAAGGATGCAACAATGAGGTGGTTTATGGGATTAACATCTAATTCTATTACCACTTGGGCACAAATGGAAGTTTCCTTCCTAGACAAGTATCAAGATTACTATAGAGGGAGGAATAGGAAGGAAGAATTTTTCAAAATAAAGCAGGAGGAGGATGAGAATATGGAAGATTATTTAGACAGATTCCTCTTTGTGAGAAAAAGATGTGGATTTTTACTACAAGAAGAGTTAAGCAAACCCATTTTTATTAAAGGTCTAGATGATGAATCAAGGGAGGCACTTGATCTGATGGGAGGTGGAAACATTGATCAAATAAGAATGAATGATATTAAATACATTTGTAGAAGCTATTCACAAATAAGGGGTGGACCTAGAAAAGGAAAAACAGTTAAAAATTTAAACCCAGATATGAACAAACTGATGGATGAATTGGCAAATTTCAAAAAAACATTTTAGTTCAATTAACCTCCACCATGGATGGATTGCAAGCTAAAGAAAATGCTAAAACTGAACCATTAGCTATGTATTTTCCTAGATGCAGGAAGAAGCATGCAATAAGAGATTGTCCCCTGGACAAGACAAAAATGTGTCTTATCTGTGAATCTAGGGAGCATGAGAGTAATGCATGTTCTCTTCTTCCATTTATTAAAAATCAGCTTAAACAAAGAAACATTCCATCCACATCAGAAGAAGTAAATTTTTTCTAGAGACAACCTAGCCAAGGGTAGTTCATGCCTAGGTCAATTCCTAACCCCTAGATGATGCCATGGGTAGCTCAGACAGTGCCACAAAATTGGGGAAAAC
The DNA here is from genome assembly GCA_019776745.2 of Taxus chinensis. Taxonomy (NCBI): domain Eukaryota; kingdom Viridiplantae; phylum Streptophyta; class Pinopsida; order Cupressales; family Taxaceae; genus Taxus; species Taxus chinensis. Next base: position 715,499,899 of record CM034153.1, on the reverse strand, counting down.
CACCTTGGGTACCTCAACCAACATGGAATCCTAAGGATTGGGAAGGTCAATCTTGGTATGCCCAAGGACACCAACATCCATGGTCTGGTCAAGGAAACCCAAATGCTTGGTCACAACCTAGGTGGAGCCCTAATAATTATGTTCAAGGGAGGACATATCCCAATCAGAATCAACAAGCCATAATGGGTTCCTCAACACAAAATTCACAAAATGAAAATGTGGTCCAAACCCAAATACCAGCACAGCCAGTAGCAAACCCAAGAAACAAACAAACAACTCCTGTCTATGAAACAGAACCAGAAAAATCAGTTGATTTGAATGTCATGGATTGTAAGGATATTCAAACTAGATCTAGAAAAATAATTAGCAGTCCACCTGTTATAATCACTGAGATGACAGAAGAAACTGAAACCCCTAGTACAGTTGTTCCCAAGAAGGATGTAAAAGAAAAAGATAAGGATCCAGATAGCAACTCTACTGAGACTCCATTTCTAGAGAGATTTAAAGAAGCCATAGAGACTAAGGAATCTGAGTTGGTACAGGAACTAAGGAAATTAAATATTGAAATACCATTGTTACAAGTAATTAAAGACATTCCATAATTGAACAAATTAATCAAAATGCTATGTTTAAAAAGACCTGGAAGGAAGAAGCAGTACCCCAGGACTATTAAGGTAGATGGGAAACTTGTTGATTTATTAGCAGGAAAAATTTTGCTTCCCAAATACGGAGATCCTGGAATTCCTGTTATTTCTGTCTCTATAGGGAATAAAGATATACATAATGTTTTGGTTGATTTGGGAGTAGCTATAAATGTGATGACAAGTGGACACTTTGAAAACATTACCATTAATAGGTATACAACCTACTAACACCATATTGCAGATGACAGATCAGTCTGTAGCAAAACCAGAAGGAGTTATTGAAGATGTAGCGAGTTATAGTGGAGTCATGGGAATATCCAGTTGATTTCCTTATATTGTAGCCAAAAGGTAAAACACTTGGTTATCCCATTATTTTGGGTAGACCATGGTTAGCTATAGTTATTACTTTAATTGATTGTAGATCAGGTGATATGACTATCTCAAATGGTAAGAATTCTAAGAAAATCTCCTTATATCCTTCTGCATGACCTTCTATTGATAATCAAGAACAATTGTGGGTTGATGCTCCTGATACTAATAAGAAAAACCTATCTTCTTTGGCCATGATCATGTTGTAGGATCATGTACACGAGGTAGAAGATATGATTAATCAACCATTGAATGAACACCAATTATCCTTGGAGCAATCAGGAATAGTTCCGGAACCTACAAACTTAGTTCTGGAACCTGCAAACTCTGTCCCAGAATCATCAAATTTAGTTTCTGGAACCATCACATTTAGTTCTGGAACCACACCAATAACAATTCCCTATGACTGTACATAATTTCACTCCAGAAGGAATGAGATTTCTCTTGGGGGGAGGAAGAATCAGTAGCTTCAGTTTCTAAGATATCAGGAAATGGTGAAGAATTTTTGGAAAGCAGCAGTGACGAGGAGTTCGACCTACAATAAGATAAGTATCATAACTCTGCCTACTATCCTTTTTCCAATATTCTGTCTCAAGGAACTTTTGGAGATGTTGCTACATATCATATGTTGTTTTCCACATGCATGTCCACTAAATACCTTAATGGAACCCTTTCAACAAATCAGTTCATCACACATTGGAACCAAACATGTTGAGATTGAGTGGGTAAGATTTTGAACATAAACAAGCTGGTTGAAGAATGATGAAGAAGCTAAATTGTTTGATGTTCTGAAAAATCATACTAGAGATTTTTCTTGGGACTACAAAGATATGAAAGGAATCCATCCAATTATTTGCACTCATCACATCTATACTGAAAACATTAGACCAGTTAGGAAACCTCAGAGAAGGATTAATCCAGCCTTAAGAGATATAGTCAAGCAAGAAATTGAAAAACTATTACAAGTAGGTTTTATCTACCCTATCTCAGATAGTCAGTGGGTGTCTCCTCTTGTAATTGTTCCTAAAAAGAATGGAAAATGGAGAATTTTTGTTGACTATAGGGAACTAAACAAAGCCACACTGAGAGATTATTTTCCTTACCATTCATAGATCAAGTCCTAGACAACCTTGTAGGTAAGCAGTACTTTTCCTTCCTGGATGGATTTAGTGGATATAATCAAATCAGAGTTGTTGCTGAGGATCAGGAAAAAACTACCTTTACATGTCCATGGGGTACCTTTTCCTACAGGGTATTACCATTTGGATTATGTAATGCTCCGACAACTTTCTAAAGAGTTGTATTAGCAATTTTTGCAGACCTAACAAATGACTGTGTAGAGGTATACATGGATGATTTCACTGTACATGGAGACACATTTGATGATGCTTTGAGGAATTTAGATAGAGTATTAACAAGATGTGAGAAACACCATCTGTCTCTTAGTCATGAGAAGTGTTTGATGATGGTTGATGAGGGGATTGTATTAGGACACCACATTTCAAAAATAGGAATTCAGGTTGACCAAAAACAAAATTAGAATTATTTCAGACTTACCTATTCCTCAAACCCCCACAGATATCAAGTCATTTTTAGGGCATGCTGGATACTATAGGTGCTTTATCAAGGATTTTAGTAAAATTGTTCCCCCATGTTTAATTTTCTTACCAAGGACTATGAATTTCTTTGGGATGAAAGATGTCAACATGATTTTGAGGAAATCAAAGAAAAATTAATCACTGCCCCAATATTGAGAGGACCTAATTGGGAAAAACCTTTTCACATTCAAACATATGCCTCAAATAACTCCATTGGTGTAGTTTTGGGATAGAAAGATGAAGAAGGGAAGATGTATGTTATTTATTACCTCAGTAAAAATCTTACTCCCACTGAAAGAAATTACACTACCACTGAAAAATAATTTCTTTCTGTGATCTATGCAATTAATAAATTCAGACATTATATCACAGGGTACAAAATATTTGTACATACAGATCACTCAGCAATTAGGTACTTAATGAAAAAACCAGTGGTTGGAGGTAGGATAATTAGATGGTTATTACTTTTACAAGAATTTGATATTACCATAGTAGATAATCCAGGGAAATCTAATGTGGTAGCTGATTTCTTGTCAAGACTGACCACTACAGGGGAAAAGATCCAGTTAAGGACAACTTTCCAGATGAAAAATTGTTTTCTATTTCAGCTGATACACCATGGTTTGTCTGATATGGAAAATTATCTTGCAACAAGGAATTTTCCTCCTTCTTTCACTAAGAAACAAATGAAAAATTTGATCAAAACCAGTGCACAATTTAAATGGTTAAATGGAATGTTGTTTAAATGTGGTCTTGATTTGGTTTTACTGCAGGTGTGTGAGAGAAGATGAAATCTTTGACATACTGAGGGCATGTCATGATGAACCAAGTGGAGGACACTTTTTAGTGAAAAGAACAGCTCACAAGATACTTGGCACTGGCTATTATTGGCCATCTCTGTACAAGTATGTGAAGAGATATATCAAGCGGTGTGATCCCTATCAAAGGATGGGACAACCAACTTTTACCAATGAAATTCCTTTGCAACCTCAAGTGGTGATTGAACCATTTGAAAGATGGGGGTTGGATTTTTTTGGTCCCTTTAGTCCTCCTTCACAAGGAAAGGAGTACATTCTTGTGTGTATTGATTATGTGACAAAGTGGGAAGAAGTGTAGGCTTTAACAAATGCCACTGAAGAAGCAGTTGTTGATTTCCTTTGGCACATAACATTATGGTAAAGTTTGGTGCACCAAGAAGTATAGTTTCATATCAGGGGCCACAATTCATGTCTAATATGATCCAATACTTCACAATGCATTATCAGATCAATCATAGGAATTCATCTCCCTATCACCCACAATCAAATGGACAAGCTGAAGTAACAAAATAGAGAATTGGAAAACATCCTTACCAAAATAGTTGAATCAGGCAGAAGAGATTGGGAAAAGAGACTACCTGAAGCTGTTTGGGCCTATAATACAACTTGGAAGACTACAACAGGATTTTCACCATATGAGTTAGTCTATGGGAAAAATCCCTTGTTACCTATTGAATTTGAACTACAAACATTGAGGACAATCAGCTAGAATAGGTATTGAGTTGGATGCAGCACAAAAAGGAGAGAATTCTTCAACTCAATGAGTTGGATGAGTTAAGGATGGAAGCACTTCAGTAGACAGAGATAATCCAAGATCAAAGAAATCAATGGCATGACACACATATCAAGAAGAGGAAATTCAAGGTAGGATATTGGGAATTACTGTTTGATTCTAAGTACCAACAATTCAAGGGAAAGTTGAGAACCAGATGGTTGGGACCCTATCAGATTGAGAAGATCTTTGACAATGGTTCTATTCAGTTACTTCCCATTGATGGCAGTAGAAGGACACTTTTGGTCAATGGACATAGGCTAAAACTTTATAGGAAGTCTCCTACTAAGGATGAATTCTTGAGGTAGATTGAAGCAGACAAAGAATTTGATCATATGGAAGAACCCAGTTCTTCCAAAATGATCAAATAATCAGATGGATAAATCCAAAATAAAGAGAAGAGAATGAAAACCAGTAAATGGTGTTCTCTTCCCCAAAAAAAAAAAAAAAAAGAGTAAAAAAATAAAAAGGGAAGGAATGAAAACCAGTAAATGGTGTTCTCTTCCCCCAAAAAATTTCTCTCAGAGATCAATTGAAAACCAGTAATGGCGGTAGATCTCCTCAAATAAATGGCTAATCCAAAATAAAAGGAACTTCCTTGAAATTCCAGTATTCTTTTCTAACCATTTTCTTTTTTTTTGTTTCACTTTTAGGAATGATGAGTCATCATGATGGAGGGATCACATCATCAAAATGGTAATTATGTCTTTAAATTATTAAAGGTTAGATTAAAAGTTCACATGTGTGATTGGATTTGATTTAAAAGTGGTATGATGAGTCATCTATTGTACATTATGAATTAAAAGAGAGTCATCATGAGAATGATGTTGGTGGAACAAAATTGGATGCATGTTTATAATGATCTATCATTTATGCCAGAATAAACAAAAGTGAAGAATCCAATTAGAGAAAAAAATAACTTCAAGGAAGAAGTAGAAGAATTAAATTTGCAAGTTCCGCAGCTAAACACAACAGTTTTGCAGCTAAGCAAAGAGTTATGTAGCCAATTTCGTAGGAAAACCCATCTATTTTGAGCTAAGAAAAGAGTTATATAGCCAATCCGGGAAGTAAATAATTCAAAGGAGAATGAATATGAATCTCCCTCTTTACCATGGGGATTAAAAAGAAGTCAGAACCTAAGGATGATACCCAAATTCTTGCAGATGAAGAAGTGGCAGTTGTCTTTGAACAGGCAGGGTGGTTGGAATTCCTGAAAAATTTCTCGAAGTATAACGATGAATTAGTAAGAGAATTCGCTATAAATTTAGAACAATCCAAAAAAAAGGTATAGAAATATTGTAATTCCTTTTTCTGTGAATACAATAAGAAATGTATCTGGTGTGCCAATTGTGCATGTCCCAAATCCTATCAAAGGGACCTTAAAAGAACTAGTTGAAACCCTGCTACAAGAGGGGAAATGGAACCCCAATATATTTACAACACTAAGAAAATCATAAAAGGGGTCAGAAGGGACAAGCTTTCCCAAACCCTTTGATAGAGTGGCATTTTGGATAGTCAAGTATTTAACTTGTGATGGTCAATTTGGGTCGGTAGGAAGAGAAGTCCTGAAGATGCTCATACATCTTAGATATGGAGCTACAAAACTAGAATATATAGTAAACCTTCTAGGTTTCTTTTTTACTCCATTCATACAATGGCCCAGAGGTATTCTTGGGGTGTTGGAATAATCAGACATCATGGGTTAGTTCATTTGGTGTGCTAGCACCATTTTCTTGCAAAGAAAAATGGAGAAGAAATATGGGAGAAATTTCTTAACAAGTTTAAGCAAAACCCTGATATTATCAGGAGGGTAATATCAACTCCTTTTTCTGCCTACAAATAATTTGGAAATTGATGCCCCTACAAAGGAAAAGAAGGAAATAGGTGGGGACTATACCAAAAAGGAGAAGATCTGGAAGAATAATTAAAACTACAGAACCTACTATACCTTTAAAAGAAACTTCTTCCTCTGCAGCAACTACAGGAGAGCTAATATATGTCTCTGACAGTGATAGTTCACCTAGGCAAGAGAAAGAAGTGAAAATTATAAGAAGCTCTAGGAGGAAACCTACTTCTGAACATACTTAAGCTCCTCAAAGAAGAAGAATTATTAAGAGGTCTAGAGAAATTCTAGAGGAGATGAAAGAACAGGACAAGTTGGAAAAAGAAGCTGTTGATATTTTGGGCAGCATGGCCATGAATCCTCCTAGACCAATCCAAACTGAGATGGAAAAAGAAGATGAGAGATTTGAGGAACATGTTTTTCAAGAGTTGGGTGAATCAACAACACTATCACATGGAGAAGAAGAGTTGGCATCTTGGAGATGGAAAGGGAAATTTCCTTTGGTAGAAGAGGAATGCTTAACCCCCAAAGAACTTTCAGAGAAAGAAGAGAAACAACAGGTTAGATAGGCTTTATTCTTGTCTAGAGTAGAACTCATTATCAAAGAAAAGGATGAGGAGTTGAACTTCCTCAAACTCAAATTGGAACAGAGAGAAATTATCATTGGGGAACTAACAACTTAGCTCACAGACAAGACTGAGGAATTGACACAAGTTAAACAAAAGATGATGGAGAAAGAGGAAGAATGTAAAATTTCTAGAAGATAGAGTACTATGTCAATAGTCTCTGCACAGACTGAATGAACTTACTGGCCACTCAAACAATTATGGGATGATACTTGCAGGGAACTCAGTGAAATCAAAACATCCAATGAGGATTTGAGAAGCAAGATGGAAGATGAAAAGAAATAACGAAAGGAATGGGAAGAAATTTTTTACAAATAAGAGGGAGATAAATTTAAATGTCTTGTAAAAGTACAAATGGTTTGCATAATGAGTGAAAAATTGCTTGCATGCAGGAGACCTTCTTCTGCATATAGCGTATTTCTAGAAAAACAATTCATTCGCTGGCAGCTGTCAAGAATTACATGTGGCCTTCCACATGAAATAAAAGATAAATTTGAGTTCATGGAAACCTATTCTCTAGCTAGTGTAGAGCAAAAAAATATTCTCTACAAATTGTATCTTTGCAATCTTATGCTAGAAAAGAACATAGGCTTCATCATCAATTTGTCTTTGGGAGAAATCATGCTTAATACATTTATTTATGTTCTTCAAAATCAGATTGCATGGAAGGAAAGGGATTCTGAGAATCCATTGAAAGATAATTCATTTGGTCTCTACATGAGGGCTCATTAAGGTAAACAATCTACTTTTATTAAACATTTTAGAACCCATGCCTTTAATAGACCGTTCAAGACACATTATCTTACCAATTTACAAAAAAATATTGATGCCTTCACCTTTTATGAGGTGCAAAATTTTGAGGAGATTTATGATGGATGTTTGAAAAGATGGGATATTCTTACAGTTTCCTTGAGGAGAAGGGAAGTAATATCTCCCACAAATTTGATTTGGAGTCAGGAAAGAAAAAAAAGCTTTATGCACACTAATCCCTCAGATCAATGAAAATCACAGGGGCATATGGATGGGAATGAGAAAAATGCCTCCCCTTCTTCTCGCTCCCATGTCTCCATGGAAAAATAGAGAACCTCAAGATCCCACTCAATTTGAGGAATGAAAGAGGAAAGTAGAAACATGATCAGGGTATAGTGTTTCTGAACTAAAACACTAGGATATTTAGTTTCAGCCATTTGATCTGAGTAGTCAATTGGAATGCAGAATGTACAACCCAAGGTTTGCAGAGTAAATTTTGTAAGAGGACTTACAATCAAATAAGTATAGGGGAGATGATGAGGCCAGAATATGTCTCGTTAATGTACAATAAATGATCTTATTTGACTCTCCTTTTTATCAAAGTTTGACTACATTTTGTGACTTTTGTTTGATCTAATATAAGTTAAGATGTAATTGTCCATCTTTTGTTGATTGTAATTATAACGTTTAAAAACTCTGTAATTCCTAACAAAGTGCTTTGGAAATTCAGTTTTGTAAAAAAATAGGTCACAATCAGTCGGAAGAACAAAGTATGGAGCGATCAACATGTTTTTGGAAGTATTAGTTTTAATACGGCTCAGTTCCGGAACTTCCAGACTTAGTTCTTGAACTCCATTATGCAGTTACGAGCTCTATCACTTAGTTCTGGAACTTTCAAACTTATTTTTGGAACTCCATCACTTAGTTCCAAAACTTTCAGACTTAGTTCTGGAACTCCTGCATATAGCTCTGGAACCCTCACAGTTAGATTTGGAACAATTTCGTTTAGTTCCGGAACTTCTCTAAAATTTTGAAACCGGTGAGAATTTTTTATTCCAACAATGTCTGGTGATTTAGTAATCAATGATCCTTTCAATCAAGAGTAGATTAGAATATTTATGATTCTTGAAACTCGTACAGATCTAGGGATAAGTATCATATAGCAGTACATCTAGCCATGATCCAATTCAACATCTATTTTGGGCACGATTCAGTTCTATCTAAATCAGTAGGACAGCTATGGTTGTAAATGCACTTGTGGAATAAGTATATATATGAAGACTTGTAAATAGATAGGGATGGAGAGATAAATATATACATAGATAAAGGCACTGAGAGATAGAAAAAGATGGTACATTTTTGTAATGTAGAACATTTTATCAATAAAATATTCATTTCTGTTTTGAGAGTATATTAAGTTTTTAAATCATGTTTCAAGGTGCAGCAAGGGCCCACTCTTCCAAGAACTAGGATCTTCATTTTATTTGTATTTATATTTCCAGAGCAAATAGTATAGATCTATTAATTATTTTGATTACTCAAGTTGAAATCTGACATATAATTGTTCCTATAGGTGTTCTAGATTAGATTCTTATTTCTTTGCAATCATCTTTCAGCATTCTCAATTGTGTGTTTATTTCCAAAGAAATTGTGTTTATTTCTGTGACGTGTGTTTACTTACAGCAATCTATTCCATTTTGCAAATGTGTGTTTATTTTCAACAATTTATTTCTACAAAGAGTGTTTATTTCCAGCAAGTTTTCATAGTTTGATTTCAATAAGGTTTTGGCCAAGAAATCCTCAAGACATTGAGAAAATCTCCCAGAAATTTTTTTTTTTTTTTAAAATACCTACAGTCAATTACTGGATTACTAAGATTTCTTGTTGCATATAGCTTCAGACAGCACTCCTGGTTTGAATATGACATCAACAAAAAGTTGATTAAATGAAGGGAATAACAACGCCCATCATCCTGCACTAGAACCTTTCACACTCTTCCTCCCATCTTCTCCCATGTCCCTTATGTCTCACTATGTTAAAAATGAACAACCCCTTACCTATGTGTCATCCTCAACCAATGTCATCATGTTTGACGATTGCAGAACAATTGAATAATGGTGTGACTTTGATTGGGAATATGAGTTCATCAAGGCACCTATTTCAGAAGAAGATCAATTAGTCTCAGAGGGTGCATTTCTGAAGGAGACATAATTGTTTGTGGAGTCAAAACCATGCGTAATCCAACCTACAAATAGTCACCTTTAGTAGGAAAATCTGCATGAGAATCCCATATGTGTGATTGAGCATCAAAGAAATGGGAAAAACATAAGGATCAAACCGTGCCCAATCAGATATTTGGCTAGTCTAGAGCATAAGAAAGAGTTTCTGCCTATCATGCTCACTTTAGATCATGAGGTATAACTTCAGTGCACTAAAGGTTAGCAATAGTGCCTCCCCAGATCCAAGTGTAGACCAAATTCAGGAGGCATATATTTTTCTTTTTGATACTTTAAGAAGGGTAAAAGACCATCTACAAGTCATTTTTTTATTCTTGTCAGTGACCATGTTTAGCACCAAATCAGTTATATGGTCGCAATTTGTGAGGAAGGGAAGCTACTTATCCCTAGGTCCGTTGTAGGTTTTACTTGAGTACCCCTCTCTTCTAGTTATAATAGATTAGTTTAGGTTTATTTTTCAATAAAATAAGTGCTTGTGCACACTATGCATTTTTCCTCTTGGAACTTGTATGATTTTCATCTTTTGTACTGTTGGGCCCCTAAAATATTGACTAAGTACACAAAGGCACATGGGTGCGCAAGGCCTAAGTTGAAGGGTGGGTGTGCAAGAAGAAGGTGCATAAGGAAGGGTTCTAAGAGGGTTTTAGAAGAACCCATGTTATGCGTCGACAAAACAAGGTCTCGATACTTAGTCGTATTTGGAATTTCAGGAAGAACATGAGAAAAGTGTGACCCGAATGCACATGCGGAGTGGATAAGGTGTCAGCCTCATGATAGGCTGGCCTAGGAAGGAATATGCCCTGCGATGGAGGCTTCTAGAAGGCCATCATAGCAAATAGTGGAGATCTCGATCCTGGAGGAGCATGCACCCATGGAGGACCACATTCAGACACTTGGCATCGGATTTAAGGCCACAGAAGGATGAGTTGGCACTTTGGGGTGCTTATAAATACAAGCGCCCATAGAAGGAAAATGTGTGTGTGTGGGTGTTGATAGATTTGGTTAAGAATATAGAAAGTGGAGCTCTGCAAAAATGGATGCAATGATTCTATTGGGTTGGGTAGATAAACTATAGGAGATGGATGTATCAGGGCTTGGGGTTATAAAATTTCTTTTTGGGAGCTAAGGAATGTAGATCCAATTATGATGTATGACTTCGGTCTACTATAGTGTGATGTTCTCTAATGAATCTAATGGATGTAATGATGTTACCAACTTATTTGAGTATGATTCCGGTCCTTAATTATTCTGGTCCTTAATGATTCTGGTCCATCCTTATATCTTCATAGTTCTATTTCATGTATGTTTATAAGATGAATATGAATCCCTATGCATTTTCCTTTCTATTTTGATTCAATTCTTTAAGTATGTTAAAGTATCTCTGACTGTAATGAGTGCAATGGTCTAGAACTGTTCTAAGCTCTATGATGTTTGCATGTCTCATTCCCACTCACTTTCTTTAAAGTTTGGATCATAGATGATGTTTCCCCACTCAACTCACATAAAATAGAGACTCGACGCCCACAGTGTTCCTCGGGTGAGCACCCAACACCCACTGGGTGATAGGCTGGTGCATGGGATTCCCTTGTTTATTGGTGGGTGTAAAAATGACTATATCTTGGTTCCATTACCGAAACTCTCTTTTCGAATTTGTAATGGGAAATAACATACATCATGATCTATGCAAAGAGTGATGACAGAGTGTTTAACTGTGGAAAGTGTTTAATCATGGTTTAAGAGCACGGAGGATGAATTTTCTCAGAGATTCAGCATTGGGCCTAAGTTTGATGCTTGTAGGTGGGTAGAAGAGAACTTATACCATTATTTATATGAAGAAAAATTATGTTACTTCCTAGTAGAGCTATATGAATGGATCTCGGCATATGCATCTAGATCAAGCTAGTATTATAGATTGTGTGCGTAGACCCAAGATGAATTCCAGAGGTTACAAGATGTAGATCTAATGTGGAATCATGCTATGAATCATTGGTGGAAAGGATTATTGGCTAGCTACACCTTGGAATATGCTATTTCCATGTATTCTTTTCTGGAATTTGCTGAGTTTGAGTTTCTACAGGAGCCCAGAGGATCATTTGTACGGGTTATCCCTTTGGCAATGAAGATCTTAGTTGTTACCTTTAGTTTAGAGGCATTTTCAATGGCTGATTAAACCGTTCTGAGCTTTGGGTGAGGAAGCTAAGGTGGAGGAAGATGGCAAACATTGTGACGGAGAATGAAAGGGAGGAGAGATGACTCAAGTATAGTGAAGCATGTGAAAGGGAGATTTCTAGAAAACATGAGGTTGTAAGTGTGATGGACATATGGAGGTAGATGTTACAAGAAGGATTTGAGGTTCACATCGAGGATGTGGAACTTGAGAAGTTTGTGTTACCCCATCTTAGAAAGAAAGTAAGAAAGACCCCTTCAGCTTCTGATGAGAGTTCATCATGTGGAGATAGACGAGTCATTGGTGTGCATCTGAACCCACCTAGTGACCAAACCATGGCGCTTGGTTTTTTAGCTCAAGGAAGGAGTATCGCTGACCCAATTGGTATCAGTGGAAGTAATAGATCTACACCCATGAGATACGATTTTTCATTTCCCACTTCTATGGCTATACATACTATTCCAATATTTGGAGGAATTTTTGGACAAGGAGAAAATATACAAGGCTTGGGTAACATGTTGGGGAGTGGCGCAGGACACACATCTAGCAGCAGCACAATCTCGCAGATGATTGACACGTAATTTAGTGGGACATTGGGACCCTAGGTGTGACCACTTCAATCCCATTACTAGCTACTGGTGGATCTGGATGTGGAACTAGTGGATCTGGAGGTGGAACTAGTGGATCTAGAGGCACAAGACCTGGTAGATCTAGTGGATTCGGCAAGGGAGGAAACACCGGAGGAAGTCAAGTAACTGGATCAGGAGGACATGTGCCCCAGCTACCCTCCTTAAGTCTTCTTTGAGATGTCTTTACATTTACCAGATTACATGGGTATTGAAGATGTTGTGGAGCACATTCACAAGTGTGAGTTACTATGGCACGCAAAGGGGATCACAACCCCAGAACGGAATGCCAGTCAGTTTGCAATGATGTCGTAAGGACGGGCGCATAGCTGGTATAGGAAGTATGACCCCCATCAAACGGTGGTAGATTACACCGCATTGAAAAAAAAATATTCCTATCAGAATTCCACATCCCTGAGTTTGAATAGAAGAGCATCAGCGCCCTTAAGGAAATTCAGCAGGGAATGGTGGAGAGTGTGCGGGAGTATGACACATGGTTTAAGACTCTCTTGTCAAAATTTTCATATGAAATTCACCCTTCACATCATGCTCAATGGTTTGTTGGAGGGTTGATAACCCCATTTAGAAGAGATTTATCTCATAAGACTTTCATAAACCCGTGCGAGGTGTTGGAAGCTTCTTTGTACGCCGAAGCTATTGGAAGTGTTGATACTGGTGTTAGCCCATTCCTGGAAGCTCAAATCATTGTTATGGCTAAGCAAATAGAAAATTTATCTGTGAACTCAACTCATGAGACTCGCAATGGAATGTGGTGTACAAATTATGAGGTAGAGGGGCATGTCAAAGATAGTTGCCCCCAGAAGATAGTACGTGTTGTAGAAGTAGAATTTGAGATTTTTCATGAGGACCATGATGTTCGTAGATGTCCCTTGTTATAGTGTACAATTCAGAAGAATGTATCTTGTTACTGTAATATATTCACCTCTACAACCCATGATACAATAAATTCGTAACATATCCTCTAAAACTTGATTAACTCTTTCAGTCTGTCCATCCATTCCCGGATGATACACAAAATTGAAATTCAGCTTAGTTCCTAGAGTTGCATTAAGTGTTTGCCTAAATCTTGACGTCATTCTAGGATCTCTATCATATATGATTAATTCAGGTACTCCATGTAATCTGAAAATTTCATGTACAAATCTTTTAGCAAATAGAAGAGAATCATCCTTCAAATTACCAGCAATAAAATGTGCTACTTTTGTTAGTTTATCAACAACTACCAAAATAACATCATATGTATTTCTTAACATAGGAAACCCTTATATAAAATCCATGCTTATTACTTTCCATTTGTACTATGGTATGCTATGAGGATACAATAAACTAGCTGGGTGCATATGTTTATCTTTAACATGTTGACACTCTAAGCAATGTGTCACAAAATCAATAGCGTCCTTTTTCATCCCCTTCAAAAAATATGGTTGTCTTAAATTTGCAAGCATCTTTGTAATACCAGGGTGTCCCGAAAAAGGTGAATTGTGAAATTCTGCTAACAATTTCTTTCTTAAATCATTTAGCGAAGGTATGTATACTTTGTTTTCAAATCTTAAGATTCCTTTGTTGTCAAAGTGAAATCCTTTATACCTCACATCTTTTGGATCTGCAGCAAGTGTTGTTTTTTACTTGCTGAAAGTAAGAATCAGATTCCATAACACTTTTTACTTCATCCTTAAACTGAATTCTCAATGTTATAAGAGCAAAAATGTGCTTCTTACGACTTAGAGTGTCATCCACTCTATTATCCTTACCTTTGATGTAATTGATGTCAAAATCATATTGAGACAAAAACTCTAACCATCTTTGTTGTCTTGCATTTAGATTTGGCTGAGTGAAAATATACTTCAGCCCAAGATGATCAGTTTTGAATTCAAAAGGTTTACCAAGTAGGTAATTCCTCCAAACTTGTAGTGCATGAACAATGGAAGAAAGCTCTAAATCATGTGGAGCATAATTCAACTCGTGTAACTTTAGTTTTCTACTTTTGTAAGCTATGACATGATCATTTTGTAACAAAATACCTCCTAAACCTTCACCAGATGCACCCGTCACAACAATAAAGTCTCCATTAGGATCTGGTACCACTAGAATAGGTGTTGAAGTTAATTGTTCCTTCAAAGTTCTAAATGCATATTCACATTTCTCATTCCAAACAAACTTCTTATCCTTTTTCTGTAATGAAGTTATTGGTGCAGCCACTTTAGAAAAACCTTTTAAAAATTTTCTATAGTAACCAGCAAGTCCCATGATGCTTCTAACTTCATGTACATTCTTTGGTGCAGGCCACTCAGTTATAGCTACAATTTTAGAAGGATCTACAGTAATCCCATTCTTACTTATTACATGTCCCAAATAGTGCACTTATGTGTCATAGAAAGAACATTTAGATAGCTTACCATATAACCGTCTCTTTCTCAAAATTTCCAAAACATATCTTCAAATGCTCATGGTGTTCCTCAATACTTTTAGAATATATGAGAATGTCATCCAAGAATACGAGCACAAAAAATTTCCAAGTATTCTTGAAATATATTATTCATTAAATTCATAAAAGTTGTAGGTGCATTTGTTAATCCAAAAGGTAAAACTGTGAACTCATAATGTCCATACCTTGTTCTGAAAGTTTTTTTATGAATGTCCTCATCCTTAATCCGTAATTGATGATATCCAGATTGAAGATCTATCTTAGAATATACTGATGCTCCACGCATCTGATCAAATAGATTATCAATTCTAGGGACTGGGTATCTATTCTTGATTGTTTCTTTGTTTAGCATTCTGTAATCAATGCACAATCTAAGTGTTCCATCCTTCTTTTTCACAAATATTACTAGTGCTCCCCAAGGTGAAACACTTGGTCTAATCAAACCTTTAGACAAAAGTTCTTGCAATTGAGTCTTAAGCTCTACTAATTCTATAGTAGTCATTCGATATGGTGCCTTAGAAATAGGCTCGGTTCCAGGCTTGATTTCAATTGTGAAGTCAAATTCCCTTTTGGGTGGAAGACCTGGTAACTCTTCCAGAAACATGTCACTAAAGTTTCATAACAATCGGATATCGTTCCATGACATCGTTGTTCTCTTCAGTTGTTTCTGTAATTTTTACTACATATAAGGTACAACCTTTATTTTTGGCCTTTTTAAGTTGTATAGATGACAGTTTCCTAACAGAAATATCACGTTTCACACCCTGAATCTCTGTTGTTTTCTGCAAATCATCTAAACAACTAATATGTTTTTCAAAATAGTCCACTTTTTCCTTATGATCAGCTAACCAATTAACACCTATGATTACATCATAAGACCCCAAAGGTGCAACATAAAGATCAACTTTAGTGGAAAAACTAGGTAAGTCAAGGACTGGCTCCAAAAAGACACATACTAACTATATGAACAACATTGTTTCCATAATGTACAATCCATGTTTTATCCATGTTTCCATCTTTTCTTTTTAGTTTTGATGCTAATTTACTAGAAATAAAACATTCAGTAGCTCCGGTATCAAAAAGAATAGTTATAGGTATGCCAAATAACTTACCCAGAACCTCTATGGGCATGGCCTATTTTTCAGCCTACTTGTCAGCTACTATAGCGTGTATCTTGTGCAGTTGATTATGATCATCCTTTTTCAAAGGGCATTGGTTTACATAATGATCTTTGCCATAGTTATAACAGCCTCCTACAGGTCCCTTTCTAGGTTCGGATTTATTTCCAGCCCTAGGATTATCATTCTGACCTCCATAGGACTTCTGTCTGTTATTATTATTCTTGACAAAGTTATTCTGTGCATTACTAGTAGACTTATTTGTTTCTACTTTCTTATTATTATTAGCAGAAAACTTACTTTTCATTCTGAATTTCTTCCATGGTCCTTTCTTAGGTGCAAGAGATGATGAAGAGGAGTTGGGGACTTTCTTCCTTACTTCCTCTTTATGAGCAAGAAATTTCCTTCAATTTTTGTTCCTACCTAATGGCTTTTTCAACAACCCCTTCCATCGTGGTTGGGCTGTGAACATCCACCTCTCCTCCTATAATGGGATTCAATCCCATGATGAATTTCCGTATCCTGAACTTCTCGTCAGTTTGATACTGAGGTACATACTTAAGGAGTTTAGTAAACCACTCCCAATACTCAGTTACAGTTAGCTTTCCTTGAGCTAAGTTCTAGAATTCAGTCATTTTCTGATCATAATAAAGTTGCGGCAGCCAACGTTGCCTAAAGTAACCTTTAAATTGATCCCATGTGATATTAGTTTCATCTATGTTCAACTCAACCTTACGATTGTCCCACCATGAAGATGCCTCATGGGAAAGCTGATATGCTCCCCATATCACCTTTGTTTCTTCTGAGAAATTCCTTATTGCAAAGTACTTCTCCATTTCGCTGAGCCAATTCTTAGCTCCATCTCCTAATGTGGTGCCATCAAACTTGGGTGGGCTTATCCTTTTTATATCATTAGTGAGTTCAGCTGTTAGCCTAGCCTTTTTGTTCTCAGGTTGATCAGGTATGTTCACATTGTTATTATCAACACCTAAATTGGTGTTGTCCTCAAGAGGTGGCTGATTATTATTACCAGCATCTTCTTCCTCCTCATTTCCCATTACTTGTTGTTCAAGTACAGCCAAATGATCCCTTGTGTCCAACAGGGCAGCAAGGATCTCATCAATTTTTTGGGTAGTTGCTTCTCCTTCCTCATGTGGAGGATTATTTGCAACATTTCCTCTTGTTCTAACCATTTTCTGTTAACAAGAAAATTTAAGTTTCATCAGATTATGGACACAATAGGTCCAAGAGCTACAACCTTCATCTCTGATACCAAGATGTAACTTCCCATTTTAAGACTTTAGAAACAAGGGAAAAAAAAATTTAACACAATGTTCTCTATTCTAAATAAAACATCATTTAGAACACACATTCCATGCCAATCAATCTCATAACAGATAACCATATGCAGTTGTAATGACTCAATAATTTACCGATCTCTCATTCCATGACTCGGTTACAAACTGATCTCTCATGTTTGTTCTTAAAGTATAGAATACTTTATGTATACAATGTATACTTGGTTTTCCTACCCTATTCCAGGTACTGAGTGATCTGTTTAAAGAACCTATCTAAATATTTGTTACCAATATTCATCTGACATCATGTTTCTTTAAACTAGGTGACATAGGACAACGCAACCAACAACTTGTGATACTTTGGCCAAATATTTTCAACATATTGTTCATGTTACTATTCCTAGATGGCATACTCATCATTTCAGAATATGTCCTTCACCTCACTCTATTGTTATCTAGAATGTTCTTTACTGACTACCGTCAGTCCACTTGCCCAAGTTTTGACCCTAGCCCAGGTTAGCAACATAATTTGTTATAGGAAGACACTCACGATGACTTAGGGTAAATGGGCATACTCGACCAACCTAAGTCGACCAAATGTGCCAAGGTACCATGAGTCATAGAAAGCTACTCCCTATTCTAAACATGTTACTAACTTGACCTAGAGAGAAACTAAGTTCAAGTCCATATGTGTGTAGATCTAGATGAACAAATATGGAAGGGTGTTGCCACATTTCAACTACATCACTGTATCCTCGAGAAGCCCTTGGTCTTCTCAAAGGTACAGTCCTGTAGTTGGCGTGTGCCAACATCTGTTAGAACTAATTCATCATGATGTACATACCCCTTAGTGGTCATTAATTCATAATTAAATTGGATTAAGATTCAGATTGCAGCAACCATGCCTAATCCCTAATTCCAACATTCATTAAGTTTTATATCCATAATTAATCTGATTTGATATTAAGAACTTCATTAACTCATGTTTTCATTGATGTTCATTAACATGGCATAACAAGCAATTATCCCAAAAACAGGGCAGCAAACATCAAATGGTTAATTTTTAATGCAACCTAGTTGTCCAAAGAAGGTGTATCATCCACCTAGATTTAGCTAGTGTTTTTTTATAAACGAAGCATAAGGATTAAATATCATAACCACCATTCCTTTTATCTTTTATTATTTTGAGAGAGGAAGCTTCTTCCTCCTCATGGTTAGATGTTAGGGTTTATATAACCTTCTTATCATTCATCCCTCATATAGTTTAATTGTATAACAAATACATATTTCATTATTAAACTATAGTTGTTTAGATAGAGATCAACATCTTTTGCAACTTAATAAGTTTCACTATAGTAAGGGTGATTGTACTATCCCCTTAATCCAACTTATTAATTGATAATAGTAATACAAACAGATATAAAGAATATCAACAAGATAGCATTACTATTTCCATCATACAAAGTATAAGAGAATTTACACCACAATTTGGATTCAGTCTCCAAACCTTTCAATTCATCATGATTAAAATATACATTTACAAGACTATGCATTTTAGGCATACTGCATGTCAATCAACATTAAGATCATAAAAGAACATAACTTTTCTTTTTCAATACAACTCAAAAATGAATCGAAATTCTTTACAAAAGATCCAGACTTAAATAAGCCAATACATCATAAAAAAAATTTGCCTTCTTTTATCACTTACAATGTCCATCTGCAAAAATTGCTAGCACGGGTCAGTTCATTGAACTGAGCATGATAAGCACTAAGCATTAAAACGAAGTGCATTCCACTAATTGTTCCATTAAAACAACTCTGCTTTAATGAAACAATTAATAAGTATCATACAATTAAGCATAAGTAATAACAACCAGAAAAGAAGTACATTAATGAGTCTAAATTCACTTTTAATAAAAGAGCGCAATATAATCAGCAACAATTACATTATAACATATCATTTAATTGATCCAATCAATTGCTTTTTAAACAACCAACATATCTTGTCATCTAATTATTTCATAATTCATTCTGAATTGAAATACAAAATTTATCTTTACTAAGTAACAAAAAGAGTTACCTTTAGCATAGTACATATTTAGAATGATTCATCCCACAACTTAATCAAAAAGAAGAAGAATCAATACATACTATCCACCATTCATTAATCATCTGAAAGATAGAAATGGGTTCAGAAAGTACTCAACTGATTACCCACATAACTGCTTCAGTTCAAGGAAACTAATATAAGGATTCAACATTAAAGAGAGAACATCTAAAACAAGAAACCCAACTCAAATCGATAAGGGATAGATAATTAAAATAGTCTACTTATAAGCCTTAAATAAATTCTACATTATAGAAGATATCATCTATAGATCTAAAACCATTCATTCCAAGATAAGGGAAAGACTTACCCAAGGATGTTTTCTTCCTGTGTCCATCCAGGGAAGATTCATAACATGCTAGAGTGCTAAATGAGGAGTCCTTCCAATAAAAAAAACCAAATGGAGCATGACTCAGCCAAACAAAGTAATTGGTCTAACATGATTACGTTTTCCCTTCAACAGGACAAATTCAGTTGTTCACTATCCACATCAATACAACAATCGACTTAGTACAAAAATAGACTAAACAATCCATAAGGAAGTTTGCGTCTCATAAGAGTGGTTTCCCACTATTTCCTACAAGACAGAAAGGACAGAAAATTCAAACCCAAGAAGTCAAACAGGCCTAAGATAGTAATCACTCTATAGCCAAGAAGAGTCGAGCTACAGAGAAGTTTGATCAAATGAACTTAACTTTACAAAAATTATATGAAATTCAAATAGAAAAGATCCGATCAAGAATCCATTCACCATAGTATTATCAATTGAATTCCAATTTCTATTTCAAACTCAGAAGTTCTTTCACTAGTTCCCAAATGAGAATACAAAACCAAACCGACAGTTTATAGACAACAACACTTCTAGTTTCCCCTAAGAAATCAAACTTTATCGAACAACAAAATCAATACTAACCTGGTTCATCTATTCCACTTTATTTAAACACAAGTTCGAATAGAAAGGAGTACACAGTACAGACCCAAGGCTGAAGAACAAAATCTTGGACAAAAAAAATACTATCCACAAGAGAAATCCATTCTTTACTCCTTTTAAAGACCCATAAATTCATTCAAATGAATCTATAAGAGAGTACTAAAACTCAACACCAATATAAGATAAGCAAGTTTCTATAATACTCACGAGCTCAATAGAAACTGAAATCCCAACTACAAGGTCTTACACAACTCCATACAAAAGAGACATATAGTTCATGGTTATAATGAAGAAAAAATTATACGAAACAATCTCGAACCAGAGGTATTAAATCCAACCAACAAGATTCAGTAAACGAGATTATTCAACTCTTCTTTCTTTTAAAAACCCATAAATCAATTAAAAAGGATCAGAAAGAGAGTAAGAAAACCCAATACACGTTTAAGTCAAGCAAGGTCTCAACATTACCTCGAACTTGACTGAAATGGAAATCACAACAAAATGACTTTCATAGCTCCATCTAGTACATGAAGATCAAGACAGAGAAGGCAATTGTTCCCCTCAACTAACACAAGAAGAAGTATGCATACTGCATATCTATAAACTTCAAGAACCATTATCAACTGTTTCAAACGAGCTCTAATTCAAACCAAAGAGTAAGTAACAATACAATATTGAACCAAATACATTTCCATAAAAGGTCCATCCTCCTAACAAAATAGTCCAAACTATCAACAAGACGCGGGTTACCCCGAGCAGAGGAGAGTAGAAGATCCTCAATGTTTACACATCATCACATACTCAAGGTAAATGGTATAGTCTAGAACAGAAGTATCACAACCATTCCAAACTAAAGATGTGTCTAGGAGAAGTTTCCAAAAGAGACTTAATTCAAAACCATTAAATCGATCTCCTTTCGATCAGACAGTCCCGAATATGAATTCAAACCAACACAGCTTCGAGCACAAATTCAGAACAACACAAGCCTCGAATACAAGTTCAGAATGAAACAAAAAGCTTTAAACACAAGTTCAGAACAACACAAGCCTCGCATACGAATTCAATACTAAAAAAATCTTTGAACACAAGTTTAGAATAACACAAGCCTCACATACGATTTTAGTACTAAACACAAGGCTTTGAACACAAGTTAAGAACAACAGAAGCCTCGCATACGAATTTAGTACTAAACAAAAAGCTTAGAATATGAGTTCCACATGCATATTACCATTGAATTGGTGTAGAGAGAGAACATCCAATACTATCATTATCATGCAATAGATTCATACAACCAAGGAAGTAAATGACCATACAAAACATGAAAACATTTATCTCATGAGAGTAGAATTGTTTTAATGAAACATTTAGAAGAAAGCAAGAAATCTTAATGGGTAGAGCCTATCATGCCTGATAGTGCTTCTACAAATTCAAAGGAGACTTCCAGCTGAGCTGCCAACTCTTTTTCTCCTCCATGAAAGATCAAGAACCAAACATCTTTCTCTCCAATGCCTCATATACTATCCTTGGATTGAAAATAGACCAGAGAAACCAAAAATAGCCACAAATTAAAAGTCAAACTGCTGGTTCGAAGAACCAGATAGCTCCGTCTAGAGAAAAAATCACGAGGCATGCAAGACCAAACAACCTCCAACAAATCCACCTTCCTTGTTTCCAAGACGATTTGCATGCAAAATTTGAGGTTCATTAATGCAATTACTCCCCAATCTCCCTACTATATCTCCTTGCCACCGCCTCCTAAAACTGGCGAATGTTATTTCCACTTCATCATGCATTTCTAACTTTAGTGAAGACTCCACGTATGCTTCCACTAAGTTTACTTACCTCTGCCAAAACTGGCAGTACTTCCCATTTATTCAACAAATCAAATCAAATAAATTCCTTTAGAACCGTCTCCAAAATGCCATGCGACCCTAGGTTCCCTTTCAATAGTTTAGAATAGATTTACCCAACTTAGGTTATAACCTTAGGTTTATTCAAAATCATTTAATAAGTAATTTCCACCTTAGGTTAGATCAAAATTACCAACCACATAGTATTAGGTATTAGGTTAAAATAGCCTAGCATTAACTTAGCTATTTCTCCTTTATTCCATTTAGCACAACAACTTAGGTTAGGACACCTTCCCAACAAAATTGAATATGAAACTTAGGTTAGATTGTAACCTGAATAAGTAGACATAGCTAGGAAGTAGGTACATTTACCTAGTTTTAGAATACCATTAGGTTAATCCCTTAGGTCTAGGATTTAGATTCCCTTCATAGTCATGAAGCAAGCTTCGTTCTTCTTACGCTATTCAATGTCTTGAAGAGGTCAATCCCAAAGATCCAAGCACAAACATACAACCGAATGCATGCACGATCTTACAAGATCAAATAATTTGTAACATACAAAGTTCAGTCTGCTACGTCTCTCAAGCTTATGATTGTCAGTTTACCATTCAGTCTAGTGAGGAGATTTAAAACATTCTTTGGATCACTAGAATTGATCCAAGGATGATTCAGTTAAAAGAGATAAGTTTGCAATTCTCAAAACCAGATTGCAACTCACCTATCAGAAGTGAATATGGATTCTGTACAAGCCATATCATTTTATTTTAATGAATCCAAGAGCAGAAATGATTTATCCTTAACAATCATGATCTTCAACAATTAAGGAAACATGCCTCATTCAAGAAAATCACATGCCAATGCTTGTAATGCAAAAGATAAATATAATAGTTTGGCAAAGGTGTTACAATATGTGTGCTCAATCAGGGATCCAGAGGTAATCCATCCCACTGAAGGAGTTATCCTATTTGAGGATGCTCATTCCTTAAGTGACACCACCAGTATATCATGTGATAATTGGGCACATTGGACCTATGAGTTAATTGTATGACATTTGAGAGGGTCAGTGACAAAGGTGACAAAGGCATGTATAGTATGGCACCTAGGGGTAAAGGAGCTACCTAAGTACTCAGGAGGAGCCTTCCCTGAGGTCTTTTTACAGGATATGGAAACTTAATGGAAGAAAGAGAATGAATGAAGAGGGATGTTAAGTTATGTCCTACTTGGAACTATTACACATTGGTGGGCAACACATCAGGATAACCTCTTAGAATGGCGCGAGGTGAGATTTTCCCTCTCTGTAAGGTTTTGTAGGAGAAATGTGCCCACGGCTATAAAAGACTACCATGGTAAAGAGACCGCTTCCTCCCATATCCAAGCATGTGAGATATCCTATATGGGAAGTGCATAAGTATTGCCACCTTCATTATGGGTTCACAAGTTGTATTCCACCCTACAAGGTTGTGCGTATGCATGGTACATTCATTCTGAGACATGCCACTAGACAAGGAATTGGCAAGGGTTAGTGGTTGATCTCATTCAAGCATTCGAGTATCGAAGTACAAATCCATCAGTATATAAGGCATTGCAGGTTGTCAAGTGCCTTACCATTAGGGATAGTGCCATGGAAGAAGATACACTACTGGAGTTACTAGGTGAACCTGGCCTAGAGGCACACTTTGAGGAAGAAGAAACAGAAGAGATACAACTTAAGCGCATGTGTTTGGAAAAAGAAAAAGGAAATAGGTGTATGTTATTGATGGAGAAGAAGTAGAAAACTTAGATGTTGACCATTCTTTGGGGACATGCAAGGTGTTAGATAGTTCTGATGAAAGAGCACATGCCTATCATGAACCTTTAAGGAAAAATAAGGTTAGCATCGGCTCAGGAGAGGAGCCTAACAAGGCTATCATTGGAGACTATTGGTTGAAGAAAGAAGTCTCTAAAATCATTGATCTTTTATGAGAGTTTTAGGATTTATTTGCATGTGAGTATCATGAACTTAAAGGTGTTCACCATTCCTTGGGGGAGATGAGGATAAAGCTGAGGAAGGTACACACCCAATCAAGAAAATACCGTACCAGATGAATCCAAATTTGTGTGTAAAGGTCAAAGAGGAAATAGACAAAATGATAGCATTAGGTATTATCGAGGTTGTTGAAGAGTCAGAATGGATAAGACTAATAGTGGTTAGTATCAAGAAGGACAAAAGGATAAGGATTTGTGTTGATTACATGGATCTGAATGCAATGTGTATCATTGATCCTTTCCCAACCCCATTTACTGAAGAAATTTTATAGGGAGTGGTAGGACGCGAGGTAAGGATCACGAAGGAGGACCATCATTACATGGTATCGCATTGCACAACTATTTAGGTTGCAGCCCATGCCCTCAGACTTAGAAGATATTGCAGTGTTTCTCAAAATGGGTGTGGTGCCATTCGGAATGAAGGCCTTGGAGAAGAAGAAGTTGGACATACGCATCGCGCCCTACATGCTAATTAGTGGAGATCTATACAAAATGGGTCATGATGAGATTATATGCCAATGCATGCTAGAACATGAGCGCATTATAATTATGGAAGAGGCGCATGGTGGGATTGCAAGAGCACACTATACGGGAAACGTAATTGCATGGAAGATTCTACTCATAGGGCTCTAGTGGGAGACCATTTATCAAGATTACAATGAGTTTTGTAATGCCTATGATCATTGCCAATGCCTTGGAAAACTTGGAAAAAGGGATGAAATGCCCTTGTGACCAATAACCAACGCGGAACCATTTGAGAAATGGGCTATTGACTTTGTCAAACCAATCTCACTAGTGGCACAAAGGATTGGTTCGCAGTATATCCTCACTTGCACTGATTATTTGAAAAGGTGGGCAGAGGCATCACGTATAAAGGATTGTATAACGACTATAGCTGCTAGATTTTTATGGGAGAACATAATTAGCCGGTATGGATGCCCATTGATTTTAACAAGTGATATAGGTACGCACTTCCTCAATGAAACAATCAAGATGATGTTATCAAAATTCATGGTGGCCCATCAAAAAACTACTCCCTATCACCCTCAAGCAAATGGAACTGTTGATGTGTTTAACAAAATAATTAGCTACACGTTGAATAAGATCTGTGATATTGGTAGACAGGATTGGGATGAAAAAGTATCAGCCATTCTTTGGGCATATAGGACAACCTACAAGAGGTTGAATAAGGCCACACCATTTCAATTGGTGTTTAGCAAGGAGGTTTTCCTACCAATTGAATTCATGTTACCTTCTCTGCGTATAGTGCACGCAGGAGGATTAGATGATGAACAAGTGCTAGAAGAAAGAATTGACAAGCTAATGCAATTGGAAAAAATATGATCACTCGCCAGGTAGAGCCAGAAGGTGGAAAAATAAAAACAAAAGGCATGGCACGATCGTCACATTAACAACAAGAATTTTGAGGTTTGGCAGATGGTCTTAGTATATGATTCAAAGTTTTTGCGCCATCCTAGGAAGTTGAAAGTCCATTGGTTGGGTCCCTACATCATCTCGTACATCCTTTATTCAGGTGTGTGACAGTTACAAGCACTAGATGGGACTAGATTGCTAGGACATTTTAATGGGAGTAAGCTGAAGTGATACTATAAATAAGTCTTCTTGGTGTTTTTAATAAGGTAGTATTGCCAATTAGTTTAGGATTTCCTTTAATGCATTTTTTTATTTCCTTGTGTTTCCCTTTCTCGTTATTGTTTTGTGTTACACCTTGGGCACTGGTAATCTCATTACTTTTTGAAGGTTGTAAATGTGTAGAGGATTGTGCATCATTTTAGCGTGGGGTGAAGTAAGGTGGAAGAAAGTGCAAAGTGTGAAGAACTAGGAAGGATTGCGTTGAAAATCGTGGTTGAATAGCCCTAGGAAAGTAAGTACATGAGAGGAAAAGTGAAAAAGGATGGTTGGTGTCAGGATAAGGCTACATTGTGGATCCACATACAAAAGAGGAAGAAGCGCAAAAGTAACACGAGGTAGGTGAGAGCAAAAATCATGATGGAAGTACCTTCGGTGCAAGTGATGCACACACAAGAGTCTCCTGTCAAGATGGATTCATTATACACCAGAAGGTTGGGGGATTATCCATTCAGGATTGGGTGCGTGAAGTTAAAGCACTAAAGTCAGGTTTTGTTGACAAATCCACATTAAGTGTTGAAGTACGGTGGTAGGTAAGGTAGAATTTAATGTTAAAAAGTAGGAAAAACTATAAATAGAAGGTTGGACACTTCATTTTTTTACTTTATGAATACAAGAAGGAAGAAATTTTGTAGACTAGGGTTTCCAGAATTGATCCGTGTGAAGAAAATTTGGATAAATTTAACCGTGAGTGACTACTTTGGATCCATAAACTAGGGGGGAATAGTTCACAGGCATGGAGAGAGTTGTGGAGAAGCATCGTCTTGTGAAAGGGATATTCCAGCAAGGGTTTGGTAGCTAGAGCATGAGTTGGAAAGAAGTTTCTTCACAAGTTCGAGATCTAAACTCAGAAAGGATAGAGAAGCAGAGCAAGAGAAGTTGAAGTGCAAAGATAACCTACACAATGACACCTAAGAAACCAGCTCTAACACCTAAAAAGGGAAAGGGCAAGGGAAAACTACAAGAAACCACCGTAAGTACAAATGAAGAATGGTATGCAGAAATGCAATACCTAGATGGGGTTTTGCTTGGAAATGAGTGGGAGTCCCATTTAAGAAATATGATAGTAAGTAATTATAACCATCACAAAAACACAACTGAAAAGGAAATGGCGATGGAGTTAGTGCGTCTGACAAACAAGAGGACACCAAAAGGGTTACCCATTTATAGCGATGAAGTAAAAGAGAAGTTGGAAAAGGTGGGATTGTTGCAACTCTGTGAGTTACCCTACTTTGGGAATCCTGAGTGCCTCTATCAGTGGTTGATGTCGTGCGTACATGAAGATCACTTTCACTTTACAGGGCATAAGATGTGCGTAACTCCTCAACTGATTTCAAAATTCACAGGTCTCATCTGTGAAGGACAAGATATAAAGGACAACCTTTGTGACAAAAAAGGCATCAAAGTAACCGTCGCCACATATGCATACAAGAAGGGTTCAAGGTACTTTGATATTGTGGATATCCAAGATCCGGTGATGAGAATAGTCACATGCCTGGTAACAAAATTCAATGACCAAGAGAGGTGGATGCAAGTGAACAAGTCATGGCTCAATGTCTGCATAAGGATATTAAAGGGTGCCATTTATAAATTGTCTGCATACATTGAGGATGAGATCATCAGTAGTGCGCAGGAGGGTGATAAGATAATTTTCGGCAGTGTCCTCTTAACTATTGTATTTTCAGAGATTGGAGTGCCAGATGCGGCAGACAAGTTCATATGGGAATACCCCTCACCCACAAAAATATTTAAAATATATACTTGCGATAACATGACGGCCATGCATAAGGCGCATCTTGAGAAATGGTATACGCACTTAAGGAATGTGTTCAGGGCAGAGTGGAGGATCCTAAAACAACTGCCAAAGCTCAAAGAAGGAGAATCTAAATTCACAGTATACCAACACTTCTACATTGGCAGATTTAGGTTGGTTGATGAAAGCATGAGCCCACTGTTTAAACTTCCATTTTCTTTCACCACTCATTACTTTCATGCGGGGGTAAAAAGATTCAAGGAATCCAAAAAGCTGAAGTTTGACCTTGGAAGTATGGATTGGGACCATAGGGAGATGCGCAGGACATTGGTCTACCCCAACAAGCATGTGTACGTGTCGCATGAAGTTCAGATGATAAAACACATGACTTTTCCTATTGCAGGGGGGTCAGCACCACGTGTATACCTTCACAGAAGGCCCAAGTTTGAGAAAGGCACTTATCTTGAGAACGAGATAGCTATACCTGAGGAACTAACAGGTAGGAAGAAGACCATGCCCAAGAAAAAGGAGATGGAAGAGATAAGGAAGAAGGCACAAAGTGTCCAAGATACTCAAGTGGTGGGTGCCCCAAGAACAAGTGCTAGAACAGGTACTTACACGCGCCGGAAGAGGTCTCCAGTTAGAGAGGAGGCGCCTGAATAGGAAAAGCTTATTGTAGAGGAGAAATCACCGGAGGAGGAGGAAGAGAAAGCAGAATCTCCTATACTAAAATCCCCAGTTAGGAAGAAATAGAAGGTGATGGAGGAATCTGACTCAGAGGGAACAAAGAGCTTGGAGAAATACATGTGTGAGAGGGGTGATGATGAAGAAGATGAACCTGAAGGGGACTAGGAACCACTTTTTTTAGCGTGCACGATTCGAAAGAAGAAGGTGAAGGGGAGAAGGATGACTACCACTTTATGCGAAGGAAGGGAAGCCAAGAGGAGGAGGGCACCTAGGACATGGGAGGAAGTGAAGAGGTTAGCATGAAGGGTCAAAAGACTCCAAACCTCATGCATGAGCAGATAAGCAAGGCAACAGAAAGAGAAGCAACGAAAAATATTGAAGCCTTGGTAGAACAAGAATTGGAGTGCAGTGCTGAAATAGTGATGAATGAGGATAAGGAAGGAAGCGTAGGAAAAGACAACGGCAACACAAGAGGCCCAATCTAATAGTAATTGTTCCTAAGGGAACATGCATAGGAGGAAGGTGCATGGAGATCAAAACACCAAGAATGGACTACATTAATGATCACAACAAGGTGTTGTGCACGTGTTTCTAGAGCATAGTCCGAATAGATTAAATCTTGGCAATGAAGTCATTTGATGAAGAAGGTGCATACCCTAGGATGAGGAAAATGCTTTCTTGGGCAATTAGTCCCACATCGACGAGCCATAGTTTGAGGTAATCCAAGGAGCACTAATGAGTATTCCTAAGTCAAAAGGAGATAACCCCTTAGTGAGCACTAAGTAAATTTTGGATGAACAAGTCTGCAATGCTCTAAATAAGGTCTCGGTTGAGCTGGAAGCCAAGTTATTCAGAGGGAATAACAGGGTAAAATTTCTAGAGGCAGAGCTAGAAAAGAGGGAAGGAGAGCTAGAAGAGAGCACCAAGAACTTGAAGCAAGAGGAACTAATTAGTGCGCAGTTAAAGTGTGAAATTAGGGAAGAAAAGGGAAGGGTGCAGGAGGTATACAAGAAGGTATAATTCATCACAGATGTCATTGTTTTGAAGCATCCAGACCAAGCACCACCCGCGCAAAAGTATGGATCTTCCCTTGAGTTCCTTGAAGACTTAATGTGCATCCTCAATATGGAGAGGCAACCTCTAGCCTTAGAATCTATGAAAGAGATAGCAGCATGCATGGAGAAGGAGGAAAAATTAAAGGTTGTAGCAATCATTTCCGAGAACAACAAGGTGTTTGCTGATGTGAAAATTGCTACCGATACTACTGAGGCCGCGTATGATAGTTGCGTAGACAGAGATAAAGTGGCGAGCATTCTGGTCGCCAATCATGAGGTAGATCTCAAGGAATTCCAAGAGAAGAATAAAGGGAACAGAGCAGAGTGGGAAAGGATCCTGGCCAAGGTCAAGAAAAATTCAAAAGCTATTGAAACCTTACGAGGCTCAATTAAAAACTGGCTAAAGGAGTTGTACCCATAAATTATAAGAAGGATGGATGAGCTTGAAGATGTGGGCAAGGAATTTGAAGTAATGGTTAAAACATTTAACACTAGAGGAAAGGGATTGGGTTTGGAGAAAGTAAGCACCCTAGTCAGAAACCTCTACCAGAGAGCACAAAATGAAGTCGATGCCTGGGACAAGTTGGAGGCCAACTTGCAAAGAAATTTTCCTATCTTGTTGTAATAATGACAACACTCCCCCATACTTCATTCAGTTTTTTTTTTCCAAGGCGTTAATCCTATTGCAATTCTTTCTTTAAAGAAGTGTTCCCACGGGTGGATAACATGTAAAGTGTGGTTGATGTTGGGCCCCTAAAATGTTGATTAAGTACACAAAGGTGCATGGGCACGCAAGGCCTAAGTTGAAGGGTGGGCACGCAAGAAGAAGGCGCACAAGGAAGGGCTCTAGGAGGGTTTTAGAAGAACTCGTGTTACATGCCAGTAGAACAAGGTCTCATGACTTAGATGTCTTTAGTGTTTTAGGTAGAACACGAGAAAAGCATGACCCGACTGCACATGCAGAGTGGATAAGGTGTCATCCTGGCGACAGTCTGGCCTAGGAAGGAATATGGCCTACAATGGAGGATTCTAGAAGGCCATCATAGCAAAGAGTGGAGAGCTCAAGCTTGGAGGAGCATGTGCCCATGGAGGACCACATTAAGACACTTGGTGTCAGATCTGAGGCTACAGAAGGATGAGTTGGCACTTCGGGGTGCCTATAAATAAAATCACCTGTAGAAGGAAATGGTTTGTGTGTGGGTGTTGATAGAGTTGGTTAAGAATATAGAGAGTGGAACTCTGAATAAATGGTTGCAAGGATTTTGTTGGGTTGGGTAGATAAACTATAGGAGATGGATGTATCACGGGGTTGGGGTTATAAAATTTATTTTTGGGAGCTAAGGAATGTAGATCCAGTTATGATGTATGACTTCATTCTACCATATTGTGATGTTCTCTAATGAATCTAATGGATGTCATGAGGTTATCAACTTATTTGAATATGATCATTAATGATTCGGATACATCCTTATATCTTCATAGTTTTTTTTCATGTATGATGCAGCCTAGAATTTACCAAATAACACCCTAGACGCGCTGGCGCATCACTCAGCCTAGATTGAGTGCTCACTCCAAGTGTGCAAAGGTACAATGTCCCTCTTTATGGTTGTTGTATCAGGATGTTAGCATGATGAAGGTAGAAACATATAGATCCATAACTAATCCCTCATTCTACAAGGCATGTCATATTCAGATCTAAGAAAGAACAAGCTTAAACGATAATCATGATTGAATCAAGAACATGCACTACTCAATTACACACAGAAATGACACTTAGATTCAACCAATAACTTCTATCTATTAATAACCACAGAAGCTCCTTACAATAATGGCATTCTATACCAATGTGTGCATGGATCTGATACAATAATCCAGTCATATGCACATATCTCTCTATGCTTACCTCTTACTCTCTGCATATACCTATATATCTCTCTTCTCTATCTCATGTATATCTATATATATCTTACTAAGTGCTTCACATCATTTATATAGGGTGGGGACTTGCCCTTCACTGCTTATCTATTCCAAAAATAGGCCACATGCTATTAATAGCCACACATCATTTACAGGCATAGCCACACATGTAAGTGTGCTATCTATAGACCTCTTACAGTTAACTGAAGTGACAATCCTATTCTTAGCTCATCTCCATGCAAAACACTTCAATCTAATCCTCCAAAGATAGACAATGCGTGGTGTGCACATCTCTACATTTTTGGTGTGTTTCGCACACCATCTTCTAAAAATAGGTCTTCATGCTCAAAATCGACTAAGTCCTGAATGCTGAACTTTCCCTCCAAGCACGGGTTCTTCCTGTCCATTCATGCCCTTAAACCTGGCCTTTTTTCCCATGCGCAGACTTCTTGTGTGAGTTCTGTCAAGTGTTCTCTGATCAACATTACCCCACACTAATCTCATTGTCACCCTGAAAATGGGTATCTCCAAAAATTGAAGTAAAGAATGTTGAATGGAAAGAATAAGAAAGAATGTAGATGAATAAAGAATGTTTTATGAGGCAGCCTCCATTGTATCAGTTTGAAGGATCAACTCTGGATACTCTTCCTTTATTGCAGCCTCCAAAGCCTACCACTCGGTGAATGCTTTCTCTGCCTACTCTGGTACGTCCACAATAATAGACTCCAGTTCATCTTGGGTAACTTCACCTTTTTCATTCTGCAATACCAACATAATGCTAGACATTGCAGTATGTTGTCCTTCCAGCGCATCCATCTTTTGTGTGATGAGTTTCCCAAGCTCATCTAATCATTCCTTGTGTGGCTCTTGTGTTGCTGCTAGGGCCTCGCACTTTTGCTTTACGAGTGTTAACCACTCTGCGCGGCCCAAGGTATCATCCTTCATAGCCTTCTGGACTACATCATCTTCTTCCAGAGTCTTTACCTTGATCAACACCTCTAGAGTTGTGCATATATTTAAGGCATGATCCACCTTCTTCAATTCTTCTTGGAGCACTTGCAGTAAGCCTTCGTATGATGCAATCTTTCTAGCTACTACAGCCTTATCCCTTTCTACCTCTTTTTCAGGATTCCTTGGCGCTGGCATGCACAGAGGTTCATCTTTAAGCACCAGGTCCACCAAATTTCCTACATAATGTATCACTGAGGGAAACATCTGTGGTACCTTGGGCTCCAAGTGTGGCCTAGCTCTTATGACATTGTCTCCAATCTCCTCTACGATGTTGATAAATACTTCATTCTTCTTCTTGTGCTAAGTCCCTCTCTTGGGTTAGGTGCACTATCACTGCATCCTTCATCTTTAACTCCTCACATAGTGCTCTGATTGTTGCAACCTTGTCCACATTTCTTCTTGCAACTTTAGTAGAAACCTTCACCAATGTTTGCTGACCTACTCATCTGACATGACAGTAGGCTTTACTATCATATGTCTAGCTTGGGGTGCCTTCTTCAGCCATCTCAAAATGCATGACTCTTCACATACATCAAATTCAGGCTCATCCATGTGGGTATGCATTGACCATGAGAGTTGCTTTCGAGTGCGCACAGTCACCATATCCCCATCCATTAGTTCCCAGCCAAATAAATCCTTTTGTTCTACAGTGCTTTGGAACCATGCGCGGATGATTTTTCCAGTGTCCTCTGCATAGCCCATGATTGGTGCACTGTGTTCCCCACTCATCCTCTTCAATCTAGGTCCCTTGGGAATTGTAGCTTCAAGGTTAGGAGTCTATCCCATTACACCTTGAGCAGTCACATGCACGGATCCAGAGGTTTCCTTCTCTCTTTCTTCTCCATCCTTCATCTCTTCATCTTTCTGCTCTTCCTCATTCTGTGGCTCATCTTCTTTCTCGAATGGGGTAGGAGATGCATGCTCGCTCTCCCCTGATTCCTCTGCTTCTTCATCTAACTTCAAATTTCTTCTCCTTTTTGGCTCAGTGGTCTCCTTGTGTGGAGAGAGACGAGGTGATTTCCTTACCGTATGTGGGGTTCCACCTTGAGTCCTTGTGCATCTAAATACTCTCTTAAATCTGTGCTCCCCTACTCAACCTCTGTATCTTCCTTTTCATCCTGTCCCTGAGGTGGAGTGGTCATGTGCTGTGACTCTTCTCTATCATATGGTTGCTTTCTTCTGCACTCCAAGCCTCCACTATCTTCACGCTCCTCTTCTTCATCCTCTACCTCAACAGTTTCTATTGGCCTTTGCACGGGTATGTTTTCCATTGTGTGCTTACCCTTCGGTGGCCCTGGGAGCATGAATTCATTCTCCACATACTTATTGTTCTCCATCTTGGGCTTTAGCTGAAGATATACTAATGTTGCCCCTACATCTGCTACAGCCAGACTTATTGGCTTAATATTCAACACCTCCGAAAAGAGCTTCTCGTCATAGGCACTTCTTCCTGGATACACATACTTCTTCCTCAACATGTGGTAGTCACAGTCTACCTTATCTGCATTGAATACCAGTCGGTGCGTGTCTGTGAATCTGTGAACAGATGCTTGGAAATACCTTGCAGTGAATGTGTAAGGAAATTTACACCAAGGGCTCCAGACTCCATCTCTCATTGGGAAGCATGCAATGCAGAAATGCTGATATACAGCAAACTGGACTTGTTTCCCCACTACCAATGGTAGGTCCTTTGGGATGTGCCACTCTTCTCCAAATGCCACGTGGAGCCTGTCGTACCATTTCTCCACCCTATGCTTGATGTCATCTGTTATGGACCCTTTACATAAGTACTTGCTGAACCTTTCAGCTGGTGACTTATTCTCCATGGGGTATTCCCATACCTTTTCCTTCAGCCCATCTGGTACTCCAATTTCCATGAATACTAGTGATAATAGAACAGCCCCAAAGCTGATCTTCCCTCCTGTGTGTGCTTCCTTGACTATCTACTCTGTAATGTAGCCTACAATATTGTAGACTACTCCTTCTGACATTTTTCATGCAACATGTAACCACATAGTATTTACCTGTGACCACCGCTCTTGATCGTTCAACTTTGTAACAAGGTGTTGCTTGCTTGCACAACCAGACAGTTCTTCAATTTGTCTATATCCATACCACGCGGACCCTTCAGGTACCCCAACTCCTGTCTG
Organism: Taxus chinensis; assembly: GCA_019776745.2. Lineage (NCBI taxonomy): Eukaryota > Viridiplantae > Streptophyta > Pinopsida > Cupressales > Taxaceae > Taxus > Taxus chinensis. The sequence continues at coordinate 715,465,448 of CM034153.1, read as the reverse complement.
GTCTTTAAGATCATGGCTTTATCTATGAGATCATTCTTTATATCCTCCCCTGTGGCCTTCAAACCTATCACTGATGAGATAAGCACAGATGAGATTCTAACTCTGCATCCTGCAAAGTAGAAGAATTCCTCATGCACTCTGCTCATGAGCCACTGGTACAAGGGCTCATACTTCCTGAAATATGGAAGCTCATATAATTGGTAGACCCCAATTTTCTTCAGAAGCTTCTCACCTGCATCATCATAAACTGGCATGTCATCTGTCCGTACATTTTTTCATCCTCATAGTGAGCAAGGAATCAAGCTCCTTCTTGTTCTCTGAAGTCCTGTGATTGTATTCACTTACTTTTCTCTTTCTGATGTGTGAATCCCATTCCTGACCAATGATGACTCCTTCTAGATATTGCATTTCTGTAAAATTGCTTTCAGGTGCCATCTCTTCCTCCTCAATGACCACCTTCTTCTTTCCTTTTTCTCCTGCTGTAGCTACCTTCTTGGGTGCCATTTTTACCTTGCAATCATCTCCTCTTTAACTCTAAAATTTACAAATCAAACCCTAGCTCGATTCAATCATGCCCTAGGTGGAAACTTCATGCCCTAACTCCTCTCTATCACCTTGCTTCACTCAAACCCTTCACCACTGGGGACACAAGCTTCTTTTCACACAGATCTATTTGTCACACTTGGTTTCACACCCTTCACACTTTAACCCGATCACTCGGCTCTTCACACTTAGCTCTTTCCTCAAATACTCCTAGTCGCAATGGTAAAAATGAATTCACATCCCATCCCTATATAATTTTCAAATTTTGATGCATTTATTGCTCCTTCACCTACCAAATATCCTCTCATTCATTGACCAAATTCATTCATTCCACACGGTACATCTTCATGCACCCAGCTATAACCTTCTAGCATGCCTTCCTACCCTCTGGTCACAGACTTCTCTTCAGCACATGCCCTTGTGCCTGAGTACCTCATCATTGTACCTTCTCCTGGTAGTTATCATGGCCTCTACTTACCTCACGTTATACTGTCCTTTCATTCATCTCCATCCTTGGTCACTTTTGAGAAGCAATCTTCTTTTGACTTAAAGCACACCCATAGCAGCTTATTCCTTTCACCTTTCAATTCCCACAGTCTTGTTCTTGGATAACTACAACCACCCCACACTAAAAGTATGTGCAGTCCTCTGCATAAACATTCTTCACATAGTAATCAGCTTCATGCATGCAAACATGCTTATTACACAATAACAACAACTAAATTGACAAAGCATAGTGACAATGAAGGAAATACATTAAGGAAATACATAATGGAAACCTAATCTAAATGGCAATGTTGCCTTATTACAAACACCAAGAAGACTTATTTATAGTAGGGCTTCAACCTACTCCCGTTAAAGTAACCGGGTAGTCATGTTCCATCAAGTGCTTCTAACTGACAAGCACCTGATTCAAGTATGTAAGTGATGACATACGGCCCCAACCAATGTACTTTAAGTTTTCCTGGATGGCGCAAGAACTTAGAGTCATAGAGAAGTACCATTTGTCCAATCTCAAACTTCTTATCCCTTATGTTTCTGTCATGCCATGCTTTCTACCTGGCCTTTTCCTGCTTCTGACTCCATCATGCTATGGCTCATCACTCATCCAGTTGAATCATCTTCTCAATACACTCTTCTAAAGCCTGCTCATCATCTAGACCTCCAGCATGCGCAATGCACAAAGAAGGTAACATAAATTCTATAGGGAGAATGGCTTCTGGCACCAAACACCAACTGAAATGGTGTGGCTTTATTCAATCTCTTATAAGTTGTTCTATATGCCCAAAGAACAGCTGACACTTTATCATCCCAATCCTTTCTTCCAACATCACAAATTTTTGTCAATGTCTGGCTCAAAATCTTGTTGAAAGCCTCAGCAGTTCCATTTTCCTGAGGGTGGTAAGGTGTAGTCTTATGGTGGGCAACCATAAACTCATCTAATAGGATCCTGATGGTTTCATTTAAAAAGTGTGTACCCCTATCACTTGTCAAACTTAAAGGACATCCATATCTTGTAAGAACATTCTCCCATAGAAACCTAGCTGTTGTAGCTGTTGTACAGTCCTTCGTAGGTGCTGCTTCGGCCCACCGTGTGAGATAATCTGTGCAAGTAATGATATAGCGTGATCCAGTCCTACGCGCGGCTGGTGAAATAGGTCCTACAAAGTTGATGGCCCATTTCTCAAATGGTTCGGCACTGATAATAGGTCTCAGTGGCATTTCATCTCTTTGTCCTAGTTTTCCTAGGCACTGACAATGGTCACACACCTTACAATATTCTTTACAGTCTTTATACAATGTCTCCCACCATAATCCAGCAAGTAGGATCTTCCAGGAAGTCACATCACCTGCATAATGGCCTCCTGCAATACCACCATGGGCTTCTTCCATAATATCCTTGCACTCATGCTCTAATACACAATGGTGTAATACTTCATCTCTGCCTAACTTGTATAGGTCACCACTGATCAACATAAATGGTGTCACGTGTATAGCAAGTTGTTTCTTTTCTAATGCCTTCATTCCTTCTGGTGCCACACCAGTCCGTAGAAAGACAACAATGTCTTCTAATTCTGATGGCACACATTGTAACCTATATAACTGTGCATCTGGCATGGTTTCTTCAATTGTCTATGCTTCCTCCCCTGAGTTAATTCTAGATAAGTGGTCTGGTCTAGAGTTACTCTTCCCTGGCTTCACCACAACTGTGAAATCAAACTCTTGAAATAGGAGTACCCATCTACAGATGCACCCTTGTAAGATGGGTTTGTTCACCAAATACTTCAATGCCATGTGATCCATATAGAATACAAATGGTGTAGCTAGAAAATACTGTCAAAACTTGTGCAATGCATAGATCATGGACAAAGCTTCGCACTCTGTAGTTGTATAATTCTGTTCAGCAGGAGTCAGCTTCCTACTAGCAAAGTAGATAGGATGATCACAATACCTTCTCTAGGTTGAGCTAACACAGTGCCAATGGCCATGCCAGAGGCATCCACATGTACATGAAATGGTTTGTCCCATGAAGGAAAATGTAGGATAGGCATGGTAGTAAGTTTCTCTTTCAATGTTTCGAACGCGCGCTACTGTGATTCTCCCCAATAGAATGTACCTCTTCCTTTCAGTAACTCCTCCAGAGGTGTGGAAATTTTGGCATATCCCTTGATGAATTTTCTATAATATCCTGTGTGACCTAAAAATCCATGCACCTCACTCTGACTGGTAGGTGCTTCCAACCCTAAAATGACTGCAACCTTAGCTGGATCAACAAGCAATCCCTCCTTGTAGATTATGTGTCCTAACAGTATTCCAAAAGGTGTAGCAAATATGCACTTCTTGATGTTCAAAGAGATACTCAATTGTCTGCACCGGTCAAACATTAAGCACAGATTGTCACAGTGATCCTTAACAAGCCCATATACTGTCCAATCATCGAGGTAGACCTGTAAGAAGTTGTGAATAAAATATTTGAATGCCTGAACAACTATCCGTGAGAATACAATAGGTGCATTTTTCAATCCAAAAGGCATCACAGTATAGGAAAAACTACCCCATTCAGTAGTAAAAGTTGTCTTTTCTTGATCCTCCTGAGCAATCCTAACCTGATGATACCCAGAAAACCCATCTGTAAAGGAATAGATTTCACACCCTGCAACTCCCTCTAGTATTTCCTCAGTAAATGGCATAGGGAATGGGTCTGTTACACATGTGGCATTTAGCTCCCTGTAGTCCACACATATTCAAATTCTACCATCCTTCTTGATACTGATCACCATTGGACTAACCCATTCTGACTCATCCAAAGGTTGATGATTCCAGACTTCAACATTTTATCAATTTCTTCTTTTACCTTTTCACACAAATTAGGATTCATTCTGTAAGGTCTCTTTCTCACTAGACGCACACCTTCCTTAAGTTTTATCTTCATTTCCCCAAGTGATTCATGCACACCTTTAAGTTCATGATACCCTCGAGGGAATAAGTCCTGGTAATCCCGTAGTAACTCAATAATCTTTTCCACCTCCGAGTCTGACCAGTAGTCTCCAATTATGGCCTCCTTAGGCTCAGCCTCCAATCCTATATTGACCTTCTTTGTCTTCATGGGTTCATGATAGGCACATGTATCCTTGTCTGTGTTGTCCAAGACCTCGCATACCCCTTGTGAATGTTCAATATCCAGGTTCTCAACTTCCTCATCATCCACGATGTAAACCATCTTTCCTTTTTCTTTCTCAAGACAGGCTCATTCAAGCAATATGAAGTCTTCTCCTTCTTCTTCAAAATGTGCACCTGATTCTGTCTCACCAAATAAGTCTTGTATGAGTTCCTCCACCTTTGCACTATCTCCCATGGTTAACCGCTTAACAAATTTTAATGCCTCTTCTATTGGAGGTTGGGAAGAAAAGTAGTCAAAGGTCTGGATCATTCTTACAGTCAAATTTTTCCAATTCCTAGTCTCTCGATGTAGTTCAGCATATACATACCAGGTGCATGCACATCCTTGTAGAGTAGAGTACAATCTATGCACCCAGAGTGATGGTGGTAATGCTTCCTGTCCCACTGTCTAGAGTCTCTCACACTACTGAATGTGACACTGAGCACAGGTTGATCACCATTATAAGTGCAGATCTACGTAGGTGCATTGCTCCTTACAAACCTAGTAGATAGGGTGACTCTGATCTCATTCCATTCCATAAGATTATCTTTATGAACTACCCACCAGTGTTGTTGTCCCACATAAGACATATGCTAACATGTCTCTTCTCCTGACCTGGTCTATCCACTGTGCCTCCATGGCTTGTAAGAATACAGGAAGATCTTCTGCTCCTGTATACCAAGGTACTGCGCTACCTATCCATCAAATAGAAAAAAGTCCATTCTTGCGAGAAACCACACTTTTTACCTCACGTCCTACTAGTTCATATGTACCATGAGCCCAATTATCACAAGCAATACTCGTAGTATCACTAATAGAGTGAGAATCCTCCCACTGTAGGATGCCTTCCTTTGATGGCTCATTGACCTCTGGGTCCTGAATAACACGTACATAGATTCTGTTTAAGTCCTCCTCACTTAGAGGCTCAACATATGGTGTAGACTTCCCATCTGTCAAAGGTATCACAACCCTTTCCTCCTTGTTCTCAAAGCTGATATACCCCTTATTGAATCTCAAGTCAGCATTATTCACATAACACCAAGGGCATCCAAGTAGGGCTGGAAAACTATCTACTTCTGCAAGTGCTAATACCTCAAAATCCCCAGTGAATTTGGCCCCTTGTATGGTTATAGATGCATCCTTCAAAACTCCTATGGGAGTGGCCTTAGTTCGGTTTTCCATAAACAACACATTAGATGATGGCTGCAATGGAGGCCTCCCCATTTGTACCCATGCATCTAATGTAAGCACATTCACTTCTGCACCTGTGTCAATCAAAATATTTCTCAACAGCCATCCATCTACAACAACATTCAGAGTGATCTCTTTATCATAGTCAATGCTATCAGGGGGAAGATTCACATGCAGGATCTATCATGTCCAGGTCTCAATACTTGCGCACAGAGTGTTCCCTTTTAACCAACTTCCTAATAGTGGAATGATGTTCTCCTGGCACAACATTTTGCACACTTCTCTCAGCTCATCGATATCAGTTTGGACTATCTCTGATGCTTTCTTCTGCTCTTTTAAGTATTGTATCTCACCCTAAAGATTCCTTAGCACTTCCATGGTATCCTGGTAAACTTCCTTCTGATGAGCAGGATCTGGGTACCTTGCATGCAAAACCTCCTCCTTGGTGATCGTAGGCTTCTGGTGCAATGCCTCTCTTGCACGCACACTTCAGCTCATGTAGTAATCTTCACTGTTGATGCCTCAGGTCCTTCTGCTATCTTGGGCATCCACTGATCTTCTACCACACACTGGATTCTAACCATCCTGATGCCTTTGTTTTCTTGCTTATGCTGCTTACTCAGATGCTCATATAAGTTCTGGGCACTCTTCATAGCTATGGTTCTTTCCACAAGAAAGAACATGCAATATTCTGAGGACATTCATGCCTATAGTGGTCAGGAGATCCACACGTATAACATGTTCCATGAGGGAACTCACCTCTTCCTCCACCACGGCCTCATCCTCCATATCCACCATGATATCCACATCCTCTTCCATGACCTCCTTCAAAATGCCCCTCATTCCTGTCATAGCGCATTTTGATTATGATCCCGATCCTGGTGCTCATTCTTGTTCTTAGAGTTATCTGTTACACTTGTCTGTCATACCCCAATGTCTATAGCATCCTGGATCTGACCAATCAACTGACAATCTTCAGTATCATGGGTCATGGACCGAAAATTTTACAGTAACAAGATACATTCTTCCTTATCACGCACTTGTAACAAAGGACAGTGACTAGCATCATGATTCAAATGACAGATCTCACAGTCCAACAGTAATGAGCATACTATTCTGTGAGGACAACTATCCTTGGTGTGACCTTCCACTTCACAATCTGTACACCAAATCCCTGAGCGCATTTCATGAGCTGAATTTGCCAATAATTTTTCTAGTTGTTTTGCCATAGCTGCAATCTGTGCCTCTAAGAATGGACTAACACCAGTGTCAATGCTCCCAACTACCTCAGCATGCAAAGCTACTTCCAGTGCTTCACGTGGATCAGTGTATGTCTTATGTGACAGTGCTCTTCTGAATGGTGTAATCAATCCTCCAACAAACCATTGTGCATGTTGGCTGGCATGAATATCATAAGACAACTTAGATAGAAGTGTCTTAAAATGGGCATCATACTCACGTACACTCTCAGTAGTGCCTTGCTTAATATCCTTGAGCACACTTATACTCTTCTACTCAAATTCAGGGATATGGAACTCTTTCAAGAAAGCATCCTTCAGTGCTGCATAATCCACACAAGTTTGATCAGGGTCAAACTTCCTATACCAGCTGTGTGCACATCCTTGTAATGTAGTAGCAAATTGACTTTCCTTACACTCAGAAGCCATGATCCCTTTCACACGCCATAAGATTTCACACATATGCACATGTTCGGTAGCATCCTCTATACCTCTATATTCTGGGAGACGAAGAGACATCTCCATATAGATATTATGTGGTTGTTGCGGGCCTTGACCACCTGATCCAGAACCTCCTGTGTTTCCTCTACCTCTAGAACCACCAGATCCACCAGAACTAGAACCACCTATACCTCCTGATCCTCCACCTGTAGCTAGATTAGGACCTATAGATGTACTCCCCTGTGCTCCAATAGTAGTACTATACTGAACCCCTATAGTCTGTGAGGTAGTTCCACTTCCAGAGGTGAATCCAACATTCTACGTGCTCACGTTCTGTGTGGATGATGCACCTAAAAATGTTCCTCCAAATAACATTGAAGTCATCTATCCTGCCATTGATGTACTTGCTCCCTGACTTACTCCTACTCTCCTACTTCCTAAGTTAGCTTGTTGGTTACTTGTCGTACTAGATACGGGAAAACCAAGCGCAAGGGCTAGGTCACCAGGTGGATTAAGATGCGCCCCGCGGCCCAAGTAGTCTTTGCTGGTGCACTTCTATGTGAAGCCAAGGGGGGATCTCTGTCATGCTTTCCAAGATGGGGGAGTTCCTGATGCTCAGGCTCCACATCTTCTACGTGAGCTTCAAATCCTTCACAAGCCATCTCTCTCCTCAATGCCATACTTTCTGCAACAAGTACATTGCTTCTCTATCTCCCTCTCGCGTGCCTCATTATACTTAAGCCACCTTTCCTCTCTCTACCTTTCTACCACTAGGTCTGCCATCTTTCACCAAACCTGTTCCTACCCTCACACGAGGTGAGGTTTAGTTAGCCATCAGTTTACTCTCCAGGTTCAAAGTTACCATCAAGATCTTGATCGCCAGTGGAATACCTTGCAAATATGCTCCTCTAGGATACCGCAAAAACTAGAATTCAGCTACCTCTGGGCAAGAATACGTCAAAATTGAATATTCCAGAATATAACTGTTTAGAACACCATGAAACCACGTATCCACAGCATGAGTCCAGATCAAATCAGCATCATAAAGGGCCTAAAATTCTTCCTGTGTCTAGACAAGTGCGCGATATCTCCAATTCCACTTAGATGCATACACAATCAGCCACTCGTATAATTCTACTAGAAAGATGGTGAAAAAATCTCATATAAGCTATCATACAGATTCTGTTCTACCCAACTGCATGTGTTAAACTCAGATCCAATGTTGAACCATCATGCATATTCTTCCTCCAGATCGTGTATCCACTCCTCAATACTTGCTAGAGTTAATTGGTACGTCTTCATCGTGAACCATCCTGAAAACAACTGAAAAAGAGGTCCCGTAATGGAACCAATGATGCAGCCTAGAATTTACCAGATAACACCCTAGATGCACTGGCACATCACTCAGCCTAGACTGAGCGCTCACCCAAAGTGCGCAAAGGTACCAGGTCCCTCTTTAGGGTTGTTGTAGCAGGATGTTAGCATGATGAAGGTAGAAACATATAGATCCATAACTAATCCCTCATTCTACAAGGCATGTCATATTCAGATCTAAGAAAGAACAAGCTTAAATGATAATCATGATTGAATCAAGAACATGCACTACTCAATTACACACAGGAATGACACTTAGATTCAACCAATAACTTCTATCTATTAATAACCACAGAAGCTCCTTACAATAATGGCATTCTATACCAATGCGCACATGGATCTGATACAGTAATCTAGTCATATGCACATATCTCTCTATGCTTACCTCTTACACTCTGCATATACCTATATATCTCTCTTCTCTATCTCTTGTATATCTATATATCTTACTAAGTGCTTCACATCATTTATATAGGGTGGGGACTTTCCCTTCACCACTTATCTATTCCAAAAATAGGCCACATGCTATTAATAGCCATGCATTTACAGGCATAGCCACACATGCAAGTGTGCTATCTATAGACCTCTTATAGTTAACTGAAGTGACAATCCTATTCTTAGCTCGTCTCCATGCAAAATGCTTCGATCCGATCCTCCAAAGATAGACAATGCGTGGCACACGTCTCTGCATTGTTGGTGTGTTCCGCATGCCATCTTCTAAAAATAGGTCTTCATGCTCAAAATTGACTAAGTCCTGAATGTTGAACTTGCCCTCCGTGCATGGGTTCTTCCTATCCATGTATCTATCTGTAATGACGGCAATGGTCTAGAGATGTTCTAAGCTCTATGATGTTTACATTTCTCATTCCCACTCACTTTCTTTAAATTTTGGATCATAGATGATGTTTCCCCACTCAATTCACATAAAAGAGAGACTCGGCACCCGCGCATGCCTCGGGTGAGTGACCTACGCCCACTGGGTGATAGGCCGACATGCAAGGGATTCCCTTGTTCTTTGGTGGGTGTAAAAATGACTACATGTACATAGTTATTTCTCAGCACACCCTTTTTGACAATGTTTCATTTCCTATTGCATGACTTGAGTGTGCCCTTTTGCTGCCTAGGATGACAGTCTAGTTTTTAGAGAGGCATAGTTCCAACAGTCCACACATAGTTTTTAACTCTCGAGATCTAAGTCAGAACATCTTCACATAAGAGTAGCAGCTATTCAATTCATAGTTCATACAGTGTTTTAAGTGACTTAAGGGTGTTCTTCAAGTTACTGATCATGTCTTCAAGTTTCCAGACTGACTCCATGCCCAATGGATGCTTCTAAGGCTACTTCTCTCTTCATCTAGTAGGAAGATGGCCCTCGAAATTCACCAGACGGTTGTCCCAAATAACTCCCCCTAGTTATTTGGATAACTTATATTTTATTCTTACTCTGATGATCCTATTTTCAGGTTACACACACTCTGGTGATTTCCTTGGAATATTTTTCTTGGAAGTAGTTCCTCACGCACCTTCCTATGCTTCCATTTTCTATGCACTCCTTCTTCCTTTCCCATCTTGTTCTATCTTCTTCCATCTTCCCTCTGTGCACACTCCTTGTGCAAATATTTTCATTCCCACCTCATTGCACACTCTTGGCACGTAAATCTACACTTTCCTTCCAATTTGGCTAAGTCCTGAACACATCTTCTCATGTGTTTGCATTAAGACTTTACACTTGTGTGTTGTGTGTTTCCTTCCTTCCTAGATTGATCTGCGCCCTTTCTCTTTTATTTTCATGTGCCCTAATTTGAATGCTCATGCTCTGCTTGTTTACTCATCTCCTACGAGTATGCATCCATTTCTTCTGTGTGTGTTACATTTGCGCCCCCTCTTCTACATTCATGTACTTTCCTTTTGCAGTCTCACACCTTTTCCTTTTGCACCTTGTGCATTCTTCCGTGCCAGATACTATGCCACGTAGTAACCTGTCATACTTGAGTGTGCAACATGTAACCAATCAAAGCATGCTAGCAAGGCACTGAATCCTTGCAATGAACCAGTTGTGACACATGGTAGAAAAGACAAAACTAATTAATAGTTGGCCGAATCATTCAATAAATCAATGCGCACCATGTGTCTTGCTTGTTCAATTTGCATTGTAGATATTCTGGCAGCCATAACTATTTCTACAGTGCTCAAATTCCTACACACCTGGGCTCATTTGAAATTTGCTGATGTGGATTACATGTTGGACTTTTCAAAATCATATTTGGGTGGGATTCAGTAGGTGAAAAACAAGGAGATGTCTCTCATCTCATTAATACACAAATCTAATCGATCCAACCACCTAGATTTCTACAGATTTGGTCTCCTTCCTTCTTCTACATGCCAAACAGACATAGGGAAGCACATATGATAGTATACATGTGGATTTGCAGGCATTTCATGGCTGTTTTTGGTGGTTGTAAGTTTGAATCTGAGTTCCCTCTCTTTCTCCTTCTTTTCTCTCCTTCTTCTTCTATAAATGTAAGAGAATTTGTCATTGAAATGGATCCTTCTTTGTTGTAATGACACCATGCAAAAATTGTGGCCGACTTCCCATGAGTTTCACACCTTGGGCTTGGTCTCTGCAATGTATCGTATTCCCGGCTCCTACCATGAAGGTAAATGATTGTGCATCTTTTAAGCAATAAAATCAAGTTTTGTGGCACTTCTGTCTGCCCTTTTCTCATTCTTGTAGTGTCTTTCCTCTTTATTTGCATTCTTTAGCGTGTTGTGTGTATTTCCCACTTGTAGGTTCTATTTTCATGTTTTTTCGATGTGTGGAAAGTTGTATGTGTGGTTCTTGTTTGTAGTGCACACTTGTTCGCCCTCTCTCCCACACCTTATCACTTTATTTCCCCTTGTAGAGAGTGATCGACCCTATTTCTGGTGTTATCACCTTCCCTTAGCTTAGGATTTCCCTTTTGCATCTCCTTCTCATCCTGGTCCCTTGGAATCATAGAGTAGCATAGATAGCTTCATTTCCAAAATTAGGAGTAGTGTTAGCAGTAGAAATAGGTAGAGGAACCAGGATTCTCTGGAGGCCTGTCTCAAGCGTGTAAGCTTCCACAACTTGGAAACAATCCATTGTTTCCTCAACGAATCAGTTCAGCCTAATCTGAGACGGGTGCAAGTTTGAGCTCTAATAGTTTTTGACATGCACGGTGGGACTAGTTTGAAGAGTTATACATCTTCATCTCAACAAGTTTGGTGTATTATTGTTGAGATCTAACCTTTGGAGGCATCCTTCAATACATTTGACAACTCCACTAATTCAAATCCACCCATCATATCATTCACAGATGAGTGTCCTCCTCCCTTCATTCATTTTCCTTCTTCCATCGTTCCATGTTCCTCTTTTGAAGTTGTGCAATTATGGCTTCTTTCCCTTCCTGGAATTCCCATTTACAGCAACAAATCTATTTCCCTCCATCACCACAACTTCAAAATCCTCCTCCAAATCAATTTTATGAGACTCACCATCCTGGATATGCATATAACCCACCCCTCACTAATCCATATGGTTATTTTTGTAACCAAAATGTTTATGAAGAACAAGTTTATGTAGATGATGGTGGAAGCTCCATGTCAGATGTTGATTTTGTGAGGCGGGCTCTAGAGGTGGAGATGGACATGTCACATCTCAGGATCAAATGTGTTAGGTTAATTTATGCATTATATTACCTTAAGTAATTATTTATTTATTAAGGTAATTAGTTTATATATTGTTATATGGTTTTATAACAATATTTTTCATATTATTTCATAGGTTATATTGTTACGTAGTTGTAACAATTATTTGTTTGATTTATTCTTGCTTCCTGGATGTATTTTGGAAGTTGTTGAGATTACGGTTGTACCTGTGTAAACCTTGCATTTGTCTACACATGGTTTTTCAATTCCTATAAGAATTGTAGCCCATCTATTGTAAATTGATTTTGATAATTAATAAAATATCACAGGCTTCCGTCCCTATTTTACATTTGGTACCAGAGCTGGTTGAAGCTCCTGACAAGGTTAGAGAAAGGTTGCAGAGGAAGGAAAAGTCATGGAGAAGAAATCTACATTATCGGAGAGCCAGTGTTGCCTCCAGCAGCTTCCCAGATTCTCCCTACAGTCCCATAACCTTCTATGTGATATCCAGGTAAATGTAAAGAAATTTTTTTTGCCTTGGTTCCCTCTGCACCAGGAAAATTTGCTTCCTGGCACTCACAAAATTTTTAAAAAAAATCATTTCTACCCCATTAGGGTTTTGTCACTAAAATTTGGTGACACTATTAGTTAGCTGATAGTGGCAGCAACATCAAATTTAGAGGAATGTGTTGTTGTTTCGCAATGAATCCTACCCACCGAGCTCCTACCATAGCTCCCCACCAAGCTGACTTGAAATACATTGCAGCCGAGTTGTATGTTGAGCTCACACCAAGATAGCTCATTACATTGGTGGTTTCATTGTTGGATAAAGCCAATGTTGGCATGCAAAAACCCCTAGTATTGACTGAGCTCCCAAGCCATTTAATAGTCTAACCTAGCCATGAGTTAAACATGTAAAGTCGTTGGTCGATCCATATACGGCATTGTTCCTTGACGAATTTGTATTTCATCACACATTAAAAGGGCATCCTGATCGAGTTGGAATGAGTTGTCAACAAACATTGGTTGAGTTGGGTGCATTCAACTAACACTGCACCTCCACCGAGTTGGGCATCGCCATGCACACAAAAGTTGAGCCACTTGGATGATTAAGTCAAGGTCATGTCAATCACATAGTAAAAGGACCGAGTGAAACTTCAGAAACCCGATCTGTGAGTTCATCACACCCACCAAGTGAGCCGTTCCACATTGAAGTCCCCTGTCTCGATCAACGACCTGTCTTACATGCAAATATTGCAAACATGGTAAAAAAGTAATACACAACCAGCAGCAGCATAAGCAATAAATGGCTACCAAGTTAAGTGTATTCATTTTCCATTGAAGATGAGCCAACCTCCATCCAACACGTAGTCCCTACAACCTACGTACAAATACAAAACAAGTGCATTGGTCTATCAACCTCCCCCCTCTATGCACCTTGTGCAAACACACACGGAGGCAAAATAATAAGTGGAAGTAAAGAAATTCAACGTAGACGTAAAAAATCCTGTAACCAAAAAAATAGCAAAAAGTGACAAGACTAAAATATAAAAGTGGTGGATTAAGCCAAAAAATAGTGGAAGTAAAACCTTAAACAAAGAAATACATGGTGGAGAAATAAATAGAAGCCATCAAAGGAGAAAAAGATAAAGAAAAGTGAGATCCATCTTTTTCATGCAAAGAGAAACCCTAATCTGAATCCACCTCCAGCCAGCACCACATGGAGCCTCAACTCAAAGCCACGTCACCATTCTGCAAGGTTAGCATTTTTTTTTTAAATACAAATTTGCTTCATTTAATTACACATAAGCTTAGATCGCTTGATTGGATAGTCAACCAATTTAGGGTGGGAGGTCAATGGTTTGACCCCCACCCCTATTTAATTTTTTAAAAACAATATTCCATTTTAGCGGTTGTTTTAAAAAATACCAAATTTAGATGTCAAAGTAGAGGCCAAAAAACCCCACTAAAACCCTTAGTTACAGCTAAACAGGCCACTAAATTTAGCGAGAAAAACCCTAAAAAAAGGGTCAATTTTTTTCTTGCACTATGCTTCGTTTTTTATTCTAAGCAACATTTTCTAAAGGGGGTACACCTAAAAATTGCATTTTCAGCTATATTTTTGCAATTTTTTGGCATCGTGGGTCATTTTGGGCTCCGGAGGCCACCAGGGCCCAAAAAAAAAAAATTTTGCCTGCCATTCAATTTTTCAAAATTTTGAATGTAATTATATACTTCAGTGTATTGTACTAATTTGCAGGTTGCCATAGTCAACTGAAAACATTGTAACTACTCAAAAACTGACAGAGAATTGTAATAAAAAATAATGAAATTTGGTTCTAAAACACTCATGAGATCCTAGATCTCATTCACAGCGTTTGATATAAACAGTGCCTCTGGGAAGAACTTACAAGTAAATTCATGACTACTACTACACTTAAAAAATGCCTAATATAGCTGCAACAACGTCGTTTGGGCATCGACCCTTTAAATCGATGGGAGTAATAAGGACATAGTGCACACACTATGAGCCCTCCCATCCTTCTAGGAATGATTGCATGACTTAAATCCAGACTAATAAATTATCTGAGTATATAGCAAAGTTACGCGCATGTATGAGGATATTTCTTTGAGCCGGTGTCAATAATCACACAGACCCCTTTCATTAGTGTCTTGGTACCACGTATCAAATTATTTCATGTACATTAATGACTCTTTCATGTACCGCCAGATATATAGAAAGGGTAAGATTCTTCCAAGTACCGACGGGTATATCAGAAGGGAACGTATATAGAAAGGTTCAGTATATCAGACTGATGGTATATAGATTGGGAGACCTTATACCTAGAGTGATAAGAGCCTAACCCTGTCAATGAATTATGTAAAATGGGCACCAATGCCCCCAAATTCTTCTTCCAGATTCACAACTACTTAGAGGAAACAACTATGCTGCATGGAAGACAAAAATCAAGACACAACTTGAGTTTGAAGAGATCTGGACTATTGTGAATGGTACTCTAACCAGATCAACTACTGATACAACACAACAACGATAGTTTGATAGATCATATCAGAAGGTCAATCTCATCATCTTGTTTGGAGTGTCTAATGATGTGTAACCCCACATTCAAGATGCCAAAACAACCAAAGAAGCATGGGATAAGTTGAGCATGGTATACAAGGCCAAAAATAAGAATGTCATTCTGAATTTGCAGAGTCAGTTACACACATTGAAGTTTAAGCAAAATGAGAAAATCAAAGATTTTCTTGAGAAGAGTTGTAGAGTTGAGGGCTTCACTTCTAGCCCTAGGAGAGGAGGTCACTGATAACACTCTCATTCCCATTATTCTGAGATCCCTCCCTTCTTCTTACCACATTTTTGTAACAACACTCAACTTGTCAGATACAACAGTTAGTTTTGACAAGCTGGTGAACCTACTGCAACAAGAGGAATCCCTGTATAATAAGGATGATGAAGAGGAGTAGGAACTTTCTTCTCATCAAAAATGGAAAGGAAAAGGAAAAGGAAAACCTAATTCCTATCAAAAACCCCAATATCAGAATCAGAATCAACAAGGGGATAAGCAACAAAAGAAGAAATGTCCAATCTACAAAAGAGGACATGAATTGAAATATTGTTGGTATAATACTTACAAGAAAGGTTCATCAAGAAACTCTAGACCTCAACACTAAAATATCACAAGGGACATACAAACTACAATCAAGGGCAGAAAAAGGGGAACTGGAAAAGAAGACCCCATCAGTAAGGAAATATTGTTGAGCAAAGAAGAACATTCAGATACTGAAGACTACTTGTACACTGCTCATTCAAGTGAACCCTCCACATCATCTAGTGATGTCTGGTATGTTGATTCGGGAGCCACTCGACACATGACAAGCCACAGAGACTGGTTTACTTCAATGAGGGACACACCTTCGAAAAACCATGTTTCGTTAGGTGATGATTCTTCATACACAGTTCAGGGGATTGGGAACATTTCTCTACCTCTTGGTTCACACAACTGTAGATTGTCAGATGTACTATATGTCCCTGGGTTGACTAAAAATTTGTTGTCAGTCAGTTAACTCCTAGATCACAACTTAAAAATTGACTTTGATAGTCATTCCGGCAAGAAAATGTGTTTAATTCAAGACAAATCATGAGGCTCAAAAATAGTTGCAAAAGCCTCCAATGTGGGACGCATGTTCCATCTTGATTTTTTCCACAGAGATGATCAGGCACTTATGGCTAAGAACTCTACCTCTGCACAATTGTGGCATCAGAGACTTGGTCATATAAGTTTCAAGTATCTCGAGACACTTCACTGGCAAATATGGTAAATGGTTTACCATCTCTTCCAGAAGGATACAGATAAGTGTCCTCACTACCTTAGTAGGAAAACAACATAGAGTTTCATTCCAGAAGAGTACGTATTCAAGCTCATGGTAAGCTTGATCTGGTTCATACCGATCTTTGTGGTCCGATGCAACCAAGTCATTCTGGGTTCCAATACTTCATATTTTGTGTTGATGATTATTCAAGAAAAATGTGGATATAATGTCTTCACGAGAAAAGTGAAGCTTTTGAAACCTTCAAGAAATTTAAAGTGGTTGTTGAGAATGAAACTAGTCATCACATCAGAACTCTCTACTCAGATTGAGAGGGGGAATTCACCAGTGATGAGTTCAAATCCTACCTTCAAGCTCATGGGATTCATCGACAAATGCCTCCTCCACACACACCGCAGAAAAATGGTGTTGTTGAGAGAAGAAATCATACTATCATGGAAATGGTGTGATGCATGATCGATGATTCTGGACTAGTAAAGAAATTTTGGGCGGAAGCAACAAAGACAATAGTGTATTTGTTGAATAGAGTGCCCATAGTTTCTCTTGACGAAGTAACACACATGAATCATGGTCAAAGCAGAAACCATTTGTTGCACACCTCAGAGTATTTGGGTGCAAAGTAAGTATGCACATACCCAAGCAGAAAAGAAAGAAATTGGATATGAAATCACAAAAACTCATATTCATTGGGTATAGTGAAGATACTCTTGGGTACAAATTGATGGATCCAAAGACTAGGAAAGTCTACACCAGCAAAGATGTTGAGTTCTTTGAGAAGAAGGAAGAAAAGTCTCCTCCTCCAGACTCACCTAATGTAGATTCTTCACCAGTTATAAAAATTGAAGTTGATGTTCCCACGGATGATGAAAGTGATGATGGGGATGATGGTGATGATCTGATAGAACCACGACCCACGGAAATGTTCAACATATGCCCAAGTGGTATACTAGCATGTTACGAGATGTAAGAATAGGATGCTCCACCAGATACATCCACCACTGGACCAAGGACTCATAGTAAAGCAAGAGAAGAAGTGAACTTTACTTTGATGAGTAGAGTTATTGAATCTGATGAGCCCTCTATAGTCCAGGAAGCCCTACATTCAAAATCTTGGAAAGATGTCATGGATGTTGAATACAACTCAGTGATGAAAAACAACACTTGGCAGCTTGTCATCTTCCACCAGGGAAGAAACCCATTGGATGCAGATGGATATTCAAAACAAAGTACAAAGCAGATGGGACAGTAGACAAGTACAAAAAAGACTAGTAGCAAAGGGGTATGCACAAAAAGAAGGCATTGACTACGAGGAGACATTTTCTCCCATAGCTAAGATCAAAATGATCAGGATGATCTTTTCTCTAGCTACACAGTTTGGTTGGAAATTCCATCAGATGGATGTAAAAAGTGCCTTCCTAAATGGAGATTTACAAGAAGAAGTCTATATGACTCAACCTGAGGGATATGTTGTACCTAGTCAAGAAGCAAAGGTATGTAGACTCAGGAAATCTCTGTATGGCCTCAAACAGGCACCCTAGGCATGGTACATCAAAATTGATGAGCATCTCGTACAACATGGATTTGTTAGAAATCCATACGATCCCAATCTCTACCTCAAAAAGCAAGGGGAGGAGATTGTGATTGTCATTGTCTATGTCGACGATCTAGTCATCACTGGAAGTTCAGTGAGGATGATTGATGCAACAAAGAAAGATCTTAAATGATCATTCGACATGACAGATCTCAGGCTGATGCACTATTGTCTTGGATTAAAAGTATGGCAAAAAGAGAATCACATCTTTGTTTCTCAGTTGAAATATACCAAGATGACACTCGAGAAATTTAGGATGATGGATTACACACCGATTGCTACACCTATGGAGAATAGATTGCAGTTATCTCATTCAGATCCATCTCCTACAATAAATGCCACTCTCTATCGGTAGTTGATTGGGAGTCTCATTTACCTGACCTACACTAGACCAGATATCAACTTTGCAGTGAGCTATCTATCTAGGTTCATGCAAGAACCCAAAGTTTTTCATTGGAAGGTAGCAAGGTGCATCTTGAGATATCTCAAGGGATCATTGGATCTTGGTCTAGAATACAAGAAGAACGACAACTTCTTCTTGTCAGATATTTGGATTCAGATCATGCAGGAAACATTGATGACAAAAAATCCACTTCAGGGTTTGTGTTCTTTATGGGATCTGGACCAATATCATGGGGAAGCAAGAAACAACACTTTGTTTCTTATTCTTCCACATAGAAGCCAGTATCGTTCTACAGGTGAAGCTTTCTGTGAAGCAATATGGCTATGTCACATACTAGAAGGACTTGGAATACCACAGGACAAACTGACCACCTTGTATGTTGACAATGAAGGTGTTCTCAAACTTGTTCGCAATCCAATTTTTCATGAAAGAACAAAACACATTGAGGTACAGGTACATTTCATACACGAAGCATGTCTTGAAGCACAATATACAGCTTCAGTTTTGTCCAACAGCTGAACAACGAGCAAATATCTTCACAAAGTCACTTACACGTGACAAGTTTGAGTTGTTCAGAGAGTTCCTCTCCTCATCCCTTGAGGCAATGCAAAATTAAGGGGGGGAATGTTAGGTTAATTTATGCATTATATTACCTTAAGTAATTAATTATTTATTAAGGTAATTAGTTTATATATTGTTATATGGTTTTATAACAATATTTTTCATATTATTTCATAGGTTATATTGTTACGTAGTTGTAACAATTATTTGTTTGATTTATGTTACTTCTCGGATGTATTTTGGAAGTTGTTGAGATTACGGTTGTACCTGTGCAACCTTGCATTTGTCTACACATGGTTGTTCAATTCCTATAAGAATCGCATCCCATCTATTGTAAATTGATTTTGATAATTAATAAAATATCACAGGCTTTCGTCCCTGTTTTACAAAATGTTCAATAAAGGCAGCTAGAGTTGGCTTTAAGGTCCCTTTTCCATGAGTCGGCCCTATTCCAGGTTGGTTTAACGCCGAGCAGAAGCTACAATTTATTTCTGAGATGTTGCATCATATTACAAAATGGGTTGAAGAAGTGGAGGCTCATGAATATAGTGCAAAGTAACCCTATCAATGGGGCAACCCTGTACTACCATCATACAATGCTCCCATTCCTTTCCCCAACCTACATCATCTCAACTTTTTGTCCATGATCCTATATTTTTGTGCGCTATTCCCACTAAGAATTCCATTGCTTCACCTTCATCCCTTCCATCCCACCTTCATTTCTCTGTCATCATTCCTTTACACGTGCTTCCACTCCTCTTATGTGCCCACCTTCCATGCCCTTCCTCCCATCTTCTCTTGTGTCCCCTATGTCTTGAATAATCCTATGACTCTGATCAAGAAGATCCGATCATCAGGACACCTATTTAAGAAGAAGATCAGTTAGTCTCATAGGGCACAATTTTGAAGGAGAAAAAATTATTTGTAGAGGTAGAACCATGCGTAATCCATCTTGTAAGTAGTCACCTTCAGGAGGAAAGTTTGCATGAGAATCCCATATGTGGGATTGAGCCTCAAAGAAATGAGCAAAACACAAGGATCAAACTGTGCCCAAACAAATATTTGGCTCATCTAGAGCCAAAGATAGAATTGCTGCCTGTCATGCTCACTTCAGAGCATGAGGTAAAACTTTAGAGTGCTAAAGGTCAGCAACAGTGCCTCCCAGATCCAAGCACAGACTAACTTCAGGAGGTATATATTTTTCTTTTTGATAATTTGAGGAAGGTTAAAACCATCTGCAAGTTAAATTTTTACTTTTGTCACCAACCATGTTCAACACCAGATCAATTACATGGTCACAATTTGTGAGGAAGGGAAGCTACTTCTCCACGTCTGTTGTAGGTTTTACTTGAGCACCCCTCTCTTCTGGTTAGAATAGGTTAGTTTAGGTTTGTTTTCTAGAAAAACAAGCACTCATGCACACTTTGCATGTTTCCTCTTGGAACATGTATGATTTTCATCTTTTGCACATAGTTGTTGCTTGGCGCGCTCTCTTTGGTGTTGTTTCCTTTCTTGTTATGTGCTTTGTGCTTGCCCTTTTGTTACCTGGGATGACAATCCAATTTTTAGAGAGGCGCAATTCCAACAGTCCATGTATAGTTTTTCACTCTCAGGATCTAAGTCAGAACATCTTCACACAAGAGTAGTAGTAGTTCAGTTCAGAGTTTAGACAGTGCTTCAAGTGACTTAAGGGTGTTCTTCAAGTTGCAGATCAGGTCTTCAAGTTTCCAGGCCAACTCCATGCCCAATGGATGCTTCTAGGGTTACTAGTATCTTCATCCAGTAGGAATATGGCCCTCGAAATTTGCCAAACTATTGTCCCAGATAACTCCCCTAGTAATTTGGACAACTTATATTTTATTCTTACTTTGATGATCCTATTTTTATGCTGAGTGCACTTTGGCAGCCCTCTCGCGCCTTCCCGCACTTTTATTTTCTGTGTGCTCCTTCTTTTCCCATCTTCTTCTATCTTCTTCCATCTTCCCTCTGCACACACTCCTTATGCACCCATTTTCATTCCTTGCTTGTCATGCACTCTTGGTGCACACATCTGCAAACTTGCCTTCTAATTTGGCTAAGTCCCTGACATATCTTCTTGTGCGCTTACATTAAACCTTTTCACTTGCACGTTATGTGCTTCTTTCCTTCCTAGCTTGATCCGCGCCCTTTTCCTTTTGTCATCGCGCGCCCTTCTCGTTTACTCGTCTACTACGAGTATGCATCCATTTCTTCTACATGTGTTACATTTGCGCCCCCCTCTTCTACCTTTGTGCACTTGCCTTTTGTAGTCTTGTGCCTTTTCCTTTTGCACCTTGCACATTCTTCCACACTAGTTATTGTGCCACATGGCAACTTGTCAGACTTGAGTGTGTAACATGCAACCAATCAAAGCGTGCCAGCAGGGCGGCGAATCCTTGTAATGAACCAATGTGTGACACATGGTAGAAAAGACAAAACTGATGAACAGTTGGCCAAATCATTCAATCAATTAGCATGCCATGTATCTTGCGTGTTTAGTTTGCACTGTAGATTTTCTGATAGCCATAACTCTTGTTGCATTTCTTAGATTCCCACGTGTCTGGGCTCATTTGAAAGCTGTTGACGTGGACTACACGTTGGACTTTTCAAAATCATATTTGGGTGGGATTCGATAGGTGAAAAATAGGGAGACGTCTCTCAACTCATTAATACACAGATCTAATCGATACAACCACCCAGATTTCTACAGATTTGGTCTCTTTCCTTTTTCTACATGCCAAACAGACATAGGGAAGTGCATCTGACAACATACGTGTGGATTTTTAGACATTTAATGCTTGTTGTTGGTGGTTTCAAGTTTGAATCTGAGTTCCCTTTATTTCTCCTTCTCTTCTCTCCTTCTATAAATGTAAGAGCATTGCTCATTGAAACAGATCCTTCTTTGTTGTAACAACACCATGCCAAAATGGTGGCCGATTTCCCATGAGTTTCAGACCTTGGGCTTGGTCTCTACAATGTATTGTATTCATGCCTCCTGTCATGAATGTAAACGAGTGTGCATCTTTTAAGCAATAAAATTAGGTTTTGTTGCACTTATGTCTTCCCTTTTCTCATTTATTTTTGTGTCTTGCCTCTCTGTTTGCGTTCTTTGGGGTGGTGTGCGTATTTCCCACTTGTAGGTTCTAGTTTCATGTGTTGTCAGTGCGTGGAAAGCAATTTGTGTGGTTCTTTTCTATGGTGCGCACCTATCTACCCTCTCCCTCACGCCTTCTTGCTTTCTTGCCCTTTGCGGAGAGAAATCGACCCTCTTTCTGGCACTATCACCTTCCCTTTAGCTTAGGATTTCCCTTCTGCATCTCCTTCTCACCCTGGTCCATTGGAATAATAGAGTAGCATAGATAGTTTCATTTCTAGCATTAGGAGTAGTGTTAGTGGTAGAAATAGGCAGAGGAACCAAGCTTCTCCGGAGGTCTGTCTCAAGCGCGTAAGTTCCCAGAACTTGGAGACAGTCCCATTGTTGCCTCAACGACTCAGTTCAACTTGATCTGAGATGGATGCAAGTTTGAGCTCCAACAAATCCTTCAACCCCTTGGAAGGATTAGCACTAGCCAAACCTTACTGCCATAAACACAACCGCGCCAAAGATTTTGTATTAGCTATTTCAACAACCACCACCACTTAGTAACTATCTTAATAACAAGTGGTCTATGTCCCTCTCTAACTCTCAGTGGTAAAGAATGGCTTAAACCATTTGGTAGTCTCCTGCTGAGGATAAATGTCAAATTTTTGGATGATGTCTTCTACATATGAAGCTTCTAGTTGGCCTCACTTTAACTAAGTTGGGTCTTGTTGTAGGAGATTGAACCTTTTGTTCAAATCTTGAAAGTATTCCTCACCTCTTCTGGCATTGTTCATATGTTGCTCAAATTTGGGCTTCCCTTCGTTCCTCTATTCCCAAATTCTTTCCCATAAATTTCAATAAAAAAAATTCCTTGCTTGGCATTTCTCCCCCCTCTATCTTCACTATTGTCTTGAGCACTTGCCAATTGACTATCCTCTTCCATATATGGAAAAATTGCTACCAACAACTCTACATTGGGAATGGTTCCGCTTTAGTTATTCAACAAACTCATATTTTTTCTTCTCTACATGGTTATAGTTATATCAATTCAACCTTAAGAATCAAGATGAGCGTGATGCACTAGTGAAGATACATGATCGCCTTCGAAGTATTACGTGAAAAAATTCTCTTGGATAGTGTTCCAGCCTAATCAGATGCATTGGTTGTTCATAGTGTGGTTTCTGTTGGGACCCTTCTTGTTGTAACTGTTTAGTATTTTTTTGGAAATTGGTAAAAGTTGAGGGTGTTGAAAGGATCCACATTCTTTTACAAAAATCCCTTAAGGCAGGATAAAACATTAAAGCATAACAGAGAGGAAATCCCCAACAATTGTAGGGAAAGCACATAAGAAAGGTAAAACACACAAAAAGATGGCAGCACCAACACAATTGTTGCAACCAGATTACCTAGGAGAATCCCTTACATGGGATCAAAGATGCATAGATAAAGTATTCTTTTTTTGTTTAACAATTGTCCATTCGTCACTCCTATTAGGATCTACATTTTCGTTTGAGTGAGTTAGAAATCGAATCTCTGAGGAAGCCAAGCTTCCGTCAGAGGGTTTTTGAGTGGTGAAACTGGTATCAGTGAAGTCAACAACCCCTGGAATCAGTGTCAACACCTAATCCATCTTGACAGCTCCATCAACAACCACTGAATCTAGTGGTATTGGAATGGAAACCTTATCTTCACTGACATGAGAATCAATAACAGATTCAGGTTCCTCATCAATAACTAAATGGTTTTGGCTAGCATTCTTCCACCAAGTAACCTTTTCATTTTTAGGTTTCTGTTTGACCATCTGACAAGCAACCACGAGATGCCCAATGTTAAAACAATTTCTTCATATGAAAGGTAAACCTTCGTAGTCTAGGGGTTGTGACTAAACCCTATCACACACTTTGAGATCAATAGAAGCTGGTAGATCAATCGAAGTATCTAGATCCACCAAAATCTAAGCATAAGTGGTATGGGCGAAGCTATCAGTATTGGAGTTGATAGATAAAAATTACCCAAAGCATTGCCAATAACAACTAAACTATCATCTCCCCAGAATTGCAATGGCAAACGAGGTAAACAAAACCAAATTGGCTTAACACTGAAAGAGGCGGTGAGAGGATTAAAAGACGGGAACCAAGGTTTCATTAACAAATGATGATTCTGTAGTTCCTAGAGATTTGAGAGCACAATATCCCTAGCATCATCAGAGATGAAAGCCACAATAAAGAAACCCCTTGCACAAGGGTAAATATCGATCCTACCTGAAACAAGAGGATGCCAATTCATAGTGATCCATGAGTGTAGGAGTGGAAAACCAGGGCAAAGTCCATTAAAATGACATATCAGTCCATTAGAGGAAAATGATTGCTCAGCCTCCAGCATCGAATCCCCAAATGTGACTAGGGGAGCAGTTTTAGCAACAGAGAGGGGCTTGGAAATGGAACCTGCATCATAGGCCTTTTTCCCAACAAAGGAGGAAACAGTCCCACCACTGCCATTACTGCCGATAGGGGAAGGAGGAGCCAAAGGGGCAGGCTCGCCGCCACCAGAAGCACCGTTGTCATCCACAACATTCCCAACCACGACCCGAGCACCAACAACAAAGCTCGAGATAGGGGGTCGAGAAGTAGAAACATCGCCTCTAGGGTTTATACCAGACGAAGGCAAGACGCGGGGAGGAGCCATTATCCAAATTATAAATGTCTAGTATTTTGACTTTTGTATTTGGTTATTATTAATAGAAGCATTCTCAATTTAAAAAAAAAAAACTACAAAAGTTCAATAAATGGATAGTTATTTGTAATACTTTCTTGTCCCTTAAAAATTTGTTGTTAGGTGAGGTTGTCCATCATATCTCATCCGTGGTCTCTATTTTCATATAAATTTAATATACCATGATTTTATGATGTCAAAATGGAAGTGATCCTCATAATAATATAATGGTTAATTGGTGGGTGCACTTAATTATTTTACCATTCTCCTATCCTACGTGAGTTCATAATCTAAAAAGAAAAAGAATCTCATTCAAATGTCTCTAAACACATGCATTACTTGTGGGGTCAAAGATACTTCTTAATTACATCTTAAAATTACTTATACAACTCTAAAATCCCCACTCATATAAATTACCATACATACTTTCGTATGCTCTAAAGAGGGGGTTGGATGTTCTCCCATTAGCTTTGATACTTTTAATCTACAATACGTCTCTATAAGGTGGTTGAATGTTCCTCATTTCAACACTTACAAAACATGGGTGGAAAAGATCACACCCCAATCTAATTAGCAAGGCCTACAAAGGGAGGCCAATTAAATAAAAAATGGGGACCTCAATCAAATAATTTTTTAAACACAAATAACTAGAAATTTATAAACTAAATCAATTAGAAAAAACTCCTAAATTTTGTTGAAAACATATATTTAGTAACCCCAAGTCCCCATAAAACCATACCCTTATAGTGGTGGTGTTGCCTTCAGCTAAGATAGCTTAATTTCAGCTCAATCATATCATGCAACGTATGCCTCCACCAGTTTTGGGGTTGCATGCAATCACAAGCTTGACAGGCACAACTGTAGTTATCCTCACACATACTTAGCATCTGTTGTTTTTCTTATTTAAATTACTGGACTCCTTTTCTTTCCTTTCCTTGTTATGTTAACGCGTGCGCACATTGGTGCCGATTGACCGTACAATAGCCGACCCTCTGCCATCTGACGGCCATCAGGTGGGGTACTTACGAGGCACTTAATATGAACTGGGGCCAGAGCGGTGGGTAGTTAGGTTTTTTTTTTTCGGTTGTCAAATCATTGGCTGGCGAATTGGGCGTTAAAATCTCTATTAAATTTTAACTGGGTTGCCCTTTAATGCCCGAAACGGATCGGTTTCGCTATCTGGGTCTTCTCCCTGGATTATGATTGGAGACTATACGCTTGCTTTCTGGCCACTTTACAGATGTTTTTTTTCTCTTTTGGCATTTTGAGATTGAGTGGTGTTCTAAAAATCCAAAAATCTAATGATAATCAGTATAATTGAGGAGGGTTTGGTGATGTAAGGAGAATTTGCAGAGGCTGCAGAGTCAGATTATTGGATTTGGAGTACATTTCCAGATTTTTCTGGTTTTTGTTTTGGGTTTCTCATTCCTTTCTACCCTTTTTTAAAACTTTGACTGAGGTGGATGTAGTAGAGTTCAAAGTTTGATATCATTTTTAAGGTGGGCATCTTCTAGACCGACCACTTAGCAACGTGACAGTGAAGCTTCCCAACTCCCCCACCTCTGTACATTCATTCATTGGATTATAGTGTTGGTTTGGTCTGTCTGTGAAAATTAGTTTTTCTTTCTTATGATGGTTCATGGTGTGGAGTACTGCATAAAGCCCAAATCTGAGCATGCAAGAGACTGCATGGAGACTGTGGAGAGTAATGATCCCAGCTTAAAGATTGTGGCGAATACGAGAAAGTTCCAATCCCAATCTCAGTCTTTAGTGACGGAGGAGACTAATTGTGAGGTGGTTACAGAGAATTCTGTGGTGGTTTACAAGTCCGGGGGCTCTGCTGCTGCTGCGTCCGAGCCTGGTTTTAAGGCAGGGAATTCTGTGGTCGTTTTTGAGCCCAATAGTCATGGTAGCCAGTGTCATGTTTGTAGATTTTGCGGCAAGGCCTTCAGCTCAGGGAAGGGCCTGGGCGGTCACGTGAGAATTCATGGGGCTGGTAGGTCTAAAAGGAAGTCGTCTGGAAGTCGAAATGTTTCAAGGGGTGATCATTCATCAACAGGCAACGAGATGAAGAAATCTAAGGTACCCACAAGTAGATCCAATGGGAATTCCAAGTGGGTCACAACTGGTTGTATTGCAGAGGAAGGGGAAGAAGCAGCGGACTACAAGGTAATGAAAAACATGAAAATGGATGTTGGACAGGAGGAATTGAGTGATCACAAGATTGTGTCTCTGTACACACTTAGAAGGAATCCCAAGCGGAGTAGGAGGCTCACAGACGAGGAGTTCATTATGGATTTGACCGCTGCCAAGAACAGCAGAGCCTGTGCTGATTTCCCCTCATCGAAATCAGAGTTTGGTTATACGAGGTGCCATGCCACTGATAATGATTACCTGGACAATAGCAATGGTGGGGCTATTGTTGTTGCTTCCGCCAACCCAATCTCTGCAGTTTACCCATTGCGCTTGCAGAGGTCTCAGGGATCAGAAGATCTGCAGGAGAAAGGACAAGAAGGGGCAGCTTCAGTGAAAGAGAATAACGGGGAGAACATGAAGTCAAGGAAGGCAGATCATCAGCCAGTCCCGTGCAACCTCCTCAGCTGGTCCGTGACTGCAAAAAGAGGTAGGAGAAGACCAATTAGGTCTATTGAACCTCAAAAGGATGATAATGCTGAAGAAGAAGAGAACAACAAGGAGCTTGAGGATGATAGAGACACTGCCCATTTCCTTGTGATGCTTGCCTCTAGTGCTGCTAGTAATACCAATAATACTAATAAGGTTAATAGACCTGTTAAGAGACAGATGATAGAGAAATCCGCTAATCAGTCTAATACAGGGAAGGGTGAAGATTCGGAAGCAGGAGAAGATGGTCTCAGATGGAAGAAGAAGAGGAGAATGAAACATGGGAGCACTGAAAAAACCAGTAGACCTGCAGGATTGGGAGGCAAATATAAATGCAGCACATGCAACAAACTCTTCAAGTCTCATCAAGCTCTGGGAGGCCACAGGGCAAGTCAGAAGGGTTGTTTTGCAACAGCCAAAGTTAATGATGAGGTGGGAAGACAAGAAATTAATGAAGAGGGCAGCAGTGTGTTGTTGTTAGAGTATTATGCACCAGATGTGGATGATATGGATTCTTCAGTAGCAACAGAAGAGGATAAAAGATCAATACAAGTGAAGAAAGGCAAGGGGCATGAGTGTTGCATCTGCCACAGGGTCTTCCCATCTGGTCAAGCTCTTGGTGGGCACAAGAGATCCCATTGGACTGTTGACAGAGTTAGAGAGACAGCAAACAATGTCACCTCGACAGAGAAACACCCAAAGCTATTGAAAGGGCAAATGAGAGAGCGACTTCTTGATCTCAATAAGCCAGCACCTGCTGAGGAAGAATATTTCAAAACAGCTTATGATAAGGTGGAAGTAGTTCCACCGTTTGCTAATGGGGTCAATCACAGGGTGAAGATGATCGAAGCTATGACTTTAAATACCGGGTTTAGGTATGTAGAGTGCAACATATGTGGCTACTTGTTCACATCTATGAATGGCTTGAAGGCACACCAGATTGTTTGCCACTTTGAGTAGTAACCAGGTGCAGATCCAAACATTTTGAAAATTTGAAATTTTATTCCTTACAAATCACACATTTGGCACACATTTCTTGTAATCGGTTGTTAAAAATACATTTGTAAACTGTAAGCCAAGATCAAGAGTTCTTGGTTTGGTTTGATTTCATCAGCAAACAGTAGGGAAAGCAGTGTTACTTTCCAATGAGAATACACATTTTTTTTGTTAGTAATAGGATGTGTCAGGAAGAGGTTTATTATTTGTATTGGTGTTGAATATGCCATTCGTCTTCAAGGATCTGAATTCCAGTCATTTTTCAGAATGAAAGAAGACTATCAGTTTAAATTTGTACAGAAAGCCCTGTACTATGGCACTTAACAATTTTATACATTACTAACTTGTTCAGTTCTCAAAGTATTCACAATTTTATACATTACTAACTTGTTCAGTTCTGAAAGTATTAACGGTTGATCAATGCCTGTAAATTGTTGTCTCTTTTATCTTTGCTACTGACAGATTTTCTGCTGGCAGCAGAGGCATGAATAGCAAAGTTGGTGACAATATATCTAAAACCATGTTCATCCTAAAATAGTGTTCCAAGGATAGGGAATGAGCCAGGGAGATTTAAAATAGGTACAATACTTGTTAAAGGTTTTCCAAAAGGCACCACAAATTAAGTTAGCTTCATCTATAGAAATTTCATTGTTAAAATTCTTGAGTTGAAATAGTATTGGAAGGATGTTCCTATCCTGCACCTGTGTTCCTGTTGCCAGTCGACCCTGTTTTTTTTTTTTTCACCCAGGAAGTGTTTGGCTGCAACAGCATGCCTGTTTTTGCAGTACAAAAATGTGGCAGGAAGTCGACTGGCAGCAACATGATGCTGGATACAGTTCACTCAAATTGGAATGGATGACCTTCCATGAGCCTTTTTCTTTTTGGGATTTTGAGACATAAGTGTTCCATTTTAGGTGTCTACTGGCAGAAGGATAGGGTTCACCTCATTGAAATGGATGACCTTCAAAAAGTCCAAAACGTTTTTTTTTTTTTCAAATTAAGAATGTTTCTATTAATAAAAAACAGTTATAATCGCCACCAAACTAATCAGTTACAGTAAGAAAAGTTCCAGTAGAGACCAAACTATGAACAACAACAAAATACAAATAAATTAAGAGTACTGTCTGAGAGTATCATTTCACGTAAGACTTCAAAGGCGACCCTGTATTTTCACAAATACAACACAAATAATGTTTTTCTTTTTGATATTGAGAGAAATATTAACAGTAGGTCTTCAATTTAATGTAAATGGTTGAGGGGTATTTGATATTGAGAGAAATATTAACAGGTCTTCAATTTAATGTAAATGATTGAGGGGTATTCTTTCTGTTAAATTTGTTTTATTTATCAAGTGTTAATAGTTTTTCGCATATCCATTCTACTAAATTCGCTGAAGATTCAGTTTTCCTGAACTTGAAATCAAACATTCAAAACCATCAATATTACCTTAAACTCAAACTTGACCTTAACCTTGACCTCATCCCATTTTTTTGATATTGAGAGAGAATTATTCTATTTTAAGTACATTAATAACAGATCTTTAACTGTGTAAATAACCATCAATAATTGAAAAATATCTATTCCACCAAATTCATAAAAAAAAAATCACCAATCTTATCGAAATTCTAAAAATTAGAACTACCAATATTCCTGCTGAACTCAAACCCAACCTCACCATAACAGAAACAAAAATAATATTCAATCTTTTGTGCCCAATGAAATTGCTGCACAGACCTTCCTGTACAAAACAGTGGAAGCAGTAAGTACTAAATGTGGCTTGAATTAGGAATATCAGAAGTCCTCGAATGCTCAGTTTAGTTTGGATATGCCACCATTTAATGGTGAAATTAGTTTGAAACACCAACCAAATAAGCTAAGTATATACATGCATGCACAATCGATTATTTCAATCTTAGGATGTTATTGGATGGGATTTTTAAAAATAGTTTTGCTGTACCTGAATACATAATTGATGTGGGGCAAACAATTTTCCTTTTTATGAACTATGCAGCTTTCGGTCAATGGAATTACAGAATACATTTGTCATTAGTACCAGGAATAAAAAATATTTTAACTTAAATTTTTATTCTGGAATATTACTCATGTGAGGCTGGATAATCCAAGGCAAATATATTTTAATAATGTCTTTCATATAATTAATTATCCAAGGGATTTTTTTAATAAATAAAAAATAAAATTGGTTATATTCAATTGGGTAAACGGTCTTTTAAGTTTCATTATATTGTGTAAAATTATATTGTATATTTTAATATCGACAAAAATAATAGGGTTATTTAATTAAGAGTTTAAAGAGTTTTTTAAGGTGAAAAAATAAATTTTATAAAGTTTTTGGATGGAAAATTAATGATTTTATATAGATATTTATATCTGATTTATGATGAATGTGGTTTAAATGGATATCCGCATCTGTCTTATGATGATTGGAGTTAACATATAGCTGATTACACTTGTTAGACCTTCATTTGGTGCATCCACTATGTTAATCTCTTAAAGTCACCAAAGGAACAACTTGACCTTATCACTTTGACTCTTTGCATATACTTTGAAGAATATATACTCTAGTGGATAACTTAACAAACCATCATCTTCCCCATTAAACTACACTCTTATTACCTTTTGAATTAGTAAAAATTATATAGATGGAAACACACTAAATATTGACAATATAATATTATGTTTTAAATCATTTTATTTATTTCTACTTATATCTAACTCATTTTTAAAATTTGAGATGGTAAGACTTACCGAGGTTATCAAGTAAGAGTAATTTAAGAATCTAAGGGTTTGTTTTAGATATATATTTCCAAATTTATTTAATGAGGAGCTTCGCGTGCCCGGGAGCGTTGTCGTTGTCGGGTGCCTTGTCCACGAGGTAGAGACCTTTGTAGAGACGTCGAGACACAACGGAGCCGCATAGGGGGCGCCTCCCCAGTGGGCAAGGAGATCCTACAAGCGGACTTTCTGGACCTGGGAGTTTTCCAACAACTCGGAGGTGGCAACGGGTGGGGGGATCCTCCCCGCACTCACGATGGCGGCGGCTTTGACTGGGAGGCTCCTCCTTTCGGCCGAAGCAGTGGTAGTGGCTCTGGTTGGCCTTCTTCTCCTCATGCTTTTGGTTCCAGATGGGGTGCTTCTCTCGAGACAAGTTTCCACGCCTGGCTTTGGCAATCTCTCCTGACCGACAGGATGCTCCGACCCTCGAGCAGGGCAATGGTTGAGATCATGTGCCAACCTCTCCTAACCCCCCTGTAATGGGTTGAGGAGATGTTTCGCGTAGGCCGACTTCTCCTCCCCCTCCTCCGACGGCCATGTTTGCTTCTACAGCTTAGTGTGTCACGTTTGTGAATTTTTGTAATATGTTCGTCTGGACTTAGTTCTCGTGGCACTTGTGCCAGGGGTGATGTCTTCTGGGGTGTGTCATATCCACCCATTTTTTTGATGTGAATCCGCAATGTAATTTTAACGATTATATCAATATAAAAGTGTGTTTTCACTATAAAAAAATTATTTAATGAGCATCTAAAGATTTTGAGGACATTATTATATTATTATAAAGTAATCAATTTCTTCTATTATTGCATAATTTTGGTAGATGATTAGTTATTTGTTATGATTTTGTGTTGTTTTAATCTAGTTGTGTGTTTATCAATTATCGATTATCTTTTATTGGTTTAGTAAAGGGTCTTATCAAGTGTGTGTTTTGTGTTTTTGTTATTCCTTTTTATCTTCTCTTATTTTTTGGGTTTCCTCTTTCTTCCTTTTATTTTCTCTTCTTTCTATTCTTGAGATTATATGGGTTTTCAGACATACTTGTACCATATAGTTTGGTTCATATTAGAATTGTAGTGTTATGGCATACTCTTTTTTTTATGTTAAATCAATGTGTATGCCAATAAGGTCCTAATTTGTATTCGAGAAGTTTATAAATATAAGGCGCAATGGTGTATTTAAAACAAATATTTAGAGAAACATTCAAGTATTTAAGGAATTTAAAATATATATAACAATTACTTCTTACATTGATTAGGTCATTGAAAGTGAAAAGAGTTGGGCACTTACATTATACTGGATTGTTTGTTGAACTACGTTATACTGGGTGCACTATCTTTAAAGAACTATTCCCATCAAGGGGCCTGATAACAATGGAAGGATAACCTCCCCACCACACCCCCACCCCCCCAAAACAAAATCATATTAATTGCGTGTTATTGCAAGGTGTTTTTGCCACATTAAGGTTCTTAGGAACAAAAATAGTTTTGTAGAGACCTATGTGAATTTTTGGGAAAACAAGCAAAGTTTTTTGAATCTTAAAAGCATGTGAATAGGGTTCTTGAGTCAAATTCACATTCTTCCATGGTTTCCAAAAATGTACCCACGATTTTGGTAAATTGTATAGTTTTATTCAATTGTATGGCTTCAGTCGGATTATTATGTTTTCCCTGATTTTTTCGAGTCTTCTTCACCTTGTTATCGAAACTTGTGTTGTGATGTCTATTTCTAACAACCATCTCCATAATTTTGAAAATCCATATATCAATCTAAAACCGCATCTTGTCAATTGTTCACATTCCAAAATATTCTTTTATGCAATTAAGAGTGAATTTATTTAGTATAGGTATTTATATCTCAATTACAATGTATGTGGTTGATTGTAGTGTATTGTTAATTATGGAAAACCTCTCTCCACATCTACATTTTGGTGAACCTATACTAAATTACACCCAACTATAGGGTTACACATTTTGAACCCATATTAACTTTCATCCAACCTTATAATTTCACATTTTAGAGAACCCATGTTATAAAATGGAAGACAAGACAAAACACATAAGAAAACCTTCCAATCAATTCTTCCTTGCAAAACTCAAATAATGTTGTATGAAGCCTTTGAGCTTGTGTAACCTTGTAAATATTTTATTGTGGGTGCTCTTGAAAGTGACCTCCAAATGGGGATTTGACAATGCTACAAGCAAGATATTTGGCTTGGATATAGCTTCCAATATGCACATATTGGATAAGCAAATTAGCAGAGTTTTCTTAGAACAAAGGAGTCCAAGAGGATTTGTAAAGGGATAAGCATGCTCTTTTATAGAGGCTAAGTAGTGGTTGGAGATATGGTTACATATGGTTGAATGCACATGTTAAAAATAGTAGTTGAAGGGAGGTTGAACAATTCAAATGAATTTATTCCCATGAGGGGCAGTAAATAAATTCAGTTGCAAAAGTTGCATCCAGAAAGGTGGTTATATGTGCAATTCAATTTCTCCCACCTTTCTAGGATTCTAGAAGTTCAGTTGACTGGATTGGTGAAGTGGAGTCCAAGTGGAGTCCAAAGGGGAACCTAAGTGACAGATTGACTAGGAAAATAGGTGTATTTTCCTAATTAGGTAACTAATTTAATTAGCTACAATATGCAAGATAACTAATTAATCATTTATTTAATAAATGACAATTAAGCTAGCTAAAGTGGGGTTATAGATTAATTTAATTAATCCTAACAAGGTGTAATGTGCATGATTAATTAATTTAATCAATCAATCATAAAGGGATGAACTAGAATGTGTACTGGGATAATACTGGGAACAAGTATGTGATTTTGGGGGTGTCTACATTTTCCCCTCTTTAAAGTGTTATTATGAAGTAATAACATTTTAAAGATAGTAGACGTATGAAAATCAAGAAGACAATGAAGCATTTAGATGCCCCAATGAGTAGGATGGTAAGGGAATGCCCCCTCAAGTGGGTGGGTGATGCAGCAAAGCGGTGGACAACCGCTTCTGATAGGAAGAAGACAAGGGATTTGAACAAGGATGGGAAGGACTTGTGCTTGTAGCATGAGTGTCATTTAGAGAGTGAAATTTAGAGCAACCTTTATTTTTTATTGCACAATAGAGTTGTCACCATGATTATGAAATAATCAAGATGGGTAACCTAGATGCGCGTAAACAAACACACACAAAACAAAGAAAAGATAAAAAGGAAAACAAACCCAATATACATAGTAAAAGTATGCACCATGACTATGAAAGGAAGCTAAGATGATAACATAATCACGGGTTGGAATTGGTCCAAAAAGAAAAAATCAACAATACAACACAAATGTCAAAAAGAAGACAATTAACTATGCCCCTAATGTGTGCCACAATGATGATTAAACAGATCTAAAATTCCCCCAAGCACCAAAATCGATGGAATGCATTGGGAAAGGATCAGACTGAAGAGCGGAGTGATGCTTAGATACTCCTAATGATACTCTTGTTGGATCAACATCTGATAAGTGATCCATTTTGCAATAAACTTGGATTGCAGGAGAGGTAGGATTTCCTAAATTGTCCCAGAGAAATTATATCTTGAATGAAAAACAATTAATTGTGATATTGCCCCAAGCACAGTTAGTAACCATGTAAAAGGGAAGAAACTGGAGTGATAGTCGTAAGATTGGAATGATCACTAGGGTAGTAGATAAAGGTATGACTTTATCAAGATTGTGTTGAAATGTTGAAAGATTAATTTCCAAGGGTTTTTTAATTGTAGGATTTCTGTGATAAGTGAATGTTTGTTCGAAAAATTTTATAATTTTTTATTTTTTTGAATTTTTGAAATATATGATTTTTTTGGATTTTTGCAAGGTTTTAGAAAAAAATTGAAATACAAATGCAAAGAAATGTAAACAAACCTGAATACAAAGCAAAAATAAAAACACTCCATGGCTTATTTAATAAACCAGGAGGAAAACACAACACGTGTAAGTGACATAAAAGACACAAAACAAGCATTGCAAACAAACCCAATATGAACAGCAAGGAACTACACCAAAGTTATATGTGAACTAAGATGCAAATAAATTTCCTGCAATTGGTCTACAACAAAGGTAAACAAAGTACAACAAAATAACAAACTGAAAAGAAGCAAAAACATCGTCATAATGTTGACAAACCGCAACAGTACAACACAATTTGCAATAACGACGTCTAATGATACTCCTAATGTGTTCCACATTGAAGAATTAGACAAATATGAATTCCCCCCAAGTGATATTTTAGAACGCGAGAGGATTAGATTGGTCTGAAGAGTAAAGTGATTCTTAGATACTCCAAAAGATACTCTTGTCTAGATCCCATTGAAGTTTGATCTGTATTGGATTAAAATGTGAAATCCAAGTGTGCCCCAAGAAAAGTTATATTGCGAAAGGGTAAATAATTGATTTCCTCGAGCATAGATATACACCATGGGAAAGAAAAAGTGATTATATAAATGTGATCTGGAACTGATCATGAGGAGCGTCGTCAAATGGAAATTGTTAAACTGTGTCATCCAGTTGCTAAAAGTTGGTCAAACCATTATCTGAATGTTTTGATTTTGATAATTTTATATTGTTTTTGGATTTTGGAAGAGTTTTATACTGTTTTTTGTATTTTTGAACAATTTTATATTGTATTTGAATTTTTTGAAACACATTTTGTTTTTTGAAACATATTTGAATGTTTTTAAGTTTTTTAACTTTGTAAAAGTGCACTATATGAATGCATGTGCAAACAATTAAAAGCATTCCATTCCATTGGTATAAATGTAGATGATAAAATGATAGGGTGTTTCACTCCACTCGTGACTCCACACAACTAGGAAGATGTGAGGGCTCATCACCAAGATCTAAGAAGGATGTG
Organism: Taxus chinensis; assembly: GCA_019776745.2. Taxonomy (NCBI): domain Eukaryota; kingdom Viridiplantae; phylum Streptophyta; class Pinopsida; order Cupressales; family Taxaceae; genus Taxus; species Taxus chinensis. Next base: position 715,429,311 of record CM034153.1, on the reverse strand, counting down.
ATAACAAGGTGAATAGTGATATGAAAGTGAAGATGATGGATGCGAAGACACAAGGTGTAACAATGATCCATATGAGAAATATGTAACTCATCTCTAGTCAAGATTATCTAACCGATTCCAAGATGATTCCACTTTATAGGTTTTGACTAGACTTAGATCCATTGATGGCCTACTGATTGACAAGATCCAATTGAAGGAATTGTTGTCTCTCTTTAACATAAGAAAATTTCTTGGGATATTTTTGATTAAGCATTTTTTATTCTAAAGGCTATATTTGTTGCTGATTTGTTTTGTTTGTTTTTTAAAGGGACCCCCTACATCTTGCCCCATGCCATCAGTAAAAGGTAAGGGCTCAACACTCGAAGACAAAATGTAGGCAAGTAAGGACATCTGCCTCCATTCCTAGTCTCATACTACTAGTGAGAAGTATGGGCTTATCACCAAATGAATGTGAAGGATGAAAGGTGTAATGATTTTATATATTATTTGAATTTTTAGATTGATTTTTTCCTTGTATGTAGATATTGTGCTTGTTGGGAAGGAACATTTTTCTCCCAAGTCTCAGTCATATGCGACTAGTAGGACGTAAGGGTTCAAAACCGTAGACTGAGATGGACGATCAAAAAGGTCCACGTAAAGAAGTTTGAGCTTTCTGTTAAAGAGAGATTATTTTGAAAGGAGGAGTTTCCATCAGTAAGCTTCAAGACAAAACCATAGGTAAAAAGATCAGAAATGGTAGAAACTATAACAGGGATGAGACACACAATGTCCAATAGGAACAAGGTTAACCTGTGTCATGATAGGTGAATAATGCGAAGATATGATAATGATATGATTAAGATATCTTGCCAATAGATGGAATGCTTAATATTATTTGTACTCACTTTTCTGCTTTTGATTTGCAAACAATGCTTTAAGGAATGGTTTAATATGGATTTTTATTCTCTTTTTATGTTTTTTATTTTTTATAAACTTTGGCGGATGAGGATTTGAAATGGACTCATCAGGAAAGAGGTCCATGTTTATTAAATTTGAATGGTCCTTGATTTACGAGACTTGGGCGAGACGAGATCCAAGTCAAGAGATGGAATCGAAATATTCAATAAGTCCTGAAATATGAGACTTGGGCAGACAACGTTCCATGTCAAAGGATGAAAATCTGAAGATCGACAAGTCCTGATTTACTAGAGTTGGCGGAAAACAATTTAAGGGTCCAAGCCAAAGGAGAGAATCGGAAAATATTTGGTGAGATCTATGAAAGTATAAGACTTGGGCATGAATGGAGAATTCCAAGTCAAAGGAGAGAATGCTACCAGGCAGTAGCTTTTTTATATGCTATTGGTCGGTAGAATTACAAGAATGCTACTGGCTGACAACATAGGGTATGCCAAGCCAAAGGAGAGCATAAAAAAAATGAGTACCTGAATGACTTTATTCAAGTGAATTAGGACAAATTCTTGTTCCAAGTCAGAATAAGAGAATTGACCCCTAAAATTGATTTGAACTAGGTCCTAACTTGTACGAGACTTGGGCAGATAAGTTCCAAGTCAAAGGAATAGAATTAACAAATGATTCGATAGGTCTTAAATTATGAGACTTAGGGCGGACAAGATCAAAGTCAAAGGAGAGAATTGAAAGATTCGATAGGTCTTGAAGTATGAGACTTGGGGGCGAACGAGTTCCAAGTAAAAGGAGACAATCAAAATATTTGACAGGTCCTGAAGTAATGATACTTGGTCAGATGAGATCCAAGTCAAAGGATATGTGATTAGATAAGTCTTCGATAGGATCAAAAGATCTATGTGATGTTAGAGGAGGATTATTGATGCAGTGGAGTATATGTTGAGATTCATATTCATATCCGTGAGTGGACAGAGTGGAAAGAAAGCATGATTGATCTCTAGATGTATATCCAAGGTTCCTTATAGGCTGTAGAGAGCGAATATTCAATGTTGCTCCTTTAAGGCTAGGGAGTAATTTTTTTTGGATTGAGGGTAATTTGAGGGTGTTTGAAAGGACCCACATCCTTGTACATATGAGGATTTTAGAGAGGATCCACAACCTGGTTACAATGAAAGGGGACCACATATCAGGAACCCAATTGAAGCAACCATGGAACCGAAGTGAAGATGCAGCGACTGTCAACATGACCGCAGCGAGTGGGACAATTTAGAACAGCTACCAGCGTCAGCAGCGAGAGGAGCAGCCCGTATCAGCAGCAAGCGGAGCAGCCACAAGTGTCAGCAGCGAGAGGAGCAGCCACGACCGCAGCGAGAGGAGCAGCAACCGTGAGCGGAGCAGCCACCAGCGTCAGCAGCGAGAGGAGAAGGAGCCACCAGCGTCGACAACGAGAGGAGCAGCCACCAGCGTCAGCAGTGAGGAGTAAACAACAGTGTCAGCACGAGCAGAGATGCCGCCTCCAGCGGCGAAACCACCTCCGAGGAGGATCGTGCCTCGGGGGGATTTGAAACCGGGTGGGAAAGCACACAACCATGTGACTTGACCGCACCACTCCCACCCCATCGGCAAGGCTAGGGAGTAATTGATTTGACAAAATATTTACAATTAAATCATGAAAAGGTTGTATAAGGATATTCTTGGGTATACATGCCTTGTAGAGTGTACGCATGTAGATGTTTTGACAGGTAGGAAGCATCATTGATGAGATACCTACAAGATTGATCGTGTGAGGTATTATGGACACAAAAGGTTGCAAGTGTCCAAGATTGTTTTAGTTGTGTTTCTACAACAAGATTAGATATGTCAGGCATAAGAGCCAGTAGTGGAAGAATAAAGTCAAGCTCAAAAGTGCGATTGATGATGGACCCTCTGTCTGTAGTTTCTATAGTTATATCAAGGGTTGAAAGGGATTCTTGAAGACAAGGTTAATATCTCATTTGGTGTTAGAGGGTTGTTGTCTGAAAACAAGTTCAATATCTGTTTGGACGAACAAAAGAAAATCTGTGAGAAGAATAGATATTGGTTCGGAGACAGAGAGAGAGATACTTGACCTTCTGCCATGATCTCATTGAATTGTTAGTATGTACAAAAGTGGGGACAACAATGCAAATATTCCTTTGACATTTGTGGAAGTTGATGTGTCATTGAGTTGCGAGATCTTCATCATTAAGCTATATAGAGATGGTTCCATCATCAATTAAGTCTTGAACATAATGATGAGAGAAGTGCATACATTGATCTGTAAAATGGCTTTACATGTGGTGGTATTCAAAATATTTTATTGCATTATAACACGTTGGCTTGGGTTCCCCATTAGAAAAGAGTCTTGTAATTGGATATTCAATCATGTTAGCCTTTTCTAATTGATGAAAGGCACTAGATAGACTTTCTTTGAGGGGTGTAAAGTGACGTTAACTTTGTGTAGAGTAATGTTTATGATAAAGGATATGATGGATTTATAATCGATGTTGTTCAAGGATTCACCAAGTTCAGAAGCCTTGCCCTTTGTACCATGGTTAGGTGGTAGGTATTCGACCACTATGTCTTTGTTGTCAATGAGGTCTTGGATGTAATTGTAAATTTGTTTGCATTTGTCTATTTGATGACCATCAATGTGATGAAAATCACAATATGTGTTAGGTCTATACCAATATGGCTTAGGTTCTCCTTCAGGGAAGGTTGTGTAATAGGGTAAGTGACCATATTAGCACTTGCCAATTGTTGTAAGATGCTTGAAAGAGATTCCCCCAAAGACATATATTGTTCATCATTTGTAGTCACGAGGAGGAGGAATTTCTCTTCTTGGAATGGTGATGGATGGTTTAGACTTAGTTTGTTTAGATTGGTTATTCTACTATGTTGTGCACATTGCGAGTATCTGTGACACCATCATTAACAACGTTACAGTTGTGGTTGACATACCTATATTTATTGTGAGAAGTTCTAGGGTTGTTATTATTGTTATTATGATTGTACCCATTGTTCTTTATAATGAGGCTTGATCAAGCCTTTAGAAACGAGGGCTTTTTCAATTTGAGTTCCCTTTTCAATAACTTCCTCAAAAATGGTGAGGTAGTGCATATGCATGTGAAAGAATAACTCACTGTTAAGGTTTGGGACAAAGATACTAACCATATATTTTTCAGGGATTGAACATGGGAATCAACTTGTGATTCCTCACCATCATTATAAAAATTGTGCAAATCTTTCGTTTGGTCATTGTTTTGCATTGCAAAAATCCATCATTGTGACTTCAGAGTCAAGGTTGAAAGAGAAATGTTTAGAAAAATTCTCTAAGAGGTCCGTAAAGGTAGTGATAGATCCATTTGGAAGGTGTAAGAACCAATCCAAATCTTTCCTCCTAGACTTCTAAAAAAAAGGCGCAAGAGAAAGATATCGTTATAAGCCACTTCTTGGCATGCCATGAAGAATTCTTTGAAATGCTCTCTAGGATCAGTTTTTCCCTTGTATTTATCAAAATTGGACGTCTCAAAAGAGCATGGGAAGGGTATGCGTAAGATGTCCATGTCGAAAGGGTATGGACATAATTCATCAAAATTTAATTGTTTGAGTTGTTTTTGCATACCTGAAATAATGTCTTTCATCATTTTCCATTCTTGAGAAAATGGTGAATTAGTTTTGTGGGATAAATGATGAACTATCATTCTTATTATTTTGTTCTCTTTACCAGTCTCGGAATCATTTTTGAAGGTGTCTTCACTTTTATTCATGTGTTTGGTACCTTTGGTATCATTGTTAGTGACTTGAGAGGATAGAGAGAGCCAATTGTTTCACCATTGCATTGATTTGATTCGAGCAAGGCTTGGTTGGGATTAGGGGATGAAGCACTAGTTTTTCCTTTATTATCGGCATTTGTTTTACTTGGTCTTGCATCATCATGTTTGTTTTACTCATGTGGTGGACCCTTAGGTGATTTTGGTTTTCCTCGTAAGGTTTTCAAATCATCCTCATCAAAGTCTGAGGGAAATATTGCTCCCATTGCAAGGAGACAAAGATAGGAATTAGTCTTTATTTTGTCGTAAAGTGGCGTCTATGGAAAGATTTTCAATTTGGTCTTCGTCCTCTTCATTGGAACTAAAGTGGAAAGGATTTATTTCCTTCCATCTGAAGGGGACTATAATCACGATGTCTTATTCCCACCATTTTTGAAAGAGGGGAGGAACAAAGAAAAGAGGTGATAGAAAACTCAACCCTTAGCAAAGTGAATGCTAAAATGGAAGAGGGGAAAAGATGAGAGAGCTCGACCCTAGAAAAATAAGTGCTAAGAGGGAGGAGGCAAAAAGGGTTTAATTGATTGATAATGAGAGCTCTAAAAGGGGTTACTCTACTTTTCAACAAAAATGAATATCAAGGGAGAAGAGACTTAACAAGGTCAATGATGATCAATTATTAACAAAATGAGTGATAAGAGTGATGAAAATATGTGAAAAGGGTAACTCTTAACAAGATGAGTGTTAAGAAGAGGGGGTGAAAGGTTAAATGTGCTCGACACTTTTAACAAAAATGAATGTCAAAAGAGAAGAGACTTAACAAGGTGAGTGCAATCAACTCTTAACAAAATGAGTGTTAAGAGGTTAACTCTTAAAAGATGTGAAAATGGTTAACTCTTAACAAGATGAGTGTTAAGAGGGAACAAAAAGGGTGACTTCTCAACACTTTACAAAATGAATAGTGTTAAGGTATAAGAAGAGATTGAAATGTTAGTTTAGAGGACTCTTAGAAAAATGAGTGCTAAGAAAGATGAAAAGGTTTGAAAGGCTTCGCAACCCTTTACAAAGTGAACGTAAAGAGGGAAGAGGTGAAAGAGAGTTAGTTTAGACAACTTGATCAAATCAAAATTAGTGCTACAAGAGGAGACTTGGAGACACATGATGAAAGATGCTCGAACTCTTAACAAAATAGTGTTAAGAAGGAAGATACTTAGAAAGACGATGAGTTTACTCGAATTTTAACAAAATGGGTGTTAAAAAAGGAGACTTAGGAAGACGATGAAGGATTCCAAATCTTAACAAAATTTTTTAAAAGAGGAGACACAACAAATAAATGGGAGCACTTAAAGAATGACAAAGTGAATGTCGAAACAAGAAGTGAAGGAATGATGATGAGAAGGTCTGAATCTCACGAAAGTGGAGATAAGAGATGAAAGGGAAAGTGATTATGAAGGTCCTCAAGTTAGAGAAAAGTGAATGCTTTAAAAAGAGGAAGGAAGAGATAAATTGAAGATGTCGAGAATTCAACAAAGTGAATGTGAAGTATGACGACATAAGAGTATGGATATTGAAATGTCGATTAAAGTTGTGAACAATGTATAATGTTAAAATTAAGACTTTATGAAAATGAAAGATCAAGGTGATCACGATGGTGCTTGACCGTGATAAAGTGAGTATCATGATGTCAAGACTTAGATGAAGAAGGATGAAAGTGCTTAAGTTTGGATATGGATGTCCACAACCCAAGACTTAGACTTGTTTACAAAGTGAAAATATGGGATGAGAGAGAAAATGTGAATGACAAGAGTGAAACAAAAGTATGTAACACTTAAGAAAAATGAAAAATGATGAAAATAGTGAAAGTTGGCCTCTACCTTAGATTGGCTTGGTCAAGGTGTGGCTTCCTAGGTGGTTCTCTCAACTAGATGTCAGCAGTATACCCAAACGTGAGTGTGAGTTATTACTAGCTGCTTACTTTACTTTACCCCCTTTAAAACAATGAGCAAAGATCTTACTCAAATGAATCGCACTGGGGTCACCACTAAGGATATCTGTGACTCTAATCTCACAAGGCGTACTAGTCAGTTGGGATGGGGGTACCCATTTTGTCAGCCAGTTCCCTCAATTTTATGACTACTTTGGGGTTCCTGTGGTACTCCTCACATAATTTTTATGGATTAAGCCAAAGTACTTCCCACAATTATAGCAGTATGGGAAATAGCCTTGTCAACCAGCACCAAGAAATACAATGTGAATTGTTCATTTTTATCTTGAATTAAGATGAGATTGTCTTAACCACCATTTCTTTGAACCAAGGCAACCTACAATTAGTAAGTAGTTTAAAAACATCATTCAAGGCAGACATGTGGTTAGTAGTTTGATTGGTTTTAACAATAACCTCCTTTAGAGTTGTCCTACAAACAAAGGATTAGTAAGTTTTTCCCTGAGGAAAGTAGAGTGGATAAAATGAAAGAAGTAAGTCCATGTTTCTGATTTCCAAGATCACTTAAAAAGTGTGAGGAAAGAGCATACATGTGAAGTTTGCTTGTGATTAGCCTCACAGAAATTTAATTCCCTTAAAATACTTGAAAACAAAATGGGAGATTCTCAAGATCCTTTAACAAGCACGTGTTAAGTTACTTGTGATCAAAATAGTTAAACGTTTATAAAAATGTCTCTAACAAAATGAAATGAAATTAGGTGAAAACGTTCTGTAACCTTGTAAAAGCAAGTTCCACAGTTAGTCTACTTTAGTGAAATTGGACGGAAAAACTAATGAGTAACCCTGGCCTAAATTAAGGTTAAAAAGTTCTGATTATTAAAATTAACTAAATTAATTATTTAAAGGTCCTAATTAATTAAAATAACTAAATGAACTAATTAAAAACTAATTAAGCCTTATTTTAAAAATGCCTAACTAAATTAATTAAAAACTATTTAAGTTGCTAATCTAGTGTGGAAAGATTAAGAATAAAAAAAGTTATAATAAAATAAAATAAATTATAAACTAAACCTTAAACTAAAGTGAGTATATCAACAACCTAATTCAAATCGTTTAAAAATATAACCTAAACCTTTCAAAAACTAAATGACATGCAAAGAGGAGAAAATCTAAAAAACCTAAAAGTTGTAAATAAAAAGGGTTCGATTGTGTGTGTTGAATTAAAATGGCTCAGTGAAAGTTGTGGGCTCTAATGGCTACAATGACTTGACGAAGGTGGTGCAGATGGTCACGGGATCGGTGATCAGGAGGACAAGGTTCGTAGGTTAGGGTATGTGTGAACGGTAGGGAGTGCTACATGGTGTAGGTGAGGAGGGCGTTATTGGTCAAACGACAGAGGTTTGGTTGGAGAAGCGGCATCAATACAAGATGTGGGCGTGGAGGACTCGCAAGTATGATGTAGCATGGTCATCGGGTTCAATAGGGTTTTGCAGACCGTAAGGGAGGGGAGTGGGGTTGGGCTTACAGGCTCAATCGAGGATCACAACTGAGTCAGGCCAAGGTCAGAGTAGGATGTAAGGGTAGAGCAATTGAGCTTGGGGATGAGCTAGGGAGTGGTGGATGGGGTTTAGGGAGTTAGGTTAGCTTGGGCCATCTTAGGGTGAAACTATGAGGTATCTTAGGGACATTTTTCGAGGTGTCGGAGTTGAACAGGTAGTGAGGTGTGAGGGTAGCTCAGGTAGGATGGATAGGTAGCTCAGCGAGCTAGGGGTGTGCTGAGCTGGGGGTAAGGGCTAGGGGGAGTGAGGTCTTAGCAATGGCTGTAAAGAGTATATAAGAGTACTTAGAAATTATCACCAAATTTAGCAGGAAGGGGGGGTGTTGCAGAGATAAATTTAGTAGGAATTTAGATGGAGATTTAGGCATGATTTAAATTTAGTTATAACTAAAACCATCACTAAAATAAGAGGGAAAACACTTGAATGCCATTTTTTTTTCTTTTGATTTTGAAATTGATTTTGCTTTCCAATAAAAACCTGCAAACACTATGTAGAAGGTTACAAGAACAACAAAAAAACAAAGAGACATAGATTTTTATTATGATTTATAGAAATTGTGATTTCTGCTTTTCCTACTGCATACACAGGATCCTACAAAACATAGAACACACCAAAACAAAAGCGTTAGTCAACTAATGAACCAATCTGCACAACAAGATAGACCATATTAACATATAAATTAAACAATGAATGAAAAATGAAAAGATAACTATGGGTGAGTCCCACTGGGTGTGCCAAAATGTAAGCACATAAAAATCATAAAGTTGAAGACAAAGAGATAAGTAGATGCAAACCTACTAGCTCCAGTGTCATCCTTTCAAACCTTCAATGATAAGGTTGTAAGAAGCTTTAAGCTTGTGTAACATTATAAATACTTGATTATGGGTGCTCTTGAAAGTGGTCTCCAAATGGGGATTTATTACGATGCTACGAACACATATTTTGACTAAGATATAGCTCCTGATATGGATATATTGGAAATTAGATTAACAGAGTTTTCTGTACAACAATCCAAGAGGAGTCAAGAAAATTTTCAAAGGGATAAGCATGCTCTTTTATAGAGGCTAAGTAGTGGTTGGAAGTGGTTGAATGCACATGCTAAAAAGTAACAGTTGAGGGAGGTTAAACAATTTGAATGAATTTATTCCCATGAAGGGTAGTAAATAAATTTAGTTGTAAAAAATTACATCTAGAAAGGTGGTTGTATGTGCAATTCAATTGCCCCCACCTTTCTAGGATTCTAGAATTTGAGTTGATGAGACTAGTGAAGTGGAGTCCCAGTGGAGTTAACTAGGATAGTGAAGTGGTAGTTGACTAGGAAAATGGGTGTATTTTCCTGATTAGATAGCTAATTTAACTAGCTACAATGTGCAAGATAATTGATTAATCATTTATTTAATAAATGAAAATTAATCTAGCTAAAGTGGGTTAGAGATTAACTTAATTAATCACAATAAGATGAATGTGCATGATTAATCAATTTAATTAATCAATCATAAGAGGGTATGACATAGGATGTGAATTGGGATAGTGTTGGGAATAGGCGTGTGATTTTGGGGTGTCTACACTTCCACATTAGATTCCATTAAATTTAATTATTTATGCTTCTCCCAATATTTTTTCTTAGAGTTATTCATTGTAGCCTTAATTATTCCTTGTAGTAATTATTTTAAATTTTGTGCTTATATGTGTGCCTTATTATGGTTCAAAATATTCCTAGATGTGATTTCAGTATGATGTGTTTTTTAGTGTTTACATTCCCATGACATAATTCATATCATGTGTGTATTATTATATGTAATATTTTTACATTTGTATAAATTAAATCTATTCTTAGTTATACTATTGTTTCTAATTACATATCACATATTGTTAGCTTCCTTTTTGGGACATGTTAGGGTTGTATGCAATAGAAATACTATTCCATGTTTATGTCTTATTACCCTTCCTAATGACAAGGATGTCATAATGTCTTATTTATCTTACATTTCCCAATGTATGATGACTTCCTATGAGGTGAACCATATGTCATAAACAAAATAGGATATCATGTCAAAAACGAGAGTATCTCTAAGGTATGGGACATCAACCCTTGAGATAAACCTGTAGAATAAGGTTGTATCCTTTCCTTAAAAGCTCTGGATTAACCACTACTCTAAACTAACTAAAAAATACGAAAAGTTGAGGGAGAAAGAGTGATGAAATTGAAAATAATGGTGATGCACTAGAGTGTGAAGGGACCACTCTCCTTGAGATCAAGGAACGAAGGGATGAACATAGTGATGAAAGGGAAAATATGAGCCACACTCCAAACTGCATTCTATCAACCTTTAATCTTATGTGTAAAAGATGCAATGGACTAGAATTATGTAAATGTAACTCATACACATCATACAAAAAATAAAAGAAAGATAAGATGCAATAACATAGGACAAAGGATATATACTAATCACAATAAACAAGATATTATTGATTAAGGAATACAAAATCTCTCACAATTATTGAGAAGGAAGTGAACACATTACGTAGTTCAAATACAAAAGTTCGCATAGACTCAAAACACTTGGAAATTGATCGGGGTAGAGTTTATTTGCATTCAAGAGAGGATAGTTTCACTTATGAAACTAGTCACATTTATAGAAGGATAAGAGAGGAGAAGGGATCTGGAGATTTCATAGGAGATGCTCAACTTGTTTGACCCATCCAAACTACCAAGGTTCATTTTAAGACCCCCTCCAAAAAATTATTTTAGAATGGGTGGTGACTGTGTCGAAAAATATATTCGAATTGTTGGCGAATATTTGAAAGGAGGGTTTTGGGATGGTGGTGAATCTATTATATTTTAACATTGTGATTATAAGGTAACAAGTATTGGTTGTTAGCCAGAAAAAACCTTTGGTTGTCATCCGGTAACAACATTTGGTTGTTTTCTAGTAAAAACCTTTATTTTTTGGATGGTAACCAATATTGGTTATCACTTGCTGACAACACTGAGTTTACGTGTGTCAAGTTCGTGGGCATTATCACTTAGTAAAAAAAATTTGTTACCATCTGGTTTGTATCGCTAGATTTATTGGCATACAAGACATTTTACAATTTACATCTTTCCGTACGTCTACGACTTCATAATTATGGTCAGTAACAACTCAAGATATCAACACCATCGGGCAACACAAAGGGGTTATTATATGTCATGTAGCTGCATTTCCGCATGGTATCGTGATAGTGTTTATTCTTGGTAACATCGCCTTGTTATGAGACATTCTCAATTCCATGTTCTCATCCTTGACTAATGGGCCCCTTCGTTTCCTATATAACCATACCTATTCATTTTGTCTCATTTGCACTTGTAGGTTTCTCCGGACTAGATTTTTTCAGATCTTCCACCACTATTGCAAATGATTTGTTCTACACTCCTCGTCCACTTCTAGTATTAGTGACACAATATGTTTTATGATCCTCATATATAGGTATCTTACAACACCTATTTTTTTCAAATATCCAAAATATCAAGATTTAATAATCATTGCACCAAGAAAAAAATTCAATTAGCACTCTATCTTATGTTTACAGAAACCTATTGTATCCACAGTTACTACAACGGCTAGAAGAACTATAAATTACAATTAAAAATGATTGGATTGGTAACTCATGGTTCCATGGAATTCTTTACATTTCTCAATATGAGATATAATACAAGTTTTAAATAATTTAATGTAAATATATAATATCTTAAAGTCTATTTCACAGTTACATTAGCATCCCACCAATTTTTCATCAGAATAACCCCTGATGATATTCATCATCTAATAGGGATACACCATCAAAATCCATTACATGTATCCAATAAATAGTCTACCTGATGATAACAAATAATTAGAGTCTCATTACCATCTTTAGGTTGAGGATAAGGTTAATAATCCCTCCAAAAGAGGGATTAGCACACAATCAATCAAAGACCCTTTTCTCCAGGCCATGGTGTAATTTTTCTTGGCCTAAATCATGTTATAGGTGAGATACACTGAATTTCCTTAGTAGGAAGTCTAGTACCTTCTTCAAAACCATTTCCGGTGTTATATTTGATTGGTGTACATTTCTTTCAACAAGGATTCACTCTAACCTTGACAAAGCCATTGTGAATCCTAGTGTAGTTATTTCTTCTTCTTATTTTGTTCTTGCTTTCTATTGTGAGGGTTTTTAAGGACTCAAATCAATAGCTATTCCAAATTCTCTACATGATAAGATGGATAAATATGTAATTCCTCTGGACCAAAAGTTGGTGATTATTTTATTTTAAAAACACTTTATCTTGATTATTTTCATAAATAAAATCATTTTTAAATCAATTCTTCAAAATATATAATATTTTTTCAATAGTTAAAAGAAATATAAACAATAGCTTGATGTAATGTGGTATTTCACACACATAAATCTATTAGGCATGAGGGGTCTAGTGAGAAAGTTAGATTTAATCTCACCACAATCGATGACTCTATGGTTATCACTAGCACCCAATAGCCTAGAAGTTAAAGAAAACAAATGTGCAATTCTTTTGAATCATCCCAAATCCAAGAAAGAAAACATAGTGATGTCATTCCCACTTTTAATTAATCCATAATGCACAATCATTTTAATTTTGATTAAAATTTTTTATAGACTAATGATAATTTGAGTCTTCACAATGACATATGTCATTTTCCTAATGTGCAGCCTTGTCTGTCATATCATTAAGACACATGGTGTCTAATACTGTAGACATTACATACATACGTGAGAAAAAAGAGATTCAGTATACACCAGTTGTTCACTCCGTCAATTTCAAGTATGAATAAATGGTAGACTTAAATTTTATTTATATTAGTCTTTATTTTAGGATTTCATCATTTGATTTAACTAGTTTTCCTTAAAATCGGGTATTGCAATGCCACCACCCCCCTTCCACCCAATGCCATGGTATGTTTATTATGGAAAACAAAATTCACAACATAATAAATATATACTTAATTCATTCTTTTTAAGTTCTTATTGTTCTCTTGTTTGACTTTGTAAATACAACATACTCATAGTGTTAAAGTATTTATGCTTGAAAAATTTTACAACCTCTATCTCATATTCAATTAGTGGCCACCCCACTACTCAAAACTTAAGGTAGTGACAAAATCAAGGACACTAATCATCCTCATGCCTCTGTTTCTTCCATCCTCTAATTTTAAGCTACTATATTAGTAGAATATGACTTTGGGGATCACCTTTTACTCCCCAAATTGGATGTCGTGTACAAGTGAAAATGCGTTCATGAGAAATGCGGGAAAAATGTATTTAGTTTTACAATATTTTGACACTAGACTGATAATGAATTTTGAATATAATCACCACAAACCAATTAAACAACTTGAATAATAATGAAACAACTCTTTGATGATATAAAATGAATAAATACTTTAGGGGTTACATTTTTATTCCAAATCTAACCGCATATGATTCTAAGTGACTCATAATAAGCCTTAAATGATGACTAAAGAAAAAGATATTAACAAGATTATGGGAAAGGTCTGTGACAAGTGACAACTATAAAGATTCAGGTGCATCCATGTAGACTTGACAAAGATTGCATGAAGAACACATGGATATGAATGATGAAAAGAACTGATCTAGAGAGTTGATAATTTTGAACCTTGGATGCATAAACTGATTTGATATCAAGGTGAGTCAAGGTCCTTAGAGCTTCTATACAGGTCGACACTGAACAAATTTTCGAAAATTATTTTGTTTTTATGGAGATATAGATAAAATATTCCTTCAATGCATGGATCCTCTGTAGAATTAATCAATGAAATTTCAAATGAACACAAAACCATCAAAAAAGCATTAGCAATAAGTGATTGAGTCATGCCAATTATGATAGTCATGCAACGTCTATCTCTATTCCGAAGCTAACATAAAAGGAAATATACATCCTTCCTTTAGTAGATCTACAAAAATTATTACAAGATGCATGTGCAGCCATTGGAAATGGTGTTGAATATTTAATGTTCAATATAAATTCATAACTTGTCAATGCATGATAAGTACATAGCTTTTCATAACCATCACGCCAAAATTATCATTTAATACTTCTATTAAATGATTGGATGATATTTTTGGTACCATTTAACAATTGTCAGATTTGCAATGTATTCCTTGATAGAAGGAAACCTTTTATTGGATTTGGATTCCAATCCCCATGAATGTGTCTAATACAACACTAGCGCAGAGTGATTTTAATGCATACGTGTAGCATTCCTAAATAATAACCTCAATCACTATATAGCCATCACACGTTCAACATGGGAGATATATTTCTAAATATTAGCAGCGAGGAACTTAGATATGAATCCCTTTCTAAACACCATTACACAGATTTTTATTTTTTCAAACCAGTGGAATAATTCAAAACGGGCATAAGACTAACATTTCTCTGATACCAAATCTTGAATTTGGTAGAGCTTTGATAATACAAAATAAACACAATAAAAACTTAAATATTTCATACATGATCTTACAAATATATAGGTGAGGTTATTCCTAATATTTAGGAAGTAACTCACAACTATAAACTATATATGTAGGTTATTTAAAAAACCTACATAACAATAATATAAGAGAAATAACGATATATTAACCCACATATAAATATATAATGTGAACACTATCCAAGGTATTCCTAACAATATTGACAATATCAATGCAAATACAAAAGAATTGGTTCAGTCTGGTGTTATAAAAGATAGTTCAAATGTTGATGTTATAGAATCTCCTCAAGGAAAAAGATCCAAATGAAGGAAAACTATTGATGTAAATCATTGTATTTGTCAAATAAAAACATTATATTGAATACTTGATGCCAATCATTGTATATCTCTCATTTCTGTTGTCAAATGAAAATATTATCATTTTTTTCAAGCTTGTACAATTGGTGAATAATTATACATGGATTTTACATTGTAGAATTTAGTTTCAAACATGTATGAACTCAATATGGAAAACTTAGATGTACATTTTTTCCTTTAAATCTTTCTAGTTGATTCTTCATGTATAGATAACTTATAATTATAGTGTCTTTTAAAATTTATTGAATTAAATATTGAAAACATTATCTCGAGATTGCTATGTTTTTTATTAATCCAAAAAATATTAATGGGATATATGGATTATAAAATATTTAACGTGTGGAACAATATTGAGAAATAGATTGAACATACTTAAAAATTTCCTAGTAATGAAATTAAATTAAATTACATCATCCACTTTAGAGTTTGCACAACTATTTACTATCTATTATTTCCAAAAATTATAAAAACATAGAAGCGAATTAAAATTTCCAAAAATTATATAAAAATATATGTAAAGGAAAATAACTAAATTATGAGTCACAATATATATTTTTTTATAAAATGAATATGTTCAACTCTCTGGTAACTAAAATAACCATATCCTAAATGGTCCTTCATCACTTATTTTATCTTTTTTAGTTTCCAGTCCATTAGAATCCAAATCAATTTTGCTATAATGTGAGTCTCCATTTTTTTCTATTTAATTAATAGCTCTCCCCTTTACAAGGGATGTCCAAGTAATTAATTCTCTTTCATATGGAAATGTGTCCACTCCATATCTTGAAGCATACAATCTTAAACAAGTTTACAAATTTTTATCCTATCTATTCCGAATTTTTGATTTAATAAATGTTAATGTGCTAAAAATAGTTTCATCTTCAACTAAACCAAAAATAAGTGTCTGTATGAGTTCATAAAATTTGAAGTATTCACTTAAAGCTTCTCTTAGAATTCTACTATGATACAACTTTCTCGACAATAGTGTGATATCTCCCATTTTTGTTGGTTTAACAAGAGTCTTATATTGATCACTCATTGTCAATGCAAAATTTGATGACTCTTATATAAGTAATTTTATATTCAAGATACCATTCAATTATCCTCCATTAACATCTAAATATTTGAAAAAATGATCTATTAGTGTAGACATGTATTTAGCAAAGAGTTTATCTCTTTTTTCTTCACCAATCATTGGATTCCATAAAATTGGGAATTATAACTCCCATGATCTCAAGCTGATTACTATTCTTGAATCATTCTATGATCTCAGAATATAATGTTTCAGATATATTAATCAATTTTATCCTGTGTATCAAACATTACAACATAAAAGAGAAGGCTTGTCATTAGTAGTTCCCCAATTTTAGAATCTGCAACATAAGGATCTCTGTGGAAAGTGTGTATTGGTACATTTTCCCCATCAATTGAGATATAAATATGACCATTAATATTGAAATTCATATAGCTATTGGGATCTTTTGTATCTGTTAAAACCTTCCAAATACTAAATACTAGCTTTTGAAGCCGTTCTTGGCTAGAATATAAGTTATCCAAAATCATACATACACATTTCCTTAATTTCATACAATCAATAATGTATATAGATCTTTCCTGGACTTATTTCACCAAGATGTTTATTTCCTTCAACATTGGAAAAATACTGCATAAATTTAATAATGTCTCCAAATCAGTCAAGTGATAAATTTTTTTTATCCTTGTCAACTTATCTACGATTCTTGAACGTATACCCTGGTAATGACCTATACTCCTAAAAACTTATGTAAGTTGGATCATACAATGATATCCATATTGTGTTAAAATCTTTCATCAAATTTTTACCATTTTTTATTCCAACATGAAATCTCTAAAACTCCAATAATCTTTGACTTCTTGACATGTATGAATGCAAATCCCATATAAGATCCTCCACTTTAGCAACTTTTTCAAAATTACTTACAATATTGTATGTAAGATTCATTATGTGAGCCATGTAATGAATAAGTATCATGTATGGGGAAAAATTGTTTGAAGGAAATAAAAATACCAATTTTTTGACCTTGTATGACATCTTCCCCATTAGCTCCAACAAAATGAGATTTGTAGAGATTGAATGATCATCCATACCAACTATTTCTTTCAAAATTTTAATAACAATTTTGTAGAGGTTATCAGAATTGGAATTCTCCATCATTTTATGCATAGCTAATAGATGATTTTCCATCAAATGGTTATTGAAATTGAAATTGTAGATGTGCATGCAAACACATGATGTCTTATCTACTATTGTGACCTCATCAATTTATAGTGTGATAAAATTTGCATTTTTTACCTTCTGTCTCAAATAAGGGATTTCAATTTCTACCATACACTTTTCTATTTCCCATGAATAGGTATCTGACCAGTGTATTGTTGGAATGTTTGGAAACCCATTACATTGAAATACTATATTATAATCAATGAGATCTGAAATTTGTCTTCCCTTTTTTTAAAATGTGAAATATTGTTTTGAATTGTATAAGTTTTACCTAAAGACTTGCATCAGTATCTTTTACAAATTTAGCATTTATTGTTCCACCTTTCTCAAAAAGGTATTGAAGATGTTTATGATGATTTTCATATTCTTCTGCATATCTCATATGTAAAAAATCTTCCTCAGTTTTCCATCTAGTTATTTTTATTACTGTTCCATCATCTTAATTTTTAGACTCATATACTTTCACACAATGTTTCTCTATTGTGTCCAACTTCAATTGCATTTTGTGTTCTTTACCTAGTTTCCAACTACATATAGTACATCTACATTTTGTAGGAGTATCAATAGTGTTTTCTAGTTCAACATGTTTAATGAATAGATATTTGGCTAACCAATCAAATTAATAAGTCCTTCCTAAAGTCCACTTCCCACTCTTATGTTTCTGATGTGTATTTCTGGAATATTTATCTGAAGTTTGAGTTGGATGAAAATTGAGATTATCAGTATTATCAATGTGAATTGAATTACTCTGTTGATTAGGAATTTAATCTGGAGTAAGATCAATTTTAGGGTTTTCTACATTTGAAATAAATTGAGTTGCTTACTGCATCCTTAAGTAAATTGATGCAGGCAGAGAAAATATTATATCATGCATATAATCAAATTTCAATGAATGGAAAACAAGTACTTCTCACAATCTACACATTAGAGGATCCACTAGCAAGTCTAAAGCAGCTAGAAACTTGCTAAAATTGCTCAAACCTTGTATAATCTGACAAGTATCACTAAAATGGAATTCCCAAGATTATTCTTGACCATGCCCTTTGCACAAATATTTTTTCATGATAGAAACTCTTCCTCCACTTCTAAAAATTCATTCATCCAATAGCTCATCATTCATCAAAATGACTTTGTAATCATCTACCCTCACTTGCAATTGACTTTTTTTCACTATTCCTTGTCTTAACATGAACCCAATGACATATTCAATGCTTCCTAGCCTTAAAAACTATTTCAACATCTCAGACAATCATTAGAATCATTACTAACTTGGTTCCTAATCTCAAAAACACCACTATAGCCCATCTTGCCAAAACTACCTACTATGCTTCTTAAGACAATGTAACCGCTTGCATCAACCATCCTTTTGGATTTATATGGATACCCAGAAGGTATAAAAAAATAAAATAGTTCACTTCTTCCAACCCCAACAAGCTCCAAAACTTTCAGGCACCAACTCCTTAAGCAACTCCTTCTACCTTACTTTTTCCTTCCTAGGTCTTCAATGTCTTTACCAACCCAGGGCAGTCTTGCAACTCATTTAAGTCTTAATATACATGCTTATAAGACACAATATCAGTTATTTAAAGAACCAATTATTGAGTTATTTAAGAATGCAAAATATAAAATCTTAACTCCAAGGGAAAATACCACCTCCTTAATAAACCACTCCTCTAGATTAGCCTTTTTGACTATGTTTACTAACCTCCTCTCAAACTGTCATAGGGAATAACTAAAACTAACCATTGAAAGGGAAAAATTCCTTTTAAATATATCAATGCACTCACTTGAAATTATTACTTCCAAGTTTCAGGTTTATTTTCTATGTTTTGTGCATTCAAAACCTAAGCCCTAATTCTCCATGAAACCCTCCCAGTGAACCTAGTGAAGGGCATTTTTAGCATAAATTCTTCAAATCTTTGATTCCAACCACAAAATTTTAACACGAGTTATTTTTTGATATTGTTCAAAAGGTTAGTATTACCATTAGGAGTGGAGAAACACGTTAAATCCTCCTTCACTCATTTTTCCATTGTCCGTCCTATAGAAACACATACTTCACAATCTTACAATGTAATTTTCAACTAAATATACGAACATGTTCCTCATGTCTGGGTCTACCATATATAAGACACTATTAATTTACATTCCTAGTATTAAATCACTCAATACCTTTCATCCATAAATCTTCCATAACCCTCATTCACTATGATAGTCCATTTACTCCTCTAAAACACTCATGTCAAAACAAAGTATGCATAAGGTTAGTTTGTATAAGTTTCATCAAGGTTGTAATTACTAGCAAATGATTCTAGCTTAGTTATCACAAAGTTTCATTCATAACTCAATGGGATTACACTAGTATGGTTAATCAACTTCATTCTTCACTTTGTATACAGTCAAACTTCAAACCTATTAGAGGAACTCGAAGCATGCATATCGAGTTTCCATGAACTAGCCACTGAATCCAAACTAACCTTCAACTTTATCATCAAGAGTAATCATAAAATGAATCAACTACCATATCATGCACAAAAATTAATATAAGGAAATATAGTTAGCTTCCCAAAATAAAGTCCTATATTCAAGTAGATGTCATTTCATATAAAAATTACATGTTTCTCATCCTCCTTCCCATGAGGAATGAATTTCAAATTCACTAACTGTTTTCTATATTTGATCTCCCACACACATGAATGCACTAACTACCAACCATAGTAACTTCCCATAAGACTCTCATTATGACCGACCTCCCTAGTGACTCTTGAACTTGCATCTATCTCCTAAATGTATAAATACCCTTTTACATCATTTTTAAGATCTTAATGATGCTCAAGCACACAAGACTCATCACACATGTATTTAACCCTATTATGACACGTATAAGACTTTAACAACACCTAATAACCTTTAAAACACTTAAAATACCTTTTACAAGACCATACACCCATTTCAAGCCTTTGAATTTTTAAATTCTTTTTTTTGTAGAGAAAACACAAAAGAATGATAATTAAAATTTCCAATCTTCACTGGTAGCTTGAAAAGAATCACATAAACCATTAGAACCCCTTAAGCTTCCTCAAAACCCATGTTGACTCCAAGAAACAAGAAATTTGATTTTGAAGGTCTTCTCATGGATGCTCACGCATCATAAATTAACATATAAAGTAACATTAACATAAGAAGAGTCAAAATTATCTCTTGGCACTGGTGTTACCATGGGCTAAATGAAATATTTTGAAATTTCCATGTTGCGTTTTCTTTTTCCTCAAGTTCTTTTCTCATTTGCAACATGGGCCATCATATGGGTGATTTTGAAGTCTGCACATGTGACAAAAATATAGAAGTTTCAAATAAGATCTGTAAAAAAATAAATTCAAGACATTGTGAAAAAACAAAGATCATGCTACATCATAAGATGGGTTAGGCTACTAAACAAGGTTATGAAAACATGATATCATACCATCGCACAGTTGCATACTTACAAGATACCGAATGATAAATCAAATTAAGGTTACCCTCCAGTAACATTTTTTTTCTACCATTCGACATTGTGTAATAATCTTACCAGGAGACATCATGTATTTATATTTCCGTCTAGTAACATTTTTGCAAAAAAACCTTGACAGACTGACAATTCAAACTTTTTCACTTACCTTCTTCTCTTATTCCTTCATATTTTTGGCTTATACTTTCAAATTTTTCACAGGCTTATTCACTTTTACCTTCGGCTTCGACTCCGGATCTCAAAATTAAAGAATTTTTAAATTATA
The DNA here is from genome assembly GCA_019776745.2 of Taxus chinensis. Taxonomy (NCBI): domain Eukaryota; kingdom Viridiplantae; phylum Streptophyta; class Pinopsida; order Cupressales; family Taxaceae; genus Taxus; species Taxus chinensis. Next base: position 715,408,220 of record CM034153.1, on the reverse strand, counting down.
TTGTATTAATATATTATGGAAAATTAATCCTATTTATAATAGTATATTATAACATAATGGTGAATATACCAACCTTGGTCGGCCCTTAGTGAAAACACTAAGGTGAAATTATGGTCAAATTTATTTAAGACCCGTAAAATTTTGACGAGCGTGCTACTATACGGTAGTAAAAAATTTACCAATTTAAAAATTCAAAAAACCTAATATTCACCAATTTATGAATATTCACCCCTAAAATTAACCCTACTAGCCCGAAAGGTAATTCCCCAAACTTGTGATGATCCATATTCATGACGGTTCCTTGGCTTGCAAGAAAACATTCAAATATTTTCTGTGGATAAGCTCTTAATTCAATGGATGTCCACGAAATCTGGGGAGATAGATGAAGGGTGAGCTATCAAATGTCCATTTAACCATAATCATGCATTAAGCCACTAATAACAACTCATTTCTTGTTGCAAAGACCATTCAAAACATTCTCTTCATTTTTTGTGGGGCCATGAAGAGAGTATACCATCCAAGAAGCATCGTGATATAAAATGAATCAAACAAAAGCATCTGTAACTGAATTAGGCATCATTCGATTGAGAAAGTGACTCAAATGACATAAAAATATTTCATTTAAACATCCCAAGTATCTCCATTATTCCCCTTAAAGGTGATCCTTTACTAAAGCGCTTTGAAAAATGCTTCCACTGAGACTGGTCTCATGTCAAAATGAGCTCTATATATAAAGATGTGGCGTTTTGAAGATTCCTAAAAATTTCGTGAAAATCCTTTATTCCATGGAGTTTGAATCCTTCACATAACTTATTTGTTACATGGATTCATATTTTTCTCATTCCATGGATTCATCACTCCTTCGTCCCATGGGTTTCTGCTTGGAGAGTTTTGGTGATCTTCGGGTTTGTTCCTGACTTTTTCCTTGATTCACAAACAACTGCTCCAACTCATCAGTTCCTTTGACTACCCACAACCTTTTGTTCTTATCCTAGAGAATACATTTCATTCTATGAAGTTAAAATATATTTCACGTATTTTCCTTTGTTGTGTGGCTAGCTTTCCGTGAACCTTTCTAGCACTTTCTTACCTTGCTTCACTTTTTGTAGTGTCACAACATTTTTCATTTGTTTGGTAGCATATGATGTTCATTTTTACGCTGGTTAGATAAACTCATGGAACACTACACATTTTAAAATCCATAGAACGCTGAGTTCTTTACTTACGTGGAAAATTATAATTTCTTCATTCCATGAAACACCGAGTTTTTAAGTTTTGCAGAACACTAATTTTTGTGAACCCACGGAATGCTAAAATTATAACCTCCTTTATTCTGCGGCTTTTAACCTATTTTCATGCTTTAACTTCCTTTCTTCTACTTCGCTGTGTCACATGAACCCTTTTTCATGTTTCACGGCTTTTAGTTTTGTCATATTGGTTTTTCAAACTTCGTGAAATACTATTCTATATGAGATCTCATGAACATTATGATTCTTCCATTCCAACATAACACTATCTTCTTAACTTTCAAGGAACACTACGTTTGTGAACCCACATAAGACTAACTTTTCCATTCTCATAGAAGGCTAAGATTTGTGAACCCACGAAAGACTAAATTTTCTACTCATTTCTGCGAAACACTTCTCTTATCCCTATAATGCCACAAAATACTTAGCCTTTTTCCCATGGTTTAGGTGAACCTATAGAACACTAAGTTTTTCAAATTTTGTTCCTTTTCTCCGCAATGTCTCAAACAAGATCCACTTAAGTCCTCAACTTAAATGAAGTTGTCAAAATATCATGGGTGTTATTTTGGAAAATAGTTTGGTGACTATTAGGGGACATCTATATGTTATATGAGCTAACCATTATCATAACATATCCATTGGGCATGGAGTTGAGCCTGCAACTTGAAATTGATCTTTAAAAATTGAGACTCACTTTGAATATGCATGAAGCACTAAACTTAGAACTGGTTTGAAACTGATCTTTGGAGCTTGAAAGAACATTTCACTTGGAAAATCCCCCAAAATATATGATTCATTTCCAATATATTTGAATGATCTAGACTATACACAACCACAAAAGGTTTACAAAAACTATGTAAAAAAGACAAATCATACATGCTCCAAATGAATAAATGTGGAGTGTGCAAAGCACTTGTTTTTCCAAAATAAAACTTGACCTACTCCCACAAAAACAAATAGAAAAGCAAGCTAAATAAATCCAGATACTGGTTGTGAAAATTAACTTCCATTCCTTATGAAATGCATCCATGTGATCAGTTCTGCAACTATATCAAGTGGTGGAAGCAAAAACATGGTCTATACCTCCCTTTTTCTCAAAGTATGAACCTTGAAAAGAACAAACATCTCCTCCAGTTTCTCTGCATTTGGTTTGGACAAGTTTTTGACTAACCGTTAGCACTTAAAACATCTTCCTCATGCTATGAAGTGAACATGACTAGTGGAAACTCTGTTCTTGGCTATGATTTAGCCATATGATTGGAAACCCAAATCTGAGAGCCGATGGATTGATTTTTTTGATTTTTCCATCTCTTTTAAATTTCATTCCATGAATCAAGCTATCATTCATAATTTCCTCATCTTGGGGAGGTTTTGCAAGTTCATCAAACGTGTCTTCATTTGTTTCCTCCCTTGTGACCAGATATGATACAACATAGGGCTCATCATCCTTATCCTTAGCTTTAAACAAGAAGTTTGACAGCGCAAAGATATACTCATCGTCAATTGAAGATCAAACTAGTCTTCATGTCTGATTTCTTCTTCATCTTGATTCTCATTGAGGATGTAACACCCATGTTATACTTAAAAAAACTAAGGGATTTTTTTATAAACCTTTAATTATCTTTTATGCCTTTGGCAATTTCCAACATGCAACAAATAAATCTTGCATTCTAATTAAGTTTATAAAATCCATTTATTCTTTTCATGTTGTAATGATTATCATTATTACTTAGATCAAAACTAAGTAATCCAACATTATTAATATTCAAAAATCCTTCTTGATAACATACAATAACCATGTGAAACTGCAAAGTGTTTCAGATCCTTCTTAATCCCCCTTCAAAACTCTATATGATCTGACATACATTGTATACCTTTGGTTAGACCTTTTTATAGGTTCAAAGATCATGTGCATCTTCTTTGTGTCAGCTTATAAAGTATGTAAGTACTTCCCTCAAGCTCAAAATACTACTAAAAGAAGAAATGGTGAACAGATAATGCAGTCATTCATTTGCACTATTAGGGCCATAATTTTTTGGCATTGAGCTAACAATCTAGTTTTGAGACTGCACACTATCCTACAAAACATGTCTTCTATTCACCGCACAACCGTATTAATATAGTTATCAGGATTATTTTTCATTCTTTATAATTTTAAGTTAAAGTTAACCATTTTTGTTATTCGTTCACAATGAGCAATTGAATTCAGTTCAAAAGCTACAGGGATCATGAATCGATATTCAAGTCACATGAATCATATCAGTATCAACTTAGGATCCCTACAGTAATGGTTACGCTCATGTAATGAGTTACATCATTACACGTTTATCACCTTCCCCATATCCATCCTGAGGTTGCACAAGCAAGGTTCATATGACACGAATGTCCTCTCCTTATTCCTACTCTTCATTGTTATTTCATTATTCTTACATCCTAGGGATAGGTCATACTGAGTTTCCTTATGTTAGCCAATTCACGATAAAGGTGTATAGTAAACTCATTGAGTTACTGAATAGTGTATGTATCTCATACCACATGTTGTAAGGCAGACTAGGTCATTCTACGATCATTGATTAGGTTCCATCAAGCTTGCGAATAAACTAATTTATAACAATTATCACTCATGATCATTATTAGTCTTTTAATCATTTTTTATACATTAAATTTAATTAAGTACATTTGTACTTTTCTTATGATTACAATGTAACTTCTTACTTTGTTCCATATCATTGTAATTTTTACTCCCACTAGGGTATAATAGAAACAAATATGCTATTTACAATTATTACATTTTATCATAAACATGTAGGTTGTTGCTGTTAAATAGCAACATGTTTCTTATTGTCATTAAATTATACAAATAATTATCATATTAGTGTATGTATTTATGCAATAGTAGTGTAATACTTTGATTCATTTAACTATTTATGTAGTTGAATTAAATGTTTCCAATATAATCATTAAATCATAATGACAACATAAAGCAATTATGATAACACATGATAACTTCAATTATAATAAATACTCTATTGTAAAAAGAAATACAAGTATGTCACTTTTCTCAATCATTATGATCTGAATAATGAATTAAATTTATAATAAATAAAAATAATACATAGTCATGAGGTGATTAACGAAGATAAACAATTGATACACTAGGATTAATTGTATTATACATTTTGTGAAGTAATACTTTCACATTTAATCCAAGTACAAGAACATATATTAAATTATTCTAAACGGAGTGGTAATAATCAATGCATGATGATTCATGCGTTATCTTATTCTTTAATCACTTCATTATACTACTCACTCTTGCAAACTGTAGGAAAGAGAAAATAGTTTACATGAATTTAATAACTCACAATCATGTTGTTATATTATGAACTAAATGAATATAAAATGGTTGACTTATGATGTAAATCACAACATCCTTATATTTTATCTAGATTTAAATATACAATTTCAATGGAAGTGATCCTAATGATGAATATTTTGTTTTCAACATACATCATTTCAAATCAACAAATAATATCTTTATGACTCTGTTATCTATAACTTCATAAGGTTTATTTTTACAACAATATTAGAGCTGATTACTATTCATAAGGATACTAAACTATACCAACTTTTATCCCTTCATGTATTCATAATATCCTGTTAATTTTATTCAAAATATTAAATGAAGAAGAAGACAAAATTCCCATTTTAGGAAATTTTTACACCTATAGTTAGATAACTGGCTAGCTAAATTACAATCTACAATCAACATTTTTTCACATCATAATATTGGTATAAAGAGGTGGAAACATGCCTCTAGTGTCAAGGTTAACTCTACCATTTTCTATGTTCCAATCATAATCTAGTCAGATTTAAAGTTCATTCCAGATAAATCTTATTTATAGAATCTAATGAAACATAAAAACTTATCAACCCAACTTAGAAGATACCTTCAGCAGAAGGACCCAATTACTGCTTGTTTTATCTCTCAGCAAACTTGACTTATAATGCACATGAACAGTCAATGGTAAAGAGGGTTTCTACACTCTATATTTCACTTAATTTAATAAACAAGAAACTCATTTCAGATCTATTTTAATTAAGGAATTGTAATCCCGCAAGGAGAAAGGAGAACATTCATTATAATCATCATAAATGAACATAGTTTCAGCTAGGGTCCAGTAATGAGGTCGAGTTACCACAAATTTCCAAGGAGTCTCATTTTCATAAAAAAATAATGAAAAGATTTAACCGAATTCAAATATAATTGAATGGATTTAGAGATATACTCATAACGAGTTGGGTGGCCCTCATGTTAAACAAATACCATAACGGAAGGGTAGAACATCAAAGACCTAATTTGTCAAATGAATCTCTAAGAATCTATAACAACCAAGAATCAGTCAAATATACTTAATTTGTTGCTACCTAGAAGAACACACACACATATTGAAACGCCATGTTTCACATAATGGATTAACAAACACGAGCATTCATTCAAACCCCAATTGCGTTATGGGAAAACGAGAACCAAAATTCTTACTTTCCTAATTACCCAGGAAGGGAAAACATATCTTTCATTATATTTTCAAAAGAACACTCTCGATTGAAATGATTTTTGCCCAATAAAATATTTGTGGTTTTAAGAAGACATAAGACCCTTATTATTTTCATTCTTTGAAAACATATCATATCAATCCAAGAAAGAATAACCGATAATAAAAAATCAATTCACAATGTAACAATAAGATAGTGAATTAGGAAATTCATTCATACAAATGGGATAATATTTTCCACTTTATCCTCTATTTTCCTTAAAAAACTTAACCAAGTCAACCCAACAGAGTTCCAGATTTCCGCATAGCAAAACCCCCAACCTCCTAACCATTCTCCAAACATCTCACCAATATAAACAACTAAATTTCCAATAATTTTGGTGCCTATTCTTAGTAGAGGAAAACCACAGAAATCTTAGCCACAACCAACTACCTTATCTTCCATGTATAGATAATAGCTCACCAAAATAAGAGCTTATAATAGCAAAAGCAAGGATAAAAATGAGTTTACCTTACATGCAATAGCTTCCCGACCGAAGCTTACTAAACCCAAGAACTGTGCATGCATTAAATGCATTAAATTTCTTCACAATGCCACATCTATGGCTTAATTAAATTTGATAATTTTCCCTCCAACAAATGGCAGTGGAGTTAACGAGTGGTCATGGACTTTTCTAACTCAATTTCATGATTTGCATGGTGTTTTATTCTATCGGTCAAAGACCTTTATTATCAAGCAAAACAAATCACCTTGTAATACATGGTGTGGTCAGGTATCGACCATGTTTCATTTAATAAACATTTATAAAGGTAAAAGATATGGTCGAAGACTATAAACATTAAAATATACCAAAAATTACCAATTCCTCCTTATCATTTAGTAACTTTGTGATGTGGATCCAATTCTAAGAGGTTGAAATACCTTCAAAACACACACAAACAAATTAAAATAAAACCATAAAATTCAAAATGATTTTATTTTCATTCTAGAATCCACACTAATCTTTTACATCCTTATAATCTTCCTTTTATTTCCCACTATCTATAAGAAAACCCTAAAATGTGAAAAAACCTAAAACTCAAAAAAGTCCTAAAATTAAAACACCTTGGATGGACCCTAATTTTGACATGTAAAATATGCCTTTGTAAATTGCATATTTACAATGCTGTGAAAGAATTCTTCACCCAGAAAAATATGCTAAAGGATATTAATTGTACCTCCCTAACTTTGGTTCTAAAATGTGGTACTGACATGGAATTTAAAGACTTTAGACCTATAAGTATTTGCAACACCACTTATAAAATATATAATAAAATCTTGGCCCTCCATTTGCAAGTGATTCTCCCCTCTATCATATATAATCAACAAGGGGGATTTGTTATTGGACGCCAGATTCAAGATGGGATCATCTCAATAAAAGAGACTATTCATTCAGCTAAACTCAGTAAGAAGGCAAACTTTGTTTTTTAAATTGGATATGGCTAAAGCCTATGATAGGGTCTCATGGAGTTTTCTTGATAAAATCCTTGACAGGTTTGGCTTTGATTTTTCCATTCAAAGCTTGGTTAAGGCTTGTATTTCTAATGCCTGGTTTTCCATTCTCATTAATGGGACCCCTTTTGGTTTTTTCCCTAGCTCTCAAGGTTTAAGGCAAGGGGATCCTCTCTCCCCGTTCCTTTTCATTATCATGGTTGAAGCTCTAAGTAGAAGATTGAATGTTGAGACTGAGAAAGGTCACATCAAAGGGATTTCTCCGGTGAAAGGATTTGGACAATGTGTCTCACCAGCATTTTGTGGATGACACTTTCCTTGTGGGAGAAGCTACTATTCCGGAAGCTAAGAAGCTTAAATGCCTTCTAGATGACTACATGGAAGTTTCTAGACAGATGGTGAACTATAGAAAAATATCTCTTTTCTTCATTCATACCTTGGAGAGCCGTTGTAAGAAGATTGCTGAAATTATGGATTGTTCCTATAAGTCCTTCCCTACTGTCTATCTAGGAATCCCTCTTGGGGATAAGAGACCCTCTAGTTTAGAGTGGAACTTCCTGATTGAAAGGTTTGATAAAAAAATTGTAGGGTGGAAAGCTAATTTGTTATCTCAGGCTGGAAAAATTACTCTTCTTTCTAGCTCACTCCAGAGTCTTCTGGTTTATGTCATGTCTCTTTACCAACTTCCTGGGAGCATAGGGGAAAAACTGGAAAAGATCCAAAAATGTTTCTTATGGAGTGGAACTAAAAGTAAGGAAAGAATCCCGCTTGTGGCATGGAATAGAGTTTGTAAACCCAAAAAAATTGGGGGTCTTGGTCTTAGAGACTAGACTAAAATGAATAAATCCCTCTTAGCTAAAATTGGCTGGAGGTTAACAAAAGAAAATAATGTGTGGACCAGAATTCTTAAGAGAAAATATTGGATGGATGCAAATGACAAAAGATGGATTTTCAAACAGGATTCTTTCAATGGTTCAAGCATATGGAAAGCTATAAATTGGGCTAAAGAAATTGTTGCTAGGGGTAGTAGATGGAAAATAGGGAAAGGAAATGAGATATGTTTCTGGAATGATAAATGGGCTGGGAATTTTACCCTAAAAGAAAAATTTCCCCAAATTGCAAGGTTGATTGAGGAGAAGTATGGGGAAAAAATTATCAATTATATGGAAGATGAAGACAACTTTCAGACATGGAAAATTATAGAACTGGACAGTCAGGAAGTCAAAGAACACTTGGTTTCTCTCAATGATTTTCTAAAAAATTATGTGTCTTCTAACAACAAGGATCTAGATAGAATTGTGTGGGACAAAGAACAAAATGGTAATTTCTCAGTCAAATCTGCCTACTCTCTATTCTTTGAGGGGGAAACTAGAGATGAAGACTTAATGGTTGGAAAAATATGGAACAAGAACATATCTCCTAAAGTCAATGTGTTCAGCTGGCTTGCTGTGATAAACAAGATTCTAACAGTGGATAACCTGAATAAAAGAGGATTCCAAATGGTCAATAGATGTGTTCTTTGTGAAAAGAACATGGAAATGGTGAACCATCTGTTCTTAGAATGCCCTCTCGCTCTCTAGATGTTATCTTCTATTTTGGTTTGCTTTTCAGTTCCTTGGGTAAACCCTAATGAAATCCAAGATGCATGGATTCAATGGAAATTCCCTTTCATCAGTCAAGGGCTTAAAAATATTTGGATAATGAGCCTAAGTCACCTATGGTGGGAAATATGGAAAGAAAGAAACAGGAGGATCTTCAAAAATAAAAAAACTTCCTAATAGGTTGTTAATAAACAATTTCTTTCAGGCTATTAGAAATAATTTTTCTATCCTCAGGAAAAAAAGAAGTTGAAGTTCTTGAATGCGAACAAAATATCATTAGGAATTGGAATTTAATTTATGACCCTCAACCTAAGAATCCCAACCCTCGAGAGGGGGTTAAGTGGACTCCTCCTAGAGGTGGATTTCTTAAACTCAACTTTGATGGAGCTGCTAAAGGGAATCCTGGGAAAGCAGGAGGAGGAGGTGTTTTTCGTGATGATGAAGGGAAGTTTCTTCTTGCCTATTTTTTTAATCTAGGTATCCAATCAAACAATGTTGCAGAGGTTGTTGCTTTGTTTTGGGGAGTGAAGTTGGTGGAAGAGAAAGGTTTCAAGCATCTGGTTGTGGAAGGGGACTCTTTGTATATTATCTCTTGTGTGAAGGGAGTGTCTCAGGCCTCTATTTCTATAGTTGACTTCATCAATAAATCCAAGGGTAAATTATCCTCCTTCGAAACTATATCCTTTCAACATGTGTTTCGTGAAGGAAACAAACTAGCTGATATTTTGGCTAATATGGGGGTGGATGCTAAGGAATTAAAGGTGGTCGAGGATCTTAAAGAGATGGATGCTAATTTCATAGACACCTTGAAAAGGGAAAGAATCCCTAATAGCACACCTTTCAATGAGGACGTAATTATTCCTTTGGTTTGATGTCTCATGATTTCATGTATCTCAACATCATTCAAACATTTATTTCATATCTTCGCAAAGGCAGGACAAATCTCTGCGTGTTGTGGAATCTCACCATCAAGTCTAGTATAGACGTTCACCCTCAGAAGAAAAAGAAGAATAGCATTAGCAGAATGGGAGGGGATTTAGTACGTACTGAACCAAGCAAGGTCCCAGTGATGTCAAAAGAGGATGAGGTTTTTCTCAAAAAGGTGGGATTGTTACATTTCTTTAGCATTTTTGATGGGCATGATGAAAATTTGAGTGAAGTTGTGGAAAAAACCTGGAAGGAAGGCCATGTCTGGGTTGGAAATTTCTCTTTCACCATTTCCCCCAAGCTTATTGCTAAAGTTTCTGGTCTATCCATGGAAGGAAGAAGCATTTTCAAACCTAATTCAGACTACAGCCTAGGAGATTGAATGCTTCATGCAAGGTAAGGGTGTTCCTGTCTCTCTCCATAATGGTTATGCTAGAGGTAATTTTCCCCATCCTTATGGGGAAATTGATCAGTTAATTATGGCCTATATTACTCTTGAAGGGCATTACAAAGTGATCTATGGGTACCACTTTCCCATGTTGAACCATGTTAGAAACAACAAGCCCTACAATTTCCCATATTTTTTGTTCTCCTCCTTGTCCAAATCTATATCTCAGGTTGAGAAAGGTACTTTCTCCTTACCATTGCATCAAGGTCTCATTAAAGCTATGCTCAGGCTGGGAACTCCCCTCATTGGAAAAAATGAAAAATTGGGGGCCTCTACGATGCCTAAAGAACGATTCTTCATAAAGGAATTCTGAAAGCCTAGATGTCAAGGAGGTTATTGGTAGTGAGGATTTTCCTACTAGGCCCATGGAAAAAATAACTAGATCCCACCTAGGAAAATGTCGGCCTCAAGAAGCAGCATAGGGAGGAGAAGGTTTTGGCTTTGGCTGAGAAGGTGGAAGTTATTTTGGAGTCGGAAGAGAATCAAGGAAGGTAAGTCTGATCATTCTACTTCCAGTGAAAGTCAGGAGGAAGAGGACTTGGAAGGGGATCACAGTGAGGAGATGGAAAGTGGGAAAGCTCCTGAAGCATCTGAGGGAAAGAGATCAAATAACTTAGAGGAGGCTATAGAAATCTTGCATGCTCTCAAAACTTCCCAAAATAAACTCTTTAATGCTCAAGACTGTGTAGTCAAATCCAATGTTTTTATGAGGGAATTTGAGAATTACAGGTTAGACACTGACATTAACAGACAATAAGATTAGTATGGTGTCTATGGACTTGAGGGAATTGAATGAAAAAGTGGAGAAGTTGTCTTCTATTGTTCTGAGTGAACAATTAAAAAATGCTAATGAAAGAAGCCTGGCTATGGAAAATGAAATGCTGAAGATGAAGGAAATAATTCTTCAGATAAGAGATGTTCACATTCTCAATGTTAAAAGTACCATTCATCACCTTAAAATCCTTGCTGAGATGATCCATTCTATGGAATTAGCTAAGGAGAAAGAAAAAGAAGGAAATGGCCCCAAAGTACAGATAGCTGAACCAAACTACAAGTTCTGGAAGTCTACTATAGCCAGCTTAGTCAAAGAATGGAATGGATGCATGAGTACTGTGGGGGAACTGGTAAAAGAAGGATGAAGGGGTCTGATCTCCTAGATTATGTTTTCTTCTTGCTTGTTAATACTTTGTTGCTTCATAAGTTTTATGTTGTTAGTTACTTGGACCCTTGTTGTTAGTTACTCTTCCATGGGTTATCTATGTAGTTTCTTTTTGATGTTTTGAACTATTGCTCTTGTGGTTCTGTATGGGCTTCAATGGTTAACCCTTGGCCTTCGTGTTTATCAGGTTGTAATATTTGTATGGGGTAGGGTCCCCTCAACCCTCTTTTACCTCTAATAAACATGAATAAAATGGGCCCCAAAAATATGTTCAAATTTCACCCCAACAATTCTAGAAACATTATTTGTGGCACACTACTAATCAAGATGTAACACCCAGGAAAATTTCAAGACGATCCAACGTTCGGATCAAAATTTATTGCCTTTAGAAGTTATGTTCCCGCATCACTTTACCAAAAAAAAAATAGCCATATTAATGTCCACCATCATGGTCTAAGAACTTATAAAACAAATTAACTATTACCTATAAATTTTTCATTGCCAACTTATCATGGTCTAAGACCATTTTGGTTGAACAATATACTCACCTCATAGCACCTGTTAGCTTAAGGAGGAGCTCATTAATAAAAGTAACATTTATCAAATATTTCCATGGTCTATGACCAGTAAAACGATACTCCCATATAACCATAGATAAGCTCACCATGATATTTCCATATGATAATTTATCTCAATAGTATGTTTTAAGATCATTATCTTTCATGTTAAGTTCAAATCAACTTATCAATAATAATACTCCATGTTTTTAACATTTCCAAGAGGATTAATCAATTAAACAACCTTTACCTTATAGATTTTATTCTACATAGCAATAAAGGTCGTCTTAGTGCCATGTGGTCAATGACCGATACAAAATCACAAAGTGGTTAGTTATACACCAAAACAATAATAATTATTTCTGAGTGCCAGCTAATGCAAAGTACAACCATGTAACATATTTACTAATATTGGCAATTCATTACCAATAGTAAGCTAGGTAAGGTAGAATAATACGAACTCATACAGCCAAAGTAAGCCATGAGTATTAATTAATCAACAATTGCAAGCTGATGAGTGCAATTGCAGTGTTGGGCATGCACCTATGCACCTATGTATATTTCCTTTCAGAAATGTGCACATATCGGTAATTGCATATGCAACCCTGAAATGACATAAATCAACTTATATTCGTAATTAACTAGTACTTCACAACTTATCCTCGTGACAAAAAAGAATGAAAATGCGGGATGTGACAGAGAATTTCCTCCAAAGTCAAATTCTTTGATTGAGGGAAAAGATTGATCAATACATTCATCATCAATAGAGATCAATAAGCCCTTAATGATATCCTATGAATTGAAAGCCTTAGAGTTATTTTTCTCCTCTTCAACTATGTACTCTTCAACCTCAACCAACTCCTTCTTAAGCTCAACCAATGCATCCTCCCTTTTAGATTGATCAATAAAAATAGTAGGAGGATCTTTAACAGGTTGGGTCATTCCTTCATTCATGCTTTTAGAATTAGTCCATTATTTAATAGATATCTCATGATTAAGAATAATGGAGCTTAACTTAACTAATTTTGATACATTTGCAAGAGGTTGAATATTATCTTCTTGATGAAGAACTTGTTTGACCTCAAATATTTGGCTTTAATCCTTGAAACTTTGCAGATGATATTATTTGTTTGGATCTTCCTTAAACTACCTCTCTAGCCATGCTTGTGCATATTATTTCCCAAAAGGATGAATCACATCCTCATTTTCCATAAAAATTTCAGCTTCATGCTTAGTAAGGGTTGGGAAATAGGAAAACCAAATGGTTGGCCACTCAAATTACTGTCTAGTTTACAATTCAACATGTTTTAAACATGGTTCTTCATGAGTCTTATACACACATGAATTTGGGTCCATGAAATGAGGGAAGGATTGAACTATTGATTTATTTCACATAGCTTTGAATGATGGAGGAGGAATAATATCCTCTTGTGGAGGAGGATGACTAACAAGAAGACCATTGAGGAAGCTAGGGATATGATGCTTTAGATGAGATGGTGCAGGTTGAAAATAAGGAATGCAAGAGCTATATGATGGTAGTGTAGGATTTCCCTATTAACAAGGTTACCTACAACTAGATCGATAAGATACCATTGAATCAATCTACTTTGATATCTTATTTAAGGAATCAACCATTATGTATAGCTTCTGTTGAGGGCTATACCATCTCGGTAAAAGACCACCCCATAGAAAGGATCCCTAAAAATAAGGTTATCTACCTTGATTTCAAACATCACCTTCATTTGTAGTATGAATGCCTCCTTATTTTGGACATGTATATGGAAATCATCATTAGACACGAAAACACCTCCATTATCTACATATCCATGTTCTTGAAAAACATCATGATTAATAAGATAACCATATGGGTTAGTGGGGGTTAGGTCATATGCATATTCATCATGATAAGGATCATAGATCTTATTTGGTGGGAGATCAGGGAAACATGGAGAACCATGAAGGGGAATGATACTTCTCCTAAAAATGAGGACCCCAATAAGGAAATGAAGTCATGATTTCCCAACTTCATGAATGAGGGAAATAGAAGAATGGAAATAGTATAAAAATGAGAGAAATGGGTTTTCTAAAACCATGGAATCATCATATTTGTTGAAATTAAGCCTCAAAATGTTGGATATCACCAAGACACACACCAATATTAGTGAATATGATGTAAATCTCATCAAAATACTCCCACAAGGAATGTTAAAAACTTACTCCACTTGATTGGTCCAAATGTTTTACTTCCATTACATGAATTAACTTACTCGGACATTCATGAGTTGTAACAAAACTCTATGTGGCAGAAACATGGAGCTTATTTATGATATTATCTACATGAGGTTCCCACAACTCTTTTTATTCCTTTGATGCATTATGGATATAATATTTCTCGACAAATGAGAAAGAGGACACCTCATGCTCACATCCATCAACAATTTTTTAAAGAGATATATCATATTTATATTTCATCATGAAAAATTTTTGCATCAATTGAGAAATCATAACTAGATTCATACCCCTCTTGTGTTTTCATGGCTTGCATTAGCAGTTTAAGGATGAGTTAGGGATCTCCTATTTCTTCTGTAACTCTTAAAATTTATCACATAGATTGCTCTTTCAAATATTGCAAAGGCTCATCACAAATGAGTTTCTCTTCTTCATGGATGATGACTTAAATTAGAGGCTCAAAAGTTGTTTCATCAATACACTGATCACCAAGAGAATATTCTTCTTCAAAAGGAAATAAGAACACCTCTTCTTCACGAACAAATACATTGACTGATTTTTTAGTTTGGAACTCATGAAGAATTAATTCATCTTCCCCATGACCTGCATCATTTGGAAATTCTAGGTTGTTCTCTTATAATTCAAGATCTTTCCACTCTTCATCATTAATAATACCCAACCGGAAAGGAATGTTTGGTCCTATCAAGATAGGAATTTAAAATTCATCTTTAGATGTTATGAAATTATTTCCATTTCCAATATCCTAGTACAATATATTATGTCTTGGATCTTCTGACTTTTGTACTGTGTAAATTTCATCTTTCTTACCGGAAGTAACTTCTTCATTTTTCCCTTAACTGGAATGGTTTCATAATATCAATCCATTTGTATTTCTCCTCCCTAGTCCTGGTAGAAACCTCTACCTAGTAACATTCTAGATGATGCCAGAATATATGCTACCAAAATATTCAACAATACTTTCTTATCTGGAAAGTCATCGATAGCCACATGTGCATCCTTGATCCTACCCACATGTGGGACTTCCTTTGACTTCATAGAGTAGCAATGACCATTGGTTCGACTCAAGGTAATTCCAAGAGCATTGGAATTTTCAATGGTCATTACATTATCATAATCACCTAAATCTATTATATAGTTATTCAGTTGGTATCCTCCAAAAAGAAGGGAGAGATAGTATGTATCAATCTTATTGGTATTTGATGCACTAATAGTAAGCTTATTCTGCGAGGAGTAGGTGGAGTTGGTAGTAGTCCTTTGGAAATAGGAACCACAATATTAGGCTTTGAAATACCACCTTTGATATAACAGAAAATCTTATCAAATTATCTTGGGTGAGTCCACAAATATTTAGATTTAGAAATCTTCACTTTAGACTTATTTACATGTTCTATGGTATCAAAAGAGGTGAATGTAGATGAGGCATATACCCATGGGACAATGGGTTTTTTTAGGGTCGAAGGAGGTACTACCTTTGGAGTTGGAACAAACTTAGCAATGGGATAATATGTTTGAGGAGGAGTGGATGATTCTATATGTACACTAGAAGCTTTGAAAGGAATAACTTTTTCAAAAATGAAATTAGAACAAAGAGGAGTAGTGGGAGACTTGGTATAGAAAATAGCCTCTTTCTTTCCACAAGATCCAGACTATCCTTTGAAGACTCCATGAAAGGTGGAAGTGTATATACTTGACTGATTATTTTATTCTATATATTCACTTCAGGAGGATCATCAACCTTTTTCTTTTTTTGGTCAGCGACATAGGAACTTCCTTTTTGAGATTGGGAGTGGGTGAACACTGCATATGATAATTTAGGTGCATCATCATCATCATCATCATCTTCACCTTTTGAATATTCAAGAAATATAATTTGTTCATCATCCTCCACTTCTTCAATCTTTAGGATATTTTCTTCCTCACTTTCTTATTCTAAATCTACAAGTTCTTCTTCATCTTCTTTAGTTCCACATATTGCATTAACTCATGGAGCTTCCAAGGTAAGCCTTCAGGGTGCTCTTGTAATATAATTATTTTTCTAGTTTGGGTGGGATGATCATTGAGTAACTTCCTTCTTTAACATTACTAAGTGATTATCCAACTTCTGCAACAATGGATCAAATTTCTCATCTTTGGAATTTTGGGCCTTATCCCTCATTGAATGATTCTTTATCTTTATTGACAAGACGAGTTCATCTTCCACTTCAATGGAAATTTATTGAGCATTGTCCAAATCTCTTGGTTTAATTCTTCATAGAAAGAAACTAACTTCAAGAAACTGGGCATTCATGTAGAACCTTGTAAGAATTATCTGCAATAGGATAGGAAATGGTGGGAATCTTGTTGATCAAGGAGGGCATGATCATTTTCTATAGTCTTTAATCTTTCTTCAAACTAACTTTTCATATTACCCCAAACAACATTTAAATGTGATGGCAAATAGTAAAACCAGTCCGCATGTCATCTTGTAATGTTTCCATGAATATACACACTGCAACATCTTCATGTTGTACCTCAAGAATGCCACAGGATGTGATGAAAGTTGTGATATGATCATCTGGTCATTTCTTTCCATCTCCATAGAATTTTGGAAAATTCTTTCTTGACCCTTTTGGAAGTTCATTAAGTTGAGGAGTCACAGCCAATGAACCAGTGTTCTATCCCCAATGGAACATGTGCTTGTGATGCCATTTATTCCTCTTCTCTTTCTTATTTTGGTTCTTTCTCTCTTTTTTATTTTGAAGGAATGAGGACTTGTGGTTCTGTAATTGGTTCTTCGGTATGACATTCAATAGGAGTTTTAGGAACTTGTCTTCTTGCCTATATAATAGGAAGCCTAAAATCAACTTGCAATAGTTATTCAAATGTTAGATCAAAAATTCCACTTTCATGGTCAGCTCATAAGTACCTTCTTTATACCAATTTGTTTAGAGCATTAGAGAGGAATGAAGCTTGAAAAAATCAGTTTTTTCAACACGATTGCAGCAAGGTTCTTTGAACGTTTAAATAATATTTTTGGTATTTTTTAATTTTTAGTTTTTTATTGATTTTCAAATATATGATTTTTTTTGTATTTTTAGAGATCTTTATGGGTGCAAGAAGGCATATCTCTCCTCGGCAGAGTCACAAAAAACTGTTGGAAAAAATAATTTGTCACATGGGAAAATTATAGGTCTTTCACTAACAATGTCAGACTAAATCCCTCTGCTTGAATGGGGTAGCTTCATTTATTGAAAATAGTGAAATTATGTACACTATTCTAATAACCAGGGGTGGTCTTTCAACCAGGATCACACATGGGTACTTCCCTACACCCAAGTAAAAATGGTTGTAAATACTACAAGGGAGGAAATAGCTTGAGAGAGAGGTGCATAGAGAATAGTGAGAGGATTTTGCACAATAAATAATGTAATAGAGTTTATTTATTAAAAATAGAATACATCCATTTTTTAAATGAGAATATCCCATTTACATAGAACAAGGAACATGATACAAATAACACAAATTCTAAGTGCATAACATTCAACAAGTACATTCTCAGGGAGTGTAGTTGAGATAGAAAGGAAACATAGATAAATGAGATAGAGGAATTTTTTCACTTGTTCCTATAAAGAATATGAGAGATATTAAACAATAATAACCATCCTTTGAAATGAGGAGGCTCTCTCAATTTATAGTTTTATAATGCAACTCTTCATCTACCCCCACATGACTCTTCATATCCCACCACTTGTGACTTTTCAATTACCCTTAGAAGAGAAAAATTAAGTAACTCTCTTATAATTTTAGAGAGTAATTTTACAATTTACAATGAATTTATTATCACTTAATTAAATAGGACAAACTTTCATGATTACATATAATGAGGAATTAGAAATGAGGAGAGAAGAAGAGAAAGAATGAAGAGAGAAGAGAAAAGATTCTCCAAAGCATGGATGAAGGTGCCTCTACCCTTGGTGGAGATCAAATTCGGTGATAATGAAGATGAAATATTTGTCTATGACGACCCACCACTATGACACACCATTGAAGATCTCCAATGAAGATCCTTTGAAAACTTTTCATCATTCGAAAACTATTGAAATCATGAACCTCTACAACATTTTTTGGACACACCCAGAAGAAGGGTGATGAACACTTGATATGTAGACCACCAAGAGAATTCAAATATGAATTAAATCATTGATAAAATCCTTCTTCTTGTTAAGACAATACCATATCTTTATGAACATTCATTCTCATGGGGGGAATTTGGTGCATTTTTCTCACACAACCATGATCATGATTTTGTCACCGTGAGAGCACTGATTGTGAATGAAGAATGAAACCAAATCATTTTAATACCATAGTAAGGGAAGGATAAAGGGAAAAAAATAAATTCCATACATATTATGATCATGCACTCCATGTGAGATGAAGTGAAATGGTTTTCGAGACAAAACTGGTAGTTTCTCAGTTAGGAACTTTATGCTCACCGCATTGAGGAATGCGGGAATTTACTTAAGAATTAAGGGAAAGAATCCTGTGAGTGTTGAGATCATTAAAAAATTCATGAAAGAATTATATGTGATCATTTTGAGCTCATTTCATACATTTACTATTTTTAGTATGTTCATCATGATTATCCAGTTTTTTGCCAGTTTCACCAATTTGCCTCCTTTTTAATGTCTCGAACATAGGGAAATGAAATGAGGTATCTGAATTCACATTTTTCTCAAACTTACTATTATTAGTAAGTTTTCTAATGGATACTTAATAAAAATATAAAGTGGTCTTCCTGGTTTCGGATTCGAACGAAACCAATTGCAAAAGTTTCTATTTTGCATTCTGGGCCTTTGCTCTAATTTTCAAAGGATTCCAATCACCAGGTTTGTGTAGATCTAAAAAATGAATATGTTTAGCTAAAAATATCAAATAGATATATAAAATGGAAGATAAAATCAATGGTGAAATGTAGATACTCCCCTTAAAGGCGTTTTGCAAGGATTCTACATTTCATGGCAATGAGAGCAGGGATTTGGGAGTAATGAGAAAATTTGTGTTTTGGAGCATGAGGGTTTTTGGTGATATTTCAGAAACATAACAGCAAGGGATCACGTGAATATAGTTTTAAAATTACCAAAAATAGATTTAAATGACTAAGGAAACCTTTATACCATCCCTCCATCATTTTCACTTTTGAAACCTAGTTAACCCATGTTTTAACTCACCCTGCATAACCCGGGTCAACTCAACCCAAGTGTAACCACACACTATGTTTTTACCCCTTAAAAATAGGAAGAAAATGGACATGGGGACACCAACCTCTCTAAAATTCACCAAGGGTGAGGGAAACATGAGATGGGGACATGTAAAAATGAATTTGTGAGGGTGAAAACAAAATGCCTAACCACCAAGGTTGCCATTTAAGTGACACAAGTTGAAATTATCATGCAGTGGAATATTTTTGTATCCCCCATGTCCCTTTTACATGGCTATAAAGGGACATGATCATGAAAAAATTTCATCAAGGGTCAAAGCATCATGGAGAGGGTGGGGCAGGTGGGATTAGGTGAGAGGAAGACTACATTCTAACCACCAAGGTTTTCTTTAAGTGATGCAACTTATTTTTTGATGAGGGAGCACAATGTTTTGTCACTTATTTCACCTTTAACTTATTCAAATGGAAAAATGGACATTAGGGGTGAAAATTTGTGAATTTACCCAAAATAGATCCCTCCCTTCACCAAACATTGCTTGAAATAATCGTCTGAGTTCATTTTCTCGCCACTGGAGCTAGGAGTATACTTATAAGGGAAAAACTTGTATGATTTTGACTCAAAACTGGCTAATGAGAAGATTCCACCATTTTTAAGAGATAATTCTTCCTTAAAATTTCCATTTTTTCCATTTTTGAATTCTGCCCAAGCCTGTGCATTGGTGAAAGAAACTGCCACCAAAGTTCATTATGATCAAAATAAGAACCAATAACTTGGATGTTAAGGGGGAATTATACATTTCATATCTTCATTTTAATTATGTATCAAATATTTGTGAGGTATCTAATATTTCTTGACCAATCTTCTCCAAGAAAAAGGGACCTTTCCTTGCCATGTCAGAAAAGTTTCCAATGCTTCTCACTCCCAAAACTTGAAAATAGTTTTTACATCATAAACTATGCCTCATAATATTTCATTTGAGTATCTAATTACCTTTCAACTCATTTAGAGGCTCTTAATATGTCCAAAACAAGCCAACTAGCTTTTTCATTGCTTTCATTTCCTTATACCATGCTAAAAATAGCCCGGTATTGCACAACTTGTTCCTAGTCCTGATTTTTCTCCCAAAAGCTTCCTAAACTACCTCATATGATCACATATCTATGCCACACACTTATTGGGTGCTTTAAATTTTCCCTATACATTCCCGGAGGGTGTTCACCAAGTGCAAAAAGGCCAAAAATATCCCTTTTGGATCCTTTGGGAGCTCTTGTCTTCTCATGGATATCCATATATTCATGAATAAACTTGAATAACATCCATTTCACATAAAAAACACTTGAAAATCACATTAGCATAATCCTCCTGTCCATCATGAGGGTAACACAATAATTAAGTTAGCTGAAGGACACATTTACATTGACATGGAGAGGGATTTTTGAATGTGGGCTAGGTTGTCATGACATTTTTTGGAATTTTTCATGATAAACAAATTTCATGACAATACCCTCCAAAAAACTTCATTTTTGAGGGAATACATAGCCACATGTGAAATCAAGGATGTGTTTCCACCTCTGAATAAGGGAACAACAAGTTTGAATCTATTGAAGGGAAAATCTATATTAAATTCCGTCAAAGAACAAACCTCAAGAACAGTGGAAGATATGAGTATAGATACAATAAATACTGGGAATCCTATGTCTCAATTGATACAAAAGGTTAAGGATATACTAAATAAATCAAAGAAGGATTACCCTATCAATCAAGCCATTCCAATACAGGTTGTGCCCCGTCCCACTTCATGGCCCAAAGTATATGTTTCTCAAGGGAAATCCCAATTTGGTGCATCATCATCTACCCTAGAGGGATCATTTAGTAAGGGACATCGGATGAGGGGGAGTGTTTCACCAAAGAAACCAAGAGTGAGTCCAACATTGGAAGCTATCCTTGAGGAATTTGAGGAGGATCTAGTAACTAAATATTTTGTGAGAACAAAAAGGACCAAGGTGGAAAAATCTACAATAGAAACAATTACAAGTTCACCCATGTAAGGATATGTCCCAGGCCTAGAGACACTCTCCTAAGTTTTAAAGTCTCCCAAGGTAGTTAATACTAACCCACCACTATTATCATAGGAATTTCCTATCTCTCTCACAACTCATGATCAACAATCTAAATTAGTTGAAGTTGTGGAAAAATAAGTGCAAGATCCATCTCATGAAAAAGTATTCAATGGTTTTTTGCATAGTTTGGGTCAAGATGCAGGAGCATGCCTTCATTCTGAGAATGCTAAGGTTTCACCTACTCAGGTTTCACCAATTGAAGTGGAGAAAGGAAGCCTAACATCTCGTGAGGAATCCATCATGGAAGAAACAACAATGGTAACATACTTTGAGCAACCAAATGTTAAAAATGTTTCATTAACAGATATTGAAAACTCAACAAACATAAATCCTATCAAATCAGCCCTAGAGATGGTGGAAAAGGTAATTGTAACTCATGAAGTTGTAGAGAAGTTTCAGAAATTAAAGCTCAAGATCAATCAGAACAACAGACTGAGCCAACCAAAGAATCTTCTCCATCCAAGGAGCAAGAGTTTGAAGTTGAAGTGGTTGAAAAAGTAGTTGCAAGTGCCTTATACCCTTCAAAAAAGAAAGAAGAAGTAAAAAATCAAAGGGCAGAGGAGGAGGAAACTGAAGTGCAAACATGTTAAAGTGCAAAAACTCCACAAATGCAAGTTCATGAGTCCAGCCTCATACTCTCTAAATAATAGGAAATTGTGATTGTACCAAGTTCCTCCCCAAAAAAACACAAGGGGAAGACATCACTCTAGATGAAGGATGGTTGGGAGAAGTCCCAAGGAAAAGAAAACTGAGAGTACAAGTGGGAGAATCTGACCTAGAGACCATTATCTCCTTGAGATCATCAAGGGCACCAAAGAGAGAAAAATTTTTGTCAAGAATGATGGTGGATCCTCAAGGAGAAAGGTTTGTGGAGGTTACACCCCAAAAATTGATGTCTTGAGGGATGAAGCCTCCCCTTTTGATTACTTTATTACCAAGGTACCATTGCGGAAACTGATTAACTAAAATTGACTAATATATGTAGTATTGTAGTCATTTTTACACCCACCAAAGAACAAGGGAATCCCATGTGCACCTGCCTATCACCCAACGAGTGTTGGGTGCTCACCCAAGGCACGCTCGGGCACCGAGTCTCTATTTTATGTGATTTGAGTGGGAAAAAATCATCTATGATCCAAACTTTAAAGGAAGTGAGTGGGAATGAAACATGTGAACATCATAGAGATCAGAATGGCTCTAGATCATTGCAGTCATTATAGACAGAGATACTTTAATAGACTTAAAGAATTGAATCAAAATAAAAAGGAAAATACATAGGGATTCATATTCATCTTATAAGAAAACATGAAAAATAACTATGGAGAATCATGTATGAATCTGAACCAAGAAGGATCATATTCAATTAATTTGGTAACCTCATTACATTCATTAGACTTACTACAAAACACCACATTATGGAAGACCAAAGTCATGCATCATAACTGGATCCATATCATTTAGCTCTCAAAAATAATTTTTATAACCCCAAGCCCTTGACACATCCTTCTCCCATATTTCATCTACCCAACCCAATATGACTCCTTGCGGAATTTCTACAGAGCTCAGCTCTCTATTGATCTCTCTCCCTTTTCTTCTATGGGTACTTCTATTTATAGGCACCCCAAAGTGCCAACTCATCCTTTAGTGGCCTCAGATCCAGCACCAAGTGTCTGAATGTGGTCCTCCATGATAGCATGCTCCTCCAGGCCTAAGCTCTCCACTTTTTTCCATGATGGTCTTCTAGAAGCTTCCATCACAAGGCATATTCCTTCATAGGCCAACCTGTCGCCAGGCTAGCACCTTATCCACTCTATATGCGCATTCAAGTCATGATTTTCTCGTGTCCTTCCTGATACGCCAAACATGGCTAAGTCCCGAGACCTTGTCTACCGGCGTGTAACACGACCCTTCTAAAACCCTCGTAGAATCCTACCTTACACACCTTCTTCAACTTAGGCCTTGCGTGCCCATGCGCCTTTGTGTACTTAGTCAATATTTCAAGGGCCCAACAAGTATGAGGATAGTTAAATTAAGCTATGAAAAGTTGTAAATCAAGTGAATAAATACAATAAAGAAGTATATAAGTGACCAAAAACTATGCAAAATTCAATGTTAACCCTAGTGTGTAAGAGAGAAGAGGAAAGAACTTAGCTGAATAATAGACACTCACGGGACTGTGTCACAAAGATGACTGGAAAATAAAGAAGCAGGAACAACTATGCAGGAGCTCTAAAAAGGATGGATTTGAGCAATTTTTTCAGACTATAGTGCCTAGAGAGGGATTGGGGCACCCATGGGTACTCAAGTCTACAAATGGTGCGTCTTGGTCTGTGAAAAATCTCTAAAATTGAATCTCATAGGGATGAGAGGTGGTACATAACCCTCGCTATCTGTCACATTAGATTCACTTCCCCATACTGGATGTCACCAATAATCCAAGTTAATGTAAAGACCTACAAAAGACCAAGAGGAGTATTAAAACACTAAAAAAAGAAAGATGCAAATGAATGGGTCGGAATGACCTCAACTGCCAAAACAGTGGGCTTACTAACTGAGTGTTGCACTACATTTCATACCTAAATGTAGTTCTGGTGAGTGTGTGCATAATGTTCATAAGGTTCTCTTATGCTAGTCACATTTTGTGAAGTAGCGAGCAATAATTAAATGTAGAAAATGTAATAGAATGTGTGCATGGAATAGAATAGATTCCCTCCCCCTATGAAGTGTGATGCATATTTCCTAGCCTTGTGCCTTTTGATGGAGCTATGTGGATGCAAGTGATATCCAATGTAATAGATGGATGTAACTCTAGATGGATGATAGTAGTGAATGATGTTAGGTCCCTCATTATAATCTCATAACTTTATATTTATAGGGTTCTCTTGATCTAATTTCATAATTGACCCTGAAATGGCTGACTGCCAAAAAGATAAGAAGGAGAAACATATAGAAAGAGCCTAAAAGATGGAGGGAAAGTGCAAAAGGGACACGAGTGCCCTAGTTGAGGCTAAAATAATACGATATGACAAAATTTGACTTGAAATATGGGTATAAGAGGTCAGTAATGATGAAATAAAATAAAACAAGATGGCCAAATATGGGGGTTAGTTAGTTCTTTCTTCACTCAAGAACCTTCTAAATAGTAGTATGAGATCGGGATAAATAATGTCTAAATTGCATGATTTTGTGACTACATTGTACCCCACTTTATGTTGGTGAGCAGAAATCTCGGTAACATAAAGTAGATAAAGATGTGTAGCTGATGCCAATGTAGAGTGATGAAGAAGGTGTGCCAAAGGACTAGAAAAAGTGCAGAATGACAAAAAGATGGAGGAGCATGGAAAGTAAAGATGAAAAATGTGCAAAGAAAAAGTGATAAGAGTGAACCTAGGGTGGAATGCATGTGCAGTTCTTGTGGTGTGTGTTGTACCTGCATGGTTAGTAAAGTGTGTGATATCATTGAGTGTTGTTGTTGACGATGTTGTTATTGTTGTTTTCCCCATTTGACTACTTGTTTCTCATACGACCGAACCTTCAAGGAGAAAATGATCAAGTAGTCAAATATGTATATATGTATGTATAAAAATGCAATGTAAAAGACACATGAATATGAAAGCATGTAAATGTAAAATACACAAATGTAAATGGAATATGTGCACCTGGTCCATCTCGAGAAATAAAGTGTAGAAGGATATCCTGTGCTGTGAGTTTTTTGGGAGATCTCACGCCATAGTCTAAAGAAGTATAGGTAGGAAATTATCTATTTCCTCCAATGTTTAAATGCTTCCTTGAAATGTGTTTGTAGAGATCTCTGTATGTCTTGGTTTTTTGGGAAATCCAACGCCACTAGATGAACTAACGTAGAAAGGAACACGCGCCATATGAACATTAAGCTAACCCAGTTTTCAGATGAGTAGGTAAGCAATTATTTGATTAAGTTATCCACAAAATTAACATGCCAAAATATGGATAAGGTGGCAATAATTCGGGCACTACTGGAGGATAAAAAGGACAAGGACAAAAAATTCAAGAACCTTACTCAAGAGTGCGATAATGCAGTCACGGAGGCCCATAATGTAAAGACGATGATGGAGCAGATTGTGGATGAGATTCTACTGCAAAGGCCTGAGTTTCAGAAGAAGTTTCCTCAGGAATTCAAGTTTGAGTTGCACTTTATGCTCACAATAGTTCACCTACTTTTGGATGAGGGACCAATGTGCCTCCCCAAGAAAAAGGATGCAAGGGAAGAAGTAGTAAGAGCAAGGGCCACTATTGATAGAAAATTTTCATATATGAGGCATTACTCCAAACATCAAAGGATGAGCTGAAGAGAGCCAATCAAGATCTTAATTTATGTGCAGTGCTAGATGCCATAATAAGGACCAGAACTTTAGTGGACGATAATAAAGTTCTGAAGGTGATGAAGGATGAAAAACTTGGACACGTAGAAAGGTTACCATTGGTAAAAAAAAATTGCAAGGCCCTCGCAGCATCCCAACATCTGCACAAGGAAAGGATTAATGAGATTGGAAAGATCGTAGTGTAGAAGATGGACCTTATGGAGGGAACATTGTCAGGTATGGCCAATGTTCTCCGGGTACTATAGAATGAGAAGGAAAAGATCACTCGGAACGAATTGGATGACATAGCCACTGATATTCTATAGAAAATGAGAAATGCACTGAGTGATTGATAGACCTTAGAGGCTGAGATAAAAAATGAATATCCAGAATTAATCCTTCCAGTGGAAGAAGGGGGTGCTGCAGAATAAATTTCATTCTTTTGTACAGATTTTGATTCATTCTTTTCATTCTTTCATTACCTAATCTTTATATTGAAGACATATGAAGGAATTTACATCATTGGGATGACAATGTACTCTAGTGTGGGGTAATGTTGAATAACCATAAATATTGGGTGCGTGAATATAGGGCGCTGGAAGCGCGTGACACTATAATAATGTTAAAGCACCCAAGCTCAGGACTTAGTTATTTTTGGTGGATAAGGGTTATTTTTGGAGATATCGTGTAGAGAACACATAGAGATAAATACTTGTGCTCCACGCAATGTTATTTCGGGAACAAGTAACAGATAAGCACCATGCATAGTTTAAGCTAATAATATGATTTCTACTTGGAGTTAACTATAGGGAATCTATTATTAGAACACTTGCATGTTGTGCATACTATTGTAAAAGTGCATGGCTATTATCAGCATGCAACCTATTTGGAGAAGTTCATAGGTGGTGAAGGGTAAGTCCCCACCCCTATAAATATGTATTAACTTGTGTATTTTAGTAGGGTGGTGAATTATTATAGAGTTGTGTTGCTGGTTTTGATGCGCACATGACTCATGGAGATACTTTACAGTGTAAGAAGCTTTTGTGTTTTACAGTAATTATAAAATGGAACATATTGGATGGATAATGGTGTTATACATGTCTGAATCTAGTTCTTTCTTGGTTAATCTTATCATAGTTATTTTTTAGTTCATTTATCATGATTCTCTAAAATCTATATCTGTATTTTGCACTATGGAATGTTTATGTCTACTTATGAATCTAAACATGTTTAAACATCATCACACTAACATATTGTATAAGTAACTCTAAAGGGGAACCTGGTACCTTTGTACACTTTGTGTGAGTGCTCAGCTCAGGATGAGTGATGTGTCAACACACCTCGTTTATTCACAGTAAATTCTAGGTTGCATCAGAGCTTCACATAAGAGGTCCCTTTGTGACGGAATATCCAAAACATCCCACATTGTTACATTGACATTTTTCCTCTTCATTTGTTCCACAATATTGAAAGGGATACCCATAGGTTTCAACAATTATGGTACATAATTCTCCTTTCTTTATTTCTGCAATGTTGGGATAGACACCTTAGGTTGGGGAGCGACCTCCTTGCTAGGGGTCTTAGGTACTCCACTTTTTCTTGCATCAACCTCCTTCTCCTTGTAAAAAACATTGCCCTGATTAGAAGAAAATGCATGTTTTGATTCCAACATCCTTTTCTTAGACATAAAAATCATCAGCTCCAAATAAAATGAGATTTGTGTTCGAGTTGGCCTCTTGAAATCCTTCCACATTAGAATTGGGGGCTTCAACCAATGGCTCCTACTAATTGGAAGAACATTGAACCATGAAAGCTTGAACATGCAATTCCCTTTCACAAATAAGTTGATTGTGTTGTTGGTTCCAAGGAAAACACCATTCCATTTCTTGAATCACATTATTTTGCACCAGAACCAATGCTTGACTAGAACTAACAATAGGAGGTGGCTGAGGAGGAGAAACTGGTACAAGTGGAAGGGAAAATTTTTGATCCGACCACCTATTATTTTGTTGGTTCTATTTGTACCTCTGATTGGACTGATGATTCCTATATAGTTGATAACCTTGATTAAAGCCTTGGTTGGAAGACAACCCCTAATTGGAAATATTTCTATAGGATTGGGCTTGCTACTTCTCCAAATATATAACATTATTAGTCATATTTCTAATCAAGGATTTCATGTCTTCATCCTCTTTTTGTTATGCATGAGAGTAATATGTAGATGTAGTTAGGATGGGAATTTTTCTTTGTGAATAGGAACAATGGAAGGCTTGAGCATGCTTGGGGTAACTCAGGTTATAAAGGCATATGTGGCCTAGGAGCCGATTATACAATCTTGAATAAGATAATTTTCATCCCTAATGGTTATTGCATAAGCATCAGGGATAATGTTTTCACCACCCATAGACTGAGATCATGACAAAAATATCTAAATTAAGTAATGCTCTAAGAAATAAAGAAATGCACCTTCCATACAGTTGGTCTTACTAGGATTGGAATTATATCCCAGGTCTTTCTGAAATCTGAAATTGAAGTCTTCCATGAGCTCATTAGGAGACCTCTATGGATGGTTGTCAACTGTTCTCAGGAAAGGAAATATTATACTGCCTTCTCTCCAAATTGATTGCATATAGGTAGTCCCCAATTGATTCCAATCTAGTAAATTGATCTTGTTATCAAAATCCTGAACCATTGCAAAGTCTATTCCTTTGAATGAAGAAGCTAATAGCCTAATAGACACATTTTGTTCAACAATATAATGGATGGAATCGACATTGGAAATGTATTTTATGTGCTTGATAGTATGGGGATAGCTAATCTAAGCTATGAAGAACTGTAAATAAAGTAAATAAATGTAGTAAATAAGAATGTAAATGAGCTAAAAAACTATGTAAAAGGAAATTCTAACCCTAATGTGCAAAAGGAAGAGGAAAGAACTCAGCTGAATAACAAGATGTCAGAGACTGTCACAGAGGTGACTGGAAAATCAGGAGTAGGAATGACTATGCAAAAGTCCCAAAAGGATGGATCTAGAGGATCTAGCTGGACTGGAGCACCTGGAGGAGGACTGGGTGCCTGCGGGTGCTCTAGGTCTAATTCTGGGTGCCCCTGGTCTATGCAAAAGTTCTAAAACTAGTTTTCACTAGTTCGGTAGATGGTCCTAAAACCCTCATTGTGTGCCACATCAACTTCGTTGTCCTGCATCCTTACATGTCACCAATAATCCAAGATGAAAGAAAGACCTGTAAGACCCCAAAACAAGCATCAAACCCTAAAAAAGAATAATGCATATGAAGGGGTCAGACTGACCTCAGCTACCACAATGGTGGACTTACTAACTGAGCATTGCACTACATCTCAAACCTGATGTAGTTCTATGTGCAAGTGTGTGTGAACATGCCCTAGGTTTCTCTTGTGTCAGTCACACTTTGTGAAGTAGCGAATAATAACTATGTGTAGAAAATGTAGTAGAATGTGTGCATGGAATAGAATAGAATCCCTCCCCCTATGAAGTGTGATGCAGATGTCCTAGCCTTATGCCTTGATGATGAAGCTATGTGGATGCAAGTGATCTCCAATGCAATAGATGGATGCAACTCTAGATGGAGTGATAGTAGTAAGTGATGTTAGGTCCCTCATTATGGTCTCATAACTTTATATTTATAGGGTTCTCTTGGTCTAATTTTGTAATTAACCATGAAAAGGTCAACCACAAGAAAGATAAAGATGCCAAATGGCTAGAAAGAGCCCAAAAAGTGGCAGGAAAGTGTAAAAGGGACCGAGGATGCCCCTGGTGGGACCAAGGCCCACGGGTGCCCCAGTACTAGCCTCGGTGCACCCCAGTCAAGGCTAAAATGAATGTGGGAAATGACCAAAACAGACTGGGCATATGTGGCTGAAAAGGGTCGGTAATGAAGAAATAAAATAAAACAAGATGGCCAAAAGATGGGGGTTAATTAGTACTTTCTTCACTCAAGAACCTTCTAAATAGTAGTATGAAATCGGGATAAATAAATGTCTAAAGTGCATGATTTTGTGACTACATTTTTCCCCCACTTTATGTTGGTGAGTGAAATATCGGTAACATAAAGTAGATAGAGATGTGTACCTGATGTCCATGAAGAGTGTAGTATAAACACACCGAAGGACTAGACAAAAGCGTGAAATGACAAAAAAAGATGGAGGAGCGTGGAAACTAAAGATGAAAAATGCACAAAGAAAAAGTGATGAGAGTGAACCTAGGGTGGAACACGTGTGTAGTTTTGTGGTGTGTAATGTACCTACATGGTTAGTAAAGCATGTGTTGTCGTGAAGTGTTGTTGTTGATGAAGTTGTTGTTGCCCCCAATTTGACTGCTTGTTTCTCATACGGTCAGACCTGCAAGGAGAAAATGATCAAGTAGTCAAATATGTATGTATGTATGTGTAAAAATGCAATGTAAAAGACACATGTATATGTAAAATAAAAATAAATGTAAATGGAACATGTGCACCTGATCCATGTCGAGAAAGAGAGTGTAGAATGATATCCTGTACTGCGAGTTTTTTGGGTGATCTCACGCCACCCTGGCCAAAGAAGTGTAGGGAGGAAATGTTATGTGTCCTCCAAGCTCTAACTACTTCCCTGAATGTGTGTGAAGAGATCTATGTATCATCCTAGTTTTTTGGGTGATCCGAAACCACTGGCCAAAGTAGTGTAGAGAGGCACACCCATTGTAACCTCTAAGCCTGTAACTACTTCCCAGAATGCTAAGGACACCATGTCCTGTAAAAACCATTTTGTATGGGGTTTGTAGACTAGGTCTGAACCCACTCGTTATATATAACTGAACCAAACCAGTGTAGAATCTCTATGTTAGTATGTAAAAAACCCCAAATGATGCCCCCCCTCTTTGGGGGCGCATGCGACATCGATGATAGGAGAATGTGGCCCCAAAAGAGGACCAACCACATGTACTCTATAACTCTGCCCTGCAAGGGGAAGGGAATGCACTTGGTAGAAACCAAGGCATGCACAAACAAGGATGGCTAGCCAAAACAAGTGTTAGTATAAAAACACATGCATGTAAAAGACAATGTGTAATACGTATGAAACAGTGTAAAAACTACCAAGAAAAGTTCTGTAAACATGCAAGAAGACAAGTAAGCCACACAAAGTGGGTCAAAACATGGGACATCACTCACAATGTCGCAAGACATGTAAGGCCATCATGGCCGCAAAAAAAAACAAGTGTGCACACCAAACATAGGGCAAGGCCCGCATACAAGAAGCAAACAATGAACAATAACAAACAAGCAAAATAAGTAGTCATGGAAACATGTAATCCTACAAAACAAGTGCTACACATGGAACACCCATTAGCATGTTAGAGAAATAACCAATATGTCAAAGCATGAATAACCAAGTAATGTAAAGTGCTAAGTACAAAATGAAACAATAGCACCTGGAAGAGACAAATGTGGATACCCCCAGCGACCAGTGTAGGAAGGGTAGAAGGCGAGCATCCATGTTGCATGTAAAATATCTGTATCTGCGATCACAACTAGACAAAGACGTGAACATGCATGTGTGGATGGTATAGATAATGACATATAAGAAATCAATCTAACATGTGTAGTAAAGTGATCATGTAAAACACTAGTAAACAAGAGTAAATGCCCCTAAGACAATGCAATATGTTGTGGATGGATGGAATGGAATGCAAGATGGAATGATAGGAGTTTCCATGCCCCCCAAGTGAATGAAATTGTATGAAATGAGGTTCATTTTTCCCCCTCAGCATCAATAATGAATCATAAATGAGAGTGCATCATCGGGAAATGGTCGAGTGGTGTGTGTTGTGTCTAACGCATTGTGATGAATGTGTAAGTGTAGTGATGAAATGCGACCTAATGATGTGTGTGAACCCTATAGCCAAAGCGTATATCATGACTAGATGAACGTATAAGTGATTATTTAGCCTAAGCATATATCACTATAATATGAAATGGATGAGTGATGATTTATCCCTAAGCGTATATCACTACAAGATGAAATGAGAAGTGGTGATGTAACCTAAGGTGTATACCACTAAAAAATGATAGAATAGGTGATGATTTATCCTAAAGTGTATGTCACTACAATATGAAAGGTGGGAGTGGTGATGTAACTTAAGGTGTATACCACTACAAAGTGATAGAATGTGATGATTAGCCTAAAGTGTATGTCACTAGCCTAGGATTGTTGCATGCGTGATGAGTGTAAGGTCCATTTGATTGGTAAACCCTCGGTAGTCGAGTATGGACAAAGGAACTAAAGTGCATCATAGGGTGGTGAGTGCAACGCGTAGAAAATAATGTATTATATGTGATGACCATGTGATGAGTAGAATGTGTAAATACGTGGTGTGTAAGATGTGATGATAGATATGTAGAATGTATAAAATGTAATGTATAACTCCTAGTGTAATACATGTAGATAGATAAGTAATGTAGTATGTAAGGATGAATGTAATGCTAGACACATAAATGATGAAGACTAGCATAATGTGTAGTAATGTGAGAATGCACAATGTATGATGTATGGTTTATGACCTATGTATAGGATGTGAAGCAACATGTATAAATAGCCTAATAGTGTATGATGTAAAATAAGTAAGCGAGGAATAGTATAACATATGATGTATGAATGTGGAAATGGAACAATGTTGTAGAAAAATGTTGAGAATGTATGGTGTATGATGTGCAATGTGTGAAGAAAAGTAATGTATAATGCCTATAGTGCAGTGTGTGGGGTTCAATGTAGTAGTAAATCCCTCAACAGTCAAGTGTGAACTGAAGCACAAGAGTGTGTCATCAGGTAATGATCGTGGTAGAAAGTGTAATATTTCTTAAGATGCATTATGTTGAGTGGATTTTTAAGTGGTTTACCTAAAAGGGTGGCGAGGTGATATACTCCACCACCAATTTTATCAGTGATAATGTATGGACCAAGCCAATTGGGATTGAATATTCCCTTGAGAGGTGCCTCAACATTTGCATTCTTTTGATTCTCTTTCAGGATGGGGTCACCGATGTTGAACTCTTGAGAGCTATTTTTTTTATTATAGGTATGAGTGATGCATGATTGATATGCGTGGAGGTTTTCGAGTGCTTGGACACAATTTGAGTCCAACATTTCTAGTTCATGTAATCAGTTTTCACGATACTCATTGTCTTTGAGGATTCTTTGAGAGAGATCCGCAAGGATGGTATCTCTAGTTCAAGTGGGATAACAACCTCAACACCATAGACTAAGGAAAAAGGAGTAGCATTAGTAGGTGTACGAACACTAGTACAATAAGCCCATAATGCATAAAATAGTTGGTTATGCCAATCGATACCATTGGAGTAAACAATTTTACATAAAATTTTGGCAATAGTTTTGTTAGTGGCCTCAAATTGACCATTACCTTGTGGATAATAAGGTGTAGAGAAGAATTGTTTAATTTTGAATTTAGCACAAAACTTCTTGACATCTTTATTTTTGAATGTTGTTCCATTATCAGCTATTATAGTAGAAGGCACACTAAAACATGTGATAATATGCATGGTGAGAAAGTTACAAATGTCTATGCTAGTGGTTTTTTGGAGGGGAGCCACCTTGACCCACTTGGTAAAGTATTCGTAGCTGTAATGATGAATTTGTGTCATCAGCTGATTCAGATTGATCATACCAATTAGGTCAAGCCCCCACGAGGAGAAAGGCTAGGTTGGTACAATGGTTTGAAGGTCATATGCGGAGGCATGATGGATATTGTCCATGCTTTTGGCATTTTTCACAATGAGTAGCATATTCCAAGAAATATTGTTCCATTGTGGGCCAATAGTATCCTTGGCATAAAAAAAATTGTGACATAGCTTTACCCAAGAAGTGACCACCACATATGCTATCATTTTGCAAGATGGTGATGGGAATATCTGTGAGTGACAAGAAACAAAGAAGATGACTATCACTACACATTTTAATAATTTGGTCCCAATGCTAACAAAATGAGTAGCGTCATGTCGTAACCAGCGAGCTTCGTGAGGTTATAGGGTATCAGGGATAGTTTTCTTATATAAGTAATTATAAATAGGCATGAACCATTCAACATTGACTTGACTGTGCGTGATGGCGCAAGCTACAAAAGGTAATGCAGATATAAAGGGATGTCGTAAGTGTGTAATTATGAAGGTATCTTGTTCATCAGTGATGTCTTGTGGGATGAGTGACACGATACTAACCATAGCATCTGCATGACAATTATCCTTGTCGAAGAATTGTAGTAATGGAGTAGGACTCAAAAGTAGATAAAAGATCCCTTAAAAGGGTATTGTAAGGAATGAGATGCTCTTATTTTGTATTATATGTATCATTAACTTGATTGATGACTAATTGAGAGTCTCCATGTATGCATAAGTTGTAAATGAGGAGATTTTGAGTGGTAAATCAATCCTAAAATAAGAGCCTCATATTCAACAATTTTGTTTGTACAAGAAAACCCTAATCGATATGTGAAGGGTAGTGGGTCACCGTGTGGAGTAATGAAGACTATCCCAGCCCCAACACCAGATCGAAAATGAGAGCCATCAAATTACATTGTCCACAAATGTGGCTCAATGGTATAGACAGTGAAATCATTAAAAAAGGAGTTAGAAATGGGCAATGTATCCAAGAGGGTGTCGCAGCTAGTTGATCATTGATAACTTGTCCTTTGATTGATTTTTGTGGGATAAAATTAAAATCAAATTCAGTAAGGAGCATGACCCAACATGCCAAACATCCTGATAGATGTGTGTGGGATAGGAGGTAATGTAATGGGTTGAATTTTATGATAATATGTACCTCATTGTTAAGGAGATAATGTCACAATTTGTTGGCAACAAAGACAAGACCAAGGCATAATTTTTCAATGTAGCTATAGTTACATTCGTAAGAGAGTAGAGTACGACTGATATAATATATGGCTCTTTCACGTTGATATTTTTCATGTTGTGCCAATAAATCACCCAAGGCATGAAATGTGACGGAGATATATAACAAGAAAGGTTGATCAGATACAGGTGGGACAAGAACAGATGGATTTAATAAGTAAGCTTTGATATGATCAAATGCTTTTTGGCATTGCTCATCCCAAACAAACTTAGTATCTTTCTTCATGAGTCATGTGAATGGTTGAGTCTTATCAGCAAGTTTGTGCAATGAAACATCGAGTAGCTTGAATTTTACCTTGCAAAGAGCGTAATTGATGAGGTTCTTGGGTGGAGGCATATCGATAATGGCTTTAATTTTTTTAGGATCAATCTCGATGCCACATTGGGAGATAATATATCCAATAATTTTACCAGTTGTAACCCCAAAAACACATTTTTTAGGATTCAATCAAACATGATATTTTCATAATCATTCAAATAGTATTCGAAGGTCCTTCACATGGGAGGAACGTTTCTATGATTTTTCTAATATGTCATCTACATAATCTTCAATGATCTTATGAATGTAATCATGGAATATATGTGTCATTTCCCATTGGTAAGTAGCTCTGGCATTTTTAAGACTGAATGGCATGACTGTGTAACAAAATGTACCCCATGGTGTGGTGAAGGAATTTTTTTCTTAATCAGCCAGATTGATCTTGATTTGATCATAACCCTCAAATCCATCCATGAAAGAAAGGATATCATATCCTACTGTAGAATAACAATAGCATCTATGTGTGGTAAAGGAAAATTATCCTTAGGGAAAGCTTTTCTTAGATCATGAAAGTTAGTGCAACAATGAACCCGACCATTAGGTTTCATCACTGGTACAATATTAGATACCCATTCATGATAGTCGACGAATGAATAACACCTGCATCTAGAAGCTTTTGAATTTCTTCTTTGACTAAAAGTGCTACTTTAGGGTGCATTTTACAAATTTTCTGTTAGACAGGTTTAGCACCCGGGTTAAGGACAATATTATGCATTCCTACAGATGTACCAATACCAATCATGTCACTATAATCCCATGTGAAAATATCTGAGAAATCATGAAGAACTCACTTAATATCCTTTTGTTCAGCAGGGGTGAGAGAAGCAACTAAAAAAATATGTGTGGATGTTCAGGCATACCTAAGTTGTATTGTATTGTTTCTTCATTTAGAAGGGTTGAATGATCCTCGATATACGGGTCAGTAGGAATAGTATCAGTGGATCAATGTCATCAGTGGTGATATCAAATTCCCTTAGGTAAAATCATATTAGTGGGGGCCAAAAGGTGATGTCGCTTATGGTGGAAATAGGGGAGATGATCATAAGCACCCATGTAATCAAGTAATGCATTATCAGTAGAAAAAGTATCAAAGATATCCCAAAGAGTAGATGTATCATCACTAATGAATTATGGGTGCAACAAGGGAAGTGAAGGAACATGAAAGGAGGTATAAGCATCCAAGGGAGGGGGAGGAGGAGGTTGATACCCTAACCCAAAATTGTGTGACCGTGAGGGGAGGTCCCAAAGCTCTGTAATTGGATTCTCTTATTGGTTTACCTCTATATCAGTGAAGCCAAAGTGGAAAAGATATTCATATCCTAGGCCATACTTAGAAAATTTGTGAGTAATATCAAAAGAAGTAGGGATATCAGTGGTTTGTTCAAAAAAATTGCAATACTCAAAAGGTGAGGGATCAATTAGCACATCATAAATAATACCTTGATACCAAAATTTAAGTCATGCATGTAGTGTAGAGGGGACACATGCATAGTATGGATCTAAGGTCTCCCAAGGAGAATATTATAAATAATATCATTAGGCATGACATGACATGGAATATCAATTGTACATGGACCAATGACTACCGGTAAATTAACAGTACCTAAAACACGCTTGGGGATGTTATCAAAGCCATGAATAGAGATGGACAAAGGGGATAAAGATGCTTCCAACATGCCTATATGTTGAAGGAAAGTAATGTTACAAATGTTAAGGCCAGATCCATTGTCGACTAAAGCACATTTGACTCTGACCGTGTTAATACAAACTTGGATATACAAGGGAGGGTCATGTTGTAGTATTTCTTGAGGAGGTAGATCATCTATTGTATAAGTTATTTGATCCTCATTAAGGGAGAGATCCAAAATGAACTTATGGTATACATAATTGGGTGAAGTATGAGTGGGGATATAAGTGTTATAAAAATACATCTTAATCTTATTGATATAATCAGGGTGATTTTGGAGATAAGCATGAATAGAAATGTTCATGATGAGCAAGCTAGGATCATGGATGAAAGAAAGATTAAAGAAAGTAATAGATGAAGGACCTAGAAGCGTGGACGATCGAGTGGGGTTCACCAAAATGATTATAAAAAAGTAACTAAGTAGTGTGGGAATAGTTAATCTAAGCTATGAACAGTTGTAATAAAGTAAATAAATGTAGTAAATAAGAATGCAAATGAGCTAAACAACTATGTAAAAGGAAATGCTAACCCTAATGTGCAAGAAGAAAGAGGAAAGAACTCAGCTGAATAACAGATGCCTGTTAGAGAGTGTTGCAGAGGTGACTAAAAAAATCAGGAGCATGAACAACTGTGCAAAAGTCCTAAAAAGGATGGATTTGGAGGATCTAGCAGGACTGGAGCACCAAGAGGAGGATTGCGGTGCCTGCAGGGCACTCTGGTTTGCAATCTAGGTGACCTGGTCTATGCAAAACTTATGAAACTAGTTTTTACTAGTTTGGTAAATGGCCCAAAACCCTCGCTATGTGATGCATCAACTTCGTTGTCCTGTGCTATATGTCACCAATAATCCAAGATGAAATAAAGACATGTAAGACCCCAAAACAAACATCAAACCCTAAAAAAAGAATAATGCATATGAAGGGGTGGTCAAACTGACCTCAGTTTGCCACAATGGTGGACTTACTAGAGATCGTTGCACTACATCTCATACCCAATGTAGTTTCTATGTGCAAGTGTGTGTGAACATGCCCTAGGTTGCACTTGTGTCAACCACACTTTGTGTAGTAGCGAGCAATAACTATGTGTAGAAAATGTAGTAGAATGTGTGCATGGAATAGAATATAATCCCTCCACCTATGAAGTTTGATGCAGATGTCCTAGCCTTGTGCCTTGATGATGAATCTATGTGGATGCAAGTGATCTCCAATGCAATAGATGGATGCAATTCTAGATGGAGTGATAGTAGCAAGTGATGATAGGTCCTTCATTATGGTCTCATAACTTTATATTTATAGGGTTCTCTTGGTCTAATTTTGTAATTAAACCTGAAAAGGACACCATAAGAAAGATAAAGATGTAAAATGGATAGAAAAAGCCCAAAAAGTGACGGGAAAGTGCAAAAGGGACCGAGGCACCCTTGGTAAGACTAGGGCACCCACGGGTGCCCCAGTACTAGCCTGGGCACCCCTGTCAAGGTGAAAATGATGGGAAATGACCAAAATAGACTAGGCATGTGCATGAAAAGGGTCAGTAATGATGAAATAAAATTAAAAAAGATAGCCAAATGATGTGGGTTGATTAGTACTTTCATCACTGACTAACCTTCTAAATAGTAGTATGAAACTGGGAGAATTGTTCTTCCCCTTATTATCCTCCCAGGTGATAATTTGAGATAGTAAAAAACTCCTTCCTCTATTGTTCTGGACCTTTTTTGAATTCTTCACATGAACTTTGGCACTTGCATTGTCGAAACCAATTTATTTGAATAATGGAGTTGACAGATGTGTAATACAAGCCTCCAAAGGCTGGAAATTACTCAGTCACATGTCAAGACTTAACAATGATGAACTTGTAGGCCATACAACATTTGACTCAAAGGTCCCACCAGGCAAGCCAAAAATGTTGGAGCTCAAAATTGCACCCTTCCCTAGGTCATAGACAAGCCGTAATTTTTAGGCAACATGGGATTATCTCCAAGTTGTGGCACTCAAACTGAGACAAACCTCTAAATAATTATGACTTCCTCTACCTATTCCTAATGCTAAACTAATCCTAGAAAAGTAAATGCAGCTAGCTACACTAACCTAAAATTCTAAGGGACTAGGGAAGAGAGAGAGATGCATAAAATTAAAGTCCTACATTAAGGGCGGTGATAACACCAAGAAAAAGGATGGAGATATTCCTAGTGAGTGAAAACATGAATAAAATGAGGTAGGAGAGGGCGGATAGAAGTGACATAGTCCAAACAACATTCAAATCCACATCTTCATGGAGCATAACAAATTTGTAGCCCTGTAAGAAGAAAAAAGAATGCACAATACACCTATAATTGCAAGAAAAGGAAAGAAATGCAATATAACTCGAGATAGGGCAAGAAAAACCACAAAACACAAATTTTATTTCTCAAAAGGATGCATAATCCATTATAAAGTAGGCGCAAGGGAAAAGTTATTTGGAAAATACCGAAATTCAAGGCCTAGAACTCACAAGTTCTTGAACACTTTTGACAGAGTTCCTTTACATTTCAGAAAACTCCCCCCCCCCCCCGAAAAATGAGGGGGTTAACATATATAGTGAAATTACCTCACCCTACCATGCATTAAATTCTTGAAAAGTAGTTGAGCTACCAAAAATACCTCCATTAATGCTCAGCTCGCAATTGATGTTCTTCAATCTACTGGTTACAAGCATTTTTTCTCCCAGACGGTAGTATTTCATTCTTTAATTAACCAGTTGTATAATCCTTTGATGTTGGCTAGGAGTAAGCTTTCTCCTCTCAACCGGTTGCATTCCTTTACCTTTTTTCTATTTCAGTTGGCAGGTAACATCTGTAATCCCATTACTGA
Organism: Taxus chinensis; assembly: GCA_019776745.2. Lineage (NCBI taxonomy): Eukaryota > Viridiplantae > Streptophyta > Pinopsida > Cupressales > Taxaceae > Taxus > Taxus chinensis. The sequence continues at coordinate 715,368,540 of CM034153.1, read as the reverse complement.
CCTAAACTGTCACCTAACCAATCTTCATAGTTCTGATCGCTAGCATTTTTACATGCTACCAACTGGTTGCATATTTTTTCCACCTGCAACCTGTATATCGATAGGTAGCATCCACACATGTTACCGGCTGAGAGAATTTCTGCTACCTTTTCTTCTATGCTCCGCCACCAGTTTTCCATTTTCCATGCTCACTACTAGCCAATAGCGTATATCATGCTACCGGCTGGTAGCACGTAAAATGCTACTAGTCAGTAACATCCTTTGATGCTACTGACAACTTTCACTTTTGCTTTTCCTGCGAACCCTCACCATTCAAATGCTCGCCATGTGGTCGTCATTCTATCTTATTCTAATGCTAAATTTGATGGCCATTTGAATGTCACTTTTCCTTTAAGATTCTCAAGTCCAGATTTGATGTGTTTCCCAGTTTGTAGGGAGGTGCAAAATTGGATAACATATGTAAATATAAAACCCTAAGTAAAGAAGAAGGATGAAGAGACTTAGCTGATTTACGCTCGTTCTAGATTGGGAAAAGTGTTGAATATGTTGGGAAGAGTGTCGTAAATACTCAACATAAATTTTAAAATGTAGGAATGAGGCTAGACATGGGCACATGGGATAGGTCAAGCACACCTAGGCACTAGATACCACTTCTGGGCACTGGTGACTACACATGAGCTCAAGATCTATTTCTGGTGTGTTGGAGGGTCTTCCTTGTTGTTCCATTTTAATCGCCTGATAATCACACTATGATTTCCGAAGGCACCTGTAAACTAAAAAAGAGATATTCACCTGTAAAATCCCAAAAACCACATCAAACCTAAAAAAACATGCATAATGGGGAGTTGGAATGACCCTAGCGGTCACCACAAGAGTGAACTTACAACCGAGCATTGCACTACATCTCAAACTCCATGTATTTCTTATGAGTGTGTGTAGAAATTGTGCCCTATAATGCCCTTGTGCAATTTTTACTTTATAGTGGGATGTAGCTATAATGTATCAATGTAGTATAATGTGTGGATCTAATAGAATGAATTTCCCCTTCCCATGCTTTGTATATAGAACATGCAGTCCCTTGTCCCTTGTCCCTTGAGTGGATACTAGATGGATGCTTTAGGGTGCTTTAGGTGCCTTTTAGATGCAAGTTTAGGTGATGATAATAATGCTTAGTGATTGGTCCCTTATTTTGAACATGTGACTATGTATTTATATAATTCCCTTATTTGAATTTCATGATTGAATACTGGAAGGCCAACCTATAAGTGCAAAATATGCCCAAAAGATAAAAGAGACCCAAAAGGAGAGAGTAAGATAAGAAAGGATTGGGGGTGCCCATAGGGGACAAGAGTGTCTGGGTGTTGGTGTCTAAGGCCATAAAAGATAAATCAGTAAAATTTTGACTAGGTTGTGGGGTATGTAAGACCAAATCGAAAACAAGAAACAAAGGAAAAAGGCCAAAGATAGTTTTTTATCACTAGTGTTCTTGCTTATGAATCATGTAAATGCTAGTACACTAGTCTCTAGAAATGAACCCAAGAGCATGATTTTGTGTCTACATTTACCCCCAATTTATGTTGTTGAGTGAATACTTGATAACATAAAGTATATAAGATATGCGTACTTGATAACCATATAGAGCATGCGGCAAATAACATGCTGAGTAGACAAGTGAAGTGTGGAATGCAAAATGAAGCGTGGAGACTAGGAAAGGAAAGTGGCCTTAGGGGGTGAAGCATATGCATTGCATTATACCTATTGTTTTTTTTGTTTTTGCTTCTTGTAAGGATGGGCCTACAAAAGATGAAAAAAAAGGTAGTCAAAGCTCTGTATATGATAAATCAGAGAAAAATGTGCATAAGTATGTAAAAGTGTATAAAGGAAAGTATTGACGTGATGTATAAGAGTAAAGAATAGAAAAGTGTCTCTAAATGCTATGAAGAGTGAGATTTTTGGGCGATCTAACGCCAATAGCAAAATTTTGGGCAATCTCACGCCAAGTACGAGTTTTTTTGGGTGATCTCACACCAACTGCAAGCTGTTTGGGTGATCTCACGCCAAAGAGAAAGTGTTGGAGAGAGAGGTCTAGTGTTACTCTCCATCAATGAATATACCTGATAAGCACCACTACAGATGGCACATCCTTGATTTGTTCGCGCTATCCCAAATTAGTTATGATTGCACCGATTTTTTTGATTGAAATGGTTTATAGGAGATTGCATGTATGTTGTAACTAAAGGATTATGTCTATAATTGTGAAACTGCTCTGAAGGATTACGTGAACTGTGTTGATCTGATAAGCTGACTAATGCATAGATAATCAACACATTCAACCATTAACAATTTTTAACACAATCACCTTCTAAAACACAAATTTTCCACTTCAACTATACTCCTAAAGGCTTGATTCTTTCTTAGAACATAAATTTCACTCAAAAGCTTATACCAAAGGCTAAAAATGATTTCAAAATGTTTAAATCCCTCATAAAAACATGATCAACCACTTCCCCAAGTTTTAACACATCATCTTCTCATTTTTTCCTTGTAGACCTCACAAATGGCTACTAGCCCTAGAAAATGACACATTTTGAAGTATCTAAAAAAATATTCACACTTAAACCTTTCTAGTAACTTTTCTAAGTACCCTTTTTGCTCTTTTAGGAGATTCCAAAGTTTCAAAATCCTATTCCCTTTTTGTTCATTTTTATCCTCAATTTACCATTCCTCAATTAGGTCTTGTATTAGGTCTTAGATCACACAAACCCTATAGCCGGGAAATTTCCACAAAATTTCATGAAAATGTAAACAGATATTAAGATACCCTTTATTCTCCTACTACTTTGTGCAAATTTTTAACACCTAATTTCAAGTTCAACCCCTCTAACTCATTCTTCACCTTTTTGCCTAGGTTTCCAATAAGCCTAGCTTAGGGTTTCTAAGCATTTTCAAGTTTTTGATGGTTTCCACTACTTTTCAACATGTTAATCACCTTTAATCGCCTATAATACACTTGTACTTAACCTCCTCAAGGTTTCATTACTCCTTTTCGCATCATGTTAGTAGATCCCCAACCTTTAGCCTTCATGGCTTCTTGGCTCCTCCTTGTCCTAAAATTTTTGCTTATGCTCTATTTTTGTACTTTCCTTTGAATTAGTCTCTTATGAGTTTCTTTTCAATCATTATTCATTATACCTTCACCTAAATCTACTCCCTCGACTCATTACCTAAATCTATGAGTTAGTTTTGGGTTTCCTTTCATCATTGGTCATTTACATATTAGCCTTCTTGAAGGGACTTTATAAGATAGTCATAATTTTCTTTTATTTGATGGATTTTAACGGTTTGTACACTTATACAGGGCTGTAATATAATAAAAAAACTCCCTCAACATTATACAATAATTGCCTTCTTCATGTCTTCAAATTCCACTACGTACACTTGCCCTTTCTTCTCAAACTTCTCAACTGTGCTAAACAAGACAATCAAGGCATTAGTTTGCTTGATAAAAATTTTAATGTCTCGCACCACACTTCTCAAGTCTATACCACACATTACCAACACCCTAAAATTTTACCAACCACTTCTTCAAGGTTTCTCACAAATCAATAATGCATCTTAATTTCATGACTGTCACAAACCAAAAAAGAGTGACTATTCCTTATACTTTCTCTCTCACTAATCTGACAAGTTTCAAGATCTCGATAAGGTTTCATAGTTGTTATACCCTTAATGTATTCAAACAACACAAATATGGGAAAAAATCTGTCTCAAACAGAGGTCATTAGATATGGCTAGAATTGAGCATACACAGTTTAGGTAGTATTGACTAAATCTTGCTCTCAACCTTCTTCGTACAAGATTTGATACCAAAGGAACACTTCATTTATACAATAAACCTTCTATCTTTGTGGTGTTATGATCTTCTAAGGAAACATTAGATGTTTTAAGGCTAATACCATCCTCTTTTCAGCTTGAAACTCCTTAAATCTCTTGGAATACACTTGTGCACACATTACTCTCAACTGTGTGATAACCTCTTGGTAACTTACCTGTCTAATCCCCTGTTCAAGCCTCCTTAGTAATCTATGAAGATTCAACTATGGATCTTGTGAATGTTTACCAAACCCTTGAAAATAGGGTATAACTAACAGTGACAGGATACTCATGAGGTTGACCTTTCCATGCTTGATAGCAAGATTAAGTCTCGAGTTCTTAGATAAAATATCATGTTTACTAGCTTTCTGCAACTCCTTAGACTTGTAAACCAAACTTCATGCATATACCATCCTAATCATAAATTTAATCCACCCTGCTCAGGCTTATTATGACCTACAGTCTTAAACCCACATTCATGTTGCACTCACAAGATCATTGATTTCTTAGCCTGCTCTTAACCTCAATACCCTTACCTTAATAACATGTATACTATCATCATTTCCTTCATTTACATGTCATACTTACTTCACAGTCATACCATTAAACTCACAATGAATCATGCATTGCAAGGTCACATGGTCTTTCATGGCTTTCCTCCATTTTGTTAGTCTTCTTCTAACACTCCAAAGGCCTGCACATCACATTGTATTTCTGACACATCATTCATTCAGACACTTTAACATGAGAATCCTTCACATGTACTTCAAGATTGAATGCATGACACTCAAGAGTAAAAAATAAAATACATAGTTTCTATAGAAGACTCATATTCATAATCATAATATGAAAATGTACAAGGCTCCTTGAGCCATAAGTCTCTGCTCATTTTCAACAGTCCACCTCCTCTCTAAAACCTTTCCTTCTTCTCTCTCGTTATATACATCTTATTTGAAGTATCCATACTATAAAGATGGTAAGAATAAAGAGGTGGTTAGGGCTCTATACACATACTAACCCAACCATTGATTAAGCATTACTCAAGCTAATTTAAGAGCCTAGGTGAGATTGAGATAATTCATAAACAAGGTATATGTAGATAGACGTATAGACCTTGCATTACATTATTTATGACACATGTATTAAAATCTAGACTCTATAGCAGTCTATAACTAAATTCTAATATTTAAATTTACAAAATGGAGGGAAAAGTCCTTATTTTTTCTACATAGAGTCCAAATAGTCTTGAAGACACTATGACCAACTCAAATGGGCCCTAGACAGTCTCTAAGCACCTACATCCAACTAAAATTTCTTATTTACATAATGTTCCTACATCGTAATCTCAACGGGGGAGAAATTTGAGCTCAATTTTCTTTTTCTTCCTTGATCTTCCAATTTCGTTGTCTTTCTCGACTATGATTTTCTTCCTCCTTTGTTGATTTCTTATCCATCTTGAATTTTCTCTCTTTACTTTGCCTTCTGTCACTCTTTGCTCTGTCCTTGATTGTTGGCTTCATGTTCTTGATCTTGATCTTCGCTTTTCTCTTCTTCTTTGTCTTCTTCAACTTTCAACTTCCTCAAGAAATCAGTTTCATCTTCATCTTCATCCTCCCATATCTTGCTCAAATATGATTCATCTGATTCTTCATCTCCTTTGTCTTCTTCTTGATTCATGTAGTCTCCTCAAAATTTATTTCTACGCTCTCTTATACTCTTTCTTCATCCATTGATCAGGATATGAAATCTTAGGTTGTTTCATGATTTTTTTCCATATGGAGCTCTTCATCAGCTGTCAAGTCTTTGTCCACCTTTCACATCTTCCTTGAATCTTTCAGTTTCTTCATCTTGATTATTTGCAATTTTCTTCATATATAGCTTTTCATCTCTCATCACATGCATTCAAACACTACAAAGGAAAGATGTAGAGATTTTTAAAAATAAAGAGATCTTATGGCCTCATGTGTAGCTTCCACCAATGATCTCTTTTTCATCTTCACTTTGTTGCTCCTCACTTCATCACTTTCTTATTCATTTTTTAAGACAACCTAAAAAGCTTGTAATCACCTCTTCTTCTATCCTCTAATTTTATGAGTTTCCTAATACATTACCTCTGTTATCCACTTCTTCCTCTTGTTTTCTCACCTTCTCCTCTTCTTGCTTCAGCTTCCTCCCTTCCTTTCTTACCACCTCTCTCATGTGCTCTCTTTGTTTCCTCCTCACTAGTAGCTCTATAGGTCCACTTAGGTTTCTTCTTAACCATTATTTTCAAGCTTATTTCTCTCCTTCTCCCATCATACTTTCCATCACTTTTTACTAGATGTTCCACATCTCTTTTCAGCTCTTGTATCCATAATTCTCTCTCTACTCTCTCATAACTCTCTCTCTCTCTCTCTCTCTCTCTCTCTCTCTCTTGCTTAACTTTTTCATCTTTTCTTCTTTCCTCTTCCTCTCTTTTTTTTCCTTCTCTTTCTTCATCTGACACATTGCCTCTATCAGCCCCTTCATCATCGATATCTTCTCTTATTCTATATTTTCTCTCTCAACAAATATTTTTCACTTTGTTTCAAGTCTCACTTAGGTTCTTTTCTGCACCTAATCCGTTGACTTTTCTTCTCTCTTTCTTGTCCCTTTCAAGCTCATCTCTCAAGGGGATCACTGCCACTTTTCTTCTTCTAGTAGCTCACCAAGGACTTCTTCTTAGAATTTTGGCACCAAAATTGTCTTATTCTCAGCCCCAAGTATGTTTCACACTGGAGTAATCTTCTTTCTTCTATCTTCTCTTTCAAGCCTTCACAAGGTTATGGTTTCTTCTTCAACTTTCACTTGCTTCTTCTTCTTTCCAACTTAACCGCTTCTTTCCAAGAGAAAAAACCCTCTCCTTTAATACCAAATGATGCAAAGTATTCTTGTCACTGAACATTTAATTCAACTAACTAATTTAGTCAGATAGCACAATCACTTTGCAAAAATACTCAACAAATCATGTGAAATCAATCTTTCCCTTTTCTTAAGTACTATAAAAACTTGTGCTCAAAAGGCAAAATGCATTCAAATACAATTGTACCAAAGGCTAAAAATCATTTCAAACATGTTAGCCATCACCAATACAAACATGTTCAGGGACACTTCTCCAACTTTCAAAATCATCATTTTTCACAATTTTCCTTCTGTAGACCTCCTAAATTGCTACTAGCCCTTGGAAATGACCTATTTTGATGCATAAAAAAATATTTCTTGGAATTATGTTCACTGGTAAGCTTTTCCTAGACACCCATTTGGCTCTTTAAGGTGCATGTCTAAAAGTTTCAGATCCTAATTCTCATCCCATACAAACTTATTCCTTAAATTCGCCATTGTTTGCTTACTAGCCCTTCTAATTAGCCCTCGTTTCGTATGTAAATTATTGTGGATAGAGAAGACCATCTACAAGTTTTAAATCAAAATGTAAAATAAGATGTTATGAATACCCGTTATGGTCCACATTGCTTAATTTCAAGTGAATTCCATCTCTTCTATGTCTCCAAGCTACAAAGTCTCCCAACTCCACTTATCACTTCCTTTTTAGCCTATTCCAATTAGGCCTACGCTTAGGGTTTCTAAGCAATTTCCTAGGGTTTGATGACTTTCCACTACTTTTCATCCTTCTAGTCACCTTTAATCTCCTATAATACACTTGTAGAAAGGACATCCTCAAGGTTCCATTACTCCTTTTCTTCATTCATGTTGCTAGATCTTCTCACCTTTAGCCTTCATGGCAAGGCTTCTTGACCTCCTAAACATTATATCCTTATGCTCCTACCATGTTTTGAACTTTCCTTTTTAGTCTCTGACAAAGTTTCTTGTAACTCTCACATAATGTACTCCCTATTCTTCACATTCATTTACTCCAGTCAATTCATTCCCTTGACATTTTTCTGGTCTCTTTTCACTCTTCCTTAAGTTTGCATATTCAAGCTTCTTGAATCAACACTTGTACTAGGACACGATCATCAAATTTACCATGTTTGAGGGTTTCTAAGGTTTTCATTACACTTTTCAAGGTTTCCAAACAATCTCTACCAATACTAACTCCAACTATTGGATCACAACTAATCTCCCTTCTTACATTTCTTCAACCTATTCCAAGCTTAAGTCATACATTTGACTTTAGATTGTCCTAAGTCTCTTAATCCCTGAACTTCAACAATTATGCTTAACTCTACTACTTGATTTCAGTAAACAATGATACATTTCTTGATCTCACTTTCACTATCAAGTCTTACACCACACTTCTCAAGGTCATAAGGACACAGTCCTGTTCACATGAAAATTTTTATTTCTCTCTCAAACCTATGACTTCAAAATGGTTCTCTCATAGATTGTACTTGCATTCATCTTAAGTCTTCATGACTACTCGTATAGATTGTAAAAAGACTCTTATTCATAGACCTGTGATGGTTCTACTTTCACCAACTCGATCAATATTGGTTTCTGACTATTTCTCAAATATTGTCTTTCTCACCTTACAATTTGAACTTGATTATCCAGTTAGGGTAATACTCACTTCTTTGTCTCACTACTCCACAATTTCTCTATGGTCCATGAAGTTTTATCACTTAAACCCATTCACAGCTGTGTAAACCTTGATAAATCTTCAGACTCCATAAAGCATGGTTTAAGCAAGTTTAGCTACAATCTCTCCATTCAAGCCCTTTTCACTTGCACATTCTGACAGTTTAACCATAGGTTTTCAAGAAACGGAAAATTAAGATACCCTTCTATTCCGTAAGACCTTCCAATACAAATCCTTCCTTAATCAAATCTCTTATCACTTCCAATGAGACATGAACTATTGAAGCTCTACACAAGAAATATTTTCTTCTTCAACCTTCCTAGACTGTGCATGTCTCTATTAGGACCCGAGTTTGATGTTTTAAGGCTAATACCAAACTCTTCCCTAGCTTGACATCTTCTTAGAATCTTGGAATACACATGTGCACACATTATTCCCACCGTAATCACCATGAATAACCTCTTGAAATCATGTTAAAGAAAAATCTCCTAACATTCAACTAGGGTTTTAACCATCGAAACCCTTGAAACAGGGTATAACTAGACAGTGAAAGGATATTCAAGAGGTTGACACCATTTATAAAAGATTAAGTCTCTTGATAGATAAAATATCATCTAAAAACCTCCTGCCACTCCTTATACTTCCCATTCAATCTTCATGCATAGACAATAATCATGAATTCTTAACCCTCCTTTAAGACATACATACAGTTTTACATTCCACAGTGTCACATTGCAATTACAAGATAATTGATTTCATTGCCTCTCTTGACCTCAATGACAAGTACTAATGACACATAGATACAATCATCACTCCCTCATTCACATTCATACTTACTTTCACAATCATACCTTTCAAACTCAATAATGAGATCAAATTGTCTGACATTACAGGCCTTCATGAACATTGCACAAAACATTTTATATCTTCTTCTAACACTCCTCAAATATCCTGCACACAGACTTTCTATTTCTGAGACAAGATTCAAAATACAGTTTAAACATGAGAATTATTCATAAGTACTTCAACATTCAATGCATGACACTCAAAATACAAACTTTATACACAGTTTTTATACAAGAAGCTCTTTTTATAATAAAAACATGAAAATTACAAGGCTTCATGAGCCATAAGGCTCTGACCACAGAGGTTCCTCCTCCTCTCCAAAACTGTTCTCCCTCTTATTCTCCTCCCCGAATACATTATGAATTCTCATACAAAAATTCAAAGAAGAAAGAGGTAGTTAGGGATTCTCCATACCCTTAACCTAACTTGATTAAGCTTACTCAAGATGAGTCAAGGTCTAGGTGAGTTGAGAGAAGTCATGACAAGGGTAGAATAGATAACATTATAGCTTTCATTACAGCATTCATGACTATGTGTATTAAAATCTAATCTCTATAAGCAACCTATGACTAAATTTGACAATTTCAAAATTTACAAATGGCAGGGAAACTTCAAATTATTGCACAAATGGACTCCAAATGGACCCAAGACACACCTAAAACACCTAAGAAAGCCAAAAAATGTGCTTATTTACATGATGTTTATGCATCATTGACTGTGTGTGCCCCCGGGACATTAGCTCCCACGAGAGGACACATGCACCCAGATGCTACTATTTGATGTTGGGCGTTGGTGTCTGTGTTGTGATTCTGACCCAAGTCTGATTCTAGGTCATTTTGTGATTGTGTTCCTATGTCATTTCTATACTGTAACAGATCCTGTATTATAGCTCTGAGCTGCTGTAGGGGTGATTTTTTCACCCAATGTATGCCTCCTTGTTTGGGGTGCATGTGATGTTGATAGGATAATGTGGCCCAAATGAGAGGACCTGATGTTGTGTTTATTTGTATCCCTGTAGGGGGGAGGGGATGTACATGGTAGAAACAAGGGCACATGCAAACAAAGTGGCTAGTAAGATGTTTTAGTAGAAAAAGTAGCTAACATGCAAAATAAGACAATGTAACGAGAAAGTGTACATACAAGATAAACCGTGAAAAGTGGTTTTCAAACATGGGACATCACGTACAATGCCAAAATAAAATTAGGTTCGAAGTGGCCAAAAGCATACAAATAGTAATCAAACAAGACATAGGGCATATCGTGCAAACAATGACATATAATAACAAACAATGACAAGAAAAATGTATTATATAGTCATGGTGGAAAATAGTCTTACAAGGAAAATGTTACACATGAAGCACATGTTATCATGTTAGAAATATAAAAAATTATTTCAAGGCATGTATGTATCAATGGAAAGTAATGTGTTAGTAATAATAAGAAGTAGTATATGATGAAATAATAGCACCTGTAATGTGTGAGCAGTAGGAAATGTAGATGCCCCCAAGAACCTCTATGGGACTGGTAAAAGGTATAGTTCCAAGAATCATTGCAGCGTGTGAAAAATTTGTAAGAGATATGCATTCACAACTAGAGATCAAGTGAACGTTCATGTGCAGATGATAAAGATAATGACATATTAAGTATCTGGCTAACATAGTAAGAAAAGTGCATCATGTAAGTAGTATAAGAAAGAAAGAGTAATTACAACCAAGATATGTAAATGCAATGAATGAGTGTGATGGAATGGAATGAAAAGTATGAAGATGGAAGGAGCAGCGTTCCCCCCATCAGATTTGTATGAGATGAGGTTAATTTATAAATTCCCCCTCAGAAGTCAAGAATGATCCACAGAACAAGATTTCGTCATCGGGAAATGGTTTGAGAATGTTTTCTAGAAATATATATCATGTAGTATAGAGCATGAAAAGTGAATGTGGTGAGGTTCATTTTAGATTAGACCCTCGACAATTGAGTATGAATTATGGAACTCAAGTGCATCATAGGGTAATGACGATACAAGATGTGTAAGAGTAGTGAGAAATATGAAGTGTGAAGCACAGAGTGTGATAGTAGATGTTATAGACAACTTATGATGCCCCCAAATGTATGATGTATAGAAGAATCAATTAAACTCATCTAAAAGATAATCAGTTTCAAGGTCATACCTGAGAGGGTCTGGATTAGATACTTGGTAGGCAATAATGTGGGTTTGATCATATAAAGATTCTGTGTAGCGTAAATTATATATACCCATTTCATAATCTTCATCAGTAAAAGGAGGTTGAGGATAATTATGTGCATACCAATGAGTTAGATTTTGAGAATATCCAAGGAATGAGCCATTGCAAACAAAAAAAACTGCCAAAAGGCATGGGAAAATGTAATATCATTATGATTAGGATTCAGTGTGCCACCAATGTAATCAAACCAAGATTGACCAAGTGTGAGTGGAGAGGAATGATGAGTGCGTGCAAGGAATATTGTCAGATGGAAGACGTGGAGGCTATAAGAAGTAGTAATTAATACACATCCATAATAAATGTGAGGTGAGTGAGGTGGAGAAAGGAGATCGACAAATGTGAATCCTAAATTAGCCAAGTCATCATGTGTGCAAATAGTCTTAGAGAAATTAGGGTCAAATGGAATATGAGGCCATAAGAGTTACGAATGAAGAGAGTGCGTGTGAAGGGATTAAGGTGTGACATAGAATGATTTTTGGTAGATGTAGTAGATGGTGAAATTTCTAAAGTATGTATGGCATTACTGGGATGGAGGAGGCTTCTTGAATTGATATTCATCAGGGTCAATAGCAACAAAATTTTCCTAGAAATAAGACTCGTCGATTTCGATAGGATGAAAGTGTCATCATTAAGCTCAACAACATTGGCCTCATCATCAGAATCATCGATGTTGGAATTATCTTATTGGATAACATTGTCAACAATGTTGGTAGGGATGGAGCCAGATGCAATATTGAAAGGAGCCATGATAGGTGGATAAGTAGTAGCCATAGAGGTAGACATGATGGGTGATAAGATATCAGTAGTATGAGTAGGAATAAACAAAATGCATGTAGAGGTAGAAGAAGGATGTGAAGACTAGACTAATACACATCATATGTACTAATATTATGATATGGAATAGGTTGTGAAGGAGGAATGGGCATGGAAGTGAAGATGTCTGTATGGAAAAAATTGAAGGGGTCAAGGTCAGCAACAATGATGTTCATAGCCATCATGTAAGAATTTAACGCACCTATGAACTATAGAAGGAACAACATACATTACATGAATCTAGGGTTTTCCAAGTAAGAAATTAAACTAGAAAGTGACCATCAATAATAAAGAATACAATAGGAAAAAATTTATGCCCCACTTGGAGAGGTAGGGTGATAGTGCCCATGTATGTGTGAGTATTGGAATCATAGATGTGAATGACTTGAGAGGATTTATTAATTAAATAATTAGTAATACTGATTTTCCGTAGGAGGGATAGAGCACATAGATTTATAGTAGAGCCATTTTCAATAAGTACAACGCTTGATACAGATGGCACCAATAGTCGCAGTGATAAGGATAAGTGCAAATGGATCTTCAGCAGCGGAGGTAGGGATATCCTCATCACTAAAAGACATAACACGTGATAGATTTTTGAGAGATTAAATGAGGTAAGTGAAGGAAACAGGTTAATTATTTCTTTCAATTTGGATGGAACGAAGGGCGGCCTCTAATGTTTGTCAAAAAATCGGATGCACTACGCAGTAGATCATAAAGAGATATATTTTTTGGGTGTATTTTTAAGCTTCTCAATGATTTCATAACCCTTAGAGCCGTAGGAGGATGAGTGCAGCGAGTGGTGACTACATTGATAGATAGATAAGACATTGGAGTAATGAAGCAAGGAGGATGTTGAGTATGCACTTGCATAAAATTAGTAGTAGTAGTAGCCATGCCATAAACCTTGGTTGGAGTAAAAGAAGGATAGGAAGATTGATCCATGAATTCAGAAGAAGGAGATATATTTTGATACATTCATAAAAGGTATGGTTTGAATGATCAGAGTTCACAAATGATTTAATTTAATTTGAATTAATTAAATCTAAGTATTGCAGAGTCACTTATTGAAATAAATGATAAAGTACAAAAATGACACAAGAAAACTAATATGTAAATATAAAACCCTAAGCAAAGAAGAAGGATGAAGATACTTGGTTTATTTACGCTCGATTTGGAACTTATCTGGACTGGAAAAAGTGTTGAATAGGTTAGGCATAGTGTTGTAAATGCTCAGTATAAATTCTAAAATATAGGAATGAGGCCATACATGAGCACCTAGGATAGGTCAAGGGCGTCTGGGCACTGGAGACCGCTTTTGGGCACGGGTGACTACACAAGGGCTCAAGATCTAGTTTCTAGTGTGTCATATGGTCTTTGTTATTGTTCAATTTTGATCTCCTGATAGTCACACTATGATCGCTAAAGGTACCTATAACTTACAAAAGAGATGATCACCTACACAAGCTCACAAACCACATCAAACCTAAAAAAAAAGATGCAGAATGGGGAGTTAGAATGACCCCTGACAGTCACCCCAAGAGTGAACTTACAACCAATCATTGCACTACATATTAAACTCCATGTAGTTCTTTTGAGTGTGTGTAGAAATTGTGCCCCAAGATGCCTTTATTGCACTTGATAGCGGGTTGTGGCTAGAATGTAACAATGTAGTAGAATGTGTGGATGGAATAGAATGAAATTCCTCTTCTTATGTTGTGTATGCAGAGTATGAAGTCCCCTTGTCCCTTGATTGGATGCTAAATGGATGCTTTAGAGTGCTTTAGGTACCTTTTGGATGCAATCTTAGGTGATGATAGTAATTCTTAGTGATTGGTCCTTTATTTTGAATGCATGACTATGCATTTATATGATTCCCTTGTTTGAATTTTGTAATTTACAAGTGGAAGGCCAACCCATACATGAAAAATATGGTTGTGCAGGAGTAAGTGTGTCAATAAAAGAGAATAACTCATTTCTAGATCATTCTCCCTTTCCCGATTGGTATAGGTTCACCTACTATACTAAATGCACTAGGGCGCTATGCCATAACTAGAAACAACAACCATAAACATGGAAACTCATGTGATCATAACATGATCAAATGGAAACATATATATATATATATATATATATATATATATATATATATTATTACCATTTCCTATATATCGTATATGCCCTATTTATATATCTCACAACTGGAATATGCTCTGTATTGGGGGAGTGCCCTCTATAGGAAAGGAGTGAATCAATTCAAGTAAGCACCCCAAACCAACCATAGTGTGATAGAGGGGGTCGACTAAGGGGACTATATCTGTATCCGTCCTCTCTTGTTGGTTAGAGATAGGGGCCCTTCATCTACTCCAACCAGAAAATAGTACCTGAGTCTTATAGAATATATCAATCAGGTGACTATCTCTAGTCATATTCATAGTCCATCAGGAGAGTATATGAACAAAACGAACTGATATATAGTTTTCCTTTCCCTAGAATATATATATATATATATATATATATATATATATATATATATATATATATATATCAGAATATAGATAGAGGGGCATTATCATCAAGGGTATGTCATCTGATTCTGATCCAGGAGAAATAATGGATTCAATGATAGATTCAACTGGAGAGAAACATCTGAGCTTGATCTACAGTTGGGAATCTACGGGCTCCCTCTATATTGGCCCATTCCCCATAACATCTGATAAATCTGGAGAAGATTTTTCAGCATCCACATTTTCCTCCCAAAATATAAAAGAGACCCAAAAAGAGTAAGATAAGAAAAGGGTCAGGGGAACTCAGAGGGTACATGAGCGCCTGAGTGCTATTATCTTGGCTGGGTGCTGGTGTCTGAATCCATAAAAGCTAAATCAGTAAAATTATGACAGGGTTGTGGGGTGTGGAAGACCAAATAGAAAACAAGAAACAAAGGAAAGAGGTCAAATATAGTTTTCAATCACTAGTTTTCTTGCTTAGGAATCATGTAAATGTTAGTATTCTTTTAGAACCTATAAATGTACCCAAGTGCGTGATTTTTTGTCTACACTAGGTATCTAAACAAATGGAGGAAAGAAAAGCCATTGATTGAAAAATACTAGGATGACGTTGAGTATTAGGATGAAATTCTACCTAAGCTTAAGGCCATCACTGCCATGAATGGTGAAGGGTAGAAAAGGAAGGGATAGTACCTACAGACTATAAAGGAAGACAATATGAGTATGATGGGGATATCAAGCTATGAATTGAGAATATGAGAGATTGCATAATAAATCTCCAGAACATGAGGGAGAAGGCAAGAGGAATATGTTGATGACATTGAATCTAAGATTTAAAAAATGCTTCCCCTCGAAAGTGTATACACTTCAGGAACTATAGATGTGGAAAAGCTAGTTGAAATTGTAATGCATCATGCAGCAGGGGAGCTTGAATCTCCAAAACATTTTGATTATTATTTTATTCAAAAATTCGTTCATATGGAGGGTTGTATTAATAAGTTGGCCAATATAATTAAGAAGAAGGTTTTTTTTTGTTGAAATGGGCAATGTCTTGTCTAAATAGGAAATAATTTTTCTCTATCATGTGGGGCCAGATAAAGATCCTATTCTATGGATGTTTGAACGTCTTGATGCCTATAAGAATAAGTTGGAAAAGAAGGCAGAGAATGAGCACATTGATCTTGACCCTTCTTGAACAATTCATTCATTCATTATTCTTCATCATCATTCTTTATTCTTTTCTATCCATCATTTTTCTAATTGAAAAGAATCAAATCAAATGATGATAGTAAGTAACAAACTCTCCCTAAGAGTGCTTGCATAATAGTGACAGGGCATAAGAAGATAATGAGTTATTTTAGCAAGAGGAAGATTCCCCACTTATCCAAAATCTCAATCATGATCCAAGACCATTCCCAACCTGGCATATCAAGGTGGAATATTTTCAGTTGTAGTGGCCTTCCCATTCATTTTGGAAGATTGAGGATTATCAGCCCACTTTTTTTCCAATTTTCAAAGGTTTCTTGGGGGGCATATGCATATATTACCTTTTTTGGAAATTTTATCATAAGAATGAAGGCCTATCTTCATTCTAAGGGTCATTTCTAGGTTCTTTTTTTGGGTTTTGCTAATGTGATTACATTGTATAGTCATTAGAAGACATTTAGAGGATTTTTTAGTGTACATAACTACTTTCCATGTTTTACTCAAGCATTTTGGGATGTAAATAAGAACAAAATTTATGGATACAACTCTTGACGTAATATTGTGCTTGTTGAATCAATGAAATACAAATGAGTTATTTCTATTTGTTGCATAGACTTGGTTATTGAGTATATATTGTGTTGTAGTTTTACTTCGTAATGTTTATTTAGTTTTAAAATCCTTACTAGAATATTACTTAGGAGGTGATTTATTATATCCCTTGAGTGTATCTTGGGAGTTATGAATTCATTCAATAAGCATTTTATTGAAGATTTATGCATAAGTGTTTGTGTTAAAGATGCATAGGTTATGAGGTAGTGTTTACACAGAATTTGGTATCAATGAATGTAAATTCCCCATTGAAATTTATGTCTTCTTGATTTATGTCCTACTAGATTTTGGAAGCAACGGACTGGAGTGGTGAAAATTGATCCACCATCCCTATTTCATTTAACCAAGTATTATCCCATCCTACACCTACAAATCGCATTACTTTTTCCCATTTTATATGTGTCTACCTTGTAAAATTCACCATCTTGAATATTTCAATTATATTTGCCATGATGTATGAATTTTAGCATTCCAACATCATCAGATTCCAAGTTTTCAATAATTTATTTATAAATGATGCATGTGATCATATTGTACTTGTCTTTAGTGGCTTGTGTCTAGTGTACCAAGTGTCTGAAATGCTTGTGTGACCATTCTTTTGAATGACCATTACATTTGATCTCAGATTAAGGTTCTAAACAAGTTTGAGGGTTTGAAGCATAATATCTCCCTCACTCTTTCAAGCCACCCTTTCAGTTCTCTCACCTTGGTTCAGGAAAATCAATAGAGTAGAAGGATAAAACCCACATCCTTAGTCACGTTCCTCCCTATCATTCCCATAATGCATGGTCAAGATAGATATATTAACCTATCCTTGGCTACAAAATGACATATCAAGAGGTTTTATTATTTATTCTTTCCTACTTTATCATTGTTTATCTTGTATGGGGTGTTAGATTGGGAACCAACACATAGATGGTGCCATTGCTGGGGACTTGAGTGTTTTAGTTTTTTTTCTAAGACCGTTTTCGAGGTTATTGAATCATAAACTCAAGTTTTATACAAGATTTATCTAATTGGATCAGATTTTAAATAATATTTTCTTAGGTTTCTTGATTTTTTGGTATTTGTATATGTTTGGTGTGCCCATAAACATAAAGATGACACCGTTGTTTGGGAATTTGAGTGATTTTTTAAAAATATTTATTGAATTCCAGTTTGTAAGAATTATCTTTGTGATATATCTTCGAGTTTTATGAATTATATGGTTCTTATATGATTTACTTGTTTGTCAATAACACCATTGTTGAGTAACTCTGCCGAATATTTGAGTACAAGGTTTTAGAAGGGTTTATCCACTTTGTGTTTTCCTTGGTCTCAAATTTTTGTGATACTTGTTTGAATGCACATGGGTTTTTGAAGGGTTTATCAATTATAAGCTATTTAATATTCTCAAAGTTTCATTCAATTCATTCTCAAGCTTGATTTATTTTTTTTAGAGGTACAAATATCCAGTGACGACTCCATCTTGATTTTTAGGTTATACCAATGCTATATTATTTATTATATGTTATTGGTATTCCCACATTTACAAAACTGGAATGAATAAGATCATCATTCAAGTCAAATATTTATAAGAAACATATTCCCGAGTTAAATGTATTTCAAAAAATAAGGAAGTAAGTTTGGAAACCAATATGAGGTCAAAGTTCAAAGGGTAAGAACATTTAGCCTTCTGAGTTTGGTGATTTCCCATCAATTTAATATTATTCCAATTCTTCTGATACTTTTAAACCAAATGTCCCTGAATACCACCTTCACTCCTTTTTTAACAAGGTTTTATGCCCAAATCTACTAAGAGTTTTCCTTAGCCTACCCATTTGTTCATAAGTGAGAATAGAGATTTTGGTTTTGAAATTGTTCCTCCAATAAATCTCCATAATACCAACCATACTCCTTTGGTTCACAAACCACTTATTCAAAACCTAGTTGATCTTCCTCTAGAAAATATTGTTAATAACAATATGGATCATCCCCCTCCCCATGCTCCTTTCAAACCCATTAATTTTCAAGGCATGATTGGGTATCTTAATGAGGTACCCAATGAAATCAAAAATAGGTTGCCTGAATTTCAAGGTAATAATGTTATTAATGGTGATCAACATCTTCAGTTGTTTCAGAATATCATGCATGATTATGAAATGAAATATGAGGATGTTTGTTTTAGGTTTTTTGTACACACTTTGGAAGAGGGTGATAGATAATGGTTTAATGCATTACCTCATGGTTCAATTAATACCTGGGACTAAATGAAGAATGATTTCATAGTACAATATGGTAATAAGACTGGCCCTAGGTTCCTCTTGTATAAATTTGAAAATATAAAGAAGATTCCCAATGAGTTTCTATAGGATTTCAATAAAAATTTTGACAAGACTTTAACAAGGTTACTAACTAGCTTGAGACCTGGTGATGAATATTTTTTAAGCAAATATTCTAGTGCATTTAACAAGAAGGCAACCTATTATTTGAGATATAAGAATCATGTTAGTTTGAGACAAACATTTACCATGGCTATCCAAATTGAAAATAGCATTAAGGTTGTTGGTAAACCTAAAAAATGGAAGGGGTAAAACTTGTTAATCCTTAGAAATCACAAACAAGTAAATCTAATCATTTGGAAGAAGTGGTTAAAAGCTTGGCTAGAGTATTAAAGGAGAACCTCCTACAAATCAGAAAGATCTGAGAAAGATTTGTCTTCCAGCCCTCAAAATCAACATAAAAAACAAATTCATAATCAAAATAGGTTTAGAGGAGAACATAGAAATGATGATAGAGGAAATATACATATGGGTTATAATGATATACAACATGCATTTAAAAACAATAGAGTAGTTCTTGATCCATTGGAGAAAATTTGTGTAGCATTTGAAGAATAACCCATACTTGATTGGTGTGATAAATGTTTTTCTACCTCATGCTCCCTGTGAACAATATTCTTTAGCTGAGGATTCTATTGGATCATACTTTGATGATGCATGTGTTCTTGATCACAAGTTAAACTTAGAACAATGTACTACCTCTTATAATATCCTGTGTGTTAATATTGTATATGATTTTTGGTAATGTGTGAATAAGGTGTGTTATCTTCCCCTTAAAGTTAATGTTGAGATTGATATGGCTCAATATTTTGAATTGCCCAATCATATTTTTGAGTATCTGAGAGATATAATGAAGAATAATTATGATGAGAAAATCTCTTCCAAGGACTATAGCGAGTTCCTAATGAATGCGATTGTTTCTCATGAAAATGAGTATAATATGAGAAATAGGAAAGTAAAGTGGCCTACCCTAGTTTCAAAATTTAAAACGTGTATCCTAACCAATGTTACCAAAGGAAATCCCAAGAAATTTTTACCCTAGAAGACCCATGTTGTTGAGGCAACCAAAGTATTCCTCTCGTTGCTTCTGTTTTGAAAGAATATATAACATATGAGAAAATTATCACTCTCTCTTCCAATACATCCCTACCTAAGTACGATGTATATGACATGGATCAAATCCTAAGCCAATCAAATATAACTATTCTTGTAGTAGAAATTCTTAGGATTATTGAGCATTGAGAAAGGGCATTTGAATATTTGGGATTCAGTGAGAATGATATTACTAGTGAAACTGTTGTTGCAAATAAGGAAACCTCTCCCCTTGTTGCTAAAAATGATGTTGAGGAAAACTATGAGATCATTGATCCCTCCCCTAAAATTTATTTAGGCACATCTTTGGTATAAAATTTCGTTAGATGTGGACCCTTTTTTCACAACACTGATTATGAATGGATGGCTCTTGCACATATGTATGTTTGAATCTGGCACTTCTTGCAATATAGCTCCATTTGAAATTATGAATGAGATGGTTATAAAGATAACTACTTCTTATAGAAGGTGATATGTTATGGATTCAATATAGGTGCCTATTATGGGATGTGTAAAGGGTTTGGTGGTATAATTACCATCCCACCCAGGGAAGTACTTGACAATGAATGTTGTTGTAGTTGATTACCTAGCTAAATGGGGAATATATTATCAAGGAAGTGGGTAGCAAGTGTGGGAGGAAGTGTGCATATAGATATATCTTATGCTACAATTCCTCCAGAAGGAAAGTTAGTAAAATTACATAGGGAGGACAAGTTTTTACACTTGATTGAATAGCCTATAACTGTATCATATGAATTTTTATACACAAATATAGGACTTGGGTAAATTTTTTGGTAATAATATCTTTGATGATATGTGCCTTGATATTGAAATATAATTGGAAGACCCCATTGTTCATTCAACTATGTTTTTTTATGGAGCATTATCTAGTCTTGGAACTGGAGTAGGTATAATATTGGCCTCCCCTAGATAAGGATCCTTCAATTTTTCTTTCAATTTATGTTTTTAGTGCACAAACAACATTACTGAATATGAGGCACTCTTACTTGGCTTAAGGATTGATTGGAGGCATGGAATAAAGGACCTAATTGTGAGAGGTGACTCTCAGTTAGGTGTAAAGTAGATCATAAAATTATATGCAACCAAAAATCAAAGGTTAAAATAATATATGAATGCATTGTGGGACTTAATTGAGAAGTTTGATTCTTTCAATATTGAATATCATGAAAGGAATCAGAATGCAATAGCTGATAGGTTAGATGTAGTGGCTTCTCATTATGATGATAAAAGTACATCCACATACTGTAAGTTTAAATTTGAAGTCCTTGTTAGGCCTTCCATACCTAACAACATTTAACATTGACAAGTGTTTAATGATGATTCTCATATAATCAAATTCCTAGGTTGCAAATATAATATTGTAAATTAATTGATTGATCTTGAGCCTATGATATAAGTGTGTGATGGAAAGGAAGCCTTTTTTAGGAATGAGGTGATATAATTTAAAACTAACATCATCCCAAGAGGACTAGTCATCCTTGAATCTACTTTTGATAGTACCGATAGAGTTATGAACAAGTCTATCCACACTCCACGAGATGTAACTGAGTGAAACTTTTCTTATCCGACAGTATGACAACATGCCTGTCATAATAGCAATGAGTGCCATGCGCACTAAGATCACGGACTATCAAAGAGGACTGAGGGACCAGAAGGGTCATCGTCATCAGATGAAGTCGTGCTATCATGTCTTTGAGGTGCTCCTGGGAGTCTTCTTTCATGCTGCTCAAGCCATATGCGAGACATATGAGCAGTTCCATCATTATCAGGTCGAAGATGAGGCCTTGTAGGGAACAAATAATGATCGAGAAGCCGCAAGTCTTGACCGGGAGCTGGTGGTCTAACCACCATGGTGTGGTGTAGTAGTATTCTCCTCCATAAGGTAGCATTAGGTCTTTCAACAAGATTCCTGTTTAACTTTACATAATAATGTGCTTTCACAAACCATGGAATTTTACACTGGATCAGAACATTTCTTGCAGTGTTAGGATGCACATTAAGAAGAGGAGAGTCAGACAATTTAGTAGGAAGAAATTTAAGCAAGAAATACTTGAAGTGAGAAGAAATGTACTTCCTGTCTCCCAAAGATGGAGTTCTATTCCACAGATCATAATTTAATGGATGTTCTTCAGTCCATAACCTGGAAAATTCGAACCGCCATAAAGTGTCCTTTCTTGGTATCAGTTGTCTGAGCCTGAGACCTTCGACTGGCAAGAAGTCTGGTTGTTCTACTGCATATAATGATCTCCATTGCCAATGGAGACAGCACTTAATCATTGGTTCTTTAAGTGTATGGTATTGACGTCCTGGAATGTCTGGATCATAAAATCTACACTCAGTCTCTGACATAGCATATTCCTGTGTAGATATGAGATCTCTGGAAAGTAGAAGCGTTTGGGCTTCTTGAGACATCTGATTATCATTCAAGACCAAACTGTTAATCTGGGCCTTTGCATGCCTATGATCCCAGATAGTGCCATGGGGTTCATGGAAAACTTGTGTAACCCCTATAGTTTTTGGAGTGTTCAGTTCTCTGCTTACAAAATCTGCAAGAGCATTATTCTTCCCAGAGATATGTTCAACTGAAAACTCAAAATTATCAAACCAAAGACCCCATCTTTGGAGTCTGTTAAAAGCAGTTTTATTGGCTGGGTCGCCACCATTCAATCTTTTCCTAAAATCTTTGAGATCAGATCTAAGAATGAATGATTCATTTTGGACAAAGAATAAGAAAGCTTTGATTGCTTTCTTTGCAGCCAATATTTCTTTATGCGAAGAATGATAATTTAATTCAGAGCCTTGGAAGGCACCTGAAGCAAACCTGCATACCTTTTCTTTATCATCTTCGGCTTTTTCTTTGAGAACAGCGCCCCAAAACTGTTCACTGGCATCGCATTCTATGATTTTTATGCCAGGTCCTGGAAGAGTCATTGCTGGGAGTTCTCTGACTTGCTTCTTTATTCTTTGTACTGCTTGTGTCATCTCCTGAGACCAACTAGGAGCTTCTTTCTTCAGACGCTTATTAAGCAGTACTCTGTCAGCAGCTATGTTCTGGTAGAAACCAGCAACATAGTTGACACACCCCAAGAAACGCTGTAACTGCTGTTTCTCAAGGATCTGATCGGGAAAGTTCTGGATATTGGCAACCACATGTTGCTGCATTGTTATAGTACCAGAACTGATTCTAATGCCGAGGAAATCAATTTCCTCTTTGAAGACATCAATTTTAGAAGGGGACAGACAGATTCCATTTTTATAGACAGTCTCATAAAATTTCTCAAGATGAGTTAGATGTTCCTTTGGAGACTTAGAAAAGATGAGAATATCATCAATGTAAACAATTAAAAATTCAGATAACTCACCAAATATTTTATCCATAATCTTTTGGAATATGGATGGAGCTGTCTTTAATCCAAATGGAAGAACTTTCCATTCATACTGTCCACCAGGCACAATGAATGCTGTTTTGTACATGTCTTCAGCTTTCAAGAATATCTGCCAGAATCCGCTTTTCAGATCGAACTTGCTGTAGACTTTCGATCCTTTAATTCTTCTGAGGATATCATCCTTGGCAGGTATTGGGTGTTGAACAGCAGCTATGAACTTATTCAGTGGCTTATAGTCCACTACCAATCTCTTCTTATTTCTTAGCTGCTCACTCCTTTTATTGACATAAAAGGCAGTGCAAGACCATGGTGAATTGGATTCCTGAATGAATCCTGCTTTCAGCAATTTCTGGATTTCACCATGACATTCCTTTCCTTTCTGCAGGAGGCATTCCTCTGTGATGTGCCTTGAATCTGGGCACAACTTCATTTCCATTGTTGTCTTTGACAAGCTGCAGATCTAGAGGAACAATAATGCTTTTTTCTGCTAGCAAATGCATGTGGATCATCACTGCATACATTCTGTTTTATCTTGGATATAATTTCTTCTATACTTACAGAACAATTTGATATAGATTTGTGGATCCAAGTATTGTTAACAGTTTTTACCTTTTGAGGTAAAGGAACTATGGACTGAAATGAATATCTCCTAGGAATTTTGACAGGAGGCTGAAAACAAGGATATAAAATCCTGGGATATACTAAATGTGTGACATTTTTGCAGAAAATCTACCCCAAGTAGACAGTCATAGTTCTCCATATTATGCTGGTAGAACTCAATATCAATGGGAGTTCCTTCAACATCTATCTTAACCCTTGCCATATGCTTACAGACAACTTCCCGCTTATCAAATCTAATCTTGGTATGGGTGTTAACCCAACAATCAGAGGGAAGAGCATACTGTCTGATTAAACTAATCTCAGCACCCGTATCCACCATAGCATCCAATACATATGGTTTGATATGTGGTAAACATATTGTAATGGCAATAAAAGGGTTCTGGGTGCAACTTAATGTACATACCTCTTTTGGACCTTGATGTCCTGCTAGGTCTTGGTATGTTTCTTCAAGATTCTCTTCAGAATCTTTCTGTTCTTTCTCAGCCTCTGCTAGGAGTTTGCTGTATTCTTCAGTAGCATTTGCTATTACCTTCTCTAGCAGTTCTATTCTGGATTTTCTCCAGATCTTGTAGACTTCTTTTGAAGTTGTATTTGTAGAGGACTGTCCTGGTTCAAATGAAGAATATACAGGAGGACTGGTTCCTCTGCCACGGCCACGCCATGCTCCTAATCTTCCTCTGGAAGGAGGTTGTCTCTGTCGGATCCTTTGTTGGAACGGTGGTCTGACCGAAAAAGCTTCAAACGGCTCATCAGACTGTTCTTCTGCTTGTCTTTGCAGAGTACTTTGTTCTAGCTCATTCTGTTTGATGTATCGATCTTGAAGATCTCTGAGTTCCTTACTCAGAGCCATTTTTCTAGCAGTGTCCCATGGGGGACAACTTTCATAAACAGATTGAAGGCTTTCCATTTGCCTTCTTAGGAGATCTGCGCTTGGAGGTATCATAGGATGGACAAAATTTGACACCATATTTATCTTGAAGTTAGCAAAAGAGGGAATAGAATCATACCCACTGTCTTCAGTACTGTTACTGTCCTCTGATGCTTGCTGGATCAAATTGCAGGGTTCACCTTCTAAGGATGCATAAGATATATCTGACGAAAGACTGTCAGAATCAGAGATGAAAACATATTCTTCATCATTTATGCCTTTAGTGAATAAGGCATTTACCTTGGCTTTGCCCTTAGCAGAATCTCGTTGAGGACACTTATTTGCATAGTGGTCCTCCTTGCATATGTAGCAGGTAGGCTTGAACTTCTTTTATTTGCCTAGATGCTTATACCTTCTGAATTTAAACTTTTTCTTTTTCCTCTTTCTCCACAGATCCTCCCCCTTTGAAGATGTACAGTCTCTGCAAGAAGACTTACGACGGGAAGGTTGAATGGCTAGATCAGGACAGCCAAATGGTTCTAATGCATATTGTTCACAAAAGACATGGCTCAGGGCTTTTTGATATTTGAGCGCTTTCTTGCGCTCCCATTTGTCTTTACACAGTTTGGCATTACATTGATCTATGATCTGATTAATATGACCAAAACTGAGTTCAGAAGTACGCATACCATGCATTGCTTTCTTGTATTGGGTAGCAAAATACGGTGGAAAAGATTCAATGTACCGTAGACGCATGGTTTCATCATTGATGTTGCCGGAGCTGTAGTAAAGCTTCTGCATGAAGCACTGATACTCTTTGACGCGAGTCATATCGCAGAGCCGAGCCCGGAGGAACATTGCAGTATTCATCATCTTGTCATCATCTATATTGCCAATGAATTCTCTGATGACGGCGGCTGTTAAACCTGTAAAACCAGACTGCAATATTATTTCTTTATTGGGAATTAAATCCCACCATTCTTTTAATACACCAACGAAACCGTTGGCTATAGTAGCAGCAATATTTCTTGGAGATCTTCCATAGGTTTCCTGTTGGGTATTGCCCCAACCAATCATAGCATGTATGAGCTCCTTGATCTCTGAAACAGATTTGCATTCAACCCTATAAAAGTTAGGTTGTAATGTTTGTATCTTAGTGGCTGCTTGAAAACCAGGAACAGAGGGTTCACCCATTTGTTCATCAAAAACAGGGGGTTCAAACTCTGGGTTTTCTATATGTGATTCAGCTGTCCCTTCTATACTTAACATGTTTACGTTCTTATCTTTGAAGAACAAGGGCTTGTATTCCTCTAAAACTTCCTTATATGACTTCTTAGCAGAAGGACTGGCTAATTCTTGAACTTCAGACCAAGATGCTGCTCTAGACCAATCACCTTCTTTTCTAGGGGTCAACTTCTGACTTATTTCTTGTATTCTAGGAAGAATACGTGGAAGTTCTTGAGATAAACATTGCTGAATCTGATCTATGCGAGAATGAGTTTTTTCATTCTCATCCTGAAGCTGTGAGATACCTGCTTCTATGAGTTCATTAGTCTGTGTGGCCCTGGAATTGATAGTGCTTTTCAAACCAACAGTATGATCTACTAATGGTTGAACTAGATCAGTTACTGTTTGAGTTATTCTAGCCGGAAGTTCAGTAGAAACATTATTGGACTGTTGTTGTACTAATGTTTCTATGCTTTTGACAGATGTACTAATACTATCAATTTTATCATTTAAAAGCTTGAGGGCACCTGCAGTATCTCCCTTCTTTCTTAATGCAATTGCCTGTAGAGTTTTTTCCATAGCAGACAATTTGTGAGAAGTTTCCTCAACTTCTTCATGGACGGCCAGAATGGCTTTATTCGTCCAGTTCAACATTTTAGAGCTCTCAGATGTCTCTATTTCTTTGTTCACAGCCCTTTGGTACCAGAAGACTGCCTTCTGGGCCTGATCTGGTGATACTAGCTCATGTTGCTCTGTGATGGGAAAAGGAGTTCTTGCACTAGTAGAAGCCATATTTATAGTAGGCCCATTTACAGGGGCATACTTTTGACTGACAAGTTTCTCACAATCCGAACACCAAAGAAAGTCAGTGGATGGATCATGTGTTAATGACTTATGGCTACATAAAAACAACTTTTCATCTTTCTGCTCTTTGTCATTCTGTGCATTTGAAGATTCTCCTACAGTGAAATACGAGGAAGTAGATGCAACAGAATTGCTTCTAGGCAACTATCTTTTAGACATACCAATATTAGAATTTCTTCTAAAGCTCAAAGTCACATTATCTTTATTTTCGGTGACTGAGGTTGCATTTTCTAACCTTGGCTTGGCTGACTGAACAAATTTCTTTGCTAAGGTCCATTCTCTAGGAACCTTGATTTCTGACCAGGATATCAATTCTGGTTCAATCTTTTGGGTTTCTAAATTCACATGTGTCACCACGCTACTGCCCTTGGACACGCCATGTTTTACAGCTGGATACATTGTGTTTACCAGTCTGTAGATGATCTTATAATGTATGGCGAGTGGACAAGATCCTGTGCGCATATTCAAACCAGTGGTGGCTAAATGCAATTTTAGAACATCAGCTAATAAGTCATCCTTAGTGAGGGATACAGGATAATTTGGGTAGACCTCAAAAGAAATGGTTCCATTGTGGAGACCAGTTTGGATGGCAGCCAGGAGACTATCTTTGAAATTGTCAAAACGAAGGTCCATCAAACAACACAAAATTGAAGCATTTAGACCTCTTCTAAATAGTGGGGTAATTCCAATTTGTACACAACCAACGTGTGCAAACTTATAAGCGGACTGCCGCTGTAGACTTTTTATATCAGCTTTGTCTATCAAAGGAATATTGTATTCACAATTATTACTCTGGGCTACTTGTATAACTGACTCTCTAGTCTTGAATACAGTAGAAGCTAATAATTGAAACCTATTAAGCTTAGAATAAACTTCATTATACGCCTTTTTGGGCAATTTCCACTCAGGAGTGGGACTAGATTCATCTAAAACATTAATTTCTTCATTGACAGAGAAGACTTCTGACAGATTAATCAGACTATGTTCTTCAGATTCTACAGGGGAAGATCTCGGAGAAGTGTCGGCCATTTTAGACTGTGACTTACAAGCAAGGAAGCAGAGGTTGAACAAACGTCGGGCAATAATTCGTCTTACTGTTGCGCCTACACACGGCGTCTTACGGTTGCGATAGCCACACCAATCAACCTATCAAGTTGCTGTATAAGCTTGCATTTACAGATAGCTGAAACTTTGCAAGAGATATTAACTGGAGAATACTGAAAACTTAAATACTGAACTTTCTGACAAAATATCAATTCATAATCCTTAGATCTTTAACCAGCTCTGATACCATTTTCTCAAACCAACTATTCAAACTTCATATTCTCAAACCAACTATTCAAACTTCATACTCAATACTTCTCTGATACCAAATCTTCAATTAATCACCAACCATATATGTGAATAACTGTAATATAAGCCCATGGAGGGAAAACCTCATGTATGATATTTAACACAATAGTAAACACATCCTCTGTTTCATACAAATCCTCAAATATACTGAACTCATTTATCACCAATAACTTATATTCCAATTCTACCATTAATATCACACTGACTGTATCTACCATTACTAAATATATAAGACATTAATCAGTAATCTTAAAGATCTGAAATATATTGACATGACTGCCTGGAAATACTTCAGAAATAACTCTGCATACTATATCAAATACATCCATAGTTTCATACAATTCTTCAAACTCACTGAAATCTTTTAGACATAAAATCTTGGGTAGATTATTGACAGATAATATTACACAGACTTCGGAAGCCATTACTTACAAAACTTCATAGATAGCTTTACAGATCTTTGAGACACTTCCTTATCTTGCGCTTTGCATTCCCAATGTTGTATCTCCTAAAAACCCGATGTAGTGAATGAGTTGGAAACTCTAATTTATAGAAGTTCCAAGGCTTTTCACCGGGATGACCTAGAACCGGAGACTTGAAAACCCAGGTAAGCGGTAAGAAACGCACTTACGGATAAAGCAAGATAGACAAGATAGAAAGGTGAGTACAGCCCACTCACGGGAGCGCATTATTTAGCATGGGCCCACCACGCACTGACACAAAAGACAAAACATCCGACAACAGGCCTGTCAGGATAGCCAAAAAGCAAGCGCACTAACTGCGCACTAAGAAAAGTAAAGGATAAGAAGGAATCTTATCCGACAGTATGACAACATGCCTGTCATAATAGCAATGAGTGCCATGCGCACTAAGATCACGGACTATCAAAGAGGACTGAGGGACCAGAAGGGTCATCGTCATCAGATGAAGTCATGCTATCATGTCTTTGAGGTGCTCCTGGGAGTCTTCTTTCATGCTGCTCAAGCCATATGCGAGACATATGAGCAGTTCCATCATTATCAGGTCGAAGATGAGGCCTTGTAGGGAACAAATAATGATCGAGAATCCGCAAGTCTTGACCGGGAGCTGGTGGTCTAAC
Source organism: Taxus chinensis (assembly GCA_019776745.2). NCBI lineage: Eukaryota > Viridiplantae > Streptophyta > Pinopsida > Cupressales > Taxaceae > Taxus > Taxus chinensis. The sequence continues at coordinate 715,339,036 of CM034153.1, read as the reverse complement.
CACCATGGTGTGGTGTAGTAGTATTCTCCTCCATAAGGTAGCATTAGGTCTTTCAACAAGATTCCTGTTTAACTTTACATAATAATGTGCTTTCACAAACCATGGAATTTTACACTAGATCAGAACATTTCTTGCAGTGTTAGGATGCACATTAAGAAGAGGAGAGTCAGACAATTTAGTAGGAAGAAATTTAAGCAAGAAATACTTGAAGTGAGAAGAAATGTACTTCCTTTCTCCCAAAGATGGAGTTCTATTCCACAGATCATAATTTAATGGATGTTCTTCAGTCCATAACCTGGAAAATTCGAATCGCCATAAAGTGTCCTTTCTTGGTATTAGTTGTCTGAGCCTGAGACCTTCGACTGGCAAGAAGTCTGGTTGTTCTACTGCATATAATGATCTCCATTGCCAATGGAGACAGCACTTAATCATTGGTTCTTGAAGTGTATGGTATTGACGTCCTGGAATGTCTGGATCATAAAATCTACACTCAGTCTCTGACATAGCATATTCCTGTGTAGATATGAGATCTCTGGAAAGTAGAAGCGTTTGGGATTCTTGAGACATCTGATTATCATTCAAGACCAAACTATTAATCTGGGCCTTTGCATGCCTATGATCCCAGATAGTGCCATGGGGTTCATGGAAAACTTGTGTAACCCCTATAGTTTTTGGAGTGTTCAGTTCTCTGCTTACAAAATCTGCAAGAGCATTATTCTTCCCAGAGATATGTTCAACTGAAAACTCAAAATTATCAAACCAAAGACCCCATCTTTGGAGTCTGTTAAAAGCAGTTTTATTGGCTGGGTCGCCACCATTCAATCTTTTCCTAAAATCTTTGAGATCAGATCTAAGAATGAATGATTCATTTTGGACAAAGAATAAGAAAGCTTTGATTGCTTTCTTTGCAGCCAATATTTCTTTATGCGAAGAATGATAATTTAATTCAGAGCCTTGGAAGGCACCTGAAGCAAACCTGCATACCTTTTCTTTATCATCTTCGGCTTTTTCTTTGAGAACAGCGCCCCAAAACTGTTCACTGGCATCGCATTCTATGATTTTTATGCCAGGTCCTGGAAGAGTCATTGCTGGGAGTTCTCTGACTTGCTTCTTTATTCTTTGTACTGCTTGTGTCATCTCCTGAGACCAACTAGGAGCTTCTTTCTTCAGACGCTTATTAAGCAGTACTCTGTCAGCAGCTATGTTCTGGTAGAAACCAGCAACATAGTTGACACACCCCAAGAAACGCTGTAACTGCTGTTTCTCAAGGATCTGATCGGGAAAGTTCTGGATATTGGCAACCACATGTTGCTGCATTGTTATAGTACCAGAACTGATTCTAATGCCGAGGAAATCAATTTCCTCTTTGAAGACATCAATTTTAGAAGGGGACAGACAGATTCCATTTTTATAAACAGTCTCATAAAATTTCTCAAGATGAGTTAGATGTTCCTTTGGAGACTTAGAAAAGATGAGAATATCATCAATGTAAACAATTAAAAATTCAGATAACTCACCAAATATTTTATCCATAATCTTTTGGAATATGGATGGAGCTGTCTTTAATCCAAATGGAAGAACTTTCCATTCATACTGTCCACCAGGCACAATGAATGTTGTTTTGTACATGTCTTCAGCTTTCAAGAATATCTGCCAGAATCCGCTTTTCAGATCGAACTTGCTGTAGACTTTCGATCCTTTAATTCTTCTGAGGATATCATCCTTGGCAGGTATTGGGTGTTGAACAGCAGCTATGAACTTATTCAGTGGCTTATAGTCCACTACCAATATCTTCTTATTTCTTAGCTGCTCACTCCTTTTATTGACATAAAAGGCAGTGCAAGACCATGGTGAATTGGATTCCTGAATGAATCCTGCTTTCAGCAATTTCTGGATTTCACCATGACATTCCTTTCTCTCTGCAGGAGGCATTCCTCTGTGATGTGCCTTGAATCTGGGCACAATTTCATTTCCATTGTCATCTCTGACAAGCTGCAGATCTAGAGCACAATAATGCTTTTTTCTGTTAACAAATGCATGTGGATCATCACTGCATACATTCTGTTTTATCTTGGATATGATTTCTTCTATACTTACAGAACAATTTGATATAGACTTATGTATCCAAGTATTGTTAACAGCTTTCACTTTCTGAGGTAAAGGAACTATGGACTGGAATGAATACCTTCTAGGAATTTTGACAGAAGGCTAAAACAAGGATATAAAATCCTGGGATATACTAAATGTGTGACATTTTTGCAGAAAATCTACCCCAAGTAGACAGTCATAGTTCTCCATATTATGCTGGTAGAACTCAATATCAATGGGAGTTCCTTCAACATCTATCTTAACCCTTGCCATATGCTTACAGACAACTTCCCGCTTATCAAATCTAATCTTGGTATGGGTGTTAACCCAACAATCAGAGGGAAGAGCATACTGTCTGATTAAACTAATCTCAGCACCCGTATCCACCATAGCATCCAATACATATGGTTTGATATGTGGTAAACATATTGTAATGGCAATAAAAGGGTTCTGGGTGCAACTTAATGTACATACCTCTTTTGGACCTTGATGTCCTGCTAGGTCTTGGTATGTTTCTTCAAGATTCTCTTCAGAATCTTTCTGTTCTTTCTCAGCCTCTGCTAGGAGTTTGCTGTATTCTTCAGTAGCATTTGCTATTACCTTCTCTAGCAGTTCTATTCTGGATTTTCTCCAGATCTTGTAGACTTCTTTTGAAGCTGTATTTGTAGAGGACTGTCCTGGTTCAAATGAAGAATATACAGGAGGACTGGTTCCTCTGCCACGGCCACGCCATGCTCCTAATCTTCCTCTGGAAGGAGGTTGTCTCTGTCAGATCCTTTGTTGGAACGGTGGTCTGACCGAAAAAGCTTCAAACGGCTCATCAGACTGTTCTTCTGCTTGTCTTTGCAGAGTACTTTGTTCTAGCTCATTCTGTCTGATGTATCGATCTTGAAGATCTCTGAGTTCCTTACTCAGAGCCATTTTTCTAGCAGTGTCCCATGGGGGACAACTTTCATAAACAGATTGAAGGCTTTCCATTTGCCTTCTTAGGAGATCTGCGCTTGGAGGTATCATAGGATGGACAAAATTTGACACCATATTTATCTTGAAGTTAGCAAAAGAGGGAATAGAATCATACCCACTATCTTCAGTACTGTCACTGTCCTCTGATGCTTGCTGGATCAAATTGCAGGGTTCGCCTTCTAAGGATGCATAAGATATATCTGACGAAAGACTGTCAGAATCAGAGATGAAAACATATTCTTCATCATTTATGCCTTTAGTGAATAAGGCATTTACCTTGGCTTTGCCCTTAGCAGAATCTCGTTGAGGACACTTATTTGCATAGTGGTCCTCCTTGCATATGTAACAGGTAGGCTTGAACTTCTTTGAAGTTCAAGCCTACCTGTTACATATGCAAGGAGGACCACTATGCAAATAAGTGTCCTCAACGAGATTCTGCTAAGGGCAAAGCCAAGGTAAATGCCTTATTCACTAAAGGCATAAATGATGAAGAATATGTTTTCATCTCTGATTCTGACAGTCTTTCGTCAGATATATCTTATGCATCCTTAGAAGGCGAACCCTGCAATTTGATCCAGCAAGCATCAGAGGACAGTGACAGTACTGAAGACAGTGGGTATGATTCTATTCCCTCTTTGCTAACTTCAAGATAAATATGGTGTCAAATTTTGTCCATCCTATGATACCTCCAAGCGCAGATCTCCTAAGAAGGCAAATGGAAAGCCTTCAATCTGTTTATGAAAGTTGTCCCCCATGGGACACTGCTAGAAAAATGGCTCTGAGTAAGGAACTCAGAGATCTTCAAGATCGATACATCAGACAGAATGAGCTAGAACAAAGTACTCTGCAAAGACAAGTAGAAGAACAGTCTGATGAGCCGTTTGAAGATTTTTCGGTCAGACCACCGTTCCAACAAAGGATCCGACAGAGACAACCTCCTTCCAGAGGAAGATTAGGAGCATGGCGTGGCCGTGGCAGAGGAACCAGTCCTCCTGTATATTCTTCATTTGAACCAGGACAGTCCTCTACAAATACAGCTTCAAAAGAAGTCTACAAGATCTGGAGAAAATCCAGAATAGAACTGCTAGAGAAGGTAATAGCAAATGCTACTGAAGAATACAGCAAACTCCTAGCAGAGGCTGAGAAAGAACAGAAAGATTCTGAAGAGAATCTTGAAGAAACATACCAAGACCTAGCAGGAAATCAAGGTCCAAAAGAGGTATGTACATTAAGTTGCACCCAGAACCCTTTTATTGCCATTACAATATGTTTACCACATATCAAACCATATGTATTGGATGCTATGGTGGATACGGGTGCTGAGATTAGTTTAATCAGACAGTATGCTCTTCCCTCTGATTGTTGGGTTAACACCCATACCAAGATTAGATTTGATAAGCGGGAAGTTGTCTGTAAGCATATGGCAAGGGTTAAGATAGATGTTGAAGGAACTCCCATTGATATTGAGTTCTACCAGCATAATATGGAGAACTATGACTGTCTACTTGGGGTAGATTTTCTGCAAAAATGTCACACATTTAGTATATCCCAGGATTTTATATCCTTGTTTCAGCCTTCTGTCAAAATTCCTAGAAGGTATTCATTCCAGTCCATAGTTCCTTTACCTCAGAAAGTGAAAGCTGTTAACAATACTTGGATACATAAGTCTATATCAAATTGTTCTGTAAGTATAGAAGAAATCATATCCAAGATAAAACAGAATGTATGCAGTGATGATCCACATGCATTTGTTAACAGAAAAAAGCATTATTGTGCTCTAGATCTGCAGCTTGTCAGAGATGACAATGGAAATGAAATTGTGCCCAGATTCAAGGCACATCACAGAGGAATGCCTCCTGCAGAGAGAAAGGAATGTCATGGTGAAATCTAGAAATTGCTGAAAGCAGGATTCATTCAGGAATCCAATTCACCATGGTCTTGCACTGCCTTTTATGTCAATAAAAGGAGTGAGCAGCTAAGAAATAAGAAGAGATTGGTAGTGGACTATAAGCCACTGAATAAGTTCATAGCTGCTGTTCAACACCCAATACCTGCCAAGGATGATATCCTCAGAAGAATTAAAGGATCGAAAGTCTACAGCAAGTTCGATCTGAAAAGCGGATTCTGGTAGATATTCTTGAAAGCTGAAGACATGTACAAAACAGCATTCATTGTGCCTGGTGGACAGTATGAATGGAAAGTTCTTCCATTTGGATTAAAGACAGCTCCATCCATATTCCAAAAGATTATGGATAAAATATTTGGTGAGTTATCTGAATTTTTAATTGTTTACATTGATGATATTCTCATCTTTTCTAAGTCTCCAAAGGAACATCTAACTCATCTTGAGAAATTTTATGAGACTGTCTATAAAAATGGAATCTGTCTGTCCCCTTCTAAAATTGATGTCTTCAAAGAGGAAATTGATTTCCTCGGCATTAGAATCAGTTCTGGTACTATAACAATGCAGCAACATGTGGTTGCCAATATCCAGAACTTTCCCGATCAGATCCTTGAGAAACAGCAGTTACAGCGTTTCTTGGGGTGTGTCAACTATGTTGCTGGTTTATACCAGAACATAGCTGCTGACAGAGTACTGCTTAATAAGCGTCTGAAGAAAGAAGCTCCTAGTTGGTCTCAGGAGATGACACAAGCAGTACAAAGAATAAAGAAGCAAGTCAGAGAACTCCCAGCAATGACTCTTCCAGGACCTGGCATAAAAATCATAGAATGCGATGCCAGTGAACAGTTTTGGGGCGCTGTTCTCAAAGAAAAAGCCGAAGATGATAAAGAAAAGGTATGCAGGTTTGCTTCAGGTGCCTTCCAAGGCTCTGAATTAAATTATCATTCTTCGCATAAAGAAATATTGGCTGCAAAGAAAGCAATCAAAGCTTTCTTATTCTTTGTCCAAAATGAATCATTCATTCTTAGATCTGATCTCAAAGATTTTAGGAAAAGATTGAATGGTGGCGACCCAGCCAATAAAACTGCTTTTAACAGACTCCAAAGATGGGGTCTTTGGTTTGATAATTTTGAGTTTTCAGTTGAACATATCTCTGGGAAGAATAATGCTCTTGCAGATTTTGTAAGCAGAGAACTGAACACTCCAAAAACTATAGGGGTTACACAAGTTTTCCATGAACCCCATGGCACTATCTGGGATCATAGGCATGCAAAGGCCCAGATTAACAGTTTGGTCTTGAATGATAATCAGATGTCTCAAGAAGCCCAAACGCTTCTACTTTCCAGAGATCTCATATCTACACAGGAATATGCTATGTCAGAGACTGAGTGTAGATTTTATGATCCAGACATTCCAGGACGTCAATACCATACACTTAAAGAACCAATGATTAAGTGCTGTCTCCATTGGCAATGGAGATCATTATATGCAGTAGAACAACCAGACTTCTTGCCAGTCGAAGGTCTCAGGCTCAAACAACTGATACCAAGAAAGGACACTTTATGGCGGTTCGAATTTTCCAGGTTATGGACTGAAGAACATCCATTAAATTATGATCTGTGGAATAGAACTCCATCTTTGGGAGACAGGAAGTACATTTCTTCTCACTTCAAGTATTTCTTGCTTAAATTTCTTCCTACTAAATTGTCTGACTCTCCTCTTCTTAATGTGCATCCTAACACTGCAAGAAATGTTCTGATCCAGTGTAAAATTCCATGGTTTGTGAAAGCACATTATTATGTAAAGTTAAACAGGAATCTTGTTGAAAGACCTAATGCTACCTTATGGAGGAGAATACTACTACACCACACCATGGTGGTTAGACCACCAGCTCCCGGTCAAGACTTGCGGCTTCTCGATCATTATTTGTTCCCTACAAGGCCTCATCTTCGACCTGATAATGATGGAACTGCTCATATGTCTCGCATATGGCTTGAGCAGCATGAAAGAAGACTCCCAGGAGCACCTCAAAGACATGATAGCACAACTTCATCTGATGACGATGACCCTTCTGGTCCCTCAGTCCTCTTTGATAGTCTGTGATCTTAGTGCGCATGGCACTCATTGCTATTATGACAGGCATGTTGTCATACTGTCGGATAAGATTCCTTCTTATCCTTTACTTTTCTTAGTGCGCAGTTAGTGCGCTTGCTTTTTGGCTATCCTGACAGGCCTGTTGTCGGATGTTTTGTCTTTTGTGTCAGTGCGTGGTGGGCCCATGCTAAATAATGCGCTCCCGTGAGTGGGCTGTACTCACCTTTCTATCTTGTCTATCTTGCTTTATCCGTAAGTGCGTTTCTTACCGCTTACCTGGGTTTTCAAGTCTCCGGTTCTAGGTCATCCCGGTGAAAAGCCTTGGAACTTCTATAAATTAGAGTTTCCAACTCATTCACTACATCGGGTTTTTAGGAGATACAACATTGGGAATGCAAAGCGCAAGATAAGGAAGTGTCTCAAAGATCTGTAAAGCTATCTATGAAGTTTTGTAAGTAATGGCTTCCGAAGTCTGTGTAATATTATCTGTCAATAATCTACCCAAGATTTTATGTCTAAAAGATTTCAGTGAGTTTGAAGAATTGTATGAAACTATGGATGTATTTGATATAGTATGCAGAGTTATTTCTGAAGTATTTCCAGGCAGTCATGTCAATATATTTCAGATCTTTAAGATTACTGATTAATGTCTTATATATTCAGTAATGGTAGATACAGTCAGTGTGATATTAATGGTAGAATTGGAATATAAGTTATTGGTGATAAATGAGTTCAGTATATTTGAGGATTTGTATGAAACAGAGGATGTGTTTACTATTGTGTTAAATATCATACATGAGGTTTTCCCTCCATGGGCTTATATTACAGTTATTCACATATATGGTTGGTGATTAATTGAAGATTTGGTATCAGAGAAGTATTGAGTATGAAGTTTGAATAGTTGGTTTGAGAATATGAAGTTTGAATAGTTGGTTTGAGAAAATGCAGATGAAAAATAGGCCTATACTAAGCTACTAAAGAAATATCATGATTGTTTAGATTGGTCTTGCTCTGAGTTGAAGGCTTACATAGAAAATTTATTTCAGCATGTGCTAATCTTGGAGCCTCATACCAAGCCTTTCATACAAAAACAACAGCCAATAAACCCCATCCTAAGAACTAAAATGCAAGAATAACTCAAGAAGATCAAATATGGAGGTATCATATAGTCCACTAGGTACTCTTCATGGCTTGCCAATTTAGTCCAAATCACAAAAATAATAGGGATATCAAATTGTTTGTAGATTTTAGAAACTTGAACAAAGTTTCAATAAAGGAAAACTACCCTTTTCCAAACATGGATAACCTCTTACAAAAGGTAACAGGTTCTAAAATGTTGCCAACACTGGATGGTTTCTCATGATACAATCAAGTGGTAGCTAAGGAATCAGAACCATAGAAAATTTCTTTTTCCACTCCCTTGGGAACCTATGTTTATGTCAGAATACCTTTTAGATTGATGAATGCTATAGCTACCTTCCAGAGAGAAATGGATGTTACATTTTTTAGATTCATAAATGAGTTTATTGTGGTCTATCAAGATCAAATAACAATCTTTTCTAAGACAAGAGATGATCACCTACACCATCTTGAAATTTTTTTATCAGGTGCAGAGAATTTTTTATCTCATTGAATCCAATAAAATGCCACTTTGGTGTTCAAAAATAAAATTGTTGAGGTATATTGTGTCTCAATAAGGAGCTATTATTGACCCAGAAAGGGTATAAGCAATTGATAAGGTACATGTTCCTTAGTCCAAGAAAGGTATAGATTCCTTATTTAATAAAATAAACTTTATGCGGAGGTTCATAGATGATTTTGTTGAGTTCACTTTACCCATAAAAATATGTGAAAGAAGGATCAAGTTATATAGTGGGAAGATGAGGCAATGCAAACATTCAAAGGAGTAAAATATGCATTAAATACTACCTATGTGTTGACCAATCTTGATTATAAGGAGTTTCAAATCTTCTCATTTGCATCTAAATTTACTATTGCCTCAGTCTTGTTGTATAATAACGATGAATGCCATGAGAAACCAATTGCATTTTTAAGTAAGGCCTTGCAGGGATTTGAATTGAAATATACAATCATGGAAAAACAAGATTTTACCTTGGTAAAAGCCATTAAGATCTTTAGACATTACATCTTGAGATCGAGAATCATTGTTTATGTGCCACACACCATGGTCAAGGAAATATTGACATAAATGGAATTATAAAGTAAAATATGTATGTGGGTCAACAAACTCTAGGAGTATGACATGGAAATATGAACCACCAAATTGGTAAGAGGCCTTGGTTTTACAAAACTAATGACAAAAGAAAACTTACATGTAGTTTAAGTGCACAATGTTGATGTTGATTTGAATGATCCCATGAAAAAGTAAGTGCATCTATCTGGTATAAGGATATAATTTACTATTTACAAAATTTAAATTGTCCTTCAGGCATGGATAAAAATCAAATAAGGACACTAAAGTTAGTGTCCCAAAAATACATCCTAACAAACCTTGGTTTAGCTTGGAAGAATCCTGAAGGGGTCCTTCTAAGGTGTATAACTGAAGATGAAGCTCTTAAATTGATCAACGAGTTTCATAGTGGAGTATGTGGTGGTCATTATGCTGCAAAAGTAATTGTTTGTAAAGGTTTAAGGTCAGGTTATAGGTGGCTATATCTTTTCAAGGATGTTTCTCAGTTGGTGAGAAAATGTGAAGATTGCCAACATTTATCTGGGAGGTTGAGAGCTTATGGATCTCTCCCCTTATAGCTTGTTTTATTTGAGGATCTTTTTAGACAATGGGGGTTATATTTTATTGGATAAATGTGAGATGCTTCCAGTGCAGGCCACAAATGGATCTTGGTGGTAACTAATTATTTCACTAAATGGGTTGACACAATCACCACCAAGAAGGAAACATGCTAGGTGGTCAAGGATTTTATATTGAATCGCATCATTTGTAGCTTTGGTGCCTCTATCAAATTGATTTCTAAAAATGTAATGAGCTTCAGAGATAAACCCCTGGCAACCATGTGTGATGAGTATGAAATAAGCCTCATATATGCTTCTAATTACAATCCTCAAGGAAATGGGCAAGCTAGATCAAGTAACAAAACATTTCTCAAAATACTTAGAAGAACCTTGGAAGTTAACAAAATAAAGTGGGCCGAGTAGCTTAATTTTTCCTTATGGGATGATAGGGTTACATCTAAGATATCCACAAGAAAAAACCCATTTGAGTTGGTATATGATGTTTAAGTAGTTCTACTCCTACCTCTCCACTTACAACTATCCACCTATCAATTCATGAAAAATTTGGGAGATGAAGAGGGAGTTGATCCTGATGTTATAAGGATCAACCAAATTATTGATCTTGATGAGGTCATGAGATAATCTCATTAGAGAACCATTAGATTCAAATAAAAAATTAAGAAGATATTGATAAGAAAGTCACTCCAATGCATTTCCATGTTGGTGATTTGATCCTGCTATGGGATAACAATCATAAAGATAAAGGAAAACATGGGAAGTTTGATGCATTTTGAATGGACCCCTCTTCTATTAATATTAGAATTGGAGAAAACACCTTCTTATTAAGGGATTTTGAAGGAGAAATGCTTGAGCTACCTATTAATGAAAATATTCTCAAACTCTTTTTGGATTGAGTTCTATATCACCTTGTAATAATGTACAATGTATAGTATTTGTTTTGTTTATTTTATATTCCCTTCTTGTCCTTTGTGATCAATTTTTGTCATTCTTGTGCTCATGGTGTTGTGAATTGAAAATGACTAGGAGTATTGTTATGTAAATCCTTACCCAATGGATTGGGCATATGGTCTACTTCATCCATGTTTTTTGTGGTTCTTGTGGCTGATTTATCAAAACTATATTTTTGTAAAACCTTAATTACAAAGTAACATATGTAAACTTTGATAGATAACTGCTAGATGTAGTCAAAAAATCACACACTTACTGCTATTATTATACTTCCAAGTATGTTGGTTTATATGTGGATCTTGTGTAAGAAAAGTATTCACTAATGACCTATCCCCTAGTGTAGTCGTCAATCTAGTTGGTATTTATTGTTGTTTGTATTGCACAGTCATCACTCACTCACACAGTTTTGGTCATATATCAGGGAGTCTTAGTTGTCATTATTCACTCAATTTTCATCTCTAGTCTTTTACTAGGGCACCTAGGAAGGGATTAGGGCATCTGGGGAACCCTGGTCTTCATTTTTAGGCACCCTGGTCCCCATCACACTTGGTGTTGGATGTCACAAGCACTGAAAGGGGGGTGAATCAATGTTGATCAATTTTACAATATTTAAAAAACTTCTTGACTAGAATCAAAAACCAAACCATGAAAAAATCAAGGTACATGTAAGAAGACAAATACTCAGGACACCAAAATTATAGTGGTAAACCCACAGAGGGAGGAAACCCACTTGAAATCAAATATTTTTATTAGGAACACCTATTCCTAACATACAATGATTTCCACTTTGGTTGAGAACCCACACAACCTATGAAGCACCTACTTTAAAAACCTTCAAGCACCCACTGGAAGGCAACCAAGCACCCACTCAGATGACTTAGCAAGCTACAATTTGCAAGGAGCACCTACTCCTATAACCTAAGTACCCACTTAGGAAGTGTTATCCAAAATCAGCCCCTTGCTCATTTTATGGCTAACTCCCTTTATACTTCCCTCTCTTGTGCCTCAGTCATAATTTTCTACTTTTCAGGCATTCAAGACCTTCTAAAAATGGCACCATTGGATAGAGATTTTTCTTAGCTTTCCAGAAAGGTAAAGTTTTCCTCCTAACTCCATGTATTTTTGAAGTTATGGCTCGGCGGAGTTTTTGTGAAAATTTTTCCCTTGAAAGGCCCGCAGCCAATAAGATCGTGCCACGTGTCCAACGAAGTGGCGGAGGTCGGAGGAACTTGGAATTTTTACCAAATGTTTGGCAAAGGAAAACAAAGGAATATTTTTCCCTGCAGGCCCACCGGCGAATGAGATCGTGCCACATGTCCAAGGGGAAGAAATTGAAAATTTTGACTAAGTGTTGGCACATGGAAAAATCTCCAAGAAAGGCCCGCGCCCAATCACGTTATGCCACATGTCACCGGGGGTCGCAAAGGTAGAGCACAGGGGAGGATTGGGAATTTTTTCCAAAGGTAAGTGTGAAGAGAAATGTTTTCCCCCAAGTCCCGCGTCTAATGGAAGCTCGCCACGTGACACCAGGAATTGCGGACGGCGGGGAAAAGTTGGGAATTTTCCCAAAGAAAATCAAAGGAAAGGCCCGCCTCCCGAAATCCCAAGCCAATGGCATCCTGCCATGTGTCTAGTGGTGGAAAACTGCAGGACAGGCCCGCGGGGAAAAAGAAAAGGAAAATCCCGCAACCAATGGGGTTTCGCCACATGTCCTCAATCATCGGATTGGCGGAGATTTTTGAAAAAAAATTCCAATGGCCAAAACGGTGGAAAATGAAGCATAGAAGGCCTGCATCCAATGAACATGTACCACATGTCCCAAGAGTGGCAGAGCACAGGGATTTTTGGGGAAATTTTCCCAAATGCAAAAAGTGGGAAAATTTCAAATTTTTCGCCCGCCAATCCGTTTTGGCCCTGTTTTGCCCTAAAATTTCAAATAGCAATATCTTTCGATCCAGAGCTCAGTTTTTTGCATTCTTTATATCAATGGAAAGATGGTGAAATTCTCTACAATATTTTGAGGTCAATTTTGTATTTTGGTGGAGTTTGGAGAGATAAAATAGAAAAACGCCTCTAGCACGTGGTCATGGATAGAAATGACGTTTCAACCACCATTTTTAAGGAAGAATGGCTCGCATTCTCTCCCAGCATGGGGAAAATGTCATGGAATGGACCTGTAAGGATGCCCATGCTATTTTATTGTGTTTTTGGTCAGTGGTTGAAGCTCTCCCATGTTTTCCCGTGTTTCTCTCTCTAGGGGTCGCTTCTTGCACTGTAAAAGCCAGATTTGTCTCATTTTTGAGTGGTGGAACATTTTTTCATGTATGGCAGGCTCCCTCTGTCACCAAAAAGTGATTTTGTGGAAATATCATACCTCTTCCAAGACTATAACATGTTTTTTCCTCTCTGATGTTGTAATGCATGTATTTTTGATATTGGAAATGACAATGCAAGCTCTATGAATGAGTTTCATTCCTTTATTTTTGTTGTTTACTTCATTTCTGATCTTTCATTACACCTTATCAGTTTTTGCATGATGTTTTGTTGCATTTTTATGATCTGTGTCAATCTGTAGAAGTGAAAAAATTCTCATCACTCCTTTGGTGCATCACCTTATTAGCATTAGTTTCAGTTTTTTGCATTCTCTATCTCTGCCCACTTGGAATTTAGAATAGGATTTTGAGTTTGAAATATCTGTATAACTTGCAAGTAATATATCTGATCAAAGGAGTTGAGGAACTAGCCTCTAAATTGGAGATTCTTTTCCCATTTTTACAAGTCCCACACTTGGGGAAAAGATTCAATGTTGTGCAATCACATTGGATGTCCACATGTCAAAGTAGAAGCCTGATCAACATTCAGGGGTACTGCTGATTTGCAACAACAGTTTTGGCACGCCCGGTGGGACCTTAGAGGTCTTCATCTTCATTGCAACAAAATTTATGTGTATTTATTGCAAGTTTCTTTCTTAAAAGAGCCCTAAATTGCATATCTGGCGACTCCAAGGAGGAAGAATCAGTTGGTTTTAGCAATGCAAACCTGAAAACTCATGAGAAGAATCACCACAAGGTCAAGAGTTGGAGAAGAAGTGGTGTTGTTTGAGTATCTGCAATTATCTCCAAGAAGAAGACAAAGAGGGAGAAGAATTCAAAGGTCTCCATCTCCACCTAACAGAACTCTATCAACTCCTCCACCTAGTAGACCTTTCACCCAATCAACAAGGATTCTAAGGCCAATAAAAATGGCCCAAAACAACCCCTATGTCAATTTCACTCGCAGCAGCCCACTTGCTCTCAATGCACAAAATCCAGTCCCAGTTGTAGCATTGAAGAACATTCCATACTTTACTAGAGAGAATCAGACTACTCCTGGTGATCATGTCAAGGATATTGCTAACATTTGTGCAATTCATGAGATTGATGAGATGTAAGTTGCTGTCAAACTGTTGGCATCTTCATTCAAAGAGAAAGCTTTGCAATGGTTTAGGAGTCTTGCCTCATGTTCTATTCAAAATTGGAACCAGATATGTATATCCCTCTATGAGTAGTTTGGAGAAAAAGGAGATAACTTGTCCCTTTTGGAACAATTGACAACTATCAAGAGAGCTCCCAATGAGTAGCTGACTGAATTCAACTTCAGATGTCAAAGGACTTGGGAGAGAATTCTAGTGGCAGTCAGGCCAACAGTAGAAGGTGCTTTTCTTTATTACCTTAAAGCTTTAAATTCTGATATTTCTATGTTGATTCAATCCATAGGAGGCACAACTATCCATGTTGCTTATAGCATTGCCATTAGAGCTGAAAATTGCCTAATTCAAGCTGGTAAGTTGGCTCCTAGGCCTCCAATGCCATTGTATCCAAATTTAGAAAGCCCAAGCACTAGTCAAGCACCCAATTTAGCTCCTATCCCCACCCCTAGAAATCAGAATTCAAGTGAAGCTTCTACTTCATCTTCTAATGCCTCAAATTAACTTCAAGAAGTCATGAAGCAATTGCAAAATTTAGGTAATGAGCTGGTTACACTCAACAGGCAACAGGCCCAAAGCTTTAGACCATCATATCAACCTCAAGCTCAACTCAACAGACAACCATATCAGCCTCAGAGACCACCCAATCCAGCTGCAAATCAAAATCAAGCAAGGCCTCCTGCCAACAGACCATTTCAGCCCTATAATCCCAATGTTAGATCTGCCTCTAAAGCACTAGTACCAGTAAAAAACAACATAGCTCAGGAGTATGATTGGTGTTTCCCATGTAATGAACCTCACAACCAGTCTATGTACTTCAACGGTGCCTTAAATCAAGCATTAATGATGACTACAACTGGTGTGGAGGGTGAAAGTAGCCAAGGAAATAACCAACAGTAGGAAACATCCCAGCAGCAATTAGCTCCAAATGATACCACACTTGTAAACTGGCAAGGAGGAGATATTTGTGGCATGAATCAAACAACTTCCCAAAGTGTTGCAGCCAACACAAGGTCAAAAAGGAGAAATTTAGGTGAAGAATAGCCATTGGCTCCAAGTAATCCACAACCTTCTGCCACTCCACAAATTATTGGCAAACAAAATGCAGTTCCAAACACACAAGGACTGCCTAAAATAGCTCCTAGGCCAAATCAAATTCTAGTTGTTGCTACCCATGCACAAGGAACAAATGTGCAGACCAAGGGATAGAAGAGAGATACTTCATCTCCATTCAATAGCATTGATCAGATGAAGAAGACAAATGTAAACATATCAATGTGGGAATCACTATCCATCCCAGGCCAAAGAGATTTGCTACAAGTTGCCATGAAGGACTGGTCAACTTCAAATCAGCAAGACCAAATGCAAGAGAAGGTACTCACAAATGTTGCCCAGCCTAAGGGGAATCATGGAGGATAGTAAGGTAAAATTTTGAATCCCCCTCCATTCTATGTTTCATTGATCATTGGAAACCAATTAGTACACAATTGCATGATTGATTCCGGGGCAAGCAGTTCAGTAATGCCCAAGGAAATAGCTGATCAGTTGGGGATTCAATATGAATTCATATCCAAAGGGGTAGTGCAATTAGATGGGACAGCAGTAACAACAGTTGGAGTGATAAAAAACTTGAGTCTTACTTTGCATGTATGCCCCAACGTTGTTGTTTTGCAAGATGTCTCCGTAATAGATCTTCCACCACTCTTTGCCCTATGTTTGTCAAGGGATTTCATAGCTAAGATTGGAGGTTACTTATCTACTGATTGGTCACACATGTTGTTCAGAACAAGATAGGGAAATAAAGCCACAATCAGATCTGAACCTATTGCAAACTTTCACATTGAGCCTCACACTCCAAGCCAAATCAATACCAATTGTTCAACATTTGATCAAGAGGATTATCCAAGCACTGATGAAGCTGACACCAAGGTTGGAAGAATATCAAATTTGACTCTTGATGAATGGGCAAGCAAGGTGCATGCTTTTGATCCTTATCAAGAAATAGAAGAATCTGAACTAGGAGTCTATTACATACATGAAGAAAATCAGCCTATTCCTAGCATCACCAAGCCAGACCACAAGGATGACAATGAGGTATGACAGTTGTTTTTTGATGAATCAAGGAGTAGACAAGGTGTAGGAGGAGGAGCCATGCTTGTTTCACCCCAAGGAGTTAAGTATTATTTAGATTTTAGATTTCATTTTGCATGCTCTAATAACACTGTTGAATATGAAGCTCTGATACAAGGATTGCATTGGTCAATCAAGACAGTAATAAAAAATTTGCAAGTCTTTGGTGACAGTGAGCTGATTGTCAACCAAGTTAGAGGGCAGCATGCTACCAATAATGATCTGCTCAAATGCTACAAAAACAGGGTGTGGGACCTCATTGAAGATTTTGAGGGCTTTAGCATCAAATCCATTCCTAGAAAAGAGAACCAAGCTACTGACAGGCTTGCGGTAGTTGGAGCAACCTTTGATGTTGTTGAAAGCATAAAAAGGGACAAGGTACAACCAAGAATTCATGTGGTTGTAAGGCCTTCAGTGCCAGACAACAATGTAAGTTGGCAAGTGTTTGAAAATGATCAACAAATCATTCATTTCTTGCAAGAAGAGGCTGAATTCTCAGCTAAAAATCAGGAAAATTTAGGACAGCAGTATGGTGACCAAGTGGTACAGCTGAGAACCAACAAATTACCAAAGGGACTTATTACTTTGGAGTCCATTTTCAATCCTAATGACCAGTTTAGGAAGGAGAAAGCAAACATCCAAGTCAAGGGAGAAGATTCAGTGTCCATCTTGGTGGAAGAAGGAAAATCACTTTAAGTTGGTAAGGTGACAAATGAGCAAGAAAGGTATGAGTTCATGCAGCTTTGTCTAGAATTCCCTGATGTATTTTCTTGGAGTTATGAAGATTTGAAGGGTTTCAATCCCAAGTTAGCTCAACACACCATTGAATTAGATCCAAGTACTAAACCCATCAAGCAAAAACAAAGGCCAGTCAATCCACACATGGAGCCTCTCATGAGAAAAGAATTGAATAAGTTGATAGAGTCAAGAATCATATTCCCTATCAAGCATTCTAGTTGGGTGGCCAACTTGGTTCCAGTTAGAAAGAAGAGTGGGGAAATCAGATTGTGTGTTGACTTCAGAGATTTGAATAGAGCATCTCTCAAGGATCATTATCCACTTCCTTCTATGGAGCAGATTTTACAAGTTGTTTCCGGCTTTGAGAGGTTTTCATTACTTGATGGCTATTCATGGTACAATCAGATTATGGTGAAAGAAGAGGATCAGTTCAAGACATCCTTTACAACCAAATGGGGAACTTATGCATACAAGAAAATTTCATTTGGGTTATCCAACGCTGGAGCTACTTTCCAAAGAGCAATGGACATGGCATTCAAGGATTTGATTAACAACATGGTGCTGATATATCTTGATGATATCACTGTTTTTTCAAAAAATGCAGCAGACCATCTCTTTCATTTGAGACAAGTGTTCCAAAGATGCAGAGAATTTGGATTATCCTTGAATCCTAAAAAGTGTATTTTTCTAGCACATGAAGGAAAGCTCCTTGGCCACATTGTCTCCAAAGAAGGATTAACAATTGATCTAGAAAGAGTTGAAGCCATAAGAGCACTGCCATTGCCAAGCCATAAGAAGGCCCTTCAAAGTTTCTTGGGGAGAATAAATTTTATTCGGAGGTTTGTCCCAAATTTTGCAGCCCTAGTCAAGCCTATCACCAAGATGCTAAAGAAAAGCATGGCTTTCAAATGGACAGCAGAAAGTAAGGAAATTTTTGAAGCAATCAAAGAATCCATCTCTCAAGCCCCAACTCTCATTAACCCAGATTTCTTCAAGGATTTCATCCTCTATGCATTTGGGTGTGATGATACTATTTCTACAATTTTGGTACAGCAAAGCAAAAACAATGATGAGCAGCCAATTGCTTTCTTCATCCAAATCCTGGAGGACTATGAGGTGAGATATTATTTCATTGAGAAGCATGTTCTTGCAGTAATCAAGAGCTTGAAGAAATTCAATCATATAGTTTCAAAAAACAAGGTTCAATTGTTGGTTTCTCATGTGGGAGTTAAAGACTTCCTCCTCAACAAAAACCTGAATGAAAAGAGAGCAGGTTGGATTACTCGTGTCATGGAGTATGACATTGAAATCAAATTCACCAAGTTGGTCAGAGGAAGAGGGTTGTGTGAGAAGCTGATTTTGAGCAAACACAAGGAAGAATGCAATGAGAAAGAGGTTGTTTTAGTGTTGCAAGACAGCCATGAACAAGGAAGCACTCAAGAGGAAGTAATGGTGTTCTCACTCCTTGCTGGACCCAAGACATAATGCACTTCCTAAGCATAGGTCTATGCCCTCCAGAGATGAACAAGACCAAAAGAAGACACTTCAGGTTGCAGGCTGTCCCATATGCCCTTGTTGATGGCGTCTTGTTCAAAAAGGACGTGAATGGAGTGTTGCTGAGGTGCATTGGTACAAATCAAATTCATAAGGTGTTGGAAGAGTTCCATGGTGGATCATTTGGTGGTCATTTTGCACCGAGAGTGACTACTCTAAAGATCATGAGGGTTGGTTATTATTGGCCCAAGATTTTCAATGATTGTCATGCATGGATCAAGAGGTGCAAGAATTGTGCCTTCTTCACAGGTAAAGAGAGGCTAGCTGCCCTTCCATTGCATCCAATTTCAGTTGACCAGCCATTCATGCAATGGGGTTTGGACTTCATTGGAGTCATTAATCCTGTTTCAAGCCAAGGGCACAAATGGATTTTAACAGCCACAGATTACTTCACCAAGTGGACTGAAGCAGTAGCACTCAAGGAAGCAAATGAATCTAGCATCCTGGATTTCTATGAGGGAATAGCAACCAAATTTGGCATACCTACTACAATAATATCAGATAATGCATTGGCATTCATTGGGTCCAAGGTAACTGAATGGGATGTGAAGAATGGGATCTACCTAAACACTTCATCAAATTATTACCCCCAGGGTAATGGCCAGGCTGAATCTACAAACAAGAACTTGTTGAGGATCATTAGGAGGACTCTTGATGAAAATCAGAGGTCTTGGCATACTAAGTTAAAATCAGCTTTATGGGCTGATAGGATAACTCCCAAAAGATCTACAGGTAATTCTACATTCAAGCTTATTTATGGAAGGGAGGTAATTTTGCCTATGTCACTTGAGTTGCCAACATTGTAACTCATGAAACAGTTGGAGTTGTTGGAATTTGATCCCATGGAGGTTAGATATGTAGAGTTGATGGAGCTCCAAGAAATCAGGAATCGGACATCCCAAGCAATGGAGAAAGATCAAGCTTTGATCAAGAAGACCTTTGATAGGAAGGCCAAGAATAGATCTTTCCAAGTTGGAGATCTAGTGTTAAAATGGGATGCAGATAGAGAAAAACCTGGAATGCATTCAAAATTTGATGCCATTTGGAGTGGTTCATACATGGTCACAAAGTGTAAGGAAAACAATGCTTTCCAATTGTCTTCATTGGACAGCGAAGAACTACAGATTCCAGTCAATGGAATGCATCTAAAGCATTGTTACTGAAGAGAATTCTCCACCTTGTGCATATTAGCTTAGGTTTTCATTCCTCCAAGTGCTTGTGCACATTTTTTTGCTTTCCCTAAGTGCTTTGGCACAAGCTTGTTGTTCCCGGAAATGTGTTTTGTAGGCCTTGCTCCAATCAGGTGATGTTTCACCCTCCACCTTCCTCCTTGCAGTGTTCTAATCAGTTGGGGTACCAAGTAGAGAATTTTATGACTCCATGCCCAATGGATTGCTTTAGGCAATTGGTAACTTCATCTAGCAGGTGGATGACCCCTCTGAGTCGCCAAAATTGTTATCCAAAATGAGCCCCTTGCTCATTTTATGGCTAACTCCCTTTATTCTTCCCTCTCTTATGCCTCAGTCATAATTTTTTGATTTTCAAGCATTCAAGACCTTCTAGAAATGGCACCATTAGATAGAAATTTTTCTCAGCTTTCCAGAAAGGTAAATTTTTCCTCCTAACTCCATGTATTTTTGAAGTTATGGCTCGGCGGAGTTTTTGTGGGAAATTTTCCCCTGAAAGGCCCGCAGCCAATAAGATCGTGCCACGTGTCCAATGAAGTGGGGGAGGTCGGAGGAACTTGGAATTTTTACCTAGTGTTTGGAAAAGGAAAACAGAGGAATATTTTTCCCTGCAGGCCCGCCAGCGAATGAGATCGTGCCACGTGTCCAAGGGGAAGAAATTGAAATTTTTGACTAAGTGTTGGCGCATGGAAAAATCTCCAGGAAAGGCCCACGCCCAATCACGTTATGCCACGTGTCACCGGGGGTCGCAAAGGTGGAGCGCAGGGGAGGATTGGGAATTTTTCCCAAAGGTAAGCATGGAGAGAAATGTTTGCCCCCAAGTCCCACGTCCAATGGAAGCTCGCCACATGGCACCAGGAATGGCAAACGACGGGGAAAAGTTGGGAATTTTCCCAAAGCAAATCAAAGGAAAATTTCAAAGGAAAGGCCCGCCCCTGAAAGCCCGAGCCAATGGCATCTTGCCACATGTCTAGTGGAAGAAAACTACAGGACAGGCCCGTAGGGAAAAAGAAAAGGAAAAGCCCGCAACCAATGGGGTTTCACCACGTGTCCTCAACCAACGGACTGGCGAAGATTTTTGAAAAAAAATTCCAGTGGCCAAAACGGTGGAAAATGAAGCGCAGAAGGCCCGCATCTAATGAGCACGTGCCATGTGTCCCAAGAGTGGTGGAGAATGGGGATTTTTGGGGAAATTTTCTCAAATGCAAAAAGTGGGAAAATTTCAAATTTTTCACCCGGCAATCCGTTTTGGCCCTGTTTTGCCCTAAAATTTCAAATAGCCATATCTTTCGATCCAAAGCTCGGTTTTTTGCGTTCTTTATATCAATGGAAAGATGGTGAAATTATCTACAAGATTTTGGGGTTAATTTTGTATTTTGGTGGATTTTGGAGAGATAAAATAGAAAAACGCCTCTGGCACGTGGTCATGGACAGAAATGGCGTTTCAATCACCATTTTTAATGAAGAATGGCTCGCATTCTCACCCAGCATGGTGAAAAATGTCAAGGAATGGACCTGTAAGGATGCCCATGCTTTTTTATTGTGTTTTTGTTCGGTGGTTGAATCTCTCTCATGTTTTCCCACGTTTCTCTCTCTTGGGGTCGCTTCTTGCACTGTAAAAGCCAGATTTGGCTCATTTTTGAGTGGTTGAATATTTTTTCATGTATGGCAAGCTCCCTCTTTCACCAAAAAGTGATTTTGTGGAAATATCAGACCTATTCCAAGACTGTAACATTTTTTTTCCTCTCTAATGTTGTAATTCATGTATTTTGTATATTGGAAATGACAATGCAAGCTCTGTGAATGAGTTTCAGTCCTCTGTTTGTGTTGTTTACTTCATTTCTGATCTTTCATTACACCTTATCAGTTTGTGCATGATGTTTTGTTGCATTTTTATGATCTATGTCAATCTACAGAAGTGAAAAAATGCTCATCACTCCTTTGGTGCATCACCTTATTAGCATTAGTTTCATTTTTTTGCATTCTCTATCTATGCCCACTTGGAATTTAGAGTAGGATTTTGAGTTTGAAATCTCTGTATAACTTGCAAGTAATATATCTGATCAGACAAGTTGAGGAACCAGCCTCTAAATTGGAGTTTCTTTTCCCATTTTTACAAGTCCCACACTTGGGGAAAAGATTCAATGTTGTGCAATCACACTAGATGTCCACATGTCAAAGTAGAAGCCTGATCAACATCCAGGGGTGCTGTTGATTTGCAACAACAGGAAGATACAATAACAATACATATTTCGATCATTAATTTATTTGTTGTTTCATCAATAGATCATGATCTCCTTCTTAGTTTACAATTTCCTCATAAATTCAACATACCCTCTACTCTCTGATTTTTACTTCTTTATCACAGTCAGTTATTCATTCAAATTCACCTAATGCAGTCTCACTCGATACGCAACAGTAGTACATCTCATTTATCTAATATTTCTCTCAATTTTGTAACCCTGTATTCACATTTCACACTTAATCATCATGTCACTATTCTTCTTCCTTCATGACTTTAAAATCCTGCAAGTCCTTTCATCTCTCAAAACTTTCTAGTTTCAACAAGACCAACTAACACACATACCTTGAATTTTTCACCTGCTACACCTTTAAAACCTAATCATTTTTGTTTATTGAATTCCCTATTTTTAATGCTTTATCAACTCCCCACACATTTAATATGTTCAATCCAGTTCATCTGATTGAACTAGTAACAATTCTAACTCTTTAACTTCATTTCCCTGCAGTGCAAAAGGCATTTCAACTTTTTGGTTCAAGACAAAGGTGACTCTTCACCTCCTTGTTCAAGTTTCAACACTAACTTACAAGTTGTTGTCTCTTTGGCTTCCATCCCTTATTGACCTTTAATTTTCTCATATGAACTAAAATAGATAATCATGAAGTTTTACTTGAGTCCTTCTGAGCTTCTTCATATCTTTCCACTTTTCGCTTAATAATATTAAACACTCTTATTATAGCCCTTGATCTATACCCTCACTTCTTGATGAATGACCTCACACACTATTCACTATTTCACCCTTTTAGACTCCCACACTAAGTAAAAAAATTCTTGACATCCCTTGAAGCATTAATTAACCTTTAAAAGATTGACATAAGAATTTGATGCCGCTTTTAACTTAAAAAACTCATTTGTAAGAAGTTGATGTCAAGTGAATTATAAGACTCTTGAACTAGTTCACTATTTTTCATGGGCATTCATGATATAAGCATATTCAAATGTTACAAAGATCTCTTCCTACATTATTAAAGCTCTTGTAATTCTATTGCAACAGAGGACCAAGCATTAGTTGCAAGAGAAACATTTGAAATGGCAAGAAATGCATTTTATTTAATTGTCACCATGATTATGCACGAAAATGGTATCAAGAACTCCCTCCATACTCAATGAAAACATTTTCAATCATTTTTCAAGAGGTTCATAATCTCTTGAATAGATATTTCTCCAATGTTTTATAGCTTTTCCATTAGTTACATTTTTTGAAAATGAGAATTTCATCTATGAAACCCTAGATGCAGGGTTTGGTGCACCGTGCCAATCATAAATATGAAGAATTTTCATTCCTTACACATGTATCAATAAAATTTGAATCTCTAAAAAGTTTTTAGTGGTTCATGTGAACCTGTAGAAGGTTTTCTCTAAGATTTTTGAAGATTATTTGAGTGGAATTGATCTAATATTAACAATAATATATGGAGAACACGTTACAAATAGAAGCCGCTAGAGCTAGACAAATGTTCGACCTTCTTCATAGCATGGAATAATTTCATTTTCTACATCTTTCAAGAGTACCAATTATACCTTACATTATGAAATCAAGCTTGTTTAATAAAAATCTTGAAGGTGATCCATTTTGCATAGTTGAGATCTTAAAAATCAAACCTGTATCCAATTTTATGAAAACCTAAAAGAACTTTTTCTTTCAGTCTTATGTCAACACATAAATGAAGAAATCTTGTTTATACTCCTTGGTTTTAAGGCTCAAATCTTCTTCTCTTTTAGAGGAATGACATCTGAGACTTAGACATTAAGAACATTAAACCCTCCATTCAGAACAGCAGTTGAGCTTGCAAGCCAAAGCCTTGAACAACTCATTTCTCATCTTAGTTGCCATTAAAAAAAAAATAAAACTCTCCTAATTAAATTCAAACATAAATAAAGTGTGACTTAGATTACTTTTCATGTCCACCATCTAACTTGAAAGACCTTCACATTCAGGAATACACACAGTTTTGCCAAAACAGAGATATCATGTATGGTTGAGTTAACCATGAGACTCACAAAAGCTACCCTATTTGATCTAATATGAGTCAATCACACTTTTGGTAAGTTTCCATAATTTTCTCAGATCATTTGAATCCTAAAATAATCCATTTTGTTCCTATTTCTTGAAGAAGAAGACGTAGAAGAGAAAATAACATGTTTGAAAAATGTTCATAAATTTCTTGTTTCTCAACCAATTACCTTCATTTTTTTCTATAAAAGTTCAATCTTGGAGTGCTCTTCAGAAAATTCCTTATATGATTTATTTGAAGGAAGATCTCAACAATTTTTTTGGATGCTAACAATCTAGGGTTTTTAGAATACATTCCTTAAACGACATGTTTTAGAAAAACTTACATATCTTCCATGCACCTTAGTAAAACTTGATGAAAGTTGGCTTGAAGCACTAAAACTCACCCCTCTACATGTTCCATGAGGTTATTTTCCATAGATATTCATGTAATATTCCATCCCATCTCATTTACCTCAGCATGTACTGTCAGCTCTCAAAGGCAATTTTGGCTAACTTTTGAATTTTGCCTTCAGGACCTAAACCAAACCTTTCTTTTGCTCAAATATGCCTTAGACTACATTACCAGACTTATTTCATGCTCACATGGTCCTTTAATTGTTGGGCATGGGTCTATGCGGAAACATTGCAACCATTGAATATAAAACTCAAAACATGTAAATATGGATCTAACAATCCCTACAAAATCTACAGCAGTAAAAGTGTAAACAAGAATAATCCAAATGACACAAAAGTACACACACATAACACAACATGTACCGTGGTTCACCCAATGTGGGCTACATCCACCAAAGATAGATATCTCATATATATAACATATAAGCAAGAGATTACAAACTAACTCTTATGCACAAGAGTACATGTATCTCCAGAAGAGTGTCTTCTCCTCCAAATCTCCAACCAGATCTACTTGATTACACTAAATCATGCCTCCATACCACCAATTGTGTCTCCTCTAAATCTCTAACCAGATCTACCTGAGGGCACTACAACCATGCCTCTGAAACACCATTAGATCTCACATACCAAAAGCTACCCTGCATCTACCACTGTGTAACAACGATCTCATTGTCCTATGAATCTACAAACAAGACATCTAGAAGGGTCTACCAATGTGCAACCATAACCATGCACCAAGAAGTAATGATCTCCTCCATCACTGCATAACCTATGCAAACCTGAAGATAAATTCCTATGGATCAAAAATTCATCATGATCCCATGGATTTGTAATACAAGATCTCCCAACAACCTATGGATCTATAAGAATGAGCAATAACAAGATCTCACAACAACCTGTGGATCTAACAAGAAGAAACCCTAAGTGCTTTGCATACTATGCAAGTCCTTACATGAGACTAAACAATATAAAGGAAATATAGTAGAAGATAATACAATCTTCTCACCAACAGTGTACCTACACTTTCCTTCTGTTCAAATTCTCTCTATGAAAGTTCATGTCTTCATGCAATATTCTTTCTTCTTCTTCTTCTTATTATTCATCCTCTCAACCAAGGATAGCTCAATTCTTCTATTTCCTTATTCTTACCTATCTAACCCTAGTTTTCAAGCTTATATAAGCCTAAAAAAACTTAGGGCACAATAGCCATGCAATTACATCCTTTAGATTTGCTTTAAAGAAAAAGCTAGATAAAATCATGTGACTTAAAATAAAACACTCCCGCATAGGTAACCAATGTCAGTTACTCCCCATTGACCTGACCGATGTTGGTTCCTTCCTGAATGATGTCATTCAAGCCCTTGTTGGGTTGTGGAGCTTGTTTTCATGTGAGAAATAGTTGAAGACTGTAAACTAAGAGTACTGTACACTTTCCACAGCTATCTCACTGAGGTTCGGGGGCGCAGCCCCCGAGAAATTTTTTCTGGCCTTAAAACGTGCTCGGATATACCAAGAAACATGATTTTCTCATATGGGCGGGATTTTTGACACATAGGTTTATGGGATGGTTTTGGCCCATGGTTTTGATACCCACGGTTTTATAAAAATGCTTAAGAAGTTATCTACTTATGTGGTTTTTTGCATATGGTAGGATTACAAATGTAACATTGCATATGTGTTTTGAATTTGGGTGTGAATTATGTAGAGTTTGTTGAGCATAGCTCCAAACAGATTTGGGTATTGTATTGAGAGAGCGGTGGCTTGTAATAAAATTTGAGCAAGTGATTCTTGGTGGACATCACCCAAATTGGGTGAACCACATTAAACATTATCTCTTTGTGTTATGTTATTTTATTTTGTACTTTTATTTGAGATCTGTAATATTTTTTGCATATTAGTTTCTACTTTTATGATTCTGTGAGGGATTATTCTGCATATTTTATCCCTTATTTCCTACCAATTGAAATCAGATCCTGGTTTGGTTTGCTGAAGTGTTGAATTATAGGGAAATTTTTATCTTGAGTGGGAGCTATGGCAGATGATGGAAGATCAAGGGTTGATAAATTCAACAGGCAGAATTTCCATCTTTGGAAGATGCATATGGAAGATTACCTTTATCATAAGGATCTGTATATTCCACTATCTGATAAGGTGAAAAAACCCTCAAGCATGACAGATGTGGAATGGGATTTGTTAGATAAGAAGGCACTTGGGAAAATCTGGTTGTGTCTTGCATCTTCATGGTATTATTTAATGTTTCAAAGGAAAAGAATACAAAAGAACTAATGGATGCATTAGGGAAGTTGTATGAAAAACCATCTACCTCTAATAAGATATTTTTAATGAAAAATTTGTTTAATACGAAGATGTCTGAGAATGGTCTAGTAGCAGATCATTTAAATTATTTTAATACAGGTTATAAATATGCTAGCTTCTGTTATAATAGAATTTGATGAAGAAGTTAGGGCTTTATTAGTTCTGTGTTTTTTACTTAAGAGTTGGAATAGCCTGGTAATGGCGGTAAGCAACTCGGTTCCAGCTAACTCAAAGTTAAATTTTGAGGATGTTGTAGGGGTGATTCTAAGTGAGAAAATGTGAAGAAAAAGCTCTGGGGAATATTCTAATTCAAGGAATGCTTTAACAATGGAAACTAGAGGGAGACAGAAGAATAGAGGAAACTGTGGAAAATCAAATGATCGGGCAAGGTCAAAATCTAAAACCAAGATAGTATGTTGGCACTATGGAAAGTCTGGGAATTTAAAGAAGGACTATTGGGAACTTTAGGACAAGAAGAAATAACGGGAAGAAAACAAGGAGGAAAATGTGGCAACGGGTAATGCATATTAGGATGCTTTGATTCTTTCTTTGCACAATATTACTGAATCTTGGGTTTTAGATTCAGGGGCTTCTTTCCATGCTACTCCACATAGGAATTATTTTGTTGATTATGTTCAAGGATATTTTGGGCATGTTTTTCTTTATGATGATGAGCCTTTGCAGCATAGTTTGAAAAGATTATGTTCGGGTTAAGATGCAGAATGGGAATACTTGGCTATTAAAGGATATTAGACATGTGCCTACATTAAGACGAAATTTTATATCGGTAAGGTAGTTGGGAAGTTATGGTTGTACTATGATATTTACAGTGGACTCATGGAAGGTTACCAAGGGTGCTCTCATGGTGGCAAGAGGTAAGAAGGTTGGAACCTTGTATTTAACCACTTATAGCACTAATGTTTGTAATCTTGTGGCTTCAGAAGTAGATACAATATTTTGGCACTATAGGCTCAATCATATGAGCCATAAGGGCATGGAGATCATAAAGAAGGATTTTCCTAGATATACAAAAATAGGTTTGGAGTTCTCTGAGGACTGCATATATGGGAAACAGAAGTGAGTAAGGTTTCTCAAGGTTGGACCTACAAAGAAAAAGAGTAAGTTAGAGTTGGTGCATTCTGATGTATAAGGGTCGGCTCAGGGATCATCTCTTGGGGTTCAAGTTATTATGTTACTTTTATTGATGATGCAACAAGGAAAGTTTGGGTTTATTGTATTAGAAACAAATCTGATGTATTTGACACTTTTGTTAAATGGAAATCCTTGGTAGAGAATGAAAAAGGTCTTAAGCTAAAATGTCGCAGGTCAAATAATGGAGGGGAGTATTGCAGCAATTAATTTGATGATTATTGTTCTAAGAATGGAATCCACAGGAAAAAGACAATTCCAAGAACTCCGCAACAGAATGGGATGTCAGAAAGGATGAACAAAACAATAATGGAACGTGTTAGAAGCATGAGGTTACATGCAGGACTACCTCTTTCTTTTTGGGCAGAAGCTGTGAGAACAGTTGTGTATTTGATAAACAGAGGACCCTCAAGTGCCTTGGATGGAGGCATACCTAAGGAGGCTTGGTATGGTAAGAAAGTTGATTATTCATTTCTTAGAGTCTTTGGATGTGAGGTGTTTATCCATATAGACAAGGATGATAAGACCAAACTAGAGGCTGAATCAAAAAAATGTACTTTCATTGGTTATGGTAGTGTTAACTTTGGATATAAATGTTGGAGTATTAAGGACAAGAAAATCATTCGATCTAGGGATGTGGTCTTTAATGAGAAATTCATGTATAAGAAGTAGTTGCAGGAAAATAGGGAAGAATCCAAGAAAGAATATGCAGCGATAGAGGATATTCCGGATGGGAAAGTGATACATTAATCAGTTCAGGAACCTCCTCAATAGGAACCCCAAACTCCTATATTGAGGAGGTCTTCTAGGGTAACAAGAGAACCTGAAAAATTTTCTCCTTCTCTTTATATTTATTACTCACTGACAGTGGAGAGCCAGAGAGATTTGATGAAGCAATATAGGTAGATGTCAGGAAGAAGTGGGAGCAAGCCATGGATGAGGAGCATCGGGCTCTCATGGAGAGCCAGACACGAGATTTGGTGAAGCTAACTGAAGGTAAAAAAGCATTATAAAACAAGTGGGTGTTCAGAGTCAAAGAGGAAGAAGGAGGTAAGAAAATATACAAGGCCCGGTTGGTGGTCAAGGGGTTTGCACAGAAAAAAGGTATAGACTTTGATGAGAATTTTTCTCCTATAGTAAAAATGGCTTCTATTAGAATTGTTCTTGGAATAGTTGTAGGAGAAGACTTGCACTTAGAGCATCTTGATGTAAAGACTGCATTTCTCCATGGTGATTTAGAGGAGGATCTATATATGTAGCATCCAGAGGGCTATGAGGTCAAAGGTAAAGAGGAGATGGTTTACAAACTGAAGAAGAGCTTTTATGGCTTGAAACAAGCTCCACGTCAATGGTATAAAAAATTTGATAGCTTCATGATGGAGCAAGGTTATATTAGATGTCCTTCTGACCATTGCATGTATACAAAGAAATTTGAGGATGGAAGTTATATTATCCTGTGTTTTTATGTGGATGATATGTTGGTTGCAGGTAAAAACATACAAGAAATAAAAGTACTCAAGAAGCAGCTAAGTGAATCCTTTTCCATGAAGGATTTGGGGTTAGCCAAAAAATCCTTGGTATGAGGATATCTCAGGATAGGAAGGAATAGAAGCTAACTTTATCTTAGGAAGAGTACATTAAGAAGGTCTTGGAAAGGTTTAATATGCAGGATGTTAAACCGGTTGGGACTCCTTTGGTAGGCCATTTCAAGTTATCAAAGGAGCAGTGTCCCAAGATAGAGTAGGAGAGAAACCAGATGTCTAAGGTACCTTACTCATCATCAGTTGGTGGTTTGATGTATTCCATGGTGTGCACCAGGCCTGATATTTCCCATGTAGTGGGAGTGATGAGTAGATTTATGAGTGATCCAGGTAGAGATCATTGGCAGGCAGTAAAGTGGATCCTTTGGTATTTGAGAGGGACCATGGGGACAATTTTTTGCTACAGTGAATTAGACACCACTTTGTGTGGTTATGTAGATTCAGATATGGCTGGAGATGTAGAAAGAAGGAGGAACACACTAGGTATGTTTACACTGTAGGTGGGACAACAGTGAGATGGATTTCACGACTACAGAAGCTGGTGTCTTTGTTAACCACAGAAGCTGAGTATGTTGCTGCCATAGAGGCAAGAAAAGAAATTATTTGGTTACAGTAATTGTTTGAGGAGTTAGGGCATTCGAAGGAGGAAGGAAATTTGCATAATGATATTCATAGTGCTATACACCTAGCTAAGAACTCTGCTTTCCACTCAAGGACGAAGCACATATAATTAAGGTACCATTTCATCAGGACAGCTTTTGAGGAAGAGAAGTTGAAGCTGGAGAAGATTCATACCAATCAGAATCCTGCAGACATGATGACCAAGGTGGTCACAAGGGAAAAACTGAAGCTGTGTTCAGCTTTGGTTGGTCTTCATGTAAACTAGTGAAGGGTTGAGAAGCTTGCTTAGAGGAAAACTAATCTCCAAGTGGGAGATTGTTAGGTTGTGGAGGCTATTTTCATGTGAGTAAGTGTTGAAGACTATACACTAAGAATACTATACACTTTCCACAGTTGTCTCGCCAGGGTTTGGGGGCGTATCCCCCGAGAAAAAAAATGGCCTTAAAATGTGCCCGATATACCGGGAAACGTGTTTTTCTCATATGGGCAGGATTTTTGACCCATATGTTTATGGGACAGTTTTGGCCCATGGTTTTGATACCCACGGTTTTGTAAAAATGCTTAAAAAGTTTTATACTTATGTGGTTTTTTGCATATGGTATGATTAAAAATGTAACATTGCAGATGTGTTTTGAATTTGGGTGTGAATTCTGTAGAGTTTGTTGAGCATAGCTCCAAATAGATCTGGGTATTGTATTGAGAGAGTGGTGGCTTGTAATAAAATATGAGCAAGTGATTCTTGGTGGACGTAGCTCAAATTTGGTGAACCACGTTAAATATTCTCTTTGTGTTGTGTTATTTTATCCTGCACTTTTATTTGAGATCTATAATATTTTTTGCATATTATTTTCTATTGTTGCAATTCTATGAGGGATTATTCCACATATTTTATCTCTTATTTCCTAACATCCCTGACCGATGTCATTCTAGCCCTAACCAATGTCGGTCTATGTGTAACCTATTCACTTTGTAATGCATGCTCTAGTGAAGCTATTTAGCTCTACAACCCAACATTCATGACCTGTACCAATCTTTCATACCTCATCAAGCTCAAGAAATAGGCCTAAATGGGCCGGTTTGAACTGAGACTTCCACCAACTGACCTGATACTCAATGTAAGAGATTTTTATCATGATTACACCATCCTAACTGACCTGTAGGACATTTGTTCCAGCCATAACTACCATTTCCATGCTTCTAATGGGTTCTTTCCTCACAATCCAAGCCTACAGAGCAATGAAACCATCTTGAACTCTCTCTGTAAGCTCCAAACACCTTCAGAAGGCACTACCAATCAACCTTCATGTCATTTACAAAGTCTCACTTCACAATTCACTACTTTTCCATCAATTCCACTTGACATCAATGACAACACCAATGACCAAGGTTCAACACTTGTTTCTAATTTAGAAATTTGAGGTCAGTCTTTGTGGTTTTCCTCGCATATCCCTAGGTACTAGTCGGCATGTTGGGTCATTAGTGTTGATATTTGAGCAAGAGATCCCTATATAAACACAACATACATACTACCTTATGGGCGGACTATATCTACTAAGGGATAAATATCTACATAGATCAAAGGACTGTATTTGAGCACTATTTGTTGGGGTTAGCACACCGGTTGTACAAACAATATATCATATCTAAGCATACATGTAAATAAAAGTGGATATTCTACTAGAAGAAATATACATAACAAAATATATAAATCAACACCAGATTTAACGTGGTTCACCTAGTGTGGGCTACGTCCACCAAGAAACAAACCAATCTATTATCCAAATCTTTCACAAGATATACAATTGAAGATTTACAATCTTCCACACCTCTCAGATGTACAGTATTGTCTTACTCTCAAGCTTTTGCTTCTTCTCCAAGAATTCTCTCTCTCACTATTATTCTCACAATAATAATCAACTTTTGTAAGTTCTTCTTAATTCTTACATCTAAACCCTAGCTTTCATGTTTATATAGGCGTATACAAAATTAGAGCACTTAGCCATGTAATTACAATTAATATATCTGCTTTAATACTAAAAATAAATATAATTCCTGAGAGTTAAATAAAACACTCTCGCACAGGTAACCGACACTGGTTAGCCCTAACTGATGATGGTCATAGGTGACTGATGTCAGTCCCTCCATAACCGATGTCGGTTATTGTGTTTTCCAGCAAGTTTCATATTACATACTAATCCGAAGTAATTGAGCTCCACAACTCAAAAATCTCCCACTTGGAGATTAATTA
Source organism: Taxus chinensis (assembly GCA_019776745.2). NCBI lineage: Eukaryota > Viridiplantae > Streptophyta > Pinopsida > Cupressales > Taxaceae > Taxus > Taxus chinensis. The sequence continues at coordinate 715,306,603 of CM034153.1, read as the reverse complement.
TTGTACTATACCTATACAACATCATTCTTAGATCATTCTTTAGCTTTATTTCTTCCTCTTCAAGTCTCTAACTCAAAGACCAACAGAAGAAGAGTGTAGCTCTAACTACTCCTTTGTTAATGGCTTCGTTAGCATATCCGCATGGTTCTTATTCGTATTAATATTTTCCAGATTCAACTACCCATCCTCGTATACCTGTCATATGAAGTGATACCTCAATTGAATGTGTTTTGTTCTTAAATGAAAAGATGAGTTCTTTTCCAAATGAATTTCACTCTGACTGTCACTAAACAATTTGCAATCATCTTTCTCCTTTCCCAACTCTTCCATCAACCTACTCATCCATATCAGCTCCTTTCTAGCCTTTGTAGTTGCAACATACTCTTCCTCTGTATTAGACAAAGCCACAACCTTCTACAATCTCTAAATCCAACTAACTGTCATCCCACCTACTGTGAAAATATATCCAGTAGTGCTCCTGCTATCATCCAGATCTCCAGCCATATCTGAATCAACATAGCCACATAATGAAATATTTGAACCTCCATAGCATAACTGCATGCTAGATGTCCCTCTCAAATACCTGAGTATCCATTAAACTGATTTGAACACAATGGTCAGATTCACATCTCAAGTAACCATGCTCATGCATAAAACTATCAAACCTCATGTACCATTGGCTTGGAGCTTGCTTAAGCCCATATAGGCTCTTTTTCAACCTGCACACTAATTTAATCTTACCCTTGACTTCATACCCAAGTGGATGTTACATATAAATCTCTTCATCCAAATCACCATGAAGGAAATCCGTCTTCACATATAGTTTCTCTAAATGAAAATCCTCTACTATAACTAAACTCAATATAGTATGAATATAAGTCATCTTAACAACAGGAGAAAATATTTCACCAAATTCAATACCTGGTTTTTGTGCAAATCCCTTTATTACAAGTCTTTCCTTGTACCTTTTCTATCCACCTTCTTCTTCCCTGATCCTGTAAACCCACTTGTTCTGCAATGTCCTCTTACCTACTGGAAACTTATCCAAATCCCAAGTCTGGTTCTATTCCAAGGATTCCATCTCCTCATCCATGCCATGCTCCCACTAGACATGGGTCTTATCTTGCATTGCTTCTTCAAAACTTTCTAGTTCACCATTATTAGTCAATAATAAATAAAATAGAGAAGATGTAATTCTTTTTGGAGGTTTACTTACCCTTTGTGACCTTCTTGTAGGAGTTTAGGGTACCAGAGGCTCAATCTGGACCTCCTGCACATTTGTATCCAAATTTGTCAGTGACTGATGCTGGTCACCTGTAACCAACGTTGATTATGTTAACCGATGTCGGTTTGGCTCTTTTGTAACCGATACCGACTTTGTTGACCAATTTTGGTCATGGATCAACTGACACCGGTTACTTTGTAACCCTTTCTGTATGAATTTTAAATCTGAGAGTTCATTTTCATTCACAAACTTCTCAACTGGTTCATCCTTGGGTACCAAAATTTAATCCCTGTACACTCTCTTTTCATTCCATTCAATATCACGACTCCTAATAATTTTATAATTTTTTGAATCCCAAAAACGGAATCTGAAATCACTAGATCCATAACCAATGAAAGTGCATCTCTTGGATTTTACATCCAACTTTTTCATATTTTCCTTATCAATATGCACAAAAGCTTCTGAACAAAAAACTTTAAGAAAAGAAAGATCTACCTCTTTTCCAGTCTAGGATTCCTTTGGTATTCCTCCATCTAATGAACTTGAAGGCCCACTATTAATCAAATAAACCATTATATCAACTACTTCCACCTAAAACAGCAAAGGAAATCCAGAATGTATCCTCATACCTCTAGCACGTTCCATGATTTTCCTGTTCATTCTCTCTATAAAACCATTCTCTTGTGGTGTTCTTGGAACTGTTCTTTCTCTATGTATCCCATTCACTGAACAATAATCATTGAAAGTTTTTCTACAGTATTCACCACCATTGTCAGATCTAAGACACTTTAACTTTGAATTTGATTCATTCTCAACAAGGGCTTTCCATTTTTTAAAAGTCTCAAAAACATCATATTTACATTTAATACAATAAACCCATACCTTCCTTATAGCATCATCAATGAAAGTAACATAATACTAGGATTCTCCATGAGAAGCTACCTGAGCTGGTCCCCACACATTTGAGTGTACAAGCTCTAATATTTGCTCCTTCTTAGTTACCCCAACTTTGAGAAATCCCACTCTCTTTGTCTTTCCAAAGACACAATGCTCACAAAAATCAATATCTAAATCTTTCAAATCTTATAACTTACCCTTAGCCTTTACGATTTGCATTCATTTTTTACTCATATGGCCCAACCGATTATACCACATTCATGCATCTAAATCTGAAGTAGATAAAGCAGAAAATGAATCAGTAAAACGGGTAGATAAATATAATGTTCCTGTCTTCTTACCTCTTGCCACAACAAAATCACCCTTGGTGACTTTCCAAGAGTCTCTTGTAAATGTAACCATGCAACTAGCTTCACCTAGTTTCCCTGTAGAAATAAGATTCCTCCTGAGGATTGGCACATGCCTCACATCTTTCAATACCCATGTATTTCCATTCTACAATTTTAGATGAACTTCGCCTTTACCATTAATATTGCAAGGTTCATCATCACCCAAATAAACATGCCCAAAATTACAATGGACATAATTTCTGAAATAACCCTTATTAGGGGTTGCATGGAAAGAATCTCCTGAATCTAAAATCCATGATTTAATTCTATTATCTAAAGAAAGAATAAGATCATCTTGCATTACCTCTACTGCAAGAATATTTTCTTCTTTGTAACCTTTGTCTCATTGTTGGTTCTCTTTATCCTTTAACCAACAATATTTCTTTGGATGCCCTTTCTTTCCACAATTCCAACAATTAATTCCCTTACCTCTGGATTTAGATCTGTTATCCCTTGACTTTGATTTCTCATTACTCTTACTCTTGGATCTCTCCTTCTGTCTGCCCCTGCTTTCTACATTCAAAGAATTCCCAAATGATGATTCCTTTGTACTCTTCCTGTGAATTTCTTCATTCAATATTATATTAACCACATCATCAAAATTCAAAATATTATTATCAAATGGTGTATTACTAACAGCCATTACCAAGTTATCCCAACTATCAGGCAAAGAACATAAGAATAAAAGTGTTTTCACTTCATCATCAAACAGTATATCAACCAATTTTAACTGATTTACGATGGATTAGAAATCATTCAAATGACTAGATGCAGATCCACCTTCATGCATCTTAGAAATTAATAGTTTCTTCATCAAATAAACTTTATTTGAAGCACCAGGTTTTTCATATAAATTAGCAAGAGTTTCATTAACCATACCGTAGAAGTCGCTTCTGTAATATTGGAAGCCACATATGCTACCAGGCTCAATCTTATAGATCCCAAAGCCTTTCTATCAATACTCTTCCATTCTTCATCAGTCATATTCATAGGTCTAGATTTCTCATCCAACAATAAATACAAATCTCTTTGATACAGATAATCCTCGATATGCATCTTCCATAATTAATAATTTCATCCGTCAAACTTCTCTACCTTTTTTTTTCTACCATTGTTGTAGCTCCCACTCAATCAGAAAGCCCTCTGAGAGTAAATCAGTCAACACACAAAACCCTCAAAAAAATATCTGACACCAATTGTTGGGGTTAGCACATTGGTTGTACAGACAATATATCATATCTAAGCATATATGCAAATAAAAGTGGGTATTCTACCAAGAGAAATACATAGAACAATAGATATAAATCAACACCAGATTTAATGTGGTTTACCTAGTGTGGGATACGTCCACCAAGAAACAAGCCAATCTATTATCCAAATCTTTCACAAGATATACAATTGAAGATTTACAATCTTCCACACCTCTAAGATGTACAATACTATCTTAATCTCAATATTTTGCTTCTTCTCCAAGAATTCTCTCTCTCACAATTATTCTCACAATACAAGTTCTTCTTAATTCTTACTTTTAAACCCTAGCTTTCATGTTTATATAGGTGTATACAAACTTAGGTCACTTAGCCATAAAATTACAATCAATAGATCTGTTTTAATACTAAAAATAAATCTAATTCCTGAGAGTTAAATAAAACATTCCCGCACAGGTAACCGACATCGGTTAGCCCTAACCGATGATGGTTCCTCCTTGCCTGACCAATGTTGACCCCTCTATAACTGATGTTGGTTACTGTGTTTTCTAGTAGGTTTCATATTACATACTAATCTGAAGTAATTGAGCTCCACAACTCAACACTATTATGCATCGCACACTGTATAAGAAAGGGAAGTCTATTCTATTCCATCAACCATTTTGCATTTTATCTAGTTATTTCCCCCTATCTCTGCATCATTGGTGTTAGGTCATCCTAGGCACATTCTTACACACACAATCACACAGAACTACATTGGGTTTGAGATGTAGTGCAGTGCTTAGTTGTAATACCACCATTGTGGCTGCTAAAGACATTCTGACCCCTTCATGTGCATATTTATTTTTTAGGTTTTGATGTTTTTTGTGGGTTTTTATAGGAGAGCATTCATTGCAGGTTTATGGCATCATCACCGAAGCAAGTGTGACATTAACGCCACAAAAGGTGAATTATTGTGAAGACCTAGTGACCCTTCCAGGATCAGGTTTCAAGCTATTTTGCAAACCAGGGCACCCATATTTAGACTAGGGTGCCGCAGGAACCCTAATCCTTCCCCAAATGCCCCAATCTAGCCAGATCTTCCTCTGCTACAACTTTCTGAGGTGTGTTTTAACACTTTTTCTGCCTATTTATCATTCTATCTAGTCCCAGACCACTACGAGGTAAGTGCATATCAGGTTAGTACCTTTCCCCTCTTATTTCATTTCAATTAAAATATCAAATAAATTACTTAGCATTTATATTTCAGTATATTTCAATTATTACATTGTTTTACACTTAGATTAATTCTAAAATTTAGATTTTAGCTAATCATTTTGGTAAACCCGAAGCTTATAAATATTTTCCCTAGGATCCACTACAAACCCTAATGGATAAGGATATATCTTCTCCTTCTTGTCCCATCATGACGTCTCATGTTAGTGGCATTCCAATCTATTATGATGTCATTATCGATGAGCTCACAGCTCTCTATAGTAATGTTACTATGTCAGATGATATCTAAGTTTTTTAAATTCTCCCAATAACTCTTAGTCACATGTTGTACAACATGCTATACGGCTATTCATGATCCTCCTTCTGATATTTCTAAATAAATTCTAGATGATTCTCTTATCGATTACATTTTTGGACTTGACAACAGCTCACATGTGTCTACTAATTATTCTCTCGGTCAGACCACTACTATGGCTATATCTCATGATTATCCTATTTTTTATATTACTTCTCCTAATCCATCGCATACTATTTCACATACTATCTCATATTATGTTGATGATCCCATTGATATTATATTTGATGAAATTCTCATCTTTGAGTCTCTATCTGATGTCGATGAAACAACTGATATCTATGATTCTCCTAATTTTCATACTACCGAGTGTGAATCTCCTAATCCATCTCCCCTTTCTCCTAAGGTTATATCTATCATTGTTCATGAGTTGTCCCCATCTCTTATTTCTTCTTCTCCTACCATTTCATCTCCTCCTATCACTTCTTCTACATTAGTTACTTCATTTTATTCTATTGTTGTATCTCCATCGGTCACTTCACCTCCTAGGAATGTTTCTAATTCTATTCCTACCACTACTATGGATGTTTCATTTCCTTCGTCTACTATAGCTTCTCCAAAACCTACCCCTAGTGTGCATTTAGCATTAGAATCTCCTTTATCTTCTCTTGATATTCCTATGATTACTCATAATGGCAAGTTACAACCACTTAATACATTATTGTCATCTTCTACTATTCCTTCATAGGACATTTTGTTTCTCATGCATTTTGTAGGTCAACTACAATCTCAAGTTCATTCACTCACTTTAGAAAGAAAGGATTATTATGCTTCAATTGATAACAACTTGTTACATGGTAATCCTCTTCCTAAGAAGAGTCATAACTCTGTATTTCCTAAGGACTTTATCATGCCTACATTCACATGTTTTGATGGTACTAGTGACCCTCATTTACATATCCAACATTACCACATGGATATGGCCTCCTATTCTAATGATAGATTATTTCTTAAGGCCTTTCAACATAGTCTTACCGACGATGTCTTACAATGGCACACTCTTCCATTTGGGTCTATTAGCACTTACTATGACATGGAAGATGATTTTCTCCATTGTTTTATCATCAATAATGGCCCTGGAGCTACTTATGATCGTCTACCTACTTTACATCAAGGCACATCCGAACCTATTAAGGATTATATCTTATGGTTCAATTCTTATATGCATCAACTAATATTCCAACTTATTAATCTAGAGAAGCAATTCATTTTCTAGTGTGGTTTTATTCCCGCACTCAAGCAAAGATTACAATATGATACTTTTGAGTCATTCATACTTTTATGCTATAAAGCCATTGACCTAGAACATGACCTTCTCACAACACATGTTATTGATCCTCCACTTCTTTCTACTATTGTTGTATCATCTAGTCCTTCTCCTTTGACATTAATTGAGTGTCCTATACAATCTCAATCTTGGCCTAGCAAGCAAGCTCAACCTACTATATCACAAAAGCATCCTTATCCTCATCCTCCACGATAGGCTACTTCTCCTTCTACTCCCTCTATTTCACGTGATCCATTACACTTCTTTCATCATGCTCGACCACATGATTTGTTGCGTACTTTACTTGACAAGCATCTAATTTTCTTACCCTTTAACTAGCATCATACACAACATCATCTACAACATCAACGTGATCGACCCTATTGTAATTATCATCATATCAATGGCCATTGGGATAATTATTTCTTCACCCTTCACAATAGATTGTAACAATTAGAGGATAAGGGAATTATTTCCTTTGGCTCTCACTCATGTGAACGGTCCATATATCCTCTACCTCGTCAGTGAGTTTCTACTCAGGTTTAGTTGTTTCTTCCATCTGGTGCTCAAAACATTGTTTGTCCATCACCACAGCTTTTCACTCATGCACACTCTCCACTGTGTCCACCCATCGTTGCACCATCACATCCACTTTATCCATCTCCTCTACAACAACATGTTATTGCTTCATATAGGCTTCCACAACCCTCAGCCTTCACACATCCCACCGCTGCTCCATATGATATCCAGAATAGTTTGTATGCTTACATTGCTTTCATGTCACATGTTTCCACTGCTTTGTGTCACCTCAGTCTTTGGTAGGTGATTTTTATCACCTTACCCCCTAATGACTCACTCATGTTCTTACGGCTCTTTCATGACTATTGAGGGATTTTCTATAAGAACCTTTCATCATGCGCTTCATTGATTCCTCTAGCGCACTCTATCACACCATTTCTCGATGACGCACTCTTGCTTTACGTAGTTCATTATTTACTATTGTGGGGTATTAAATAAATGAACCTCACCATTTATACACTGGGGGAATAACTAATCTTCCCCCTATCTTCATCCTACTAACACACAATAACATCATACAATTACATATTAGCACATAATTCATCACAATTTTATTTGAGCAATCACATTACATACATCATCTATTATCATCTACACATTATCACATTACACATTTTTTCTATCATCCTCTACATCGTATTACAAGTCTCAATCAAAAAATATAAATAATATCCAACACATTACATTACACCAATAACCACATCATGACATCAATACACAACGCAATACAATCATCATATATCAATACATTAGTATATATATATCAAGTAAAATCATCATTACAAAATAATTTCATCACTGGGGGGAAACTCCCCTACATCAAATAGAATAGTACAAATCAAATCTCATTGTCGTTATCACTCTCTAGTACTGTGAGAGCTCTAGATCTCGATGCCTCACCACTAACTTTGCGTTGTTGATCGCGGCCTCGATACCTCTCTACCTACCTCCATAGTAGTGTAACCTTGGTAAACTACTCTTCAAACTGATAGTGTAACTCAACATAACGTTCAAAAACATCATCTACTAAAGGACCACCACCAGCCACCTCTCTAGCTTATCAAGACTCCTCACGTGCCTCGTCCCTCTCGCTCAACAACACAATACACATCGTTGCTACTATGGTCACTGGCTTAAACAAATTAACTGCTCATCCCGATGTCATCCATACACTCTAGCATCCCTCCACCCGTAAGAATATCGGTGGGAACATTCCACATGAATGTGTGGATGGATGTGTCCACTATCAGGGACTAATATATGTCACTTGCAACAAATAGAACAACACATTAGGCAATCATCCCCTATCCTCCCCATGGTAATCATAGAAAACCAACAAATCACACCACACAAATTTACCAGATACTCACGCTCTACTATAACCACTACCGCATTACTAGGGGCTGCTGTGCTTCCCCCTCACACCCTTCTCCCTGTGGTAATCCCAAAAAAAATTCAAACAATGGAAACAAGAACACCCATCGATGTGCCACCCACCATGCACAATAGGCCTCTATACACCCTACATCATCTGAGTCTATTGCACTCTCATCGTACAACATCTGCCTCATCTGGCCCAGGGGGTACTAGCTGCTCTCTTGTGGGCCCTGGTCTAGCTCCAACCCACCTCCTATCAAATATGTTTGGCCTAGCCCACTCTTCTCATGGACCACCAACTAGCCTCAATACTGCTATATGCTCGTAGGCCCATACATGAAATAGTGTAGTAGCTCCTATCCCACCTCCATGCTCCTCCTGTGTAAATCTATATATATCTCTATACAGGTGGGCCAACACACATCGTGTCCATGCATATCAGGTACTCTCCTCCTATATCCAGTGGAAAATATTATGCATCTTATAAAATATGCCCACACCACCTCCCTCTACTACAATAGATGAAGTAATAACCACAATTATAAACTTCTACAAGTGTGGAACCCCTAACCTCAAAATCACATTCAAGACTAATATGGGCCTCGGAAGGTATTCACATCCCCACAAAATATTGTTTAGTGGCTCATTTTTTTCTCCATATCCTCTGAAGGGCATGACCTGTCATATCTCTCCAAAAATGGGTAATCTTAGTATGCGATATACATCCTCCAACGTGATTGTCATCTCACCAATAGGGTACCAAAAAGTACAAGTATTCGCACACCACCTCTCACATAAGGTTGTCAACATAGGCATATTATGGGGCACATCCCCCATCCGCGCTATGTGTCATAGCCCAACACACTCCATAACCTCCCAATCAACGTCTAATAGACCCAACCCAAGTAATACTCAAGTGACGACCACCACAAAACTCCCTCAAGTGGATATCCCTCTATATATCACAAAACAACACCAAAAAAGCATTAGAACACTATATAAATCCATAAAAACTCACTTATGAAATTATTACACAATAAAAATAACATTTACACCACTCTAGACTAAGTACACACTCTCTGGAGTGGGGCACCCAGAAGCAGGATTGGGGCACTTCAGGAGCAGGACACCAGCGCCCAAGACTGGGCGCTCCTATTTTAAGGCCATTAACACCTTCACTACTATTTTCCAGGTCTAAAATGCCAAGAAAATTACACATAAATTTTTATTTTTCAAAAAAAACTAAAAAATGATTACTACACATGCATTTTTTGAAAAACAACGCACTTACCAACTCCCATGTCATGCATACGATGTTACGACAATCGCTACCATCTCAAAATGGATAGGTCATGTTGCTCTCACTTGCATCATCCTTACACACTCATAGCTCACTCTCACACTTAGCATAAAAGTAAAATGAAGTGACTAATAACTTTTTCACCTTCCTAGTTATAATACCTTTTCATGGCCTATTTTACTATAGTCATAATTTTGTGATCATCTTCTTCTCAACTAATACACACCACACGATTTTTGTCATATCTTGAGTGTTTTTACTCTGATTTACACCACTTTCACGGTGTTATTTTCAGAATTCCACCTACGATCGTATCATATGCATGACACACATGTTATCTCTCCTTGACATTGTATTTATTCAATAAATACACATTTTTTCAATATTTATCACATACTATTTATCTTGTGCTTACTTTTAGCTCAAATTTCATTCTTCTCATCACTTCCCCTTTCTCTAAAAGGGGGGCATAGAATTGGCGTTCATCCTATAATTCCACTTACACTTTAAAGTGATCATTCAATACTATCATTTCATCATTTTTAAAACATATTCTAATGCACCATGCAATATTTCATCACTTCCCCCTAATGACCTAACCTAGGGGCAACAAACAAACAATTTCTTTGTGTGATATCTCATCACTTTCCATAAAATCCCCCCTAATGACCTAACATGGGGGCACCCACCATAAAATTGTTCCATGCGATATTTCATCAAATACTAGCAATTCCCCCTAATGACCTAACTTGGGGGCAACAAGCATAAAATTTATCTATGAGTAACCAATAAAAATAATCAATCAATCAATCAACATGTTCAAGTTTCTAACAATTGAAATCATACCATTCAATAGATACAAGACAATAAAATCAGACCTCCCAGATGACCTAACTTGGGAGTTACATTTGTTACTTTCCCAGATGACCTAACTTGGGAAGTTATTCTATATTTTACGTTTGCTTTCAAATGACCTAACTTAGAATCCATTATACATTTCATGTTTGGTTCCAGATGACCTAACTTGGAATCCATCATATTGCGGTGACATCTGTGGAGTGGGGGAAATATTTCCTTCTCTTATACCACTCTTATATGGGTCAAATGATTTGATCAAATTATCTGGATCCAAAACCACTAAAATTTTGATTTGAGTCTATCTACAATGGCTAGATCTTGAGAATGTAGTTAAAGGTTGGATAATAACACACCTTTCTCCCTACACTCTTCCTCTAGTGACAGGATGCCCAAATCCTCTTATCATTGTTTTATACACACACAATCGGGTTGGGAACTGATCACTCTCTACCCCATCATCATCATCATACAAAATTTGAAACCATCAACCATCGAGCATCGTAATCATCACTCTCATTTAGTGCACTTCATCATGATATTACGTCTCTCGCTACGTTGCATAGATCAACATGTTGATCTATGTTTTGGCATGTTATATGGTTCATTCAGCACATTTTTCTACCACATCTGCACGTTTTTCTACAACATGGGCTTCTTTCAGATTTCTCTCAGGTACGCATCTCTAACTACTTTATGTTACTGAGGCTTTCCCTCACCAACATAAATTGGGGAAACATTTAGTCACAAAATTACGCACTTGCTACTATTATTATACTGCCAAGTATGTTGTTTTATATATGGATCTTGCATAAGAAAAGTATTCACTAATGACCCATCCCCTAGTCCAATCATCAATCTAGTTGGTCTTTGTTGTTGTTTGTCTTGCACAGTCATCACTCACTCGCACAATTCCAGTCATCTCTCAGGGAGTCTTAGCTATCATTATTCACTCAGTTGTCATCTCTAGTCTTTGACTAGGGTGCCTAATAAGGGATTAGGACACCCAGTGCGCCCTAGTCCTCATTTTTAGGTGCCTTGGTCCCCCTCACACTTGGTTCTAATTTACACATTCGAGGTCAGACTTTATGGTTTTCCCTCACATCTCCCAAGGTACTCAGTTGGAATTTCAAGTCATTAGTGTCAAAATTTGAGCAAGAGATCCCTATATAAACATAACATACATACTACCTGAGTAACTAAAAATGTAAAATATAGGTATTAGTTAATCTAAGCTATGAACAATTGTAAATAAAGTAAATAAATGTTGTAAATAAATGCAAAGAGGACCCAAGTAACTAATAAATAAAAGTAGAAACCCTAATGTACAAGAAAGAAGAGAAAAGAACTCAGTTGAATAAAAGATGCTCACGAGACTAAGTCACAGAGGTGACTGAAGAAACCAAAAGTAAGAACGAGCATTCAGAAGCCCCAAAAAGGATGGATCTAGAGTATCTGGTTGACTAGAGCACCTCGAGAGGGATTGGGGCACCTGTGTGTGCTCTGGTTTGTAAAATGGGCACCCTGGTCTATGAAAAATCTCTTAAACTAATCTTCACAGGTTCAGCAGATGGTTTGATACCCCTGTTGTATGTCACATTAACTTCACTGCATTCTTCCAGATGTCGTTGATATTTCAAGATGATGAAAATACCTATAAAAGACCAAGAAGAAGTATTAAAACCCTAAAAAAAGAATAATGCAAATGAATGGGTCAAATTGACCTCAGCTACCACAATAATGGGCTTACTAACTGAGCACTACACTACATTTTGGGCCCAAATATAGTTATGGTGAGTGTGTGCATAACGTGCCCTAGGTGCTCTTATGTCAGTCACACTTTGTGAAGTAGCGAGCAATAACTAGATGTAGAAAATGTTATAGAATGTATGCATGGAATAGAATAGAATCCTCCCCCTATGTTGTGTGTGATGTAGATGACCTATCCTTGTTCCTTGTGATGGAGCTATGTGGATGCAAGTGATCTCCAATGAAATAGATGGGTGTAACTCTAGACTGATGATAGTAGTGACTAGTGCTTGGTCCCTCATTATGGTCTCATAACTTTATATTTATAGGGTTATCTTGATCTAATTTCTTAATTAACCCCAAAATGGCCAACCACCAAAAATATAAAGACCTCAAATGGATAGAAAGAGCCCAAAAAGTGGTGGGAAAGTTCAAGAAGGATCGGGGTACCCATGGTGGGCCCAAAGCACCCATGGGCGCGCCAGTCAAGGCTAAAATGATGAAAGATGATGAAAAATGACTGGGCATGTGTGTGGTGGAGGTCGGGAATGAAAATAGAAATCAAATAAAAATGGCCAAGAGACGGGGGTTAATTAGTAATTTCTTCACTCAAAAACACTCTAAATAATAGTATGAGACTAGGACTAAATAATATCTAAATTGCATGATTTTGTGTCTACATTTGCCCCCACTTTATGTTGGTGAGTGAAAATCTCGGTAACATAAAGTAGATAGAGATGCGTACTTGATGCCAATGTAGAGTAACAAAGAAGGCATGTTGAAGGACTAGACAAAGCATGGAATGAAAAAAATATGATGGAGTGTGGAAACTAAAGATGAAAATGCACAAAAAAGAGATGAGAGTGAACCTAGGGTGGAACATGTGTGTTGATGCTGATGTGTTTAGTGTACCTACATGGTTAGTATGTGAGGTGTGCTTCCGTGAAGTGTCGTTGTTGATGTCATTTTTTTGTTGTTATTGACTCCCTCATTTGACTGTTTGTTTCTCATATGGACGAACCTCATCCATGTCGAGAGAAAGCGTGTAGAAGGATATCCTGTACTTTTAGTGTTTTTTGGGCGATATGATGCCATAGGTTGAAGAATAATAGGGAGGAATTTCTCTGTGTCCTCCAACCTTTAATTGTTTCCCTGAATGTGTGTGAAGAGATCTTTGTATTGTTCTATTTTTTTGGGTGATCCGACGCCATTGGCCAAAGTAGTGTAGGGAGGCATACCCATTGTAACCTCTAAGCCTGTAACTAGTTCCCAGAATGCTAAGGACACCATGTCCTATAAAATTCGTTGTGTATGGAGTTCATATAGTTGTCTAAACCCACTCGTTGTATGTAAACCCACAATGTCAAGGGAGGAAATTACATTGAACTGAACTGGTGTAAACACGTTGTGTAGACTGTAAAAACCCAAATAATTCCCCCTTCTTTGGGGGTGCATGTAATGTCACTGATAGGAGAATGTGGCCCCAAAATATGACCAACCATATGAACCCTGAAACCTTCCCTGTAGGGGGGAGGGAATAAACTTGGTAGAAACCAAGGCACGCACAAACAAGGATGGCTATCCAAATAAAATTGTTATTACGAACAAGCATGCATGTAAAAAGACAATGTGTGATCTACACAAACAATGTAAAATCTACCAAGAAAAGTAGTGTAAACATGTAAGAAGGAAAGGAAGCCACACAAAGTTGGTTACAAACATGGTACATGACTCGTGATCTCTCAAGACACGTAAGGCCATCATGGCTGAAAACAACAAACAAGTGTGCACACCAAACATAGGGCAAGGTCTGCATACAAAAGTAAACAATGGAAGAAAATGTATAAACAAGTATAGAAGAAAATATCCCTGTATAACAAATATTACACATGAAGCACTCATTAGCATGTTAGAAAGATAGTAGTATGTTAAAATCGTGTATAACCAAGTAATGTAAAGCACTAAGTATAAAATGAAACAATAGCACCTGGAAGAGACGAATGTGGATGCCCCCAGCAACCATTGTAGGAAGGGTAGAAGGTGAGCATCCATGTTGCATGTAATATACATATATATGTGATCACAACTAGAAAAAGGCATGAACGTGTGGATGAAATAGATAAATTACATATAGGTAAGCTAACTAGCATGTGTAATAAAGTGACCATGAACAAGCAAAAGTAAGCAAGAGTAAGAGAAACCATAATATGTAGTATGTTGTGGATGGATGGAATGGAATGCAAAATGGAGTGATAAGATTATGTGATCCCCAAGTGAATGGAAGTATATGCAATGAGGTTCATTTAGTTTTCCTCCTCAGTAGTCAAGAATGAACCATAAACGAGAGTGTGTCATTAGGAAATGGTCAAAGTGTGTTGTGTGTCTAATGCATTGTGATGAGTATGTACATGTGTGATGGTGATTATATGTGACCTAGAAAATATTATATGTGTCTGAACCCTATAGCCGAAGTGTATATCATGACAAAATGAGTAGAGGAGTGATGATTTATCCTAAAGCATATATCATTACAAGATGCATAGTACGGGGGTGGTGCTTTAGCCTAAGTGTATACCACTACAAGATGATAAAGTAGGTGAAAATTTAACCTATAGCATATGTCACTAACCTAGGAATGTTCGCATGATGAAAATTTGAATAGTAAATGTGTGATGAGTATAAGGTCCATTTGATTTGTAAACCCTCAAGAGTTGAGTATAGACCGAGGAACTAAAGTGCGTCATAGGGTGGTGAGTGCAGTACATGGAAGAAAATGTAGTGTATGTAATAATGAAATACGACCATGTGATGAGTAAAATGTGTAATGTACGATGTATAAGATGTAATGTATGGTGTAGACTAAAAATAGTATGGAATGTTATATGCAAGTATGTATGATGAAGACTAGTATGATGTAAGATGTTGAAATGTCAAAATGTCAAAATGTTGTAGATGAAAGATAGAATGTATGGTGTATGACGAGTAATATGTGAGTAGATGCAGTGTGTAAGTCCTCTAGTGCAGTGTGTGGGGTTCATGTGTGGTAATCCCTCAAAATTCAAGTGTGAACTGAAGCATAAGAGTGTATCATCAAGTAATAAAGATGCTAGAACGTGTGATGAAGATGTCTATATGAAAATGTTAAGGTGCTTAGGGGTGTATTAGATGGGATGCCCCCAAGTATGTGGTAGAGAAGGTGACTATGCACTGTTATCAACGAGATCATCGTAAACCTATTCGAGTAGCATCAAAAACCTGATAAGTTATAGAATGAGGAGGTTCATATAAGGACCCATTATGATGGAGTGTGTACACATTCATTGCATCACATCTTCATTAGTAAAATTGATTGGTGGACAACTGTGAGCATGCCAATGAGATATTTTTGGAATGTAAGCTAGAGAATAATCATTATGAATAGATATATTGCCAAAAGGCATAGAAAATGTAGGCAAAGAGTGATGAGCATCTATTGTACCACCAATATAGTCAAGTCAGGACTTCCCAAGTGTGAGTGGAGAGTCACGAGGGGTACATGCAACAAATACCATCAAATGAAAGACACACAAGCCTTAAGTTGTCGTAATGTGTGTAAGAAAAAAAGTGTTTTAGTGTGCAACTTAATAAATTAGGAAATAAATTGATTTAATTCCTATGTTGAAACTATTATCTACCTACCTCATATTGAGCAAGATTAAAAGAGGGAGAAGATCATATACTTATAATTACCTACAAGTTGAAATCCTCTGTCTTTGATGGTTTTGGATTTTCTCCTTGGATGGAATGTTTGATGCTTTAGATTTGTGGATTGATTTTGGCAGCACTTCCCCTTGATGAAATGATGTTTTTTTCTTTTGGATGCTATGGAGATTTATATCTTTCTTGGATATTTTGGCAGCATAAGTTTTCAATTGTTCTAAGGTGGTGTGCATGGAGGGTGGCACCACTATTTATAGCTAAATGGAGGTTGAGATTAATCCATGTAGGATTATATCAATGGTCTAAAATGAATGAAAATGGATGATTTTCTATAACTAGAGGATTGTAGAGTTTATTAGAATTATCCATTGAGATAAAAATTCAATGGAAGGAAGGATTTTTATTTGAATATTTAAAAATAAGAGGAAAAATGGAGAGGCTTATAGAAATAAAAACCTCTAGATTTAGAGGTTCATTTAGCTTATAGTTAGGTGATATTAATTATGTTTAATAGGGTGATTAGATGGAGAAGCTAGATATAGATTAGGCATAGAGTAGGTGGTAGGTGGGTAAGTATTTTTAAATTTCTAGAAAATAGTTAATGAGGATTAGTTAATATAGTAAATAAAATATTAATGATGTATTAATATTTCTAAGGATATAATGGGATTATGGGATACATGAAAGGAAATAATTAAAGTATGATTACATATAATAACTAATTAATTATTATATGGTTAATGATGAGAATGGATTATTATTGTATGATAAGCATATTATTTGCTAAATGACCATGTTGACATTTTGCATGTCTACATTTTTCCCCTCTTTGAAGTTTTATTGTGGAGCAATGTCAGTTCAAAGAAAATAAGAGGAGATATGATAAATGGTGAGGTGATGCCCCCTCGAGGGGTTAGGCAAGGATGAATGAGTCAGGTAATCTTCTCAAAAAGAAGAGAGGTCCAAGTTGGTATATGAGGAGAGTGATTTATAAGATGAGAATATGAGAGGATGTTAGAGGAGTCTAAGAGGAAGCATATAGAAGAATGAGAAGAGTAAGATATAGGGGGAAGGGAGGAGAGATGAATAAAAGAGAAGATGAGAGGAAGAGGAGAAGGGATAATAAGAGGAGATTGGAAGAGTATAGGATGAGGAGAATAGAGGAATAGAAGATTAGAAGATTAGGAGATATTGAATTTTGGATGTTGGATGTTGGATGCCCCAGTCAACGATAGATGACAAGGGTGAAGATTTTAAATTATTATATTAGAGGATATTGGATGTGAATATGTTAGATGTTTGGATTAGAGGATACCCCAGTGAAGGGGTGAAGATTTTAGATGATGAGGAAAAGGATTGTTTGTTGGATCAATTTTGATGAGAGGATGTGAGTTGGATGCAAGATGATATGTGGATAATGATTGATTGATTAACAGATTGATTGGATATGAGGATGAGGAGGTTAGATAGTTAATGAGATGATGATGAAGCTAAAAGATAATGATATAAGGGGGTGTGCTACCATAAAGTTCCCACTGTTATCATCATTAGCATATTGTGATTGATGTGGCATAAACCAAGATGCACTAAAGGATAAAGACCATGATAATTGAATTGCCAAATGCTTGTGTCCTCATATCATTGGACAGATTAATGGAAAAATGATGGTCATCATATCATTGGACAGATTTATATAAAAAAATATGGTCCTCATATCATTAGACCATGCACAAGAAAAAGAAACAAAAGTATCCTTATATCATCATCTAAAATGCAAATGCAACAAGAAAACATCATAAGCAAAAACACACCTTTTTTTGGAATTTTGTAAATTTGTTACGATGTTTGAATTTTTTACGATTTTTATTTTTATTTTTACGATTTTTTAAATTTGTAAAATATATATATATATATAAATAAACTTTGGGTAGTGAATAGTTAGGTGTAGAAGCATCAAAGATGCATGATAGTCATAAGCTCGTCCAGCTCATATCCATCCAATGTAGTAATCTTATAAGCACCGGAGCTGAATTTGGCTATGACGACATATGGTCTGAGAAATTTGGTTTGAACTTTCCCTTCTTTTCACGATCTACATTAGTATTACACTGGTTTTCCTTGAGGACTAGGTCATTGACTTCAAACTCATGGTCTTTTAGATGCTTTCTATGATTTTGGTAGAGGTGGTTTTGGTAGGCTTTTAGATGGTCCAAGGCTTGAAGATTTTTCTCATCGATAAGTTTGAGTTCTTGAAGACGATGGACAGGATAGTCTTCATCATCAATGAGGTGTTGGAGAGAAATGCATAAGGATGGGAGTTCAATCTCAACGAGAAAAATTGCTTCATTTCCAAAAATAAGGGAGTATGGAGTGGTGTTAGTGGGAGTGTGAATGGAAGTGTGATAGGCCCACAAGGTAGGATATATTTGTTTGTTCCAATATCATCCTTCTTGATTCACAATTTTTCCAAGAATGCGCTTTAGCGTCTTATTAAATGCTTCAGATTGGCCATTACCTTATGGATAATATGGGGTGGAAAATTTGAGTTTGATGTGGAACTGTTCACAAAGTTCATGAAAATCCTAATTTTTGAAGGATTTTCCATTTTCCGTGATGAGAGCAGATGAAATTCCGTAGTGGAAAATGATGTGGTTAAGGATAAATTTAGATATTTGTTTGTCGGTGACATAGGTGAGCAGCATGGCTTCAGCCCATTTAGTGAAGTATTTCATTGTAGTAATAATAAACTTATGACCATCAGAGGAAGTGGGATTTAATTTTCCCATGAGATCAATACCCCAAGTAGAAAAGGGTCATGTGGTAGTGATGGGTTGCAAGGCTTGGGATGGTGCGTGGATGAGGTCAACATGCTTTTGACATATGACACATTTTCCAACATATGAACATGCATCTTTTCCCATGGTTAGCCAATAATAACTGGTGCATAGAATATTTTTTGGCTAGGGTCATACCACTAGTGTGAGCACCACAAATTCCTATGTGAACTTCCTAAAGTGTTGAATCAGCCTCTTAGGAATTTAGGCATTGTAAAAATGCTCTGTTAAAGCTTTTATGATACAAGGTATCTCCTAGGATAGTGAAATGAGAGGTACGTTGGATGAATGATTTGTGGTGGATATGAGAAAGGTTGGGTGGGAGAGTGTGATCATAGAGGTAGGTATATATATCATGGTACCAGGGGGATTTGGGACCAACAATCTCACATACCATCTCGAACTCAGGAACTTTGTAGGCTGGGACCATTAGTTGCTCAACCAAAAACTTTGAATTAGATGCATCAGAGGGCATGTCTTGGAGGGAGGTGATGGTAGCCATAGCATCCACTGATTTGTTTCTTATACAAGGGACATGTTTGAACTGAATATGCTAGAAATAAGCCTTGAAACTTTCAACCATTCTTTTATAAGGAATTAATTTATCATCCTTGGTGGCATATTCATCATTAACCTATTTAATGATTAACTATGAATCACCAAAGACATTGATACGTTTGATATTCCATTAAATGGCCATCTTTAAACCGGAAATGAGTGCTTCATATTCAGCTATGTTGTTGGTACAAAGGAAAGCAAGCCAAAAAAAATTAGGATTTAAGTCACCTTGAGGAGAGATAAACAGAATGCCTACTCCTGAGCCATGACGTGTGAAAGATCCATCAAAGTATAATTTCCACATATCTGAATTTCTAACTGTACATATGGATTCATCTAGAAACCAAGTGGTGAGTGGTGTAGAATCAGGGACTTGAGTTTCTGCCAACTGGTTAGCTAGAAATTTTCCTTTAATAGCTTTCTGATTAACATATTCGATGTCGAATTCACTCAAGAACATAATCCATTAAGCCATTTGTCATGTTAAAGACAATTTAGAGAGTAGATATTTTAGTGGATCTACTTTAGCGATGAGCTTGTCGGTATTTTTGAGCATTCCATTAATGTTTCACTTAAATAATAGATGTCTTGTTCCTTCCCATGGATATCATGTTGTGCTAGGAGAGCTCCCAAGGCGTGTTGTGTAGTTGATATATAAAGAAGAAGAGGCATTCCTAGAGTATTAGGTACCAAGACAGGAGGATGTATAAGATATTCCTTAAGTTTATCAAAATATGTCTAACATTCCTTGTTCTAATGAATTTATGTTCCCTTTTTTAGAAGATGATGGAATGGATGGCATTTGCCTACTAGTTATGATATAAATCTCAGATGGCTTGAATCTTTCTCGGTAGGCTTCGTAATTGTTTGAGATTTTTAGGTGGAGCCATTTCAACTACAGATTTGAATTTATCTGGATCAATTTCAATTTCATGCATGGAGATAATAAATCCAAGGAGCTTGCCAAATGTGATACCGAAAACACATTTCTTCAGATTAAGGAGAACCTTGTATTCTCGAAGTCATTCAAAGATTCAGCGAAGGACCATGGGAAGTTCCTCGCGAGTTTTAGATTTTCCCATAATGTAGTTGATTTAGTCTTTAACTATATCATGGATCATGTCATGAAAAATAACAGTCATGGCACATTGGTAGGTGGCTTCGGTGTTCTTGAGTCCAAAGGGCATGACTTGATATCAAAATGTGCCCCACAGTGTAATAAAAGTTGATTTATGTTGATCTTCTTCAGCAATGTTGATATGATTATACCCAGATAAAATTTCAATGAGAGACAACATTCTGTGTCCTTCTATAGAGTCGAAAATCATGTCAATATTTAGCAGTGGGAAATCATCTTTAGGGAAAGCTTAGTTGATATCACGAAAGTCAGTACAAATATAAATGCCCCCAGTTTTCTTGCCTATTGGTACAATATTAGAAATCCAATCAAAGTAATCAATAGGTTAAATGAAACCAATGTCAAGAAGATTCTATAATTATTCTTTGACAAGTAATCTGACTTTCAGGTGCATCTTTCAGAGCTTTTGTTTAACCGGTTTGGCATCTTTACGCACTACAAGGTTGTGAACCACTAGGGAGGGATCCAGACTAGGAATATCCACATAGGACCATGTGAATACATCTAAAAATTATTTTAGGAGTGTGGTAAAGGTGGCATGTTCCTTTATAGAGAAAGATGCCCCTAGTTTGAGAATCTTGGGATCTTATTTCATGTTGATGTTGATGTCAATGGTTTCCTCAATTAATGACGTTGAGTTGTCTTGCATCATTTCAGGAGTTGGGAGAAGTTTATATATAATTGAATTGTGTTCAAGATTTGGGGATTCTTGGAATAATTCAGCGAGGGTATCTTCCTCGTCAAGGTGACAAGAGAAGTTGGGATGAGGGATATTATATTGGAATGAAAGGGGAGGCTCCTGTGCACCAAATTAGGCGTCAGCGTTTAAGCATATTTGGAAACTTTTTTTATGATCCTTAGTAGGTATATCATCGCAAGTTCACATGAACTCAAGAATTACTTCATCATTCTTAAATGAGTCAAGAGGGGCATGTTATTTTTGTTGGTCCCATTGAATGAGTTGTGGATAGGTGAGGGTGATATTGATGACGAGAACAGTGGTATCATCAAAAATATTAGTAGCGATGAGGTTTTTGTATCAGCTACAGACAGAATTTGTGTCGATATTTTTGATGACCTCCTCAGCTATGTTGGAAGTATCACTAAGGTCATCACAGATAATCTCACTGGGTAGTTAGTACCTAAGCCTGTGGCCATCAAGGTTGGGATAACATCTGGAGGTTCGAGGATGCCTTGTCCGTTGCTCCCTAGTCCTCGTCTAGAATAACCCATATGGGCCATCATCCTTTTAGAAATCAGATATTTATCATTAGAACAATAGGATGGTATAGAATCATCAATGATCCATGTGTCATCAGAAGGCTCAAGGTACTCGTCAGAAAGGTATCTAGAATGAATAAAAGTGGACGTGCCTAAAAAATATGTTTTCCTTTTATTTTGACATACACCGGGCTTGTTGTGTTGTTTGGGTGATAATGGTAGTTGGTTGATGTTGAAAGTCTGATATTATCCACACCCTATTGATTTCAGCTTAAGTGGTGGAGTGGGTAAAAGGAGAGTGGATATGGATGGAGTGGGAGAAGGTGGCGGATGATGACGAGGTGCTATGTGATGTGGATGGAAGAATACCCAATGAGATATATGAAGTGGCGGATGATGATGGTGGTGATGACTGTACAAGTTCAATGATAGGATAATAAGGTTCCCAATAACTTTCTACTTCAAGCTTGGAAATATTGGACAGGATGAGGATCTCCGTGGATGGTAATTTTTGTACTAGCATGTTCACATTTAAGACATTGATGTAGTGTGGATGACACAACATGCATTTCATGGATCCATGGTCGACCAAGGAATAAATTGTGCGGGAAATGGATGTCTATAACGTGGACGAGGGTGGGAAGCACTACAAGCCCAACATTAATAGGAAAATATATAGTGCCAACTGATTTACGCTCTGTATTATCATAAGCTTTGATAGTAATAATATCTTGTTGGAGATATGATTAATTGTACCCCTAACCATTAGATAAGAGTTAAGGTACAAAGATTAAGATCAGACACGTTGTCTATTAGTAGACTTTTAACATAGATATGTTCGATATAAAATTCAATATAGAGATGAAGATTATGTGTGGGACCGTGTGATGAAAAATCATGTTGAGTGAAGGTGAGTGGAAGCGTCGGATAAGGATAGAGGTGAGTGACAAGAGCTTGGAATTATGTGGGGTTCATGTCGTTTAGAACATGCAATTCTTAAAGGGTGTGGTAAATGATATATTTATGGATGGAGGATGTTGTAAGAAGGTCCATAATAGATATTTATGTGGAGGTTTTCTCAAGTTGTTCAATGATTTTGTGTTGAGGTTGTTGTGTGGGATTAGAGGAGCATGGAATGGCTCCTTGGACGACCACACGACTCCTTCAAGTGGTTATAACACACTAAGGGTTTTGTGACGGTGCTTTAACTTTAATGGTGGCTACTTGGTGTGGGAAGTGGCAAATGTGGCAAAAAAGTGACTCATATTGGAATGATACACGATGATAATTGATGTGGTTGGAATGATGATTGGATGATTCAAGTTTATTTCCAGACTTCTGATGACCCTAGTTAGAAGCATGAGTCTGATCATGATTAGGAAGGGGATTTTGATAGATCCCAAGTTTTTGATTTTGTGAGGAAATGGATTCATTGTCCTCAATTTCGATTTCACCTCGTTCAATGAGATCTTGAATATAATTCTTTAATCGTATACACCTTTGTGTGGCACAAGCCTTGATTTTATGGAATTTACAATACTCATTCTACTTGAACCATGACGGTTTAGGTTGAGACTCATCAATTGGTTGAGTTTGAGGGAAAATGACCATATTTTCAGGAATTAGTTTATCAAGGATCGCTTCCATAGACTCACCAACGGGGCTGTAGGATCTTTTTTTGGATTCTTGGGTGGACCGAGGTTTTCCTTTAGGGATAGAGATGGTGGTTGTTGTGTGGACATGTTGGATATACTTGGTTTCTATTACTCCAGTGCTAACAACATTTTTATTCTTGTTAAAGTACTTAGATTTCTTGTATGTGGAGGGTTGATTAGATTGACTATGATTATCATGGGAATATAACTTAATAAGGCCTTTTACAACAAGGGATTTTTCAATTTGCATACCTTTCTCAATGATGACATCAAAAGTGTTGGTGCAATGGACTTGGAGATGGAAGGCTAGTTCTTGGTGGAGATTGGAGACAAAAGTAGTGACTAGCTACTTTTCTAGAATGGGCCATGGAATTCAACTAGCGAAGGCCTACCAATGTAGCAAGAATGATGAAAATCTCTCTCCATTACGTTGTTTGGTATTTCACAAGTCAATCATTGTGACATTATGTTCCACGTTATACAAGAAGTGCTTTACGAATTTTTTAGAAAGTTCGGCGAATGTTGTGATAAAACCTTTAGGTGGATGAAGGAACCATTCTAGGGCTAGACCGCCTAAGCTTCATGAAAATGGTCTTAGAAGGCAAGATTCATTGTAAGTAACTTCTTATCAAATCATATATAACTCCTTAACATGCTCATCGGGGATCACCTTTTCCCTTATATTTTTTGAATTTGGGTGGCTTGAAATATGGTGGGAAAGGGACTCACAAAATGTAAGGATAAAAAGGGTGGGGACAAAGTTCCTCGAATTTCTATTTTCATCCTTGTGTGCCAAGTTGTAACCCTTGAAGCATTTCCTTCATAGATTTAAATTCTTTCTGTAATGTGGGTTCTTAGGCACTAACGGGTGGTGGATTAAATTTTTGTTGAGAATATTGGGGTATGTGATCATTGGATGGTTGTGGGACGATTTGAGAAGCTAACTAAGAAATTTGGTTACTCATTTTTTGTAGTTGGGATAATACGACTTCTTTGGATATGTTAGGGTTGTTATCTCTGCCATCTCATCCATATGCAACATGACGGTTGTTTGAATTATGGCGGTGTGTGGATGGTATTTATTGGCCAATGTTATCATTTTCATCGTCAAGGAGACTTTGGATTTGGTCATGGGTATAATCAGGAAGAAGCTTTGCCCCCATGTGATATAGTTGGAGCAAGAGGGAATCATTATTTTTCTCAATAAAGTGGTTAAGAATTTGGTGTATTCTTCCTTCTGTAAAGTACGTACTTGAGTCATCATCACTTATAGTTTTGACCATGGTCTCCTTATCTTCTCCCATAATTCAATTTTCTTCGGTATTGGCGTCATAATAATTGTGGTTGAATATATAGTGTTCCATGTTGTCATGATTGTTTTCCTCTTCATTTCCAGATTGGGATCGAGTTACTATTCTCATGGGTGCCATTAGACTCTGATGTTAGTAATATGTATTGATGAGATGAAGATGTTTTGAATAAATGAATGATGTTGGATGAAAAGTTACGATTCCTTGGTTAATCGATGTATAATCTAAATAATCTAGTCTTACTTATAGTACGAAAGAAATTCGAGGGGGGTGATAGAAGAAGGATCGGAATCATTATTAGAGGGCTTAGGATTTTCCTTGTTATAAGGGCCTAGAAGAATAAACTAGATGATAAGGGTATTTTTTCTATTAGCAAGATGTTGATTAATAATATTACGTTATTTGTATCAAAAAGGAATCGTAAATGGGGTGTTTAGGATTTACAGCAATTGTATAAATGTGAATGAAGATATAAGGTTATGATGAATTTTGTGACGAAAGAGGTATGTAATTTGAATAGGTTTTTAGAGTCTTATATGCCTAGGTTAGTTTTGAGATGCCAATAGGAAACACTAAGCAATTGGGGTGTGTTGGCGAGAAAATTTGTCGGGTGGACAAACTTGTGGATTTCTTGCCAACGCTCTGGGAATCTGAGTCCCTCTACTTAACCGGTGCAACTATTGTATGTGCATGCACATGAAAAGGTGGATTTCTGTGGTGGCCTTACGACCGGGGATCCAACAGGGGCACTCCATTGACCCTGCGGAAAAGCTAGCAATCTCTTGCTAGGGAAGTCTTCGTCTTGTAGAGCGGGAAAGGGGAGTGAGAAAAGAGGTAAAAGAACTAATGTCGTAGGTAGAAAATCAGATTCCTTCACACACTAGTTAGAAACTTCAACACATGCATTCATGAGAAGAAACAACTCTATAAATAGCAACAAGACCAAATAGAATTTGATGATCACAAAGTATCAAGAAACCCCTTAGTCAAAGAAAGCTAGAAACTCCTTCTTCTTGTATTGATTGCTCAAATCAAAGTTGTACATATGTGGAGAAATGGAAGAAATTTGAGAAGGGGGGGAATAGAAGAAAATGGCTATCTCCTTTGTTCTCTCAAGGTACAATATACTCTTGAGTTTACAAGATCAATCACCAACCCTTTGAAATGGGAATGGCTTTACAATTTATAGAATAGAATATGACTCTTCATCTTCCTCATGACCTTTCCAATACCTTAATATGACTTAAGACTGTTCATATTCCACTTTAAATATTTAAGTCCCTTTTATAATAGCAAGGCGACTTAATTTACATTATGTTTCTAAAGTCACTTTTAAGTGACTTAAAGGTATATCAAAAAGTGCAAACCCCAACGAAGAATTAGAAAATTTGAAAGTGAGAGAAAGTTGGGGGGAAGAGGAGAGAGAAAGAGAGAGAGAAGAAGAAGAGGATATGTCTCCCGATGAAGTCTGTTGATCCTCGTTGATGGAAAGCTCCAAATGCAATGAAGTTCTGAATGTCCCATTGTGCCAAAACTGCCCTTTGAGTGTGACTTACTATTTTTAGTAAATGGTCATTTCCACTATTTTCTGCTCCGGATAATCATTCTAGCCTTTTGGAGATCTTCAGTGCACACTGCTCTTTCCATAGCCACTTTTGATGAAGACTTGCCAAAAATAGCAAGCATGTATAGGAAAACTTACTATTTTTAGAAAGTGTGTTTCCAGTGCTCGATTTGCGATGGAACATACTTTTTTGGACTCTTCTTGTCATTATGATCACACCCTCCGAATTTCACATAGTTTTGCCCACTAGAATGCCTGGAAATAAATTTTGAAATTTTGACCTGGCAGTGGCTTCGGGCACAGAGCTGTCATGGCGGCCATTAATGGAGCTCAAAATTTGCAGGTCTGGTTTTTGTCTCCATTTGTGAAGAAAATTATATTTTTGATGTGGGTTTTTTCTTCTGGTGCTTCACGTGCAATCTTACTTCGATCCATTGCCGGTTTGACGGGAAATCCCACTTCTTTCTTCGTTGAGCCAGAAAGGAGATTTCTTCATTGTGGATGCTCTGTCGCACATGGGGGGACTTTGAAGGTGTCTTCTTGATGGCCTTGGGTAGAGGAATGAGCAGAAAAACATATCTTGTTGTTTCATGCATCTATTTGGGAGATTTCTTCAACTTCTCATTTCATGGCTATGGAGTTTTCTCCGTTTTCTCCTTCTGTGCTCTGTGCTTCTCCTTCTGTGTTTGATGAGGATTCCTTATGAGACCTGCACATTGCTGTGGGGAATGTGTTTCAGTTCTTGGGTTGAGCAGGTATGAGCATTTTCAATGGCGGAGTGATGGAAGAATGTTGCAGAGGAAGTATGGAGGAATGAAGTGCACATATAACTGTTAGAAGTTAGAAGCGGGAAAAAGCGGCACTTGGAAAAATTTCAAAAAGATATGCACATGTAGGGCTTGGGTGCATTTTTCCATGCTTGATGTCCCTAACCTCAGGGACATGAGGGACATCAATTTCCACAATGAGCAAGATGGCGACACGTGGCACTAGATCCAACAGCAGGGAATGAAGGAGGAAAAAACTGATTTAAAGCACTGGGAGCTGAAACTCGGTCACGTGGGTGTCCAAATGACTCCTCATAGGGGCTGGGTCACATTTTTCCATGTCTTGATGTCCCCCACCTCAGGTGCATAAGGGACATCAGTTTCCACGGTGGTCCTGGAGGTGACACGTGGCGCCCGATCCAACGGCAGGGAATGGATGCTCCAAAAATGCACCTGGGGGTTAAACTGCGGTCACGTGGGTGTCCAGAAGACTCCCCATAGGGGATGGGCACATTTTTCAAGGTCTTATTTCCCCCACCTCAGGTGCATAAGGGACATCAAATTCCACGGTGGTCCTGGAGCTGACACGTGGCGCCCGATCCGACGGCAGGGAATGCATGCTCCAAATAAGCACCTGGGGGCTGAACTGTCAAGTCTGGAGGTCATATGAGGGTCCCAGAGGTCACATGAGAGGCTGGGAACATTTTCCAAGGGCTGATGTACCTGACCTCAGGGACGTCGGGGCATGAAATCCCGCCAGGCTCCTGGTGCTGACACGTGTCCTCTCGAAAAAATGACTAAGTCCTGAACTGCCTTTGAGAGGGTAACTTGGAATGAAGATAACTTGAGCTCCCGGTGGAATTTATTGGTGAAATTTTATATGATCCTGACTGGAAATGGAATTTTGAATCCAATTATGTGGGTCTCATGTCTTAATTCGACCATATGATCCCTGAAAAATTGGATTTTTGATCTGGGACTCCACTTGTGCCTGAGAAAAACTGCCTTCCAATCATATGCGCCAAGGTGTTGTGAAAAATATTATTTCACCATCATGTAGGTCTTGGAATCCTCTTTCCAAAGATGTTTTGTTTTACTTCCAACTCCATCTGGAGCTCCCGGAATCTTCTTCTGAATCCCAGCAGTTGTTTTAGGCCTGTGTACCGCCTAGGCTTGAGAACCTTGTTTTTCTCTCAAACTGCTCCAAGTATTTCAAAACTTCCCAAAGCCTTCCAAAATAATTTCCATGATGTTATAATGTATTCAATTCATGTCCATGTTTAATTTGGCCCTTATGTTCCACTCCAGGGGGTTGAATCCAGTCCTGGGAAGGCCAGCGATAGCCCTTCCCAATACTGCCAGAAGATAACATCTTTTCAAAACTCCCTAAAATCACCTAGGGGGAATGAATAGAATTTCCTAAATCACCTAGGGACCAATTTGACATCAAATAGAGGGTGAACAGACTAATGGATTTGGCTTGGGGTTCCTGGGAATGATAAAACATGAAAATTTCGACATCTGGGTATAGTTGTCGTGCTCAGAAATTGTCAATTTCCCTGTTGCACATTTTCACGACAACAGTTGGCTCTAGCTTGGGGACATGACATGGACTGAGCACAGTGAAGACATGACATGGGAATCCAGAATCTCAATTTTAGACCATATAATTCGTTGACCAGTGCCTTATCCATTGGGCCCTGCGGAGTCATGCACAACTTCTAGAAAGGAAGATTAGAAGAAGGAAACACACACACACACACACAAAATGACAGAAAGGAAACACACAACACACAACAAGAAGGGAAACACACACAACGGAAAGGGAAAAACACCTATCAATCACCTATGGTACAAAGTGAGGGACAACCCGCTTTCACTGAAGTACTTTTTATTTCTCAAAAGTTACCCCTAAAGAGGCAACACCGAATGATGATGTTCTGCAAAGCCGTTGACGGGTTCCAGAAAGTATCCTCCCCTCCTCAGCTGCTTATGAAAGCCAGGTGCTTTCACAATTGTCTGTGTACTTGGTAGGAGTGAG
This sequence comes from Taxus chinensis, assembly GCA_019776745.2. NCBI lineage: Eukaryota > Viridiplantae > Streptophyta > Pinopsida > Cupressales > Taxaceae > Taxus > Taxus chinensis. The sequence goes on along the minus strand of CM034153.1, from coordinate 715,277,400 downwards.
TCCATGTGATCTTCTTGATGCTCAGGTCCTTGCTTGGAAATTCCACTGCCTTCATGTTCTTTGAAATCGGTCTCATAGTGTCCAGTTGCCTTCCATGTTTATAAATATAGCTGATTTTCCATTGAGCATCTCATCGCTGCCCCAGGGCTGCTTTTTGTTCAAAATACTTGAACATTCTTGATTCTTTTCTTTCCCAGGCCTATGCTCATTGACATCTCTTCCATGAGAAACCTCAGACTTATCTGTTTCCTTTACTCCACTGCGAGGTGCTTGAGTACTGACAGAGGGATTGGGCATGGCCTCATACTTTTCTTGTATGCCCATGGCACGAGTGAAGAGATCAAGAATCATCTCCGGGTCTTCTGCAAATCTTCTACTGTATCCAATAGTTCTTGCACAGAGATCTCATCATCTTGGGAATCACTGAACTCTAACGATCCTTCATCAAAAAGAGATTCATCTTCAAATGGGAATGAAAATATCTCCATTTCATTATTGCATCCATCAATCATTAGCTCCAGAGTGGCATCATATTTTTCATATTGCTTTATCTCGATGTGGCCAACCTTCACCAGTTAAGGCTTCCAAACCAGCTTCACGCTTGTCTTGCAGATTTGTGGCTTGTATCAAGATCTCGAGACTGAGCTCAGGATCTTCAGTTTCTTCTACAGCTTCAAGCATTTCTTGTATAGACATTTCTTTCAAAACTTTCGCGGGCTCATCACAAGCTGAGTTTTTCTCTCCATAGATGGCTTGACTGAGATCATCTTCATCCCCAAATGGGAATGAGAATAAATCCTCATCTTGGAAAATCATATAAGTTGATTTATCTTCTTGAAAATCATCAAGAACCATCTCCTCTTCCTCGTGGTCTGCATCATCTGGCGATTTGGGGCTGCCCTCTTGTAACTCGAATCTCCTCAAGGCTTCTTCAAAATCCAAATCTCTTTGGGAAGGCATGTCTGGGCCTATCAAGATGGGGATATCCTCTTCTTCCTCGGTTGCCACAAAGTGATTCATCTGCCTGCTACCTTGATACAAGATGTTAGCTTCTGGGCTTCCAAAATTTCATACTGTGTACCTCATCTTCTTCTCGGGAAGTAATTTCTCCATGTCTCCCTTCACTGGTATGGTTGCAAAAGACCAATTCATCTAAATTTTCCCTCCCAACTCTCAGGCAGAAATTTCTACTCAGCAACATTCCGAATGAGGCTGGGACGTCTACTACCAAAATCATCACTGAAACTTTCTTGTCTGGAAATCTGGCGAGAGCCACCTGTGCATCTTTAACCTTCCCTACAAGTGAGACCTTTTTTGATTCCAAAGAGTAACAAGAGCCACTAGGTGGAGTCATTGTAAGTTTAAGAGCCTTGGCGACCTTCAAAGGCATCACGTTGTCTGAGGCACCAGAATCTATTATGCAATTGTTCAGTACATATTCTCCAACAAGAAGGGAGACGTAGAAAGGTTCAACTTTATCAGTCTTTGATGCACTCAGAGAAAGCATGTTCTGTGAGGGAGGTGTAGGTGAGTTTGGTAGCATGCCTTTGGAATGATGAGCTACATCATTGGGTGTTAGACTACCACTCCTGATGTATCAGACGAACCTCTCGAATTGTTCAGGATGAGTCCGCAAATATTCAGTTTCAGTAATCTACACTTTGGCTTTGTTTGCATATTCTATGAAGTCAAAGGGAGTAGATGTGGACAAGGGGAGTGAAGGGACTGATTTTGGGGTCTGGATAGGCTTAGGAGCAGGATTTGATGTTTGAGGAATGGACGGTATTTTGAAAGGCACACTAGGAGCTTTCAAGGAATTAGATTTTTTAGGAGCAGATTTGGGTTTAGAAATGGAAGAGACATTGGAAGACTTACTTGGGATTTCAGGAGTCTTCTTACTTGCTATGAGATCAGGATCCAACAATGCAGACTTCATGGAAGATGGAAGTGGGGATCCTCGACTGATTATTTTATTTTTTGGAGTCGCCATAGGAGGATCATCAACCTTCTTTTCTTTTGCAGCAGTGGAGGGAGATGCTCTTTTCTCATAACTGAGAACAAGTGAATACCGCACATGAGAAACTGGGTGCATCTTCTTCATCTTCTTCATAACCTCCAGAATACTCACAAAACCTGATTTGTGTATCGTTCTCAAACTCATCACTTTCTTGGAAATCGCCACCTTCTTGTTCAAGCTCTTCTTCACTTTCTTGAAATCTGCAATTTACATTCACGGGTGGGGCCTCCAAGGCAAGTCTTTGGGGTGCTCCTACAATCTGATTTTTGTTGCTTCTCTGAGAAGAAACTCGTTCAAATAATTCCCTCTTCAAAGAGGCCATCTCATTCACCAACTTTTGCAGCGATGGATTAGTTCTCTCATCTTCAGGATGTTGGGCCTTGCCCTTTGATGGATTCTTGATCTTTCCAGAGAGGATGAGATCGTCATCCAATTCAATGGCCCTCCTTTGTGCTTCTACAATGTTCCTTGGTTGAACTCTTCATAGGAGAAATCCTACCTCCGGTGATTGAGCGTTTATGAAGAATCTTTTGATATTGTTCTGAGAGGGTGAATCTTCTTCCGGTATCCTACGAAGCAACCGTTCGAAACGAGCCATGAAGTCTCTCATCGTTTCACTTTCTCCTTTCCTCATTTGAGCCAACTGCACCAAGAGGTCTTGACAATCTTCAGTTGATTTAAATCTTTCCTCGAAGGCAGCCTTGATGTCATCCCAACCAGTGATGGATCGGGAAGGTAGGAGGTAGAACCATTCTACTGATTTTTCTTGGAGGGACTCCATGAACAATCTTACAGCAACATCTTCATGCTGGACACCAAGAATTCCACATGATGTCATGAAAGTAGCAATGTGTTCTTCAGGATGTTGTGAGTTGTCACCTTTGAACTTTGGAAAGTTCTTGCGGGAACCCATTGGTAGATCGTGAAGAGGGGGTTCAAGAGCAAGCAGGCCTGTATTCCTTCCCCATGGAACAATGGGTTGAGGTCTTTCTTCTTCGTCTGCCATCATTTCTTCTACTTCTATTTCAGCTCTTGCTTCTTCAAATTCTTCTTCTTCTGTGAACTCGATGTTCAATGATGGTTGAAAAATTGGAGAATTTGAAGGAGTTTGGATAGGATTTCCAGGAGAACTACTCGAAGTGCCAGATGGAGAGGAGGCTTGAGAGAAGAAGTATGGATTATCTCTAATTCGTTCTTGCTGATTTTTCAAAGCTTCAAAATTGGAATCAGCAACACCTCTCGACCTGCTCAACCTGGTGTATCTTCTTTCAGCCAACTTTTGAAAACTTCTGCAGTCAGAACATGAAAGGGCACTGTAGAATGTGAAAATTCATGTGTAGAAATCAGCAGTGTATCTTTCGGCAACGGACTTTCATGAACTCCTTTTTTTATTTTTTCAATATTTGATTTTTTTTTGAATTTTTGGGACCTTGCGGTCGTATATTGGGTGCAGATGCTGCTAAATCTACCCCACGGTGGGCACCAAAAACTGTTGGCAAGAAAATTTTTCAGGTGGAAAAACTTGTGGATTTCTTGCCAACGCTCTGGGAATCTAAGTCCCTCTACTTAACCGGTGCAGCTGTCGTATGTGCATGCACATGAGAAAGTGTGGATTTCTGTGGTGGTCTTTCGACCGGGGATCCAACAGGGGCACTCCACTGACCCTGCGGCAAAGCTAGCAATCTCTTGCTAGGGAAGTCTTCGTCTGTAGAGCGGGAAAGGGGAGTGAGAAAAGAGGTAGGAGAACTAATGTTGCAGGTAGAAAATCAGATTCCTACACACACACTAGTTAGAAACTTCAACACATGCATTTATGAGAAGAAACAACTCTGTAAATAGCAACAAGACCAAATAGAATTTGACCGATCACCAAGTATCAAGAAACCCCTTAGTCAAAGAAAGCTAGAAACTCCTTCTTCTTGTATTGATTGCTCAAATCAAAGTTGTACATAATAGTGGGAATGGAAGAAATTTGAGAGGGGAAGAGAGTAGAAGAAAATGGCTATCTCCTTTGCTTTCTCTAGGTACAATGCACTCTTGAGTCTACAAGATCAATTACCAACCCTTTGAAATGGGAATGGCTTTACAATTTATAGAATAGAATATGACTCTTCATCTTCCTCATGACCTTTCGAATACCTTAATATGACTTAAGACTGTTCATATTCCACTTTAAATATTTAAGTCCCTTTTATAATAGCAAGGCGACTTAATTTACATTATGTTTCTAAAGTCACTTTTAAGTGACTTAAAGGTATATCAAAAAGTGCAAACCCCAACGAAGAATTAGAAAATTTGAAAGTGAGAGAAAGTTGGGGGGAAGAGGAGAGAGAAAGAGAGAGAGAAGAAGAAGAGGATATGTCTCCCGATGAAGTCTGTTGATCCTCGTTGATGGAAAGCTCCAAATGCAACGAAGTTCTGAATGTCCCATTGTGCCAAAACTGCCCTTTGAGTGTGACTTACTATTTTTAGTAAATGGTCATTTCCACTATTTTCTGCTCCGGATAATCATTCTAGCCTTTTGGAGATCTTCAGTGCACACTGCTCTTTCCATAGCCACTTTTGATGAAGACTTGCCAAAAATAGCAAGCATGTATAGGAAAACTTACTATTTTTAGAAAGTGTGTTTCCAGTGCTCGATTTGTGATGGAACATACTTTTTTGGACTCTTCTTTTCATTACGATCACACCCTCTGAATTTCACATAGTTTTGCCCACTAGAATGCCTGGAAATAAATTTTGAAATTTTGACCTGGCAGTGGCTTCGGGTAAAGTTGTCATGGCGGCCATTAATGGAGCTTGAAATTTTAGGTCTGGTTTTTGTCTCCATTTGTGAAGAAAATTATATTTTTGATGTGGGTTTTTCTTCTGGTGCTTCACGTGCAATCTTACTTAGATCCGGCAACCGGTTTGACGGGAAATCCCACTTCTTTCTTCGTTGAGCCGGAAAGGAGATTTCTTCATTGTGGATGCTCTATCACACATGGGGGGACCTTTGAAGGTGTCTTCTTGATGGCCTTGGGTAGAGGAATGAGTATAAAAACATATCTTGTTGTTTCATGCATCTGTTTGGGGATTTCTTCAACTTCTCATTTCATGGCTATGGAGTTTCTCATGTTTTCTCCTTCTGTGCTATGTGCTTCTCCTTTTGTGTTTGATGAGGATTCCTTATGAGACCTGCACATTACTATGGGGAATGTGTTTCAGTTCTTGGGTTGAGCAGGTCTGAGCATTTTCAATGGTGGAGTGATGGAAGAATGTTGCAGAGGAAGTATGGAGGAATGAAGTGCACATATAACTGTTAGAAGTTAGAAGCGAGGAAAAAGTGGCACTTGGAAAAATTTCAAAAAGATATGCACAGGTAGGGCTGGGTGCATTTTTCAATGCTTGATTTCCCTGACCTCAGGGACATGAGGGACATCAATTTCCATAATGAGTCAAGATGGTGACACGTGGCACTAGATCCAACGGCAGGGAATGAAGGAGGAAAAATGATTTAAAGCACTGGGAGCTGAAACTCGGTCACATGGGTGTCCAAATGACTCCTCATAGGGGCTGGGCACATTTTTCCATGTATTATGTCCCCCACCTCAGGTACATAAGGGACATCAGTTTCCACGGTGGTCCTGGAGGTGACACGTGGCGCCCGATCCAACGACAGGGAATGGATGCTCCAAAAATGCACCTGGGGGCTGAACTGCGGTCACGTGGGTGTCCAGAAGACTCCCCATAGGGGATGGGAACATTTTTCAAGGTATTATGTCCCCCACCTCAGGTGCATAAGGGACATCAAATTCCACGGTGGTCCTGGAGCTGACACGTGGCACCCGATCCGACGGCAGGGAATGCATGCTCCAAATAAGCACCCGGGGGCTGAACTGTCAAGTCTGGAGGTCATATGAGGGTCCCAGAGGTCACATGAGGGCTGGGAAAATTTTCCAAGGGCTGATGTACCTGACCTCAGGGACATTAGGGGCATGAAATCCCACCAAGCTCCTGGTGCTGACACGTGTCCTCTCGAAAAAATGACTAAGTCCTGAACTGCCTTTGAGAGGGTAACTTGGAATGAAGATAACTTGAGCTCCCGGTAGGAATTTCTTGGTGAAATTTTATATGATCCTGAACTGGAAATGGAATTTTTAATCCAATTATGTGGTCTCATGTCTTAATTCGACCATATGATCCCTGAAAAATCAGGATTTTTGATCTGGACTCCACTTGTGCCTGAGAAAAACTACCTTCCAATCATATGCACCAAGGTGTTGTGAAAAATATTATTTCACCATCATGTAGGTCTTGGAATCCTCTTTCTAAATATGTTTTTTTTTACTTCCAACTCCATCCGGAGCTCCCGGAATCTTCTTCTGAATCCCAGCAGTTGTTTTAGGCCTGTGTACCACCTAGGCTTGAGAACCTTGTTTTTCTCTCAAACTGCTCCAAGTATTTCAAAACTTCCCAAAGCCTTCCAAAATAATTTCCATGATGTTATAATGTATTCAATTCATGTCCATGTTTAATTTTTCCCTTATGTTCCACTCCAGGGGGTTGAATCCAGTCCTGGGAAGGCCAGATAGCCCTTCCCAATACTGCCAGAAGATAACATCTTTTCAAAACTCCCTAAAATCACCTAGGGGGAATGAATAGAATTTCCTAAATCACCTAGGGACCAATTTTACATCAAATAGAGGGTGAACAGACTAACGGATTTGGCTTGGGGTTCCTGGGAATGATAAAACATGAAAATTTCGACATCTGGGTATAGTTGTCGTGCTCAGAAATTGTCAATTTCCCTGTTGCACATTTAGAGGAGGATTATTTTGGTTTTATAGGATAATCACGGTAGGTGTGAAGATATGGTCAAAGTTTGATGGTGTATATTCAAAAAATGAGGTTAAAATGTTGTGGTCAAAATGGGTGAATAGTAGATATATGGTTTAATTGTGAAGATTAGTGTGAGGGTTATTTACTAGTTTCGATAAGACACTAAGACAAATACAACCATGTAAGCACAACCCTAACTAGTTAAGTGGGATTGCAACTGAACTATATCTCACTTTTAATACCAAACACCAATGGTGGTGCCACAATTGGCTCTCCTCCTATGTACCAATGTGTGATCGGTTAGCGATTGATCTTGGGAAGTGTGGCCTCCTTGCACTATAGTTCGATATGCAACCAAAAGGGCCACCTAGTCTAGGTTGACGAGCTCTCTAGAGGAATCCCCGATATACCTTGCGGTATGTGAGGCCCAAGTCCATGTTGTAAGGATGTTTTCTAAGGCCTGGGTTTTGGGATGTGGAAGCCCCTCATTTCACGCCACTCTTAAAATAAGCAAGTGCTTAGCCAATAATGATAGTTTTCCTTGAATTTATATACCCTTCTAGAACACGGGGTGTGTCTATGTGTATGGAGGTGAATCCCATACTTACGAGACCCCTAGGACTACGGTAAGTGTGTAGATGTCACTTCCATGTCACGTTACCCCATAAAAAGGAAATGGGGAGGGAAGAATAGCTGCTTTTGATCCTCAAGATTGTATTTGGATGTGAGAGGAGAGCATACACGTCATAGTATTCAAGTTTAAAACAAGTAACAACATGAATTATAAAAAAAATACAAGGAATACACACAAAATAATGAAAATTAAAATTTATAAGATGGGGGCCTTCGACAAGTTAACTTGTAAGACAAAGGATTAGTAGTTTGTTTCAAACCTTGATGTTCTTGGACCATTCAAGATGCAAGAAAAGGTTAGTAGTCTTGATTTAATCAATATCTTACAACCAAAAATGTTAGCTAAATATTAAAACTGACAGATTTTCCCCTTGTTCCTATGATTTTCCTACAAAACCAAAATGTAGGAAGCTACACAAAAAATGATTCAATTTCCACATATGCGCTACTATAGGCACAAATGTGCTAAAATAGGTAACAAATGTGTTAAAACCTGCACAGCAAAAATAGAGATTACAAATACAGTGCTAGTATAATAAATGTGTTGTTAGCATGGAAAATACGTTGTTAACAGGGAAAATGCGTTGTTAACAAAACAGTGTCCCAAAAAATTTTAATTTTAAGGTTAAATCTCAACAAAATTTCTTAAAATTTGCACAGTTTGTTTTTAATGAGTAATGTTATTAAAAACAACTAAAATTTCGGTGGTAAGCCCCACAGTGGGTGCCAAAATGTAAGCAAAAAAGTTTGTGTTAGTGTGTAACTTAATAAAGTAAGGAAATAAACTAATTTAATTCCTATGCTAACACTATTATCTACCTACCTCAGATTGAGTAGATAAAAAAAGGGAGAATATCAATATAATTGTACTTACCTACAAGTGAAATCCTCATTCTTAGATGGTTTTGATTTGCTCCTTGGATGAAATTCTTGATGCTTCAAATTTGTGGACTGATTTTGGTAGCACTTCCCCTTGATGAAATGATGTTTTTTTCTTGATTGGATGCCATGGAGATTTATAGCTTTCTTACAAATTTTGGCAACATAAGTTTGCAATTGTTCTAAGGTGGTGTAAGCATGGAGGGTGGCACCACTATTTATAGCTAAATGGAGGGTTGAGATTAATCCATGTAGGATTAGATCAATGGTCTAAAATGCATGATGATGGAGAATTTTCTAGAATTAGAGGATTGTATAGTTTATTAGAATTATCCATTGAATTAAAAATTCAATGGAAGGAGGGATTTTTATTTGAATATTTGAAAATAAGAGGGAAAAATGGAGAGGCTTCTAGAAATAAAAAACCTCTAGATTTAGAGTTTCATTTAGCTTGTAGTTAGGTGATTAGATGGAAAAGCTACATATAGAGTAGGCACAGAGCAAGTGGTAGGTGGGTAAGTATTTTTAAATTTCTAGAAAATAGTTAATGAGGATTGGTTAATATGGTAAATAAAATATTAATGATGTATTAATATTTCTAAGGATATAATGGGATTATGGGAGACATGAAAGGAAATAATTAAAGTATGATTACATATAATAACTAATTGATTTTATAATTAATTATTATATGGTTAATGATGAGAATTGATTATTATTGTATGATAAGCATATTATTTGCTAAATGACCATGTTGACATTTTACATGTCTACAATGTGAAAAATAGCCATGATAGATATGTGGTGAATGAAGAGGTGGTAAAATTTCATTGAGCGTCATCTCAAATCTAGCCAAGCTATCACATATACAAATAGTTTCTAAGCACGTGGAATCGATGGGGATGTGTTTCCAAAAGGTTTTATTGATGAATAATGTGCATGTAAAAGGATGCAGTAGAGCCGTAACCTGTGGAGGAGAAGATGAAATAGCATCGACACTATTTACAAAACCCTGTCAAGATATAATACCATGGGTAGCATTAGTAGAAGGTGGGGTATTAAACCTATATTTACTTGGACCGTTGGCCACAAAGGTTTCTTCAAAATAAGAATTGTCTATGCCAATAGGATTAAAATCAAGTTGCATCAATGATTCATCCATAAGTTTGATAGCATCAACTTCATCATTAGATTCATCGGTGTAAACATCATCATGTTGTATACACTATCAAGGATTTTGGTAGGTGGAACTATAGGTGGAGTAGTAGAGGGTAACGTGACTAGTGTTAGAAGGAACACTAGTAGGAACTGATATTGTAGGTGAAATAATAGCAGTGGTGTATGTAGAAATGGTAGGAGCACTGACAGTGATAGAAAGAGATTGTGAGGCACTAGACTGACCCAATGTCATATGTATCAAGACTATTATATGGGCTACGTTGCAAAGGTGGTATGAGAATAGCATTAACAGGGTCTATGTCACAGTATTTAAACTAGGATGGTTTAGGATCTACGGTTGATAGTATGTTCATAGCCATCATGTAAAAAACTTGACATATTTGGTTGAATAGTAGATGGAATTATTTGAATTGTGTGAATCCAAGGCCTACCTAACAAGATATTGAACTGAAAGGAGACATCGATGACATAAAACTAGGTGAGAATAGTCTTACGGCCAACCCGAATATGTAATGAGATAGTCCCTAAGCATGTGCAAGTGGTATAATCATAACCGCGGATGAGAGATGAATTTTTAAAAATGATATTATCATTGATACCCAGTTGCTTTAAGAGAGAATGGGCACAAATATTAACATTTGATCCATTATCAATGAGGACATGTTTCTATGTAGAGTAGTACTAACAATGGTAGTAATGAACAAAGGAGAACATGGATTGTCTTTAGCAATATAGGGTAACATAGCCTCATCAGTGATTAGATGTGGCATGGTGGTAGCCATTACGAGAGGAAATAAGTAAAAAAATGTGCATATTAGAGCCATTTTTAGCTTCATGGAATGATCCTCTATTTCATAGCTTGATGTACCAAAGGGCATGTTGATTGCGCATTACAACAATATGGCACATGACACAACAAGTCATGATGAAATTTGATTTTAGTGGGCATCATTTGGTATCAGAGATTGAACTTCTAATGATGTAAAAATCCTTAATATCAATTCTTGATTATGAGCTTCAACAATGAAATGAGTGGAGGAATATATGTGAGTGAAGGTTGACAGGTTGAAAGAGGAAGAGCACGAGAAGATGAGTAAGTACATTGAAAAGATGAGATAAGCCCTAGAAGTGAAGACACAAGCAATGAGGATGTAGGTTACGAACATCCATGAGGTGAGTGGTAGTGGTAAGAATGCAAGAAGAAAATAAATTTCTTGCAGAAGGTAGGAGAAGAATATTGAGTGCCAGAAGAAGATAATAAGGCGATAGATGGATAGAGAAGGAAGCCTTGAAATGAGAGAGTTCATTCAAGTTAATCAACCAGAGGAAGAGAGAGAAATAAGAGAATGATAGGAACTAGAAAAGAGGAAAGTTATGAAGAATAGTAAAGACAAAGAAAGATTTTTGGTTTTAAATAGGAGATGCAAAGAGGACCTAAGTAAATACATCAAATAAGAGTGATGACAGCTCATGGAAAGAGTAGAGAGAGAAGAGAAAATAACTCAACTGAATAGAAGATGCTTGCGGGACTGTGTCGGATAGGTGACTAGAGAAACCAAAAGTAGGAACGAGCATTAAGAAGCCCTGAAAAGGATGGATCTGGAGTATCTGGCCAGACTGGAGTGCCTAGAGAGAGACTAGAGCACATGTGAGCACTCTAGTCTGTAAAATGGGCACCATGGTTTGTACAAAAGCTCTAAAACTGATCTCATAGATTTGGTAGATGGTCTGAAACCATCGTTGTTTGTCACATTAACTTTGTTGCACTGCTCCGGATGTTGTTGATATTCCAAGATGATGAAAATACCTGGAAAAGACCAAGAAGTATTAAAACTCTAAAAAAAAGAATACAAATGAATGGGTCAGACTGACCTCAGTTTCCACAACAGTGGGCTTACTAACTGATCATTGCACTAAATTTCAGACCCAAATGTAGTTTTGGTGAATGTGTACATAATGTGCCCTAGGTGCTCTTTTATCAATCGCACTTTGTGAAGTAGTGAACAATAACTAGATGTATAAAATATAATAGAATGTGTGCATGGAATAGAATAGAATCCTCCCCCTATGTTGTGTGTGATGCAAATGACCTAGCTTTGTGCCTTGTGATGGAGCTATGTGGATGCAAGTGATCTCCAATGCAATAGATGGATGTAACTCTAGATGGATGATAGTAGTGACTAGTGCTTGGTCCATCATTATGGTCTCATAACTTTAGATTTATAGGGTTCTCTTGATCTAATTTTATAATTAAGCCCAAAATGGTTGACCACCAAAAAGATAAATACCTCAAATAGCTAGAAAGAGCTCAAAAAGTGGCAGGAAAGTTCAAGAAGGATCGAGGTGCCCATGGTGGGACTAGGGCACCCATGGGTGCCCCAGTCAGGGATAAAATGACGAAAGATGATGAAAAACAACTAGGCATGTGTGTCGTGGAGGTCGGGAATGACGATATAAATAAAATAAAATGGCCAAGAGACTGGGATTAATTAGTACTTTCTTCACTCAAAAACCCTCTAAATAGTAGCATGAGACCAGGACTAAATAATGTCTAAAGTGCATGATTTTGTGTCTACACTACCTTATGGGTGGACTATTTTTACTAAAGGCTAGCTATCTACATAGAGCAAGGGATTGTATTTGGGCATCACTCTGCATCACACACTGAATATGAAAGGGAAGTATATTCTATTCCATCCACCATTTTACATTTTATCTAGCTATTCCCTTATCTTTGTGTCATTAGCACTAGGGCATCCTAGGCATATTATTGCACACATAATAACATAGAACTATATTGGGTCTAAGATGTAGTGCAGTGTTTAGTCGTAAGACCACCACTGTGGCTGTTAAGGATAGTCTGACCCCTTATATGCATCTTTCTTTTTTAGGGTTTGATGTTTTTGTGGGGTTTTATAGGTGATCCTTCATTGCAAGTTTACAGTGTCATCAGCAAAGCAAGTGTGACATTAATGCAAAAAAGGAGAATTACTGTGAATACCTAGCAACCCTTTCAAGACCAAGTTTTGATTTATTCCATAGACCAGGGCACCCCGAATTAAAACCAGGGTGCCCCAGGTGCCCTAATCCTTCCCCAGGTGCCTGAGTCTAGCCAAATCCACCTCTGCTATAGCTTTATAAGGTGTGTTGCGACACTTTATTCCGCATGTTCATCTTTTCAAACCAGTTCCAGAACACTATGAGGTAAGTGCATATCAAGCCAATACCTTTCCCCTTTTATTTAATTTCAATTAAAATATCAAATAAATTACTTAGCACTTATATTTCAGTTATTACATTGTTGTACACTTAGATTAATTCTAAAATTCAGATTTTAGTTAATCACTAGATATAAGATGCCAGAAGCAAATAATCTAATAAATGTAAAACCCTGGGTGCAATAGAGAAGAGAAACTAGTTGATTTGCACATAATTTTGAAGCCAATATAGATTGGAGAACTGATGAAAATAAAGGGGAAGACTGTCACAACTGGGCACCATAAATTATTGAGCTGTCAAATATTTCTAGACTAGGTAAGGGGCTCCTAAGTGTTGGAGTCTGCTATTGGGCACCCATGACTGTGAAAATGGCAAGAACCTGAATTTTCTAGTGTCACAAGGTTTTCACTGATAGTCATTTTTTTGTCACCTATATGTCGCTAAATGGTCACAATAATTTTCCTATAACCTACAAAGAGATGATGACCTAGAAAACCCTGAAACTACATGAAATCCCAAAAAAAATAAATATGCAATATGAGGAGTCAGACTGACCCCGACGGTCACCTAACTGAGTGAACTTACAACTGAGTGTTGCACTACATCTCAGACTCACCCATATAGTTCTTGTGTTTGTGTGATAGAATTGTGCCCTAAGAATCCCTTGTGCCAAGCTGCATGTGATAGCGGGTGATAGCTAGATGTAATAATTTAAATAGATGTGTGGATGGAAAAATGAAATTCCCCTTCCTATGAAGTGTATGCAGAAAATGCAGTCCCTTTTCCCTTGAATGAAAGCTAGGACGGATTCCTTTAATGCTCTTAGAATGCCTTTGGATGCAACCTTAGGTGATTATAATTGATTTTTAGAGCTTAGTCCTTTATTTTGGTCACATATATTTTTATTTATATGATTCCCTTGATTGATTTTTGTAATTGACAATTGGAAGGCTGGCCCATAAGAAAATAAAATGCCCAAAAAGAGTGAGTAAGATAGAAAGAGGGGACAAGGGTGCCTGGGCCACTGGTGTCCTAGTTGGGTGTTGGTGTCCAGAGTCATAAAAGATAAAGCAATAAAGTTTAGAGTAGGAGAAAAAAAGATAGAAAAGAGGCCCAAGACAATAGTCAATTACTAGTTTTATTGCTTAGGAATCATATGAATGCAAGTATGCTTTTAGGACCTATAAATGTACCCAAGTGCATGATTTTGTGCCTACATTTTCCCCCAATTTATGTTGTTGAGTGAATACGTGATAACATAAAGTAGATAAGAGATGTGTACCCAATAACTATGTAGAATGTGACAGTGATGATGTGTTGAGGAGATAAGTGAAACCGTGAAGTGATAAAAATGGAGCGTGAAAGCTAAGAAAGATGAAATAACCATAGCGGTGAAGCGTATGGTGTTATACCATGTTGTACTTGTTGTGTTTGATGTTGGGCTGATTTTTGTTGCGTATTAAGGATGGACCTACAAAAGAAGAGCGAAAGAGTAGTCAAATTCATGTATTATGAAAACTCTTATAAAATCATGTAAAAAGTAGTAAAAGGAAAGTGTGCACCTAATATGTGAAGAGTGAAAAGGATAGAAAATGTCCTAAATTGTTGTAGGAGAGTGATTTTTTTTTGGGTGATCTAACACTAAGAGTGAGTTTTTTATGCCCGACCCCATGTCGAAGAATGGGTTTTTTGGGTGATCTCACAACGAGCAGCGGAAGAGTGTTAGGAAGATTGGTCTCATGTTACTCTCCTTCCATGACTACTTCCCGAATAAGCACCACTATAGATGGTATGTCCCATGTTTAGTTCTGTATAGAAAATGGAGAAAGAATGCATTCTTATTGTTGGAGGACTATGCTTGTACTGTGAAAAATGCTCTAGAAATTGTTATAGACTGTGTTGATATGAGAAAGTAATTATAACTTCCCCCTAGTCATAGGCACCTAGGAAAGTTCAGGAGCATCCAGGCGCTGGTGTATGTATTTTTTCGTTGGTATCTATGTTAAACTAAGGACCCAAGTTAGAATCTAGTCCGTTCTGTGACTATAACTCTATTTTGTTCATATGTTAAATTGTATTGTGCTACTGTGTGGGGTGACTGATTCGCCCACTAAATTCCCCCTCATTTGGGGTGTATATGACATCGCTAGGATAATGTGGCCCAAAAAATAGCACTTGATGTTGATCTTAAATTGATACCCTATAGGGGAGGGAATATGCATGGTAGAAACAAAAGCACATGCAAACAAAGTGGATAGATATATGTGTTAGTAGAAAAAGAAAAAAACATGTCATAGAAAAGCATTGTAATAAGAAAATGTGCAGACAAAAGAGAGACCAAAAAAATTGAGTTTCATACATGGGACATCACTCACAATGTCACAAGACAATCAGGGATGAAGTGTTCAAAATCATATAGCATGCATACAAGACAAAAGGAATATCTCACAAACAAGAGCATACAATGGAAAACAAGATGTAACAGACAACCATGGTGTAAATAGTCCTACAAGGAAAATGTTGCACATGAATCACCCATTAGCATGTTAGAAAGATAAGAAGTATGCCAAAGCGTGTATGTACTAGTAGAAAGTAGTTTGCTAAGAAGTATAAGTAGTAATTAATGAAATAAGAGAACCTATGATGTGTATAAATGTAGATTCCCCCATGAGCCTAGGTGAGACTGGTAAGAGGTACGGTGCCAAGCATAATTGTTATGTGTAAAGATTTGTAGAAAGTTTGCATTCACAACTAGAGAACAAGTGAATGCACATGTGTATATGATAAATATATTGGCATCATAAGTATCCATCTAGCAATGGAAACAAATTGTACATGTAAGTATAAACAAGCAAGAATAAATGCAACCAAGATATGCAATATGTTGTGAGTGTGAATGGAATAGAATATGAAGTGAATTTTATAGGGGCAGGGGCCCCCAACAGATGTGGATGAGTATGAGATGAGGTTCATTTATAAAAAAACCCTCGACAGTTAAGAATGAACCATAAAAGAAGAGTGTGTCATTGGGAAATGTTTTGAAAATGTGTGCGCTAGAAAGATAGATCAATGAAGTATAGAGCATGAAAAGTGTGAGTGATGTGAGGTACATTTTAGATTTAAACCCTCATCGGTCAAGTTTGAACCATGGAACTAGAGTGTGTCATTGGGTAATGACAATACAAAGTGTATCAGGTTGTGTAATGATGCTTAGAAAGATGAAGTATGAAGCACTGAGCGTAATAATAGGAATGATAGACACTTGACAATGAGAGGTTGGGTCTTGAGTGCCAAGACTTGTTGCATGTGAGAAATAATATGTAGAGTGAAGTGGTTGGTGGGAGTAGGAACATATGCGTGAATAATAGAAGTAGGAGGAAGGTTGGAATTAGGGGGTTGAGTAGAAATATGCATAGAAGTGGTAGCGGATGTAGGAACACTTAAGCTCAACAAGATTGGAGGCCTCCTCACGAGAAGTGAATAAGAGTAGATCTAGATCTGGAGATGTTCAGAAAGATGAGAATTGAGCTCCTGAAGGTGTTCTTCAGTAAAGGTTTCATAAGATTGAGTCATGATAAAAATATTACAAAAATGTCTAGAAGAAAGTTTAGGTCTGAATGGATGGGTTCACCAAATGATCTATCAATTATACACTTTTGTAAAACCCTAATTACATAGTAAAAGATGTAAATTATGATAGATAGCTGCTAGATACCAGATGAAACAAGAAAATAAGCTAATAAATGTAAAACCCTAGGTGCAAGAGAGAGTGGAAATGACTTAGGTTATTTACGCCTGATGCTGGAATTGATCTGGATTGGAGAAGTGATGAATAGGAAGGGGCAGACTGTTGGAACTAGGCACAGTAAATTATGGAGCTGTCAGATTTTCCTAGGCTGGGGCACTTGGACTGGGTTAGGGGCACCTGGGTGCTGGAGTATGCTACTGGGTGTCTGTGATTTTGAAAATGGCTCGAACCTAAATTTTTTGGTGTTGCAAGGTTGTCGGTTGATAGTCGTTGTTGGTCACCTGTATATTGTTGGATGATCACATAATTTTCCTGTAACCTACAAAGAGATGATGAACTGCAAAACCCTCAAACTACATCAAATCCCTGAAAAAGAAAGATGCAATATGAGGATTTAGATTGACCCTGGTGGATCACCCAACTGAGTGAACTTACGACCAAGCATTGCACTACATCTCAGATTCTATGTATTTTTTTTGGGTGTGAGATAGAATTGTGCCCTAGGAATCCCTTGTGCAAGTGCACATGATAGCGGGTGATAGCTACATGTACCAATGTAAATAGATGTGTGGATAGAAAAATGAACTTCCCCTGTACACACTAAATCACGCACTTTGGGTATATTACTAGGTCTTAATCACATACTACTATTCATATGCTTCTTAAGGGAGAAAATTACTAATTGATCATTATACTTGGCCTCTTATTTTCCTTCCTATTCTCCCTCTTGGCCTTACAAACCTCACTACCCATTTTAACCCTTCATACTTCACCTTTTTTGGATCTAGACCCCAGGGCTCAACTAGGACACCAACGGCTAGGCGCCCTTGTCCCTTTTGGGTGCCCTAGACATCTTTCTACTTTTATGACTCCTTTTTAGGTCCTTTCTAGCAATTGGGCATCCCTATCTCTTAGGGTTCAGCCTTTTAGTGATCAATTATGAAATTTGAATAAGAGAAGCATGTAAATATAAAGTTATGTGATCATAATAAAGTACCAAGCTCTAAGCATCTATATTATCAACGAAGGTTGCATCTCACAAGCACTCAAGAGCATATTTGCAATCATCTAGCACCATTATAAGGGATAAGGGCTATTTTTCTACATCGCATGCATAGGAGGGAAGTTCATTTTATTCCATGCACACATCTATTACATCTTTTTACATCTAGCTACTTTGCTCGCTATCAAGTGTGTGACACATACAAGAGCCACCTAGGGAATGATTCCACACACCCACACATAGAAATACATTGGGTTTGAGATGTAGTGCAACACTCAGTCGTAAGATCACTTGTTTGAAAATTGAGGACAGTTTGAACCCTCATTTTGCATCTTTCTTTTTTAGGATTTGATGTTCTTTTGAGGGTTTTGCAAGTGATCTCCTTATTGTAGGTTATCAACGACATCTATAATCATAGTTTGACCATCTAGCAACAAAAAAAGAGGGTTTTAGATCAACCACCCTACAAAATTCATCTCCGGAGCTCCTGTGCAGACCCTAGCACCTAGGAAGGGATCCTAGTGCCCCAGTACCAGTCTAGGTGCCCTAGTCCCTGATCCTCCTATACTCCTGCACTTTTCTGGGTTCGGTTTCGAGGTCTTGTACTGTCATTTTTCCATTATTCTACCTTTTCACACTGCTAGGATTATTGTGAAATCATCTAACTAACCTAACTCTTTATTGCACTTAGGGTTTTACTTCCTTTTCTTATTTCTTGAGTCATCGTTATACTTTATTGTAATATTTATTTTTTGTAGCATACATAAGAATTTAACAAAGTAATCTACACCCACAATAGTTTTATTTTTGTTAAATCATTTGGTGAACCCATTATTTTGAACCCAACCCTTATCATGACTAAATATTATGGTCCTTTCGATGACACCCATCTTCATAATCTTTAAGAGCATATCACTGAGCATCCACAAGATCTAGATCTACTTTTATACGTTGATCTTCCTCAAACTACTACCGTTGATTCCTCCATTCCTATTGTTACCCAACCTCCTCCTTTTACTGTTCAACCTTCTTCCATCATGACCACCTCCATTCCTGCTCCTGCAAACCATTTCAATCTGCCTCTCACTTTCACATACATGACAAGGTTACCTCTTCTGTAACTCAAGATCTAGCCTCTCTTTATCAATATCTTCAAGTTAAAATCCATCAACTCCAACAAGCTACATCTCATTCCTCTCCATCTCTTGATTCCACTTTGCTTCTTCATACCCCTTTTGCACCTGTCATTTTCACATATGCACTTCCTCAAAACGGTGTAGTTCCTAAGCTCCCAACTTTCAATGGTCATGGTGATTCTCAAGAGCATCTTCGTGCATCTCATGTGGCATGTCTAGACTATTTACTCTATTAGCAAATATTTTTCCTCACAGTATCCATGACTATGTTATGTGTTGGTTTTATGATCTACCTATTCATTCGGTAACATATTTCACGCATTTAGTTGATGCTTTCCTTTCTCACTTCTCCATCAACATTGGTTCAAAGATATCATATGCACAACTAGCACAAGTAAAACAACGATCTAATGAACACCTAGCGGACTATGTCCTTCACTATAAGAACAATCTAACTAGGATGACTAATGTGCTAGCTAACTTGGAATCACAAGATCTATTTGTATAGATTATCTTACCACCACTACAAGAAAGTTTCATCTTTGAAAATTCTCCTTCGTTTGATCACCTTTTTCACACTCTTAAGCTTCGTGAAAGCAAGCTTCTCACTATGGGTAAACTCAAGTATCAATATCATGCTACCTCATCTTCTAAAATTTTCTAAGAAAAGCTCATTTTAAACCATCTACTAAGGTAAATGATGTAAAGGTCAATGTTAACATTATATCTCCTTCTGAAAAGCTTCAATTGCAATCTTGACGGTGTATGTTTACAAAATTAACATGTGTTCCACATATCTTATTACCAAAACTTATTGAAAACAACCTAATTATGCTTCATGTTAGTATAGGTTATTATTTATCCTTTTATTTATTGTTAGGAATTAATAGAATCTAACGCAGAATAATTCCTCAGAATCGTAATAATAAGAAGTATGAATAGAATTACAGAAATGAAAAATTACACAACACGAAGATAATATTTAACGTGGTTCACCCAATGTGGGCTACATCCACCAAGAACACTTGCTCAGATTTTATTACAAGCCAACAGTATTCACAATTACAATAATCAGATCTTGTTTGGAGCTGCGCTCAACAAACCCTCTCGAATTCACACTTAAATTCATACACACTATTCACCTTCACAAAACACTCATCTAAATCCTATTGTATGTCCATCTATTTATAAGTACATCAATAGGTAGCCGAAGAAACGGTTTTACAAAACAATGGGTACCGAAAAAACCATGGGCCCAAAAACCACCCATAACAGTTACTCATTACCCATGGGTTAATAAACCACCCATGAAAATTTGTTTCGGGGGCTTCACCCCCCCGAACCCCCTTGACCCACTCACCGATGAACGAGACTGCCGTAAAAGTACCCGAGTGTAACACATGGAAGGTTTACCAAACTCTAACATGAAAACAGGCTCCACAAACATAACAATCTCCCACTTGGAGACTGATTTCCACTAAGCAAGGTTCTCAACCCTTCACTTTCATCCGTGAAGGCCAACTAAAGTTGAACATAGCTTCAGTTTATCCCTTGTGACCACCTTGGTCATCATATCTGCAGGATTCTGACTGATATGAATCTTCTCCAACTTCAACTTATCTTCCTCCAAAGCTGTCCCGATGAAGTGATATCTCAACTGTATATGCTTCATCCTGGAATGGAAAGCAGAGTTCTTAGCTAAGTGAATAGCACTCTGACTATCACTATATAGCTTTCCAACTTCTTGATTATGCCCCAACTCATCAAGCAATTGTTGTAGCCAAATCATCTCCTTGTTAGCTTCTGTAGTAGTAACATACTCAACCTCAGTGGTTGACAAAGCTACAACCTTCTGTAACCGTGAAATTCAGCTCACTGTTGTATCACCTATAGTAAATACATAACATGTTGTGCTCCTCATACTGTCTAAATCTCCAACCATGTCTGAATCTACATAACCACGTAAAGTGGTGTCTGATCCACTATAGCAAAAAAATTGTCCCCATGGTCCCTCTCAAATACCGAAGGATCCACTTTATTGCTTGTCAATGATCTTTACCTGGATCACTCATAAATCTACTCATAGCTCCCACTGCATGGGAAATATCAGGCCTAGTGCACACCATAGCATACATCAAACTACCAACCGCTGATGAGTAAGGTACCTTGGACATCTGGTTTCTTTCCTACTTTGTCTTGGGTCATTGCTCCTTTGATAACTTAAAATGGCCTGCCGAAGGAGTCCCGGCCGGTTTAGCATCCTGCATGTTAAACCTATCCAATACCTTCTTAATGTACTCTTCCTGAGATAAATTCAACTTTTGTTCCTTCCTATCCTGAGTTATCCTCATACCAAGGATTTGTCTGGCTGCCCCCAAATCCTTCATATCAAAGGATTCACTTAGTTGTTTCTTGAGTACTTTTATTTCCTACATTTTTTTACCTGCAACCAACATGTCATCGACATACAAACACTGGATAATATAACTTCCATCCTCAAATTTATTTGTATACACGCAATGGTCAGAATGACATCTAATATAACCTTGCTCCATCATGAAGCTATCAAACTTCTTATACCATTGACGTGGAGCTTGTTTCAAGCCATACAAGCTCTTCTTTAGTTTACACACCATCTCCTCTTTACCTTTGACTTCATATCCTTCTGGTTGTTGCATATATAGCTCCTCCTCCAAGTCACCATGGAGAAATGCAGTATTTACATCTAACTGTTCTAAGTGCAAGTCTTCTGCTACCACTATTCCAAGAACAGTTCTGATAGAAGTCATTTTTACTACAGGAGAAAAAATCTCATCAAAATCTATACCTTGTTTCTGTGCAAACCCCTTGACCACCAACCGGGCCTTATATCTTTTCTTTCCTCGTTCTTCATATTTAACTCTATACACCCACTTGTTCTGCAATGCTCTTTTGCCTTCTGGTAGCTTCACCAAATCCCAAGTCTGGTTCTCCATGAGAGACTTATGCTCCTCATCCATGGCTTGCTCCCACTTTTTACTGGCATCTACCTGCATTGCTTCATCAAAGCTCTCTAGCTCTCCACTATCAGTGAGTAATAAATAATAAAGAGAAGGAGAAAAATGTTCAGGTTCTTTTCTTACCCTAGAAGACCTCCTCACTGTAGGAGTTTGGGGTTCCTGTTGAGTAGGTTCCTGAACTGATTCATGGGTCACTGTCCCATCCGGAAGATCCTCTACCACTGCATATTCTTTCTTGGATTCTTCCCTGTTTTCCTGCAACTGTTGCTTATACATGACTTTCTCATTAAAGACCACATCCCTAGAACGAATGATTTTCTTGTCCTTAATACTCCAACATTTAAATCCAAAGTCATCACCACCATAACCAATAAAAGTGCATTTTTCTGATTTAGCCTCTAGCTTGGTCCTATCATCCTTGTCAATATGAAAAAACACCTCACATCCAAAGACTCTTAGAAATGAGTAATTAACTTTCTTACCATACCAAGCTTCCTCAGGTATGCCTCCATCCAAGGCACTTGAGGGTCCTCTGTTTATCAAGTACACAGATGTGCTCACCACTTCTACCCAAAAAGAAAGAGGCAGTCTTGCATGTAACCTCATACTCCTAGCACGTTCCATTATTGTTTTGTTCATCCTTTCTGACACCCCATTCTGTGCTGTGGAGTTCCTGGAACCATCTTTTGCCTGTGGATTCCATTCTTATAAGAATAATCATTAAATTCATTGCTGCAATACTCCCCTCCATTATCTGACCTGAGACATTTTAACTTAAGACCTATTTCATTCTCTACCAAGGCTTTCCATTTAACAAAAGTATCAAATACATCAGATTTGTTTCTAATACAATAAACCCAAACTTTCCTTGTTGCATCATCAATAAAAGTAACATAATAACTTGAACCCCCAAGAGATGATACCTGAGCTGGCCCCCACACATCAGAATGTACCAGCTCTAACTTACTCTCTTTCTTCATAGGTCCAACCCTGAGAAACCTTACTCGCTTTTATTTCCCATATATGCAGTTCTCACAGAAATCCAAACCTATTTCTGTATATCCAGGAAAATTCTTCTTTATGATGTCCATGCCCTTATGGCTCATATGACCGAGCCTATAGTGCCATAATGTTGTATCTGCATCTGAAGCCACAAGATTACAATCATTAGTACTGTTAGTGGTTAAATACAAGGTTCCAACCTTCTTACCTCTTGCCACCATAAGAGCACCCTTGGTAACCTTCCAAGAGTCAGCTGTAAATATCACAGTACAACCATCACTTCCCAATTGCCCCGTCGATATCAAATTTCTCCTTAATGTAGGCACATCTTTGACATCCTTCAATAGCCATGTATTCTCATTCTACATCTTAACCTGAACAGAACCTTTTCCAACTATACTGCAAGGCTCATCATCACCAAGAAAAACATCCCCAAAATCCCCTTGAACATAATCAACAAAATAATGCCTATGTGGAGTAGCATGAAAAGAAGCCCCTGAATCTAAAACCCAAGATTCAGTAATATTATGCAAAGAAAGAATCAAAGCATCCTGGCATACATTACCCGATGCCACATTTGCCTCCTTGTTTTCTTCATGTTGTTTCTTCTTATCCTGAAGCTCCCAATAGTCCTTCTTTGCATACCCAGACTTTCCACAATTCCAACATACAATCTTGCTCTTGGATTTTGACCTTGCCCGATCTTTCTATTTTCCACGGTTTCCTCTATTCTTCTGTCTCCCTCTAGTTTCCACTGTCAAAGTATTCCCTGAAGTAGAAGTTTCCCCGGAGATTTTTCTTCGCATTTCCTCACTTAGAATCACCCCTACAACATCCTCAAACTTCAACTTTGAGTTAGCTAGAACCGAGTTGCTTACCGTCATTACCAGGCTATTCCAACTTTCAGGTAAAGAGCACAGAATTAATAAAGCCCTAACTTCTTCATCAAATTCTATTGTAACTGAAGCTAGCATATTCACAACCATATTGAAATCATTTAAATGATCTGCTACTGAACTATTCTCAGACATCTTCATATTAAACAACTTTTTCATTAAAAATATCTTGTTAGAGGTAGAGGGTTTTTCATACAACTTCCCTAATGCATCCATTAGATCTTTTGTAGTCTTTTCCTTTGAAACATTAAATAATACCGAAGATACAAGACACAGCTGGATTGTCCCAAGTTCCTTCTATCCAGGAAATCCCATTTCACATCTATCATGCTCAAGGGTTTGTTCACCTTCTCAGACAACGGAGTATAAAGATCCTTCTGATAAAGGTAATCTTCCATCTGCATCTTCCAAAGACTGAAATTCTACCCGTTGAATTTATCAACCCTAGATCTTCCATCATTTGCCATAGCTCCCACTCAAGCTAAAAAATTTCCCTATGATTCAACACTTCAACAAATCAAACCAGGCTCTGATACCAATTGTTAGGAATTAATAGAATCTAATGCGGAATACTTCCTCAGAATTGCAATAATAAGAAGTATGAATAGAATTACAGAAATGAAAAATTTCATAACACGAGAGACAATATTTAACGTGGTTCACCCAATGTGGGCTTTATCTACCAATAACACTTGCTCAGATTTTATTACAAGCCAACAGTCTTCATAATTACAATAATCAGATCTTGTTTGGAGCTGCGCTCAACAAACCCTCCCGAATTCACACTTGAATTCGCGCACACTATTCACCTTCACAAAACACTCATCTAAATCCTATTGTATGTCCATCTATTTATAAGTACATCAATAGGTAGCCGAAGAAGCGGTTTTACAAAACAATGGGTACCGAAAAAACCATGGGCCCAAAAACAGCCCATAACAGTTACCCATTACCCATGGGTTAATAAACCACTTCGGGGGCTTCGCCCCTGAACCCCCTTGACCTACTCACCGGTGAGCGAGACCACCATAAAAGTATCTGATTGTAACACATGGAAGGTGTACCAAACTCTAACATGAAAATAGGCTCCACAAACATAACATTTATTTATTATCAGAGATAATTTTTTACACTTGTGTTAGCCCTACACTTTCTTGGGTTAGCTTGCTTAGGTGTACTCGTTGTGTGGAGTTAGCTTACTAGTTGTGTTGAGTTAGCTTCTCAGTTATGTGGAGTTAGCTTACTAGTCTTTTGGAGTTAACTTAACTACTAGTATCAGTTAGTGGGAGTTCTTCACCACTAATTTAGGTAGTAATTACACTTCCCTCCTCCTATATGTACATCTTTCTTATTGAATAATTCAAGTCATTGTATTGTAATGTATTGAGCATTATGGATTATGATGGATTTCCATATATGGTATTTTAGCTCTTCTGTTTTGCAAATCTAATGTGGTGTGCTATTATCATTTGAGATCGTGGCTTGGAACAATCTTCTTATCGTTCCTTTCATGGTATCAAAGCGATAGATGATGTAGAAATCCATCTGTAAGTTTTTCTTTGTAAACAAGGGTTTATTATTTTCATGTATTTGGAAGTTTATTAGCAATTTTCTGTAAAACCCTAGCATGCATGTTTATATAAAACGGAGTGCATTATTTTATCTTTTATTGGATAGGTAAGCCATGTACCTTCTGAATCGCATTCTGTTAACCTTTGGGTATTTCATGTTTTGGATGCAGTCTTTTAACTGGACGCAGATTTGTACCCTATGGGTGCATTCTTTTATCCATTGGATATAAGGATGTGCACCTTCCATGGATGTATTCTTTTACCCTCTGGATATTTTGGTTTTGGATGCAGTCTTTTATCCACTGGACACAGATCTGTACCCTCTTGGTGCATTCTTTTATCCATTGGATATTAAGTACCCTCCGAATGCAATGATTTACCCTCTGGACATTTAGGTTTTGGGAGCAGGCTTTTATCCTTTGGTTGTAAGCATGTATCGTGTGGATGCACTCTTTTACCCTTTGGACATTTGGGTGTCACGTGTACCTTTTAAAAAGATCAGCATTAAAATATTATTTTAATAGCAAAACCTTGTAGAGCTCATAACTTTTGATCCGTAGCTCGGATTAAGGTGATCTTTTTTTTGAAATTGTGTATTTTTTCGAGATCTACACATTGGTGACATTTTTATACACATATTTCAAATGTAAAAGGTACTGTTACTCATTGTAATATTTACATGCACTCAATTATAAAGTGCCAAATTTGGGAGGGTGTTGTGATCACTTGTGGACGCAATTTCGGTTGAGCCCGACATCCTAAACTTTTGGGTATTGCATTCTTGTATCTATGGGTGTATACATTTATATCTCTCTTGTTTGTTGAGATATTTTGGATCTATATTTTTGACACTTTTTTTGGCATGTTGACAGTCTCTCTTATGGGGGAGCTATTCTGGTGGAGCCCAGTGTTAGTTTGTCAGTGTTCAAGTAGTTGATTTTGACAACTCATACAGATCTGTGGTGTCACTCTACCCATTCTGCAGTATGGGAGGGTGTGGTGTTGATACTGCTTCTTTGGGTTTCATGTCCTTGCCTTGTTACCTTGGCTTTTTCTTGGATCGTGGCACTCCTATTTTTTTGGATCTCGTGTCCTTGCCTTGTTGCCTTGGTTTTTCTTGGATCGTGGCACACCTATTTGTAGCAGTTGATCAAATTATGTTTGGTGTTTGTTTTTCACTTTTCGACATCACTCCATTGACAGTCTCCTTACATGGAGCTATTCTGGTGAAGCCCAGTGTCAGTTGTTTTTGAGTTATATGATCGAGTAGTGGATTTAGACCATAGTACGCACCACACTTCTTCAGCATTGTACAAGTTTTTGGAGTCGAGATTCTGAGGATATCTTGCAGCAGGATTTTTCCCTATCTAATTTGTTATTACTGGTTTTGGGTACCTTGCGGTATCCATTTTTTCTAGTTGTTGTACGTGGGTACCTCATCAGGCCTTGTTGCTAGGACCCACCTTCTTTTCCACCCACCTAAGCTATGCTTACGGGAGGGTGTTAGTGTAGGTTATTATTTATCCTTTTATTTATTTATTAGGATAATTCTTACACTTGTGTTAGCCCTACACTTGTTGGGTTAGCTTGCTTAGGTGTACTAGTTGTGTGGAGTTAGCTTACTAGTTGTGTTGAGTTAGCTTCTCAGTCATGTGGAGTTAGCTTACTAGTCTTTTGGAGTTAACTTAACTACCAGTATCAGTTAGTGGGAGTTCTTCACCACTGATTTAGGTAGTAGTTGCACTTCCCTCCTCCTATATGTACATCTTTCTTATTGAATAATTCAAGTCATTGTATTGTAATGTATTGAGCATTATGGATTATGATGGATTTCCATATATGGTATTTTAGCTCTCTTTTTTTGCAAATATAATGTGGTGTGCTATTATCATCTGAGATCGTGGCTTGGAACAATCTTCTTATTGTTCCTTTCACTTCCTCCTCCACTTACTCTAGATCCATCTTGCCCTAAGGGCCATAACTACAATGAAAATACTAGATATGACTATCACCAACGTGTTGGACATTCCATTGATCATTTTTTCAAATTGCGCCATCTCATTCAAGATCTTATAGACAACAATCAAATTGAGCTTCTCAAGCCATCGGCTTTTCCACCAGTAAATGAAAATAAAAATCTTAAAATATTCAAAAATCCCCTTCCAAACCATGAAAATAAAGCTTATGAATCCTCAGCTAATCATGCATATTATGTTGTCCCTCCTCCTTCATCGGAACCTCTCAATTTTCTAGTTGCTCATGATGATTCATCATAACCTATCATTGCATTCTCTGATTACGATCGCCATGCTACATTCTCCACTAATTAATTACACATCAGTGCTTCTATTAGATCTACTCCTATCAATAACACTATGATCAATCCATCATTTCAACAAAACACATGTTCTATTGACTTAGTTGTTGCTATCAACTATCCACTATCACAGACCTCATACCCAGTGCTTGGATATTATGGCTATGTCAAGCTTCCAGTCACTGTCAGTCCTCTCACCATACTTGTGTCCTTTCCTTATGGCACCAATTGTCCATAATTGTGACATGTTCTTAGGTTCTCCATGGGTCATGGTCACTCAAGAAATTGGTTACATGCCTCATATGTGTCTTAAGTTCATGCATAACAACCAAGTTGTCACTATTCTAGGTGTCCCTCTATGCACACCTTGGCCTACACCTCCTCTTGAGGTGGCCCTCACACTTGTTAGAGCATCTAGGTCCTATGGACCCTTGAAACATAAATCACCATCTGATCCTAGCTCTCATATTCACACACAACCTACAAGGTCTTATAGGTCTGTTATTCCATCACACCAGTTTAGGTCCACCATTCAGACAACTCCTTTGCCTCATTATGTCTCACCTCTATGTTTTGTTTCACATAGATGTTCATCACCTCTGTGTTCTACTTCACATAGGTCTCCATCACCTCCTGTGTTCTTTTAAACAAAGGTGTCTACCACCTCCATAATATACTCATTGGTGGCATGCATATAGGCTTCATTCACCTACACACCGTCTATCTCATATACCACCACTCTTAGAGCATGGTCCCAAGCCTTTATCTCCTCAAGCATTGGGTGGAGGACCATTTTCCTTTCACTTTAATCAGATAACACATTCATTATCACACACTTAGGGGGGCACCACACTATATATTTCTCCCCCTTCTATCATTGACACATGTCTTATATTCCCATCATTTCACATCTGATCTCTCACATACAACATACAAATATTGATACATTAGTATTGTCATTACCCGATGACGCACTCTCGTGATTTAGTTCACACTTGACTATTGAGGGCATATTATGAACCTCACACACTACACATTTCACATCTACAACATTTTATTCTTCCTATACATCATGCATGTTGTGTGCTTCGTACATCCTCTCCTTGCATCTATTACACATCATATACACTTTGTGCTTTCTACACCTGCTCATCTCTACACACTTTACTATATCTTGCATTGCACACTATACGTCTCTACATTCTTCGACATCTTTCTCTTAGACACACTCCACCTACACACTTACAATCTACATCATTCTAGCATATTCTACTCACGCATCATGTTATTCTATTCTACACTCTACACATCATGATCAAACCTTTACAACGCACACTTCCTGATGATGCAATCATAGTTCTATGGTTCTTACATGACTGCTGAGGGATATATACAATAATAACCTCACCATTTCTACATCCTGCGCTACATCTTCATAATCACTCTTCCTTGCATATTATTCACACATTATATGATCTATGCTTTAAGTTACGTCATCATGTTTGGTCTTCCTAATCAATACTTTTCTAGCATTTCATTTGCATCTCTCTTTACAATCTACACATGATGCTCCATCATCCATCTATTCTACGCTATGTGCTCTTTTGGTCACATCAACACATCATTCAAACCATTTCTCAATGATCCACTCTTGTTATACAATTCATTATTGATTGTTGAGGGGTCTTTTATAAATGAACCTACTTCCACTCATGCCTACATCCATACTCAGGGGGCATGTTGCCCCTATCACACTCATATTGCATTCCATTCCATCTCATCCACAACATGTTGCATATCTTGGTTGCACATAGTTCTTACTCACCTATGCTTACATGTACACTTTATTACACATGCTAGATAGATATCTTATGTGTCATCATCTTTATCATACACACATGTGCATTCACTTTCTTTCTAGTTGTGATCACAGACCTTACACAGACTGATACAAGCATCATGGATGCTTGGCATAGTACCTCGTACCAATCCACAGCGGCTCCTGGGGGCATCTAAATTCATACACATTTCAGGTTTTATTATTTCATTATTATACATAACACACTACTATATAGGATTATACATGTTTTGACATACTTTATATCTTTCTAACATGCTAACGGGTGCCTCATGTGCAACATTTTCCTTACAGGACCTATTTTCCACCATGGTTATCTGATGTTTGCTTACTCTTGTTTGCCATTATTTGTGGGCTTTGTCCTATGCATTTTCTTGTGTGCATATTGTATGCTTTCAACCATTATGGCCTCGATTGTCTTGCGACATCATGAGTGATGTCCCATATTTGCAACCTGCTTTTCCTGGTCTACATTGTCTTCTTACTTGGTAGCTTACACTATTTTATATATATACATGCTTGTCTACACTAACACTTGTCTTCTAGCCACTGCTTGCATGTGCCTTCATTTCTACCAAGCACATTCCCTCCTACATACTGGTATCACTTCAGCATGGGGTCCTCTTTTGGGCTGCATCCTCCTAGGGACATCGCATGCACCCCAAACAAGGGGGGCATCTATTGGGTGAATCAGTCACCCCATTCAGAAGTTACAATCATAGTTCAGTACAGTACAACACAAAGTCATGACAGTCTACAAACTCAGACAGGGCTTCAAATCAGACTTGGGTCCTTACTTTAGCACAGTTACTAGAGCCCAAAATTAGACTTGGGCACCTAGGCATTTCTGTCCCTTCCCGGGTGCCTGAGACTAGGGGGAAGAATCGTAAAAAATTTCAATTCAGTACAGTTTTCATCATCATCACACGAGGATTTTCACAGGGAAGGACATTCCTTCAACACTTGGCAATCATGTTTTATTGCACTTATTCACATTGCATCAGACTTTTACACACCATCTGCAGTGGTGTTTTTACTTTGGCAAGTAGTCAAGGGTTAGAGAATAACACTAAACATTTCTCCCTACACTACTTTTTTTCATGGCGTGAGATCACCCGAAAAAATCACTCTTCATCAACATCTTCAGGATCCTTTCTATCTCTTTTACTCATCACAGATCAGGTGCACATGTTCCTTTTTTCTACTTTTCAACATTTTACACACTTTTTACATGCATTTTTACATATAATATACACATATTTGACTACTTGTTCATTCTCTTTTTGTAGGTCCGTCCTTATGGGAAGTGGTAGTCAACATCAACACACAACCATCATGCTCTAAGCACATCATCAACAACAAGTAAAACATTACATCTACACGTGCATTTTCACCCTAGGGTCATTATTCATCACTTTTTTTTTACTTCCTCTTCTTTAACATCCACACTTCACACTTTTTATCACTCCACACTTTTCTTTTCTCTGCACACATCTTCTACATGGTTATCAGGTACACATCTCTATCTATTTTATATTATCGAGATTTTTCTCACCAACATAAAGTGGGGGAAAATGTAGACACTAAATCACATACTTTGGGTACATTAGTAGGTCCTAATCACATACTACTATTCATATGATTCTTACAGGAGAAAATTACTAATTGATCATTATACTTAGCCTCTTAGTTTCCTTTTAGCCTCCCTCTTGGCCTTATAGACCTCACTGCCCAGTCTGACCCTTTATACTTCACCTTTTCTAGCTCTGAACACTAGCCTACCTAGGTGCCTTGTCCCCTCTGGGCACTCTAGACCTCTTTGTACTTTTCTTTCTCCTTTTTAGGTCCTTTCTAGCTGTTAGACATCCCTATCTCTTAGGGTTTGGCCTTTTAGTGATCAATTATGAAATTTGAACAAGAGAAGCATATAAATATAAAGTTATGTGATCAGAATAAAGGACCAAGCTCTAAGCATCTATACTATCACCTAAGGTTGCATCTCACAAGCACTCAAGATCATATTTGCATTCATCTAACACCATTACAAGGGACAAGGGTTGGTTTTCTACATCACACACATAGGAGGGAAGTTCATTTTATTCCATGCACACATCTATTACATCTTTTTACATCTAGCTACTTTTCTCATTATCAAGTGCGACATGCACAAGATCCACCTAGGGCATGATTCTACACACACACACAGAGAACTACATTGCGTCTGAGATGTAGTGCAGTGCTCAGTTGTAAGATCACTTGTTTAACAATTGAGGATAGTCTGATCCCTCATTTTACATCTTTATTTTTTAGGATTTGATGTTCTTTTGAGGGTTTTGTAGGTGATCTCTTTATTGTAGGTTATCAGGGACATCAGTGATCATGGTGTAACCATCTAGTGACAAATAATGAGGGTTTCAGATCAACCAGTGACCCTGTGAAATTCATCTCTGGAGCTCCTGCACAGACCTTGATGCCTAGGAAGGGATCCTAACACCTAGGAACCCCAATACAAGTTCAGATGCCCTAGTCCTTGCTCCTCTTGCACTCCTGCACTTTTCTGGGTTTGGTTTCAAGGTCACGTATTGTTTTTTATGCCAGTCTTCTACCTTCACACACTACTATGATTATTGTGGAATCAGCTAAGAAACCTATTTCTCTCTATTACACTTAGGGTTTTACTTCCTTTACTTATTTGCTTGATCCATAATTGTACTTTACTGCCATATTTATTTTTTATAGGATACATAAGAATTTAAAAAATTAATCTACACCCACATTAGTTTTTTTTGTTAAATCACACCCTTCCTATGAGGTGTATGCAGAAAATACAGTCCATTATCCCTTGAATGAAAGCTAGACAGATGCCTTTAATGCTCTTAGAATGCCTTTGGATGCAACCTTAGGTGTTTATAATAAATGCTTAGATATTGGTCCTTTATTTTGGTCACATAGCTTTGTATTTAATGATTCCCTTAGTTTAATTTCGTAATTGACAACTGGAAGGCCAACCTATAAGAAAATAAGATGCCCAAAAGATCAAAGAAGCACAAAAAGAGTGAGTAAGATAGAAGGAGGCCAGGGGCATCCAGAGGGGACAAGGGCACCTAACGTTGGTGTCCTGGCTGGGTGTTGGTGTCCATAGTCATAAAATATAAAGCAATAAAGTTCAAACTGGGTTGTAGGGTGTATAAGACCAAAGAGAAAGCAAGAAAGACATAAAAGAGGCCCAAAACAACAGTCAATTACTAGTTTTCTCGCTTAGGGATCATATGAATGAAAGTATGCTTTTAGAACCTATAAATGTACCCAAGTGCGTGAATTTTTGTCTACAATGGCACCTATTGGGGGTTCCCATCCCCGAGAAAGATCCAGTGTTGGTGTCTGGTTTGATCCTGTTGTAAATCATGGAACACTTTGTTTCCCCCTAAGAAGTTGGTGTATCTTTCTCATTTTGTTAGCTCTATGACCTTGTAAAGATGTTCAGTGTTCCCCTGAGCTTCAAATTGACCAAACCATGCCGTGATCCTGGTCAGTTATTCATGTTTTTCTAATTCCTTAATGTTTCATATATTTCTTGATTGATTTGGTGATTTGTAAGTTTGAGAGGAATGTGTGATATTATTACGGCCTTAGTTATGATCAATCCTTCAAAATAAGGATTATAGCTCTTGGAATTGAGTTCTTTGCAATTTTGCAATTTTACAACCTGCAATTTCACCCCTAAGGCGCGTAAAAAGGGATATTTGAAGCATCTGGGGGTATGCGGGCCTTTTGAGAAACTTTTCATTATTTGCAATATCACAAGATGTAATTATAAGTCCGAGCCTGGAAGAGGAATATTCCCCAAATATTCCTCTATTTGCCAACATTTATGCAAATTCAAAATTGATGCAAATATGCAACGTGTGAAGTCCTCCCCAAAGCTTAAAAAGGAGAATATAAAAAGAATATTAACGATATAAGGCAGGGAGTGGTTTTGCATTTTATAACTTTGCAAAGAGTGCAAGTTACATCATCATCCCCGAAGCGCGACAAGAAGAGACACATGTCATGATCTAGTAGCAGTTGGATGAGGGATCATCTTCTCAGTATGGTATTTGGAAGTATTACAATTTTTTCAATACTGCTAACTGTGTTTCCATCCCTGAGGCCCGATGAGAGGCAAAAAAATTTACAATTTGGTAGTTGACAATCTTGCATTTTTTGCAATGCTAAAAAATTGTGTGTTCACCCCCCAATGAACCACAAATAAGGACGCATGGTGATACATGGTGGCATCACACAGTCAGGGTAACTTTGCATCCTTATAGTTGGCAGTTTCGTAATTTTTGTACTATTACCAACTACTCTCCTACCCCAGTCGGCCTGCAAACAAGGATATGTGGAAAATCTATCCTTATGTAAGGCCCATGTTCAAACTCAAGTTACAAGATCAATGGTCATGAATATGAAAGTATGAAAAAATCAAGGAGGGTGACCACCATTAATGATAACATGCGAGGAACTATATGATTGAAAATGTTGCTAAGTCCCAGTGACTAGTCTAGATTGAGGCTCATTATCATACCAAATTAAGCTAGACGCATTGAAACCCTACCACTCCCCCCATTGGCGATATATATATATATATATATATATATATATATATATATATATATATATATATATATATCTTGTAAATATCTATGATTTAATCAAATAAAAAAACAAAACATTGCACGATAAAATAATAAAACCAGAGATATTGTAATTCATTCGGGACAAATTCCCAATGGAGAGATTACATATAAATAGCTCAATGAACTCCTATAAGTAAGGAGTCAAGGCTAATCTCTAAGTCCTCTCAATATCCCAAATATCTCTCAACTATGAGTTGTGCATTACAACTGTTTTGCACACTCATATATTATTTTATAATTATTAAAAACCTATTACTACCAAATAACCCAAACCACTCCTAAGTGTTCACACTATGAACAATATTTCTGTAACAATATATATATATATATATATGGAGGCCATATAGCTAGATAAATAGTTCACGGTAGGGCCCTCCCACTAGCATATAACATAATCCAATCTGATGGGAACTCCCCTCCCGCTAAATAGTCGACTAGTATAGTAATGAATCATCCAACTATTGGTCGCGTGCCCATATATTAGACACTAAATTTCTTGGGCATTTCTTCCATTTCTTGTATGTGACTTCTTCTCTCTCTTATCAAGTGGTTATCCACCACTCCGTCGCATCACCCACCTGCTTGAGGGGGAACTCCCTCGGTACTAATCTAGACTCGTTGGGGCATCCAAATGCTTCTTCGAGGCAAATAAGGTAGACCCTACAACTTCATTATCACTCCTCCACCATTTTACAAGTGTCTACTATCTTTAAAGTCTTATTACTCCATAATAACACTTTAAAGAGGGGCAAATGTAGACATGGGGGGTTCACCTAGTAAAACTATGGTATAGCATGTGCATTCAGAGGGTATTAAAGAATACCTTTGATTTTAATTTTTACCTCTACTTATTTAATTGAGTATACCCCCTCCCGTTATATTATTAAAATGAAAATACCCCCTATTTTTTTCATGTACCTCACTTACCCATTTTTCCATTACAATTTTATTTACCCCTTTTTATCTCTACCCGTATATGTCAAATAGAAAATATATCATGTTTTTCACTCAGATATTAGTTTTGTAATACATATTTTCTATAGAAAGTGGGTTTGTAGACATTCAAGACCTATTACCAATTACATTAATGTTATTCTTTAATAATTTATCGTTTTTCAAGTAATTAAGATGGTGAAACAATATTATTTAAGATGAAAAGAATACTCAATCTTAGTTACTGACAAAATCGGATGTTCCCTTTGCATCTCAATATTTCCTAATTAATAATCTTCTAATTGATATTTCCTTAGTCAATAAGAGACTATAATTTAATTTTGTGACCACACTCCTCTTGCACTTTTTGAGTCTTTCAAATAGACAATGGTAGATAAATTGGGAAGATTATCAAGTATAATTGCTTAGATAAGTCTATTTTTATATTAGCACTTATCAATTATTAGTCATGGTCTCTTTATTATTATATGTCCGTATAAATATCTATTTTAAAAAAAAAACTCATTTACATATAAAATAAAATAAAATAATTTCAATGGATGTAAACTCATTTACACAAAGCATTGAATTTAATTTAATACATGAAATTAGAATGAATGAGGATAATGCCAAGTCATTGATTCAAAGTCATTGTTGAATTCATAATAAAAGAAAACCTCAAATGAGATATATGACATGCAACACAACTAACTAAATTGAAATATGGCTTAGCAAAAGTAAGGGAGCAATTAAAATAAATCAAGTTCCGTGAAGAATTTATCCATTTCCATAGACAAAATGAACTAGTTCATATCATCACAAGTTGATGTGACATGCCCAAAAAAGGAATCTTGAGATTCCAAAAAATAAGCTTAATGTTCTTTTTATTAGTTTAGAATATTTATAAATTAATCTAAGTTGACATTAATATTATACAAGTATGCATGTGTTGTGGGTGAACATCTTGAAAATGTACCAAGTTATCTAGCCCCATTTTAGAATTTAACCATCGTTTACAAGTCTTAGAGCCTCATCTCCGTAAGTTTCCACAACACACCAATACTTGGAATAAAAATAGAAAATTGATCAGTCACCAAGAATTTCAAGAACAAAAATGTCAGCATTGTGATACGATGAAAATAACACCTCTTTAACTTTGATTGAACCCACCTTACCCCATTTTATATGGTCTTTTTGTATGGACTACTAGTAGCACCCTTTACTTGTGTCTAATATACCATTCGGGCCTGAAATTACTTGTCTGAAATTTATTTGAAAGGTGTAGATGTGTCATTTTAGAATCTTAGAGTAGTAGAGAAAAGTGCATTCTAAGTTGTATCCCAACACATTTTTGTTAAGTTAATTGATAGACTATTTAGATTTGGTTAATGCAATTTCTTATTGAGGAATTGAAATTCATCAAACAATGAATGGGGGTTCAAATATCCCTTCATCATTTAAGCAAGCATGATTTACCATCTAAAAAATTAATGTATAGACAATGTGTCTTTTATATAAATAACAAAAGGTGACTACATGGTCTCCAAATAACTATGGATATGCACAAAATGAGCTTATCAAAAAAAGATCAACATAAGTTTAAGAAAATGCAATTGCAGATGTAAATCCCAATGCATCAATGTTTGTCTAGCATCATAAAAGCTTGTACAAAACTTAGAGCTTTGGTATAAAATACAAATGTACATTAAAAAAATAATTGAGTACAATTTTTTTCAAATGTTATAGTTCTGGATGAAACCCCTCATAGGCACATATGGCGCATATGAAACTAGCATCATAGTAGGTTATTATACATTTCACATGGCTCATTGAAAAATGCCATCAAACTCTTAAAGATTATTATGGAGGATAATTGTTGATGTATATGCACAAAATGGTCTTGTTGAAAAATCCTAAAATATATTTATGCAAATGGTCAGATGTAAAGTCAGCCTCATCAAACTTGGATAACACCATCCCACCAAGTGTTAAAATTGGAGCTTTGAAACATAATGACCCATCAATAAATAATTGAAAGTAGATTATTATCAAACATACATGAGGGAAAATGTGCTAAAGTGAGTTCCTTTCCTTATGATTATTCCAAAAGATTCACAAATGTCATTAGAGTAATGACTACACATGGAGTAAATATTTAGTGAAACATATGTCCATATGCTGAAGCTTAATAGTTCAGATATAAAACTAAATTTTTGAAATAGGAAACTTGATCTCTGAAAACGTAAATCTTAACTAAAAATATTTTGAAATAATGATAGAATCTTGATATCGGAAAAATACTTTAAAACCTCAACAGATTTAATGTCTGAAATATGAAAAATAAAATGCATCTGAGAATGTGACTGTTGGAAATAAAATTCAAAAATTTTGGAGAACTGAAATTTGTAACTACAGAAACAAAATTGAAATGAGAAGTTGTAGAAAAGTCAGAACTAATTTCTTTGAATGCAATGTCTAGGCAGAGTTTTCTTCTTACCCCCTTTTCCTCAAGGGAATCTTAAGGGCTAGCCAAACTATGAAAATTTGAATCTTTTAGTAAGTGCATGCACTAACCTATAAAATATAAAAATACATTGTCTTCATATGGTCTCAATGAGCACCATTTTCATTGTTATCCAAAGCTTTCACTGCACACATGCCAAAAAAATATAATTAATATTACAGTGTTACAAATGAATCAATATAAATGAAAATGCA
Source organism: Taxus chinensis (assembly GCA_019776745.2). Lineage (NCBI taxonomy): Eukaryota > Viridiplantae > Streptophyta > Pinopsida > Cupressales > Taxaceae > Taxus > Taxus chinensis. Next base: position 715,239,792 of record CM034153.1, on the reverse strand, counting down.
TAAAGATTTTTAAATAATCTATAACAAATAGAAATTAAAAGAATGAAGACAAAATGATTTAAAAACTACATCTTGTTTAAATTTTTGATAAAATATTCAAAAATAGTGTAATGATTGTCTTCCAATTTTTGTAAGTATTGCTCTTAGAATCATACGATAAGTTGGTATCCATGATAAAAAATTTGACAATAAAGTTTTAATAATGAATCGTACCTGGATTTTATTTTTCTAAAAAGGATTAATTATATTAGAGTAAGAAGATAAAGACATCAAAAACATCCCTTGACTTGTATGTTACAGCTTGTCACAAGTGGGGACATTAGAAAAACCAATGAAGCTTCAAGATATTTAATACAAAGTTGTCCTTGGAAAACAAAATATAAGATAAAACTACAAAGCAAGTAATTTGAACACAAACATACACAAAGTTGGTTTTACAGCTACTAATACTAGAGTTAAAACTTAGAGGCCATGTCACAAGGTTCTCTGAATTTCATCAAAAAAGTACTATGAAAACATTTCATGAATACTATGATCGACATAATGATAAAAAAATGCATTAGGACCCTATTGTAGAAGGTTAAGCACTTTATTTGAGATCCAAAGGAGTTAAACCATGCTAAAACCCAAGTTAATGTTGTAAATTTAGCAGTAATTGGATATTTACCGCGAGTGTAGCGGTCAGAGTTCGGATTTACTAGCAATGGTAAAGAATGGTTCTCTACTCTCATAATTAAATAAATAGAATGTTACAGAGAACTATGCTAAACAGAGTTCTTGTTAATAGTTGTCCTAAAATCAATACCATTATGGGTTAAATCAGCTATCATATGAATTGTATAGCTTTAAAAGTATCGTATCTGTTGTTATTTCTCCATGTATTGAACATCAAAAAAATGTTGAGTGGGAAAAATAGACCCATGTCAAACAAACCCACCAACCGGGTTAAACACTCTTCAAAACCCAAAGTAGAACATGGAGAGTGACACATACTAAACAACCTTTTAGACCTCTCATTTTCCTTGCATGATAATACAAGCACTTTATTTGAGATCCAAAGGAGTTAAACCATGCTAAAACCCAAGTTAACGTTGTAAACTTAGTAGTAATTGGATAGTTACAGCGAGTACAGAAGTCATAGTTCTAATTTACTAGCAACGGTAAAGAATTATTCTCTACTCTCATAATTAAATAAACAAAATGTTACGGAGAATTATGCTAAACAAAGCTCTTGCTAATAGCTTTCCTAAAATCAGTACCATTATGGGTTAAATCAGCTATCATATGAATTGTATAGCTTTAAAAGTATCGTATCTGCTATTTTTTCTCCATGTATTGAACATCAAAAAAGCATTGAGTGGGAAAAATAGACCCATGTCAAACAAACCCACCAACCGGGTTAAGCACTCTTCAAAACCCAAAGTAGAACATGGAGAGTGACACATACTAAACAACCTTTCAAACCTCTCATTTTCCTTGCATGATAATACAAGCACTTTATTTGAGATCCAAAGGAGTTAAACCATGCTAAAACCCAAGTTAATGTTGTAAATTTAGCAGTAATTGGATAGTTGCAGTGAGTAAGAAGTCAAAGTTCTGATTTACTAGCAACGGTAAAGAATGGTTCTCTATTCTCATAATTAAATAAAAAATTGTTACGGAGAACTATGCTAAACAAAGCTCTTGCTAATAGTTTCCTAAAATCAGTACCACAGCTATCATATGAATTGTATAGCTTTAAAAGTATCGTCTCTGATGTTTTTTTCTCTATGTATTGAACAACAAAAAAATTTGAGTGGGAAAAATAGACCAATAAACAAACCCACCAACCGGGTTAAGCAGTCTTCAAAACTCAAAGTAGAACATGGAGAGTGACACATATTAAACAACCTTTCAGACCTCTCATTTTCCTTGCATGATAATACAAGCACTTTATTTGATATCCAAAGGAGTTAAACCACGCTAAAACCCAAGTTAACGTTGTAAATTTAGATAATTGGATAGTTGTAGTGAGTACAGAAGTCAGAGTTATGATTTACTAGCAACGGTAAAGAATGGTTCTCTACTCTCATAATTAAATAAACAGAATGTTACAGAGAACTATGTTAAACAAAGCTCTTGCTAATAACTGTCCTAAAATTAGTACCTTTATGGGTAAAATCAGCTATCATATGAATTGTATAGCTTTAAAAGTACCGTATTTATTGTTTTTTGCTCCATGTATTGAATAACAAAAAAAATTGAGTGGGAAAAATAGACCCATGTCAAACAAACCCACCAACTGGGTTAAGCACTCTTCAAAACCCAAATTAGAACACAGAGAGTGACACATACTAAACAACCTTTCAAACCTCTCATTTTTCTTGCATGATAATACAAGCACTTTCTTTGAGATCCAAATGAGTTAAACCACGCTAAAACCCAAGTTAACGTTGTAAATTTAGCAGTAATTGGATAGTTGCAGCGAGTGCAAAAGTCAGACTTCTGATTTACTAGCAACAGTAAAGAATTGGATAGAAAAAAGGGATTATAACCTTTTGGGATGTCTCATATTTTCTCTCATGGTTTTTGTAAATGGAATGCATTTCTCATTCTTGGCAACAAAATCCTATAAATATTTTTTTATGTGCATAACTTTGGTTCTGAGCTCTATGGGGTAATAATATGATTTAAATCCTAATTTGGCCTCATCAAAAACTATAGAATGCAGAAGACAATGCTAGTATCATGTGAAACCATCAAACGATTGAGCAGAAATTCTAATAATATTTAAGTTCCTCAAATCTATTTCTTTTAATGTTCCATAGGTTGTCAATGACTGAATACACGATAAACAAGAAAAAAAAATCCAAAAATATAATAAATGTCAAATCCTATGAATGCCAATTGAGTGAATGAAGAGTTGTCAGAATTTTGAATGCCTAAGTAAAGTGGTTTGGGATGTTTATAATTGACAGATATTGAGAACTAGAATAACTAGTTAACAAAAAAAGTGCAAACCATGGTGGATAAACCAATACACAAGGTTTCACAAGTAAAAACCTAGAGAAGAAAGTTGGATAATATAGTTACAAAGATTTTGATACTAGTTAGAGAAATTTAAACTCAATATGAGGCAAGATATGCTAAAAACACTCACCCAAGTTGTTTGAAACCCTAAACTAGAGCTAGAATTAGAAAATGTGGATAACTTGAGTTCTTGTGGACAAAAGAATTTGAAATTTGATATGTATCATGGTTTCATGATCCTGAGGCAGAAATAAAATTTTGGGAGTCCAAGTCTGAGCATTAAGAGACCTGATCAAAGAAATAAAATTGAAATCTGAGCCAATTTTACTAAAGGGGGATTTGTGAAATGAATGGAACAATTAAACAAGCTAAATGGGTCCCTGAAAATGCTCTTCATTTTCTCTAAATGTTGCAGAATACAAAATTTGTCACTAAAATAGTAGTGTGACAAGGCTAATGGACTATAGGAGGCAGGGGTATAATATAGAAAACTAATTTCCTTATGTTTGTTCAATATCTCATTCCTTGAGAAGTTGGTGATTATTGGGAAGGATTTGATTAAGGATGTTGAAGGTGTATGAAGCTTGTGTCAAGGAATAAAAGAATTTGAGTTTTTAAGTAAATGTGAGAGATCATGATTAGTGAGTATCTCAGTCCTAAGATAAAATGATATAGAGTTCTTACATTGATCTTGGTTGTTCTTATAATGCCTATGTGAAACTACGGTTGAACCACTATGAATGATAAGGTACGACCACAGGAAACTCTTGTGTGGAGTGAAGGAATGTATATAGTTGAATTTTGGGATCAAACAACTCGTGCCAAGAAAGTAAAGTAAGGAAGTAAATTATAGATGAAGATGAATAATATTCAGGTGTTACATGTTACTTTTAAAGTTATAATAATAATTTCAAATATAGATGCGGTAAATGATATTCCAAAGTTTGGGTTTGTATTTTCATGAGTCCATATGTGTGTTACCTCCGTAAGAGTTGAAGAGTTCAAGATAAGTTTAACAATCTTGTAAGAATGGTAATAGTCCTTGAAGGATCAATGGCATATGTTCAAGGTATTTCAAACCTGGTGTACAGAGATATATCTACATGTGTTAAGAAAAGAGCTTGCAATAGTTAACTCCATCAAGAATCAGTGTTGTTCCCAAAGGATGAAATGAAGGTCAGTTCTTGAAGGCATGTGACATAAAAAAATTGTGAAAGATAGTCTATGCTCATCAAATAATGAAGAAATTTAGTCCATAGTTGATGATCTGGTATGAGAAGGATGAATGAAGATCAACATATGGTGTCAAGCCTTGAAATCAAAGGAGATAGGTCTATGGGTAAGTCATGAAATATCTTATACCTCAAAGACACAAGAAGATTGCATCTTGAAGGTTATGAGTCTATAGTAGTACTCAAATGACCTTAGTAGCTTTCAAAGGTAGTATAAAAGTTTTAAAGACTATAATGTGTATCATGGATTGGATAGTTATGTGAAATGTTGCTACAGGTTTTAGAATATAGTTTCTCTCATCATGATATGTCACAGTGATAACTTGAAGATGATGGGTCTGCACTAAAAAATATAGTGTGTACATGCAATATAATGAATGGATAAGTTGTTGAAATAGAGTATTGAGACAAGGAAGTCTTGTAACAATGATTTTCAATATTCCTAGGCTTGAACAATGTTCTTATAAGCCCCTAAGTGTTTGCAAAGCTATAACCAGTGGATGTAAAGTTGATCAAATCTCTAAGATTGTCATAAGGTTTGGTGAATGTTCTGCATGCTCTAAAGGTTGTATCTACATGTCTATTCTATGCCATTTAGGCATGTAGAGACCTTAAAAGGTCATGAGGTAAGTGTTGAAGGGTTTATACAAATTGTGTCGATGCTATAATGATCTTCCAGTGGATACAAAGATGGGTTATATCTGTGTTACAACACTTATAATAGCATGATTGGACCATTGACTGTGTTATGAGATGGTGAATAGTGTATTGAGGTCATCTAAAAATATGAAAGTACAAGAAGAGACTATGAGGTTTGTGTGCAAGATAAGATCATTATTCTGAGATCATATGTTCATGTCAATAGATCTATTTCTTAGTGTTCTCTCTCTTACTGGTTCTATATTTTTAGGTTTTTCATGACTTGTGTTTATGTTTGAATAAGGGCTCCTCCACAATCTAAACCTCCTCCTTAAGATCTAACCCCAAACTCTGGAGTTCAAAGTTAACACACATCTCCATATAATGTGAACTCTGTTTTTAGTACTTAAATTAAAGCACTGCCATATGGAATTTTAATTGTCCACTCAAAGAACCTAGGAAGTAAAAGAGACTGGGGTGACCCTTGAGTTTGCACTTAAATTCATATGGTCTGGTGTTAGATATATCTATACCAATCATGAAAAGGGCAGGGGATATGTCTTTAATAGCCATGAGATGCCTTAAATATGAATAGACCACATAACGCGTGCAACATTTAAATTTGAAAATAAATTGTTTAAATATGAAAAGGTTGATATTCTGATTTTAATTTTGATGCATGTTATTCCAGGTGATTCAGATTAGCACAGTGACTGAATCCATCCAAGCAGATCTTAATTCTAAAGATGTTGGTTGGGGTGTTATGGTTAGCCATCGAAGTGGAGAGACCAAGGAAAATTTCATTGCAAATCTGGTTGTTAGTTTAGCCAGTGGAAATGTATAAGAACGAAACATCATGTTTTGACTGCCATATTCTTATTTTTAACATTTTTTGAAGATAGATTTTGAGTTACTTTAAAATTATGTAACTACAAGCTATGGAAAGTCTCATGTTTGATATGTTTATGCTCTTGATCTTTGGATCTTGTCCGTACAGATAAAAACAGGATCACCTTGCTACAGTGAGCAACTTGCTAAATATAATCAGGTATAGTGTCATTCATGAATTTCGACATGTTATTTTTGTTGTGGTCATCAATAAACTCGTCTCTCTTTGATTTGATTGCAGCGCCTACGTATTGAAGAATAGCTTGGCAATGTGCGTTATGTTGGAAACAATGTTGTCCGGTGGGAAAGTTTATCTGATAGCTGGTTTCAAAATATTTATGGAAATAGTTGAATATTACATTTGTGCCAAGAGGCCTAGTTTACAGATCTAGGTGGATACTCGTAACATGATGCTCAATGACATTGCACCCGAGTTAAGCATTAGAAAAAGAGGGATTCACACCATGAGTTTGTTGAATTCTTCCTGGCACATTCCAGAACTGAGTGAAGATGGATCTATACCAGTAGACAACCATATTTTACTGTGTGTTTTATGGCTTAAGAGAGCATCTTCATGTCTTCTATTCATAAGTTTTGTAAACTATACATATAAAGGACCCTTGCAAAAAAATAATTAGAACATGAGGGCTTTGACTAGAACTGAACCTTGGAAACTTTGTGTGAGATTCAATATTACCAATAGGCTCCCAAGTGTCAAGAGAGATGAAAATGACTTCATTTAGTTGACTCCATCATTTTGGTACTTATATTATGGTTATAACTGGTTATTTATGATGAAAGCGCCTAGAGATCAGTTCTGGTCAAGTTATGCACACTTGGCATCTATCAAACATTTTGCTTATATTGTGGATGTTCTCTCTTTTAAACGACATGTTATTTATGAGTCATAAGTCATTCTGTGTAAGTATCAAAATCAAAACTAAGTGTTTGGAAAGTCAACATTGCTTCAAAATCAAAACTAAGTGTTTGAAAACTCTGTGACATGTAAGGTCAATTTAAAGTTAGGTAGGACCCCTACTCAATACTGGATAAGTGTACAATAAACTAGCTTTGGAGAAGCTGTTGGCATCTACATGATTTTTGTGTCAGTCTATTAGGAATATTATAGTGTAACCTATTATATTGTTATTTGTTGTGGATATTAAATTATGTGACATAGGTGACTACCATGTGAAGGTTGTAAACAGCTATAACGTATTTAGCTTGTTGCGTACAACCACTCCTAAATTTTAGCCTGTTGACATCAGCATTTGCGTTGGCTATTTACCCTCGCCATGTCAACTCCATGTATGCAGGCCTTGAGAAACTATCAATAGGTAGGACTGCTCATGCTATGTCTGATCCTAGGTCCTGTCATATTGCCATTGAAAGCACATTAGAACCTATCAGATGTTTACATGTATCCCAGGGAGATCAACAAACGGCAATTTACCGTTGAGAGAATGCCGTTTCACATGTGCACTGTAGGTGTCGTGATTGGCTGCTACAGAGTGGAGTGCCGTGCCCAACGCAGTGGAGAATATAACATAATTGTGCAACTAATGAGTAACAGTTCAGTTTATAATGATTTCCAATGCTTGTACTTAACCTGAGCGGGAGTCCGGTCATGCGAATTACAGGAATATCTACGCCACACCTGATGATTCTATAACTGCGCATCTCTGGAGCAAGCCATTCGAGGGACATGTAAGGTCAAGTTTGGAAAGTTAGTGAAGGAGAAGACTATTACGTGGAAGTATGCAGCCAATGCGTGACAGAAGAATTCTGGCAATTCATGATTGTTGTTTTCATGTGCCCTGTCATGCACAAAAACTCTCAGGTTATTTCTATCTATTTTGCAAACTGATGCAGACCAGATCTGATTCACTTTAAACATGCTGCTGCATCTTCAAAAATGAACTCAAAATTATGTTACACACAAATAGCTGAGCTGCTCAAGCAAATAGTAACCATTTATTACTTTTTAAATCGAACTAAACAGTCTTCAGTATCGTCATATTATTGTGTTTATAAGAATTTCTCGGTTGAAACCGACACATCATTACAACAGCTGATTAGACTAAGCTACTCACAAAAATGGAGCTACACTCCCAGCTCCTTCCCAACTTCTTACCACCCTTATTTTCTACACTTGACGAATCCAAATGCACCTGACTAAATACATTGCAACACTTTGTGGGATGTGGTCAAACCATATGGACTATATACCAACTAAATAAAACAGATTCTTATAGAAAATATATCATTGTGGAGGAAAAGACACGTGCTCACTATAATGGTCTAGGTTTGTCTAAAGCGTACCTGCACCATGTAGACTTCACAATAGTGCTATGCAAAGGAAATCTGGGAGACATTGAAATAAATTGTTTGGATCTGAAGCATAATGTTGCATGACAACTTCCATCAAAAAATTATATGGGTTATTCTGACAATATCAAAATGGCAGAACACAGCAGCATATGTTCCGCTTTGACGTCTTACAGGCTTGCTGGTATTAATCGTGAAGCGTAACAGATACATGATGCCTTACAAGCAAGTTCTTAAGAGATAGATTGCCTAAATAAATGTCTGACTGTAATGGTTTCCGTTGCTTTGTAGCAAGGTCATTCATGAATTCCGGATCCACCATCCTAAAAATGGAGTAGTTGCAGATACACTTCCTAGAGCTCTTGAACCTTCAAGATCTTGAAGAAGAGGTTCTTATGATGGGTACAGGATAAAGCTAAGATCGCCATCATTATTTGGAAGAAGGGTAAGCTCAATTCAAAGCACCCTACATGGGAGCAAATCAAATGTTACTATTGTAAAGATAATTGGGACATGTGTTTTTCAAATTGTGAAAAGTCTTGCACAAGATCTTCTGGATGATAAGAATCAAAAGTCTCTATATGGATTCAAGAGGAAACTTGCCTGGAAGACTATGCAACTGATTGAAGAACTGTACGATGAAGATTATCTCTTCTTAACTCATAATTGGAGGTTAGGAATCTAAATGGATCATTGAGGCTACTCAACACCTGTCGTTGAATCGCCAACGACTTTTTTGTAGATATTGTGTTAGGTGACATAAATATTTACAGTTGTGTGTTCCTCATGTGTTTATATAGGTATCAGAATTTCACACGGACCTCTCTCTCCGTGATGTAAATGGAAAGGAATTTCTAAGGAAGACGATTAGTGTGAATGATCCTTGTTGGGGGGCATTACGATTTATCAGTAATTGGCAGTATCTCAGCTCTTCAGATACATAAGAATGGTGCAGGGGCCATTCAATTTTGCAATGGCCACATTACAGGGTGGAGATGGGAATAAGCTTTTTGGCACATTATTGCCACTAGAAGATGATGGTCCTTCTACCAGTCCTAAAGGAATGTGAGTATTACGTGGAAAACCTCTATTTATAAAAGGTCCTTTAGTTCACTCTTTGAAAGAGCAAGCAAAAGAAAACATCTCACAGGATGGGTTTGTCACTTACTAATATTTGGACCTTCTAACCTTGTAAAATATGGTAACTATTTCTTTGATCCGGTAGATCAATTTTTGGCTCGTGATCTACAGTCAGTGGTGTTGTATGACCAAAGGAAATTTGTGGAACTTCGACTGCCGGGATCAAATCGTCCAATAAGCATAGATGGCATGTAAATTGTTGTGGATGATGCAATTGGTAGAACAGGGTTAGAACTAAATGTTTATGCCTATCCTCCCCTAGTTTGTTCCCTTTCGCAGGTTTCAGTGTGAGCTGTTAAACGAAAGAATGTAGACCACTCTATTATTAAGATTGGGTATTCATCACAAGGATTAGGCTAGAGTTATTGATTAGCAGATATCACTATTCAGGCTTCCGTTTCTAGTTGTTTTTTTACATGCATTGACAAGAAAATGTGTTAGGTTTACCTGGATATTTTAATGGTCTTAGTAAAGATAAAGGTAAAGGTGAGTTTTTATGCCACAACCTAGTTAAAACGCCTGCTTGGCACACAGTACTTCCCTTGTCAGAATAATTTAAATTTGTTTTTGGTAACCCATGAGGTTTTTACCTCGGGACAAAGCTCGAGAGTAAACTAGGCCTTGCAAATCTAACTACAGCTTCAGGCCTTCTTAATTTCATCAGATATATGTACTCTTGATACCTCCCAGTATCCTTTCATGGACTCTTGCCCATCAATACATACCAGTAGTGCCAATGAAGCATCCAAGAACCTTCATGGTTACTATTCTTGTCATGAAATGCGTGTACTATTTCTTTTCTGATGTCCATTCTGTATAAACTATTTTCTAGTATATATAAATTCAGTTTTTGATAGTCTGTGTACTATCCTACAGTTAACTATTTTTTCTGATTTCTCAGATGGATCCAGGTGTTCCTGTGGTATATGCATAAGATATCTTGTCCCTTGGAACCCTTGTTACATCTTGGACATTTAAGCATAAGATATCTTGTCCCCAATATTAATAGAGAATTAATATGAAGGTTATATAGCCATTGTAAATAAAACTCCTTGAGACTTCTAGGAAAAAGGTTAGTAATGTGTCATTATAAGCATAATCCAAAAAAGTAAAATGGAAAACATGAAGGTGCTCTTCAAGATCTCCCTTTCCAGCATAGCTAAGAAGCTTAAGAGTAACAAAATCGACAAGCATAGGACAAGTGGCCACTTCAGGTGCAAGGTGGGCAGAGTCCATGACAATAAAAGGGTGAGAATTACTTTGTTCCAATTAGGAAACCTTAGCTTGTAATTCAAGGATAATATGCTCAAAATCTTGTGTAGGCGAGGGGCTAATGTGTGCCACATGTGTATGCACATAAGATGTGGGTATAGTGGATCATGTAGGCATAGACACGGTGACATTCTGAAAGGGGATAGAGGATTCCCCCAAAGATACGGGCACGATAGTTACAAGGATAGTATATGTGGCAACACAAGATGATGTGGGATTTAGAACTCAAAAAATAAGTGTCCTCAAAATATTGCTTATCATGGGACAACTTAGAAGTAAGAAGAACATCAATGACATGATCAAGGTGACAAATGATTCCTTGAAGATCTCAACAAAATTTATATATAACCATGGTTGGTTTGTGGAAAACCTTATGAGTATCATGATCATGAAGGGGGGTTGTTAAGATCAACACAATTATCATAATGTATCTTGTGATGCATCATTTACATTGGTGTTAGAAGTGTAAGGGGAAACATAGATAAGAGAAGAAGCCATGCTAACCCTATACTTGTGACTAGGAGGATAAAATTGAATATGATCACGGGGTGTATGACTAAGTCAATTTCTATGCCAAAAGGGCATATAAGAAAGGCATGAATCCTGAGAGGTGTTGGAAAGAAACAAGAGTTGGGTTCAACAAATGATTTACCTAAATTGATTGATGAATATGTTAAAAGGGGGTTTGTAGCAGGTTGTATATTAAGGTTTACTACTTAAATAATCAACATGCAAATAAGAACATAGTTTCAAGAAATAAACATTATAAACGATAAGATATAATTGCTTAAATGAAAAGGAGTGGATGTGCATATATGATACAAAGGTACAAAAGACAATATGGATGTGCAGACTGACTATGGAGACTAATGAATATTTAAAAATGTTTTGTTCCTAAAAATGGACCTGGAAGATGACTTGTGACATGGCCATATAGACTAGGATTGTAATGGAGAACAATCTGGTCATTTTCTTATACGGTTTGAACCCTTTTGAGCGAGGATTCTACAAATTTTGATGCTCAACAGTGGTCTAGAAATGCACTTCGATGTAAAAAATTAAGGTTCACACAAATGCAATAATTCCTATAATGAATTGCAACAAATAGAAAACTCTAGATGCCTAGAACAAATTTCATTTATTGATTAAATAAGCAAAATAAAAATCTTTGTGTGGTGAGGATGGAATGACCTTAGTGGTCAACACATGCTAAAACAATCCAAAGGTTATACTGCATCCCCTTGAGTGAATGTAACTTTAAATTCAACCCCCTAATGTGCCCTCAAATCTCTTGACCCGAAGATAGTAATCACGACTGTAGATAGACTCAAATGTACCCTTCGTGATTATGTAACTTAGATGTATTAAAAAAATTCAACTGTAATAATTATCAAGCCACAAAGGACCTAATATTTGACATATAAAATGCTCAAAATGTGCTAATGACCTCTGTTTAAACAAGAGAAATACTTTCTCATCATATCCTCTGTGGAGCCAAGCTTTTACATAACAGATGAATTGAACTATTATAATCTGCTAGAAGAGTTAGATTATGTTTCCTCGAGTCACTACCAGTTGATCCTATAATTGGGTTTTTTTGGGAGAAAGCAATTAAACCTCAAATTAGTTCATGAGTGTAATGCCCGCTAAAACAACCCACTTGAGACCCAAGAAACAACCTAGGATTAGTTAGGAAAATTATGGAATAATTTTTTTTTATTTAAAGGAGTCTACTACCAGGTTACAAGGCAACAATTGCGACTAACATATTCCGGAACAATTCAAATTCACTAGAACATACTTTTCCTTTATTAACAATTATTCGAGGTCACAAGGTCCAAAATTTAGGGTTAGAAGTTTCAATTAGGTTCAGAGGGTAAATTATCACCATACCCACTCTCTAATAGGCTTAGAGTTTCAACTTGATTTTTCTCACACTTAACGCATTCAAAATTTCCCTAAATCATTCCCATTGGATAGGAAATTTTTTCACCTTTCCAATTATATAAAGAAGTCCTAACTCCTCGTAAAACTCAAGTTATAAGCCGGCGGGCCTTGGGGTGAAAATTTTCCCCCAAGAGTGGGCCTGCGGGCCCAGGGATGAAAATTTTCCCAAAAATGGCGGGTAGGCGGGCCGCGGGGAGATCTTTTGAAATTTTCCTGCGTGGGGGTAAAATCCACTTTTTCACCCGCGCTTCCACGGGTCTGCCAGGGACACGTGACACCCTCCAAGCCAAAGCGGGGAAAAACGAGGGAAGGGCGGGGCGGCGGAGAAGTTTGAGAAAATTCGCCAAAGGAGGGTGAAAGGGATAAGTTGCACGCGCGGGCCCGCGCGTCCTCGGAAAGGATTTTTCTCCTAGGCAAGGGTAGGAGTGCGGGGCCGCGGAGGCAGTTACAAATTTTTTCCAAAAATACAAATTTTCAAAAAGGATAAAGTTTCAAGCGTTCCACCCCTCTGTCATGCCACGTGGTAGTACCCGATTGGATGCGGGATTGCGGGCCGGCAGAGGAAATTAAGAAAATTTTCCAAAAATTTTAAAAAACCGCCAAGGAAGAAAATGGTGCCGTGCCTCCGCCGTTGCTTCGTGAGGCCATGTGGCAGCTTTTGATTGGCTGCGGGCCGGCGGAGAAAATTTTTAAAAAAATTTTCAAAATTTTTTCTAAGTCCCAAGGGAAAAATTCGGGCCGCGGGCCCGCCAAGGAAATTTTTCCCAAACATTTTAATGGCAGTGAAGAAAACTTCAGAAGGCCATAACTTTTGATAGAGAGCTCGGTTTTGGGCAAACGAGGACTTTCTGGAAAACTCTCGACACCCTCTTTGCACAAGAATAATTAATTTTAGATTTTGATAAAGTTTAAGGGGTCAATTTAAGAAAATGGCTTGTAGGCCTTTTAAAAGCAAACTGGTAAATTTTAACTTAATAAATTTGGTTCAAATTTGTCATTCTTTCTCTTCTAACATGTCAAATAGATATGAAGGATTGTTTTAAGAAGGATTTAGGATGCATTTGCAGGGTAATTTTGCTTGATTGATTTCCAATTCGAATTTTCCAACATTTGACAGAAAAAGACTGTGAAAAGTTTGGGCCCAATTTTGCAATGTTTTAAAATATTTCCTTAAGTGTTTAGGTCAGGTTTTGGGATCATTTTTACCTCATTAAGTCCAATTGATTATTACACTTGTCTCTTATCTATTTGCAGGGTTATTTGAACATTTGATTAAGGAATTTTGCAAGGTATGCAGTGAAGTAAAAGAGCTTATACATTTCCAGAAACAAAGATTAAACTATCTTTTTTTTTTGCCATGCAATGAAACATTGAATTCATTCCATGCTAGCCTTAAATGTTTTTCCTTCTTCAATTAAACATTAAAACAAGAATTCAGTTTCTATCCTTTCCAAAATCATATATTTTAAACAAGGCAGAATAATAAAATTTCTTCTCACGTGTTTCTTCTTTTTCCACCTTCCAAACAGGGATTCCAAATACAGAATTTAAATATAACAATACCATTTTGAACAAGGTAAGACAAGGTAAGACTTCGATTAATTCAATGAATCTTTTACAATTCCTTTCATATATATATATTTTCAAAATACAACATATAGAATACATGTCTTTCTTTTCTAATAACAGAACTAAATACAGAGCATAACTCTTTACATTTCAAATTACAACTTTCATAACCAAATACAAACATCTTTTCTTCACAAAATATATTAGAATTTCATCCACTTCGAAGTGGGAAAGGTTACAAAAGAATTCTCTTAAGGGACTGTCAAACTGTTTTCTTTTCTCAGCTCCAGGACAACAACATGCATTCTTTTCATTCTTCCATTTTGATCACAACAAAGGCAGGGAAAAGGCAACGCTCTCCACCCAACCAAGACATCCAATGAAGAGGAGAAGCCATCCTTCTTCACTGGCCCCCGAGCCCCAACCACAATGCAATAGGAAATGTATTTCAACTCATGGCAACAAGCTTCCACATCACAAGCAATATTTCAACATGCACATTTCAGAATTGAAAACACAGTCCAAACAAAACAACAGTTTACAACTGCATTGAAACATTAAGACAGAACTCAGGCTTCATCATGCAAACCAAAGGAGCAAGAGCTATGGGGGAAGCTGCTTATGCCTCCCAATGGGAATTGGGCATCCACCTGTAACAAACCGCCAATATAATTCATCACACATATCCTTATGCCCCCCACAATCCCTCTTTATGCCCCCCACAATTTTCCTTATGCCCCCCACAAAGTAAGAAATGCAAGCTATTTCTTTTCCATGGTGGATCCCAATCCCAAATTCCCTCCATAATAAATTTGATGCTACTGCCATTCCCTTATGCCGCCCATATGGATTCCTCATAGCCTTCTCCTAGACCATACTTAGGCAGCCTACCCAAACAGCCAACAAACACACAAAACATTCACCATTCACACAAACATAAAAAGAAATAAAAGCATAAATGAAGAGCCAAGCTCCTACCTCTCCATGGTAGATTTTGTTCCAAAACAACAAGCTTTCAATGTCAAAATAGTCCTAAAATCAACAACCAACAAGCATGCAAAGTTCTCCAATCTCCTTCCAAAAGCAAGAGCTCCAATCAACAAGAAAATTCGCCCCATGGAAGCATGCAAAATGTTTCAACAACCCAAAACAAAGCAAGGAGCTCGAATTTTATAGAAGAGGGAAGAGGAGAGGATGAAGTGGATCCATGTAGGATGCCACATCACACATCCTCAACTCCAACACAAAAGTCAAATTTCATTCTCCAAAGCACAATAAAGAGGTGGGTGAAAATATGACAATTTACTTACACACTCCAAACAACCCACACCCCAAAGGACTGAATTTAATAAAATGTAAGAAGAGTGCAATTAAAACTTGCAACTTGATTTATAAAAATGCATTAAAAAGGTCTAAAATCAACCCTTCAACCATAGGTATGGTTGGTAAATAAATTTGAGAGGTATGAGACAAGTTTTACTTGTCCCACAAGTCTCCAAAAACAGCCTCCAAGGACAAATTCGAATTTCCAAGGAGGTGGAATGTTTCATACTCCAAAATCCGACTTACACAACTCTTACACATACTTACACATCACTTACCACATTTAATACAAAAGCCAACAACTTCTATAATTACTTTCTTATATCCCAAATTTGATTTATTAATTTATTTTAACAATATGATTACTCACATTAATTCTCCAAAATTAAAAGAATAATGAAAGGGGTAAATGCATCACAAAATAAACACATGCAAACAATAATAAAAAGGAACCACATTAATAAAATACACAAAGCCCTTTGGTCACATTCAAAGGTGATCCCCCCATGGGAATCCCTAACAAAATACAACACACACACAAAACATGTTGCCATGGTGACCTTGTTGAATTCATCTAGAATTCCACTGTGGTTGGTCTCCAATCCCCGGATGTTTGTTGTGATAGTTTAACCTGCAAAACACAAATACCTCATTCGGCCTCGTGGCCATATCAGAACATCCAACATGATAAAAATATAATCACAAAATCATCTATACATATGAATCACAACAACATCAAGGCAATCAACAATATCACTTACAATTTATATCAACTATATCATCATCATATAATGTCCATTTTCTAGGTCTACTCACAATATCCAAAAATCACATGTCCGAACAACATTCATAATATATCCATGTCAAATAGTATATCATCATCCACATATGAAGTGTCTCTAATAATCATTATGCATCATAACTAAATCAAAATCAACAATAATCCATGGTCCAACATCTAACATCATACTAAATCAAAACTATAATAATGTCCATAATATAGTCAACAATGTCAAGATCAGTATCAAAAGGTTCATGTATATTATTGGAAGAAACGCTTATCAAGTTTCCCTGACACAACCACCAGGAAGAATGTACTTGAATTTGTCAGCATTGTCAATAAGATAAGAGGGAAGATGAACTACAGACAAGAAGTGAGGTATGGAACCCATCTTTTTAATTATCTATTGAAAATTATACTCCTCAGGAAACATGTCAAACAAATCTGCTCCCCTGCAAATTATGTCTTGTATTCTTAAAGAGTCTAAGAAATAAGAGAAATTCACTCTGTCTACATGTCTATAAGCTTTCATCTTAACTATGAAGTCAATCTACAAAACTAATGGGTTTATAACAAAGCTACAAATGTAGGTGATAAGCTACATAACAAACCATAAATTAGTCAATCTTGTTACCCAACTGTGGATGAAAAAGCATAGAAAGTAACCATATATGGGTCATGAGCGAATGAAAACATAGATGACTTGCCTTCGTGTTGCCTCCACACTATTCCTCGGATTTGGCAGGAATGACTGGGATCAAATCAATGGTTGTTCCCTCGTGAATCTTTAACCAAGGCGAGTCATGCACACTGAATAACCCATATCTATTCATGTCTAGAAGATCAGAGGTTCACACCAGTCCCACTTTTATGCTCTGATAGAAGATTTGAATAACTCGTAAAATATCTATTAAATAGAAGGCCACGAATGCAACCAGTCCCACTTTGGGATTTATGGAACCCAAGAATACACCCACTCCTGACACCTACCTCTCCTCCCAGCTCCCAGAATGAAACCGTTGATGTGACTTTGCCTCTCCTCCCAGCTCCCACCTCTGTACCTGACCCCAAATACCTAATCTGAAATACTAAAAAATTAAACCCTTCCACCCCATTCCGCATACCGGTATATTGGGATGTTTTTGGCCATTTTTAATACCTCAATATGAACGGACGTGGTAGTATACTACTTAGTTAATGAATCCCCTGCGAATGTAAACACCCCCAAATTACCACTTTGCATCGTAAATGTTCAAAATCTCGCTACATCCCTTATCCCCCTCTAGAATTAATTTAATTAATTCTATTTACACGTTATGACCCCCTTAGCTAATTTAAATATCAAATTAAATAAATAAATCCACATGTACACATCCATATTTAAATTAATTAAATAATCCTCATATCCTATCCTCCTCCTTGACTAAAGTCCTTACTAAAGCTTAAAATCATTATTATAATTAAAAGGATGTGTTCAAATTGACTCAAATCAACATTTGAGTTAACTGGATCTATCTTCCAAGTCATGACAATCCAAAATCAATCCACCTTGCAAAAGCCAACTATTCACGACACTTTTGGGTGGATAAAATAACAGATATGGAATTAAAAATAAAAAAACATGTGCAACTCTTTGCCAACTCGGCCATGACTCACTCTTGCAAATCAAGAACAACAGTCTACTGTCCAATCAATCTAGAAACTCAACTAAACAACTTAGTCATGTTTAGTTATCTCCAAATCAAATCAATCACAACTTATCTTGAGGATTCATTTTCCTCGGGTATAAATAAATGACCCTTCCTTTGAAAATCATCCATCAAAGCTTTGAGAGTTCATGTTGCTATTTTGTGTAATTATTTGGTGAATCAAATCAAATCTTCTATATTGTTGTGATGCCCAAATCACATCTTCATGCTTGTGGCTTAGTTATCTTCCATTCAAAGTACTTGGAGCATCCACAAATCAACCAATAGCTAGCAAATCAAAAGGATCCAACAAAGAACATCACTAAACCTTGTTTTGCAATCATATCTAATCTGAGGTTGCTTTGGGATTTACAACAAAAGGCTTTCACTTTTATTTTGTATTGATTTTCCTCATTTCTTGTATTTTCCATGGTATACATTTGGTTATATTATTATCACATTTTTAAGACATTGATCTACTTACATGCATTTACATTTTCTTACAGGTACACATGGGCATGGACAGTGAACACATTGACATTGGGACATCTACACACTTTTTTCCCTTCTCCTCTTTAAGGTAAGATCTCAAATAAGGATGTAAGCAACCATTTATTTATTCTTTAATATGTTTGCACACATGCATATTAAATGGAGGCATTATGTAGATACTTAATTTTGGTAGAAGGCAACGTGATAATAATAGATTTAGTACCTTTTAAACACTTACACTTGGACCACTAGTGTATATTAGGCTCATTTTAGCATCCTTCCCCGTTTTAGTCAATCATATACTACTTCCATCATCACCCTTAAACACTCTCAGATTCACTTTTAGATAGCCTAGGGCCTCTATGGTACCTCTTTGATCTTGTTCGTCCATCATTTATGAGTGGTCATCCTCCCTGATGAATATTGACAACCATGTGCCATTAGAGATGAAACACGATCACTAAGGACATATGTTTCTGGTATCGACCATTAGTGGTGAGCACTAGTAGTCAGCTTGCTTGTAACAACCATTTTTTCATTTGGGTACATTTTGGTGATCGACTTATAACTAAATTTTGGGTTGGCTTGTTTATGAAATCATCCTATGAACACCTATATAAACTAACATCTGAAAGGTCATCTAATCAATCAAAATACATCTATCACCTTAAAGATCATTCCATCTACAAGTAAGAGACGTTTAGAGATCAATCCAAGTAGTTACAAAGCAACCAGCCTTACCTAAAGTCAAAAGAAGGATTCATTTATTTGTGTTGATTGAACATCTAGGGAGAGACGGTCTAGGCTTCTCTCACATGGGTATACATAAATCTGCATAGAACTACACGAGACTTGATTCCACACTAATATGTAGAGCAACATTTCCAATTAGAGGTTGTTTGAGCCAATCCAATCGTATTTCTCTATGTTCTATTGAGTGGTTTGGTAGAGTTTAGATTCATATCAAAGGAGGAGCCATTTTCTGTTAGGTTGTGGACCCTGTTTTCATGTGAGAAAGTGTTAAGACTGTACACTTTCCATAGTTGTCTCACCGGGGTTTGGGGGCACAACCCCCGAGAAAAAAAAATGGGCCTTAAAACGTGCCTGATATATCGGGAAACATGATTTTCTCATATGGGCGGGATTTTTTGACCCATAGGTTTATGGGACGGTTTTGGCCCATGGTTTTAATACCCACGGTTTTGTAAAATTGCTTAAGCAGTTGTCTATTTTATATGGTTTTGTGCATATGGTAGCATAATGTAACATTACATATGTGTTTTGAATTCGACTGTGAATTCTGTAGAGTTTGTTGAGCATAGCTCCAAACAGATCTAGGTATTATATTGAGAGAGCAGTGGCTTGTAATGAAATCTGAGCAAGTGATTCTTGGTGGACGTAGCCCAAATTGGGTGAACCACGTTAAATACTGTCTCTTTGTGTTGTGTTATTTTATTCTGCACTTTTATTTAAGATCTGTAATATTTTTCTACATATTTGTTTCTACTGTTGCGATTCTGTGAGGGATTATTCCGCATACTTTATCCCTTATTTCCTAACAATTTCAACATCAATTTACATATCTAAGGAATTTTTTTACTAATTTGGAGTAGATCATGTAACACTATAATGTCCGTGAGATGTTAACAACTAAGGTTGACCTCAAAGTTGACATCTAGTGGATCTTATAGGGTAGTTTCAACTCAAACTTTAATGCCTATGTGACCATCATTGGAAGTTGTTTTCCTTTTTGCTTGGAAAAATCAATCGTAATCGTAATCTATGTAATATATGACGAATCCACTCCTAGTACTTCAAGATTGTTGTCTCTCAACATTTGTATAGATATCTTACCATCATCCAAACCCATTAAACAACAAAGTTTTGATAAATAACAGCCATAGAACCTCGCCGTGAAGATTTGGTGCTACTTTTTGGTAATCCATTCGAATGCCTTTCCCTTTCTTAATCACACGGTGAAACTTGCTGGTGAGCCTATGGCAACGGCTCAAGCCCATCTACATCATCCCTATGGCTGCTCCATGTTTCTTGGCCGCACCAGTCTTTCTCCGGTCCCCAGACCCAAATCACTCCATACCCACTTCACTGAAATTCACTTGCTTAAACTCTTTCATCTCTCGAAGCCCTCTGGAAGGTCTCTACTTCAAATCCATCAGGCGAAACTCTTGGCCCTGTGACAATTTTTCACGGGTTGTGAGATGCCAGCAGAAGAAGAACAGGTGGGGGAAACACCCACCAGAGAGTGGTCTAATGAAGAGGGCACAGATTAAAGCTCTGTCAATTATATTGAGAAGAGAAGCTGCAAAGGCCAACATGGATAAGAAGTCAGGACCCAAGCAGTCCAAGAAACTTTTACCCAGAACTGTTCTTGAAGCTCTCACTGATAGGATCGATAACAAGCAATGGGAATCTGCTCTTAAGGTCGGTAGTAACACCTCAAATTTAAATTTGTTTTTTGCTGTTCATGTTGACGACATAATGCTCCAACGCCCACATGAAAATTGTTTTGGCTGTTAAATGTTTAACGACATAATCGTCCGACACCCACATGAAAAAGAAAATAATGATGCCAAAAAATAATGGTCCGACACCCACATGAAAAAGAATATGATGATGCCAAAACATGATGATCCAACATCCACATGAAAAAGAAAACTATGACTGCAAAATTAAGAACCAATTCATATGAACTATATCAATCCTGAAAACAAAGAATCTGATATTGTGTAATATAAATCGAGTAAAGACTGAAAACCATTTTCTTTGGAATACTTCTTTAAACAATAATATTAGGCACAATTGCACAGGCGTTTGCAGTCATTAAATCATATAGAAAGTAAAACTTAGTTCAATTAATACTGAATGAAAATAATCAAACAAAATTCGGAGAATTAATATGAAGATTAGGCATGTATAGAAGAAACAATCTTCTGAACGAGAAAATATTCCTTGAGAGATCCTACAGACTATTTATTTTTGGAATAAAGGATACACGTATAAAAACAATCTTCCGAACAAGAAGGTATACCTTGAAAGATTTTACAGACCATTTTGGATAAAAGGGTGTTAAAAGTTATCTCATCGTCTATAGGTGCACATTGGCTGGATGGTGTGAGGGGGAGGGGTGTGCAGGTGGCCCCCTGGGTGTACTCTCTTCATGTCCCCCAAAATAATATAGAATGTTAATCCAACTTAATTTGGATTTTGCCTATCTGTGTGTGACATTACTGTCTGATTAGACGATTCCCATATTTCAAGCATAATTTTCTGTACCCAAATTCAATCTGTTTTAGTATCCAGAAACATTTTTGGTTAATCTGTAACTCGTGGATTAATTCCTGATTAATGTGTAGATATATGGAGTCTGGACTATCTAGCCCCTTTTCTTCCCCGCTGATAATATGGTATTCTTATTTAACTGCATTTGCATTTTACTTGTCTGTAGACGGTGGATGACAGTACTGTCTGATAAAACAATCCATAGCTAGATTTCGAGCAGAATTATCTGTACTCAAATTCAATCTGGTTTGCCAGCCAAAGTCGTTTTTGGTTAATCTGTAAGTTGTGGATTAATTTGTGATTAATGTGTATAATGTATATATATTTACGCATCTACCCTCTTCCCCTTCCCACTAATAATATGATATGCTTATCCAACTACACTTGTATGAAGAACCTGTCTGCAGACTGAGTGTATTACTGTCTGGTTACACAATCCATATGTACATTTCGAGCAAATTTTTCTGTACCTAAACTCAATATGTTCTACTAGCCAAAGTCAAATGTGATTAATCTGTAATTAATTGAAGGGAAAATTCAGCCAAGATTAGATAAAACGGGCTTCAATTTTTACTAATTTGGAAATGTGTTACGTTGTTGCTTAGGATTTCTTGGAAGAGCTTATCGAGCATGTATGGTCAGCAGTTGGCTCAATTAAGTATGGCTAACCCTCTTGTCAGGTATGAAGATTTGAGACTAATGAGCTTTTACCATTGGATGGAGGGGTGATTCCACCTAACAGTGGTTCGGTGAAATTCCAGTTGCTTGGCCTCCATTGACCAGCATGTGCTCGGTAGTGGAGATTTTCCAAGCAGATGAGCTATGAACTCTGATGTCATAATAAATGCTCCTTAACACTCGAACCCTGAGACTTACCAATACAAAATCAAGAAATCAAATCAACTTGTTCATCATGTTCTGCATTCTCCAACATTCTTAGAGAATATGGAGACCCTTGGATAAGTTGATCATACATGCTAGCTATGGTAACCTGGTTTTCCTCAGATGATGTAAGGATTTTTGCTCTAAGGGTTGAAGATATCAAAAAGTAGCTATCAATCCTTGGACACAATTTACCTGCAATTGTGGAAAGTTTGTTGACAGGAGATGAAAGATGCCACAACACAATCATTAAGTACGAACACTCACGATACTAAGCAATTGCTTGTAGCATGTGTGGCTTGAAGGGATCACATTTTGTAAATTTCCACCAATCAACATGTTTATAGTCTATATTTGAATCAGTAAGTAGAAGAAGCAAACAGGGGGGGGTGAAGAAACTTAGGCTGGAATTGAAGACAAATATAGAATGATAAATATGGTCAAAGAAGAAAATTAACTTGACACACTTTTCTCGTCAACTCTATCTTATAGATGTGAAGTGTGGACTTTGGAGAGGGATTACTCTGCAAGGAAGCTTGAGAGGAGAGAAGCATATTTGAACATGATTTATGCTAAACATTGTGAGAGTAGGTTGTACCAAAATCTATTTTATTAAGTGAATGAGAGGAAAGCATGATTCCATTTAAAGCAATGATTTGCATAAATTTTGGGCCTAACTAGATAGACAAGAATACTTTTGTTTGCTTCGTCCACAAGCATGAAGTGCAATGGATTAAAAGAAGGGCAGACGAGACTATAAAATAAATTGGCAAATGTGGAATAGCTCTTTTGATGTTAGAACGAATTTAAAGATGGAAAGTTATGAACACAGCTCATTCATGATAATATAATATATATGAAACAACTGCATGTTTTCCAAATCCAACATGATCCCCAAGCACTTAATAACCAATATTACGAACACGTCAAATCCATTTTATTAAGTGAATGAGAGTAAAGCATGATTCCAATTAAAGCAATTATTTGCATAAGTTTTGGGCCTAATTAGATAGACAAGAATACTTTTGTTTGCTTCGTCCACACGCATGAAGTGCAATGGATTAAAACAAGGGTAGCCGAGGCTATAAAATAAATTGGCAAATGTGGAATAGCTCTAATGATGTTAAAACGAATTTAAAGATGAAAAGTTACGAACACACCTCATTCATGAGAATATAATACATATGAAACAACTACATATTTTCCAAATCCAACAAAATCCTCAAGCTCTTAATAACCAATATTATGAACGTGCCAAAAAATGTCGATAATCAATTCTCACAATCGGTACACAACAAATCCCTCTGCATTCCCTGCTCAACACTTGTTGATGTTAGCTTCTGAAGATGAATCACATTGATGAAAGGTGAAGCCTCCGAAATGGGCTTATCCTTGTATCAATTTTTTTGCGAGCTCCATCTAAAGGGTAACATCCAATGCTTCCCTCTGCTCGTTGAAACTCTTCATTGCCAATCCGTCAGCCTCTTTCAATAAGCCAATCACATATTAAACAGCAGATAATCTGGTCTCAGAATTTCAAAATGTAAAATCATAATGCTCTAAATAAAATTATATTGCATACCAGTAGCAAAACAATTTACGACTCCTCCAGTTGTTGAATTGTAATTTGTTTCTTGCTCTCAAGCTCTTTTATTAATATTGAATTTCCATTATTTTTAAGTGCTGCGTTCAGGCCTGTGTCTTCACTTTCTTACTAATTAGATGCAGGTGAGTGATTTCTTGAACTCCAGTTTAGGTGGATTGGCAAGGTCTGGTTTGCTCCTGAACTTGCCCTTGAGTTCGAAACCCAGGGGAGCACAATTTGAACAATATATACGGTAAATTTAAAAAATTCCCTTGTCAAGGCAGTCTCACATCCCAAAATAGAGTCTGGCTTGGCTGTGACCTGAAATACAACCTTTATCTTTTCCATTTTTGATAGTCGTGCAATTGAGAATTGGGGTAAGTAGCTTATAGTCTATTTCTGTAGCAAGTTGATCCTAATCAAGGTAAATGATAATTCTTCGTTGCAATCAACATGCTCCTCTCTATAACTCCTCTAGTTCTTTTTCCACAAGCCTCATGTATATTACTCAGCTATGTTTGTTTAATACAGTGTTACGCAGGGATGCGTCCCCTAGATTTTGAACATGTCCTGGACGTCCTGGATGTTTCGGGGACTTGGGGACATCCCCTTTTTTCAAAATATCTTTCAAAAGTTTTATGATGTTTTTACTTTTAAGATGCTGTTATTTTTGCCAAGAACGTTAAATTATGATTTTGAAAGGTTAAACACAGTTAAAATCCCTAAATTTCATTGAATACAATTGAAATATTATTTTAATAGCCATCCCCCCATCCCCGAGACTTAGGTAAGCATGGTTTAATATGTGAAGTACCAAACTATATAAACTCCATTACTGGACACTAGGGACAAGCATCCTTTCATTTTATTGCTGTAGAATGATTGAGTGGTTGGCAAGGTATGAAATCATGTGCGTATGCCTTGCTGCTAATTTGGAAATTGTTCTAGTATACCCTGGGTTGGACTTTGAATCCTATAAAAAAAATAATGTGCTAATACAAATCTATGCTGGACACAAGAATGATGCAAAGGTGCAAATGATTCAAACTAGAAACCTCTCCCTTGAACATAAAAAGCCTGTAGGTGTAATGTAGTTTTCATGTCAATAGTTAGCTGCTAGCATTCTAGAATATCTGGACAAATTATGATCTGGAAAGTTACTTGCAAATGACACTTTTAGAGCATGGAATCATAATTTGTTTTTTGATTGAGATGTGTCTTCTATTAATCATACAACTGGTCCAGTTATCTTAAATACATTATTGAACAATTCCATTACCTTCTTTGAATCTTTCCTATTGAGTGGTGACAATGGCGTCAAACAAGGTGCATCAGTCGGGCTCGGGAAAAATCTTTCCGGGGAAAAACGGCTCCAAACTCCACCATATGGCTAAGATATTGCAATTTTTTGTGGTGACTTTTCAAAGCAAAAAGAAAAAAAGTGACACTGTGACAGTCAAATGGACGTCAAATTTAAGGCCTTCATTAATTGTCTATCCATGGACATTACAGCCCTCATCATCACCCCCTGGCTGCAATTGTAGAATGCCTATCAACATAAATACAATACATCACTAATCTTACAAAAAAAAGGGTGGAATAGAATCACACCCCACAAGAAGATAACATATTGACTCGAAGAATTGAGAAAGGAATCATAATTTAAATACTCTAATTCATCAGAAAAGATCTATGTTGCCAGTAAATGTACACGGAAACAAAACTTAGATGGTTGACAATTGTTGACTTTGGTGTTATCTTCAGACTTCAATCAAAAAATATGGAGATTTTGATGACTTTTAATTCTCTTTAGACAAAATTGGTCTATGGAACCTATCAGAATGCATTGTTCAATTATACAATTTAATATGTCTTTGACTAAACTACAGAGTCCAATTGAAGTAGTTGTTGGAATTTTTTTCAAAAGAAAATTTTGGCATATCTTGATCATTATTTTTTCATCTTATTAGCTATGGCACACTGTCTTATTGTTTGTTGTGCCTTCACTTGCCCTTTTTAGCTTTGACACACCATTTGTTTGATGTCTTTTTTGATGACAGATATTTGAAATTCTGCGAGAACAACTATGGTATAGACCAAACCCTAGAATATACACTAGACTTTTGGTCATGCTTGGCAAGTGCAGGCAGTATGAGCGTGCACAATCACTTTTTCAGCTCATGATTGAAGAAGGGTTGGAACCAAGTATTGAATCCTTTACAGCTTTAGCTTCTGCATACAGTAGAAGTGGTCTCCTTGACAAGGCTTTTTCCATTCTCAATCGAATGAAAGCATTTCCTCAATGCCAACCTGATGTCTACACTTACAGCATCCTAATAAAATCTTGTGTTGAGGCCTCTCGCTTTGATTATGTTGACAAACTACTTTCAGAAATGTCAGCAAATGGAATCAAGCCCAATACTGTTACATATAATACAATTCTTGATGCATATGGTAAAGCAGGAAATTTCAAAGAAGTGGAAGATATCCTATCAGAGATGTTGGAGAATCCAGATTCTAAGCCTGATGTGTGGACAATGAATGCGACCTTGAGGGCCTTTGGAAATAGCAAGCAGATTGAGATGATGGAAAATTGCTACGAGAAATTTCAGGCTGTTGGTGTTCAGCCTGATGTAAGAACTTTTAATATCTTAATGTATTCGTATGGCAAAGAATGTTTATATGATAAAATGACTGCAGTGATGGAATATATGCAGGAATATTATTTTTCATGGACAACTGTCACCTATAATGTTGTGATTGATGCATTTGGGAGGGTAGGTGATATCGCACAGATGGAATATCTTTTCAATTTAATGATATCCGAGGGTGTTAAGCCAGATTGTATAACACTTTGTTCTCTAGTCAGTGCATATGGTAAAGTGCGTGCTGTCCGAAAAATTGTAAGAGTCTTGCGGAAGTTAGACAATTCTGATATAGTTCCAGACACCACATTTTTCAATGCCGTTATGGATGCCTATGCAAAGGCTGGGGATCTAATTGAAATGGAGAATGTGCTTATAGAGATGCAGGATAAAGGATGTAAACCTGATAGAATAACATTAGCTACCATGACTAAAGCTTACTTACGTAAAGGTATGGTTGACAAGGTTCAAGAACTAGAACAAAGAGTGCTGAGGATAGATA
Organism: Taxus chinensis; assembly: GCA_019776745.2. Classification (NCBI taxonomy): domain Eukaryota; kingdom Viridiplantae; phylum Streptophyta; class Pinopsida; order Cupressales; family Taxaceae; genus Taxus; species Taxus chinensis. The sequence goes on along the minus strand of CM034153.1, from coordinate 715,212,570 downwards.
GAATTGGTACCTACCGCCGTACCATAATGAAGCCCTTGACCAATCAATAGGAGATGTTGACCTAATTTGATCTAATTGGTGGTCTGATTCTGCCATTTTTGGGATTCTGTGTAATTGTTGAAATTCCCTATGCATCATGTCCATGTTTGAGATTTGGGCCTTCTCAATGAAATTTTATTGGAGCATTCAAACGCTATGTACTGTGCAAACGGGTATGAGAGAAAACTCTTAGTTGGATCCATAGGGGATGATGTCTGATTAGATTTGATGATTAAAAGAATTCAGCCGATGACTACATAATGCTTTTCCCTGATTGCATTTCCTGGTAGATCAGCAGACAAGTGATCATTGAGTCCATTATTGAGCATTTCCTCTCTTATTTTATTGTCCTCCAAGAATTCTATCAGTTGGCGAGTTCTGCTGCTTATTTTTGGCAATATCTCGTATTTGATTAGTGGGAAATTTGCTTTATTATAAGCATTACTTGACATCAACAGTTAGCAAGCTGTTTGTTTGTCAAGTTCAATTTGTTTTAGTCCTTTGGAGGGTTCACCTGATGTCAACTCTGTACGTGTCGTTTCTTTTGACACCAACCCCAAGTTGTATAATGGTGGTATCATTCTTTTGCCAAGCTCTTTCCTTAAACAGCCACCTAATATTGTAGCATTTAATAAACCATCTATTGTTGATAAAATATATGTTCAGCAATCTGTTTACAGTTTCATATAAACATTATAGAGAAATTGAGACAACTTCTAGCCTGAGATGCCACAAACAAAGGTTGATCTGCCATTATAAGCGAGCTTTAACACTGTATCTCAGGCCTCATCATGAATTGTCTAGATATTCATAGGAATAAGCTTGGATAAATACTGCAAATATCTATTTATGTGTTATGCTTGCAACCATGCTTCTTTTCTTATCATTGAATATTTTTTAGTGATTTAGTGCTAGCTCGCAGAGTTTACCAATTTGTATTGAGCTGAAGAGTCTTAATCAATCAAAAATTAAATAACAAGATTCTTATCGGATTTTTCGCGTTAGGTCTTATGTATATCCTCAATTTCAATGGCTTTTTTCTCATATCACAATCAGGCCGGAAACATTCTTTTCCTGTTGTCCATTTAGTGCTGAAATATATAGTTTCAACCACCAAATATGTTGACCAGGACATTGTTTGACACGTTCCACAACAGAACCTTGCAGAAGGCTGTTTTTCCCTATACAGTGAAAATAGTTGTAAGCTATCATTTTTAGTCTAGGACTATTTTGAGAATTTCAAGGCAGTGCCATGAAGTGTAATTTTGCAGCAAAGTTATTATGTGAACAAATCAATGAAACTCTGTGTTTTTGTTGCTGTTACCAGTTTTTTAGTTTATTGTCTCTGCACAAGGGATGTTAACTAAATCATTCATTTGTTTGTATTGTATTACCCACAATACAATTATTGATGTATGCATGTATAAGTTAGAGACTTGAAATAGGAATTTACACCAAGAAAAACTTAATCTACAACTTAGCAAACACCTCAAGATAAAGCACAAGAAGAGAAACCAAATGCATAAGCAAAATGAAATGCAAACCTCCCCTTGTTGTATGGACTTGTTTACAGCGAATGTGGATGCTTCAAGCTGATTTGTGCAAGATTGGGCAGCATGCTTGTAAGGAAGAGGATAAAGTAAGGAACTTTCCCAAACTGGAATGATATCTAGCTTTGGTAAGACACTTACATAAGAGGGTTTCTCAATTTAACAAGATTTCTAAAAATAGAAAGTGTGTGATTGTACCGTTGGAAGGTCTACTATATAGGTTCTTGTTGGGGGATGTTGGTTGATTTTGGTAGATGTGAGATAATGGAAATGTAGGATCAGTAGCTTGTGATTATGAGTGATTAACTATGATTAATTGGTCATGTGATGCTATAAGTATAGGATGTGTGATGAGTTGAGGATATTTAATTAATTGACGAAGGGGAATATATAGGATTTATTTGATTTTAGAATGATTCGCAAGTGGCAGATTTGAGGTGTTTACAATTGATATAAAAGATTTTTCAAAGTGAATTAAATATATTACCTTGTATTCTCAAATTATGTTCAAAGAGTTTGCCTACTTTTGATCTAAAATGTATATTATTTCCGCTGCGCGTGAAACTTCTCTATATTGGTAGCGGAGCCTGTGCTTGTAGCTGACTTGTTTGGATTAACGCAGCAGAAGTGTGAAAGTTGTGTGGAAGTGCAGATTTTGTGCTGAAGCAACCCACAGTTGCTAGCTGTCTTAAGGCGTCAGGTTAATTCACAGACTTGCAAAGCCTATGGAGCAGAAGATGATAACCACCTGACCTGGTTCTTTTAGACCTACACTACTGGGTAATGGTTAGTCTATCCATGATCTTATGTTGGAAAAAACATCACTAGTTGATCAGGATGGAAACTTTGAATATCCTCAAATATCTAAAGATGTATATCAAGTCTGGTTTTTCCTGCTAAAATGTTACATTTAGTGAAGCAGTCAGAAGTAAATATAATAGTAACTGGAAATGGCATTAGGCATGTGTTTGCCATTTATTAAACCTGAAGAAGTTACCAAATGTCATAGTCAAGTGTATTTCCATGTTCATGTAGCTGAGATATATATATGACAGTTCATCTTAATTTTAACTATGATTTTCATTTAGGAGTGACTTTTCTAGCTACTCTGCTAGATGTAAGAGCATATACATTTGAATAGGCTAGAATTGCCTAGCTTTCTAGGGATTTGCATTATGATGTTATTTGTTGTATTTGTCAAACTTGAATATATCATGGAGTGATAGGCACGTGCAATGCTTTACTGTTGTGTATAGAAATTAAAGGTGTGGATTTAATTGAAAGATCAATATACTGCAGTATAGGAGGGAGTGTGATTTGTCTAATAAATACCATTTTTTGCCCCATCTAATTTTCCACGAGTGTCATATCCAAAAGGTTCTAGACACTTAGTTGCATGTGGAAGACAAGTAGATATTGCTGGTTTCATGACTGGTTTCCCAATCATCAGAGTATTTAGAAAATACCCAGTTTACAGAACTCCTTGTTAAAAAGATACATGTGGAAGAGACGTAGATATTGTTGGTTTCATGACTGGTTTCCCAGTCATCAGAGAGTATTTAGAAAATACTGAGTTTACAGAACTCCCTGTCAAAAAGGAGAAATGGTGGAAGCCACGCCAGACTACAAAAAGTTTAGGAGTGGTTTAAAGGAAAACTTTGCCGTATTCCCCAAGTACACAATATTTATCCAATGCTCCATCTGTTAGTAGCCACTCATTTCCCAACAGAGAAAGTTCTGTTGCCAACCTACCATCAACGGTGTCCAACGTAATAATTAACACATCTGATCCTAAGCCATCAGTCTCAATAAAAGATAGCTTCGAAGGGCATTATCGACTGGCCAGTTTCTCTTTAATAGAATGGAAACATTTAGGGAAAACATACTGTAAAAGAGGATGATGGCCATTAGAGCAAGCTTTCTACACATCTAGTCAAGATGATGATAAGCCGACATTTAGATCAGATATGCCATATATGCTTGAGCATAATGCAATCTCATGTGATATACAAAAAGATGAAATCAGACAATTGAATTATTTGAATAATTAGACACAATATGTAGAGGTGCATATGAATGAGCAAATTGTTAAGCTAGATAACAACAAAATTGCAAATAGTTGAAGAAAATCTTAGACCTGTAAAGGAGTTTACTGAAAAACAAAAAATAAAGAGAAAAAGAAAGGCAATAAGAGAATATCAGGATGTCGAACAAATAAAATCTTATATGCCTCCGACACCACAACAAATTCATCTAGCAACAATGGACTTAGCTCGATTAAATGTTGTCCAACAAATAAAGAGGAGTAAAACTGAAGGAAAGAAAAAGTAGGCATTAAGCTTCCTAAAATGGTTTCTAAAAAAGAACATGATAGGCCACAAAAATAAAAAGAAGATGAAGAAGCGTCTTCATCAAATGTAGAATTAAAAATGACGGAAGTAAATAAATTGGTATCTGCTACTAAAGGTCCAGGACTAGAACAACTAAGGCAAAAATATTCAACCTTACCAATCTGGATCTATGATGATACTAAATATAGATGGAGATCCAATCCACGAGACCATATATATGGGTCACTCATTATTTTACTTTTCAACAAGCAAATAGTTGGGGACACAATAACAACTGTAGATATTGCTACTACAAATTTAGCTGATATAACACTTCATTGATGGACAAACTCATCTTTAGACTCAAATGAAGAAATTATGAAGATGTGGGTTACAAGCATTGCTTACAGCTCTACTAACAGAATTTGTTCCAAATCTAGCACAAAAGAAAAAGGAAGATCAATTAATTCTGGCAAAAATAAAGTGTGATTTTTCAATGTTTGAAAAAATCGCCACGGAATATCAGTCACTAAATCTTTAAAGGAATGATTTTATAGAAGTTTAGTTGTTGGAGGCTTTGCTTAAACAGTTAGGCCAATTGGTGTTAGATAGACTAGCTACCCAAATTACAGAGAGAACAAATGTGTTTTGTAGATGTAACAAAAGCAACAATGGTTGAAATAAGGCGATTTCGTTTAAATGTTTCAGTAAGTAATGCTCTACCATGAATCTCTCCAAAACAATGTTCAACCATTGATGGTGCAGAACAATTTTGATGTGTTAAGAAATAACAAAAACATAAACCAAAGGGCTATAGGATAAGAAGAGCTAGACCTAGAAATTTGAAGCCGTCTAAGATTTTCAAAAAGAAGATTTAGTAAATGGCTTAAAAGGGATTTAAAAGATGTTTTTCGTAATGCTTGTAAGAAGAAATGACACTATGCTCATTCCTGTCCTAGTAAAGCACCACATCAAGTAGAAGGTTTGTTTACAAATGAAAAGGTAGCTGAATGATGGGGATCTTCTTGAAAAAGATCTACAAGAATGTATCAATCAATATGTTGAGGTATATGACATCTCTGAAGTATCTGAATCTGAAATAGAAACATAAGAGATAGAGGAAGAAGCAGAAGAGTAAATTGACTTTTCTCCTACAAATATGGTGAATGAACATTTAGCCTTTGCTTTTTTAATGGATAGAAATGAAGAAGCAAAGCTTATAATGATTGGTATTTGATAAAAATTGTGAGAGAGATCTTGACATGCCACCACTTGAAGTTGCAAGTGATTATGAAGATCACTCTAAAGAAGTAAAAAGTCAAAAATTAGACAATGAGACTGGATTAGAAGAGAGTGAGAGTTCATTTGGTTCTTCAGAATTTGATGAAAATGAATGGAATTCTATAAAGCCAATGATTTAAAATCCATTAAATGATTTGAAGTCTTTAACTCCCAATAAAAATGAGGTCCAAGTTCCTCCATTGTTTCAGTGGCGAGTTTCTAGATTAACGTCAATTGCATCAAAAGAAGACTAGCCACATCAGATTAAGGCCTTCATAAAAGCCCAGGCTTCAATTTTTATGCCTATCAAAGTTGTGATATATAAAAATTTGGATTTTAGAAAGTTTGATGCATTTGTAGATATCAATGCTAGTTAATTTTTGGACATCCTAGAGTGTTTCAAAAATTGGGTCTGTCATCCAAGTCCACAAATTGTAAATACTATGAGTGGTAGCAGACAAATTCAGTATTTTATAGTGCGCATACCACAATATATTGACAAGATTCTTGTACATACTTCATTTGATTAGGTTGATGATAGTAGTTATGATATTGGTCTTGGAGGTCCATTTAAGGATTCGTTAGGACCATACATAGTGTCAGAAAATTTTACTCTTGAATATTTCTAGGCAAAAAACTTCTATATCAAGATTACATAAAGCAATAACATGGGAAAAAATAAAAGCTCAATGGACAAATCCTTCATTGAAAGAAATAGTCAAGCAAGAAGAAAAATAGCAAAATCCCAGATCAATTAGACACATTCTTCATACTTTACAATATACAACTTGTTGGTACCCAAAACACCCCCATTCCCTTTTAAACAAGAAAATGGAGCCCCCCCTGATTTTAATGAGTCAACTAATTTTTGAGCTCTAAATTGCATTACACAAAGTATATAATACTTGGGAATGATCTAAAACCTTTGAACAAGTGTTAAACAACCCTCACTTAGCTTAGAAATTCTTTGATATTCCTCTTCAAGCTAAACATGATAGGCATTCGTCTATTAAGTGGAAATAGCAGAGTAAAACTATTTTTCACAAGTTATAATGCCTTTAAAGTTTGATTCTTGTTTTAACGATCAAGGTATTGCCTTTAAAGTGCTCTCGCGATTGGTTTTAGTGTCCATCATGTGTGCAGATAGAAAATAGAAGAAAATCCAAGACTTAGCCATTTTTTCAAGTCAAGAAGGGCTTGAGATGTGCATTTGACAGTCTGTTTTAAGTTTTCTATTATTTCTTAACCGTCAAAATTAACTTTGTTGATTAACTTTAATGGCAGGGTGAAACTCTCGTCGATTTGAAATAGTTGTCCCTAACATACATGTAGCTTAAATTGGCTCATGGGAAAATATTTTGCCAAAGCCAAAGTCTCTGAGAACCCAAGAGCCCGAGATGAACACATTTAACATGGACATTGACGATTTTAGAGTTATGGTGAAAATTAACTTCACAAAGAGGAAAAAAATAGCCCAAGAGCTCTAAGAGTTACAAGATCCCAAGATTTAGAGATCAATACACATATTTTCACCTCAGAGTCTTGTGTAGTGCCCACCTCTTCTTGACATTATATCCTAGATTATGTTGACCCTTATTTTGTTCCATCGTATGATATTGAGATTATTATACCATGTTTTGATTATGATTCAATTACCTAACATTATGATTTTGATGGATATGATGTATACTATGATTATACTAACCTGTTGGCGGGATGAATGATTAATGGTTAGACATTATGAGCCTTATGATGATTAAGGGATGAGTGTTATTTCATGATGATTAGTTGTATATGTTGTTTGATTTCTATGATGTTTACTGTAGTATATACAATGATTAGAATTGTGCGTAACATGTTTTGGGATGTACGCACCTCTCGTATTGGATTGTTATGTATTGCATTGATGTCATGTTGGTTGATGATATGCTTGGATGTTATGTTCGTTAGTTATATTATATTGGGCAAATATGGCGCATGTGCATAAAGTGTGCAAATTATAGGGCTGATGCACGTAGATTTCGTCAAATTGCTCTCATGGTTGGCACAATTGGCCGTTGGCCAAATTATACCCCCTTTTTTATTGTCATCGTATGCTTTAGCAAATTGGGATTGAGAGCCATTTGGCTTGTTGATCTTTTTATTATATTATATCTTGTAAAATTGTTGTGTATGACTTTTATCTTGAATTTATTTGTTACTTCATAGTTTTAATTTGATTTGATTTATTTACGTTGATGGTAACCATGATTAATTTATTTTATTATTGGAAAATAGTTTTTTGAAAGGGACTATACCCTTTTACAACAGTGCTCAAAAGCAAAATTTTACCCCAAAAAACCCAACAACAAAAAAAAACTGCCAAGAACCAGCAAAAACAAAACAACTGCTTCAAAAACAGCAAAAAAACAACTTAACAGCAACACAGTTGCCCAGCAACTGTGTAGTAGGCCATATGCCTAGATGTAACAATAATAGCACCAAAAACAACAAGAATCAAACCTTGTCCCGAGTGGTGGGGGATTTAGATTTGACATTTCCCTTCTTTTTCCGATCCACCACTGTCCATTCCGGATTTCCAGCATCCAATGCAAACGAAGCATCTGCAATGGATTTGATGGGGATGTGACCCATAGGAAGGGGGGCCAAAACTTCCTTAAACACTGAATCAGCAATCTGCGGATCATAGTCTGTAGGTAGTTTCTCTATGTTGGTCTGTGAATCAACCACGATGGGTGAGTCAACTTGCAAGGGGGCACTAGAATGCTCAGCCGAATCTGAGTCAATTGTGAGATGTTCAGGAAGAGAATCCTTCCACCAAGCAGTTTTGGTCTTTTGTTTGGAATGTTCACAATCGTTTGTAGCATGACCAGTTTCGAAGCAACGCCGACATCTGAAGGCAAGTCTCTCATAGTCAATCCTCTGTACCCAGAGCCTTTCTCCAATCTGAAGATTGATTTCTGCTGGTAAGAGTTTGGAGGTATCAATATCAACCAGGATTCGAGCAAACGTAGTATGTGTTTGAATGGAGGTCTTACCATCAACTGCCACACATGAACCAAGAGTATCTCCTATAGCAATGAGACAAGATCTGTTCCAAAGTTGTAACAAAAGTCCTGGTAAATGAACCCAAATCGGGTAGGTATCAAAAGAATCCTTTAACGGGTTGAAGGACGGAAACCATGGTTTGGACATAAGCCCATGTTCCCCCCAAACCCAATGCTAGCTAAAAATTAAATCCCTATTAGCAGGGGTTTCAAAGACCGCAATGAAGTAAGCTTTAGCACAGGGATAAAGCTCAATCTTACCTTGTATTTTTTCTCTCCATCTCTGGGTTATCCATTCATGGAGCTGAGATAGCTTAGGCCAAAATTTATGGAATCTGCATATGAGACCCAGCTGGGAGAGATTTTCCTCCTCCTTAAGAATCTTTATAAGTAGATCCTCCTCGATTTTCAGCGTCGGGACCTCCTGGGAGGGTTTCAAGAGCTCATTTCTGGTATTCTCCTTTTGTTTGGAGACCGCTGAAGCATAAGAAGTGGACTTATCTCCACCAGAGGTTCCTGTGTTGGATCTATCCATGCTCTTGAGAGAAGGTCCGTCATTTTTAAATGATCCATTACCATTGTTGAGATTTGTGGGAGAGACTGAGCCAACTTTACCTGTCCCAATGGAGAGACCCCCTGTTTTTTGATAGGTCGGAGAAATTCTATCCCAGATTTTCTTTGAAGGGGGGTCTTGGTTAGCATCAAAATCCATGTCAATCCAAGAGATTGATGATGTATTTTCCATGCCATTTTTACAGGCGCCGCCATCAGATTTGCACGCTAAGGACAGGTTCCCATAGCCGCCGCCAAGGAGAAGGGCTTCCTGTTTTGGTTCGTTGATCGTGCCTCCTACAGATCCGTGTTCTGGCCGATCCATGTACAATTGAAAGGAGCTCGCAGACCCGTGCGAACGCGTAGCAACCATGGTGGCACGGCTAGGGCATGGCTAGGGCAGGGCTAGGGTAGATAAATTGAAATTGAACAGGATAACATGATTACTTTATTTAATCTTCATCTTAACATTTCTTTAATTTAATTGAGTGGATTTTGGTTAAACATGTTTTAACTTGGCTAATAATTTATCTTACATTGTTTAGTAGAGGCTACACTTTTCCCAATACATCCCTTCACCCAAATTCGAATTTGACAAGAATGAGATTTTTGGGAAGTGTGCAAAGCTTGTAGAGGGCTTCTTTTGCCTTGAAATGAGCCCTCAAAGCCATACCTATGTCTAGGGAAGGATCTTTCCAATGCAAAAGTGACCTTTCCACCTCCCCATGTGCATATTTACTCACCCATATTCATCATAGTTCTTGATTTTGCCAAGTCCACTTGAGGTGAGTTCAATTCACCTCAAGTGGGTAAATATCTCTCTTGAAATTGAGAAATTCTTTTTTGTGACTCATTTTCTTGTCTTGGGTTTGGGGGAGAGGAGTGACATGACACCTAGTTGGACGATGCCTAGATGCCACATAGGTCTCTCCTTGTTGGTTTCTAATTTGGTGGGTTTTTTCTATTTATCCTCCACATTTGGGGGAATTGAGATTCTACTCACTTTGATCCTTATTTACTTTTCAAAAAATTGGAGATCTTGTGCTTGCTTGGAGTTGGCTTTTGGATTGTATTTTGAGATTGGCCTAGAAAGCTTGGAAGCTTGGACTTTTGGCTTGATTTTGCAAGGTAGACTTCTGTCATAAAAAAACTTTTTAATTTTGAATGCATGATATTTTTTGTGTTTAGAAAATGTAAAAATGTTGTGAAATTATTTTTAGTCCATCCTCACCTATTGGGTTGAGGATTTGGTGCATTGTGAGTGATAATGAGGAGCCCCCATACATGGGTATTTCCTCCCTCCTATGGTGGAATGAAATTCTCCTTGCTATGGTGGGAGTTTATCTCATCTTTGATTAGGGAAACCAAGTAGGGGATGAGTTTGAAAAAAATTAATAAGGAAGAGATGTGAGACATAAGACATGAAGACGTAAGGAGTGGAGGCATGTTTTTATTATTTTTTACTAACAAAAAGAATACATTGAAATACTTATGGTTATGTATGGATTGCTACCATCTCCTTTTATTGTCTTAAAAAAATGCTTTGGGGTGGGTTTCTTCTTGTTACATTTGTTGCTTGTGTGAACCCATTGTGCCAATTTAAGAATCATCTCCTCTCTCCCATGGGCTAGGAGGGAGATTAGTATGCTTACCACTTTGAGATGAGCATATGATGATGCTTATAGGTTCGGAGGAAACCAAGCCTTTGTTGGTTTGGAAAACTTGGAGCTTTGCAAATGGAGTTTCTGGGAATATTTTGGTAAGGTGGAAGTGTTGTCGCCCAGAAGTTGCACCCTGATAGAGAATGGTGTGTGTACTCTCTCTCTTGTTGACAAAATTGGAACACCTCAAGGTTGTGGGTAAGCTATGGCTAAGGTAAACCTCTAGAGAGGGTTGGTTCCCTTGTGAATCACCTTAAAAACCAAAACTTGACAAGGAAAAGGGAAAAAGAATGTGGAAAAGGGGAAATAAGGGTGATACACCAAAAGTTTGATACTTGCATGTAACTCTGCACATAGAGAATTTAAAGATTCGCACACCTGCACAACCCTGAACTATTTTGCAAAATTAAATTCAAAGGTTTAGGAAGAATGACAACAGTAGAGCGATCGAATTCCACACTAAAGCAACACAATATCCTATCAAACATGATGAACAATATGAAAACATCAATATGAGAGGGCAAAAAAAAGCTTTATTTTATTCAGAGGTGCAAGACAAAGGTTGAAGATGCCAGAGAAAATCAACGCTCAAGTATATCTTTTCTACAATAGAAATCAACCTATATGAGGACAAACCAGCTCTGCCCCTCCAATAATTGATTGTTGTTTTTTGACTGCATGTTTAAACTATTGTTTGCTTTATTTAATTTATTCTTCCCTTTTCCCTTATGTGCCACAAGTTGTTATTACTGCATGCTTTTAATAAAAATATCTCTCCTTATGCTACTAACAAGACTAGAACAACATGTTCATACATCATCCAAAATATCACTTTCAGTAGATATCTCATATGAAAAACATTTTATCATCATTTACCTCACCCAGGGATTTATCTTCAGGTTGTTTTGATGTTTTGTGTGCCTGCAACATTTTATATCTTTTTGACATTTCTCTCATCAACTGCCTAGACTTATGATCATTAGTAGGTTCAATATTCATCTTCCTTCCTTTAATGACACTCTATTTGAAGTTTAGCCACAAGTATTTGATTATAGAATCATTAGATGTAGTAAGTTTGTCCACACCAGTTTTCTTCGCATGTTGTTTTCTATTTTTTTTAGCAACCTGCAGAGGTGTAAACAACCTTCAATCTTCTACGTGGAGCATATTTTTTTTTGAAGAGGTGACTCTTTTCCTTCACTACAGCAAGGCTCACATGATGGCGGGATAATGAGAAAACACCTTTTCCTTCTACTTGTTGACCCTACTACAAAGTTTGAGCCAAAATGGGAGACATTTTTCGTTGTTTACAAATCTAATCCACCATAAAACTCCTTCGGAAATTGTGACTTATCAGGTGATGCAGGAGCATCGTCACAGGACATCCACAAGTACAATTTTTCAGTCATTCAAGGTTAAAGAGGTCAGAACAAGAGTGACTACGCCATGTTCAAGTCATGAAAGGGTGTTAGATGGAGTTTTAAAGCTTGGGAAATTCAAATTCTCGTTTCCCTCCAAAATTGTATTTCAAATTTTAAAGGCATGTAAGAATGTTGAATGGGCTTGTTAGGATCATGTAAGTGTTAGGTGTGTGATTCGTGAGTCCTAGGGTTGGAAGAGATTATAAAGATGTCAAAATAATGTAGTAAAGCTATTTTTAGCTAAGTCTGGGCATATGAAGTCTTATAGAGAGTTAGTTAGGTTAGAAATGGTAGTGGAAAAAGTAATAAATGATGATGTATTCAAGATAGAAGAGTTAGTGGAAGAGAGGAGGGGAATACCTTCTGGTGAAGGTAAGAAGAAAGACTCCTCGGAGTTGAAGAGTTGTGAGAAAACAAGAGATTCTGTAATAAATATGGTATTTCTTTGCATGAAATTATAGTTTAAAGGGATGAAGTTATGTGTTTGAATGTGGGAATTCAATAATATTGCATGCATGCTTGTCTTGGGAATCTCTTACTCCTTCTAGTTAGGGAAGTATTGAATCTTGAAATAACCTTGCATGTTAATTTTTTTGTTGGAGTAATCGAATGTGACAAGATTATACTCTGTTTTGATTTCTTGAAAGCAAAATTTTTTTGTACTTGGTAAATTAAGACTATGGAAACCTTCTACCGGTGTGGGGAATGAGTTTGTAAGGAATTACAATGCAGGAAACCATTGATTAGGAGAATCTAAACCCAGATGAACTGATGTCATGCTTGTGAATTGAACTAAATGATAAAAATTGTGTTGTGAGAAGACTAAGTAAAGACTGTGAAATGTTTGAGATTATGTTAGTCCCTTTGGTTAGCGGTGGAAGGATTGATCTCTTGAAGCCTTAATCCCATGAAAAAATTTTCCTTCATGTTTCCAAGGAGCAACATTTAAATAATTGTCTTGAAGCCAAACTATACTATGATTGTGCCTGAGAAACTGAGTGGTTTAGCCTTAGAGGATGAAGGGTGGCATAGGATTGAGTTGTAATTAGTTCTCTCATAGATAATACAAGGTAATAGGTGGTGTCAAGAATAATAACCCTTAAGAGAATATTATCTGAGTTGATAACAAGAAGAACAATTGATAACTTGTATGGCTTGTGCATGTATGGACTAAAACAGGGAAGAGAAGCTCTGTTGGCACGTGTGGGATTTTCCTTGGAGATTACTAGTAAGTTTCCCTTGTGCAAAACCTTGAGATGAAGCTTAATGAAAAATTTGGAATTTTGAAACTTTGGTCATAAAAAGTTATTGCAATATTTCACCTCTCGGGGTTTTAGAGAGGGTTTTAACAGTCTAAGCTAGGATTTTAAATTTGATGCCCTTGCACTTGGATTTTGGGCTTGATATTTGGTATAAATAATGTAGACAAGGTCCTTAAACCAATTTTGATGAAAATTTAATAATTCAATGGAGGGTTTTCGAGTTATTTATGACAGTATATTGTCCCGATTGGTGTGCACAGTCTTAAGCCTAGTTGGTATATGCATTTACAAAGGAAGTTGTAGTTGCTCTATGAGTTTAAACTTGAAACTTTATACACATTTATAAGCCATTAAAGGGTACCTAAATACCTATTTATTATGCCTTGAAACCTCGTGGAGATGAAAATATGGATGACAGTCAGTATATGAATACCTAAGTAAGGGTTAAGAGCAAGAATGCAAATTAGGAGCTACACGGAGTTGTGGAAAACATTGAGTCTTGAAATTTTACAATCATGTTAGAGGTATGTGAATAAAAATTTTGGAGGTGTTAGCACTTTATGGGTAGAGCTAGAACCTCCTGGACACTAGTGGAGCAACAAACTTGGATTGAGAAACAAGTAGAGGGTAGTTCAAGGAATATTGAAACAAATGATAGAATGTACCTTCTTTAATGAACTTAAGTGATGAATCTAACTCTAATTGAAGTGTCTACGAGTTTAATGGTCCAAATAACCTTGGCAAGGAGCATAAAGACAAAGATTTGGCTAATTGTGTGTGATAGCTATGAAAGAAAGAAGAAAACAAGGTTAGCAATAAGTAAGTATATGAATAAAACGAGTTGAAGATGATGTTGCATTAGCATTCAAGGAAACTATAGATGGAGCTCAGATAAATAAAGGTGATGAGACCATTTTTAAGAAGGTGAAGTGTTGTTGATTAGGCAAGTTGAGCTATTTTGGCAAGTTTTTTAGCATTTTAAGTTTCTTAAGACCCTCATACTGCAAAGTTTGAGAAAGTTGATGATTTTTCCTCTTGAATGACTTGAGATAATGATGAAATTTATAATGTGGCTACATCATCGGGATCATATGGAAATTGTATTATTTGAGTGTAGACACCAAAATTTGGTATCGCTACCCTTGATTGCCTATGTGCGCATTTTTCACCATGATCCTAGCTAGACCCATTTAATTTAATTCACTTCATTTATTTAAATGACCATCTATTATCCCATCACCTTTAATTATTAATTAATTTTTGTTAACTAACCTAAATTAGCTAATTACCCCCAATTAGCTTTCATCTCTCCTAATTAGCTAATTACCTCTAATTAGCTTTCTTTGGGATGTTTTTTATCCCTAACCACCTAAATCTACATCCCTACGCTTTTTCTAGTCCTACTCACCTTTATCTCCTATATACCCGTTACACTTCCCTAAACAACCCTTACCCGCCAACATGTTTTAAAGCATTCATATTTGTTGAGTTGTTGAGCTTAATTGCTTCACATTAGCATGTTTTACAAAACTTGTTGGAATACACAGTAACCGGCGTCGATCAACTAACCAATGTCAGTCACCTAGGGACCGGTATCAATCAAAGCAAGGAGGAGCCGACATCGGTTAGGGTAACAGGTGTCGGTTTCCTGTGCATGAATATTTATATTTAACTCACGGGAATTATATCTAATCTTTGTTGTAAATTTTATCTAATGGTTGTAAACGCATAGCCAAGGTGCCCTAAGTTGGTATATGTATAAAGGCATGAGAATTAGGGTTAGAGGTTGGTGAATTGCATTTGTTGAATGTAAGTTTCCTTGGAGAGCAAGAAACGGTAGTTGTTGAGGAGAAAGCATTGTACATCCTGTGAGGTGTGGAAGATCATAGATCTTCATTGTATTTCCTCTATAAAGCAATGAATAATAGGATTGGTCGTTTCTTGGTGGACGTATCCCACACTGGGTGAGCCACATTGTATCTGGTGTTATCTTTCTCTTGTTTATTTTATCTTCTGGTTAAATTCCATGTTTATTGTTTGTATGCTTTAATTGATTATAGATATGTACAATATTGGTTTATGGTTTAACCCCAACAACTAGTATCAGAGCTTTATTTGGAGGTTTTGTGTGTTGACAGGATTTACTCTCAGATGGTTTTCTGGTTGAGTGAGAGCACAACAATGACAGAAGATAGTAAATATAAAGTAGAGAAATGACGGCCGTAATTACCAATTATGGAAGATGCAAGTGGAGGATTATCTGTATCAGAGAGATTTATATTTACCGTTGAATGAGAAGGCAAGACCTTCAAAGATGACTGATGAAGAATAGAAGATTCTTAACAGAAAGGCTCTGGGATCTATAAGATTGAGTCTGACAACATCTATAGCTTCGAATATAACAGAAGCAGCAACCACGGTAGATTTAATAAAAGCTTTAGCAAACTTATATGAAAAACAAAGTGCATCGAATAAAGTTTATTTGATGAAGAAATTATTTAATTCTTAAATGCAAGAAGGTGGATCTGTGTCAAATCATTTGAATGATTTCCATTATATTGTAAATCAATTAAAATTGGTTAATATTTTGTTTGATGATGAAGTGAAATCACTTTTATTCTTATGCTCTTTGTCAGATAGTTGGGATAATTTGGTAATGGTTGTTAGTTATACAAAATCTACTTCTAATATTTTTAAGTTTGATGATGTAGTTAGTATAATTCTGAATGAAGAAGTACGTAGGAAAAGTACATGAGAATCATCATCTGAGAATGCTTGGAATGTGGAAAGCAAGGGAAGATCTAAAGAGATATTCAAGAGTAAGAAGAATGATAGAACAAAGAATGGCAGATCTAGCTCTAAGGTCAGAGATATAATCTGTTGGAATTGTGGAAAGAGAGGGCATGCAAAGAAGGAGTGTTGGTTCAAGGAAAACAAAAAGAATATACCAGACAAAGGTAAAGAGGCAAACATTGCAAGTGAGGTAATGCAAAATACTCTTATTCTCTCCTTGGATAATAAATTAAAATCGTGGGTTTTAAACCTAGAGCTTTTTTCCATGCTACCCCCCTAATAAGGGTTATTTCAGAAGTTATGTTCAGGGTAATTTTGGACATGTTTATTTAGGAGATGATGAACCATGCATGATTACTAGTAAAGATAATGTTCATCTTAAATTGTAGAATGGAAATACATGGGTATTGAAAGATGTAAGGCATGTGTCAAGCCTAAAGAGAAATCTAATTTTTGCAGGGCAATTAGGAGAATTTGGATGCATGATTACATTCACAACCGATTCTTGGAAAGTTTCCAAGGGAGCCCTTGTTGTAGCAAGAGGCAAGAAGGTATGAACATCGTATTTGTCTACATGTGTTACTAATTATTTTTCGGTGTTATCTAATTCAGATTCAGATGCAAGCATGTGGCATTATCGGTTAGGCCTTATGAGTGAAAAAAGAATGCAGATCTTAAAGGCAAAGAGTAAGTTATCATATTTGAAACATGTAGATCTTGATTTTTGTGAGTAATGTATATTTGGAAAGCAGAAAAGAATGAGATTTCTTAAGGTTGGGGCAACAAAGAAGGAGCAGAAATTGGAGCTTGTTCACTCAGATGTATGGGGACCAGTTCAGGTTGCTTCTCTTGGAGGATCCCATATTATGTGACCTTCATTGATGATGCCACAAGAAAGGTATGGGATTATTGTATCAAGCAGAAATATGATGTTTTTGAGACTTTTAAAATATGGAAAGCCCTTGTGGAAAATGAAACAAATTTAAACTTAAAATGTCTTAAATCTGACAATGGTGGTGAGTATTGCAGCAAGGTTTTCAATGATTATTGTTCAGTGAATGGAATACGTAGAGAAAGAACAGTTCCTAGAATCTACAGGAGAATGAAGTTGTTGAAAGAATGAACAAAACAATCATGGAATGTGTTACAAGCATGAGACTACATGTTGGTTTGCCTTTAAAGTTTTGGGCAGAAGTAGTAGATATGACGGTATATTTAATTGTTGTCTCCAAATCACTACACCCCCTAAATGGCCTGATATGAGTCACATCATTCAATGTGATTGGGACACATGGGATCACCTCTCAAGCTGTGGGACTTGGGCTCGAGGTGAACCTCCGGAGAAGGCCGGCTTCCTGTTCCTAAACTAAACACAACACTACTTATGATGTAAGAAAGATGGCTAACTAGTCCTATGCTATCATTTCATGGGATTTAGGGAAGAAGAATACAAGGAAATAAAAATTTGAAGTGGTGATGCACCAAGAAAAGGGGTATTTAAAAAGGGTTAATGTGGGTATGATGATTCCACTGTTAGCCACCTTCACCTATTGTAACTTGGAAAGGATATAAAATATCACATACTAGAAGCACACGTTCCTATGTTAAACTTAAACATACACAATAGAGGGATCAACTTTCATATATAATTTATCAAAGGGATAATCACAAACACATGTCAAGTATTCACTTAAATGATAATAATAATGCAACTCTTGATCAGTAGAAGGAAAATATTTTCTCACAACTATAGGAAGTAATACACTATTCTTTTCTCAATATTAAATAGGTAATCTGAAATAAAGGTAAATTAATCAAATAATGCTAAGGAATCACATTCATAAGGCATGTAATGATTAATCATTTAACAAAATAAAATAATATTTTCAAGTGCAAGGAATAAATTTGAATATAATTAAAAGGTTTCAACAAAAATCTGGAAGAACTCTTCCAAGCTTGAAGAGAAACTTTCCTCCAAATCTCTCCAAAATATGTATATCTAAATAATGGAAGAACTCCACTATTTATAAGGTTTAGGCTGAGCAATTACAACTAGGCCTTTAACTAACATTTAACTAAAAATAGTAATGTCATTAATAAGAGGGAGTTGCTCCCATAAAAATAGCAAATTTGTTGCAGAAGGTTGACCAAGTCAACCCTCAGCTTTGACCTTTCAATAGCTTGAACATGTCTTTCATGGCCGCTCAACTTTGGCCTAGTTCATCTTCATCTCTTTTGTTGTCCTTCCTCCCATATGGTCATTTTGTGTCTATACTCAAAGAAACGCTTGACAATACCTTGAGTTTCTTCATCTCCAGGTCACACACATAAGTATTCACATACGTCTGTTGTTTCGATCTCTTTCGTGATCCTGGCCGAAACCTTCGAAGCTTACTTATGACTTTCTTTAGTCTCCCTATGAAGTTCTGACATAGAACTAGTCGATCAGTGGAGTCACTATTGAAAGTATTCGTAACATCGTTGTCCCACTTCACTAAATCTTTGAAATTTTCTTTAATCTGGTCCTCAGGAAGAGCATCGATTTTCTCATTGAAAAACTTACAGTGGGCGTTGTCAAACTCTTCAGAGATATCATTGAGGGCATACGTAATTTCTACTCACTTCTCCTCCAATTTTTTTTATCATATCTTGTAACACCTGACACTGGAATTCCATAGCTTTTTGATATTCAAACAATTTAGAGGCATCATCAATCACCTCTTCCTGTAGAAGTAAATAAGAATCTTCTTCTCTAATGTCATTCCATGTTGCCAAAGTCAAATTTAAATTATTATTATCTTCGGAGAGAGATTCGTCCATCTTAGCAATGGTGGCTTTCGTAATCTATAAATCAGTATAAATCTCCATCGCTTCCTTAATCAGAGGATTGGCCTCCTGTAAGATCCTTTCCATCCATCCATTCATTGTTCTCCCTTTCTAGCCTAGCTTCTCAAGCTCATGATAAGAGATGTCATCGATTGTAGATGAAACTGTCATGGCCGTAGTAGTTGAGATGTCAGTGGATGGAGTGGGCTGAGTTACTCTATGCAGCAGTGCAGTGAGCTACTCAACCTTGGCCTTAAGCTCGTCCTTGGTGGCCTTGTCTTTGTCGTATTTCTCTAAAAGGGCCCCAAGAGTAGTGTGTACATCCTGTTTGGCTCCTTCATGAGTAGCCTTCCCCAATGAGAACTTCAAGATCTGGTAGTCTACTTCTGTGATGGTTCCTTTATTTTTCCCCTCAAAAGGGGTACCCACTTCTATCACACGCTTTCCTGATGGATTAACCATTAGACTTGATACGGTTCTCGATCTCTTGGCCTGTCTTTTTGGCATGGACTCCAATATACTGAGATCTATCACATCTCCCATAGGAACCTTTTTCTTTTTCTTAGGAGTCTATCTAAACAACCACTCTGGTATGGATAGAGATGAGGAAGACGGAGTAGCAGATCTAATACCCGAAGTACCAGTTAGGGAAAGATCACTAGAAATGCCAGTTGATATCTAAGTAGAGGTGGTAATGATGGAAGGTGTGGGAGTGAGGACAGCCATAGGAATTGACAAGGCAATGCTGGGGGTTGAGATCGAAGAAAATGGGAGTGTCAAAGGAAGTGAGGAGGAAATGGGTGACCCAATATTTTCCCCAGCTGATAAAACTGGAAGTGACGAAAATACCTGGGCCATAGAAGGAGATGGGAAAGAGGAAATGGTGGTAGAAGTGGAGGGAACTGATATTGGGAGTGATAATGGAGGAAGGGGAAGATGGGATGGATCCTGAATGACACTAGGGGAATCACTTACTTCCACAACCTTAGTGACTGGTATTATAGATGTTGTAACCCTGGGAGCAGTAGACCTAGAAAGAGATGAGCCACCAACCACAAATGAGATCTTTTTTGGAACCATGGGAACCCTTTGAGTTGATCTCTTGCCTTTTGTAGGTGTTGGTTGGTTTACTTCTGATGTAGACCCTATATTTGAAGGTTTATTTTCCCCTTTGGGTGAGATTCCCAAAGTGGCCAACCAACTGAAAGTTATTTTTAGAATGGGGTCCACCCTTTCTTTGGTATTGCTGCACTCTTCCACATACCAATCAACCCATGGTAGTGGTTGATTGGCAACATCATCATCCCTGTATGATGAATCTAGGACCTCATCATTATCCTATAAGTCCTTTGGCACATCAGCCAACCCAAACTGCCACACTTCATCAAGGGTTAATCTTTCATAATCCGTTTACCCGCACGATGTATTCATCTCGAAAATGGATCCATATGTCTTCTAATTGGGGCATATGAGCACTGGAAATTCCTGTCTCCCTGAACTTACCCCAATAGTCAAAGTTAGTTCGTGGATGGAAGGTCCACAGGGTTACCTCAGCCATTTCAACATCCACGTTTCTTGCCTTGTGGATAGTTGGGAAAGAATACTTGCCAATTGTAATAGGGAAATGCATTCCCACCTTGTGACACTTATTTTGGATTTTTTGGTAATCCAACAACTACCAAACCAATTCCATAAGAACCCACTTATTAGTGGGGCACCTTGGCAGCTTGCTTAGGGTGCCTATGAAACATAGAATCCAAAGGTAGGTGAATGTGGGAAACTGAAGGTAGATTGCTCCCCATTCTCACACCTCTTGGAAAGCCTCATCAGAAATCCACTGATTATATAGCTCCTTGTCGAAGCGATAGAGGACAACAATGAAGAAAGCATCACTGATTCTTCGGAAGTGCTTGTCTCCCCTTGTCTAGAGTAAGCTGGGGATAAAACTCGTATATTTGGGATGTGTTGTGAACACCCCTGGTGTTCAATCCTGAGAAATCCCCCATGGCAGAAGTTGTATATACTAGGAAAGATGTCATGTAGAAGGATTTAGTTTCTGCCACCTTGCCCAACTGGTAGCGAATGTTGCTACTGATATGTTCACCCCATTGGATAAACTCATCATTTTTCTTGATAGTTGCTATGTACAAGAACATCCATTCTTGGAATTCCTTTGTAGTAGGAAGACTTGAAACTCTTCTCAAGAGTATAATGAGATCATTTGACCTCCTGAATGAAATTTGATCGATGTATAGTCTTGGGAAACTTGGAAAAATTATTAGTCAGGTAGGACTTCATCATGACCTTTGAGCATACTTCCTCTTTTTTATCCCAGTGCTCAACTGCTATTTCAGGTGAGATAGTGGTGTAATCTTGTACATCTAGAAGTTTAAACAAGTCTTCAAAGAAATCTAGGTCCAGACGGATTACCACCTTATCGTCACTATCTCTTATCGACATAGAGTCCTCGTCGTAGTGGGCTGCTGCAGATAGGATGAATTCTTGGGCATTGCACATATGTGGGAAAACCTAGTGGCAAGGGCAAGACCACTATCAAAGATGGCTTGCATCCATGGATTTTTATTCGGGGCCTTTAATCTTTCCCAGAACTCGAGAAGATCAATCTGTCTGAGATCGGTGTCCCTGATATTTCCTAAATCAGAGGTTAAGTAGGATTGAGGAGCAACTCCAAGAAATGTGTACTTCATCTTTTCTTTCCCCTTTGAAGTGGAGGCAGACATCAAAACCTGTGTTTCAGGAGTTTGAATGTTACAGAAAATCTGAAAACCTGAGAGCAAGAAAAATCTGAAATCTTGAACCGAAAAAGTCTGAAATTTCGAATCACTGAAAGAAATCTCTGAAAAAGATTTTCTTGAAGTTCCTAAAAATATGAAATTCCTGATTCTCTGAAAACCCAAAATCTTGAATTCTCCGAAAACCTGAAATCTCTCGAAAACCCAAAACTTGAATTCTCTGAAATAGTTTCCCGAAGTCAGGAAGTCTGAAAGAAATCTCCAAAGTGAAAACTCTGAAATAAATCTCTTGAATTAGTAGTTCTTCGAAATTCCATTGGAAAACCTTGAAGA
This sequence comes from Taxus chinensis, assembly GCA_019776745.2. Lineage (NCBI taxonomy): Eukaryota > Viridiplantae > Streptophyta > Pinopsida > Cupressales > Taxaceae > Taxus > Taxus chinensis. Next base: position 715,190,722 of record CM034153.1, on the reverse strand, counting down.
TTTTTGCTGAAAAGTTTCTCTGAAATAGTTTCCTGCCTTGTGATTTTTTAAAGGAATTCTCTGAAATGAATTTTCTGAAAAGAATCTCCAAAATAGTCTCTGGAGGAACTACAAAAAAGAAGTGTTAAGAAGCCAAGATGGATTTTGAGAAATAGGGAGAAGTATGAGGGAGCTAGAAAGATCCCCATACTTGAAAACCTGGAGAAAACCTCCACAACAAAACATGGTGAAAAAGAAAGACATTACAAGAAAACTCAAAGGGAAAACAAAAATAAAACCAAATGGGAGGAGGAGGAAAAAAATACCTAAACCAAAAGAAAATAAAACTGAAAACATACCTTGAAAAGGATGCTGAAAAAGTACGAGAGTGAAATGTCAGAGTGTGTCAGGTAAAAATAAAAAGTAAAAAATCTACGTTTATATAGAAATCCTGACATTAATGGTAAAAATTTGATCCGTATAAAGGTAGGTGAGAATTAATCATGCATAGAACCTCTGAAGTTCTGAAACCTGAAAGCCCAAAATTCTAAAAATTTGGGATTTCAGACTTCAAAAAAAAGGGAAGCAAAAAGATGAATTGGCAACTAAAAGTCTGAAACCCAAAAACCTGAAAGTCCTAAAATTAGGAATTTTGGAGTTTCGGACTTCAAAAAAAATCAAGTGAAAATCCTAAAATGACTCGGAGAACTCTGAAAACCCAAAACCTGAAAGTCTGAATTTTCAGACTTTCAGAGTTTCAGACTTCGGAAGTCTGAGTCGGATTTAAACAAAATGAGCCAAAAAGTTCTGAATTTCCAAAAACCTGAAAGTCCAAAAATTTGGACTTTCAGAGTTTTAGACTTCAGAAAATCTCAAATGCAATTCCGAAATTGAGCTTTAAAAATTCCGAAAGGGAAAAACCCCTAAAGTCTGAAAATTGAAAATTTTTAGATTCTTGGCCTTAGCAAAAATCACTGTGTGAGAATTTGCTTAAAAACATAAGTCTGACATACAACCTTCCTCTGGGTAGTTTAAATGGTTAATATTTTTTGCGATCTCCAGGGAAATCTTGCTTTCTAAGCTTCTAGACCAATAGCCTTAAGCAAAACATTGGGAAACAGGAGTCTAAAAAAAAACCAAGACCCCAAAACAGAAAAACACACAAGTAAAAAGAAAAGAAAAACAAAACCATGTGCAGAGCACTTGGAGGAAAACAGAAAAAAAAAAACTATACATGGTGGAACCTCCTCAAAAGCAATCTTTGAGGTGTATCCCATTCACATGAATGGTAAATTCTTCTCCATTAATTCTGGATAGGAAAAATGAATTTTCCTCTTTGCATCTTGTAACAACATAGGGCCCACTCCAGAGAGCATCGAACTTGGCGTGCTTGCATGGTTTGGCATGATCTTCATCCCATTTTAAAACCAAATCCCCTTCCCTGAAAAACCTATTAGAGGCTTTCTTTTCAAAGGATTTCTTAACCTGATCCTGATGCTCATTCAACGTATTTATGGTAGTATTTTGAATCTCCTCTAGCTCCATGAGTTCTGAAAACCTCACTGTTAAGGCCTCATCCTCCATAACTTCTAGCTGAATAAGCCAAATCCAGGGAAGGAATTTCCAAGGAAAGTGGTAGATTTTACTTCCCTTCCATATACAAGCATGAAAGGTGAAACCACCAATGTCCTTTTTAGGTGTTATTCGATCTACCCATAGAGCAACCTTAAGCCAAATGCATATGCTAGGTCCTTTTGTTGGCCTCCATCGTGTGCTTGCGATGATCTTTATCCATTACCACGGTTCTTATTGCTAGATTCGGCCAACCCATTTCCCTGGATGGATATGGCGATATTAAGATGAAGTCTTGAGATAGACCCCGTTCTTTTGATGGATAATTCACTTATTTTCATCCCGAAGAAAGTGGCATTGCATTGTCAAAGATAAAAGTAAATGGAACACCCTTCTAACCTTGTCATGATGTTTTCCAAGAATTCAAGGACCGCTTTTTCATTACTTTCCTTCAAGGCCATCACTTCTGCCCACTGAGTGAAATAATTTACCCCTCGCTCCAGTAAGGACCCATTTATGTCCTTCACTGGATGGAGGATTTATCATACCAATAAAATCCAACCCCCATTGAACAAAGGGTTGATCCACCTGAATGGGATGCAACGGGAGAGCTTCTAGCTTCTATTTTCCTATGAAGAGAGCACACTCACATTTTATTACCAAAAAATGGGCATCTTTGAACAAGTTCTGGATAGTAATAACTAGCCCCATTGCATGATCATGGTAACCTTGTAGTCGTTCATGTTGAGTAATGACCTATTAATAACCCATTTTGGAACTCCTCCAATATCTTGTTCACTTGTTCTGGTTTGATGCAGTGTAAAATAATTCCATTCAAATCCTTTTGGAAAAGAATGCCATCTATCACAACATATGGAATGGAATGGAGACGGAAATTACATCATTGAATCTTATCCATATTTTGGGGATATACTCCTGAGAGAAGGAAATTTTCCATTTTAGTTAAGCAATCAACCTGACCATTTCCTTCCTCAATATTGAAGAGCGCAACATCATTATCATTCTTGGTTTCCATGTCTATGGATAACTACTGCCATAACCCCTTACCTCTGACAAGTTTAGTGACTTTAATGTGTACATCATACTCCATTACTTTTGGGATCCACCTGGCACATTTCTCATTCATCTCCTTATTCAACAAGAACTCTGTAATGCCAATATGAGAGACCATCAAGTGTACCTTGTTGTTAAACAACATATATTTGAACTTCTTCAGAGCTCAAATGACCACAAAGACCTATTTTTAGACAAAAGAATATTTGAGCTCATATTACTTGAGAGACTGATTGAAGAAGGAAATTGGTTGCTCCATCAGATCATCGTTCTACTTAGTGAGGATACCTGAAATAATCTCATGCCCTTGCGAAAGCATAGAGAATAAAATCCTTATCAAACTCAAGGATTTACCAGTGTAGGAGCTTGGGAAATAGTAGTGTTGATGGGCCTTGAATCTTTCTCTCCCTTCCTTTGTCCATTGAGAAAGGAATGTTCTCTTTTAATCATGGTCGTCAACGGTTTGGCTAACACTGCGAATTGGGGAATGAATCTCCGAACAAAATTTATAGTTCCCAGGAAACTTTGGAAGACCCTTCCTTGTGACTTGGGAGGGATAGAAACAAAATCAACTAAATCTGTGGATTGGGTCAATTGAGATTCCTTAAGCGGAAACAATATGCCCCAATAACTTGCCTTCGTAAATTGAAAAAAATGCATTTTTTGGGATTTAGTGAGATTCCAAACTCTCTACATCTTTGAAAAACTTTCCTTAGATGCACAATATGATCTTCAACATGTTTGGAATAGACAGTTATATCATCAAGGTAAGCCAAGATCATATCATTGATGAGTCCTTTAAATGCCATGTCCATGGCTCTTTGAAAAGTATCCCCTGCATTGGACAATCCAAATGGCATTTTGTTGTATGCATATGTGCCCCTCTTAGTAGTGAAATCTGTTTTGAATTGATCAGATTCTTGGACCAGAATCTGATTATACCCTGAATAGCCATCCAACAGAGAAAAATTTTGAGCTCCTGCCACTGTTTGGAGGATCTGTTTCATTGACGGAAGAGGGTAGTGATATTTTAGTGAGGCACGGTTCAGATCCCTGAAATCTATGCAAAGCCGAATCTCCCCGTTCTTTTTTCTTGCAGGCACTAGATTAGTTACCCATGATGAGTGCTTGATGGGAAAAATTATGCAAGCTTCAATAAGCTTGGTTATCTCTTTCCTCATTAGAAGCTCAACCCTGGGATTGACTGGCCTTTGTTTTTGACGAATTGGCTTAGAGTTCAGATCCAGTTCAATCATGTGTTGAATTAGGCTTGGGTCAAAACCACGCAAGTCTTTTTAGCTCCATGTAAAAATATCATGATATTCCTGACACAACTCAATGAAAGTTTTCTTTTCCTGAGAAATGCATACCTTACCAATCTTTAAACATTTCTCGTTGGCCACCTCAACTTCCTCAAAATCTTCTTCTTTTACCACCATATTTGTGTTTTTCCGTTTGGACTGGTCATCCAAATTGAAGATACAACTGAATGACCTGGTCACCATAGGATTTCTGCAATTTACCTTGGTGTTTGGCAGCGAACTCTGCTTCTTGTTGTAGAAAAAGAACAATCTGCTCGTCACTATCGAAAACTTGCCAACTACTTACATTATCTGGTACTGTGGGACGGACAACCATTTTGACTATTTTCTTCCCTTCCTTCATGATATCCACAGGTATATCATATTGAGATCCGACGATGGCGAGCCTATCAGCATCTTGATTTTGATTTCTACGAACCGCGTGAATTTTGAAAGCTTTGAAGTCCTCTATTAGGTCCCAAACTCGATTCTTGTATGACCTTAAGAGATCATTCTTCGATGCGTTGCGGGCTGTTACTTGATGAACCACCAATTTTCTATCACCAAAAGCGATAAGGGATTTGATTCCTCTTTGTTGGGCTAACTGCAACCCTTGTATAAGAGCTTCATATTCAACGACATCATTAGTGCAACTGAACTGCAATTGAAAGGATGAGAAATATGTGTCCCCTCCTAGAGAAATTAATATAACCCCTGCGTCAAATCCATTTTTACTTCATGAGCCATCAAAGAACATCTGTCACAGTCCATTTGTATCACTTGATGCTTTAACCAGCTGAGGTATGATGGCATCTTCCTCATGAATACAATACGTACCTAATCCAGTCTCTTCCAAGAACAATAGACCAGATTCTTCATTAGCCAATAAATCAACATACGGGTCGTATTGATGGTCTATACTTACCTCATCAAGCACTGTATCATGCACCTCTTCCACAAGAGTAGTTGGTTCATGATCTGTATCCTCATTTGCATGATCACAAATGGCGTAATTAGCTTCTATAGGTTTGGATGTGTAAGGTTCCATGTGATTGTGACAGATTGGTTCTGCCCTTATAGTTACCTTCGTCCCATAACGAGTTCTCAAGATCATATGTGACCAATCTGATGACAAATAACCACCAATTTTTACAGTGAAATATCGTGATAAACAAATGGCAAAGAGAGGAGGAAGGTCAATGACAGATATGTCCTGTGTAAATGTTAAGCTAGGACAAGCGTGGATGGTAAGTTGGAGCCCTTTAATGACCCCCACAGTTTGGACTATAGTACCGTCAAGTTGAACAACCCCTCTTGTAATCGGAGTATATGGAATTTTTAGTACATCTGTGACCTGCTTAGGCATTACGGAGCCACTGGCTCCAGAATCGATCATACAATTGTGCACCAAATGCTTATCAATAATCAACGAGATATAGAATGGTGGAGGCTTGTTGGTCTTGGCGTGTACTTTTGTCTTAGGTTGGCATAAGATGGTTTCCACTGCTACTTCCTGACCTAACGATCAGTTAGTAGTGTCAAAACTATTCAAAGCCTCTCGCAACAAGTTCCTTTGAGAAGGAATTGAGAGTGCATCCCACATTGTGACACTCAAATTGGTCTTCTTCATTTGCTCTATAATGCTAAACAGGATTGCTCCCACTTTTCTAATGCATTTTGGGGCATTGGGATCCTCCTTTGTATAATGCTTATTAGGCATCGTGATACTTGAAGTTCCATCTCTCTTTGTACAATGATCAGCAAATATTTCTGGTGATTTCTTTTTCGTGTCTTTATCATCTGATACTTGTGTTAGGGAATGAGAAGTTGATGTCTGATCAATATTGGAGGACTTTAGATCTATTGCCCTCTTCTTGGAACGTGTGTTGGATGCTACAGTGGAGACATCGTCATTTAAACCAAAAAAATCTTCTGCTTTCCAATTTAGTAGTGTGGTTTCCTCAGAAGGTTGGTCTTGACTTCAGAAGTGGATGGCTCAGGAGATGATTCAGGTAGAGAAGATATAATTTGGACCATAAGAGCTTGACTTAAAACTCCATTTGGGAAAAGATTCTAATTATGGGGCTGAGAGCAAGGGTAGCACCATTCATAGTCTTAGATGAGGTTATTCTGAACTGGAACTATGGCTCTAGACGAGCTGGCAGCAGAAGGGTTCCGAAAATTCAAAGGCTTCACATTTGTAGCTTGGGTTATGGCTTGGCTTTGTAGCTGACCATTTCCTTGAAATGGAGGACGATTTGTTTGATACTGGGATTGGAAAGGGTGAGTATATTGGGACTGTTTCCTCTTCATTGCTACGAGTTCATTCCCGAAAGTTTGTAACAGTGACTTCACCTCAGCCAGGTCATTTGAGGGATTGGACATATGCGTGGCTGCTAGAATAGAAACTATCAAAATTGGGGAAATGACTGGTTGTTGGCTTGCAAGCTCTGTAAAAATAGGAATGGGAGGCCTAGGAGCTCTGCTCTATAGTGCACTCATGGAGATCCATTTATATATTTGTTAGAGGAGGAGATACACTTGGAGAGATACACTATACTCTTTTGTAGAAGATTTGGTTTGTACTCTTGCTCGTTATTATATATATGAGATCTCTATCTTTGGTGTACGTAACCCACATTAGGTGAACCATGGTACATATTGTGTTATGTGTGTGTCCTTTGTTTCAATTTGGATTTATCTAGTTTATCATTTTCGCTACTATAGATTTTGGGGAATCGTTTCCATTTCTGCAGTACTATATTCCCAACAACTAGTATCAAAATGATGGTTTTAGTTTTCAGAGAAAGGGTTTTCTTCATGGTTTTGTTATTGGTTTATTGACAGGTGTATGAGAGCAAGGTTTGTTTTGCCTGATGTGTAAATCGAAGGAAGAGATTTAATCTCAAGTGGGAGCTGGAAATATGAGGTTGCTGAAAAATACAGTCACCGGTGTCGATTAGGTGGCAACTGGAGTCGGCAGGATGACCGTGGTCGGTTACAAGGTGACCGTGGTCGGTTACTGGGCAACCTAGTTTTAAACGAAAAATCACATATTTGAAGAAATTGAGAGATGTATGGAAAGTGTTTTGTTTGTTGAGGTGTCCTTGGTTCTTGGAGGCAAAAACATGTTAGTCAAATTGCAAATCCAGAATATAGAGGTATGGTTTTGTTATCTTAGTATTACAGTGCATTTATATTTTGGTTGCACATGCATGTTTGGGATTACAGATCTAGATCTGAGTTTGAGATAGAGGAACAATTATGCATCCTTTGGTGCAGTTAGATGCGTGGGCTTCTTTAGAGAAGTAGAATATAATAGCAAAAAATGAAGACGGGACTTCCATCAGAGAGGCAAGTACTTTAGTTGAAGATGTGGATGAGTGTCTTGGTGCTAGTAAGGTGATGTGTTTCATCTTGGTGCAATTTTTATTTGCATGTATTGTTGTTAAGTTTTTGTACAAGATTTGGGTGCTTCTTGAAATGAATGGCTCAGCACAGCTATCGGCTTTGGTCAGAGTAGGCACCTAGTTTGGTGTACTATGCCAATTTTGTGGCATTTTGTTCATTCAAGCAACACCGGCGTTGGTCAGGGAACCGGTGTCAATCACAGAGGAACCAATACTAGTCAAGAAACCAAGGTCGGTCTCTATGGTAGTGAATATGTACTAGGTTTTTGTAGTAGAATAGGGCATGGATGGTTTTAGTGTCTAATTTGGAGGATCAGGTTTCTTGCACAGAGTGTATAGGCAGAAACGGAGTAGATCACTTCATTGTTTGAATCAGAAAGAGGACAGAGTTGGCTTCGTGAGTCCAGTGAGACTTGGGCCAAATTCAGGTATCTCTATATGGTTTATGTTTTTATTTCTTTCATTTGAAGCAACTGGTATTATGTTTGGATTATGTGCACAAGTAAAATTTGCACCATGGATATTTGGTGAGCTTGAATTTTATTTCTGGGGATATGTTGAAATCTTGAGGACAAGGATATCTAGTCTAAGGATGAGATCCTCAATGAAAAGTTCATGATTAGACACACAGTTTCAGGTAGTGGAATATGTTGAGTACACATGGATGAAAAGAAGGTGATTCACTTACTTCACAATAATTCCAAACTTCTCTGATGTAGAAGTATTCTTTTGATAAGAAGGGAGTCAATTATATATTTCTTTTATCTAGTTTTATTTTTCACCGATATATATTGGAGCTTTGGAGATTGATGATTATTAGAGATAGTGCAGGGGGATTTCATGTTAAGTGGGAGCAAGCCATGGTTGTTGGCATTACAAGTTAGACACAAATGCACGTGCAGAGTGAGAGGAGTATGCTACATATTCAGAGTGGCATGAGGCACAAGTTGTTTTGGAGGACAGTCATGGTTTTACAGGTATTTTGTGTTTAGCAGCATGTTGACATCACTTCAAGTTTTATTTTTGGTGTCTTCATGATCTCTATTTGATTGCATTTGATGGTGATTCAACTGGGCTTGAAGAAGCATTTTTTGAGTTTTAAGGGTGGAAAAAGGAGAAATCTGACTGTTACAAAGACCGGTGTCAGTTTTGGGTAACCTTGGTCAGTCATCTGGGAACCATGTTCAATCAAGAGTTGACACGTGTTGGTTTGGAAACCATGGTCAGTTAAGCTATAGGTTTGACAACATTGTTTATTTACCATCTTATTGGATGGTGCCCTTATTTTACTTTCATCTTGAATGGTTGTGCAAAGTATGTTGATGACATTTTTTTTACTGGTATTATACACTATTTATTAGTAACATGGTGAGCATGGTTGTTTGTTGTTGACATTGATGAGCACATGATTCATATTTGGCTTTGGAGTTAGTCGGTGAGTAGGACTTGGAGGTTCTAGAGAGCCTGGTGATATGGATGGATGTACATGGTGAGTTTGTACATGTGTAAAGATTATGTTTTGTGATTCTATGATGATGAAAATGTTTTTTTTGTACATGGATGCCTATGAGTGCATGGTTGAGATGCCTTGAGTATGATTAGGGTATGTTTGTATTTCCTCTTGTTACCATGTTACTCCATAATAGATATGTTATCTACACATGGATTGTCCTGGACATGCAATTTGTTTATGCAGGGTTTATATTTGCAAAATGTAGTGTCTGGATTATTTGAGTATATGCAGGTGTTGTGGATTGATCACCCACTAGGTTGTATGTAGAACTCATTTGGGTTGTCTTGACCCAAGATCTCGTTTTTGCTTATGCATATTCCAGTTTTGACTTGTCTTTGGTTAGCTGCATTGGTAGTTGCATGGAGACATGGATAGGTGGTTGGAGAACATGGTTAGTATGGCTATGGTTGTGATTGAAGCTTAGTACTTCAGTTGGAGTGGGAGATCTTGTAGGTATGTTAATCATGGTAGCTTTGTTGCATGAGAAGCTTGGATGTTATGATTCAATGGGAGCTTGATGTATGGTTAGCTCGTACTATCACGGATCAGTAGTAAGCTTCGTGCAGGTGTATGGTAAGTCACGAGTTTGTTATCTTCTTGGTTTTTTAGAAGATATGGTTTAATATTATTGATTTCATTTGAGAGAGTTCTTGATGTAAATAATAGATGGTCTTCACAGTATGTAGAGGATGGTGATGTATAAGTGTACAGGTGCAGAGTTCTAGAAATTTATCTCCAAGTGGGAGATTATTAGTGTTATGGAGTCTAGAATTACTTCACAAAGAGCATGAATTTGCAAGTGGTACTAGTTTACATAGTAATTAAGCGTCGATCAGGCTAACCGACATCGGTCACTTGGGAGGAACCAGCATCAGTCGAGGAACTGGCATCGGTCAGTATCAGGGAATCGGCACCGGTTACATGTGCGTTTATGTTTTATATTTTAACTCACGGGATTTAGATCTGACGTTTGATTGTAAAAGTTGATCTAGATAGTTGTAAATGCATAGCTAAGGTACCCTAAGTTTGTGTATAAGCTTATATAAGCATAGAAAACTAGGGTTAGAAGGTTAATTAAGATAAGGATTGAGGAAGAATCCTTAATTCTCCTTGGATTGAGAGGATGAAAAAGAAGAGAAAGAAAGAAAGAAAAATGTTGCATGAAGATAGAGTTTCAATGGAGAGTTGCTAGACAGAAGGAAATAAGCAGATACAAGTATGGCAGGCGCATCTGAATGGTGAGAAGAGTGTTATGTCTTCTACTGTATTTCCTTTGTATATTGTCTTGTCTCGATTGTAATGGCTTGCATAAGTATGTAAAGAACATAGTCTTTCATCTTGTAGATCCACATTGTTGTTGTGAGATCTTGTATTGTAGATCCATGAGATCATGATGTATTGTTGATCTATGTAGATCTAGTCTTATATTATTAGATCTACAGGTTGTTGTGAGCTCTTGTATTCATATGATCCATGAGATCATGTGGTATTTTTGATCCATATAGTATCTATATATTAGTAGAGGAGGGTTGTCTTCATGTTTTGCACAGGTTGATGCATTGATGGAGAGACAAACTTACTTCTCGGTGCACAGTCATGGTTGCACATTGATAGACCCATGTGCAGGACATCTTGTTTGCATATTCATAGGAGAGCTTGGTTGTAGTTCAGAGATGCAGTAATTCTTAGTTATGTGATATATGTTAGTGGTGGTTTAGAGGCACGGTTGTAGTGCACTCATGTAGATCCATTTAGAGATATGTTAGAGAGAGGATATACTCTTGGATAGATGTATTGTACTCTTGTGCATTGAAGAGTTGGTTTGTACTCTTGTTCATTATTATATATATGAGATCTCTATCTTTGGTGGATGTAGCCCAAATTGGGTGAACCATGGTACATGTTGTGTTATGTGTGTGTAATTTTTTTTGATTTAGATTTATTCTAGTTTATTACTTCAACTGTTGTAGATTTTAGTGGAATTATTTAGATCATATGTGCAATGATTTTGTTTGTTATTGAATCATAGCACTAATTGCCGTAGTCCCTTTGGAATTCCCAAGCCATACCCAATCAAAAGCATTATAATCTGTCATATCTTGTATCCACCACATGACTCTTCATGGTATCCTAATCACTTTCGTGACCATTCACATAAATAAAAAGTAATTCTATACCTTATCATTGGAAAAATGACCCTTACAATATTTAGCTAGTGGTCACTTAAGTGAATAGGAAGAAATAATAAAAAAGTACATTTTTAATTGAAAATTAGAATATGGATAGAGATAAGAGAGAAAGGGAAGATAATTGATTGATCAGATGTTGATGAAGAAATTGATTATTGTGAGACATGGTGATCACAATACCCTCCTTTTACAAGATGCACAGACACCTCAAACTATGTCAAGTGAGTGTTTAGAAACACTATTGTGAGAGCAGTATGATGTAAGCTTGAGATGACCATGATCATCACTAATGATAAATCCTTGATCTCATAATGAATGTAAGGATCACTTTTTTTCTCTTATGTTTTCAAAATTGGCACTTGTGGTCACAAATCAACTTCATAATGCTTGAATATCTTGATGTTTTTCCCTCACTTAATACAATAGGCCTCCATATGCGGGTTGAAAGAGATTTCCCTTGAATGGATTCTTGATGGATGCCTGACTGCTTTAGTTCCTTTGGAATGCAAACTTGAGGTGATGATAGTAATGACCACATCACATGGTCCTTGAGTTTTAAGAACACATACCTATGGATGGAATAGAGCTGATTTCTCTTTATTATGAATTGCTCATACATTTGACAACCTAGAAATCCACCATAGTGAAAAAGACTGCCTAAAAGAACCAAAAATGAGATTAAGGTAGAAAAGTGGCCACTGGTTCCTAGAAATGGAATGAAGTGCCCGAGTGATTGCTTCGCACATGGGTGATGTTGAGTGCCTTGAAGCCATAACAATTAGCTCACTTTAACCCAGTTCTACTGAGGATGGCAGGGTGTCCTATTTCACAAATCAGAAAAGAAGAGATCAAATTGGATGGAAGCAGGCTCAATTGATAGTTGTGAAGATTAGGTTTCTTCTCTATGAGGAAAGATGTGATCCTAACATGAAACTTTTAGGACCTAGAATTAGTACCCAAGTCCATGATTCTTGTCCTACATAAATTGGAATTCATAAACCCATGCAAACTCAACCTCAGCTAATTAGTGAAGAAAAAAAACTCTGATAATGGCATGGAACTTCTCAAGGGACATTCAAAAATTCAAAAAGGAAAAATAAAGTGCCTAAAAAAGGAAAGATGACTTCTTCCCTGAGCCTGTAGAGGAATCCAAAAATGGTGACCTATAGCTCTCAACATAAATATTAATTTGTATGAAGTTCATGATCCTCTTCACAACAATCTTTAGCCAAGATCCAGATATGTAATTTTACTTATTATTATGTTTGCCATCGGTTGAACTCAAAACTACATTGGAGAATATTTCTATTTTAAATGGTGCTTGCATGTGATCTTCTTGCCTATGGAGGGTATCAATTTAATATTTTTATTATGTAATCACCTTAAAGGGCCTTATTGACATGTTCACAAATTGGTAAGCCATGAAGGGAAAACTAACCAACTATAACTTTAGAGTGAACTCAAAAATTCAAAACTATAATGCTTTTATAAGTGCTTGTACTAGCTGAAAGAGAAAATGATTTTTAAATTTTGCCATGTGTTCATTCCGATTTGATAATTTATTATAATGTCTGGAGGACAAGTTCTAGGATTCATTAAATAACCTTATAGACTACTCACCATTGTTCACACATACGCGACTATGAAACCTTAAAATTTTTAAACATAAATACATTGTGGGTAGAATCGAATTACAATAAATAGAGGTCATAAATTAAGGGTTTTATTCCAAGAACTCCCCAAATAAACATTTCAATGAACATCTCTTTTATAATGAATGCTAAGATGCTAGGGTTAGGGTTTAGAGATTTTACTTACAAATCAGAGGAGGTAACATATTAAGAAAAAATCAATCCTCAAATCTAAATAAATCAATTAATACTCATTCGTGTACTAATAGACATGTTTAACTGTGCACCAATGTGTGAAGACCCTTCCACCGAGTATTCAAATGATTTCACCTATAAATATTACAAGTGTAATCTTACAATTATTACAAAGGGTATGCACATTTTCTAAATACATAGCACCCCCCCTTTTAATATTCCTATGTACATGAAATAGGGACTTCACGGAATTAAGTTAACTAGCCTAAGTAAATTGAAAATAAGAACTTCTTTGATTTCCTCCTAAAAAGACATTGCCTTAAGAGAAAATTAGAGAAATCGAATCTTCAGGTTCCCTCTCTTGACATGTGATCTTTTCCATCCAAATCTCATATTTCAGGATCAACCTTCAGATAAAAATGAAACTAGTGTGTTGTTCAAGTCCATTTCATTGATGTAATTGGATTTGGACTTTAAAAAATCATCTTGAAATCATATTCCAAATTAAATGTAAAACCGTTACCATAAAAATGTTGGTGGTTACAAATTGTGCACTCAAGGTCTTGGGATATTGGTGAGTTACAAGTAGTTTGTAATCATCAACCCAAGTTCCATTCCCATTGAAGTTCATTGGATGCTTTCAATAAGTGGCCATGGGGACACCTTAAGGTAGGGGTCCAACTTCTCCATATGGACCAAGCAGGAACATAGCATGGAACTTTGGATGTGGATTAGGTTGAAATGCTAGGATGCAAGCCCACCCCCATGTACAACTTAGATGAAAATACTCTTCCACCACTCCAGTTCATAGATCATGATAATTTATGAAAAATAGATGACCATACTAATTGTCAAACTCTAGGTCATTGATGACTCTATCAGTATCCAAACTGTAGTTCTGTAATCATCAACTAACTTCCAATCATCACTTGAGTTCTTATTTGATATCTCTCACATTTGTGAAAATTTGTCGAAGCCTTGAGGTAGGGTTCCCTGCTTTATTTTTCTTGTCTAAGAATATATTATCATAGCAGGGCATTCTAAATGTGGATCACGTGGACATTAAGGTAATTAAAATTACCCCCATGTACTACTTAGAGAAAGTGCTCCTCCACCACTCCAATTCATAGCTCAAAGTATAATAAAAGCATTTACCATCCAAGGTTTTGAACTCAAGGTCTTGGATGTTGATGAGTTACAGGTAGTTTGTAATCATCAACCCAAGTTCCATTCCCATTGAGTTCATTGGATGTTTTGATAAATGGCCATGGGGACACCATGAGGTAGTGGTCAAACTTCTCGTAAATGGACCAAGAGGAACATAACGGGGATTCTGAATGCAGATCAGGTTCTCCCAAGGTGGACATTAAGTACCCAAGCCCACTCCCATGTCCCACTTAGAGAAATTAATCCTCCACTACTCCAGTTTATAGCTTTGGTATAATAAAAGCGTTTAAGGATCCAAATTTTTAGAACTCAAGGTCTTAGGCTATTGGTGAGTTACAAGTAGTTTGTAATCATCAACCCAAGTTCCCTTCCTGTTGAGTTCATTGGATGCTTTCAATAAGTGGCCATGGGGACACCTTGAGGTAGGGGTCAAGCTTCTCCATATGGACCAAGCAAAACATAGCGGGGCACTCCGAATGCGGATCACTCGGTGGACATTAAGGACCCAAGCCCACCCATCATGTCCCACTTAGAGAAAGTGCTCCTCCACCACTCAATAGTTCATAGCTTTAGTACAGTAAAATCATTTACCATCCAAATTTTTCTGAACTCAAAGTCTTAGGCTATTGGTGAGTTACAAGTAGTTTTTAATCATCAACCCTAAAGTTCCATTCCCATTGATTTCATTGGATGTGATCAATAAGTGGCCATGGGGACACCTTGAGGTAGGGTTTGAAATTCTCCATATGGACCAAGTGAAACATAATGAGGTGCTTGAATGTTGATAAGTTTAAGTAGACATGTAAGGACCCAAGCCCACCCCCATGTCCCACTTAGAGAAAGTGCTCCTCCACCACTCCAGTTCATAGCTCTGGTATGATAAAAGCATTTACCACCCAAAGTTTATAAACTCAAGGTCTTGGGATATTGGTGAGTTACAAGTAGTTTGTAATCATCAACCCAAGTTCCATTCCCATTGAGTTTATTAGATGCTTTCAATAAGTGGCCATGGGGACACCTTGAGGTAGGGGTCGAACTTCTCCATATGGACCAAATAGAACATAACGGGGCGCTCCGAATGTAGATCACTCAGCGGACATTAAGGACCCAAGCCCACCCTCATGTCCCACTTAGAGAAAGTGCTCCTCCACCACTCCAGTTCATAGCTCTAGTATAATAAAAGCGTTTACCATCCAAAGTTTTTGAACTCAAGCTCTTGGGCTATTGGTGAGTTACAAGTAGTTTGTAATCATCAACCCAAGTTCCATTCCCATTGAGTTCATTGGATGCTTTCAATAAGTGGCCATGGGGACAACTTGAGGTAGGGGTTTAACTTATCCATATGGACCAAGCGGAACATAGCGGGGCTCCAAATGCACATCATCTCGGTAGACATTAAGGACCCAAGCCCACCCCCATGTCCCACTTAGAGAAAGTTCTCCTCCACCACTCCAGTTCATAGCTATGGTATAATAAAAGTGTTTACCATCCAACATTTTATAAACTCAAGGTCTTGGGTTATTGGTGAGTTACAAGTAGTTTTTAATCATTAACCCAAGTTCCATTCCCATTGAGTTAATTGGATGTTTTCAATAAGTGGCCATGGGGAACACCTTGAGGTAGGGGTCGAACTTCTCCATATGGACCAAGCAGGAACATAGAGGGGTGCTCTGAATGTGGATCACTCGGTGGACATTAAGGACCTAAGCCTACCCCATGTCCCACTTAGAGAAAGTGCTCCTCCACCACTCCAGTTCATAGCTCTGGTATAATAAAAGCGTTTACCATCCAAATTTTTGAACTCAAGGTTCTTGGGCTATTGGTGAGTTACAAGGAGTTTGTAATCATCAACCCAAGTTCCATTCCCATTGAGTTCATTGGATGCTTTCAATAAGTGGCCATGGGGACAACTTGAGGTAGGGGTTGAACTTCTCCATATGGGACCAAGAGGAACATAACGTAGGGCGCTCCGAATGCGGATCGCTCAATGGACATTAAGGACCCAAGCCCACCCCCATGTCCCACTTAGAGAAAGTGCTCCTCCAACCACTCCAATTCATAACTTTGGTATAATAAAAATTTAACAACAAAGTTTACCATCCAAGGTGAGTTACATTTTTCAACCCAAGTTCCATTCCCATTGAGTTCATTGGATGCTTTCAATAAGTGGTCATGGGGACACCTTGAGGTAGGGGTCGAACTTCTCCATATGGACCAAGTGGAACATAATGGGGTGCTTCAAATGTGGATTGCTTCGGCGGACATTAAGGACCCAAGCCCACCCCCCATGTCCCACTTAGAGAAATTTCTCCTCCACCACTCCATTTCATAGCTCTGGTATAATAAAAAAGTGTTTACCATCCAAAGTTTTAGAACTCAAGGTCTTGGGCTATTGGTGAGTTACAAGTAGTTTGTAATCATCAACCCAAGTTCCATTCCCATTGATTTCATTGGACACTTTCAATAAGTGGCCATGGAGACACCTTGAGGTAGGGGTCGAACTTCTCCATATGAACCAAGTGAAACATAGCAGGGCACTTTGAATGTGGATCGCTCGGCTGGACATTAAGGACCCAAGCCCACCCTCATGTCCCACTTAGAGAAAGTGCTCCTCCAGTCACTCCAGTTCATAGCTTTGGTATAATAAAAGTGTTTACCATCCAAAGTTTTGTTTACGATGGGGTTGTGGGTGGAGTGGTTAAAATGGATGGTTGTATCCGGCTCCACCCAGGTTCAAATCCCACTTAGGCATGATCCCCGTTTGGGGTGGTAATGTCCGAGGTGGTGCGGCTGGTCGCTGGCTGGTTTAACATAGGTGGATTCTAGCCCGAGATTTCTTGCGCTAGAAGTGTGTTCTCAGTGTGGTGGTTCTAGTTCACTAATTGTTGAGCTTAAATGAATTATATCTTGGCCCCCGAATGTACTTCAAACCTTCATAGCTCCAGTCAAAAGTGTTTATCTATCTAAAAAATAAGGGTTATTGTTTACAAATTAGAAGCGAAAAAAACAAGTACAAATGATATTAAGCATCCCATCTATTGGCAGATATCTTAATCATACCATTATCATATATTCACATTCTTCACCTATCACAACACAGGTTATCCTTGTTCCTATTGGGCATTGTGTGTCTCATCCATGTTATGGTTTCTACATTTCAGATATTTTTACCTACGGTTTTGTCTCGAAGCTTATTGATGGAAACTCCTCCTTTTAAATAATCTAGCTCTTTAGTAGAAATCTCTAACTTCTTTACCAAGTGAACCTTTTTTATTGTCCATCTAGTCTACGGTGTTGAACCCCATGTGTGCCCTATTAGTCACATGAGAATTGAGACTTGGGGGCAGAATGTTCCTTCCCCAATAAGTACATTATTGACATCCAAGGCAAAATAGTCAATCTAAAAATACAAAAAAAAACCTGTAAAATCATTGACACCTTTCATTGGTTCATATGTCTTCAATGGCGATAAGCCCATACTTCTCACTAGTAGTATGAGACTGGGAATCAAGGAAAGATGTCCTTACTTGCCTACATTTTGTCTTCTGGTGTTACATCCCTTGGTCTCTTACTAGTGGCATGGGGGCAACATGTAGGGGGTCCCTTTCAAAAACAAACAAAAAAGTTAACCTAAATAAAGCCTTTAGAATCAAAAGTGCTTAATCAAAAACATCTCAATAAGTTTTTATGTTAAGAGAGACAATAATTCCATCAATCAGATTTTGCCAATGAGTAGGCCATCTAAAAACACACTAAAAACAAAGTTAATAAAATAAATCCACATACACATGCAAGTTAGTAAAATATTAAACATTTGGAATTAAAATATTAATGAAATGTGAAAATAAAAACTGAATGGAAAATGGGTGAGTCCTACTGGGCGTGCTAGAATGTAAACAATAAAAAACTCACATAACGGAAGACAAACAAAACAACAACTTGCAAACCTTCTTATAGCTCTTCCTTGCAAACCCAATGTATGGTTGTATGAAGCCTTTAAACTTGTGTAACCTTGTAAGTAAATGATTGTTGGGTGCTCTTAAATGACCTCCAAATGGGGATGAAAATTACTACGAACACAAACATTGAAAGCTTCTTGAATATGCAGATATTGGAAAACAAAATTGACAGAACTAATTATACTATAAATCCAAGAGGATTTGTAATGGGGCATTACATGCTCTTTTATAGAGGATAAGTACATGGTCTGAGTTGGTTGAAATGTGGTTGTGCGTGCAATTTAATTGCCCCTACCTTTTTAGGATTCTAGAAATCAAGTTTACATGGACTTATGAAGTGGAGTTGACTAGATTTGTGAAGTGGAATCCAAGTGGTAGTTGACTAGGAAAATAGGTGTATTTTCCTAATTAGATAACTAATTTAATTAACTATAATGTGCAAACTAATTAATTAATCATTTATTTAATAAATGTATAATTAAGCTAGCTAAAGGGTGTAGTAAATATTAATTTAATTAATCCAAAGGGGTGTAATGTGCATGACTAATCAATTTAATCAATCAATCATAAGAGGATGAAAAACTTGAGGTGTATTGGGATAATATTGGGAATGAGTGAGTGATTTTGGGGTGTTTACAAAAACTCATATGGGAGGCCTAACAAATAGACTTTAATGTATAAACCTAATGTTGGAGATATCATCTCCTTCAGCCTTCCACCTCTTAAAACTAATCTTGTTTATGGAGGGATAGATCATCCTTCCCCGCATCATAACAACCTACATCATGTCAAAGTCATTCACATCAGATTTCACCTTCTTATACAACCAAGCCTTCACACAAATGTATCTCCATCGATGTGCCTGGAAAGGTATTTGGCCTATGACACTACGAACATGGTATTCATGAACTAGCCCTTGATCATTAGACCGCAAGCCTCATGGCAAATACAGATTAGGTTTTAACAAACCTTCTCTAGACACCTCCGTAAGCATCACATCTACATTCGTAGCAAAAGAACCATCTTCTCCACATTCACATGGCAACTTTGTTAACACAAATGACATCAGTTCCCATCCCATATGACTTTTTTGAGTCAATAAGATTATCTTAGGACCACTTACTTATCATGCTAACAAAAATTGTGCAGGTACTAAGACCCTTCCACTTGTGTTACCCCGAATTAGTAGATAAGGACTCCCTTACCATCAATATTCTCCAATGTCATAATGACCAATTCATCTTTTCCTACATCGGCACAGAGGATCCAATTACCTCACAAAAAACCATTACTCACCAGACACATCAACACTTCTTAACGAATAGTACTATCGACATCAACATAGGAACCTCGCAGGACCCTCACATAGTGAAGGTTTGTCAATCCTTAAACCCATAATAATTGAAATATCTTTGTGGCTTTCCTCTCAAAACACAATCAAGCCTTCACATGGCCATATAGTGAAATGTCAATGGTATCAACCCTAACATCTTCATTTACAATATTGTCACTTATCCTAACACTAAGCCTATCAAATAAAAACTACATAGAATTTACCCTCGAGTATCCCTCCTTATAAAAAAAGAATTAAAATGTCTTCTTTCTTCTAATTTCATATTGTCCCATTGATTATCCATAATGGGTATCTAACATTTTAACCGTAACCAAAGCCTCATGCAAGTTACGCATTTGCATTGAACTTTCAGGATCTCAATCTCACTTGTCCTAAAGACAATTTTCCACTTCCCAACATTCTATGAGGTGAGTTGAACTCCACATCACCCTAGTTGGTAACCACGAAACTTGCCATCTCTCGTGGATGTCCCCTTTTCTGGCTACAAGACGGAAAATGCCACAAATGGATAGAAATCAATTTAAGGAGTAAATCCTTAGGAATCCCTCCTTCAAATAACCCAATGTCAGGGACTAATCTACAACCCATGTTATGGGGTTGGAAGTAGCCAAGGTTGTGGGTTAGATGGGTGGAACGCATTATGAAATTAAATCCTCTTCATGACTTTTGCTTTTTATGACAGTGGAAGACTACGTTAAATAATATCAGGCTATGCAGACAATCTGAAGCAACTTTAAAAATCACGTAATCTTTACTCGACATCACTGTCTCTTTTCTCAAGTGACAATAAATTCTTCATCTTAACCCAACCAGATTTTTATCTCGGTGTCCTCAAATGGAACCAATTCTTAGGGTTCATCATTTTTCTGAAGCGCATAGAAGTTAACCCCACTAAAATCAAATCTATCATTGAGATGCATCCTCCATCAAACCTCAAACAACTTTGCAACCTTCAAGTTAGACTTCAATCAGTTTACCATTTTTATCTCGCAACTTTCGAATCGTTTTCATCCTTTCCACCATCTCCTTCGAAAGGACATCCACTTCAAATGGGATTAAAACTATCAAAAGGCCTTCAAAGACCTCAAACAATATCTCTTATCACCCGCCAATGCTCACACCCTCTACGCAAGGGGGGTCATTTTTATGTTTACATGTTTGCTACTGACCATGACATGGGCACTATGTTAGCTCATCGAGATGAGAAAGGTAGAGAACAAGTTGTCTATTACATAAGACGCACCCTTCATGATTACGACACCCATTAGACTGAAGCAGAAAAGTTGTGTTGTGCCTTAAAATTAGCAACTTATAGACTTCGCCACTATCTACTTAATCATAAAACATATGTTGTCACAAGATTCGATCCTCTTAAATCCATGCATTCCAAGCCATATCACAGTGATCATATCACTTGGTGGCTCATGCTCATGACCGATTTTGATCTAGAATTCATATCTATCAAGGGGAAATCCAACACTAACCAACTCGCAGAATCTCCCCTCCCCGACAATCAATTACCACACAAACAATTTACCAATGAATCTATCAACACCAGCGATCAAAAATAAACCCCTATCAAAATGAAACTCTTCTTTTATGGATCTAAGTACCAGCAAGGGGAGGTGTCGGTATTGTTATCATACCTCCCTAGGGGACTCTTATCCCTCTATCCTTCAAACTCAACTTCGAATGCACTAACAACATGGTTGAATATGAAATTCTCATCATGAATCTCGAAACTGCTATCATGATTAGTGTTCAAATGAAATATCCCTTGTGGGATACCACTAAAAAATGCACAAAATATTGAAAATTTGCAGCCAAATAAAATATTGATTTTTGCAGATTTTTACAGTTAGGGAAGCGAACTAAAGAAAATTAATAACTCACAAAATATCCACCCGAATTAATTGAAAATTTAAAGGGAGCTTGCTAGTATTATAAAGAACATAAGAAAACTATTTTGGAATTTTTCAGATAATAAACTACTACCATAAAATTACAGTGTGCCCTAGATAGCTGGAAAATTTCTAAAATTCGGAACTCTCCAAATACAAGTGCAAATATTATGAGACTTTGGAACTAACATTTACAAATATAGGAGATGATATTTCAACCTTCAGATCTGAAAATGGCCAACTAGAAACTCTCTAAATAAAGGATGTAATATTACAAACAAGTCACCTAGCTTGGAAAAGGGTTGGAAATTGATGAAGATGCCTTCAAAGTGATGCTAAGCCCTGCCCCAAATGGCTTCCATAGATATGATCTAAAAATCCTCTGTGTATCTTCCCTAAATTCCCCCAAAACCCTCAAAACCCTTCCTCTGAAGCCTCTGTAGATATCACTATAAAACACCCATGAAAGCAGCTCCAAAATGACAAGCTAGGGTAGATCTCTCACTACCAAAGAATGCCATGCTATCTAGGGATGGATCTCTCACCACCGAAGCTAGGGTTCCTATGGGATTTCACTCCACAAGTTGTAGATTTGCAAACAGCAGTTGCACGTGAAGGAAAATAATTATGTATGCAAAAGTCCTTTTTCCTTTCTCCCCCAGCTCCTTATATAACTTCTCCAAGGAAAAAGAACCGCAATAAACCCTAGTCGCAATTTTCCCTTGGAAGGGCCAATAAAATAAAAGTAACTTCAGTTAATTTTCCCTTTTTAAGTCGCTATGGTCCAAAAGTGACCCCCAAATGCAAAATTAGAATATTAGAACCATGTGGCCCCTTCCTAACGACAAAACGTAACATCTAGTCCTTCCAACACACCTTTTGCATATGTCAATGAAGAATTATAACAAAATGGACTAGATATTCATACCCAATAGCTCCCAGTGTCCACAGCCCCTTGGGTATGACCAAGGCTTGGACTTGAATTGGCCCTTAGGCCTTTTGCATAGGAAAGGGGACATTACAGTCCTCCCTTCCTAAATTTTTCTTGTCCTCAAGCAAATGCAAATTAGGATGCTGCAAAATCTGCTCTCCCTCCCAAGTAGCATCCTCAAGTGGCAATCCCTTCTATCGCACCAAATACTCGGTGATCACTTTTCTCCTAAGCCCCCTTCTTCTCTCTTCAATATCGGATTTTGGTTCTAACACCAACTTCCCCTCTTCATCCAGTGGCAGCAACTCTGTAGATGGTACAATATGTTGTCTGAGTGCCTTCTTAAGGCATGAAACATGGAAGACATTATGTATCTTACTATGTTGTGGTAGCTCTAGCTCATATGCAACTGCCCCAACTCGATGAACTACCCGGTAAAGACCATAAAACTGTGATTTCAATTTTTGTGCACCCTTCTACTTCAGTGAGGACTTCCTATATGGTTGCAAATGTAGGAATAATAGATCCCCAACCTCAAAAGACCTCTCTATCTTGTGTTGATCTACATATACCTTTTGTTGATTATGTGCCTTCTAAAGGTTCTCTCTGAGAGCCTTCAGAATATCCTGGTTCTCCTATAACCAATCTCGAGCTTTGGGAGCTCGGTTATCTGGTAATACCAAATCAACAAATTTCATAGCATCGTACCCATACAAGGCTAAAAAAGGAGTCATACCTATGCTCATTTGGTAGGTGGTATTTTAGCAATACTCACCCATGTATAACCATCTAATCCATGCCCGTTGATGTCCTATCACATAACTCCGCAAGTAGCCCTCTATCCACTTATTGACTCTCTATATGCCCATCTTTCTGTGGGAGGTAGCTAGTTC
The DNA here is from genome assembly GCA_019776745.2 of Taxus chinensis. NCBI lineage: Eukaryota > Viridiplantae > Streptophyta > Pinopsida > Cupressales > Taxaceae > Taxus > Taxus chinensis. The sequence goes on along the minus strand of CM034153.1, from coordinate 715,167,653 downwards.
TAGGAGTAAACTCTGTACCTGCTAGTCTGAAGATCTCCTGCCAAAAGGTGGTCATGAAGATCTTGTCCCTGTCACTAATAATATTTTTAGGCAACCTATGTAGCCTAAAAATACCTGTATAGAAGATCTGGGCCACAACCACTACCTCGTGCCCCTTGGGTAGGGAAAAGAAATGAGCATACTTAGTTAACCGATCAACTACAACATAAATGCAGCTATACCCATGGACCACAAGAAGCACTGTGATAAATTCCATAGATATGCTTTCCCATTTCTATTTGGGAATGGGGAGAGGCTGAAGTAATCCTGCTAGAAAAGACTGATCAGATTTGGTTTGCTGACAAAATGTACACTCTCTGACATGATTAAGGACATCATCTTTCATCCCCTTCCATGCAAATATCTCCCTGATAAACCTATATGTTTTGAGATACCCAGGATACCTAGCTAGTGGTGTATCATGTATTGCTCGAAGGATCTTCTCCTTCATTTTGGATCCTGGTACAAGGAAAATCCTATCCTTGTAGAAAATGAGATCATCCACTACACTATATCGGTCATCATGTATAATACCATCCATGATCTCACATGCAAACTGATTTTTGGAATACTCAACAAGTATATGAGCAGTCCAATCCACTGAAATCTCAGACATAAAACTAAGCATAGAAGTGAGGCAAGGCATCCTAGATAAAGCGTCAGTAACAATATTATTCTTACCTCTAGTGTACTCTATGTCGAAGTCATATGTTTTTACCTTGTTCACCGATCTTTGTTGGCGATCATTGAGCTCCTTCTATCCCAAGAAGAACCTAAAATTGTTGTGATCCGTATGAACCACGAATTTGTTTCCCACAAGGTACTGTCTAAATTTGGCCAAAGCATGCATAATGGGCAACATCTCCTTGTTGTAAATTGAATACCCTCTCTCCACTGGTTTCAATTTCTGACTCTCATAGGCAATGGGATGCCTATCCTGCATGAGAACTGCCCCAACAACCTCTCCTGATGCATCACACTCTAGAATGAATGGGTGTGAGAAATCTGGTAATGCGAGAATGGGACACGAACTCATTACCTCCTTGAGGTGATCAAAAACCTATTGTGCTACCTCTAACCAAGCAAAATCCCCCTTCTTGGTCAAATCGGTCAATGGAGCAGTCAACCGAGAGAAATTCTTCATGAACCTCCAGTAGTATGTGTACAACCCCACGAATCCTCTCAAATGTGTCAATGTCCTAGGTGGCGGCCAATCTAGAATTACATGTATCTTCTCTCTATCCACCTTCACTGTACCCCCACCAATCACATATCCCAAGTATAGAAGTTCAGTCATGCCAAACTCACACTTAGAATCTTTTGCATATAACGAATTAGCTTCTAGTATCCCCAATATCTCACCAAGGTGCCTGATATGGTCCTCCCAAGTCCTGTTGTAGACTAAAATATCATCAAAGAAAACCAATACAAACTTCCACAAGTGGCAGTTGAACACATGATTCATGCAAGACTGGAACGTAGCTAGAGCATTAGACAATCTGAAAGGCATCACCAAGAACTCAAAGTGACCGTAATGGCATCTGAAAGTTTTCTTATGCACATCCTACTCCCTGACTTTGATCTGATGATATCCAGATCGCAAATCTATTTTCGAAAAATAGATTGCACCATGTAGCTCGTCAAGCAACTCATCAATGCATGGTACATGATACTTGTTCTTTATTTTCTTCTTATTCAAGGCACAATAGTCCATACACATTTGCATGGTCCCATCCTTCTTCTTCACCAATACCACTAAAGAAGCAAAAGGGATGGAAATCGGTCTAATATGCCCCATATCAATGAGCTCATGTATAGTCTTCTCGATCTCATCCTTAAACTGTTTGGGATGATGGTAAGGAGAAGTAACCACTGGTCTAGCATCCTCGAGCCCAATTACATGCTCAAATCCCCTATCTAGAGGTTCTTGGAGGTATGTCACCAAAAAATGCACTATGTCTATCCAATAAGCCATGCATATCCACATGATGCTCTTGTTTTCCATCTTCTGATTTCTTGGTCGAAACCAAACAATGTACTGCCCAATCCACCCCGTTGTGCCTATAAATCCTCTTGATCCTCTTGGCTGTAACAACTCGAGGTGCCTCTGAAGATAATCCCCTCAAGATCACATTCCTCCCTTCAGACTTAAACTTTAGCTCCATCGTCTAGAAGTTAGTTCGAAACTCACCAAGGGAATGGAGCCACTGTACTCTAAGCACTATGTTGGTCTCTCCAATACCAACAATATAGAAATCTTTGGTAACTGTATAGTTACCCATCATGATGCTCAATTGGGGAACCCGTCGTGTGTATCTCATAGAATCTCCATTGGCTACAACCACGTTGAAGCCCTCAAACTCCTATGTTTGTAACCCTCGCTTCTCAACTAATGAGGCATCAATAAAGTTGTGGGTTGCCCCACTATTAATGAGTAGCACTACTCGCTGTCCTTGCAAAACTCCCCCTAACTTTGAATGCCTTGTACCTTGGGGTACTAGACAGTGGCGATAGTCTCCTAGGGAGAGGTCTTGTTATCCTACTCAACACCCGCACTATCTAATGCCTCATCATCATCATCCTCTAACCCCTATGTGTCTAACTCCATGTCTCCGTCACTCTCCTCAAATATCTTTATGAACTGGGCCCTCCCTCTACCCTTGCAATCATGTCTTGGAATCCAAGGTGTGTAGCAATCGAAACATAGTTTCTTTCACCTCAATTCCTCTATGTCCTCTCTAGATCCGAATGGTCTCTAGGTTGTATCTTACCTAGTTGGAGGTACCTTTGGCTACGAACCATCGGATCTAGAAGGGAAACCCTTAGGTTACACTCGAGGTGGAAACCTCAACTTAGGAGTGGATAACTCCAAGTCACGAGCTCTCCTAATAGCCTCATGCAAAGAATAAGGCTCAAATGCCTTCACAAATCCAGCGAGAGGGTCTGTCAAACCTGTTGTGAATAGGGAAATCAACCTCATCTCTATAACATCAGGTACCATGACTGATAGTCTGTAAAAATTTGTTATATACTAATCCAAGGAACCGGTCTGCCTCAAATGAGTCAACTCTTTAAAATACATGTCGGGGTCCCTCCTATCAAATCTACTCACTAGCCTCTTTGTGAACTCTGCATAAGTCATGATGTATATGTGTCCTTGTGTAATCAACCCATGATGCCACCAATCATGAGCGTCTTCCTCAAGATGTAAGATTGCAAACTTAATTACATCTTCCTCACACATATGATTCAAGTCAAAGTATGTCTTCAAATTTTGAACCCAATATTGTGCAGTACAATTCTTAGAACCGTCGAAGGTGGAATAGAAATCTGTCCCAATCTCCTTTGCATCTCTGGTACCTGTACATGATCATCTCTCCTAGGCCTGATTCCAATCTTCATTTTGCAATATTCCTGGAATGTCATGTTGTCACGAAATCCATCACTTAAGGTCCGGTACCTTTCCCAACAAGACTCCTCATCTACAATATCCACTGGCTGACGTACCTATGAAACTTCCGGATCCTTCAAGAAAGAAGGTTTGTGAAACCCCAAAGGCCTAGTAGAAGAATGGGGAGATCGTTTCCTTGAATGCCCACTGTCACCTCTTTGACCATGTTGTCCCCTATTGATATTTTCTTCTCTTTCCGCATGAGCATCAATCTTGTCTTGTGCTAATCTCTCAGTGAGCTGGCTCAAATAGAGATTGGTAGTCTCGTGCTACTTTACCATGTTGGTAAACAATTGTTTCATCATATCTACACCTATATCATCACTGTCTCTGTCTCCCATATTTCAATCCCAACAAGCTAGAGAAACAAATCCTCTGATACCACTGAAATATCCCCTTGTGGGATACCTCTTAAAAATGCACAAAATATTGAAAAATTTAATACTGATTTTTGCAGATTTTAACAGTTAGGGCAGTAAACTAAAGAAAATCAATATCACCCAAAATACCCACTCAAATCACTTTAAAATTTAAAGAGAGCTTGCTAAAATTATAAATAACCCAAGGTAACTATTTTTGGAATTTTTCAAATAATAAAATGGTGCCAGAAACTTACAACGTGCCTTAGACAGTTGGAAAACTTCTAAAATTTGCAACCCTCGAGATACAAGTGCAAAAATTATGGAACTTTGGAAATAACATTTACAAATATAGGAGATGATATTCCAACCCTCAGATATGAGTTTGTATCACTGGAAACCCCTTAAATAAAAGTTGCAATATTCCAAACAAATCGCCTAGCTTGGAAAAGGGTTGGAAATTGATGAAAATGCCTTCAAAGTGATGTTAAACCCTGCCCAAATGGCTGCCGTGAATCTGATCTGAAAACCCTCTTATTATCTTCCCCAAATGTCCCCAAGACCCTCAAAACCCTTCCTCTGAAACCTATGAAAATATATCTGTAAAAAATCCCTAAAAACAGCTCCAAAATGACAAGCTAGGGTAGATCTCTCACTACCGAAGAATACCCTACTAGCTAGGGATGGATCTCTCACCACCAAAGCTAGGGTTCCTATGGGATTTCACTCCACAAGCTGTAGATTTGTAAACCGCAGTTGCACATGAAGGAAAATAATTATGTATGCAAAAGTCCTTTTTCCTTTCTCCCCTAGCTCCTTATATAACTTCTCCAAGGAAAAAGATCCCTAATAAACCCTAGTCGCAATTTTCCCCTATAAGGGCCAATAAAATAAAAGTAACTTAAGTTAATTTTCCCTTTTTAAGTCACTATGGTCCAAAAGTGACCTCCAAATGCAAAATTAGAATATTAGAACCATGTGACTCCTTCCTAACAACAAAATGTAACATCTAGTCCTTCCAACACACCTTTTGCATATGTCAATGAAGAATTATAACAAATGCACTAGATATTCATACCCAATAGTTCCTAGCGTCCACAGCCACTTGGGTATGACCAAGGCTTGGACTCAAATTAGCCCTTAGGCCTTTGGCGTAGGAAAGGGGACATTACATCAAATCCTGGATATCTATGGATACTCTCAACTCGTCATCAACCAAATCAAAGTAATTTATCAATGCAAAAATGAAACTCTACAAAAATATAAAACCATTGTCGAATTCCTCTTGGAATCCTTTGATCAATACACCATCTAAACAATTCCATGATCTTTTAATAAGTTTGTGGATACCATGGCTTCCTTAACATCACCCATCCCCTTATCTACTAACGATTCCAAAATGTTTGTTGTTGTGCATAGACTTGATCAACCATCCCACACCAACAAAATCCCCTCCATCAATCTCATTGAAAACAATCCAACAAACCTCCAGTACACGCAAACTTACGACTATCTCTTAGAATCTAAAATACCATTGAATTTATAAAAAATTCTAAACAATATATTCTTTAATGTGCTACCTGATACATCATCATAGGTGGTGTTTTTTACAAATGCAGAGTTGATGGCCTTTTGTTATGATGTCTCAAATCTCATTAATCCACTAAATCTATCCAAGAATTCCACAATGACATATGTGGTGGAAATTTTAGTGGTTTAGCCATTACTAAACATGTCCTACATATGGGATACTAATCCATAGGGATCCAAAATAACTCTACTTCACCAGATCAGTCAGCACGAAGAAGGAAAATAAATACATGGAGGTTTTGTCTTTATAGTAACAGGACCGCCACTATGTGTAGAGCGGCAGTTACAGAACTGCCGCCCAACCAGGATGGTGGTCCTGTAACCGCCGCCTAGTCAAGGCGGCGGTCCCGCGACCGCCAGTCTGCATTGGGTGGCAGTCCCAACTCTTTCGAACAGAAAATAAAAATATGAAATGAATAGCCCCTGAATTTAAATTTTTTTGTGTCTTTTCTCCTCCATGACCTTTCCCATTCTCCAGTACATGGGAGGACATGAGAAAGGCTATAAATACATGTTTGTAAAAGAGAATAAGAGGATCGAAGCATGAAAGCAAGTGAGAAAGAAGTTCTTAGTGTTGGAATTGTGTTTTGTAGAAGAAAGGAGTGTTGAGACAGAGCAAGCAAGTAATTGGGAGGAAGTGTGAGATATTATCTATTTCTCTTTCATACTTATTGTAAATTATGTACTTATTTTTTTGAATTGGCCGATAAAAGTAGGAAGAAAAAGCAATTGCCCTTCCTAATTGGTTTTTCCTCCTCTAGAGGTTTCCAGGATAAAATGTGTTGATGTTTATGAGTTTATATTCTTTCCTTTCCTGCAATTATGTATTCTAAGCATAAGCTAAAATTCATTCACTAGCTATCTCTGTCATTTTCTAATAGAAAGTAGAACAACAATGTTAATTTGTGATTCTGTGGATAATTCCAAAGTTGAAGAGTTTATAGATCATTTTGGTATCATAGCTAACAAGTATCCAAGACTGTGGTGTTCATTTTTGGATTTGTATAACAGTGACGAGATCTAAATGTGAAGAGGCTTTACCTTGCGATCCATAAATTTCTACAAAGAATTGGAAACAGAGAATTCGGGGACAAATGGAGGAAGAGAACTTGGTCCATAGAATCAAGATGCTGGAGACCATGATGGATAGCATGTTTAGGAGGCAAGAAGAACTTGCAGATTTACAGAAGACAACTTCTATCAAGCAAGACTCCATAGACTCAGTGGTTCAAGGATTAGCTGAAAAGTTTGGCATAAGGAAGAGCCACCATGAGGAAGATTATCGGGAAGAGCATGAAGAAGAGACTTCAAACGCAAGAGAAAAGGTAAAATCTGATCATACTCCTTTTAAAGTTAAGACAAAAGTTGAGATTGAAAGCTTTGAAGGACAAGTAGATGTAGAGTTACTTGATAAATGGTTAAAACAGTTAAAAGTCTACTTTAGCATCTGTAATGTCACTAAGGCACAAAGGATCACCTTTGCACGTCTAAAAATGGAGGGACACGCTCTGGTTTTGTACCCATCTAATCACTTGTGAGAAGAAGAAGCGTCCTATTGTGAAATCTTGGCAAGAATTTAAAGAATTACGTAGAGCTAACTTCTATCTTACTGGCCATAAGATTGACCAAATGATTAAATGGCAGCATTTTAGACAAGGCAGTGGTCAAAGTGTGCAGGACTATACTATGGATTTTTGGAGGCAGACCATGTTGTTAAACATGGACTTGGAGGAGGAGGATATTCTGACTAAGTACTTGGGAGGACTTCACACTCACCTTCAAATAAAATTCATCTCCAAAAATCCCAAAGATCTCAACGAGGTGTGTGCAAGCATACTACATAGATGAAGAAAAGAAACAACGAGAAGCAGAGCACAGGGCAAAGCAGTCGACAAATCAGTAGAAAAAAGAGTATGGGCAAACAAGTAACAAGGGTAAGTGGAAAGAAAAAGGTAAATAAACTGCCACTACTTTAAATACTTGTAAATATCCCAAGAATTTTTGCAAGAACTATGATATCAATGGTCATATTGACTCTACATGTTGGAAGTTACATCTGGAGTTACATCCGAAGAACCGAACCAAGGACTCAAAGAAGTCCATGACAGCTGTAAAAATAGAAGGGGAGGTGGAAATCAAAGATGAATCTGATGTAGATGAAAGGCTTGGATGCATGACCACCAACATGGATAGCCAAGAAGAGGAGATGAGTAGACTATTCCATATCAAAATCCTGATCAAGAGAACTAAGGTTAATGCTTTGGTTGATACTAGTTCTCAATCTAACTTGATTTCTGAAACAGTTGTAAAGAAGCTTGGTCTTGAGACTTACGAGCGTTCACACCCTTATCCTTTGGGTTGGGTGAAGAAGGGTGTTGAAATTTAGGTAACAAGAAGATGTAAGGTCAAGTTTGGGATAAATTCCCAGTATATTGATGTTTTGGAAGCTGACGTTATTCCACTTGATGCTTTTGATGTTGTATTCAGGAGTCCTTACTTGTATATTAGGGATGTTATATTTATGAGAAGGGAAAACCGATACAAATGGGTCAAGGATAGGATTAGCTATAACATCCAGGCACACCAACGTAAGACACAGGTTACTATGGTGAGTGCTAATCAAGCAAAATGACTTATTCAGGCAAATAATAATCAATTTTGTTTTCTTTTGTTAAAGGATAAACAAGATGGGGTAGAAGTTTCAGACATTTCTAACAAGGGAAAGCATGATTTGGATAGTATTATTTAATCTTTTCAGGAAGTATTTCAGGCTCTCAGTGGGTTACCACCAAAACGGGAAGGAGAGCATGAGATTCAGCTATTGCCAAAGTCCCCTCTACCGAACATTGGGTTATATAGGAAATCCTTTCTTGAGAGTACTGAAGTAAAGAAACAACTCCAGGAACTACTAGACCAAGGGGTGATGTGTCTGAGCACCTCACCATGCAGTTCACCTATTGTGATGGTGCCAAAGAAGGATGGTTATTGGAGAATGTGCATCAACTACCACGCTTTGAACAAGATCACCATAAAGAACAGATATCCACTTCCCTGCATAGATGATCTCTTGGACCAGCTTTAGCATGCCAAATTCTTCACGAAGTTGGATCTCAAGTCAGGTTATCACTAAGTCAGAATGAAGGAGGAGAATATATGGAATACTACCTTCAAGACAAAACAAGGTTTGTATGAATGGTTAGTACTTCCTTTTGGGTTATGTAATGCACCCGCTACATTTATGAGATTTATGAATGATGTATTGCAGGATTTTATAGATTCATGTGTCATTATATATCTAGATGATATCTTGATTTTTAGTGCCACATGGGAAGAACATCTAACTCATTTATAGCAAGTCTTGCAAGTTCTCAGGGAGAAACAACTACTTTGTAATATGAAGAAATGTGAATTTTCCAAACAATCACTTGTCTATCTTGGGCACGTGGTTGGAGGAGGAGAGCTACGAGTGGATCCAAAGAAGGTGGAAGCCATCCATAATTGGCCAACACCAACAGGAGCCACAGAGACTGGGAGTTTTGTGGGATCAGTACAGTACATGCGGAAATTCATTTCGGGTTTCTCCACAATTGCAACACCTCTACACATAGTGGCCGCAAAGAGTAAGGGTTTTTACTGGGGTAAGGAACAAGACAAAACCTTTGAGTTATTGAAATACAAGATTGGTCATGCTCCGATACTTTGTCTTCCTAATTTGTAACAGCCTTTTGAAGTAGAGACATATGTCAGTGATTATGCTATGGGTGCAGTGTTGCTTCAAGGAGGCAAACCCATATGCTATCATTCTGAAACTTTCACTTCAGCAATTAAAGGATATTCAATATATGATAAGGAAATGTATACACTAGTTCAAGCAATTAAAAAATGGAAGAATTATTTGTTAGGTAAAGAAACTATTATTCACACTGACCAAAAACCTCTCCAATATTTACAAGCACAGTCTAAATTGTAGCAGGAAAGGCACTACAAATGGATGGGGTTCCTTCAGCAGTTCCATCTAGTGATCACATACAAGAAGGGTAGTACAAACTTGGTGGCAGACATGTTGTCTAGGCCACCCACATAGGATAATTTTTCCTGTTTGGCCACTATCTCTCAGATTGAGCCCTTCACGAAGGAATCTTACGGAGAGACATATGCCCAGGACAAAGACTTTGGGGTGACATTTCAGCAGTTGCAGTCCCAAGGGACTGAAAGGACAGGGATTGAAGATTTTTATCTCAAGGATGGGTTGCTCTACCGATGGGGGAAGCTTTGTGTGCCTAAAGAAGAAAGACTTCTATTGATGAGGGAAGCACATACCTCGAAAGTAGCGGGACATTTTGGTGTTGGTAAGACCCTAGCCCACTTGCAAAGGTACATGTATTGGCCCAATATGCAAGAAGAAGTGTCAAGATTTATACATGGATGTAAACTTTGTTGTACCAGCAAGCCTAAGACTAGGAAGAAGGGTTTGTATATGCCTTTTCCAGTACCTACTCGTCTATGGGAGGACATTTCTATGGATTTTGTAGGAGGATTGCCTATGTCTAAACATGGCCATGACTATCTCTATGTTGTTGTTGATAGATTCAGTAAGACGTGTATTCTTATGGCATGTAAAAAGACAGTAAAAGCACATGAGGCAGTAGATCTTTTCTTTGGTAATGTATGGGTGAATGTTGGTTTGCCAAAGTTTATTGTTTCTTACAAGGATTCTAGGTTCTTGGGGAAGTTTTGGACTAGATTCTAGGTGTTCGTTTCATCTACTCCCCCACTAATATTTTGTGGGACAAAAAGCCTCCTAAGCAGGGGAGGTGTGATCCATAGGGATCCAAAATAACTCTACTTCATGAGATCAGTCAACACAAAGAAGGAAAATAAATACACAGAGGTTTTGTCTTTATAGTAATAGGACTATTGCTTTGTGCAGAGCGGTGGTTATAGAACTGCCACCCAACTAGGACAATGGTCCTGTAACCACCGCCCAGTCAAGGTGGCAGTCCTGCGACTGTCGGTCTGCATTGGGTGGCGGCCCCAGCTCTTTTAGATAGAAAATAAAAATATGAAATGAACATCCCCATAATTTGAAAGGTTGTCTATGTCTCTTCTCCTCCATGACCTTTCCCATTCTCCAGTGCACGAGAGGACATGAGAAAGGCGATAAATACATGTTTGTAGAAGAGAATAAGAGGATCGAAGCATGAAAGCAACTAAGAAAGAAGTTCTTAGTGTTGGAATTTTGTTTTGTAGAAGAAAGGAGTGTTGAGACATAGCAAGCAAGTAATTGGGAGGGAGTGAGAGATATTATCTACTTCTCTTTTATACTTATTGTAAATTTTGTACTTATTGTTTTGAATTGGCCAATAAAAGTGGGAAGAAAGAGCAATTTCCCTTCCCGACTGGTTTTTCCTCCTCTGGAGGTTTCCAGGATAAAACTTGTTGATGTTTATGAGTTTATATTCTTTCCTTTCCTGCAATTATGGATTCTAAGCATAAGAAAAAATTTATTCACTATCTATCTTTGTCATTTTCTAATAGAAAGTAGAACAACAATGTTAATTTGTGATTCTGTGAATAATTCCAAAGTTGAAGAGTTTATAGATCAGATACTACTGGCCCACTCTTAATCAAGATTTTTGTGCATACGTTAAGAAATGTGTTAAATGATAACAACATTCCAATCTTACTCACATTCCCAGTCAAGCACTTCAGCCCCCTCAAGATCTATGGCCCTTTTCACAATGGGGACTGGACCTCATTGGTTTCATCAATTCTTGTTCATCACAATGGCATCATTCTATCATCCCATCGACTGAATACTTCACTAAATGGGTGGAGGTTATTCCACTGGTCTCTACTAAAGTAAATAAAATTGATGACTTCATGTACTAACACATTCAAAAAAATTACTAAGTACATTGCATGGCATCTCATAGAAAGTTTGCGACAGCTGTCATTGGGACCCACCCCAAAAACTCATCACTGACAACAAAATATCATTTAAAAATAAAGAAATGAAGAAATTATGCAACACATTCAACATTAAATTGATATTTTCATCACCTTATTACCCAAAAGAGAACGGAAAATCTGAATCTTCTAACAAAACACTTACAAAAGTATCATGAAAACTGTTGACCAAGCAAGTAGGAATTGACATCTCCAAATCATGTTTTCTCTCTGGGCTTATCGAATTAGCATCCATACTACCACATGTGCTACGCCCTTCTCCCCAGTGTATGGATTTGAGGTGGTCTTACCCCTCGAAGTTCAAATCCCATCACTTCATGTATCCCTCAGATATTTCATCTTTGATGAGGATTATCGTCAAGAATGTCTAGCACAACTTGAATTGTTAGATGAACGGCACCTAACGGCCCTTGAACACCATCATGTTTATCGAGAACGCATCAAATGTGCATATAACCCATGTCAAAGAACATGAATTTAACATTGGTGATCATTTCCTCAAATAAAATTAAAATGTCACTACTCTGGAAAGGAGTAAACGTGGAAAGTTTTCCCTTAACTGAATCGGTCCATATATCATAACTCATAAATATGGGTCAGGAGCCTATTGTTTGGCCTCCCTTGATGGTAAACCTGAAAAGGAACCTTTGAATGCTTTGCACTTACGACCATTCTACTGTTAACATATCTACCATTATGAAATTAGTCACATCCAATATCTTATTCCATCACTAGCCTATCATTAACTATAGTAATGATTGGGAAGCATGTGGTCTACCGTCGATACCCTATATATCATGACCTTAAAGATGAGCATCGTGGCTCTGTTTATCGTATCTCTCACATGGACAAGTTCCTCCTTAGCAAAATCCCCTGAATCATTACTCTCATCTTCCCTTTTGTCTACCATATGGAAACATGTTATGGGGCACACATGTGTAGTTTGTACACACACCTTTTCCCTCCTCTAAATGGTCTACTAGGCATGTCTTAAGCATAAAAATAAAAAACTCATGAATATATATGGATGCATATTATCAAAGTATAGATTGATCCCTTGAAGGACAGCTATTAAACATATTATCAAAAACAAACTGATCCCTCGAAGGACAACGATCAATCAAAACATATACTGATCCCATGAAGAACTACCATCACAAAAAATTTAAATCATAGACCACTCCCTCAAAGGATGACTACCTATATCATTATAAAAATGCTTCTCACATCAAGTAGCCTTCAAAAATTCAAAAGCATCATAAGAAAGCTTCCTGCATCAATCAACTTTCCCATCAAAGAAAACATCTCGCATTTATCAGTTTACGTCGATAAAAATATATAGTTGGGGCATGAGCTTACAAAGCCATCAAAATGAGAACCCACTCTCCCGTACAAACCACATATGTCACTCATTCCCATGTTCTAGGAAGGTATACAAACCACTTCCATCTGTAATCAAGGTCCTACATATGACTAATTATTGTTGGTTATGTGTTAACATTTGTTACATGGCCTCAAGTGCACTGTCATCATTACACATTTTACCATCATATCACATATGTATCAAATCTATTCTAAAAGCAACAATTCTCATTTTATTCCTAACAATGATTAGAGTACATTTTGAAATACATATATCAAGACCATTATATTTCAAGTCATATCATGTCAACATCTAAATTAACATATATCAAATTAACATCACATCAAAATAACTTAGTCAACACATGAATCTCAAAACACCGTCGTATATATATATATATATATATATATATATATATCATCAAAATGTCTATACAAAATGCCTTCAAGAGGCTCATATACAAAATCATCTATAATATGAATCTTGTAAAAAAACCACATATCATGGGGTAAATAAAAAATCCGATACCCAATCACCACCCTGACCCTATGCGGGCCCTACATCCAGCCCGAGATCTCTCTATGGCTATGCAACAGTCCCTGTGTTCATTAACGTAGTAAGTGGAGCTGAGCGATGCTCGCTAGCTTTGTGCTTCATATAATGAGGAACACTAGGGAGGCACTTCGTAACCAAGCACTCGTAATATCTCATCTCCTCTCCAAGAACCCTATATTTCTTAATGGTCACAAAACTAGGAGGCACCACCTTTCATCAAGCCATTAACACTCCTTTTATAGGTACTATGTCCTACCCTCCACTAGGCCTTACTCCCTAAACCGCACTACTGAATACCTTTTATGTCGTACCCACCTCTCCATACTTCACTTGTAACACCTCCCTATGTCAGTGATATTTGTCTTATTGCTACAAACATGTATCTCGCTCAGCGCAGATCTAAGCTATCTTCTGTTGCATCTTATCGCACTCCTAACGAATGGTGTCATTGTCCACTACCAATCTATCCCTCTCCACTTGTAAAACATCATGAGTCACATGTACCCTGGCTAGCTCATCTCCATTGTCACCCTCCTCCTCCTCCTCTCTACCTCCCTACTGCCTCCTACCAGTCTTATCTCCATAGGCAACCTACTATTGTGCCCACCAAACCATGAAACCCTCATCCACCCCAAACATCATCATCCTCAACATCCTTAGGCTCTCTGGCCTCCTCAGTTGGCCACGTCACATCTACTAACAGCGTGGGTAAATCACTCTCAGAATCATCGTGTCTATATACTATCGGCTCACCTAGAATCTACTGAGGGAATCCAAATTTTCTTTGCGCTTGGGGAAAATGTACAACCTCTATCATATTTGGTGTCCACCCCTATACCAACATCACTCTCCTCAACCCTATCAACTGTGCATCCATCCCTCGCCATGCAAGGTACCTCACATATTGTCTCCACATTATGTCATCTATGGATAAGACCCATGGTTTGTCACCATATTAAGTCTAGTCTCTTTTAATCCCATCATCTTTCAACCGATAAAAATGTCACCTAAAAAACCCCACCACATACTCGTTTGGGTCACCCACTCTCCATATTATCCCTGGTGGCCTCACAACAACAATATTCTCATAAGCCCAATAGTGTAGCAAAAACCCTACATCCAGTCAAAACCTCCATCCTCTAACAAACATCCAAATTTCATGGTAAGCCTAAGCCAATAGTGTGAGAGCCCATGCATATATTGTCTAGTGTTCCATGATCTCTGCAACGACACCTGCAAGTGTCCATGGGAACCTTCCACCCCCTAAATCTAGTAATGCATAACATGATATAGCCAACATAATAATCGAAAGTAGTCGGTTACCCGACACATCTACATCATAATAATACTTACTATGGAAACCCCGTGTTGTATATCCTATCTCCCCAGAATCATCACCATATAAATGCTTTATCATATTAAGGCATGCCTCTCAGGTGATTAGTACCACCTTCTCACCCTCAATAGGTAACCTAAGGATCCTACAACCATCTCTCCAAAACACTCAAAAATCACAATTCAAGGCTTGCAAATTAGACTCAAACATGTTGTTTCACTATTTTCTTTACATTATTGAGATGAAACGGATAACCGGTAAGGTCCAAGGAGGAATACCTATTTATGTTGGTTGGTTGATGGTTGTTGCGTGCACGTTTTGACTTCTCAATCCAATCCTGACTGTGAGAGCTTCATTTTGGCTAGAGGAACTACCTAAAATAGAAAAAAAAAGACAACCAAAGAAGAATTAAATAATATATGACAGTGGACTGCCTAGCATGTGCTAGATCTGGGAAGTGTGATACTCCCTAGATGGTTGTCAATCCACTGTTTAAAACAACTTAATGTGAGAAATAAACAAATTCCTACCATATTTTATATGATTTAGGTATTGTCATTCAAGCACAATAAGCAAATCTAACATAACAGGCTAGGCTATAGTCATATCTAGAAGGGTAGGTAGTTGTCAGGGTCTTGGAACTAGTCAGGGTCAGGTTCTGGGTTGTTTAGGTCACTTGGTAGAAGGTTAGGTTGGCTTTGATTATTGGAAAAAGGTGTAAAACACAGAGACCGATGTCGGTCTAGATATAACCAGTGACGGTTTAGGAGAGACCGATGACGGTCATGGGTAACCGACGTCGGTATAGTCGGGTGATAGTAGTTCAATAAAACCCTTATTGCAGAGGTCTAGGTGAGGTTAGATAGAGCTAAAGGAGGGGATGGTAAGGTCTGTGGGAATGTTGAGAACACTTAGAGAGGTGGAGGGGCCAGGATAGGTGATCTGGTAAAAGGGTGGGTGAGGTTTGAGTTTGTCAAAAAGTAGACTATGAAGGAATGGGAATATTAATGGAAGAATGATAATAAAATGATAACAACTCTATGGATAGAATAAGAATGGAAATGATCAGTGATAAACACACTTACCAATGTTGTAAGGTCCAATGATTGGGTGGTGTTGATGATCAGTTGGTGAGATGGAGCTTGGTGCAATAGTGATGCTCCTAGAATGTCACCGTGAGTGCAAATGCTTCTAGATCTATCCTTGGTGTTGGCTATGGATGTCTGTAGGTGCGAAAAGGCTCTTGTTCTGCTTACATGTAATTCTCTTCTCATCTCCTTGATCTCAAAATGTGCCAACCCAAAAATAAGGTTACTAAGCTGAATAAATGGTAACCAACAATGGTTCCAGGTTGACCAGTGTTGGTTTAGGGATGACTGGCATTGGTTAAGGTGGGATTCCCTAGGTTTACTAAAAATGGTAGATCTCACATCTTTTGGATCAGGTTCATTCCTTTTTCCGTACAGATCCAGAATGGATGTTACCTTTTTTATGAGTCAAGTAATGTGGTTAGAGGGATAATAGGCATTTGATTTTAGGGTTAAACTAAGTCTTATCTCATTAAGGTCAAGTGGAACCAAGTCTTAGTTAGTTATGGAAACATGTCAAGAATAGGTCTAGGGTGAGGTGGCTAGATGAGGTGGAAATTAGCTTAATTAAAATAATTAAGTAATGAATATTGTGAGGATGGGTATTAATTTAATTAGGTTAATTAAATTAATATTAATGTGGGGTGGAAGGGGCCATGGTTAGGTGAATATGTTTGAGTTGGTTATTCGACGGGGGGCCAAGGGGAGTGTGACCCAATTTTGGTGTCTACATTTTGCCCCTTTTTTGTTGCGTAGCTTGTATTGGTAAGCGACGCTGACAAAAATAAGATGTGGTTGCCCCATGTGTGGGTGAAGGTGATGTTTCCCCAAGCATGGGTGAAGGTAACCCCCCCTCAAACTAGGAACCGATGAGGTGAGAGAAGGAACCAATGAGGTACAGGTGAGTGGTTTGATAAAATGAGGAGGTGGGTGGTTTGAGAAAATAGGGTTAGGTGTGAAGAAGGTGATGGTTGAGGGTATGGTGATTGTAAGAGGTAGGGTGGGTGATTAGGTAGAGCATTCAGACATACGCACACATTGTTAAATGCCATGAGATACCAGGGTTGCTCAACATAACAAATGTACGTTAGCTAGGGTCATAAAGGTCATCCAAACAAGGGTTGTTGAGGTCCGGTATCCAGGGTAAAGGATACGGTCTGGGAACTCAATGAGGTAAGATGCAGGAATGCGTAGGTGTGGTTCCGGTACATCCAAAAGGTCAAAAGGTCAAGGTTTTTTTGGATAAGGGTCACAACCATAGGCAAGGTAAGGCTATTAGGCTGAGCAAAATAGGTACCATCATCATAAGATGCAATGGGTGAGGACATGGGAATATCCACTTAATCAACAGTTAGGTAGGTAGGTGTGGGTAGGGTAGGTGGAGGTAAAAATAGGTAATGGGGTAAAGGTCAAATCGGGAAAATAGGGAAATGGGCCAAGGTCAAAGGTAGTGACAGTCAAACGTACGCACACGTATAAACTGCGGCATGGGTACTAGAGTGAAAAGCTTGTAAACTCTACATCATCCAAGGTCGATAGGTCTATCCAAATAGGGTTGAAGTGAGTATGGTATCCAAGGTATAGGATATGGTGTGGAAACACAACAGAGGTCAGGTGCGAGGAATGTTTAGGTATGTTCCTGGTACACCAAAGGTCAGGTCAGGATAAACAACATGACAATAGGCAAGGTAAGGTCGGTAGGCTAAACAAATACGGGTAACCGTGTCGCAAGGTATAACGAGCACAGTGGTTCAAAGGTCACGAACAATGGTTCTGGGTCCAGGCATATAGGTCATGGTCACAGGAGGTCAGGTGTGGGTAAAAAGAAGGTGTGGTATAGAAGTAAGGCCACTGGAGGGGTAGAAATATGCCCCAACTAATGTAGGTGGGTGATAAATGATGAGGTTAGGAGGATGAGGTGGAGGGTCTAGGGTCAGCAAGTAGGGTTAGGTGAAAAAGGTTGTGGGTAAGTAGATAAGGTGTAATGGGTTTCCATGGGGCCAAAACAGGTAACCGACATATCAGTCATGCTTAACCGATGACAGTCTAGGTAAACCGACCATGGTTTGCTAGGGCACAAGACTGATGTTAGTCTAGGTACAACCAATGTTGGTCAGGTCAGGGTGTGGTTAAAAAAAGGAAATTTCCACTTTTTACAAAATCATTTGTAATTTTCCAAATAGGAGAAAATGACAGAGGAGAGAGGAAAAGGTTTATTGAAAAACAGACCGAGAGAGATGAGAGTGCTGAGTTGGCAAGCCTCGCAGTACTAGGTGATCGACAGGTGATAGGTGGGTCCACTAGATTTGGTTTGATCGATTCGGTTGGTTGGAGGTGAGGAGGTCAGATTGGTGATGGAAGAGGTAGGAGAGGGATTGGGGGGACCACCAGTGCAGTGGCCCAGATGTGCCACGCATGGAGATGACAGCATGACATGAGGTATGATTCAATCCCATTCCTAGTTTGGTAGGTAGATTTGTGTAGAGAAATCGGGTTAGGGGCAAATAGGTTTTGGGGGGAAAAGGTAAATTTGAATTTGGGATGAAAATGGGTAAAATAGGAAGGGAGAAGGGTATATTTAGGTGAATGATGGGTGGGGATGAATTCAGGGGGGATTTGGGTAGGGAAGGATAGGTCGAGAGGGTTAAAATGGTGTGTTTATGGGGAAATAGGGTAGGGTGTCACGGATTTGGTTGCTGTGACAGTGACCGATGTTAGTCAAGGGTTGGCCGACGTCGATCAGTTGGTGTGAGCCAGGTCAATCAACAGTCACAGATGAGGTGACCGATGCCGGTTGTATTAGACTGGTGGGTCTCACCTTAAACTGGTGCCGGTCATTATTTGGAGAAAACTAGGCAAAAAAGGAGGTAGGGGTGGGTGGGTGAGATAGGTAATGGTATAAGAAGATGTTGTGGATGGAAAAATAACATGGGTGAGAGGTTCAAATAGGTATGGTGGAACGGTAATTGGTTAGGGTTGGAGTGGGTAGATAGGACATGTGATAAGAAGGTAAGTTATGAGGGGAAAAGAGGTAGGGTAATAGGTATAGGTGAGGTGTCAAGGGTGATTGCGGGTATGGTCAAGGTGTATTAATGTGATGGTTTATTGTAGGCAGGTGAGAGATCAGCTACGGATGTGAGATAGGGTACCACCCCTGCTCATGGAGGTATGAGGGAGTACGACAGTTGATGATTGGTGCCATGTTGTAGAGGTTATCCTGATTGGGGTCAGATGCTACCGGCACATAGTTTGGGAGCCAAGTTTGATGGTCACCCTCATCGACAGATGGGATTCGGTGACCAATACATTCCATTATGCCGATGGGTGAGATCATAGTCACCCTAGAGGATGTGTATAGGATCCTGCAGTTACCTGATAGTGGGGACGTAGGTGTATTCGATCTCCTCAGAGGCATTTAAGGAGTTTATGTTGACCGTGTTTGGTGAGGGTGCTGGTAGAGTTGAGCTTTCATAGTTCCAGTATGAGCTATGGAGATATGTAGTCAGGCCCATCCATCTGGAGGAGATGAGGCTAGTGGTGTTGCT
Source organism: Taxus chinensis (assembly GCA_019776745.2). NCBI lineage: Eukaryota > Viridiplantae > Streptophyta > Pinopsida > Cupressales > Taxaceae > Taxus > Taxus chinensis. The sequence continues at coordinate 715,148,357 of CM034153.1, read as the reverse complement.
GATGGAGGTAGTTTGTTATTTTTCACTACCAGATGTAGAGGGTGGGATATTCCCATGATCATTCATGGGGGTTCTATACGATATGGTGGAGGACAGGACCTATTTTGCATGGGCACCTTCATTCCTGGTACAGTTATACAAAGAGCTATGGGCTTATGGGTGGCTACGGAGGTTTAGCCTATGTTGTACTTTCCTACTTCATTACTGGGCATATGAGCACATTATGTGTGTGTGTGTCCAGTTGGTATGCCCCGGGATGATGCATTCGAGTCTAGGTTTTGTTTGGGTGGGTTTTAGGCGATGGGTTCTTGCGATTGGGGAGCAGGCTGATATTAGCTAGAGCTACACATGATGTAGCCTATTACAGGCATTTTCTAGAGGGGTTGTCTGGCATGGACATCATTTGGAGGCCATATATGGGTTTCCCATCATATGGGTGGATGGCCAAGGAGCTACAGAGCTACAACTGCTCCGATGGATAGAGGGGTGACATGCAGGAGAGCACGAGATGATACTCATAGATAGGGTCTGACGACAGTTCGGGGCTACTTTAGGATATACCCCCACCCTTCCCACAGTATAGGAGGGATGACGTGGAGAGGCCTCTGCCTCTACCACAGTCTAATAATTCTGACAGGGAAGGAGGAGTAAGTGATAGACTGGTAGATTGATGATGTTGGTGTTACTGATAGATACAGACAGTGGTGGGCTACACATTTACGAGCAGTACCATTGAGGCCAGGGCAGCCAGATTTAGCCACCATCACAGTGCAGAGGGATGCCCTATAGGGGTAGGTGGTTACCTTGATTACATAGTTGGGGATAGTGCAGGGGCAGTTGACAGGTTCAGAGGCACATGTTACAACTTTGCAGGCACAGGTGGCCACTCTACAGGCCCAGGTAGTGCAGGGATATGCACCCACATAAGGTGGAGATGGGGATGGGGTATAGGTGGCCACCCTACAAGCATACATGTTACAGGTTTGCAGGGCCAGTTGGCCACTACACAGGTGCAGTTTGTGGCCCTTCAGGCCCAGATATAGGATAGGGGCGGGACATGGTCCCTCAGGATAGGCACATGCATAGGGACACGGTCCCTCTTTACAGGTACCAGTGGGACAGGGTCCTCAAGAGACATGATACAAGGGCCAAGACCAATGGGTGCCTCCGTAAATAGTACCTATGGCCAAGTTCAGGGATGCCCTAGGAGAGGCATGGTATTATCAGGATCACTTGATGGCTGTCTAGGATAGACATGTCCCATCCTATGTAGAGTACAGAGCACATTAGGCCTTGAGTGAGAGGACCAGGTCTTGTACGCATAGTGTGGAGAGTATAGGGGGTCAGTGAGCCCCAGGATAGGTCAGGCAAAGCCCACCAGTGTAGGGAGGCCAGCTCCAGGTGTGGGTACCAAATGAGGGACAGACCGAGGCCCATGGTGGGTGGTGAGATGTTAGTGGGACATGCCATACAGAGGGGAGGAGGGGAGGAGACATGTGAGACAGGATATGGAGGATATCCAACAAGGGGTGACGATTAGTCGTACCATACCTCTCAGTTTTGTATAGTTGTTTATTTTTTGATATATACTCCGGCCTGTGTGCCAAAGATGGTGAGGTTGTATACAAGAGTTTTTGTTATTTTTTGATCATATACTGGCCTACTTGTCAAAGATGATGAGGTTGTATATGAGAGTTTTTGGAGAGATTTTTATTATTATTTGGCATCGGTGTATATTGTATGGATACACATATTTTTATGATGAGATGGATGATTGGTTGATGATGTACTTGTGATGGCAGCATTTGATTGTTATGTATAGATGGATGAAAAATAGGTGTGGTAGGCATGGTGGAGTCAAGTTATAGGCATGGTGGAGTCAGGTTATAGGCATGGTTGAGTCAGGTCATGTTTAGGCATGGTTGAGTCAAGTTCTAGGTATGATGGAGTTAGGTTATGTTTAGGCATGGTTCAATTTGAGTCATAGGTATGGTTGAGTTAGCCATTGGCATGATGGATGGTCGAGTTAGGTTTAGGCATGATTGAGTTAGGTTGGTTTAGGCATGATTGAGTCAAGTTGGTTTAGGTATGAGGTAATGTCCCAGTTTGTAGGTAACATGGGGGATAAATGGTGATGTATATACAGGTTATGGTTTTAATTTCCAAATATGTGCTATAGTGGAAATGTGAAAATGATAAATGAATAATTTGATGATGTAATAAAATGTGTATTATTTGATGCTTGTTTGGTTTAATTTCTAGTTATTTATATAAAATGGAAACTAACTAGGGTAGAATGTGAATAGGAAAGTGAAAGGGGGAAATTGGTTAGGGTAAAGAGTGTACTGAGCTAACCTCTAAGGGCCCCATGCCCTCAAAGTGATGCCTACATAGTCCCCAATGAAAAGGGACCTCGAGCCAATGTAGTTCTCCCATAAACTAGGGAAGATTATGATAAAGTAGAGGAATGGGTTGGTAGGTGTGAGGTATGGTTAAATGTAGGTTATAGGCATGATTGAGTTTAGGTCGTAAGCATGGTTGAGTGATTGTTAAATATAGGTGTCGATGATCTGGTCGTGTATAGGGTAATCAATACATAATGAGGAAGGTGAATGGTAAGAGGTGGTAAAAGAGCCACTTAAGTGATAATAACCCTAATGATTCTACGATACCCAAGAGTGGGCTTATGAATGTAAGACCCTAAAAAGCATTGCATAATGGACTATTCTAAGGGTGAAGAAAGTCACATAATCACGAAAATGTCGTGATTGCGGCAAGTCCCTTGAGTAAAGAGGAAATTAGGCTAAAAAGGCAAGGAGGTGAGAATGGTCGGTTTAGTGTAACTCAGTGTACGACATCATGTTTTTTGAAACAAGAAACCCAGGCTCAAAAATTGGCAAGTCCATGACGAAAATTTCATCTTTTTCTTCATTTTTTTTTTTTCAATAGATTGATTGATGCAGGAAGTCTATATGGGATGAGTATATTATCTCCTTGAGGTCTTCATGAAGCTGATCGATGTGGGAAGCTTCTAGGATTTTATTTTTATTTTTATTTTTTTTGGATTTGTGAAATGACTTGATATAGTTGTCCTTCAAGGGGGCATTCTATTTATAGCGGTAGGATTAGAGTGAAGAGATGTCCCTTTTGATGGATTCATCTTTTGCTGGAAGTTTGACTCAAGGAGTTGCATCCCTTTTTGTACATTTTTTTGTTTTTTTGGATGTTTAAGTCATGGACTAGACTATAGACGAAGATTAGGTTTTTGTTTAGAATACAAGACCATAACACACAGAGATAAACTATGAAAGAGGTGGTTTCAAATGATGAATGACCATGGGATTCCATCTTAAAGAAGACGAAAAGTATCCATGAGAATCATGCTATGAGTAGAGCCATGGTGCTCATATTGAAGATAAGGCTGAAAGGTGACAAGTAGTAACATGATTCTTGTTTAGTCATGGATCCTCAAAATGGGTAACATGGAAGGTGAATGATGCTTAAGGGACGAGTGGTCAATAGATATAAGGTGATATAGGACTTATTATCAACAATAAAATGGTCGAAAGATGCAAGGCATTGAGGGGATTTGTTGATCAAAGAATACATGTCAAAGATCACACAAGGAGTCTACGTGGGATAAGAAGACCTGGAACCAAGGGCACGGATGGACAAGAAGGACCCGCAGCGTGGAAGGCAAGTTAAACTTTCAGGACTTAGCCGATTTTGAGCATGAAGACCTATTTTTAGAAGGTGGCGTGGCGTGCGGAACACACCAATGATGCAGGGATGTGCACGTCATGCATTGTCTACCTTTAGAGAAGCGGATCAAAGTGTTCTACATGGAGACAAGCTGAGAATAGAATTGACACTTTAGTTAACTGCAAGAGGACTATAGATAACACACTTACATGTGTGGCTATGCTTGTAAATAGCGTGTGGCTATTAATAGGTTGCAGCCTATTTCTGGAATAGATAAGCGGTGAAGGGAAAGTCCCCACCCTATATATATGATGTTAGGTACATAGTAGAAAATGTGTATGAATGTGTGAGGATGTATGTGTAACAGAGAATATACAGAGTGTGAAGTGTGTGTATACGCATATGGCTGAATTATTATATCAGATCCATACGCGCGTTGGTATAGATTGACAATATTGTAAAGAGCTTTTGTATTTATTAATAAATGAAATATATTGGTTGAATCTAAGTGTCATTCTGTGTGTAGTTGAGTAGTGCATGTTATTAATTTAATAATGATTATTGTTTAAGCTTTTTCTTTCATAGATCTGAGGGTAGCATGCATTGTAGAATGATGAATTGGTTATGAATCTATATGTTTCTCCCTTCATCATGCTAACATCCTACTATAAAAACCCTAAAGAGGGACTTGGTACCTTTGCGCATTTTTGGTGAGTGCTTAGTCAAGGCTGAGTGATGTGTCAGTGTGACTTGGGGTGTTATCTGGTAAATTCTAGGTTGCATTAGGCTCAGGTTTGGGTTTACCTTCGAGTGAAGACAAACGATAAGCACCTGATCCATAGGCATGGGTAATAATATAGGGTCTGAGCCAATTAGGAGAAAATTCGCCCCATTTACTTTTCTCCTCTTTGGTTACATGTTGATTTTCTTCAGGACGAGGTCACCGACCTAAAAAGTTTGTTTGTGAACACATTTTTCATAGGCACGTTTGATACGTTTTTGGTAGATTTGGAGATGGTCAAGAGCATTGAGACGACTTTCATGTAATAACTCAAGTTGCGCCAAACGATCTTGGCGAAAGTCATCGTCATTGAGCATGTCTTGTAGTGAGATGCGGAGAGATGGAATCTAGACTTTGAGAGGTAAGACAACCTTAATACCGTAGACCAGAGAAAAAGGTGTGGCAGCATTCGAAGTGTGAATACTAGTGCGATAAGCCCACAAGGTGAAAGGGATGTGTGTATGCCAATCCTTCCCAGTATTGTTGACTACCTTCATAAGAATTTTGTTCAAGGTTTTATTGGTTGATTCATGGCTTGGCCATTGGTTTGTGGGTAATAAGGTGATGAGAAACTAAGTTGGATGCCAAAAGCGTCACATAGTTTGTGGAGGGTTTTGTTTTTGAATTGCTTTCCATTATCAGTGATAAGACAGTGAGGAACACCAAAGTGGAAAATGATGTGATGGTTGATGAATTCACATATTTTCTCAGCTTTTGTAGAAATGAGGGGAATGGCCTCTACCCATTTAGTGTAATATTCAGTAGTGGTTATGATCCATTGGCGGCATTGTGAAGAATGGGGGTTAATCTCACCGACAAGATCCAAACCCCATTGAGAGAAAGGCCAAAGGTCTCGTGCGACCTGTAAGGCATGACTAGGTATGTGATGGAGATTAGCATGTTGTTGGAATTTCATGCAATGTTTGACATAATCACAACAGTCGCGGTTTAGGGTTGGCCAATAATAGCCTAGGCGAAGAATGCATTTTGCGACAACTAAACCACTAAAGTGACCTCTACAAATTCCATCATGGACTTCCTTAATGGTGTAGGGAATTTCAGAACTTGTAAGGCATCGTAAGAGAATGTCGTCGAAGACCGTGCTTGTAAAGAAGACCACCCATGATGACATAATGGGAGACACTTTTAAGAAAGGCACATTGTCCATTATGAGTGAGACCAACAGGTAGAATGGAAAGGGAAAGATAGTCTACATATTGCTTATACTAAAGGTCACATGGGTCAAGGGAAATGGTTCCAATGGAGTAGACCTCACGAGGTAAATAAGAGGGTGATTGTAGCCTTTATATTGTGACAAAGATTTTAGAGTCAACGGGCGAAGCAGGTATCTGAGAAGCCAAGAAGGCCATGGTATCCACAAATTTATTGGTAGATCGTGGGGTGGTTTGAAGTGGTGTAATAGTCAAAGGTGGTCAAAAGTATATCTACGTGATGTTTATACTTCTAAAGTATCTCATTACGATACTGGTATATACCATTGACTTGGTTTATGACCAACTGAGAATCACCAAAGATATTGATTGACTTAACATCTAAGGCATAAGAAGCTTGGAGACCCAATACGAGTGCTTCAGTATTCAACAATATTGTTTGTACAATCAAAATTGAGTTTGAAAGATAAAGGCATAGGTTCACCATCAAGAGGAATGAGGATAACACCAACCCCACCCCCCATGCTAACACTTGGAGCCATCGAAGAAGAGTTTCATTTGGTAAGCGGGTTCGTCCAAGGAAAGGGTAGCTATAGACTTGTCTGGGAAATCGAAGTTAGATGGTTGATTCCTGGAAATAGGTGTGTCGGCTAGTTGGTCAGTGATAGCCTACCCCTTGATGGAATTTTGATGAATGAATTTGAGGTTGAAGGTCGGCAAGAAGCATAAGCCAATGTGCGGCACATTGATGTTGATAGGGTTTGGCATACATATAGTGTAATGGGTCAATATTAGTAATGTCGAAGGTTTTGTGATTAAGTAGGTAATAGGGGAGTTTGGTGGTGATGAAAACTAAGGCTAAGAAAAGTTTTTCGGAGTGGGTATATCTAGTTTCATAGTCTAGAAGGGTACGACTTATGTAATAAAACCACTTGCTCTCGGTGTTGGTCGTCGCGATGATAAAGCATGGCACCTAAAGAATGGTCAGTGGCAGAAATATATAGGTAAAAGGGTTGGTCATCATTAGAAGGAATGAGCACTGGTGGTTGAAGGAGGTATTGTTTTAAGGCCTTAAAGGCTTTATGGCATTCATCATCCCATTTGAATGAAACGTATTTTTTGAGAAGATGATGAAATGGTTAACAGCGGTCGGAAAGTTGTGAGATAAAATGATGAATAGATTGCAAATTACCTTGTAGGCTTCGAAGTTGATGGAGATTAGTGGGTGGAGGCATTTCCAAAATATCCTCAACTTTAGCAGGATCAACTTCTATGCCACACAAAGAAATGATGAAACCTAGGAGTTTTCTTGAAAGTACCGCAAAGATGCACTTCCTTGGTTGAAGATGCACACAATACTTGATGAGAAGGTCAAAGATGACTTTAAGGATAGGCAGGTGTTTGGTTCGATGTTTGGATTTGGACAAGCAGATCATCTACGTAATCTTCCAATATGTGATGCATGATGTCATGGAAGATGTAATTCATGGCTCGTTGATATGTAGCACCAACATTTTTTAGGCCAAAAGGCATGACTCGATAGCAGAAGGTCCCCCAAGGGGTGATGAAGGCAGTCTTGTGTTGATCCTCTGAAGCTAGTAATATTTGATTGTAGCTCTAAGAAACTGTCCATGAGCGATAGCATTTCATGGCCAGTGGTGAGATCAACTAGTTGGTCAAATCCTGGTAGGGGGAAATTGTCTTTGGGACAAGCTAGGTTGAGGTCACGAAAGTCCGTGCAAATGCAGAGTCCCCCTGTCACCTTTGTGATAGGAACGATGTTAGAAATCCATTGGGGATAGTAAATGGGTAAGATAAAGGAAACTAAGAGAAGGCGTTGAAGCTCTTCTTTGACCAAAAGAACAATGTGAGGATGCATTTTCTGCAGCTTTTGTTTGATGGGTTTGGTATCAGGAATGGTTACAATATTGTGGACCATGATTTTTGGGTCAATACCAGGCATATCAGCATAGGACCAGGAAAATGCGTTGTTATGGTCCCAAAGGAAAGAGGTGAAGGCTTCTTGTTCAGTAGTCATCTAAGGATTGGCCTATCTTTAGAATGTGTAGGTCATCCTGAGTGTGAATGTTGATTTCAATGGTCGATTCATTCAACATGGTTTGTGTCTCAGAAGGTAACGACCAATGAATATAATAATCTTCCACACCAAGGTAAGTGAGGATGGATTCATCGTCCTGACACTGAATGAAATTGATAGAAGGATGTATCATCATCGATCATGTCAGGATACAGGAATGGGAGAGAAGAGGGAGCTTCATCGCTGCATTGATAGGTTAGAGGTCCCAGGGAAATGGTGTTTATGAAAGAAAAAAAGTTAGGAGGAATAGATTCAAGATCTATGGACTCCGTGGGTGAAGATGGTAATGTGGGTGAATGAGGTGGGGAAGGTTTTTCATCCTGGATAAGGTCGATGCGAACCTTCTTGGAAGGTGGTGCATCAAAACCAATGCCACTACGGTCATTGTGTTTACGAGAGGTACATGAAATGACAGTATGGCGGCCTTGTTCATAAAAGTCTGAAGCCAAATCCTTTCCACGCGCACCGCAGGAGGAAAGTGTGAGCAACACGCAGCGGTTAGTGAGGGAGTGTAGGTCAGATGAAAATGGTTGGGTTTGGGATGGAGGTTCAGGTTTATAGGTGGTCATATCAAGTCCCCCATACATTATATTAGTGCAAAGGTGGGGAGGTCCATAAGGAAAAAACGTCACCGATGTGGATGTCATAATTGGGGTGTTGATGCAGGTTCCCATACTCTTGCGGGGTGAGGAAGGTGTCGATATTATATAGACGATATTCTGAAATATCCCTAGTAGGATATTTCTGTAAAATGTGTAAAAATATAGACAATTTGTAGCAAAGTAAAATACTGATTTTAATGAAAATGTCCAGCTGGGACAACGAATGGTATTAAATTGATATTACACAAAATATTTGTCCACAATGCATGAAATTACAAAGGAAGCTTACAATAATAACAATGGACACTAGGCAGACATATTATGGAATAAAATATTGCTACCTGACAAAGTACAAAAGCCCTAGGCGGCTAGTCCTCTTTAGAGGTCTGTGACCCTCCATATATAAAAGCAAAATAAGGGTGTTTGAAAACAACAAGGCAGGTATAGGGAATAGCATTGCCACCTACATATCTAACCCGACCGAACTAGGAAAACCCCCAAATCGAGGTTGTAAGTCGTTGTGTAAGGAATGGAGTTGGGAGATGAGGGAGGCACCTTCCACGAGCTGCCACGACCAGCCTAGATGGCTGCTGTGAGTCAGATCTAGAGCCCCACTTATTGTCTTCCCCTAAAGCCCCCCAAAAATCCTCGAAACCCTTCCTCTGACCCTCTGGAAATATCTCTGTAGTACGGCCCAGACAAACGGCTCCAAGGTAAGAGACTAGGGTAGATCTTTCACAACCGAAGAATGCCCTGCTAGCTAGGGATGGGTCTCTCACCACCAAAGCTAGGGTCCCTTTGGCATTTGACTCCACAAGTTGTAGATGCAGATAGCAACAGCTACACATGAAGGGGTCGATAAAATGCAAGTTCCAAAAAGTCACTTTTCCTCCTTCCCCGTCTCCATATATGCATGTCCTTGGTAAATGAGGCCCCATAACCCTAACGCATTTCATTCCATGTAGGGGCCGCTAATGTAAAAGTGTTAATAATTACTTTCTCCCCTAAAATTTTCCAAGTGTTGCCGAGTCCAAAAGTGACCCCTGAATGCCAAGCTGAGACATTAACACCACGGGGCCCCTTCCACAAGTTTATAGTGTCCACATCCCCCTTGGGTCTATCCACGTTTTGGGGGGGGTCTGACTTGGCCCTTGGGCCATTTGGCGTAGGAAGAAAGGGCATTACAGAAAGGGGACATTACATATTCCCCCAGAGTGAGGCGTTGAAAAACACCTTCTCAGGGATCAATAGTTGATATGTGGGTAGCGAGGATAGATGACTTGTTAGATGATGGGGAAATAGGTGAGTCAACGGTAGAGGCTACACCAACTGTGGGGATAACAAGGTTAGATGCAAAAGAGGTAGTGGCAGTTTTGGTGGATGGGCTTGTGGGCGAAGGTGAAATAGGGATAATAGTAGATGCTTTGACTGGTACAAGCACATCATTGGGCCGGTATAGCATGTTACAGGTCTTAAAAGGTGACGGGTTGGCAGGGATGGTGTAATTATGTCCCTTGTGTTCAAATTTAAGGCAACAGTGTAAAGTCAAAGGGACACAACCCATGGTGTGGATCCAAGGTCGGTCGAGTAACAAGTTATACTAGAACTCCCCTTTTAGGACATAGAAAAATTTTTGGGACAGTGTGGGGACCCACGCAGACATGGGGAACAACGGTACCCAGGGTAGAGGTCATGGCATCATTGAAGGAGCGTAACATAACTGGGTCACCATGCATGCAATTGGTATGTATTCACATTTGGTCATATGCATAGGAAGAGATGATGTTAATACTAGCACCACCATCGATCATAACACATCGTATGTGTATATTATCGATAAAGACGGAGATGAAAAGAGCGGGGCTGGGGTCGTCGAGACTGGAAGGGAGTGATCTCTTCATCTGAAAAGCTGAGGGCGACTACTTGGCGAGTAGGTGGAGGCGTAGAGGAAGGTGATGACCTGAGTGAGAGAGGCAACATGGTGAGGGGTAATGATGGAGGCTACGGGTGTGGGGTCATTTGGTAAAACCTCTATAGATTGAAGGACCTCCATGAGGGCTTGACGATGTGACTCAAAGGTTTAGACGAGGTCATATAAAGACATTTTGAGAGGGGATTGATGCAGTTGTTTTAGCATTGTGTGATGTGTGACCCCATCGGAAATAGGATATGCAGGGACCTCGAATGATGACTTTGGGTATGGGTGTGGATGGTATGTTGGGTACAGGGTTGGTTGATGGGCCAGTTGCACTTTTCTTTGCCCTTGTCTTTCTGAGCACGGGTGGTAACGTAAACCATGTTAATTTGAGGGGAGGTGGATGAAGAGGGTGTGTCATGGAAGGTATAGTGGCATGAGGGGAAAAACCCTAGTGGGGGATATGATCCTTGTGAAATGAGTAGGGCACATTGGCATTTGGGTGGTGGTTTGGCCAACTCTCTTATACGAACCATGTTGATCTCGAATCTCAGGGGTGGATCAAAGAGTTGTGGGGGTGGAGATTTTGGTTGCTAAGTAGGTAATGGGAGAAGATCTTGTGGAAATTGGTGAAGGTGAAATGGGGTCCTCATCAAGAAGATTGTCATCGTCAAAATTTTCTTTGGGAGGACACAATTGGACAAGAGCAGTTTTTAAAGCCTTACAGTTCTCTACATTGTGTCCTGGCACACGATGGTAGGTGCAAATTTTAGTTTCGTCAAACCCTTTTGGTTTGGGTTTGAACGGGTCATAAGGTCTAAGAGGTGGTAATGTGATGACAGAAGTTTTGAAGAGATTGGTTAAGATTTTAGTGTAGGACCCTGCTAGTGGATCACAATGGGAGGTGAATGTGGGTTTGGGTGTAGGTACGGCTAATTGTGGAGGAAGAGGCTTTACAGGAGGGGGAATGGGTTGGTCCACTAGTTTGGTGTGTGGAGTGGTCTTAGGTCTTGTGGGCATCTGTTTAGGTATGGGCATGGTAGAAGAGCTAGCGATGGAAGGTTTGGTTGGTTTAACTACCTTATTGGAGGGTAGTGGGTTCTTAGCTTTAGGTTGCACCTTTTGGGAAAAGGTGACATGGGTGTACACAATGTAGAGGGAAAAGTGAATGGTGGAAGAGGATGGGTTACCCATGGGGGTAACCAAGTTGTTGTGGAGGTGGTCGGTAGAGGTTGGGTAGAAGGTGTGAGTGGAAGGGAAGAAAGTGTCATGGGTAGTGAAGAAGTTATGGATGGTAGTGGTGGTATGGGTGGTAAGAAGGTTACGGGTGATGACGAAGGTTGTGTGGGTCACTTGGGTATATTAGAGGTTCGTGATGAGGAGGTGGGTTGTTGCGCTCTTAGTTTACCGGTGGAAGGAGGTTTCTTGGCTAGGGTCGAGGGGTGAGGTCCTAGGATGGATGGAAGGGGTGAAGGTGACAATGGTGTGGTAGGCGAGGTTGGTGTATGAGGTATTAGGACTTGGGTCTTCTTTTTAGGGGCCAGAATAAGTTTAGTGTTGGTTTGGGAAGATGTGGCTAAATCTAATTTGATGGGTGGGTGAGTAAGGTTTGATGTCAGCATGAGGGCTTAAAATGCCTGTGTTTCCTGCTAGTAGAGGTGACTCGAACTGATATTTTTCACATTAGGTGGCAACTAAAATAAATAGTACAGCATTATATTGAAGAAGTTTATGCTGTTGGGATACTCGGTAACTCAGGAGGTTTTTTAACAACACTGTGTTATGTTTGGTTTGGTCACTTGACAACTTTCCATTAGATACATACGTGAGTTGTTTGAGTGACAACTTGCACTATAATTAAAATGCAAATATGGTAGGAGTGTATAATCAAAATGTGGATCACTATCAATTATATTAGCTAAGCCCGAAGTCCTGAAAATGGGAGTTACATTCTTATACTATGTCTGACGTGGATTCAAGAGAATGATGTGCTTTGAGACATGAAGGGAAATGGACTTATGACCTCTGTGGGATAGAGTTGAAATTTGTGGAATATAATAGATCAAAGGTCAAGAAGGTGGTTATCTAATAATGGTCATTCATGATACAGGATCCAATAATGGGTACAGAACAAATTTGCTATCCTACAACATCACCATCATCTGTGGACAGCCATATCCATGCTCCACTTACATCTATTACTCCTATACGCACTAACATTGATCTACCAGTCTTTGAGCCTATTGTACTACTCTTAATGAGGTAAACCAAGGTGGCGTGTTACTGTATAGGCTCTTCCACATGAAGGAGAAAATTAGGGGATTCCTACATGTTGTGTATCCTATTTTATGAAATCAACTGTGCATGGTACTTTTTGAGAAGGGCATAATGATTTTGTCTATTCAATTCTCGACATGCTCCATTTATGGAAGAAACTTGATGTAGGTAAAATGAGTCAACCTTCACAGAATATTTTTTCATTTTTTTAACTCACTTCCACATGTTAAGTGGAATTCTTGCCATGACATTGGTTTTCAAGCAAATAATTGCATTGGGATCGCACATTGACAGAGCTCCTTTTTTAACGATTGTTCGCTCGACTCTTTATAAGGATGCATGAGCAACACATGAGTTCTACACCTTCACTCAGGCTTGAAAACCTGAGATTTCAGTTGTCACGACATAATTCAACTTGAAACACATCATGATGTTCCTGCATGCACCCATTGTGCATTTTGCACCAAGTCATATGACAATCTTCTTCATCCATCCATGTTATTTTGGGGTATATTAATCACTCATGGAAAACATAGGAATTTTGAGGTGAATCTATAGGCATGTCTCCTCCACACATTCGACCTAGAAAACTTTCTATACCTTATGCATTGTGATGCTTCTTGTTTTGAGCATCTTTTGTTTATCAGGTGTAGTGTATCCTCTTTTTTTAGAGATTTTGTATCTTATTGACACGTTTTGGCATGTTGAAAATCTCTTGGGGGATCTATTCTAGACAGTCCAGTGTTGGTAGTTTGTTAGTGTTAAAGTAGTTGTTTTGACAAAACATACAATTTGTAGCATCCCATCCACCCATTCATGTAGTATGGGAGGGTGTGGTGTTGATCCTTCTTCTACAGGGTTTTGTGTCCTTGCCTAAGTTACCTTGGATTTTCTATGAGATTCAGTTACACTCTTAATTTTGTGTCCTTGCCTTGTTGCTTTGCACTATTTTTCTTATATCAAGGCAGTGACACACCTATTTGCACGCAGTTGATCAGAATTATGTTTGGTAGCAATTTGATACTTTTGAAGCACTCCAAGAAGTCTCCTTATACCTGGAGTTATTATGGTGAAACCCAATGTAAGTTGTTTTTGAGTTCCCACTGTGAATCGAGCAGTGGATTTAGGGACCATAGTGCACTACAAAAATTCTTCAGCATCATATGATTTTTTTTGAGCTAAGCTATCTTGGGATGCCTTGGAGACGGGCCTAGTCTTTACTCTTCTTTACTTTGTTATTGCTAGTTTTGGGTACAGAATTACAGGTGTCCTTTTATTTTCCCAGTGAATGAGTAATGTACATGAGTACCTTATTAGGCCTAGTTATCGGGACTCATACTGATGGACATGCCACTTCTATTTTGACCCCTAGCTTCACTTGAGGGGTGGTCATTAGAGTAGGTTATTTACCTTATTAACTCAAGTTGTGGAGGTCTTTATTGTACCTGGTCATGTATATGGTATCCTCACCCACTTATGTGTGTGGATATTTCTTTTATCCGATATTAGGATATATTATCTGAGTTGTTAGGTATAGTTCAGAATTAGGGCATAAATCTATGGTATTGACTAGATCCTTGATGTCTAGTTCTCTCCTATAATCTATGGTATTGACTAGTTGTTTGATGACTAGTTATTGATTTGATTTGATGGCTTGATCTACGACCTTGTTGGGTTCAATTGTTGATTCACAACCTATTTAAGTAAGGACCATTCTCATTGTATTGCATGTGAGATCCATAATAATAGATGATATTGTGCTCATTTGTTTGCAAAGGTTTGATGATAAAGTTATTCTGGAAAATTTCTTTCATGCTTATTGATCGTGGTGTTTGATTAGAATCTACATTCTTGGCTTGGTACCATAAAAGGAATGATAAGTAGATTACCGTGACTTTTTCAGCCAAGAACTTAAATGCTAATCAAACACCATGATCATTTTGATCATCCAAGAAATTCACCAGAATAACTTTGCATAAACCCTTTCAAACAAATTGGGCAACAATATCATCTATTATTATGGAACTCAATGCAATACTCTATGCCGAATGGTCCTTGCTTAAATAGGAAAGGACTAATAATGTAAAACTAGTCTAAGGTCATAGAAAGCCATAAATCAGGGAAAAAACTAGTCATTGACCATAGATTTAGGAGAGAACTAGACATCATGGATCTAGTCCCATACCAAAGATCAAAAATAACTATCACCTAACAACTATATAATATCTCCTCATATCTAAATTAGATAAAAGAAATATCCACACATATAAGTGGGTGAGGATAAATACAATAAAGGTATAAAGTACCTAGGTGAACTTGAGCTAAGGTAAATACCTACTCTAACAATAAAACCGTAGGAGGTTAGTCTTGTTTTTAGAGGCAACTCAGAATAAGTTTTGTGTTGGTATCAGATGATGTGGCTAAATCATAATTTGTTGGGCACTGGTGAGTAAGATTTCCTATGTCAGCCTGACCCCTAAGATGGTGATGGGTTTAATTAAGGGAGATGATATAGACATGGGTAGGTGTTTGGGTTTAGATGTATGTTGTGTTATGGGCAGAGGTGTGAGTTAGTGCCATGGGTGGTAACATGGAAGTTGCGAATCCGATAGTGATAGTCGTGGTTATGTCTTGGTTTGGTCTCTTGACACACTTTTAGCTAGATAGTGGAGGTGTCAGTGAGTGATAGTTATATTTGGGTTGAAATAGTAAGTAAGAGGTGTCCCCAAATTAAGGCTCTATCAACATAGTCCAGGGGATCGACCAAGTGTGAAAATGGTATTATTGTAAGTGAGGCTAACATGGATTTATGTAAGTCAATCCTCATAAAATTTGTTTGAGATACAGGTAGAAAATAGATAGCCTCAGACTCTATGGGTAAGACAGCCGAAATTATATCAATGGGATCTTGAAGGTCTGATGGAGAATGGTCATCTAAAGGTAATATTATTTATCTATACAGATCCTCTTATGGGTAGGGGAGACGAAGGGCCAGATGAGGTGGTCTATCCTTGTGATGGTGTAGGTTGTGGACATGTATCTCCTATGAGTAGGAGAGGTGCCACTGAAAACTACTCAGAAATTTGAGGGGTAAAAGGTGGTGTGCTAATTATAGGTTCTTCCAATGGGTGAAGGAGAAAATGAAGGGGGTTCCTCTATGGGTGGAGGAGTAGATGAAATAGGTTCTTGTGTAGGTAGGGGGGACTTGGGCTAAGATTTTTTCTATGGAAGGAACATGAGGAATTAGGGAAACAATTGGTATGTCATCAAAAATAGCATGGACCTCATGCAGACATTGCTATCATTGGTTGAAGTGTCACCAACTTGGTTGGAAGATGGGGCATGATTAGGGAATGAATTATTGAAGATATGTAGGTTTTGGTTATCAGGTGCATTTAGGCTATCCAAGACTAAATATCCATTGTCTAACATTTCTTGGATGATATTCTTGAAGGTGATGCAGTTATTGTCGCTATGACCTTTGACACGATGATAGTTACAAAAAGTCATGTTCTTTATACCATGTGGGCATGGGGTGCTAAGGGTCAAAACCATAGTGTGGTTTTATAGGTGGAAGGGTAATGGCACCAGCGTTAATAATATTTTCCAAAAGAGAAGAATAAGGTTCTCCTATCGAAGTGTACTTTCAATGTTCTTGTCTGAACTGGAAAGCTTGGATGGGAGAGAGATTAGAAGTAGGTTTGGCTGGGGTTTAATTGATGAGGGGGACCAGCTTTGAGAACCACGATCATTAGAAGATCCTTTGGGTTTTGAATAGTTAGTTTTGGGGTTTTGAAGATGAAGAAGCGTCATTTGATTTGATGCAATGTTCTTGTTACGCAACTTGAATTTTCTTCTCTTTGATAGCATAAATTTCCAATTTATGTGCCATGGTGAATGCCTTGTCAAAAGTGTGAAAGGTCTGCACCTGCAGGGTTGGTGAGATGTGTCTAGTACAAGCCCAAGTAAACAAATCTATGAGTTTAGTTTGAGGTAATTGAAATGTGAGCTGGTTAATTAGGTTGCGCCAGCGAGTGACAAAGTCATTGATAGACTCATCATCGTACTGTTCGTGTGGAATAAAGTTTAGTCATGGTGACCTTCTTAACAATGTTGATTGAGAAGTGATCTAATAAGGCTTGGGATACTTGATTAAATGAGTAGATGGAGTGTTTTGGTAGCCCATTTTACCAGTCCAATGTAGGTCCTGTAAGGCACATCAAGAAGGTCCGTAGGAGTAAAGCATCATCATGGGTGATCAGGTAACACCCATGTTTGAAAGACCTGTAAATGCTTGTTGTGGGTCTTCTTTACTATTGAAATGGTTGAATTTTGGAATTTCCCTTATGTACAGGGTATGGGCGAATAGGGATGGATGGATGAATGGGCTCATTATAGATTTCATCGTAGGTGAGAGAATTATGTGAGAAAGAAACCAATGCTTCCAGTGTCTGTATCCTTTCCATCATTAATTTGATGAGGTCATTGGTAGGTTGTGATTGAAGGGATCCTCCTATGGTGCGTAGGAGGGTTACTATTGAACATGTGATGTGGGTGGCATTCCAATGTATGGTGGTGCCAAATAAGGAAGGTTGAGAATAGGGGACCACATAGAGGGCATATATCTAGAATGGGTGATGGATGAGATAGGGGGTTGTTGATAGTATGTGTATGTAGGTGGGATGGTCGCAGTGACTCTAGTAGCGATTAGGGGCAGAGATTATGTGGGATGGAGAGGAAAAGATTCTAGAATGGAGTAGGGGTCACCGACACCATGGGCAGTTGTGTTGTAATTGGTATCTATGAGACAATGGGTGCAGATGAGGTTATGGTTTGGGTGGTTGATGAGGGGAGAAAAGATACTATGGGTGTGACTGATACTACAGATGTAGTGGTCATAGTGGGTATGGGGCCTAGCTATGAAACTACAGGGGTAAAGTAGGTGAAGGTAATTCCACATTAGTAGGGGCTGATGTAGAAGTGGGAATAAGGGTAGGAGAGATGGATACAAGCATGCCATATATCAACTGACCTAAGGAGTCCTGGGTGGAAGAGTGGGAAAGGTAGAACTATAAGGCCACAGGATTTTGATCAAGGATTCATGTAAATTCCTTAGTCACCTATGGCAATGGTGGTAGGTAGGGTTGGATCCATGGGTGATAGGATAGAGGGTGGTGAAGGACTAGGCGGGAGTGGTTGATGAACTTGTGTGGAATATAAGAGCGTTAGCTTGATTGCGAGTCAACACCATGTGAATGAATGTATATCAGGTGATGATGTATCCTGTAGATGACATAGAGAGTAGTGGGAATGAAGAAAACATGTGTTTATAGGTGGATTTGGGAAATGTATCAGCTGAGATTCAACACAGGGTAACTGACAACTGTTAAGGATGACTGATACCGATTCAGGGGTAACTGACATCGGTTACTGTGAGACAGGAACAATTTTACCAAATGAGGAAAAGACTGGTGATAGTTAGATGAACAAGTTGTATGATGACTGTTTATCAAAGCATAGAGAGTATAAAGACTCACAGGAACTCTGACAGAAAAGAAAATGAAATAAGTGTTCTTTGGGAAATTTAACCCAAAAGAAAAGAAAACTGATGCCAGTTAAGCAAAATTGATGCCGGTCAGGGGAGGACCAACGCCGATGGATAAACTGATGTTGGTTACTATGAAAATTGGAAAAATGTAGAAAAATGGATTGTTGTGAATTTGAGTCAGATAAATAATCAACCCAGAGGTCTAGAGATGATGCAATGAAGTCCTGACACACTCAGAAGAAGTCAGAATACTCCAACTATGATTGTGGAGTGTGTAAGGAAAAAGAATGGAAAAATGGAGAAACGTATCCTCACACCTCAAAATGCACATCAATCAAATGCTAAAAACACGTACCTAACAAGTGATTTTTAATGTGTTGAGCTTATGCTATTTAGAAGACTGACTCATGAATTTAGAGTAGAGTTTTTGGTGAGGAAGGCTTCCTACGAAGAAGGATATCTAAAAGGAGAGGTTTCAGGTTATGTTATGGTGGGGGTAGGCCATCCTCTAAGATAATGACTCGACAAAGTAATGAGCTAGGGAGTACCTACCAATCCTCTGATCATGTGATCACTGATAGGTGTTCCCAGGTAAGATGTTGTTTAAGAAAGATGTGTATATTTCAATTTTGTGTAGTTTGGTAAGACACAGAGAGAGAGAGAGAGAGAGAATGTGCTTTCTATGATTCTTTGTGTCAACCATCAGCTGGGCATGACTTCTAGCATATAGGTTTCCCTCATTTTAATGTGAGCTAAATGCAAAAAATTAGAATGTAATGCAACCAATTTTAAGCCCAAATTGAAAAAATTATGTTCGATGAAGAAAATGATGAATAGGAGAGGGTATGCTCTTTCACTAAATGTAGAAAGCAAGAAAGAAGAATGATTCTTTTTAAATGCACCAAGAGAAATGTTTATTTTAGAGAAATTAGAAAGAAGAGAGGATTACCAGAGAAGAATATTAATGTGTAAGCCTTTTAAAGGGAAAAAAACACAAAAATTTCACCTAGGAATGAAGAAAATGCAATAGAACCCCTGATGGGTCCCACCGGGCATGCCAAAATGTTTCACCATTTTCTTTACATTATTGAGATGAAACAAATAAGGGTAAGGGCCAAGGAGGAATACCTGTTTATGTTGGTCAGTTGATGGTTGTTGCGCGCATTCTGACTTCTCAATCCAATGCTGACTGTGAGAGCTTCCTTTTGGCTGGGAGGAACTACCTGAAATAGAAAACAAGACCACAAAAGAAGAGTTAAATAATATATGATAGTGGACTACCTAGCGTGTGCTAGATCCGGGAAGTGTGATACTCCCTAGACGGCTTGTCAATCCACTATTTAACACAACTTAATGTGAGAAATAAACAAAGTCCTACTGTAGTTGATATGATTTAGGTATTTCATTCAATTACAATAAGAAAATCTAACATAACAGGCTAGGCTATAGTCAAATCTGAAGGGTAGGTAGTTGTCAGGGTATTGGAACTGGTCAGGGTCAGGTTCTGGGTTGTTTAGGTCACTTGGTAGAAGGTAGGTTGGTTCTGTTATTGGAAAAATGTGTAAACAATAGAGACTGACGTTGGTTTAGTATAACTAGTGACGGTTTAAGAGAGACCGACGATAGTCATGGGTAACCAGTGTCAGTATAGTTGGGTGACAGTAGTTTAATAAAAACCTTATTACAGAGTCTGGGTGAGGTTAGATAGAGCTAAAGGAGGGGATGGTGAGGTCTGTGGGAATTTTGAGAACACTCAGAGAGGTGGAAGGGCTAGGATAGATGATCTGATAAAAGGGTGGGTGAGTTTTGAGTTTGTCAAAAAATAGACTATGAAGGAATGGGAATATTAATGGAAGAATGATAACAAAAATGATAACAACCCTATGGCTAAGATAAGAAGGGAAGTGATCAGTGATAAAAGGCACTTACCAATGTTACAGGTCCAATAATGGTTGGTTGGTGATGATCGGTTGGTGAGATGGAGCTTGGTGCAATAGTGATGCTTCCCAGAATGTCACCATGAGTGCAAATGCTTCTGGATCTATCTTGGTGCTAGGCTATGGATGTCTATAGGTGTGAAAAGGCTCTGGTTCTACTTGCATGTAGTTCTCTTCTTGTCTCCTTGATCTCAGAATGTGCCAACCCAAAAACAAGGTTGCTAAGGTGAATAAATGGTAACCAACGACTGGTTCTAGGGTTGACCGGCATCGGTTTAGGGTTGACCAACATGTCAGTTAAGGTGGGATTCCCTAGGTTTAGCTAAAAATGGCAGATCTCACATCTTTTAGATCAGGTTCGTTCCTTTCTCCACGGATCCAAATGGATGTTACCTTTTTATGAGCGGGAAGGTGGTTAGAGGGATAATAGGCATTGATTTTAGGGTTAAACTAAGTCTTAGCTCATTAAGGTAAGTGGGACCAAGTCTTAGTTAGTTATGGAAACATGTCAAGAATAGGTCTAGGGTGAGATGGCTAGATGAGGTGGAAGGGTGAGGTGGAAATTAGCTTATTTAAAATAATTAAGTAATGAATATTGTGAGGATGGGTATTAATTTAATTAAGTTAATTAAATTAATATTAATGTGGGGTGGAAGGGGCCATGATTAGGTGAATATGTTTGAGTTGGTTATACTATTTGCACGACCTCTTGGCTTATATATTTATCATTTTCAAAATCATCAACGGTCACTAATCACCGATTTTATACATTTTTACACAAAACACATCAATTTTGGTCACCTAGACCTCTCTTACAACATCACAACTTTATCAAAAGCTTCATGCCTTTGCTTTGATGCTCAACAAACTGTCAACACTTTTACCATATATCAAAACTCAAACACCTTGTAGATGTTTCCTTTGACCCTTTGGTCCCACGACTCAACACATCCTCACAAGAGCGCTCCCTTTGGAACCTTTCCACATAGTGGTCTTTCCACAACATGTGTTTATAGATGGTCTATGTTATACATCCCCTACCAAGTGTTTATAAAGACTACTACCATCTATCCTCTAGCTTGGTCATTATAAACTACAGTCAAAATGCTATAACATCTTAAAGTAAATATATCCAACACAATCAACTCTCTTCAATCCAATAACCAACAAAGTCACTCATTGGCTTAAGGGGGGAACAATATCACAATATCCTTATCACAAGACTGGGGCATCCTTGCACTAGTTTTTTTCTTACAACATGTGCCTACATGTAGCTCAACAAAAAGGGGAAAATGTACAAACCCCCTTTTCACCCCTAGGTGACCTAACTCATAACAATTAATTTATCATTTCTCATCAATATCATGTATTCTAAGTACACTTCTAATTTACTGTTGTAAATTCCCATGTACTATCACAAATCACATCTACCCTACCCTAACCACCTAAAAACTAACCCTAAACTATTCTACCATAATTATCCGAACCCCCTAACCTCCTACAAACCAAATCCTCAGTTTCCCATCATTTCCTAGTAACTAATATCCCAGATGGCAAGTGGTTTTAACAATTTTCCATTCTTCCTCTTGTTATTTTTAACCTTTACAGTAAAATCGAAAATGATCCACAATCGTCGGCGATTGTTGCAGACGCTGTCAATTTTATTTAGCCAATCTCTATCTCCCTTCTCTAATTATTCAGAATCTGTGAGTGAGGACGAATGGTTGCACCCCCAGACAACTTCATGACTCTTAGGATCACTAGTGCATTACTGTTAAAACCTTCTAGAGTTCATTCAGGGCATCAAATAGTCTTTTGGGAGCTTCACCACCCTTATGTTACCCATTAAGGTTAGTACCCCTTGTCCATTATTTTATCATTCTATTGTCCATTATATGTAGTTTATACATTGCCATATTTATCATCTTGTGTCCCCTTTTGAGTAATATCTTGATCTATAGGGAGCCATAAAAACTCACCATTCCATCAAATCCATTAGCACCAAGAAGGAAAAGTAAAGAAAAGGAAAAAAATAAGGTTTTGTTTGTATTTTAATAGAATCATCACTCTGTGCAAAGTGGCGGTTACCGGCGGTCCTGTAATAATCGCCCAGCTAGGGCGGTGGTCCTATGATCGTCAGTTTGCGCAGGGTGGCAGTTCTGTCACTTCTGACAGAAAAAATAAAATCAAGGAATGAACAATTCTAGAATTCAAAGAGATGGATGTGTCTCTTCCCTTTCATGCCCTTCCACATCCTCCAGTGCATGAGAGGATATGGGAAGGCTATAAAAACATGAAGGATGAAGGGATTTGGCATTCGAATATCCAAAGAGATCAAGAGCAAAGTTTAATTTTATGAGAGCAAGTGAGCAAAAGAATTTCAGTGCTAGAGTGGATTTATAGGAGCAAGGTGCAAGAAAATAGAGAAAACAAGTAATTAGAGAGAACGTTTACATTATTGCTTCTTTTCATACTTATTGTAATCTTTAAAATTTGATTAATTGGCCAATACAAGTGGGAAGAAAGAGAAGTTTCCCTTCCTGACCGGTTTTCCCTCATTGGGGGTTTCCGGGATAAAAACTCGTGTTGTGGGTTTGAATTCATTAGCTCTCTCTACAATTTTGTTCTACGCACTAAGTAATTCAATCATTAAGCTCTAATATTCAAGCAAATATATCATTTTCCAAATTTGAAATTAGAACAACATAATTATGTGATTCGTAGAGTTCCAAAGTAGAAGTTTACGGATCATTTTGGGATCAGATTTGATTATATATCCAGGACTATGGTATTCGATTCTTTTTTGTGATTTGTATGACAGTGACAAGGTCCAAAGGTGAAGATTTTTTACCTTGTGAACCAGATATTTCTACGAAGAAATGGAAACAAAGAATTTAAGCTCAAATGGAGGAAGAGAACTTGGTCCATAGAGTCGAGATGTTAGAGACCATGATGGATAGGTTGCATAGAAAATAACAAGAGCTTTCATTTTTGCAAAAGGTGGCTTTAATTAAGCAAGATTTCATGGACTCATTGGTTCGAGCACTAGCCGAAAAATTTTATATCAGAGGAAGCCACGATGAGGAAGATTTATAAGGGCATGAAGAAGAGGCTACAATTGTAAGCGAGAAGGTAAAATCTGATCATACTCCTTTTAAAGTCGAGACGAAAGTTGAGATAAAGAATTTTGAAAGACCGGTAGATGTAAAATTACTGGATAAATGGATAAAATAGTTGGAAGTCTATTTTAGTGTGCATAATGTCACTGAAGCACAAAGGATCACCTTTACACATCTCAAAATGGAAGGTCATGCTTTGGTTTAGTGGGAAACCCATCTAGCCACTTGTGAAAAGAAGAAATGTCCTATTATCAGTACTTGGAAGGGTTTTAAAGAGTTTCTTAGATATAATTTCTATCATATCAGCCATAAGACTGACCAGATGATTAAGTGGCGGTACTTTAGGCAAGGTAGCGGTCAAAGTGTGTAGGATTGTACAACGGAGTTTTGGAGACAAGCCATGTTGCTTAATATGGACTTGGAAGATGAGGACATTCTGACCAAATATTTGGGAGGAACTTCACACTCACCTTTGGATGAAGGTAATCTCCACAAAGCCCAAGGATCTCAACAAAGCTTGCATGTAAGCATACTATATTGATGATGATAATAAGCAAGGAGAAGCAGAGCCAAAGGAAGACCAATCAACAAATCATCAACAAAAGGAGAAGCGATCAACAAGTTACAAAGGTAAATGGAAAGGTAAACAAGTCTCCACTATTTTGAATACTTGTAAAGATCCTAAGAATTATGTAATAATTGTGATATAAATGGACACACTAACGCCACGTGTTGGAAGTTGCATCCGGAATTACACCCAAAGCACCAAACCAAGGATTCCAATAAATTCATGGCCACTGTGAAAACAAAAGAAGAGGTGGAGATTGAGGATGATTCGGATATAGACAAGAGGCTGGGATGCACGGCCACTAACATGTACGAGGGAAAAGAAGAAGAAGTTATGAGTAAGCTATTTCAAATTAGAATCCAAATCAAGAAGACTAAGGTAAATGCTTTAGTAGATTCTGGTTCTTAGTTAAATTTTATTTTTGATACGGTTGTAAAAGAGCTTGGTCTAGAAACTTACGAGCATCCACGTCCATACCCATTAGGATGGGTAAATAAGGGTGTAGAAATCCAAGTAACAAGAAAGTGTAAGTTCAAGTTTGGGATAAATTCCCAATACATAAATGTATTAGAGGCTGATATCATTCCACTTGATGCATTTTTTGTTGTCTTAGGAAGTCCTTACTTGTATGTCAGGGATGTTGTGTTCACAAGGAGGGAGAACCGATACAGATGGCTCAAGGATGGAGTCAGTTTCAACATTCGGGCACACTAGAGCAAATCAAAGAAGGATATGGTAAGTGCCAACAAAGCAACAATACTTATTCAGGAAAATCATCAGTTTTGTTTACTTTCATTGGAAGAAAAATGAAATGGAGCAGAGAGCACAGATGGTTCTAACCAAAGGATGGAGGATTTGGATATCACTTGTTAGTTTTTATAGAATAATCCACCATAGGAACTGCTCATTTAAGGAGCAATACTAACTTCCTCTATGCAGTCATTGTATCTACTTACTGATTCATTGGACAGGACAGTAGGGTAGTAGGAAGAGGAGGAGATACAAGGAACAATGGGTGACTATATCAGCAACACACATGGAGAGGATCTGAAAAATCCATCTCAAGAGACAGTTTTTCACAATTCATGCATATGCACTCGGTAGCAAGTTGCAAGAGCTTGCCCCTACTAGGGTCATCTATGTGTGATAAAGAAAACATGTAGAAGTTTCCTTCTAAAGAGGATTATACTCAAGGCAAATCGAAGGAGGATGTAGCATTGAAGAAGCAAACCAGAGATCCACAAGATTCTTGGCAGGTTGGATGAGAAGAGAAGATGCCAAGGGAAACCCGGTGGGTAATCGAATGAGCAAGAAAGGGAGGTGATTCCTTGACCACTCCCCCACTAAGATTTTGTGGGACCAAAATCCTCCTAAGAAGGGGAGGTGTGATCCATAGGGATCCATAAAAACACACCACTTCATCATTTTTATTAGCACCGTGAAGGAAAACAAAGAAAATAAGGAAAACAGAGGTTCTGACAACCTAGGTGGCGGTTTAACAGTACCTCTGCTCTGCACCGAGCGGTGGTCTTGTCACTTTTGGTGGAAAAATTAAAAGGACGTAGAACGTTTTGAATTTGAACCATATGGCCTTGTCTCTTCATTTCTTGTACCCATTCACATCCTCCATTGCATGGGAGGATATGGAAAGGCTATAAAATCATGAAGGAGCAAGGAATTTGGCATTCGAAGATCCAAAGAGATCAAGAGCAAAGTTTAATTGTATGAGAGCAAGTGAACAAAAGACTTTCAGTCCTGGAGTGGATTTGTATGAGCAAGGTGCAAGAAAATAGAGCAAGCAAGTAATTGGAGAGAAGGTTTACATTGTTGCTTCTTTTCATACTTATTATAATCTATAAAATTTGATTAACTAGCCAATACAAGTGGGAAGAAAGAGCAATTTCCCTTCCTGACTAGTTTTCCCTCATTGGGGGTTTCCAGGATAAAAAATTTTGTGTTATGTGTTTGAATTCATTAGCACTCTCTGCAATTTTGTTCTAATCACTAAGTAATTCAGTCACTAATCTCTAATATTCAATCAAATTTGTCATTTTCCAAAGAGAAAGTAGAACAACAATTTTTTGTGATTTTGTGAATTTCCAAAGTAGAAGTTTACAGATCATATCTCCCATTTCCTTTAGTTATACTAACTATTAGAAACCTGCAATATCCACAGGGATCACCGTCAACCCCTGATCATCGTCAATCAGTCCTTTAGGTTTTACCTTTTCCATCCAACTTCATAAACACTTTCAAAACCTCGTTCTGAAAATCCTGGAGTTTCCAAAATCCTTTCTAGTTGCCCTTGGTGTTATCAAACGAGACTGTCTTTATTTAGTATTTGTTTTATCAATCTTTTTATCAAAGCAAACATTTTCTACCTTGTCGTCATCGATCCCGATCACTGTCGATCGGTCTCCATAGCCCTTTGCCTTATCTTTTGGTCCCATAAACTTGTCTTCATATATGTTTCTGAGTCTCACAGACTCCTAGACTCTTCATAGTTTGCCACTACAATATCACTTTTCTTCTTGTGTTCATTTTTGTTTGTTTTATTTGTACTTTATAAAAAACAAACATTATATCTCTGATAATCTTCAATCCCTAATATTTTAAATCATTTTAGCATATATCATATTTTTATTAGTTTGATTTGATATAACAAATTGTCCACAAGAATGTATCTTTTGTAGATGATTGTTCCAAGTCATTCCCACCCCATCACTAGCATTTACAATCTTTTGATCGTTCAACAGTCGTTCGTGTGGGAGCAGTTCGACATCTTCCACGAACTTACCTTGTGCGGCATCGCATTCGCACCAAAATTCAAGGACATTGAAGAGCAGTTTGAGATTCTCCATGAAATAGGAGAAGCAACTAAAGAATTATGGTACAATTACTTTTTAATACTTTGAGCTCGCCACCGCCCTAGCCTAGGCCACTTACGAAGCATAACAAGGTTTTACTATCCCTCTCAAAGTCTAGTTTTGTCATCATTTATCTATTTTATCCTTGTCAAAATAACTAAATTATATCAAAATGAGTCGACACCCTTCAAGGAAGCCCCTTTGGATTCCTAGGATCAACCTTTGCCGAGCAACTTGTTATAATATTTATCTAATATCATTTGTTTAGCTATCTTGGCTTACATGTCTTCTCCTTCAACAAAAGAAGGAGCATTTTCACATTGTCCACATTTTATCATCTTGACATTAAGATTGTCGGTGTAGGTATAAGTAAACCCCTCTCATTTGAGTTTTTGGTCTTTTCAACATTAATAGCACTAATCTAAAAAACACCTTAAACACCATGCTTGCAAATCCCCTCATGTGCCCTAGGAAGACCAAGAAGTGTTTTACACATATCTCGTGATCCTGTGGACCAAATCACCTCAAATTTTAACCATTAACTCCTCTTGAAAATTCCTCCATTATGGGCTATAGATTGTAACATGAAATCCCTACATTAAAAAGTTATTAATGACTATTTTTTCCAGTCATCATAGACATGTTTGCCCAAAAGCATTGATTCTACAAATGAGATCAAGTGAAAAACCCCTACGGAGGAAGACTATCAAACTTGGAACATGTTTTCTTGTCATGATTACCTTAATTTTGAGCCATTGTTCATGATCTAAGATGAAGGATTTATGGAGTTATGAGGAAAATCCGTCATTCTTTGCTAAAGCCACTTGCAAACCCCATGTGTTAAGAAAATTATTTTGGCATTTTCTCTCAAACCCTGTGAGAGAATTCCTTCAAAATTGGAACATTGTTTCCTCTCACCGATACCATTCTAATGAATCAAAAAACACTCAAATTGGACAATAATTTCCCCCATAGTGAAGAATTGAAAATTCTTCCTTCCTCCATTAATGTCATTTTTAAGCTTTTCCCATAACCAGAATTTGTTTTCCAATTTACCGTTGATTATAGCCAGAGGTTTTCACAAAATTTGGAGAGTCCACTCATCTTGGGAATAAATTTTTGACGAGTTGAGTCATGTCCAATTTGGATTTGATTTACTCTAATTTTGTATGAAATACAAATTTAGTTGTTCATAGTATTAAAATCCATTTAGATTTGTGGATTTTCAAAAACTATTGTAGAACCCATTTTTGCTTGCACCATAACATTCTCGCCACTTTATAAGACCAATGAGATCATAAAAACACAAAATGAAGTTTGTTACTCCATATATGATACCATTTCAGTTATAGTCTCTAAGCCCCAAACATTGAAGACAACAACATGGAGCACATGGATTTCAACGACTTGAAGCAGAGGATGGAAGAAGGAAAAATCATTTGCTAACTTGAGTCAGAGTGCATATGAGGATTTTTTATCATGAAACATCCAGTTGAATCACTCAAAGATTTTTGTGATGGAAACCATGGTTGCGGTATCTTCTCAATCTCCATTCAAGAGGCATGATAGGACGTGTTCATATTCTTCAAGAGAGCATTGTGCATTCAGTCGTGGTTTGGTGTCATCACACAAGGAGGAAGTATCTCCATTGCATAGTTTTGTTATGTTGCCTCCCAAGATGCTCAATAATGTCTGATACCGTTAAAACTAAGAGGGCTCATGGTTACTAAGTACGGGTCATGTGTGGTATGAGTGCATTCTTCATAGTAATCATTAGATGAGTATTTTCACATATGTAATAAAGGTGATCATGTTTATAACAATGAGTTGATTTGTTCATCTTATCATATCTCACCAAGGTGAAGAGTTGAAACAACGTTCCCCAAGCAGGAAAAATGATGATTAGTAAATAAAAGGTGTGAAACATCATTTCCAGGTCAAAGAAGAGGCATGTTCTAATAAGAGAAGTAGTCGAGGAAGATCCTCTAGTTACGACATTCATCTCCATAATGGAGGAAGAGCGGGAATTCATCCTACAAAATCTATCTTCTCTCTCTTCTTCTCTCTTTTTATCTCTCTAATACTCTATTACACTGTTGAAGAGTAAATTTCGTAAAAAAGTGTCTTAAGTCACTCAAAGTTTCTATTTCTTCTTTGAGATTGCACTTTAAGTTGAAAGTTCACTTGGGAATGTGAAGAGAGATTGTTTCACCTATAAATTGTAAGGCTCTCTCCATTACAAAGGATCATTTTTTACTCTCCTTTAGTAAAATATTTTTGTTGTTCCTCTTTATTATTTCCTCCATTCTCTCAACTTCATATTCATCTGAATGTATTGCAATCTATTGCATGAATGAAAATATTTATATTTTCTTTCATGGAATGAAAGTACCAATTACACTTTGTGTTGATTGTGATTTTTGTTTCACGGAGCTTGTATAGTTTTGTGTATATTTTCCCGTGTCTTCTAATTGAACTAGACGTATTATGGGTTATCAGTTGATGGAAGTTGTAATACTACCATTAACATAACTCCATCTCCCTCTTCCCCCACTATTTACCTTACAGTTTTCTCCTCTCCACCTCATACATTTCTCCCTCTCTCGCTTGCAGTATAGAAGTTATAGCAAGGGTTTTTTTCTGCACTTTCACCGGTCTATGACCACCCCCAAGCATTATAAATAGTATACATAATCTAAATTTTAATAAATGGGACCCACCCCATCTTGAAGTGGAGGGATTCAATTCCGCGAGCGTTGACAAAGCACATATTTTATCCTTGACAAAATATTTTTCCAACACTACCCTGATACACATGGCATTATACAATATTTTGTATGGAGTTCAGCTTTCATGTACCTTTAGGAATATAAGAATACCCCCTATTATTTTTAAAATATTACCATGGGAAGCTATCATTCGTTGAACTGGTAAGCAATTAGCCCCATAGAGTTACTCAAACTAACCTTGGAGATGGGATAGTGGGTTATAGGTATGGTATCCTCCGTTCTTGAAGGCCACAACACTATTTTTGAACTAGATAATTCTGAATGTGATCCCATAATACTTGACACACACAATAGTAGCCTTACCATTTCTACCCAACTATGTAACCCTAATACTTAGAGTTGGATAAAACCACCACTAAAGTATTCAACCAACGTATTTCTATAGTATGTAGTCGGTTGTCACAGAGGATAGACTACAAGGGCCATCTATATAGTTACATATTTGGAAAAATAAACTAGTCTTACTAAAGTTTCATAAGGTGGTCGTTTAACAAATAATGGAAACAAATTTAAAAACCAAAACTTTCTACTTGTTAGCCACTGACATCACTAACCATTTCTCGCCATGGTGATCATTTTGGAAGATACTTATTTTTCCTGAAAAAAAATCCCATGATTTTAGGGGGATCATTTTTACTAGTTATCAGGATAATTTGTTGCTCTTAGGATACTTATATCATTATGATCATCTCATAAAGATGATCATTTTAACATATAACTCCAAAAAGTGTTTTCTAGAACCCCATTACCCCCTTCTTCATGGTTGTCACAATCCAATCAAGAACACACGACATTGTTTTGCTAACTCAGAGTCTCATCTCTTCAATTTGTCCCAAAATGTACAAGTGTTAAATTTGTAACACGACTAACTCTCTAACAAAATTGATAATAGAGGATCTTAGGATAGTTTTTCATCTAGTCACATACCACATGACCCAAAATTAGAATATCCTAGATTTGATGACATTGATCATACTCATTGGTTTTACAAGGTAAAATAGTGCTTCCTTTTCCATAATATGTATGAGGTTAACAAATTCTTTATCGTCTCCTTCTGCTTGGAGAAAGAGGTCATTCAATGGTATCAATGATACATTAAAACCAACGGAGAACCTACTTGGGAAACATTTATTGAGTAGTTATTAAATTGATTTGGACCTAGTGCATATGATGATTTCATAGGAGCTCTCACCAAAATCCATAAAATTGAGATATTACTAAATAAAGTTTGAGAAATTAGATAATCACATTAAATCCCTATCTGATGCCTTTTTCATGATTTTTTTTGTCATTGGTCTTAAGGATACCATCAGTGCAAAAGTCAAAATGTTCATACCTACAACCATGATGGATGTTTGGGTTTGACCAAACTACTAAAAGACAAATGCAACAAGTAATGTCATCTTCTAATTACAAATCCATTCAGATATACCATGCCCAACATAATTTTTCATGTCCAACTTACAACTTACCCCCTGTCAAGCACCTCGTAGAGGTTGAAATGCAAGCTCAGCAGGAAAAGGGGTTACAAAATAATTGTGATGACAAGTTCACTAAGAGGAATAAATGTGTGGAATAAAAAATGTATCTACTAGATTTTGAACCACCCCATGATGTTGAAGAATGTGAAGATGCTCAAAAATTCCAAGAATAATAAAATGTCATTGATGAACCTAATCCCCAAAATTCCCAACAATAAATCTATCTCCATGCCTTGGCACAAATCACATCCCTCAAATCATAAAAGTTAAATTACCATTTTAATTGAATCTAGGGTTACACACAACTTCATTGACCCTTGACTTGCCAAACAAATAAACTACTTTGTGTATACACCTTATTTTCGACACTTGGTGACCATTTGTCTTGTGTAGGGGGTGTTGATACATTTTCCTCGCGAGTGGGTTCCTTAAGGGACCTGCTGGGATTGGGGTGTGATTGGACTTGGTCACATGGGCTAGACCACAACATTTGTGATATTTTGCTATTATGTTATAGTTCCTTTATCCTTGTTTTGTTTCCTCTTTTTCTTCACACATTGTACCCACTATGTCTACTTGTCTCATTGTGTTCACTTGTTTACACTTATTGAATGCTATTATCTCTACTCTTAGTCATCTTGGACCTACATCATTGCCTTCATTTATCTCTTGGATTCCATCGCACATTGTTTCCCATCTCGCGACCTTAGGATTCCCATGGGCGATAATGTCAAGTTTGATTTTTACCATAACCAACATCATCACCCATGGGTGATCATGTTAGGTACATATACTTGACCATGCTTGTGGTTATGAATCAATCAATCTCTAAATCATTCCAAAATGTTGAACTTGTCTCCACATTGGAAACTTGCAAATATTTACATACCTAGTTGTAATACTTGAGGTATTTGAGCTTGCCATTTTGCATTTGGGTCACTATATTGAACTATGATTGGAGGTTTTCTACTCGAGCTTTCCCCTTCTCCATCCATATTGATTCTCTTTATGCTATTATCTCTAGGGAGGATCATGCATCAACAACCATACTATAGGTAAGTATTTATAACTATCATCTGTCCTATTTTGCTTATTCATTGTTATGTATATAGATGATTAATCATTCATTGTTATAGATTGTGGTAGATCCATGCTTTCTTTGATATATTTATTTGTATTATTATATTACAATCCTTGGCTTTATCCATCCCTTTTCACTCACTCTCATTTTAAATCCTAATAGGATACTTATCTTTATCTTATATATAGGCCTTAGAAACCTAAAGTTATCTTAGGGTTAGGATCAATGTCCTCTAAAATTACAACATGAGTCCTCCTTGAGCACATTTGGTATCTTTGTCTTATGTGTGGGCCTAGAGATAATCCCCAACATTTGAAAACCAAGGTGGTAATCCATCTCATCCCGTTATACATTCTAATGAATCTAACGTGAATCTAACTTTTCCGTAGGTTGGGTTAGATTCATTCTACTTTTTTATTTTTTTCTACTTTTCTTACACGATCATTCATTGTGTGAATTTTCTCCAATGGTCAATCCCGCTTGAACAAAAATCCTCCTAACTTGATGCCATCGGACTTGTGTACGTACTTGCACAACCAAATTGTTTTAGTCATTTTTAATACCTTGGCCTATGCAATGCCATCGCAAAATTATGTATCTCTACAAGACCTATCCATTATTTTTGGGGCAAAATCACCTTTTTTGAAAATCATCCTTCATCATGTCTCCTCTTAGTTTTTAATTGACATGGTCGACGATCCATAAGACGATCTTCCCATTTTGGACATATATCCAAATGAAGACTCTAATGATGATCTTCCCATTTATGACCCACTCCAACATGAACACACAAAATTTCACCTTGAATTTAGTGATGATGGTTCATCCTTTAGGCCCCCATGCTCACCAACATTTATTAGTGAATACCAATTGGGTCCTACAACAAATTTCCATTCTTCAACTTTGAAGTTAATCGCTAATCAAGGAACATTGACCTATGTAGACACTAAAATAAGTAAAAAATCATTATTACATCATACTTTTGGAAAACTTTATGTATATGTGAATCTTGAATGATGAAACTAAGTATTAGTGGCATTATTCCTTGTTGTTTCAATTTTACATTACTTGATTTGTCTTATGGTTTGAAACTCATTTGATTATTCCTTATACTTTTATGTTGTGTCATAGAGATCTCTGACCTTTATAATTTATTCTTTTATTTTTTATGACTTTGGTCCACAAGTGTACAAATTGGTTAGGAATATACCACAATCTTGACTTGAGTTGTATGATTTTGGCCCTTTTTATTTTGGGGTCCTTTTGCCCAATGGGTCTCTTCATTGCTTCTTTATCTTTGGAGGCTTATGTTATGGGTCGGCCTTGCATGCCACTAAGATTTCAATTTCAAGGTAAAAGACTCCTATATATATACAAATCTACTCCAAAAATTTATTATATAGCAAACACTTATCTATCTACCACATATGGAGCTAAGAAAACAAGAGTTACTACTGTATATTGCATATCACAACACATGAGGGCATAATTCTTATTTGCACATCTGCATGCAAGGGTTTTTTATGGGAACAAAGTATCATAGCCGCGCTATATGTGGGGAAGCATGAGGGAAAAAACTAGGTCAAGGGTTTTAGTTGCATGCACATTTGCACAAGCACTCAAAGAACTACATTGAGTCTAAAATGTAGTGCAATACTTGGCAAATAAAAAATGGGGTGAATGTTGAGGCGAGTTCAACTCAAGCGTCTTCATGTTTTATTTTTGATCTAACGTGTGCTTGAGGTTCTTGTAAGAATTTAGAGTTATTCACAGGTACAAGTGTGAACTCTATGGCTATGGGAAATGTTAAATATATCAAACTGTGACATGGGTGACAATGAAGCGACATAAGAGAAATTGGGATCCCACCATCTATAAGTTTAAAACCCTACAATTCAGTCTATAATAGAGTAAATTCTTGCCTTGATCCGTATGGTCATGCCCCTACATATTCAGATGGACAATAGTCAATTTGAGCACATTTAAAGTTTTGCATCTATTTTAAATTCATCAACGAAATTATCAAAAATCAACCTGAACTAGCTAAGCCACCTCTTAAACCCTAATGACAATCTCAATTTTTTTAATCCATTTAAACATGATTGAAATACTCTAGTTTCCATTATATGATTATAATTGAATGTGATCTAAATTGAACAAATTTATGTAACATTTATTCGGCTCTGTATAAATTAATTAAATATCATCATTTAATTAATTTAAGGCTAATACATTTTGGTTAACCAACTTTTGTTCAAACCATTTTCCTAGCTCAAGGTTTATATTGTATAAATATCAACTAGGCCTTTTAATTTGTAAACCCCTAGTTGCCTCAAGGTTTCTTCTTGTAATGGGACAATTATGGCTTGTAAAATTTACTTTGCAAAATTGTAAGGGATGTCATCCCTTTAACCAAGTCCATGCCTCTTATGGGTTCTCGAGTAAGGTTCTATCCCCACTATATCCCATTGTCTATGCTTCCAATAGTTGTTTTATAACTATTGTGGCATATGATTACGATGATAGGCAATATCAAATCCCTCTTGTTACTACAAAAATTCCACCTCTCTTTTCCTCGCCTAATGTCACATGTAAAAACTTTCCTCCTCAACTGTTGTAAGGGAGCCTAATACATTGCTAGGTTTGAGAAAGAATTAAACCAATCTATTTGTCTATAAAAATTGATATCGACAATGCTTAAAGGCCCAACCAAAGCCCATCTTTTTAATAGTTGTAATTAAACAACTAAAAACAAAATATTCAATCTGCCTACTAGAGGAGTGCCGCCACTCCTTGTGAGAATTAAACCGATCTATTTATATACAAAAATTGATATTGACAAATACTTAAAGACCCAACTAAAGCCAATCTTATTAATAGTTGTAATTAAAAAACTAAAAACAAAATATTAAATTTGCCTAGTAGAGGCGGGCTGCCACTCCTTTTGCGGATACAACGAGGTTTGAACTTGGGTGGAGAACTTTAAATAGTAGAAGTAAGAGTTCATCAATACACACTCCACACTTAATATTTCACTTTCAATTAAAAACTAATTAATTTTTTTTCTTGTGACAACGTGTCAATCACCTCAACCACAAATTTGGAATTTGAACTCCAAGTAACTCCCAAATTTGAAAAATCCACGTGTTCAAAATATCTTTTTCACAAAATTGAAGCTCACGATCAAAATTAAAAAACAAAAAATACAGAAAAGTATATTGTTCTTCCAAATGTATAAAGTAGGGTTTATGTTTTATATTTGAGGTTTATTTTCCCTCCCTCTAAATTTTGCTCCAAAGTTTTCCCTCTTATCGGAGTAAAGAATAAAAATAACAAACCAACATAGCTTGGGATTCATTTCGGTTTCCTCTGTTACAACTTTCAGTGAATGCAATTGATCACCTGAAAACCGCCATGAACAACAGCATCCCCCCAAGCTCTCAGCTCACCCTTCGAATGGTAAGTTTGCTCGATCTCTATCTTCTAAACAACATTTTCCCCGGGGAATTTGGCCCCGCAGTTAGCGTTTTCTACTCTTCCGAACAAATTTGTCGTTTTATTAGGGTTTCGAGAAACAAGACAATCATATGCGAAGTAAATTCATTCACGACAAAATATTTCTGGCGCGGTTTTTTTTTTAAACATGCATTTTTAGAGGATTTAACTGTGAAGTTTACTATATGTATTTGACTCTGAGGAGTAGCAGTTTTAGGGTTTTAGTGGCGAGAGATGTAGAAGTAGCAGTGTTCAAGTGGCAATGTGTTTGTAGATTTTGTTGTTTGCATTTGGCGGAAAACCCTATTTTGTAATGTTGCTTAGCGCTTGCTTATTGGGAGTGCTATGTGTAAGAATACGCGGTTTGGTAGGTTTAAACAGGTGAGCGAAGTGAAATTGCGGTGATAACAGTATACGTATTGATTTTTTTTCTGGCAGAAAACCCTATTTTTTAATTTTGCTTGGTGGCGGTTTATAGTGATTATTCTTTGACAGCAGGTTCAGTTTAGTAAGTTTAAGTAGCTGAGTGATTTAAATTTATGACGTTATGTTTGTGAAGTTTGTTTTTTTTGGTTGAAAACCTTATTTTCTAATATTGATTATGACAGTTAATTGAAAATGTTGTGCAAGAGTGAGTTTGAGGGTAGAAGGCTTTAGTGCAGGAGTGGACAAAAAACATTCATTTTGTTCTGGTTTTGTGGACTTAGCAGATTTTGCACTCTTATTTTGCATCAAGCCCTACAGTTTGAAATTTGGCTGCTGCCTAGAAAAAATATCTGCAAGCAACGGTCATTAGAGTAGCTTAGCAGCCTATGTGATGTAATGTTGTTTATACATATTTATGAAATTTTAAACTTTATGTGTGTGTGTGCCACACGTGTATATATTAATATAAGTCCCCAAATTCAACGAGTATTCATTTCTTTAATTACCTTTATCTTATGTACGTTGGCAATAATCACAATGCAATGGCACATTAATCTGAAGACTTGTGTCTAAAAGCTTGTTTCGGATTGGCTAAACTTTGTTTTTTATTGTGTGCAAGTTCGCAGAGGTTATGATTTTATTTGGATCAAAACCTTAGGTTGAGACACTGCTCAAGGTCACCGGCATAATACACTTCTCAACGACAAGGCCCTTACAGTATTTTAATTTAGGTTTTAGTGCTTATTTAATAGATATTGTATACAACGATTAGGGGTCACACACAAGTGTTAGAAACCAAATAAACCATTAATTTAATTGATACACAATGTAAATGGCTTCAAGAAACCATTGTTGAGTGTTATGGGATGAAGTATCAAGTTCTTTTGAATAGGCAAGTGGTATTTCTTTGAATTTTCTCAAACTCAAACTAGAAATCGGATTAGTATTTTTTTGGTGGTTAGGGATTTGCCTCAATCATTTTTAAGGTTGACAAAACAATTGACATGATAAAATAAATGACAAGATAAAGCAAAATAAATCACGAAATAACTCTTTGGAGACCCCAGAAGTGTTGCAAGACGGGTTATTGATGGTTGTAGATGTTCTGATTTGATGACAGTAAAATTGCACTGGAATCGCAACTGAATTGCCTAGGTGATTTGGACTTGTACAGATTTTTTGCGATTTTGGAATGTTGCGGACCTATACCTGCAACATGCGAATTCAACTCTGTTCTTTGAAAACCTGCAAGCAAATAGATGTGAATTCTAGAGAAAAAGTCTTGGAGGAGTAATAATGGTCAAAAGCTTCTTGTTTTATAGTACATCTTCTTGATGGAGGTGGGTGCTTGCATGCTTTAAGGCTTTAGTTATTTTTAGGATTGCTTTTCTATTTTTAAGATTGCATCTTGGGGGTGGTGGGCCGTAAAAGGATGAGTGTGTCCACTTTTTATTTCATCCTTAAGTTTGATGTCCATTTGACCATCACTTAAAAGCTTAGTCACAGGTTTTGGCGAATTTTTTGCTTGAAGTTCGAAATTCCCCGGATCTTATGACACCCATCAAAAAATCTTTAGAATTTGCCAAAAAAATCGCAGGTCAAGGGCTCTCTGCATTTTTCATTCCAGTTGTTTGTTCACCTACAGGTCCTAAGCAGGAAACAAATTAATAACACGTGACCAAAGCATTAAAATATATAGAGACTGCTGGGGTCCGATTTGAGGGCCTGATCATCTCTCTTTCGGGGGTGATGCTACTTCCAGCCATGGTGCCTTCCACCTTGCCATCCGCCATCATTGTAAGTCTACAACCAGTGGCTCATATTAAGGATATTAATGATGGCAAGTCTAATAAGGATATTTTAAAATCCTAAGTCTACAACATGGAAATCACGCGACTTAGGATTTTAAAATATTAAGCTTAAAATGAGACTGAGTTAGAAAGGTTATTAAGGATATTGATTACAGAATCTTAGGTGTTAATCCTGCTCATGGTAACTTAGCATGGAATAATAGTATGTGGAATGTCGATGTAGTGTGTTAGTAGCATAGTTACCATATTCGTATGAACACAGTCAAAATTCGGTTCGGAACACATTTTTAAGAAAAACCGAACTTGTTCGGTAGATTCGTTTAGGGTTTTCACTTTTAAAAAATAGTTTAAAAAATAAATAAATAAATAACTAAAACAAAAACCCTAAGCATTGAAAAAGTAAAAAATTGCAGTAAAAAACGCGAATCCAAATTGCAGCGTCATATGGTGGCAGAAAAAGTCTTAAAACCCCACGCGAACAGAGGAAAACACAGATGCCACACACCAGCAACCAAAACGTGATTTGCGTGTTGTGATTTGCACCAAAAACGACCTCCACCTACCATTGAATTTCGTCCAAGCTCAAAACTGTAAATCATATTTCAACTTTGCTTGTAAGCTTGTTTATTTGTTCGGGAGGAGTATAGTACCAAATTTAAATATTAATCATAATATTTCAAAGCTGTATACATATCATATTACTACCTATTTAACTTGTTTCTTTGTTTCCTTCTTTGGGAGTTGGAGTATTTATTAATAATTCCTAGAGACTTATAGTAATCTGTAATAGTAATATTTATTATGTAGAGATATAGTAATAGTAATATTAGAGACATTAATACTTAGAAGCTGCGTATTAGTAATACTTAGAGACTTAAGAGTTAGGTTTACACATATTTATTATTTTAGGTTAAACATTGGTTTACATAGATTTATTATTTTAGGTTTAATTGAATCTTTAGTAACTTTAGTAACTAGTTACATAAATTTAATTATTTTAGGTTTAATTTTTAGTATTTTATTATCAAGTATTTTATTTTTAGTTTTAATTTAACAAGTTAAGTTTGCTTGACAAAATTACAAGCTACTTTGTATTTATTTTAAGATTTATTTAATGTATTTTATAATAATTTTTTAATTTAAATTTTAAAATAAAACAATGTAAGTTGTATTTAGTATGCACTATATTTCATATAATAAGGTTTTATACTAGCAATCGCATGTGTACAATGCAATGTGAACGTCAAATGGTATATGTTATTAGATTTTAGAAAGACAATTATTACTTTTGTAGTTGTTGTTGATAAGGGATGTGATTGAACAATATTGATTTTCTATTAAAGCCAGAACAAATGTTGCGAAATACATTAGAAGGGTTGTTAGATAAACCGTTAGTTGTGTAATAATTGATACAAATGCAAGTGAGACATGTAAGTTTGCTAATAGTCACTCTCAAGAATGTTGTGAATGTGAAGTGTTGTTGTCAAAGTAGATTGAAAGAATGACTAAGTACTTTAAACATTTTATCTCTCCATGAAACTAAAATGAGACAGAATATGCAATTATATATAAAACAAATTTGGAATGGTTATGGTACATTTCAAATTTCTTTATTACCTCAACGAGTTTGAGAGCATCAATTGTTAGAGATATTTTGTGCATATCATTACAATCATAGCATTCCATGAGGACCACATTTCTTTAAGGCATTTTTACAAACAAAAAATGATATATGTTATTTGTGTTCTAGGGATAGTTTTTTATTTTTGGTAATTGTGTTTGTTTAAACTATGGGTGATTGATTTTGTATGTCTAGAAATATAGATGAGTCACTTCATTTAAAAAGCACAAACATGGGGTATAACCCTTTAAAACTATTCAAAATGCAAAAAAGTGATATAATGTACAAAGTTTTTAAATGGAAACAACTATAAATTGCATTGTTCTTTCTTGGTATTTTAAAATTCTAGGTATTTGTGTGCAAATGAAGACAATAAAAATGTGTTGTTGTTGGTTAACATAAAGAAACAAGCAACAATAAAAAGGAAAAATCGAACATGTATGTTGAAAAGTGTAATTTTGTAATTGAAGATATATAGACCAACCACTTCATTT
Organism: Taxus chinensis; assembly: GCA_019776745.2. Lineage (NCBI taxonomy): Eukaryota > Viridiplantae > Streptophyta > Pinopsida > Cupressales > Taxaceae > Taxus > Taxus chinensis. The sequence continues at coordinate 715,108,573 of CM034153.1, read as the reverse complement.
AAAGGTTTCATCTCTTCATTTCAAAGTTGTTACAAATTCGTTAACATACACATTTATAAATCTCATATCATGGGTGGTATCGTTTTGCAAACTGTTTTATTTGAACCTAACATGAGAAGAATTATTATCATGAATGGTAGCCTTTTAAGGGTACTTTTATATCCGGTAAACATGTGTAAATTTGAAACCCATTGAACGGAAATTTCGTCTAGCAAAGAAGAGGTGTTGAGTAAAGTAGCAGTGGAGGTGTTATCAAAGTAGAGTGTAGTATTTACGAGAGGGTTGAGTGATAATAGTCTTGTTCTACCCTTCTTTTTCTCTTGCTGCTAAGCATTGGTATGTGCGCCATTTTTGATTACCTTTCGAATGAAAAAGGAGGTGAAATGCGCAGATTTGGAAATGAGGGGACTCTGGAGAATGCTGTGAATGTCAGACCTTGCCTTTCATTGGTTCCAATGTCGACAGTTGCTCTATGCATGGTAAGTCCCTGGGACTTGTGGATAGTTAATCCCCAGGCCATTTTAAATGGACAATTGTCTTTGATTCCCTCTCGAAATAGGGAGTATCAAAATATGTAATGAGTTGGAGGGATCCCAACATGGACTGTTGTATCTATCAAATTTGACAACAACAAATAAAGGTAATGCTGGTGGTGGCATTGATGTGTTGTAGACAATGTCGAGTGATTGTTCTTATGTAGCACCATTTACGAGGCCTGCATCAACCCATAAATTTGCAATAAGCATGATTTTTTATTCTTTGCACAACAGAACTTTGTGCTCCAACTGATCATCATCATGATTTCTTGGTCTAGCCCACCTATTACTTTTAGCAATGGATTGGGCGATCGAAACGTTTAATGCCTTCAGCATTTGAAGGTTGTGGGAGTCCACAAGGTCGTTGTTTACAAAAAAATGTGGTGTGTCCTTAATTTTTTTAGCTCTTGCGGAGTTAGATGTGTGTCTGTGCGAGACATTAGGAGTTCCCAGTCATCAATAAGAGGGGTTGAATCTCTGCATGTTGAGCAATAAATTCCGGAATAAAACTTGTGCATCGGTTGTTCTTTGTTGCCCGAAATATATGTTTGCAATGTAATGGAAGAATGAAATCCCTTCCAAAGGGTGGCTCCATAGGATTTACCTTGCATAAAGAGGACTGTCCATAATCCAGTGGTAAGTATGCCTAGAGGTCACCGGCCAGGATGACTGATTTGTTTTCAAATTCAGGATGTTTTTGAGTGTGGGACAAACTCTTGCCATGTGCCTGGACTATCAATTATTCCTAAGCAAATTCGAAGCTGGTGAACAACTCATTTACATCAATAAAGCACAACAACATCTGCTTCAAAATGTCAAAAGTTTGCTTAGCGAACATCTTAAGGAAAAATAAACAGATTCAAATGATCAATGGCCCTACACAGAGAGATACTATAAGAAAGCAAGAGGTTGCTAGTAAGAGCATAGTAAGAATCAGATGGAGTTACTGCCAATGTTTTCTTCATAGGATAAACTTCATTACATAGGTCTACAAAAGCTACATGCTACAATGAGTGCATAACTAAGTGATATGTTCATGATATGTATGTGTGCCATCCTGTATATAGATAGCTGCACCAATTTACTGTAAAATGAGTAGGTAATTATCCTACTTTAGTATTTACAACAAACTGTGTTGTGCAGTCTCACACAATTGCCTCCTCAACATTTCAATGTTCATTTCATAGAGTAAACTGCAATCTTAAAGATTCAATTATAAACCAGTACCCAAAAAATTCTCAAATTACAAATGTATTGCATTGACATGCAAATTAGAAACAAATGCATAAATGCTTACCAGTCAAAAGTAAAAGGATCGATGATCAACACACAAACAACCCATACATTGCAGGTCAGAAAGTTACAACCATTGATATAACGGAGTGCAACTTCAAACAAGGGACATATCCTGCAGGTCAAATTAGTAAACCATGTGATATAACTTTACACAAACAATACACACTACAAGTCAAATAACCAAGCTACATTGATTACAAGGCTCCATACAACAACCAATCATGCAAGTCAAAAGTAACTCATTGATATAACACATAAACAATCAATCATGCAGGTCAACAAGTAACCTCTAGTTTGGTATAATACATAAACCAATACAGTAATGCTGGCCAAAAGAAACTCATTAACACTATACATTAACAACCCATAATGCAGGTCAAAACTAACTCGTTCTCCCAAAATTTCTCATAGCACTTGGTACTAATTGAGGTATGTCCTCTACATGTTCAACTTCCCCAACACTCTCTACAAAATAGCATGTACAAATGACACTGGATGGGAAAACCACCTCCCACCAGCTACAGTCCATACAGAGACAATGCAAGGATAATCCAAATGTCTTCAAATTAAGCACTCGTCACTCAAGACTAAGCTGAAATATTCTAGGAATTAATCATTATCTAAGACAGGAAGCAAACTATGACAATAGGATGTAACAACATAATTTAAAGCTTCAATTGTAAAGTAAAATATGGCATAAACTTGTAGTGAACATCATCCTACCAGAAACAAATAAAGCAGGGAAGAAATGATAGCAAAACTAACCTAGAACATTTAAGATTACACATGGAACAATATTGTATGATTTGTGGAAAGCTAATTTTGGGCTTCTCACGGATACTCTATCAGTTAATAGACAAATGGCTTTTGGAAGTAGGCTTGCTGATGTGAGAATTTACAACCAAAAATGTCATCTACAAATCAACTCACTAAAAACATAATCATCTCACCACCTGAGCAAAGTCCTTATCAGACGACGTCCCCAATAACTTGTAGCAACAGGATATCTATATTTGGTAATGTTGACCTGTTGAAGCCTATATAAGCAATTAACATAAGGTCTTAAAGATTGCTTAAATTTAACAACTTGATTGTAGAAGATGATTGTAGATGGGAAGAACCTGCACAAAGCTCATCCCCTAGACTTCTGCTGCTCAGAGACACAATTCCGTCAAGTACTGACGTACTGCAAAAAATAGATCCAAAGAGGTCAGACGTGTCCAAAAGTAAAGTCGGTATACCATACATTTAGGGCAACCAAAGAATATGAATGCCGTGCCAAAAGAAACTCATTAGACATTGCTATACATTAAACAACCCATTTTATAATAGCATTGGTCAAGTGCTAACTTGTTCTCCCAAGAGATTCTCATCAGCACTTGGTAACTAATCTTGAGGTACTGTTTAGCTAAGTTCAACTTCCCCAACATCCTACCCGTAACAGTACAAAATGATCAGGCTAGGAAAACTGAACCTTGCACAGAAGGGGGACAATCCATACAGAGTGCGAGGATGCAAGGATTCAATCCAGAATGTCTTCAAATTAAGGACTCGTCACTCAAGACAAGCTGAAATATGTCGGGTTCATAAACATGTTTGTATTTCTAAGAAGGTAACGTTCTAACTTTAGGATGAACATAACCAATTGCATTCACGGCCGAGTAAAATCCCGATGCCCGCTCCCCGAGTAAATCATCACAATACACCGTGAATCAGTGCGAAGAAATTAGGATCCAGTGGACCAATAACACTAGAACATTTAGATTGCGACATTATTGTATTGATTTGTGGATTATCTAATTGTTGGGCTTCCAATGCACGAAATAGCCATCAATAATATTCCTATTAGGCTTCTGGATAGTGGCTTGTGATTTGGCTCCTTTTGCGGCCATATGTCATCTCAGATCAACACCAAAAAACCCTCTGGATTTTCTCGACTGTTTAGCAAAGTCCTTATCAGATTTTTGATGTCTTGTTCCGAAACTTCAGCTTGGGCAATCGGCTTCGGCTATCAGCTTCATGTTGACCTTCTTGAAGTCCTCCCTTAAGCAATTAGCACTTGGGTGTTTAAATTTGAAATTTCTTCTTACCCTTGATTCAGAAGACTGACATCATCAGATTTCGAAGGCTCTACCTCTGCACAAACGACCTCTTCAACTTCTTGATCTGCTCAGACAACAATTCTCTTCAAGTATCGCCATGGCTGCTACTTGATCCAAGGGTCGCGTGTCCGATCCACTAAAAATATCTAAAAACCCTTGAAAAACTAAAAAATATACCTTTAAAAAATTAAAAAAATAAAAATCGTCAGAAACCTTCAGTATTAAAAGATAAGCTCTCTTGTGCAGCATGCAAAATCAGAAACTGTAAGTAATTGTTAGAAAAGTTAAATATATCTAAGTATCTGTTAAAAATTAAAAATGAGGCAAAGCAATGGTTAATGCATGCAAAAGCTATAAAATAAAATTTAAAAATAATTAGAAACAATAAAAACGTCAAAACCTTCACATTAAATGTAAATTCAAAGGGAGCATACAGAATCATGAAAAGTAAAATTGTTAGAAAAGTAAAAAACAAAATTGTTCAAAATTCAAAATAGCAAAAGCAAAGGTTAATGCATACAAAAGCTATAAAATAAAATTTAAAAATAAAAGCAAAATTGTTAGTAGAAAACAAAAAACAAAAATTGTTAAAAATAGCAAAAGCAAAATTGTTAAAAATAGCAAAACCGTCATTTAGGCCGTCAAATTTAACACAGTCACATGAATGTCTGCAAAGCCTTTTCCCCCATAAGGGTAATGCCTTCGGTGTAATAATTTAAGTTTTATTTTATCTAATGGGTTTTATTTTTTTTTTTAAAACCAATATTATAATTATTATTTATTTATTTGCGGTTATGCAAAAATAATAATTAAAGCCTAATCTTAATTTTATTAATTAAAATGTAATTGTTATTTATTAATTTGTTAGTATACTTGTATGTTTATTTATTTGTATGTGTGATTGATTTATGGATAATTATTTATATTTATATATTTTTTTAAAATCATAATTTTTTTCGAGCCAAACCAAATTGAAACCGAACTTTTTTCCGAACTTCTGAACTTTTCGAACATGGTAACTATGGTTAGTAGTGGGAGTGACTTTCAAATGACCAGTGTATAATTCTGAATAATATATGAAACTTGTGAGTATATTGACTCTGTACTCAATAACATAACTTCTACCAAAATCTGTGATTAATTGCTTCTTTTTTGAAAGAAAAATGTGGTTTCTTCCCTGGGCTGTACAAACGTCAATGATTTTTTAAAAATTGCATTTTGAAAAAGGGGCACAGTTCTATAAAATTGATATTCAGGTCAGTGGATGTCAATTACTGTCTTATATTGATGGATTTTCCATATCATTTCGCTACTTTTACTGTATTTTCCCTGATTGATAATGTTTGGAATACTGGCTGTTTTTTCTTGATCGTGATTTCTGGCAACATTGATATTAGCAGTAGTTAGGTTCAATCCATGTTGAGTATTCCCAATGCTGTGGATGCAAATTTCGTCATAGTGGGAATCTTGAGTTGTGTATTACTTATCATTGTTGATTTAACAATGGTAACCCTGCTTTAAGATACATTTCCTTCAAGAGTATTAGTTCTATTATAACATTGTGCCCAAAACTCTGCATTTCAACCCTATTTAAGTTAACTTCTTAAATCTTATATAATATTAAGTGAATGCAAGTTTCAGGAGGTTGGTTTTTTTGTGTGGTAGCACTAGCTGGACTGAGGTGATGCATAACTCTTCGTTTGTGATTTTAACTGTTGTCTGGGTCATCTTTCACTGATTGTGAAGTTAGTTGTAGATATAATTTAGTGGACCAGGCATGACCGTATGAATATGGTGGTCCATGGACACAGCTTCTATTAACGAAGTCATTTCCCAATTTACTAGTAAGCCGTGACCAAATCAATAAGATTGAGTTAGAATATAAAACTTCCAGGGAAAACTTGATTAGATAAAAGCCACCTTTGAAAAAGTTTGAAAAACTCTTAACAATGTTTTGTAAGCAGAAACGATTAATTTGTAGATGCATAGCCTGCGGGCAATAACATTACCTCCATGGAGGAGAATGCTTCACAGACAGGGTTTGAACTCAGGCAATCTAATAGGCACGGGGTACCATTTGAACTGTGAGTTTCATCAGCACAAAATAAGAAGTCTAGGTTCTTTATATGAGAAAATCATGTCATTAAGAGTATTTGAAAGATAAAAGCTATAATGCCCACATTTATCAAATACTGAATGAAATATTTTTCCTTACAACTGCTGCCTGTACAGTTTTTGCAGATTATGTATAAGACAGTTTTTTTTTGCAAGGAGCTCAGATTGTAGCTGTTCTAAACTTTAGAAAACATATAACAAGATCTTGTTGCCAACTGTAGTACTCTTGTTGAGAATTCACTATTCTGCATTCTGGGAAAAAAGTTATTTATGAACCCCGAGTCTCACCTGCCCAAAATAAGAAGTCTAGGTTCTTTATTCGAGAAAAATATATTATTAAACTGTAAGAATATTTGAAAGATAAAGGCTTCAATGCCCACAGATCCTCAAAATACCGAATGAAGTATTTTATCTTCCACCTGCTGCCTGTGCAGTTTTTGAAGATTATGTATAAGACAATACTTGTTTCCTGGAGCTCAGATGATAGCTGTTCCAAACATTAGAAGACATATAACACAATCTTGGTGCCGACTGTTTACTTATTGATAATTCACTATTCTGTGATCTGGGAAAAAAAGTTACTTAATATTAAATCTTCTGTTTTCAATAAAAAACTAGCATCCCATGTTTCACTTAAACCATTAGTTAAATAAATCTCTGCTCATGGAAAAATTCATCATTCTGATGAAGGATAAATGTTAAAATTCAGTAGAGAAAAGCTATACCTTCTCTCAGTCACACCAAGTATTTTATATGAATCCACTCTCTTCCTGCATCTTCTTGTTAACTGAAAAAAATTTCATGATAGAAGCTATGTGCATCTCAAGATTCCAAGAGTTTGCAAGCTTAGAGTTTGTTTTAGAGTACTTGGGAACAGAACTGGGCCCAGACCAGTTTATGGGAATGAACAGGCCCATGTCCTGGACATGTTACTGCATGCTCATGTCTGTTGAGTTGTGGGTTGCCTTGTTGCAATGTGGAGATTTGAAATTGAGTCACTATCTATGAATGTTCTTCTTTCTTATCACACTAGAACCCCTTGGACTTATAAGTCTAGAGTTGAATAATATGGCTTTCACTTAGTTTAAGCCACTAGGCTAAGTTTTTAGATATTTTTTATATTCCGAGTCCACTGTAGAGATTATTGGACCCATGAAAAAGGTGATTATAATCTTGACAGAACTGAGTCACATAGCAAAAACTTTTGCATTTAAGTTGCCTGACAGGGTAAAATGGGGTATTTTTTTTTAATCTTTACACTTTTGTTCTTTGAACCCAGCCTCTGGTATTTACGAATTTGACAATGTCCCGAAGTTCTTATTTTCTTACATTGCATACAATTGTTTTTCATCGAGTGCAGATCTAAATTCCAGTTTTAGTGGTCAGGGATGTCGTAATGCCCATACTCCTTCACTTTTTGTTTTGGGCAAAGATACCCACCAAACTTTAGAAGACATATAACAAGATCTTGGTGCCAACTGTTTTCTTCTCGTGGATAATTCACTAATCCACGATCTGGGAAAAAAGTTACTTAATATTAAATCTTACCTTTTCAATAAAAAACTGGCATTCCAGGTTTCACTTAGACCATTAGTCAAATATATCTCTGCTAGTGGAAAAATTCATCATTCTGATGAAGGATA